>CAMZMU010000038.1:75877169-77105636 GCA_947311845.1 Poa pratensis | reverse complement strand
TGTTGGCTCTAGGTCAATAGTGCCAGAAACAATGCTTGTACGTCACACGTCAGTTGGGAACCCCAAGAGGAAGGTATGATGAGTGCAGCAGTAAGTTTTCCCTCAGTATGAAACCAAGGTTTAATCGACCAGTAGGAAAACGAGGTTTGCTTCGAAGGTGTTGGTGAGGAGTGTAGTGCGGCGCAACACCAGGGATTCCGGTGCCAACGTGGAACCTGCACAACACAACAAATTACTTTGCCCCAACTTAACAGTGAGGTTGTCAATCTCACCGGCTTGCTGAAAACAAAGGGTTAAACGTATCGAATGGAAATGATGTTTGTTTGCATAAAACAGTAGAGAACAATGATTGCAGTAGATTGTATTTCAGATGTAAAAGAATGGACCGGGGTCCACAGTTCACTAGTGGTGTCTCTCCAATAAGATAACTAACATGCTGGGTAAACAAATTACAGCTGGGCAATTGACAATTGATAAGTGCATATAACATGCATGTGTGAGCTGTGGTGTCTACTATGAGATTCATTTGGGCATTACGACAAAGTACATAGACCGCTATCCAGCATGCATCTATGCCTAAATAGTCCACTTTCCGGTTAACATCCGTACCCCTTCCAGTATTAAGTTGCAAGCAACAGACAATTGCATTAAGTAATGTGCGTAATGTAAACAATACATTCATCCTTGAATAAAGCATTGCTGTTTTACCCCTAGTGGCAACAACACATCTACAACCTTAGAACTTGCTGTCACTATCCCAGGTTAAATAGAGGTTGAACCCAACTATCATGCATAAATACCCCCTCTTGGAGTTACAAGTATTCACGGGCCAAGGCTTCAACAAGTAACGGAGAGCATGCAAGATCACAAATGACATAGACATGATAATATAATATTCAGCTCCACATAGGTATCAATATAAGTCAGATCCCAGCAAACACAACATGTAGCATTACAATAAGATGATCTTGATCATGATAGGCAGCTCACAAGATCTAAACATGATGGCACAAGTGGAGAAGACAACCATCTAGCTACTGCTATGGACCCATAGTCCAAGGATGAACTACTCACGCATCACTCCGGAGGCGGGCATGGCGATGTAGAGCCCTCCGGTGATGATTCCCCTCTCCGGCAGGGTGCCGGGAAGAGCTTCAGAACCCCCCGAGTTAGGGTTGACGACGGCGGCGGCAGCGAATATGTTCTGGATGAAAGGCTCGGTGTTTTAGGGTTTTCGCGTCTCGGGGAATAAATAGGCGAAGGGGCGATGTCGGCGGACCCCCGAGGGGCCCAAACCACCGGGGCGCGGCTGGGCCCACTGCCGCGCCTGGTGGTTTGGCCACCTCGTGGCTCCTTCGTCTCTCCTTCGGACTCCGTGTACGTGCTGGAAAAATAGGGACCTGGCCTTTTGTTTCGTGCAATTCCGAGAATATTTCCAGAAGTAACTTTCTGAAACCAAAAACAGCAGAAAACAGGGAACTGGCACTGTGGCATCTTGTTAATAGGTTAGTCCCAGAAAATGCATAAAAGTGATACGAAGTGTATATAAAACATGTAGCAAATGGTATAATATAAGCATGGAACAGCAGAAATTATGGATACGTTGGAGACGTATCAAGCATCCCCAAGCTTAGTTCTACTCGTCCTCGAGTAGGTAAAACGATAACAACAAATAATTTCTGAGGAGACATGCTTTCACACAATCTTGATCAATATATTGCAAGGCTCATGTCATGAATGAAGTGACTCAAAGCAATGATCTATAGTTTGCTAACAAATAGATAAAGAGTAAACAATGAATCATATAAGCAAAAACTTTTCATGAATAGTACTTTCAAGACAAGCATCAAAAAGTTTTGCATAAGAGGTAACTCATAAAGCAATAGATTCAAAGTAAAAGGCATTGAAGCAACACAAAGGATGATTAAGTTTCAGCATTTGCTTTCAACTTGTAACATGTATATCTCATGGATAGTTGTCAACATAAAGCAATATAACAAGTGCAATAAGTAAATATGTAAGAATCAATGCACACAAAGTTGACACAAGTGTTTGCTTCTAAGATAGAAAGGAGTAGGTAAACTGACTCAACATAAAGTAAAAGATAGGCCCTTCGCAGAGGGAAGCAGGGATTAAATCATGTGCTAGAGCTTTTTAAGTTTTCGAAAGCATATAGAGAGCACAAAATAAGTATTTGAGAGGTGTTTGTTGTTGTCAACGAATGGTAGTGGGCACTCTAACCCCCTTGTCAACCAGACTTTCAAAGAGCGGCTCCCATGAAGGACGTTATCTCTACCAGCAAGGTAGATCATCCCTCTTCTCTTTTGTTTACACATGTATTTTAGTTTCTTTATAGATGACACTCCTCCCAACCTTTTGCTTACACAAGCCATGGCTAACCGAATCCTCGGGTGCCTTCCAACATTCACATACCATGGAGGAGTGTCTATTGCAAAATTAAGTTGCTTACTGATAAATCAGGGCAAAACATGTGAAGAGAATTATTAATGAAAGTTGTAATTAATTGGGGCTGGGCACCCCGTTGCCAGCTCTTTTTGCAAATTATTGGATAAGCGGATGTATATGCCACTAGTCCAGGTGAAAGTCTGTCAGAAGTAAATGACAAGATTGAAAGATAAAACACCACATACTTCCTCATGAGCTATAAAACATTGACACAAATAAGGAGTAATAAAGTTTTGAATAGTTTAAAGGTAGCACATGAAATATTTACTTGGAATGGCAGGAAATACCACATAGTAGGTAGGTATGGTGGACACAAATGGCATGGGTTTTGGCTCAAGTTTTGGATGCACGAGAAGCATTCCCTCTCAGTACAGAGTTTAGGCTAGCAAGGTTGTTTGAAGCAAACACAAGTATAAACCGGTACAGCAAGAATCACATAAAAACATATTGCAAGTATTATAAGACTCTACACTGTCTTCCTTGTTGCTCAAACATTTTACCAGAAAATATCTAGACCTTAGAGAGAACAAATATGCATCCCAAGTCTCAACAAGCTCTACGGTAGTTCTCCACTACTAGGCTTTAACTACATGATGCAAGAGCTTAAACATGATCTACTTGAGAGCTCAAAACAATTGCAAAGCATCAAATCAAAACAAGACAATGATCTACAAGAATGCATATGTCTTTTCCAATACCAACTACTACATGTAGCATTTTCTTTCTTCCAAACAAACACCAATAATTTATTTAAACATAAACTCTCCAAATGATAATATAATGCAGCAAGAGAGTATTTATAAACAAGTGCTAACAGCTCGAAGAGATGCATGAAAAACAGGAGCTAAAAGCACTGCAGTAGCTAGTTAAGAATACTCAACAAATATAAGTGAAGAACATGAGTATTCACATGAAAAAGCGGAGCGTGTCTCTCTCCCACACAAGGATTGCTAGGATCCGAATTTATTCAAACAAAAACAAAAATAAAAACACACAGACGCTCCAAGTAAAGCGCATAAGATGTGAAAGAATTAAAATATAGTTTCACTAGAGATGACCTGATAAGTTTGTTGATGAAGAAGGGGATGCCTTGGGCATCCCCAAGCTTAGACGCTTGAGTCTCTCTGAATATGGTTGGGATGAACCACGGGGGCATCCCCAAGCTTAGGCTTTTCACTCTTCTTGATCACATAATATCACCCTTCTCGCTTGATCCTTGAAAACTTCCTTCACACCAAACTCAAGACAGTTCTCATTAGAGGGTTAGTGCATAATCAAAAATTCTCATATTCTGTAATGATACAATCAATCCCAAAGCTTCTGGACATTAGCTACAGCCACCAATGCTTTGTGGAGCAAAGAAATCCACACAAACACAGTAAAAGAGCGAATGCAAAACAAAAGGCAGAATCTGTCAAAAACAGAACAGTCTGGAATGACGAATTTTTTCGAGGCACTTAAGTTGCTCAGATGGATCTGGCCTAAAATAATGAAAGTTGCGTACATATCTCAGGAATATGCGTGATTTTTCTCAGAATTTTTGAATTTTCTACAGGGAGATAAGCTCAAATCCGTGACAGCTAAAAATCTGTCACTGCGCAGAAATCCAAATCTTGCATCAACTTTCAATATAGAACTTTACTTGGCACAACATTGCGATAAAATAAAGATACAAAGGAGTTGCTACAGAAGTAACAAAACTCCTTGACTCAAAGAAAACAAAAATAACAGCAAATAAAAACGATGGGTTGTCTCCCATAAGCGCTTTTCTTTAACGCCTTTCAGCTAGGCGCAGAAAGTGAAAATCAAGTGTTGTCAAGAGAAGAAGCATCAACATCATAACTTGCTCTAACAATAGAGTCAAAAGGTAACTTCATTCTCTTCCTAGGGAAGTGTTCCATACCTTTCTTGAGAGGAAATTGGTACCTTATATTACCTTCTTTCATATCAATGATGGCACCAACAGTTCGAAGAAAAGGTCTTCCCAAAACAATAGGACAAGATGCATTGCATTCAATATCCATAACAATAAAATCAACGGGGACAAGGTTATTTTTACGTAATAAAAACATCATTAACTCGCCCCAAAGGTTTCTTCATAGCATTATCAGCGAGAAAAACATCCAAATAACAATGTTCCAAAGGTGGCAAATCAAGAATATCATAAAGCTTCTTGGGCAAAACTGAAACACTTGCACCAAGATCACACAAGGCATTGCAATAAAAATCATTCACCTTTACCTTAATGATGGGTTCCCAACCATCTTCTAATTTCCTAGGAATAGAAGCTTTAAGTTTCAACTTCTCCTCCCTAGCTTGCAAAAGAGCATTTGTAATATGCTTTGTAAAAGCCAAATTAATAGTGCTAGCATTGGGACTTCTAGCTAATTTTTGCAAGAACATAATAACTTCAGAGATGTTACAATCATCAAAATCAAAATCATTATTGTCAATGGTGGTGGAACCATTGTCTCCAATAGTTTGAAAAATTTCAGCACTTTTATCAGAAAAAGTTTCAGCAATTTCAAACGCTTGCAGAAGTAGTAGAGACATTACCAACACCAATAACATTACCATCAATAGTAGGAGGTTTACTAGCATGTGAAACATTAGCATTACTAGTGGTGGTGATAGTACAAACTCTAACTATACTATTCTCTTTTTCAAGTTCTTCCTCTTTTTCCCACCTAGCATGCAATTCAGCCAACATCCTAATATTATTATCAATTCGAACTTGGATGGCATTTGCTGTAGCAAATGACTTAATATCTTTAACTTCATTAGGCATAACTTTCAGTTTTAGAATTTCAACATCATGAGCAAGACTATCAACTTTAGAGACAAGATCATCAATTTTTTCAAACTTTTCCTCAACAGTTTTATTGAAAGCTTTTTGTGTGCTAATAAATTCTTTAAGCATAGCTTCAAGATCAGAGGACACACTTCTATTGTTGCTGTAGGAATTACCATAAGAATTGCCATAACCATTTGAAGGATAAGGCTTATAATTGTTGCTACCAAAATTATTCCTATAAGCATTGTTGTTGAAGTTGTTGTTTTTAATGAAGTTTACATCAACATGCTCTTCTTGAGCAACCAATGAAGCTAAAGGAATATTATTAGGATCAACATGAGATCTACCATTCACAAGCATAGACATAATAGCATCAATCTTATCACTCAAAGAGGAGGTTTCTTCAACAGAATTTACCTTCTTACCTTGAGGAGCTCTTTCGGTGTGCCATTCGGAATAGTTGATCATCATATCATCAAGTAGCTTTGTTGCTGCACCTAAAGTGATGGACATAAAGGTTCCTCCAGAGGCTGAATCCAATAAGTTCCTTGAGGAAAAATTTAATCCTGCATAAAAGGTTTGGATGATCATCCAAGTAGTCAGTCCATGAGTGGGACAATTCTTCACCAAAGATTTCATTCTTTCCCAAGCTTGAGCAACATGTTCATTATCAAGTTGTTTAAAATTCATAATGCTACTTCTCAAGGATATAATCTTAGCAGGAGGATAATATTTCCCTATGAAAGCATCTTTGCATTTTGTCCAAGAATTAATACTATTTCTAGGCAAAGAAAGCAACCATTCTTTAGCTCTTCCTCTCAAGGAGAAAGGAAAAAGTTTCAGTTTTATAATATCCCCATCCATATCCTTATACTTTTGCATTTCACAAAGTTCAACAAAGTTATTAAGATGGGCAGCAGCATCATCAGTACTAACACCAGAAAATTGCTCTTTCATAACAAGATTTAATAGAGCAGGTTTAATTTCATAAAATTCTGCTGTAGAAGCAGGTGGAGCAATAGGAGTGCATATGAAATCATTGTTGTTTGTGCTAGTGAAGTCACACAACTTAGTGTTCTCAGGAGTACTCATTTTGAAAAACAAAATAAACTGAATTAAACAAGTAACTAATTTTTTTGTGTTTTTGATAAAGAGAGCAAACAAGACTAAATAAAAATAAACTAAGCAAGACAAATAACAAAGTAAAGAGATTGGGTGTGAGAGACTCCCCTTGCAGAAGCAATTCGTTTTCCCCGGCAACGGCGCCAGAAAACGTGTTGGTGGCTCTAGTTAATAGTGCCAGAAACAATGCTTGTACGTCACACGTCAGTTGGGAACCCCAAGAGGAAGGTATGATGAGTGCAGCAGTAAGTTTTCCCTCAGTATGAAACCAAGGTTTAATCGAACCAGTAGGAAAACGAGGTTTGCTTCGAAGGTGTTGGTGAGGAGTGTAGTGCGGCGCAACACCAGGGATTCCGGTGCCAACGTGGAACCTGCACAACACAATCAAATTACTTTGCCCCAACTTAACAGTGAGGTTGTCAATCTCACCGGCTTGCTGAAAACAAAGGGTTAAACGTATCGAATGGAAATGATGTTTGTTTGCATAAAACAGTAGAGAACAATGATTGCAGTAGATTGTATTTCAGATGTAAAAGAATGGACCGGGGTCCACAGTTCACTAGTGGTGTCTCTCCAATAAGATAACTAACATGCTGGGTAAACAAATTACAGCTGGGCAATTGACAATTGATAAGTGCATATAACATGCATGTGTGAGCTGTGGTGTCTACTATGAGATTCATTTGGGCATTACGACAAAGTACATAGACCGCTATCCAGCATGCATCTATGCCTAAATAGTCCACTTTCCGGTTAACATCCGTACCCCTTCCAGTATTAAGTTGCAAGCAACAGACAATTGCATTAAGTAATGTGCGTAATGTAAACAATACATTCATCCTTGAATAAAGCATTGCTGTTTTACCCCTAGTGGCAACAACACATCTACAACCTTAGAACTTGCTGTCACTATCCCAGGTTAAATAGAGGTTGAACCCAACTATCATGCATAAATACCCCCTCTTGGAGTTACAAGTATTCACGGCCAAGGCTTCAACAAGTAACGGAGAGCATGCAAGATCACAAATGACATAGACATGATAATATAATATTCAGCTCCACATAGGTATCAATATAAGTCAGATCCCAGCAAACACAACATGTAGCATTACAATAAGATGATCTTGATCATGATAGGCAGCTCACAAGATCTAAACATGATGGCACAAGTGGAGAAGACAACCATCTAGCTACTGCTATGGACCCATAGTCCAAGGATGAACTACTCACGCATCACTCCGGAGGCGGGCATGGCGATGTAGAGCCCTCCGGTGATGATTCCCCTCTCCGGCAGGGTGCCGGGAAGAGCTTCAGAACCCCCCGAGTTAGGGTTGACGACGGCGGCGGCAGCGAATATGTTCTGGATGAAAGGCTCGGTGTTTTAGGGTTTTCGCGTCTCGGGGAATAAATAGGCGAAGGGGCGATGTCGGCGGACCCCCGAGGGGCCCAAACCACCTGGTGGCGCGGCTGGGCCCACTGCCGCGCCTGTGTGTTTGGCCACCTCGTGGCTCCTTCGTCTCTCCTTCGGACTCCGTGTACGTGCTGGAAAAATAGGGACTGGCCTTTTGTTTCGTGCAATTCCGAGAATATTTCCAGAAGTAACTTTCTGAAACCAAAAACAGCAGAAAACAGGGAACTGGCACTGTGGCATCTTGTTAATAGGTTAGTCCCAGAAAATGCATAAAAGTGATACGAAGTGTATATAAAACATGTAGCAAATGGTATAATATAAGCATGGAACAGCAGAAATTATGGATACGTTGGAGACGTATCAGTCCATCAAAAGAACAAAAAATTGGGACATTTTTCCACTGAAGATAAAAGTTATGCATTAATTTTTTTTCCGTCGATGATGTCTCTGGGGGGGATGGCGGACTGAGCGGCGCCTGCCCGGACCGTTCTCGGCGACCGGGACTACGGCGATAGTGGAGGAATAGGTTCAGGGCTTCCGCCTAAGCAACTACAGACATGTGGAAGATCAATCAATACCCTGACTAGAAACTAAAGATGCAGTGCATGAATGGACAATCCATGATGGACTATGAAGCCCGTACGTACCTTGAGGCCGCTACCGAGCACGCCAAGGAACAACATATGAGAGCCAGGAGGGTGATGCTGCGTGTGAGTGAGGAAGAACGCTCCATGATGGATCGCTCTCAAGATTCACATTATGCGTGTTTTATAGGCTAATTGATCGGTCCAAGTCGTAGTCAAGAAGAGATTGGTAGGCAAGTTCCCTTCTTCCTCCTCCCGACGTCTCTCTCTCGCATGCACATGAGCATGCTTGCTGTTGCTGCATTTTTGCCCCTCGTACGCTAACAATGGTTGCCAAAGTCGTCAATGTCGGAGCGCTACTGGGAAATTCATTGAAGGACTAATGCCGTGGCACACATGTACTCGTGTCTTAGTGTGTGCCACCTGTCCCGCGTATGGTCAGTGTTTGCTGATTTGCATTTTCAATCGTCCGGTCAGTCAACTAAACGTGTATATCCCACTCTACTTGTGTCTCCTAGGTCGTTGCTCATATGTTGCAACATTCGGTTTCAGCGTCCATCATAAGAACAATAAATTGGGACATTTTTTCCACTGAAGATAAAAGTTTTGCATTAATTTTTTTTCCGTCGATGATGTCTCTGGGGTGATGGCGGACTGAGCGGCGCCTGCCCGGACCGTTCTCGGCGACCGGGACTACGGCGATAGTGGAGGAATAGGTTCACGACTTCCTCCCTAAGCAACTACATACATGTGGAAGATCAATCAATACCCTGGCTAGAAACTAAAGATGCAGTGCATGAATGGACAGTCCATGATGGACTATGAAGCCCGTACGTACCTTGAGCCGCTACCGAGCACGCCAAGGAACAGCATTTGAGAGCCAGGAGGGTGATGCTGCGTGTGAGTGAGGAAGAACGCTCCATGATGGATCGTTCAAGATTCGCATTTCTGCATGTTTTATAGGCTAACTGATCGGTCAAAGTCGTACTCAAAGAAGAGATTGGTAGGCAAGTTCCCTTCTTCCTCCTCCGACGTCTCTCTCTCGCATGCACATGAGCATGCTTGCTGTTGCTGCATTTTGCCGCTCGTACGGCTAACAATGGTTGCCAAAGTCGTCAATGTCGGAGCGCTACTGGGAAATAATTGAAGGACTAATGCCGTGGCACACATGTACTCGTGTCTTAGTGTGTGCCACCTGTCCCGCGTATGGTCAGTGTGTGCTGATTTGCATTTCAGTCGTCCGGGTCGGTCAACTAAACGTGTATATCCCACTCTACTTGTGTCGCCTAGGTCGTTGCTCATATTATTGCAACATTTGGTTCAGCGTCCATCATAAGAACAAAAAATTGGGATATTTTTTCCACTGAAGATAAAAGTTTTGCATTAATTTTTTTTCCGTTCGATGATGTCTCTGGGGGTGATGGCGGACTGAGCGGCGCTTGCCCGGACCGTTCTCGGCGACCGGACTGCGGCGATAGTGGAGGAATAGGTTCGCGGCTTCCGTCCTAAGCAACTACAGACATGTGGAAGATCAATCAATACCCTGGCTAGAAACTAAAGATGCAGTGCATGAATGGACAGTCCATGATTGACTATGAAGCCCGTACGTACCTGATGCATGTAAAATGCATACATGAACTTTGCATTATATTACATGATATTTCAATCATATTTGCATCATATAAGGGTTATATCATTGTTTTATATAGATTTTGGGAATATTTCATTGTTTCCCTATTTTTCTGGAATTAACCCTGCACAGACACAAAACCCTATTTTCTATATTTTGATGTTTCAGGGACCCAAACGACGTCCAAATGACCTAATAATTTATGAGCATCAGTTTTTGGAAGGAACAAATCGTGAGAGCGAAGGTAGCGAACATACGAGACCCGAGGGCCAAGTTGAGTGGGCCCACGCGGCCAGATTCCTTGGCCGCGTGGGACCCATCAACCTGGGCCTCGAGGCTCCGTTGCCGTCGATCTTTTTTCCCGAGCCTCCGTCTTGACCTAAAAACGACTATAAAAATAGTCCCCCGAGGAGTTTCGGAGGAGGCGCGGCGAGAAACACAAAACCACGAAACAGAGAGTCAGAAGGCTGCCGCCGGAGAAGATCGGAGGGGGAAACGCCGCCAATCACCTCCGGAGGGCTCCACCCCCTCCGGCGTGTTCATCATCAACATCTACAGCAAGATCATCTCCATCTCTCCACTGTAAACTCTTGGCAAACATGATATATGATGCAATATACTATTCCCTTGATCTATTGTGTCTCCCCATCTATGTTTGAGAAGTGATTTGTTCATGGCAATAGTGAAATAGTTCGTTGATTGGTTGCATACAAGTTTTGTTATCTTTTATGATTGTCTTTATGTACAATATATGAGTGCACACATATGTTGGGGAATGCATGTAAGGTGATCACCGGTAATGTAATGGAGTGAGGGAGACTTGGGAGGACATGTAAACCTGAGACCGAGTCATGAAGTTACTTTATTGGGGGATATATATAGGGGACCTTAGAACTTAAGGCTATGGTGGGACTTTTATGTCTTAATAATTCTTGTGTGCTCATTTACTTGGCCATGAGATCCATCATAAGGGGTTTTAGTTCATTTACTTGGCTACACCTATTTATGGCTCCTTCCTAGAAGAAACAATTAAGACTGAAACATGTGCTTCACTAATTGTGACAACCACACGAATGAAATAACAATTGCTAGAACATTTGCTCCTTGAGATATTTGCTACTTGAGATATTTGCTACTTGCTACTTTGAGAAACTTGCTCTAAGAAACTTGCGTTTGAAACTTGATTGAGAAACTTGTTACTAGATAAACCCATTCCACATCACTTGCTTTCATTAGTTAGTTCCTTTCATATTTAAACTTATTGCTTTGCACAAACGGCCATATAAGAGGGTTATAGGGCTTTAGAGAATAGATAGTTTACCTTCAGCTCCTCGTGGGTTCGACACTCAAATACTTATCGAATTGTGCTACAGTGATTCCTTGCTCTTGGGGATTATCAAGCACTTTTCTGGCGCCGTTGCCGGGGAGCGTTGTGCTAAGCTTTTATTCTTGTTTGCATTGCATACTAACATATAAATCTAAAACATTATTATAAAATGGAAAACAACCAAACAATTATAGACTGTATAATATCTATCTTGAGTTAGGACATGAAGTGTTTGAGGAGAAAATTAAATTTTATTTGCATAACAATCATGTTTGTGGTAGTACTAATTCGTTGAACACCTTTATTGCTAATGCTAAGGAAAACCTTAAGCTTGGGGAAGTTTGTTTTGATGAATATGATATTTTTAGTCCCCCAAGTTTGGAAGAGAAAATTTATTTTGATGATACTATGTCTCCCATTTATGATGATTACAATGATGTATATGATATTTTCAGTCCACCTACTATTGAGGATGAAAGTGATTTAATTGAGTTTGATGATCCATTATGCTCATTAGATGATAAGTCTTTATGTGGTGATTCTATTCAAAACTATGTGGTTATGTTTAACTTTAATGCTTGCAACTATTATGAGAGAGGAAGAGATAAGAATCCCCTTTATGTTTCTATGTTATTTAAAATGCAAGCTATTGATTATTATATGCATTGGTTACCTCAAATTTGTTGTTATTTATTCATATATAAAATTCCAATGCATAGGAAGAGAGTTAGACTTAAAAGTAAATTGTTTAATATTCTGTGGTGTGTTCCTTATGCTTTAATTTCCTATTCGGTTTGAGCACACCTTTATATCTTTACAACATGTAAAATATCTTTACCTACTGTTTTGTGACAATTAGTTTAAGATTTTCATTTTATATAAAATTTGGGTAAATGAGAAGGATGAGTAATGGAGAAGTTGGGGTCGACCTTGAACATGTGTTGTTCATGCCAATGGAACCGTTGCAAAGTCTCTATCATTAAAACTTTTCCCAAAGCTAAAACCAAAAAAAAGAGTGTTTATGTTGTATATATTTGCTTCTCTTTTGCCTTTTTGCTAAATCAAAAACAACAAAAATATTTTCTTCTTCTTTGATTGTTTCTCTTGATTCTTGCTTCTTTTTGTTTCTTTTTTATTTTTATCTTCAGTTAAGTTTTGGTTTTTGAGTCAAGGTGCTTGTTTACTACTGTAACATCACCTTTGTATCTTATTTTTCATCTTAATGGCAAGAATAACCTCTTTTGAGAGGTAGGATTAAACAATAGTGATTTGCTGTCCAGAAAACAGATTCCTGAGCTTCACTGCGAAAAATGTATAAAATCACAGAAGGAATTTTGACCTGATATTTTACGACAGCAATATTCAGTTATTAATACACATTTCATTAGTTCAAAGTTTTCTGATTTGAGCAACGTAAGTGCCTCTGAAAATTCACTCTTTACGGGCTGTCCATTTTTGACAGATTGTCTTTATTTTGCATTACTCTCATTACTTGTGTTTTGTGTGGTTCTATTGATCAAAGAGCAATACACAACCATAGTAATATTAGCTAATGTGTAGAATCAACTCATGATATGTCTTTGCTGTACCTATGAGGATTTCATTTATGGAGACACTAACCCCTCTAATCAAGTTTTAAGATGAGTTTTTGTGAAGAGAACTTTCAAGTGGAAGAGTTGAGGGTGATGAATAAAGATCACGAGGGACAAACACTCAAGCTTGGGGATGTTACCCCTAGGCTCACCCTACATATATCAAATAAGTACAAGAATTTAAGCTTGGGGATGCCAAGCCACCTCACTCCAACCATCTTGATACCAAGTAAGTAAGCCTAGCTATATGGCTATAAAGAAAGCGCTTTACGGGAGGCAACCCGGTTGTTTTTACTTTTGATTTTCTTTGTGTCCTCTTGCTGTAACAAGAGACTTAGTTTTTAGTTTTGTTTCTGGAATTTTAATAAAGTGCCAAGTTTTACCTATTTTGGCTTGAAAAAGTTGCTATTTGCATTCGGAGATTTTATTCCAGCACGAATCTGTGCACGGTATGATTTTTAATTCCTATTCTGTAACTCCGAATGAGCTGATATTTAACTGTAGTTGCAACTTTTCATCCTCTGTAAGCATGAATTTTTTCAGATTTTTCGACATATTTAAGTAGGGTAGAAAAATACGTTTTGCTGCTGCTGTTTTTCTGGACAGATTCTGTCCCATTTTGTTTGATGCATTCTTTGAACTTTTAACTTGAATCTTTTTGATCCAATTGAGTTTATAAGTCATACAACATTATACACTTTCTGGACATTCATATGAATTTTTGTTTAAGGATTTTATGCAGCAAGTAATTCATTTGTCTATCACTACTAATGTCACCCCACAGAAAAGAAATGGGAGAAACGGTGTTTTGAAGTTTTTTCACAGGGATTAGAGGAGATGCACCAAGAGCTATCCAAGGATGGTGAAGACCATAAGCTTGGGGATGTGAAGACAACCCCACTGGACCAACACACTCTCGGTTTGCACACGTCTAACTTCTGTTTTTCGATCAATGCACTTTATCGCATAAACTTGGAGCGTCTTTTATTTGCTTTTTATTTCGGTTTGATTTTTTGTTTGTCTTGAGACCACCACTATCATTTATATATGAGAGAGCTACTGGAAATTTGGGTTGAATTAAGTTGGATGCTATTAAAAAGATTGGGAAAGGGATGTTTGAGTTGATTCAAAAAGATACATATAGTTGCATGATTCATGCTTTTTAATGTATTAATTTGCAAGTGTTTTATCAAGAGCTATCTTTTATTCATGTTTTGATGCTGAATGTTACTTTACTTTGTTTAACATGGATTGGTTAGTTCTATGGACACTTATGCATGCATTTAGACGGTCAACTTTCTCCCTCTTGCTAGCCCAAAAATTCCAACAAGTAAAAACTTGTTTTCCAACACCTTCAACCAAAGTTTTTCCAGTGAGTCCACCATATACCTATTAGCTTTATGCTATTCCGAGTATGTTTATCATGTTATTTTGTATTATCTATACTTCTGAATTAAAATGCTTATGTTATTGATTGTTATGGGAAAAGTTGGTTAAAAGCTCTCACGAACTTGATGCACACTTACTTTTATTGCACTTAATAAACATGACCCATTGTGATTAAAATTATGAAGTTGTGAGCTTGACAAGAGTCTTGGTTGGGAGTTAGCTCATATGTGCTGTCACATGGCAAGCTTTCAACGTGCTCTTTATATTTAGTTGATATCATGTACTTTTGTTTATGGATGCTTATCATGGTGCCAAATAAATGCGGAAACTTAGTAAGTTTAATGAGTTTGTATAAATGGCTAGAGAGACGCCTGGGCCGCTAATCTAAGCCATGCATCATTCATGGTGGAAATTTACTTACATGCTATGGTGAACCTTCAGTGATGCCCCACAATAAAAAGCTATACCAATAGTAAATAAAAAGGGTGTGAGATTGTTCATTTTGTTTGTTTGTCTTGTCATTTTGACATGGGCTTGTTCCATGTCCTGGGACAAGAGGTACCCCAGTTGACGCTCTTGATGACGCTATTATATTACTTACAATGACCTTAACTTGAACTTGCTTTGTGTCCCAAGTTGAGTAACACCGTGGTGTAGGTACTCGTATTCACGGGGCATGAGACATTCAACCCATACTTTGTCAAGCACACTACTCATATTTGCTTTCACTTTAAACTTTAACCATTCAAGATGCTATGATAGGGGTAATGAGAGCTTGACACCAATGAATACCACATTGCAAACATTAACTTAAGTAGAAGCATTTGGAAGTTAGATGAAACTTATTCATGTTTTACCTCTACTCATTTATATCTTTCCAAAGTGTCCACCTTTTATATTCAGATTTATAAGAATACTCTATGACCATTATAGGATGTTTTTACTTTTCATTATGCATACATTTGGTCCATAGTACTTTCTTCTATGTTACACTTTGTGAATTATCATTGAACATCCTTCATTGAATATTTGATATCACTTTATAATCTATCTTGTATATTGCTACTCCTTTGAAGAATGAATCATTTGACTCTATGTAGCAATAGTAATCATCTTTGATATCCATTGATATATTAAAATGCAAAGTCCATGTTAGTTTTATCACCTTCATACTCGAGGACGAGTATAGGTTAAGCTTGGGGATGTTGATGCATGTAAAATGCATACATGAACTTTGCATTATATTACTTATATTTCAATCATATTTGCATCATATAAGGGTTATATTGTTTTATATTGATTTTGGGAATATTTCATTGTTTCCCTATTTTTCTGGAATTAACCCTGCACGGCAGAAAACCCTATTTTCTATATTTTGATGTTTCAGGGACCCAAACGACGTCCAAATGACCTAATATTTACGGCATCATTTTTGGAAGGAACAAAGCGGGAGCGAAGGAAGCGAACAAACGGAGACCCGAGGGCCAAGAGTGGGCCCACGCGGCCAGATTCCTTGGCCGCGTGGGACCCATCTGGGCCTCGAGGCTCCGATGCGTCGTCTTTTTCCCGAGCTCGTCTTGACCTAAAAACGACTATAAAAATAGTCCCCCGAGGAGTTTCGCGAGGAGGCGGCGGAGAAACACAAAACCACGAAACAGAGAGTCAGAAGGCTGCCGCCGGAGAAGATCGGAGGGGGGAAACGCCGCCGGAATCACCTCCGGAGGGCTCCACCCCCTCCGGCGTGTTCATCATCAACATCTACAGCAATATCATCTCCATCTCTCCACTGTAAACTCTTGGCAAACATGATATATGATGCAATATACTATTCCCTTGATCTATTGTGCTCCCCATCTATGTTTGAGAAGTGATTTGTTCATGGCAATAGTGAAATAGTTCGTTGATTGGTTGCATACAAGTTTTGTTATCTTTTATGATTGTCTTTATGTACAATATATGAGTGCACACATATGTTGGGGAATGCATGT
Organism: Poa pratensis; assembly: GCA_947311845.1. Lineage (NCBI taxonomy): Eukaryota > Viridiplantae > Streptophyta > Magnoliopsida > Poales > Poaceae > Poa > Poa pratensis. Next base: position 77,089,333 of record CAMZMU010000038.1, on the reverse strand, counting down.
AAGGTGATCACCGGTAATGTAATGGAGTGAGGGAGACTTGGAGGACATGTAAACCTGACCGAGTCATGAAGTTACTTTATTGGGGGATATATATAGGGGACCTTAGAACTTAAGGCTATGGTGGGACTTTTATGTCTTAATAATTCTTGTGTGCTCATTTACTTGGCCATGAGATCCATCATAAGGGGTTTTAGTTCATTTACTTGGCTACACCTATTTATGGCTCCTTCTAGAAGAAACAATTAAGACTGAAACATGTGCTTCACTAATTGTGACAACCAACGAATGAAATAACAATTGCTAGAACATTTGCTCCCTTGAGATATTTGCTACTTGAGATATTTGCTACTTGCTACTTTGAGAAACTTGCTCTAAGAAACTTGCGTTTGAAACTTGATTGAGAAACTTGTTACTAGATAAACCCATTCCACATCACTTGCTTTCATTAGTTAGTTCCTTTCATATTTAAACTTATTGCTTTGCACAAACGGCCATATAAGAGGGTTATAGGGCTTTAGAGAATAGATAGTTTACCTTCAGCTCCTCGTGGGTTCGACACTCAAATACTTATCGAATTGTGCAACGGTGATTCCTTGCTCTTGGGATTATCAGTACCTTGAGCCTCTACCGAGCACGCCAAGGAACAGCATATGAGAGCCAGGAGGGTGATGCTGCGTGTGAGTGAGGAAGAATGCTCCATGATGGATCGTCCTCAAGATTCGCATTTTTGCGTGTTTTATAGGCTAACTGATCGGTCAAAGTCGTACTCAAAGAAGAGATTGGTAGGCAAGTTCCCTTCTTCCTCCTCCCGACGTCTCTCTCGCATGCACTTGAGCATGCTTGCTGTTGCTGCATTTTGCCGCTCGTACGACTAACAATGGTGGCCAAAGTCGTCAATGTCGGAGCGCTACTGGGAAATTCATTGAAGGACTAATGCCGTGGCACGCATGTACTCGTGTATTAGTGTGTGCCACATGTCCTGCGTATGGTCAGTGTTTGCTGATTTACATTTTCAATAGTCCGGTCGGTCAACTAAACGTGTATATCCCACTCTACTTGTGTCGCCTAGGTCGTTGCTCATATTATTGCAACATTTGGTTCAGCGTCCATCATAAGAACAAAAAATTGGGACATTTTTTTCCACTGAAGATAAAAGTTTTGCATTAATTTCTGCCGACTGATGGTGAAACTCCTCCTATCACGTTCTTAATTCGATTCTTGTTGCTCAAATATGATAGAGGAAGAATCCCACTTGAGTGTGAATCCAATATAATGTCATACTCCCTCCGTCCTCAAATAAGTGGACGTTTAGCATTCGAATTTTTGACAAAAAAGTGTACATCTATCTTCCCAATGCACTTGAAAGTAGATAATAATGTTTCTCTCTCATCACACGGGAATTAAACCCAATAACATTCAACACATGGTCTACTCATTTTTTACATGCACTTAGCTCATTGGAGCAGGGTAATTAAAGAGGAGAGGGTGACTTGCATTTTCCCGATGCATTTTCTAATGTGCTCCATAATTTTTCTTCAAATTTTAGATGTCCACTTATTTGAGGACGGAGGGAGTATGTAGTAATTTGCCGTTCTTAATTGAAAATGAGTCTGCCATGTTTCTAAACTAACTACCGCCGTCACGTAGTGACCAAAATGTTTGCGCGTGACAACTTGGTGACCCACTTTTCGGGTTTTCGCAACTGGGTGACCCACTACGTAGTAAAACGCAGGTTTAGTACACTAACTTATCGCGAATGTGCGTTTTGGTCACCAAGTTGCGAAACACGAAAAGTTGGTCACCAAGTTTCCATGCGCGAGCGTTTTGGTCATTCCAAGACGGCTTTGTGAGTTTGCATAAGTGGCAGGCTGGCTTTTGTGAATTTCCCCTTAAATTTTTATTTATTCCTATTGCTAGGGCATTTTCAAGTGTTTTTTTGTTTGCATTTTTAGGGGGATTTGGGTTATCCGCTACCAGTGTCCACCCCTATATAATGAGGTTTTGCTAAGAAGTCTTATTAAATGGGAGAGAGCAAGTAGCTGTTAGATTTGTAAATATAACTTTTTATTGAAAACTAATAGGAGTGCTCATCAATTTGCATCGGTGGGTGATGTTTAGAACAGCCTGCTTTAGATATTTTTTTTTAGATAAGGGGGTGCGGATCCCCGGCCTCTGCAACAAAAAGATGCAGACAGCTTTCCACAATTATTTAAACTTCAAAATATCAAGTTTTACAATTCACGGATCACTTAATAAGGTGTCAACAAAGATCAGCCACTCAAACAGAGATGTACTAAGCATCAATTATTCTAGTATGAAGCCACCCAGCCTGACTGCAGATAGTGAGTAGTGGAGGTTGCCCCATCAACAACAATGGGTATGGGAGGAAGTGTGAGCTTGCGGCGACGGAGGATTCTCTCCCGTCGGTCTCCGTCCGTATGAAAAACGGACGTTTGCAACAGCCGGCGTGTGATCTTCCCGTACGGCGGCGTCGGCGGGTGCCATGGCGCTGGAGGACTATGTTGCGAGGATCGGGCTCCGTCCGTGTGAGCTGCACGCACATGACATGATGAACAATCAGTACCCAAGAACATGCAAGAATCTGCCCCTTGCGAGCCAGCAATTACGGAATTGATAAACAAAATTTATTCTCCGCTAACTCTACCTTGGACGGCCGCCGAGCAGGGCATGGAGCAGCATATGAATATGATAGCCAGGACCGCCACCGTGCGTGCGAGGGAGGAGGAAGGACTGGAAGATCGTTTCATCATCTCCGATCCTCTTCTTAAACTCACTCTTCTTCGCTTGCCTTAGGGATAACCTCCGCAGTTTATATATATACAGATAGCATTATGTTCGGTATACTTGCCCATCAGTCGGCGAACGAGTTCGCAAGTCGCAAGAACCGACTCAAATTAATGGTCAAAGTCGTCACACATCCCTACGCAGGGTGTTGAACGCAGATATATTTTCCCGCTGAAAAGGTTGTTCTTTCTGCACCACGGTTTTACACCGAACACACATGTACGTCTTAAAAAGATCGGTAGTTCCATGTGCCCCACGTAACGTGTACTGTTGGAGTTACCAGTCATTATCATAAGTCGAAATTTTCATATCCCGGTATAAGTCATTATCAAGTCTTTCTCAAAAAATAAATAAGTTATTATCAAGTCATCCCTAGTCGGTGGAGACGATGTGGCGTCTCATACGAAGCCGTCCAGTTATGCCTAATCGTGGGTGCTACACGCGACGTTTCATCCGCGATGTCAATTCATACTTGTTACTGCTCGATCGAACGTGATGCGACAGTGGCTGGGGACGTGGCGGTATTGATGTCATCGGCTTCTAGTTTCTACTCCAGCGATGTCTTGTTAGGGATATGTTGTTGGCTGGAGAGGTGATGATGGTATAGATGTTTTAACATTGAGTTTGCACATTTTGGTGAAAACATTTTGGCAATATTGTGGCGCTTTTGCGTCGTGCCCTTGGCGAAGGTTGTGGCTCGAAACTCGTTTTTGGTGATGAAAATCCGGGTCGGCCTTAGCTGAACTCGTCCATATCGGCGCATGTACGACTTTTCCATGTTGGAGGCTTTGCCTAAATATTGTGTAATTTCTCTTTATTTTTCGACTTTACTATATAGTCAGTGGTAGTCTTTCGGAGATTCTCTCACGAGGCATATTGCATCCGATTTATTTATTTTGTATTTTTTTAAACTTTGTAATAAAAAAGTCGTGTGCGTCGTTTTGATACAGAGGTGGGGGCTCTGTTACACATTTCGGAGAAAAATAACACAACACAAATTCAGATACATGAATGCACACCTTTTCTTTATTTTATTTACCACAAGCAACTAATTCTCGAATTGTTAGGTGGCAAGTTAAATCTAAACTTTACTATCCTCCAAGCAAGATGTGTAAAGGGACAAGTGATAAACCAAAAATGAGGAATAGATTCCTTAAATCACAAAACATACATTCCTTACAACTATTCATTTTTTGCTTAGCAAAATTCAGCTTTAGAAAATAAATATGAGTACCGATCCTTTGCATCGATAACGCCAGCGCAAGGGATGTTCAACCCGGTGGAGTGAGTAGTGGAGGTTGCCTCATCAACAACAATGGGTACTGGGGCTGGTGTGCCCATTCGGGATGGAGGACTCTCTCCTGATCGGTCTCCGTCCGAATGAAGAAGGGACGTTTGCAACAGCCTGCGTGTGATCTTTCCGTACGCCGCCGGCGGGTGCCATGACGCTAGACGACTCTGTCCCGAGGATCGGTCTCCGTCCGTGTGAGCTGCAGGCAGATGACATGATAAATAGAGGATGTGTACCCAAGAACACTTGCAAGAAGCTGCGCCTGTATACGAAAGTGATTAAACCAATATGTTCTTCATTAACTACCTTGGAGGGCCGCGGAGCACGGCAAGGAGCAGCATATTGATATGATAGCCAGGATCGCCGCTATGCGTGCAAAGGAGGAAGAAGAAGAAGAAGAAGACGATCGTTTCATCATCTCCTCTTCTTAAGTCAACTTTTCTTCGCAATTGACAAGCCTTGTGCAGGTTATCTGGCTTGCTTTAGGAATAACCTCCGCCGTGTTTATATATGCACACATAACCTGAAGTTCAGGCTGTTCACTACTGTACTTGACATTATTCGGCGTTGGTTTGGCAAGTCGCAACGACTCCAATTAAATGGTCAAAGTCGTCACAAATCACTACGCAGGGTGTTGAACGCGCACATAATTTCCAGTTGAAAAGGCTATTCTTTCTGCAAACCATAAAGTTTTACACCGAACAGACGCGTGGTCTTACAAAGAACGGTAGTTCCGTCTTCCGTGCTCCACGTAACGTGGCCTTTTGCCGGAGCTACATGTCACTATCATAAGTCGAAATTCCATATATTCCGGTATATTGACCGACGAACCCTACATTTTTCAGTCTTGAAGCTGTCAGGAAACTTCTGCGGCGGAATTCTAGTAAACAACAGTTACCCCTGACTCTGAAGAACGAGACCATTTCCAGTACGTGCCAAGAATTGTTGCGGTGATGCTGAAAAGAAAGATGAGAAGAGAAAAAGAGTAAGGTTGTTTATTGTAGAAGAATTATTGTTCGACATAAGTTGTTGCACTTCAAGGTATATCAGTCTATCTGAACAGTAGATGCACTTTTTAGACGGAACCTCGAGCAAGATGTGGGCCGGAGGTCATTATCGCATCCCCACGTCGTCCTCTATGGTGACACAGGAAATCCAGCCACCGCGGTCGCCTCCGCCCCCTCCCGCCCACCATATAGCCGCGACCGGATGATGCGGTCGGGCAAAGCCCGTGCCACGAACGGTGGTGGTGGCATTACTTCGGCAGATCTCAGCATAAATGGCTTCCACCCTACCCATCGACTGCTTCTTCCCGGAATTTGACGGTCCAGTGGGATGTTCCCTGGTGGGGCTGCTGTGCGGCGTTGGGCGAGGCGAGTTTGGTGACGGACGTGGCATTCTCATCACGCAGCTCCACGCACCTCGATTGGATCTGGATCACCAGATCCTTCCGCGGGAGGCTTGGCCCTGGCCTGGCTTCGTGCCAGGCGGGTGGCGTGAGTTGTGCGATGTGTACAAGATGTTCTGGATCACGGTGGGCGTGTCGGATTGCCGGAGGCTCGGGTGGCGGCTGGTGATGACGACGGCGCCGCCTGCGGGCGTCATAACCTTGTTGAAGGTGTTGGTGACGCAGTTCGAACTCCCACCCATACAGCTCCGGGGAAAACACTAGATACCTTTCAGGTCGGACATTGATAGTAGTAGTAGATGGTGGCGTTCGAGAAAGTGGAGCGGTGTGCCATCTACCACGTCAACACCGACGGGTCCTGGCGCTATCGCGAAGCGTGGTCTTGGTGGCAAAAGTGCTTTGATGTCTGTCGTGCTGGTAGCATCCCTGTCAGAACTTGTGAGGGTCTTGGTTTCGGTCTTTACCCTGGAGATGGGTTCGCGGAAGATGGCAAGAGGCGACATTCGGAGCTTGCTCATGAGATGCTATTTGCGGATTCCAGATTTAACTGATGATCCGGTGGGCTGTGGCCGGGACATAAGCCCACTTGTTTACTCTGTCGGAGTGCTAGTAGGTCGTGCTTTGTCACCTTGTTTAGAGGCTTCAGTATGTATCATTGTTGTAAAACGTTTTTGCTGAATAAATGGAATAAAGTTCACCGAGTCAAAACACGGATACTTGGTTGATAACGGGTATACGCCAAGTCCAAATTAGTAACTGTTTTGCACTTTTGACCTCCTCGCGTCGAGATATTTAGAAATATATTCCATTTTTAATCGGTTTTGACGAGTTCTTTTTTCTGCTTTCAAAACTAATACGCTACCTAGTAATTTCCATAACCATTTGTATCTTGAGTAATAGCCAAAGTCGTACCAGATTTTATATCTCGCTTAGGTAACTGAAGAAATAGGCTTTCGTCCCGCTTTATAAATAAAGCCCAACGGCCGAACCGATACATGTGATGAGGTGAACATTTTACAAAGCAGATCAAAAATAGAAAAAGAAAACACGGAAATCCGAACTTGCCACCGAGGTCACCGGAACGAACCCGAGGGACGGGCTCCACGATGACGCCCCCAAGGGTAACGACGTAGCACGTCACCGACATCGAGACCAGAGGTCAGAGGTTTTCACCCGGAGCACTTGGAAACTTGGACAATTATAATACTCATTGTTGCCAAAGGAAAAAGAAACATTTTTCACGAGTAGTCCCGCAAGCAGGCACTGTACTGGCCAACACCTAGACAATTAAATTATACATAGTAGGATCTTGTAATTATTTTGTTTTTCATTCGCAAAACAATGTTTATTTGATTTTCACGGCTAGACAACACTATAAAACCATGACTGAAGCTAGCCCTTGCAAACCGCACGTGTTTCAAATAAATTAATCGTGTTCGGTGATCCGCCATCACGCACGATTTTGGAAATTCATGAGAATCCGTCGGCAACCGCGCATGATGAGGGTTCGTAAATCATGTGCAAAAATGATTTTAATCGTGTGCTTAGAAGACAAGTCACTGTTAGGGTATCATATGTAGGAAAATGAAAGTCTACCTTTTACCCTAATTTTACCCCACGGTTGTAAATTCTATCGGACTCTGTCATCTAGGAAATTTAGAACAAGGTTTCACCTTTTTTTAGCATCTTGAATTTTTTGTTATACAAGAATGAAATGTTATGTCCATGTGGCTCACAAATATATGTAAATATCGGATGTCTTCATTAATGATCATGTTCAACCTTTTTTTCACCATTGGTGTCATTCGTCACCGATGTCCCGATATTTTAGAGGCTCACTCATTAGGCCACACCATGGCTAACGTAAATACATCAGAAAAAAACATCCAATGCTCTGGAAAACGATAATCTAGAGGGATAATTAGCACTCCCACTATGCTAGTATAATATAGTGAGCATTGATTTGCATGAAAGTAAAAAATCATACACTTTGACCATGTTCAGATATTATCTATCTACAATACCAAATGTATATCATTTGAAAATACACTCCATGATGAATCTAATGCTATTGACTAGATATTTTAGATGTTACTAAATTTTCTGTAAACTCGGTCAAATTTCAAACTGTTTGTCTTCTAAAAACCTAATATGCACTATATTTTGACATAGACAGAGTAACATGCATAACTATGGGTCATGGCTCCGCTCCTCCCCTGGAACCGGCGACGGTGGACCTACTCCTGATCGGTCTCCATTCATATGAACAAAGGATGTTTGCAAGAGCCTGCGGTTGATCTTCCCGTGCGGTGCCGGCGGGGACAACGGCGGTGGAGGACTCGCACCCAATCGGGCTCCGTCCGTGTGAACTGCAGATGCACGTAACGACAGAGTTATTACTGAAAGCTAGTTGATTAACCTAGCTAGTATAATGTGAATCAATTACCTTGGATGGCCGCCGAGCAGGGCAAGGAGCAGCAAATGAGTATGATTACCAGGATAGCCACAGGTGGTGGGATGGAGGAAGAAGACGATCGCCCCATCATACTCTTCTAAGTTGTGCAACTGCCTTGTGCAGGCGGCTGGTTTCCCTTGCCATAGGAATCACCTCAGTAGTTCATATATACGTATATGAATAACGTCAAGTTCTTGTTGAGTACTAGTCTTACAATGACCATTCAACTTGATCAAAGCTTGTTGCGACGACTTGAATCGTAGAATGGTGAAAGCCGCCCCTCGGTCAACATCTTGTAATTTGGCTTCTGACCATGCCATGCATTGATGACCTTTTCTCCGGTACTTGCGTACGTCCATGTTAAATTGGAAAGATATAATCTCTCTCTCTCATACATGAAAATGATGTCAACTAGCCAAAGATCTTCACAAATTTCAATGGGAAAATAGAATTGTCTCTCCCGAAAGGTATACCACACTGTTCTCAATGAAGTGGGCAAGGGTATTGTGAACTAAATTGTAGATTATCTATTCTAAACACATGCGTACAAACATAATAATCACGGGAGTGCTCATCGCACCGGTGGTTCATACGTACGTATACGTAAGGACGTCGTTCGATTCACAAGCCTGCTGCTGCACTGCTGCAGGATCTTGCGGTACCGCGTCAGCGCAGTCGTCCCGTCCTAGGTGGCGCATTGTCAAGGTGGCTGCATTAATAGGGAAAAGCGTACTAGTAGCGTGCGGTTTTTACATACTAGTAGCGTGCAGGCGCACGCTACAATAGTCACGCTACTCATTTACTAGTAGCGTGCCTTCTAACCCACACGCTACTGGTAAGACAAGTAGTAGCGTGCCCTGCAAATTGCACGCTACTAGTAACAAATTATGAATTAACAAAAATATTCAATAGAATTTTATTCCTACAGCCCATCCAACGAAATGCTTAGAATGATTCAACATCCATACATCCAACATACATACATTTCATCCATCTATTATACATACATCACGGAGGGCCACAACCTTATATCGAGGTTGTGTCGTTGTCATCGCCGCCGCAGCACCGCGACGACATCGTCGTCGCAGCAACCCCGTGTGTCGATGTTGTTGTCGTCGTTGCCACATCCCGGTGCCAATGTCGTTGCCACTGCAGCCCCAAGTCAATGTCGTTGTTGTCAGCCCATCAACTTACAACCTCAACATTTTTTGTTTGCTTGCTGCAATCTAAATAACATGAAAAAACAATTATAGATTGCATAAGAACTTGTAAGATTTGTGCATAATATCTAGCACTAACTACCTGGTGCAGAATCATATACAGGACATACGTAGCTTATATACAAGATTGTGCACAGTTATAGATTGCAGCCTGAACTAGCTACTTCGTACAAGAGCAGAATTTCTAGCACTAACTAGCAGCCACCAATTCTGTTCGTCATGCAGTGGTAGCAGTTGCAGGAATAGCGTTGATAGTTTGGGTATGCAGATCGAGGAAGTCTCGCCTGCAGAGGAGATGCTGGTCGTTGACGGTCGTGGCAGGACGTGGCTCGCGGATGTCGTCAATCAGGACGGTGGACATCAGCAGAAGCACGCCCGGCCTTGAGGAGGCCGGCTGAAGGGATTCGCGCCCTGGTCGATGAAGATGGCCCGTGACAGGAGTCGGTCGCGCGGCGCGGGTTCGCCTGTCGAAATTCAAAAGGAGGGCGTTGGGTCACGGATGTACAGAGCAGGGCCGCCGGCAGGAGTTTGAGGACGCGGCGAACAACATCGGCCGCCAATGGAGGCGAGGAACGGCCCACAGGATTCGCGGATCCCAGCGTCGATTCCTTCATCTAGGCGAACGCGGGCGATGATGCGGAGATGGGGGTGTGGTCGGAGGCGTCGACGGAGTTCAGAACGGCGGCTATTCGACGGCCTTGGGTTAGGGTTTCAGGGAGCTCGCGGGAGGAAGACAAAGAGCTTGGGATAGAGAGGGAGAGCAGAGGCGGGGTGAGGACGGCCGAGGGAGGAGCAGCACCAGCTAGCAGAGCTCCTACGGTGCTCGGGCGACCTGTGTGCGGGAGGCAAGCAAGGGATGGCGGCGGCGGTCGAGCTAGGAGGGAGGAGGAGAGACGGGAGAGGAGGACGAGGGGAATGGGCGAGAGGAGGGGATTGGGGATATAGCTGGCCAAACGGGCCGGCCCGAAGTACGCCTTTTTTGGCCCGACACGGGCACGACACGGCACGACCTAAATGGGCCGCGGCACGGCACGAGCCCGTTAGTGCCCGGCCGCTCCTCGATTTGAAGCTCGCGGGCCGGCACGACACGATTAGCTATTTTTGTATAATTTTTTATTTTATAGCTATTTTTACCTATTTTTCTGAATTTTATAGCTATTTTTACTTTTTTTTTTGAATTTTATAGCTATTTTTTGTGGGCCGAACGTGCCGTGCCGGGCCATCGTGCCGCAACCGTGCCGGCGTGCCCGTGCCCAACCTCGAGCCGAGGCCCGTGTGCCGGCACGGCACGACACGAATAGAATCGTGCCGCTAGCGTGCCGTGCCTCGGCGTGCCCGTGCCGTGCCGTGCCGGCCGCCCGGTTGGCCTGCTATAATTGGGGATCGAGCATGCGTGCGTGCGTTGTGTGGTGCGGTTGTGGGACCCGATTGCAAAAGAAAAAAGGAGGCGGGGAGGTAGGAAGAAAAAAAGATTAGGGTTTCAGTGGGGGAGTAGGTAGGATGGGATGCACACCTCAGATTCGAAAATACTAGTAGCGTGCACATTTAGCCGCACGCTACTAGTAAAATGGACCCGGGGTCAGAAAGTACTAGTAGCGCGCGGTTTTAGGGGCACGCTATTAGTATTTGCGTACTAGTAGTGTGCGCCTACAAACAACACGTTACTAGTACTTCCTGGATAGGAGGTGCTCTCGACAGAAGTTAGTAGTAGCGCGCGGCGCGGCCGCGCATGCTACTACTAGTTTATAGTAGTAGTGTGCGGGTCCACACGCACGCTACTAGCTCTTAGTAGTAGCGTGCACCATGAGAACGGTGATTTGGCTCCCGAGCTCCACAGAGCCCGTTTTTTTTTCGAATGGAAATTCACAATTTTGAGTTTCCAAAAATCGTGCAAAAAATCACAGGTGTAGGTAGTGCCGGGACACACACGCGTGAATTTTTTTGACTTCGAATTCGTTGTATTTTGGGCTGTACAAAAAAGACAAATTTTGACAGATTTTCAAAATTTTGAATCCGGTATTCCGATTCAGAAATTTGTCTTTTAGATCTAGCCCAGAATATAACGAATTTGAAGTCAAAAAAATTCACGCGTGTGTGTCCCGGCACTACCTACACCTGTGATTTTTTTCACGATTTTTGGAAACCAAAATATGCAGATTTTAAATTTTTTAAAAACCGAGCTCCATGGAGCTCGGGTTCTAAAAGGACTTTCCGCGTGCACCATCGTTCGCACGCTACTAGTAATCAGTCCTCTATAAGCTTTCCCCTACTAGTGCCGCGGCGGCCGCATCTTGTCGTGGGTTTTTTTCACACTATCATGGCTGCATATAGGATTGCCTACCTCCGGACTCCGGTGACGGAGCCACGGAGGACCAGTCCCTATATGGCTTCCCTCCGTTATTTTTCGGTGGCATGATTGACACTCGATCGGCTGAATTTTTTTTTTTGTCAGTTGACGCTTCGTGCCTGCCTACGAACGTCAGTTTACCTATATGTAATCATACTATTATTTTTGCTGAATTATTGACTTGGCATAAAACATAAGTTTGCATGCTCTGGACCTAGAGGCAGAAAAAGGAAAATGGGTGTATGAGATCATTTCAATATGAACAGTTGATTTTCGCGTTAAGATTCAATCCATCTTGACTTGCCAAGGTGAAATAGTATTTTTTTTTACTATAATATAAGTCAAATTTTGAAACGAGACAAAAGATTTGCTTTTTATAATGACATTGAAGGAGCAAACAGAGGCTGGCCTAAGCCCCCAAAAAAAAACCATAAAGGCAAATTTTGAAAATTCCATTATGCCCGGCCTGCTCTCAAGGCAATGGTCCAACGGTTGAGTGCCTCGTCTGAGTCTCAAGCAACCAGCCTGGTCCCAACACAATAGTCCACACAGCCCCAATAGATGCCAAAAATATTGTTGTTTTCTTACCTGCTCTCAAGACAATTAATGGAAATTTTCACTCGAGGAGAAAATCCCTGGCTGGACAGAGATAGGTTTTAGAAACCCCTATCATGGCCCCAATGTGGGGGCAGGGCTTACCAATTTTTTCTACTATCTCCAATTCATAATAAGTGTTGTACTAGTTTTTAACCAAGCTCAGTTCAAAACTACGACACTTGTTTTGGACCGGTGTGAGTAGATTTCTTACTACCGACATCAATTCCAACAATCGTATAAACAAGAATGTAGAGGCTACGAAGCAAATGTTATCTGATTATGCTGTTGTAATGATCGTTCAAGTACCAGTCTTTTCCCTCCTCTGGAATACTCATTCTTCTCGATAAAAAAATGATTTTAGTCAACCCTCTACAGAAAAACTATTTTAGTCCTCCCTCAACAACAACAACAAAAAAAAGATTTGAGTCCTCATGCATGCACAGCAGCACCGGTACTCCGAATGATGAAGTTTCCCAAACTCATGAGTGTCATGACGCCCGCAGGCACAGTACTGGCCAGCACACAAAAACTATAAGGTTATACCCACGCTGACCGTATTTATTCCCTTAATTAGCATAGCACCATATCCGGAGTACTCGTACATACACATACATGAGCGTGAGTGTTTCATGGGTGAGGGACGTTGTGAACAACTTGCTGCATGGTCTTGCGGTGCGGCGCCATTGCCGACATCTCTGGCACCGGGGGCGGTGGCGGTGGAGGAATAAGAACCGGCCGAGTGGGAGTCGGTGGAGTTGGTTGCACGGAGTTGCCGGGCACCGGCGACGGTGGAGTCCTTGGATCACGGCTTCCGTCAAGAGCAACTGCACGCGTGTACAATCAATCATCCTCCCTAACTTAATTTGTGCATGAGCAGTTGCACACACAACAAATAATATAGCTATATGAGAGAAGATGCATCCATGAGTTGTGTAAGTTAGTTAATTACCTTTGGCCGCCGCCGACGAAGACAAGGAACAGCATATGAGCGCCGCCAGGATCGCGACGCTGCGTACCAAGGAAGAAGAAGAAGAACGCTCCATGATCCTTTCCTCCTTCCTGTCACGGGCTCACTACTGAGGATTGCTAGCGAGGCTCTATTTATTTTTGTCTTGGAGACTCGTACTGGTCAAAGTCTTCCCAGCTGGGTCAACACTGCCCGTCTCGACAGCAAGGAATTCGTGGCAAGATGCTCATGGAAAGGGCTAATTTTTTTTTAATAATATATTTTTTTAATCAAATTCGAAAAATATTACGCAAATCTACGAAATGGCAAAAATAATACGGCCTCAGCCTGGGCTAAGCCGACAGGGCCCTGTAGGCCTGGGCTGGGCCGATCAGGTAGTCGGCCGACGCCTGCGCGTGTCAGAGGACCTAATCGGCCAGGGCTAAGCCGATTAGACCCTGTCGGCCTTGGCCCAGCCGACCAGTGCATGTTTCCGTATTAGTCTCCATTTTTCGCGCCAGCCCTTCCCGGCGACACCCGTTCCCGCCTTATTTTTCCCGCCTTCTTCTCTCCCTCCTGTTTGTCGCTCCCGGCATTTTTTCCGCCCTTCTTCTCCCGCCATATTTCTCCCGCCCTAATTCTCCCGCCATAGTTCTCGCGCCATTTTTTTCCCGCTATTTTCCTCCCGCCTTTTTTCTCCCGCCATTTTTCTCCCGCTCTTCTTCTTCTGGGTGAGCCTATATATACCCCATTAGATTTGGTGATGGAGGAGGGGTGTGGTGCGTGGTTATTTCCTCAGTCGGATAGGAACGATGTCTGGTAGTTCGGGTCCTAGTTCGGAGCATAGGTCGTGGTGTGTTTTGTATCACGCCGCAATATGGACTGAAGGTAGTATTAGGGAGGGTAGGCCCAAGAGCTGTTATAGGGAGCTAGTTAGTGAGTGGGGCAACATTCGTGAGGTGGGAGAAATTATAGCAAAAAAAAACAAAATCCAGATGACCCCTGAAGAAATTTCAGATGAAATTGATGGGTGGCGGTGGAAGTGGCAGAGAATTAATGAGCTAAAAGCTATTGAGGCGGGGCTTAGGGACATGTGTCGAGAGCATGTAAATTTGCAAATAGGAATTGAATAGTTCAATATCAAACCCGAGATTCTCCTGCCAGACTCGTGTCGTCGCAGTCTCCCACTCTGCAACGTAGGCGCCAACCCTCCGCATCCACGATAGCGCGCTTCTATTAGTTCCCTTTCTTGTGAGGCTACAGTTGTACTCAGTGTTAGACAATTTAGTAATTCATACATGTATTGAGTTTTCGATAAATAAACATTGCGTAGTTAAACACACCTGTGGATGATGGGTGGGACGTGTTCCTCTGTCGACAGAGGAAGTGCCAGCTGTCGTAGACCAAACTGCCTCATAACCCGCTGCTGGGCCATCTCCTCCACGCAGATATCAAAGATAATCTTTGATTTTGTCATCCAGTATGCGCGATCTCTCGTGCAGAGGTCAGAGATACCACCCGGGTATTTAGCCTCCTTTGGTTCATTCGTGTACGGCTCCCATATTACCGCATCCTCTCTCAGAAAGTCGAACTGCTCGGTGAATGCCGAGTAGCAGTTCTTCACGTTAGAATGAGCAAAGCGTCTCTGCACGAAACAAAAGTTAGCCCAAGTCGAATAAAAATGTAACAGTTGTGATAAATATGTAGATTACACATACCTGACGACGTGTCCAGAGAAAACCAAAAGTAGGCATGTCTATGTGATCAGCATCAAAAAACGCACCCACTGGGTAAGCCTCGCCAGCACGCACGTCTGGTCGTCCAACAGGAAACCTCTCCCATGACCAAAGCTGTAACAACAAAGGACATCCAAGTATGGATGCTGAACTCGCCAGTATGGATGTTGGTCGGGCTTCATTTCCAATTCTCACCTCATGCGTTCTGAGCTGATTTCCGCAACCAAACCTATCATAAGGTAAGCGTACCTCGAACCTTCTTTCTTGATTTCCTATGGCCTGCACAGTGTGATTCCGAGCTTTTGCCATCTTCCTATCCATGTACTCCATAATCTTCTCACAGTAAGGTGTGTTCGGGTTGTTTACGATATGCAAGTGAGCTTTCCGGCGTCTTTCTCTGAAATACTTGACTGTGCCCTCAAAAATACCCTCCACAATGGCTGTAAGTGGCAAGGCCCTATTTCCTCTCAGAACAAAGTTGTAAGTTTCAGCCAGGTTGGTAGTCATAACACCGTACCTGGCTCCATAAGTGTCGTGCAGCAAAGACCACCTCTCAAGAGGCTCGTGCTCTATCCACTGCTGAAAGTTTTTAATCAACCTCCCAGTCTTTCTCCTAACACCAGGCGGATCAAATCCTGGCAAGTCACAAAGCCCAACAGGTACATCCTCAGCGGGTGGAGCTCCGGTTGCTAGCTGTTGCGCCACAAGTTGCACATGTGCTGCTACTGCAACATTTCGTGCAGCTCTCCTCTGCCTAACATGCCGGTTAGTAAACTCATCAAGCTTACCACGTATGAAAGTGTATTTCCAGAATTGGTTCTGCTTGCATAGTTTTTTGAATAGATTCATCAAAGCCTTATCTCGGAACTGTGAGAAAAAATTGGCCCCCAAATGGCGCATGCACCAACGACTCTGCAGGTCTAGCCATGGCGTTTCTTCCGCAGCCACAGGGTTTGTGAGTGCCTTCACGGCGTTCAGTATACCAGCATGGCGGTCATGAAGGATGCACACGTTCGGCTTATCTTTCACTACTGCTATTTTAAGCTGTCTGAAGAACCAAGTCCAACTTTCAGTGTTCTCGCTCTCCACAAAAGCAAATGCAAGTGGCACGATCTGATTGTTGCCGTCCTGACCAATGGCGGTCAAGATCTGTCCCCTATACTTGCCAGTAAGAAAAGTACCATCAACACAGATCACTGGTCGACAGTGAGTGAAAGCTTCTATGCATACACCGAAAGAGAAGAACAAACGATGCAACACCTTTACGTTTGGAAACTCTGCCATCCAAAAATGTTTGATGTCAACATATGTGCCTGGATTACGGGCCTGCAATGTGTGGAGGAGCCGAACAACTGAGTCATATGAGTCCAAAAACGATCCGAATCTGTTCTCAAGTGCCATCTGCTTAGCCCTCCAAGCTTTGCCATAAGATATTTTGTACTTGAACCTGGTGAACACCTTATGCTGAATAGCCTTCGCTTCCATAGCTTTGCCCTGTACTATTTCTGAGTACAGCAACCGAGCTATAAGCGTCGACGAAATGTTACGATGATCTTGAGGAATACAGTCAATTCTACATGTGTGCTGTACTACGTCGCTCACTTTCCAGTTTATGGCGAACTGTGGGCGATAACCGTGCACCCTTCCAGGACAGCCTGCAACCTCACATTCCATTGTCAGATATTTTTTACTTGACACCTTGGTTTTGAATGTCTTGCATGTCGACATTGCCCACTTAATGATTGCGTCTTGCAAATGTTGCTTGTCGGGATATAGAGCACCCACAGCAACCTGGTTCAGATGGTATTCCCAGTCAGAATCATGACCATCGTTCACTGTCATTGACGAAGTGAAGTCATGACTCCATGACGCAGGATTGGGCACGACATGTTCGTCATCCGACTCATCGGAATCATCACCATAAGCACTATCACCATCTTCATCTTCCTCTTCCATCATTTGTTGGAATTCCTCATCCGCATCTGCCTCAACACCCTCATCATCTGCTACTTCTGCCTCACTGTTTTGGCCAGATTCATAACCACCACCTCCAACATCTTCCTGATTATAATCATGACCAGATAAATGCATCTCCTGACTACTCTGTCCAGGATCGTGACCTCCCTCGCCTTCAGGCGGAATCACCTCCTTCGCGACAGGTATCAGTAACGCGATAGGGGTACATCCCCTGCTTTCGCAGCCTTGCAACCATCGCACCACCTGAGAGGTCCGATCTATCGGCCTCAAATAAAAAAACACCGGTGACCTTGACTTCGTCCACAGTGCATGCACACCGACGGTGTCTGTTTCAGGATTAAGCCCTAAACATGCTGCCAACCAATCTTTCAGCTGACTTATTGACCATGTTTGTGGGTCGCTCAGTTCCAACTCTGACCATCGAAACTGACCCAAATCAGCTCACAACTCATTTACTACAACTGTGCCAGGACCGTAGTAAAACAAACATTTCACTAAATTACTCATCTCGACAACCTAAAAATGTGACACCAAATTACTGTTATAACCGGAACAACTATATACTTAATTATTACTACCGGAACAACTATATATTTAACAATAATGCATGCGTAATTAGTGTAAACCCTAATTAGCCAGAAAAATCATACCCTTGAAGCGTGCCTTGATTCAATGGAGTAGCACCACCACCACCACCACGGCCGGAGCAGCAGAACCACCACCACCACGTCTTCCACGAGCTACACCAACCTCCTCCACATCTCCACCATTGTTCCAAAAAAGCACCACAAAATCACACCCACAACCTAACCCATCTGTAGATCGGAGTTTCCCTAACTCTCTAACAGCTGTAGGCTTAAGATTTACTGGCTGGATGGAGAAATCACCGGGGGAGGGAAGAAATCGCCATGGACTCTTTTGTTTCAGTGAGCAAGAAGAAGAAAGAAGAAAGAGAGCGAGAAGGAAGAAGGAGCCCGACGCCCGAATGATGCCAGCGACTAATCGGCTTGGCCAAGGCCGATTAGCCTGTCGGCGTCGACGTGGCCGACTTGTGGCCGCGCACGCTGTCGGCCGCAGGCCTGGCCCGCCCTCCCACCTGGTCGGCTTAGCCAAGGCCGATAAGGGCTAATCGGCCCAGCCCAGGCCGACAGGGCCCTGTCGGCTTAGCCCAGGCTGAGGCCGTATTATTTTTGCAATTTCGTAGATTTGCGTAATATTTTTCGAATTTGATTAAAAAAATGTATTATTAAAAAAAAATTAGCATGGAAAGGTCTTTCTCTTTTGTCATGTGTAGACCGACGAATTCAACACTATTCACATTACGCAGCCAGTCGGCACCAATATATGTCAGAATAATTAAATTTCTCGCTAAAAAATATGCTAAACTATATATTTCAGCGTGTAGGTCGCGGTTTTGCTAAAAAAATATGTACTTACCCAAATAGGTCACAAAATTGTATATGTTGCATACACTCTTTAATTAGATAACATGCATTACGGTAACCCTGGATAAATAACCGCACAATTGGCTATCAAATAATATACGCATATATTAATAAAACTAGCTAAATGCCTGTGCGTTGCTACGGGTTAAAATAATTCAATGATAGAAATATGTACGTGTGTTGCTACAACATCACATTAAATCAAATGAATAACTTGTCATATATTCAATTCAATACTTCTTTCAAATTAAAATGGCATATATTCCTTGTTTGGCCTTCTGGTCGAATTCTTTTGTTCCTCTTCTTTTGCTCATTGAATAAGTTGATTTACACGTAGAAAACCAAATTGATACCAATTGATATGGGTACCCGTTGAGTTGAGTATGCGTACGGGTAAAGTTTTATACCCATGAGCATGGGTACAGGTATTGGTAGAATTTTGTACCCATTAATTATATGGGTATGGGTATGGGTATGGGTATGGTATTGCTCTACCCATCTTATACCCTGCCCATTGACATCTTTACTGTCTATTATGATTGATATCTAAAAGCTGGTTTCACTGGGAGAAGAGATAGTTCCAAATCAGTACTCTGAATCTATCTTTTGTACCGTACAATAGTGAAAATCATAGAAGATCAATTTTAAACGTGTAGTAGTAAAAATCTCAAGGCCGGCTTAAGTTGTGTAATAGTGAAAATCACACTACAACAATTTTAAATAACATTACGTCAATTTACTGATGTTAATCAGAATAAACCTTCAACTGTCAAAAGAACATATTAAGGCAAAATCAGTGACAAATACGTTCCCGGGAAGGCTTGTGTGCTAATGCACGCATGCACGGAAACTTTCCCGGGAAGGCCAAATCTGCTAATGTTGATGCAATTTCTTATTTACTGCATATAATCTCGCGTAAAATGCTTCTTTTCATACGGACATAAAAGGAGACCGTAACAAAAATAAAAAGGGATTTGCACAACTATTCCTTCTCTAAACAAAGTTCAAGGGCTGCATCTGTATCCTGATGATATAAGCCAGAAACAAAAACACAGCACATCTGCACATGTGCTACAAAGAGAGTCAACTAACATCCACAGGTTGTTGGTCCATCTAAAGTAGCAGCAATCATATCAGATCCATTGATTTTCATCGAGGCCCTTGACTAAGTATCCACACATTTCTTCGACTCGAACCGGCTAAGAGCATCCCAGAAACATGGGCATTGCCTCAGTCAGGAACTTCTTTAAATGATGGAAGATAGTTTAGGCCAACTCTGACATGGTCTCAACTACCCTCTTGAACCTGCAATGTTCAAATGTTAGTTTTTGCAATCCTGAAGTAAAATGTGCTACATGAAAGCATGACGGCAATTATAAGTGTTCCAGACTTCCACAGAGAAGAAGTCACTTTCTTTGTATCTGTACTGAATTCTGAAAGCACCGATCCATACAAAGCCCAGAAAATGGAATACTTTCAGCCACATAAAATCCAGTAAATGTTAGTCCAAGTAATTCCTTTAGCACTTTTGCAGCCTATTCTACCACATCAATATTCAGAAATTTGTTGTCTTGTACCCTGTTCCGCCATAGCTGCTCCTTAGTGGAAGAGTCTTCAAACTATAAAGGCAATTTCAACTATAACTTGTCATCGAAGTGTAAATTCAACAGATGAATGAGCCAATGCATATAACAGTCCAAAGTGTACCTGTTAAACGTCAGAGGTTCATCTCTTGATGAAATTTTTATCTAACTTGCATTGGACATCAAGGCCATTTTTCAGCGTCTACCATCACATTCAGGTACTGCTCTAGCCTGGGAAGGGTACTAACATAGACCACTTGAAGCGGGTCCAACAGAGTGATGTACAAATCTACTACTATTGCAATTTCAAAGTGCCGACTGAAGTCGCTCTGGCCTATCATAGCATTGTTCATTATGAGATCAATGTATTCACGATCACCTGACTGGCAAAAGAACAAACAGCTTGGCCATACAACTCAACTCAGCAAGCAAAAAAAAGCTCCCAGAATAAATATGAGTTGAACCATCTTGTTGATACACGTTATTGCCCAGTGAGTAAACAGTGTAAAATTTTGAACATTCAGTTCAGTTAGTAAGTTCTTTAACCAAAGTTTATTTTATCTAAAGTGCACTTCCACAGCTCATGGATTAACTTTAGATAAGCTTGCAGCTCATAATATGGTGTAATTAAACAAACTCTACTCTATGCAAGTTAGGTGGCAAGTTAAGCAAGCATGAAGCTTTTAATCATCCGCTCAAACACCGGTGACGCCGATGCCTACAAGATCATGGTCCCAGCAAAGTCATCATTGTTTTTTTCCTCAAAAAAAGTCATCGTGTTTTTTTCAGAAGATGGATATAGCTAGCTGAAACAGAAGAGTAAAGTGTTTCACAACATATTGCTTATACAGAGAGCAAGCTATCAGAGTTGTTTTAGACAAAAGCATCAAGGTCATCATTATAAAATCAGAATTCTAACCTAACCTTTCATATCACCACTGCCCTTGATAGGCCTCTACTTGTTCTCAACCAAATATTGCACCGTCTTGCCTGCTCTCACCGCCGAATTTATGCATATATGCTAATTTTCCACGGCCCCAAGGGCGCCGATTTATGCCTACTCTCCAACCCAACCTGCACATCAAAGCATACTTATGATTTGACAACCCAAAAAATCTACAATAGATGTATTGGAGCTTTCTCATAATCTTGCCCATGATGTGTTTCTGACTTGTATACTTACTTATGACGCGGATTCTTCAATAAGGTTCAACTGCTTATGACTTTAAATTCATCTAGACCAATCTCCTGACGTTGAAGGTTCAGAAAAATATTGCCTCAGCATTATGACCAGATTAACTATGAGAAATAATCAATTAACATGACTATATTTTCCGACCTTTCTCATAGGCATTTGGTCGAACCCCCTCCCTGCATTGAACACCAACAGAGAAGGCTCGCTGTGAAGTTCGTTTGTATGGTACTCTGAATTTCGGCACAACCAACAAATATCTGCTAGTTGATAGTACTTTGAAATAATACCATGTCTTACATCATAGGCAATAGTTAAGCGTGCCACCATAAAATGATAGTAGTACTTTGGAATTCCTAATTGCAGTCAGGCGATTGCAAATGGAGTACCTGTTATCTTAACATGCTCTGTAAGGTCATTCTTGAGTAGATCCAGCTTCGTCCTGTCTTCTTCAGAGCTGCAACTCTGCAGCATGACGGCTCACCTGATCTTGGAAGCATTCGATGGCTTTTGTCATACGGCTGTAAGCATATCCGCCTTGCTTATGTTGATTGCCTGTCGGCGGCTTTGATTTGATTTTGCTCCTCAGGATTGTCACCAGGTCGGAACTGAATCTATGATACACCGTGACCATCGTAAGATGGCCAAATCAATGCCCAAAATTCCTGTACAAGCAGGTCGTAAAGGCGGTCTTCCCCAACTCCTCCGAAGCTGACGACGTATTGTCGAGATCCTCCATGTTCTCCACTCCCCCGGGGTTCTTCATGGTGACAGGCTGGCGGTTCTTCTTCATCATGAAGTCCAGCAGGTGGCTTGTCGCGCCGCTCGCCGATCTGCTACGCCAGAATCTGCATGGAAGGAAGGCTCCCGTCTGGCGCAAGATGGAGCCGCGGTTCCCGCTCGCGTTGGAGGCCGCTAGCGGCGGCGAGTCCAGGGAAGGACGGCAGGTTCCCAACGCGAGATGCAGTCGCGGTTCCCCCAGACGATGTAGGGCCCCAGGGGAGGCGAGTTCGGCGAAGGAAGGCATGCGCCCGGCGCCAGGTGAAGGCGCTGTTCCCGCACGCGATGGAGGCGGAGGCGGAGGCGGCGGCGACAAGGGCTCTCGCATGGGTGGCCGCGAGAGATGGGAGTTGGAAGGATCGAGGAGGGCAGAGGGGGCGCCGACAGGTTCCCTGAAGCAGTCACATGGGTTCTCGCATGGGTTATGTTGGGCTTGGCCCATGTGGTCGCACGCAAGGCAAGCGTCGCGCGAGGGCGAAGTTGGACGAAACACACGACGCTGGGGCGCACGATGTACGTACCAACGAACGGACGAAAAAAAGGGAGGAAGAAACCTTAGCTATATTATATAGTAGAGAATAGTAGAGATAAGCATTCGAAACATCTCATACGTACCGATCCCCTATACCTTGAACGCTGAGGTGAGCTACTCGTGATTGAGGTAGAGCATTAAACACACCAACCAAAGCACAACCAGAGTTCTCCGCGGGGTGGAGCGCTAAGAAAGAGAAAGCGTTTATAGAAACATATATAGAGAATGTTAGGTTTAGTATCCCGGACTGAAGATTCATCTTGATGGAGCTAGGCTGGTAGCCTCTATCTTTAGGCGATCGATCAGACGACGACTCTAGTCCAAGTCGTCCAGAGAACAACATATTGGGACATTTGGAAAAATTTGCCTTCTGGTACTGCACCGCAGTAACAGTTTGAGACTATTTATAGCAGTGCGTTGACTCCATGTTAATCAAGTGGGTCAGATATAACCTCCAATAGCTTTCAAAAGGGAAAGAGGCTCACATAATCGAATAATTGATTTTTATCCGGCGTGTCAGATAACACTTTCTATTGCAACAATTGAAATGTGTTTTTGCGACAATAAGCGAATGCGTACCTTAATTTTATAGAACGCAGAGAGAGAATTACAAGAGCCAGATCCAACGGCGTAGGGCCAGTTTAGCTAACACCTTAGTTTTTTTAAACAAAACAGAAAGTTTATTTTGTAAACTAAAAATATCAAAAATAAATATATCAGTACATATAGATGTCTAGTATTAATTGTGGATACGCTCATTTTTATCAACTTATATTTTCCGATGTGATTTTCTTTTTTGAGCCACGATCTTTTTTTTTGCGAAACACAGTACAACGCAGACACTCACATACACGTGCACACACTCACCCCTATGAACGCACGCACGTACACCCTACCCCTATGAGCTCCCCCGAAAGACTGAGCCGGCGGTCGGGTCTTGAGATTGAGGAAGTCACCACAGACGCCTCGCTGTCGACGGGAACGTCGCCTCCCACTGAAGAATACTCCGCCTACCAAACGTACCGTGTTGTTCAATGAAACTTAGCAGACATATATATGTATACATGGAAAACATCTCAGGTCAGTTAGCCCCAATAAATGGCAACAGTATTGTTTTTTTTAGCCTGCTCTCAAGACAACAGTGGAGATTTCAGTCGAGAAGAAAATCCTTGTCTGGACAGACACTTATTTTTAACCGGAGCGAGTATGTTTCTTTCGACCCGGGAACAATTCCAACAATCATATAAACAAGAGTGTAGAGGATACGAAACAAATGTTACTAGATTATGGTGCTGCAATGGTCCTTCAAATACCAGCATCCTTGTCGATAAAAGAAAAAACGATTTTATTCCACCCTTAAGAAAAAAACACTATTTTAGTCCTCCCTCACCCAAAAAAAAACAATTGTAGTACTCATGCATGCACAGCAGCACTGGTAGGTACTCCGAACGATGAAGTTTCCGAAACTCATGAGTCATGATGCCGGCAGGCACAGTACTGGCCAGCACACAAAAATATAAGATAATACATCCACATACATGAGCGTGATATTGTATTTTTTCCCTTAATTAGCATAGCACCCTATCCGTAGTAATCGTACATACACATACATGATCGTGAGTGTTTCATGGGTGAGGGACGTTGTGAACCAGAACAACGTGCTGCATGGTCTTGCGGTGTGGCTCCATTGCCGACACCAGAGGCGGCGGTGGAGGAGGAATATTTTTTTGAAAACGGGAGCAAAAACTTTGCCCCAATCAATTTACTAAGGAGAAGAGAATTGCCCAGTTAATTTACGGAAAACCGGGTGAAAACCAGTACATACTGACCCACCCGAACTACTCACAGACCAAGAACATCACACGGCCACATCAACAACCTCTCAACACACACAACAATCACAACCCCTAACACTTGAGCATGCAAAGTAACCCTCCACGATAGCACCTCAACAAAAAGCACAGGGGACACCAAAGCCACAGAACGATCCGAACCAAGAGTACGAACGGAGAAACCAAATATCAACCATCAAGCAACCGCGAGCACCTTTCCAACGGCGCCATTGTTCTTGTTTTTGCACGTGAGTGACTTCTCCTTCCGGATGCTCGTCCGAGGACAATCTCCCACCTTGCTTTTGCGCTTGGTTGTCGTCCCCGTTAGGAGGCAGGCCATCGCCCTATCACAACCAGGAATAACAACGTCCAAACGACTAAGCAAGTCGCATACCTCTTTTGCAACAAGAGCATCGGCATTAAGCACCGGCGGGGTTGGAACGGGTGCCGAAACAACATCTGATTGCTCAGGCGAGCTCAAGATCGTCAGCGAGCCCACCTTCATATCCTCCACAGGCAGAGGCGAAGCACGGCTTGTGCACAACGCCTCAAGATCTGGCATGGTCTGCAACACTGGAGACACCACATCAGCACTAGCCTCAGCCTTAGAGATAGCCGGAACAGAGAGCAAGGCGGACGACGACGAAATATACCGCGGACGAGGAGAGAAACAACCATATAACTCTGCTCCCCTATCCTCCGCGTAGTCAACACCAACCTCACCAAGAGGACACACCGTAGGAGTGATCTTCGACATAGCCGGCAAAAGGGAGAGTCGGCTCAAAGCAGCCTCAGCCCGCTCAAGAAAGCTCCCAATCCGCGCCAGCGAGTCTTGAAACTGCTCAGCCTGAGAAGGCCGCAACACCACATCAGAGAGGGGGACAGCACCAGCAAGACTAGAAACGGCCGATGACCAAGATGGAAGCGCCATGGACGGAGATTTGGATCCCATCGAGCCCACACAAGGATCTGGAGCATGATGGAGCATGGCGCCATGGCGGGACACTGGTGGCACGACAAGACATGCAAGTGAACTGAGAGGGCGCCAGGGGTTGCGACATTCACGAGCACGATGGCCATTCTCCAGACAGCGAGAGCACCGAAAGGGATACCTGCACACAGCTGCACGATGCCCGTGAGCGAGACATCTGCAACATCTTCCATACATCCAAGTCGGGATAGGGCGAGGGTGCAAAGTGGAGGTTGATGACGCATGACGGAGCGGACCATGTCGGGGCAAAACCTGTTGCCATCCCCTACTCTCATCTTCCTCGTGCCTTGCGGTCGGTTGAGCCGGCAGAGCGGCCATTTTGGAAGCCGGCGGCGTCATCGGTGCCAGCTCTTCATTCTCGCTAGCGAGAGAGGCCCACGACCCAGTCGCCACGCCCACGTCCCACGGCGAATGCAGGTGACAAGACGCGGCGGCCGGCGGAGAGGCAGGCAGAGGAGGTTGGCAGCCGGAGGGACCGAGAGAGCACGTTGCGGCGAGCCCAACATTGGTGGCGGCGGCGGCAGTGGAAGCCGGAGGGCGGTATTCCGGGCGGTGGCGGCGCGAGCCCATCCAGCGCCGGCGAGGCCAAGAGACCGCTATGCTCACTTCACAGCCAGCAGCAGCACCTACCTCACCATCTTCTTCCTTCACGGTAGAACCAGCAGCCTCTTCAACCTTGGAAGAACCAGCAGCCTGCACGGAAGCTTCTTGGAAATAAACAGAGCCGAGGAACGGAGCAAGAAGACCACGGCCTCGGCGACCCCGGCGACGGCAGCACTGAACTTCAAAGGGGCCGGAGAGAGGACGCGGAGAGGATTCCGGATCTGGCCGCGGAGGTCGCGGGGGTGGCCGGAGGAGGAGATCACGCCGGCGGCGGCGCACGGTCCCAGTCCGCCATGGTCGCAAGAGACTCGGGGCTCGCAGTCGAGTCCGTGACCAAAAAAATGTGGAGGAGGAATATGGACTGGCCGAGTGGGGGTCGGCGGAGTTGGAGTTGGTTACGGGGTGTTGCCGGGCACCGGCGACGGTGTAAACCTTGGGTCGTCACGGCTTCCATCGAGAGTAACTGCACGCGTGTAAAATCAATCATTCTCCCTAACTATTTTTTTGCGAGATCTGAACCGCGATCTGGAGTGATGCGAGCGCCGGACGGCGCCATGCCACGGCGGAGGCTAACCCTTGCGCCGGGGGCCCTCGCTCCGGCGAGATGCTCGCCCGGGTCTTCCGGCTCGAGGTTTGCTGCGCTCGACGGAGAAGATGGATCGGACGCGGCACTGATCGCCAAGGACGCGGCGGAGGAGGTGCTCAAGGATGACTGGGAGGTGTCGCGGGAGGATATCCGCCAGCCGCCTAAGTCCGACGAGGACATCGAGAATGAGTTCTCGGCGGATATCGGATTCCCTACGCCGGCCTCGAGGGTCTGGGTGAGATCGCCGCCGCCGCAGAACGACAACGAAGGTAAGACTTCTTCTTCTGTGTGCAGGGCGGACTCCATCTCCAGCGAGGGTGAGGATGCGTCGTCGTCGTCTTCGGGCAGCACCGGCGCCGGGAGCGGCGGTGGCAGCTCACCCCACGCGCGGGCTCTTCGTCGGCCATCGCTGAGGATGGGGTGGCGGGGTCCTATACCTCGGCCACGGATCACGCCACCGCCATGCCTCGGTGACTTCTTCCCGGTGGCGTCCCCGACCACGGCATCGTCTCCGTGCACTACGCCGGTGGCGGCCGGTCTGGCGTCAGCGGAGGCGCGATCCAAGGCGGCAGAAGCGGGGCCGGAAATTCAAAATCGTCAACCGCTGATAGGTAGGGCCCAGGTGCAGGCGTCTGCCAGCCGTTCATCTCCATGGGCGCATCTGGAGCGTTGGTACGAGGGACTCTGGTCTAGGTCATCCCGCACGCCACCGCCTCGCGCGCTTCAATCATCCCAGAACAGCTGCGCGCCGTCTCCCGTCGCCGCGCCTCCACTGCCGTCTCCGTCACCACCATCCCCGGCCTCGGACTGCCCGCGGCTGACCCGGACGTTCGTGGAAGTTGCGGCTCGGCCGGCCATGGCGGCGCCGCCCGGACGCGGCCCTCCTACGTGGGCGCCGGCACCTCGCCCCGCGCCTGGAGCTCAACCTCGCGCCACTGGGGTCGTCTTCGGCCAAGCGGCTGGACCGTCGGCGGAAGCACCTAGGCAGCAGGGTGCGCTGCAACCGGGGGTACATGCGTGTAACATCCCTAGCTTTTCAAAAAGCTGAAAAATCAGAAAAATTTAAAACTTTTGAAAACTACTATGTATTTTGTTTTGAAAAGAAAAAATCATGCATGCATTCATCATCATATAGCATTGTTTGCATTTGGTTATTTCAAAAGTGGGAAATAAATTTCCACTTGAAAACATATTTAAGAAAATATACTATAGAGCATTTATGCTCCAAGTTTTTCTTTTGACTTTTATGAATGTATTGTTCTGATAGTGTGCTTGTGAAATTGTTTGAATCTGTTGCAATACAAATATTTGCAAATGTTTATCTTGTGGTATTTAAAGCCACCTTTGATTTGTTTTAAACCTATTTTAAATTGAACATCAAGTGTCATTTTGGTTATCAAAAACCTAGTTGGAAAATCAAAATGATTTCTATTTGAAAAAGTGTGTTGATTGTGAATAGTTTGGATGTATTAAGAATTATTCTATTACTTACCTAATCTCTATTCTCAAGTTTTATAGTTTTGTTGTTAAAAGAAAATGTTTATTTGGATTTTAAAATGAGTTTTGAATTCATTTTGAATTATCAAACCCTTTTTAAACAGAATGAGTTTTATGCAAATTATCCTTTAAGTGATATGTAATATTATTACTCATATTTTACTTTGGTTTAAAATATAATTTCAAAAGGAATTTATAAAACCCTATTGTTTTCAAATGACAATAAGTGTCCAATATTTATTTAAACACATTTCAGAAAATTTAGATAATAAAATGTTTTGGAAAATGATATTTAAAGGCTGCAAATCAAAGAGTTTGTTTTTACAAAATTATTGAAAGTGGTTTGAATTGTTTTGGATTTAAAATTCAAAAGTTATTTGATTTTGAATAAAACAGAAAAGAAAACGTTTTTCTGGAAAAACAAAATGCGAAGCGTAGCTACTGGGCCGAGCCCATCTCTTCTCCTCCCTCTATCTCTCGCGCGCGCAGCAGCAGTCTGTCCAGCACCGGCCCACGGCCCAACTCTCCCTCTCCCTCACTGACTTGTGGGACCCGTCCATGACGCAAGCACTGACGTCATCGTCTTCAACGTCCCGTGCAAGAAACGAACTCCGAACCCTAGCTAAAATCGGAACCGAATTCGTGATGATTTGCTACGAGATTCGCATCCATCTCTCCCCCATATAAACCTCCAGAACCCCGCTCCAAAACCCCCCAGAAACCGAAACCCGAGAGCCCCCAGGCTGCTCGAGATCATCCACGGAGCGCCGCCACGGCCGCCGGCGAACTCCATCGATCCCGGCGAGTACAGGACACCCCGAGCCCTACCATCTATATCTTTCTTCTTATTTCATCGTTGCGCATCGATCTGACCCTGTCCCGCATTTTTGCGTGCACCAGAACGTCGTATCCATCCTCGACAGGAGCTCGCCGCCGCTTCCTCGACTCCGGCGAGCAATCCTGGGCCAGCCGGAGCACCCCGACACCGCCAGTTTCGTCATCGTCTCCGCCACGCCTTTCTGCATCCGTAGGTATAAGACACGCATCCCCGATCTCTCTGTAGCGCTAGAACACCAACTCCGGCCATGGCGCCGCCGCGGGAGCTAGGTTTCCGGCGAACAGTGCCGCTAGTTTTAGGTCGATTCGATCCGGGCCGTCAGATCCCGTTTTAACGGCTAGGATTAGATCCATCCGGCGAAGGGGTACCGGCCAACCGCAGCGCGCCACGTCGCGGTCCAGTCAGCAGCCGAGTCAGCATCCGCGTCAACGCCCAGTCAGCGGCTCCGCACGAATCAGAAGACGCCACATCGCCAGGGACTCCAGCGCGAGGATCTTTTTGGTTTTCTTTACGTTTTAGCCCCTGCGCATCACAGATTAGTCCCTGGATTTTAGATTCATTATTAATTTTTATTCCTTTAGCCAAAATTTATGAAATTTATATTTTTGGAAAGCTAATAATGTGTAGAAACTTTCTGTAGGCTTAATTTGAGGTTTGGACGAAATTAATTTAGATAAATTTTAAAAATGGTTTAATTGATATTTTGGCTATAATTTAATTTTAAAAATTGATAATTGAGCAAAATATTTTGCTATATTTTTGTTTGTATAAATAATGGCCGTAGCATTGCTCTGTATTTTTGTAGAAGTGTTTTTATGTGTTATTGCATGTAAATTGTTTTTATTGCTTTTTTAGGTGTTATTTTAATAAGTAAATTATATTAAAATTGTTCTCCACATTAATTTCGAATAGAAATTTTTGCTAAGTCATGATGATCTTGTTAGATGCAAAATAACTTAGAAATATTTCACTTCTCCCACAAAGGTGTTATTTCTTCCTTAGAAAAATTTTGAGTAATAAAATTTTGACAACACTTTTCCTTGGAAAATTTCCTTAGAAAATATTTGATAATTATTTTGACAACACTATTTCCTTAGAAAATTTCAACACCTTAAAAGTGTTAAATCTTTTCCTTAGAAAAATTTAGCATCTTGAAAACTTAGTGGTTTTAGAATATTTTCCTAAGTGTTATTTTTGACAAGTGTTTGTCCTTAGAAATTTTATCAACTATGGTTTAAAAGTATTTTTCCTTAGAAAAATACCAACACCTTATTTTATGAACTCTTACTTAGAAATTATTTTGACTTATTGTTGACCTCTTTGGTCCTTAGTTATTTTTGGAACATCTTGTTTGCTTGCATTTCCTTAGAGCTTTTACATAAGCATGGCATGCATAATTAAGTCCTTAGTATTATTTTATACTATCACATGACTTCCTCCTTAGAAATTTTGAGGATGAATGCTAGCTCTTTTGACCCCTCTAGTTAAAACCACTAAGTTAGAAATTAGTGGAAACAATCAAGAACCAAAGAAGGACTTAGCCAAGAAGACAAGACTCAGGAACATCTCCAAGAAGAAAAGTACTTAGAAGAAATCAAGAGAAAGTTCATGAAGACCAACCAGCTACATTTTCTAAGTCTTTCTCCCCTTTCTCTCCTTCTTACTTCTTCTCCTAAACTTCATGGTGGCTAAGTTATATTCAAGATCAATCTTCTGCCAACATCATCAAGTCTTCAGAATCAACAAGTCCACAAGTGCAATGAAGTCATCGCATCAAGTAAAACTACAAGGAAACAAGGAGAAGAATTTTGAAGACCAACTACTTTATTTCTATCTTTGCTTTCTTTCTAAGTTTTGTCTCACTTTGGACATAGACCAAATCCTAGGTGTTTAAGACTAAGTCCCTAACAGTGCTAATTGAAGACCATTGAAGAACAATGAGGCTACAAAGGGGTTGAAGATTAATTGAAGACCAAACTTGTGAAGACTTAGAATAGCCTTACAACTTTTGTCAAGTTGTTTGATCAAGTTTACTTTAGGCTCAACCTGGACCTTGCCTTAGCTAAATGGGATATTGTTATTTATGTCTTTCCCTTATTTTGTTTGCATGTCTTTCATACCATAATTATTGTGTCATCCTGCATCTCATGCATATCATATTTTTCTAAGTGTTGCATTTATGATTGTGTGTTTATTTGTGATTTGTTTGACTTGTTAGAAATTCCGGAGAGAGACGAAGGTGGTTGCAACTGCTACACCTGTTCTTCTGTTTGCCAAGGCAAGTGGCACACCCCATAAATTTCCTAAGTATTTTTCTATGCATGACTTAGTGTATTTCTTTATATGCATGTGTAGGATAGTATTGCTATGCTGAAACAACTATCTCCTTTACACTAGTTGTGTCTAGAATCCTATGATAACTTAGTAGAATTATTGATGCTATGCAAATTTGTTTTATTCAAAGCTTAAATTCTACTAAGTTAATTTATCACCTGGGTGGATTTGGGATTGCAAGGATGACGAGAGTTGAGTGTTGTCCCGAAGGGATATTCACTTGTGGTTTGCCACCCAGGAAAAGGGACCAAAGTTTCTCTAAGTGATGTTGCTTCCGTGCAGCCATTAGTCATATGGGCTCTGGCTAGATGGATTAAGTTGCGTGGACTCTCCCGGCTTGACAGGTGGTGGTAGAGGATGTAGGTGGAGCGCGTCAAGCCAGTATGGGTGGGAAAATGCTTCTGAAAAGTCTCGTCTCAACTCTTCTTTTCCTTAGCACAATTGAGTGCTTGAGGATAGTTTGGGTTTGTTGGGTCTAATGGTGAAAGTGCACAACCTCTGCAGAGTTAAAACTAAGTACTTAGCCGTGTCCCCGGTTACGGACAATTCAAGCAGCTGATCAAGGATGTCAACGGAGGCTCCCAACATCTATTTCTCTAAGTAAAATTTTGATGGGTGAACAAGGGTAGACGAGACTATGGATTTCATGCCATATTGTCTCAAACATTTGAAGAAAATGTTTTACAAAGTGTTAGGCAAAAATTGGCTTTATGCAAAATAGCCTTGAACTCCACCAGCCAAATATGCATATAGGCTATAGAGTTATTCCATTAAGTGTCCACATAGTGTCACTTGCCAGATCCATTTTTAATGGTATCTGACCCACTCTGTTGCAAAATTTTATTTTGTTGCAGATTGTTCTGACGACGAGTGAGTTTCGTTAAGGGTTTCGAGTCTGCAACCAACATGTTTTCGCCTGTGGCACATGATGATGATGGAGACTCCATGAAGAATAAATTTCCGCTGCTTTACTCTATCAAGCTAGCTTTATGCTATGCAAGTTGTAATGAATATTTTACCAAGTCTGGATCATTCGTGTAATAATGATACAATGTTGTGATATTCGTCTTAAACTGTGTGTGCAAATGAAACGATCCAGGGGTTTGCACTATACACAGGTACCTTGCCAATTTTCTAAGTGCAGGTACGTTACAGATGGTATCAGAGCACTGTGTTGCCTGTAGGTTCGAAACCCTAAGTCTGGTTAGAAATAAGAAAGCCCATAGGACAAAATTTATTTGCTCTTTGTCTAAAACTTTTGATATCATTCTTGTAACTTCTTAACTATTCGTGTTCTAAATGCCTTCTCTTATTTATAGATGTCCCGCCTCCTGGAATCACTCAAGAAAGGTCCAGCAATGACCATGACTTGGAATGTGAGACTGAGTTTCCAAAAGCTTGAAGGACCTCATGTTGAGCATGGGACTTGAAGGAGCAGCAGTCTACAAAGGTTTTCCTTTCATGGGTGAAGGTCAAGAGTACTGGTGGGTACAACTCCATCTATACAAGAACAAAGACGATAACCACAAGACCAATGGTTGCTGCATGTTCACAAACCCAATACTCCACACATCATTCTTTGATTCAGCAAGAAGTGCAGCATGGGAGGCCATCAAGCACCTTGGAGAAAGACTTCGATTTAGACTTCACAACACCCAGAAGTACCTGATGAACTCAAGAAAATAGAGGAGGAACTCGATGCACTCAGGAAGGAGATAGACTAGACCCCCTTATGTAATAGAATAATGAGAGCATGTTGATGTATTGACCTATCAAATTGTGGTATGGCAGTACTATCATATTGTTTCCCCATATCCTAGGTGTACTTCGATCCAAAAACGACTATTTTGTTTTTCTCAAAAATTTGTGAGTTTATCATGTGTGGTTGTTTGTGACAAACTGCTTGTATGGGTAGGAATATTTCTTCTAGATCTGTCTATCTTTTGCTCATCTATGCTTAAACCACAGATGCCTCCCCGTCGTGCACCTGAAAACAACAACAACAACAACAACGAAGCTATGATGCAACAGATGATGGCTGCCCAGACTCAACTGATGACCATGATGGCTCAATTCATGGCAAATCAACATGGACCACCACCACCACCTCCTCCCCAAGTGGACAGACTTGCCAGGTTCCTTAGGCTTAGGCCAAACAAGTTCTCAACTACAACTGACCCAATTGTGGCTGATGACTGGCTGTGTTCTGTGCAAAAAGATCTGGTGACAGCTGAATGTGAAGATGCTGAGAAAATTAGGTTCACCGCACATCTGCTTGAAGGACCTGCAGCCCAATGGTGGGAAACTTATCAGATTACTCACCCATTGGACACTTTGACTTGGGAGGATTTCAAGGAAGGATTCGTAATGCTCATATCTCCACAGGCGTTATGAATCTGAAACAGGAAGAGTTCCGCAATCTGCGTCAGGGGAACAGAAGTCTTAAGGAGTACATGGATGACTTTCATGCCTTGTCTCGATATGCTCCTGAGGACATTGACACAGATGCAAAGAGGAAGGCTAAATTCCTCAAGGGACTAAGTGATGAGCTGAAGATACCTTTGACTGTGGCTTATGCTCCAACCTATCAGACACTTCTTGATCAAGCAATACCCTTGAAGATAGCATGAAGAAAGCTGAAAACAGGAAGAGGAAGGCTGGAATCAACAAACATCATGCTGAATCCTCATTCAAGAAACATTCTTCTCATATTCTCATCAACATAATGGTCACCACAAGCATCATGATCACAACGGTGGACTCAAAGGAAGCAATGGAGACCACAAGGGAAATGGACATGCTGGTAACAATAACAATGGACAACACCGCCCAAATCCTGAACCCAAGAAAGATATCAGCCACATCACCTGTTACAAGTGCAGGAATAAGGGACATTACTCAAATGAATGCCCTGAGAAGAAGGCAGAAGAAGCCACCAAGTCAAATCCTTTTGACAAAGGATATGTGAACCACATCAACGTGGAAGAAGTAAATGGTACGTTCTGAAAGTTTTCCCTACCCACAAAAATACTTTTAAGGGTGGTAGCCATACCGTCACAACCTTTTGCTAGCCTTCGAATCTCGGGACGAGATTCCTTTTAAGGGTGGTAGTATGTAACATCCCTAGTTTTTCAAAAAGCTGAAAAATCAGAAAAATTTAAAACTTTTGAAAACTACTATGTATTTTGCTTTGAAAAGAAAAAATCATGCATGCATTCATCATCATATAGCATTGTTTGCATTTGGTTATTTCAAAAGTGGGAAATAAATTTCCACTTGAAAACATATTTAAGAAAATATACTATAGAGCATTTATGCTCCAAGTTTTTCTTTTGACTTTTAGGAATGTATTGTTCTGATAGTGTGCTTGTGAAATTGTTTGAATCTGTTGCAATACAAATATTTGCAAATGTTTATCTTGTGGTATTTAAAGCCACCTTTGATTTGTTTTAAACCTATTTTAAATTGAACATCAAGTGTCATTTTGGTTATCAAAAACCTAGTTGGAAAATCAAAATGATTTCTATTTGAAAAAGTGTGTTGATTGTGAATAGTTTGGATGTATTAAGAATTATTCTATTACTTACCTAATCTCTATTCTCAAGTTTTATAGTTTTGTTGTTAAAAGAAAATGTTTATTTGGATTTTAAAATGAGTTTTGAATTCATTTTGAATTATCAAACCCTTTTTAAACAGAATGAGTTTTATGCAAATTATCCTTTAAGTGATATGTAATATTATTACTCATATTTTACTTTGGTTTAAAATATAATTTCAAAAGGAATTTATAAAACCCTATTGTTTTCAAATGACAATAAGTGTCCAATATTTATTTAAACACATTTCAGAAAATTTAGATAATAAAATGTTTTGGAAAATGATATTTAAAGGCTGCAAATCAAAGAGTTTGTTTTTACAAAATTATTGAAAGTGGTTTGAATTGTTTTGGATTTAAAATTCAAAAGTTATTTGATTTTGAATAAAACAGAAAAGAAAACGTTTTTCTGGAAAAACAAAATGCGAAGCGTAGCTACTGGGCCGAGCCCATCTCTTCTCCTCCCTCTATCTCTCGCGCGCGCAGCAGCAGTCTGTCCAGCACCGGCCCACGGCCCAACTCTCCCTCTCCCTCACTGACTTGTGGGACCCGTCCATGACGCAAGCACTGACGTCATCGTCTTCAACGTCCCGTGCAAGAAACGAACTCCGAACCCTAGCTAAAATCGGAACCGAATTCGTGATGATTTGCTACGAGATTCGCATCCATCTCTCCCCCATATAAACCTCCAGAACCCCGCTCCAAAACCCCCCAGAAACCGAAACCCGAGAGCCCCCAGGCTGCTCGAGATCATCCACGGAGCGCCGCCACGGCCGCCGGCGAACTCCATCGATCCCGGCGAGTACAGGACACCCCGAGCCCTACCATCTATATCTTTCTTCTTATTTCATCGTTG
This sequence comes from Poa pratensis, assembly GCA_947311845.1. Taxonomy (NCBI): domain Eukaryota; kingdom Viridiplantae; phylum Streptophyta; class Magnoliopsida; order Poales; family Poaceae; genus Poa; species Poa pratensis. The sequence goes on along the minus strand of CAMZMU010000038.1, from coordinate 77,053,887 downwards.
CGCATCGATCTGACCCTGTCCCGCATTTTTGCGTGCACCAGAACGTCGTATCCATCCTCGACAGGAGCTCGCCGCCGCTTCCTCGACTCCGGCGAGCAATCCTGGGCCAGCCGGAGCACCCCGACACCGCCAGTTTCGTCATCGTCTCCGCCACGCCTTTCTGCATCCGTAGGTATAAGACACGCATCCCCGATCTCTCTGTAGCGCTAGAACACCAACTCCGGCCATGGCGCCGCCGCGGGAGCTAGGTTTCCGGCGAACAGTGCCGCTGGTTTTAGGTCGATTCGATCCGGGCCGTCAGATCCCGTTTTAACGGCTAGGATTAGATCCATCCGGCGAAGGGGTACCGGCCAACCGCAGCGCGCCACGTCGCGGTCCAGTCAGCAGCCGAGTCAGCATCCGCGTCAACGCCCAGTCAGCGGCTCCGCACGAATCAGAAGACGCCACATCGCCAGGGACTCCAGCGCGAGGATCTTTTTGGTTTTCTTTACGTTTTAGCCCCTGCGCATCACAGATTAGTCCCTGGATTTTAGATTCATTATTAATTTTTATTCCTTTAGCCAAAATTTATGAAATTTATATTTTTGGAAAGCTAATAATGTGTAGAAACTTTCTGTAGGCTTAATTTGAGGTTTGGACGAAATTAATTTAGATAAATTTTAAAAATGGTTTAATTGATATTTTGGCTATAATTTAATTTTAAAAATTGATAATTGAGCAAAATATTTTGCTATATTTTTGTTTGTATAAATAATGGCCGTAGCATTGCTCTGTATTTTTGTAGAAGTGTTTTTATGTGTTATTGCATGTAAATTGTTTTTATTGCTTTTTTAGGTGTTATTTTAATAAGTAAATTATATTAAAATTGTTCTCCACATTAATTTCGAATAGAAATTTTTGCTAAGTCATGATGATCTTGTTAGATGCAAAATAACTTAGAAATATTTCACTTCTCCCACAAAGGTGTTATTTCTTCCTTAGAAAAATTTTGAGTAATAAAATTTTGACAACACTTTTCCTTGGAAAATTTCCTTAGAAAATATTTGATAATTATTTTGACAACACTATTTCCTTAGAAAATTTCAACACCTTAAAAGTGTTAAATCTTTTCCTTAGAAAAATTTAGCATCTTGAAAACTTAGTGGTTTTAGAATATTTTCCTAAGTGTTATTTTTGACAAGTGTTTGTCCTTAGAAATTTTATCAACTATGGTTTAAAAGTATTTTTCCTTAGAAAAATACCAACACCTTATTTTATGAACTCTTACTTAGAAATTATTTTGACTTATTGTTGACCTCTTTGGTCCTTAGTTATTTTTGGAACATCTTGTTTGCTTGCATTTCCTTAGAGCTTTTACATAAGCATGGCATGCATAATTAAGTCCTTAGTATTATTTTATACTATCACATGACTTCCTCCTTAGAAATTTTGAGGATGAATGCTAGCTCTTTTGACCCCTCTAGTTAAAACCACTAAGTTAGAAATTAGTGGAAACAATCAAGAACCAAAGAAGGACTTAGCCAAGAAGACAAGACTCAGGAACATCTCCAAGAAGAAAAGTACTTAGAAGAAATCAAGAGAAAGTTCATGAAGACCAACCAGCTACATTTTCTAAGTCTTTCTCCCCTTTCTCTCCTTCTTACTTCTTCTCCTAAACTTCATGGTGGCTAAGTTATATTCAAGATCAATCTTCTGCCAACATCATCAAGTCTTCAGAATCAACAAGTCCACAAGTGCAATGAAGTCATCGCATCAAGTAAAACTACAAGGAAACAAGGAGAAGAATTTTGAAGACCAACTACTTTATTTCTATCTTTGCTTTCTTTCTAAGTTTTGTCTCACTTTGGACATAGACCAAATCCTAGGTGTTTAAGACTAAGTCCCTAACAGTGCTAATTGAAGACCATTGAAGAACAATGAGGCTACAAAGGGGTTGAAGATTAATTGAAGACCAAACTTGTGAAGACTTAGAATAGCCTTACAACTTTTGTCAAGTTGTTTGATCAAGTTTACTTTAGGCTCAACCTGGACCTTGCCTTAGCTAAATGGGATATTGTTATTTATGTCTTTCCCTTATTTTGTTTGCATGTCTTTCATACCATAATTATTGTGTCATCCTGCATCTCATGCATATCATATTTTTCTAAGTGTTGCATTTATGATTGTGTGTTTATTTGTGTTTTGTTTGACTTGTTAGAAATTCCGGAGAGAGACGAAGGTGGTTGCAACTGCTACACCTGTTCTTCTGTTTGCCAAGGCAAGTGGCACACCCCATGAATTTCCTAAGTATTTTTCTATGCATGACTTAGTGTATTTCTTTATATGCATGTGTAGGATAGTATTGCTATGCTGAAACAACTATCTCCTTTACACTAGTTGTGTCTAGAATCCTATTGATAACTTAGTAGAATTATTGATGCTATGCAAATTTGTTTTATTCAAAGCTTAAATCTACTAAGTTAATTTATCACCTGGGTGGATTTGGGATTGCAAGGATGACGAGAGTTGAGTGTTGTCCCGAAGGGATATTCACTTGTGGTTTGCCACCCAGGAACAAAGGGACCAAGTTTCTCTAAGTGATGTGCTTCCAGTGCAGCCATTGGTCATATGGGCTCTGTCTTGATCGAATAAGTTGCGTGGACTCACCCGGCTTGACAGGTGGTGGTAGAGGATTGTAGGTTGGAGCGCGTCAGGCCAGTATGGGGTGGGAAAATGCTTCTGAAGGATCTCGTCTTAACCTCTTCTTTTCCCTATCACTATTGAGTGTTGGGATAGTTTGGGTTGGTTGTCTAATGGTGAAAGTGCACAACCTCTGCAGAGTTAAAACTAAGTACTTAGCCGTGTCCCCGGTTACGGACAATTCAAGCAGCTGATCAAGGATGTCAACGGAGGCTCCCAACATCGTATTTCTCTAAGTAAAATTTTGATGGGTGAACAAGGGTAGACGAGACTATGGATTTCATGCCATATTGTCTCGAACATTTGAAGAAAATGTTTTACAAAGTGTTAGGCAAAAATTGGCTTTATGCAAAATAGCCTTGAACTCCACCAGCCAAAATATGCATATAGGCTATAGAGTTATTCCATTAAGTGTCCACATAGTGTCACTTGCCAGATCCATTTTTAATGGTATCTGACCCACTCTGTTGCAAAATTTTATTTTGTTGCAGATTGTTCTGACGACGAGTGAGTTTTCGTTAAGGGTTTCGAGTCTGCAACCAACATGTTTTCGCCTGTGGCACATGATGATGATGGAGACTCCATGAAGAATAAATTTCCGCTGCTTTACTCTATCAAGCTAGCCCGGACGCGGCCCTCTACGTGGGCGCCGGCACCTCGCCCCGCGCCTGGAGCTCAACCTCGCGCCACTGGGGTCGTCTTCGGCCAAGCGGCTGGACCGTCGGCGGAAGCACCTAGGCAGCAGGGTGCGCTGCAACCGGGGTACATGCGACTGGTACAGCGCCTCCGGCGGGCTTCGCCTTCGGGGCGGTTGCGCAGGCACCGACAAGGAAGAAGAAGAAGAAAAGGAGTGCTCCGGCGCACCCAGTGCACCATGGGACGGCCGAAGCTCAGCTGCAGCAGGCGCAAGGGACCATGGCTCAACCCGGTGCGGGCTTGCCGGGGCCGGTCCAACCTGCCGCCGCTACGGTGAATGCGACGGCCGTGATACCGGCGGTGGCTGCGGTGCAGGTGACAAAGAAGCCAATGTGTGGTGTTGGAAGTGCGCGGTGAAGGATCATGCAACTAAAGAGTGTCCCGTTAAGCATTATTGCCACATCTGTGAGAATGCGAGACATGCAACGCCTATGTGTCCGTCGTTGAAGCTCCCAAGGCCGACGGTGCAAGCGGTTGGGCAAGGAGCCAAGGGTACGATATTCCTGCAGTTTTCGGACAACTTGTACAAGGCCAACTTGGTGCCCAAGGATATCCCGGTGGCTCTAGTGAAGGTTCAGGGGACGGCCGCCACCGCTAAACAGGTGGAAACCCAGGTGGCGCGTTTGTGTCCTGTGAAGTCCTGGTGTTGGGAGGCTATACCGCATGGAGAGGATTCATTCACGGTAAACTTTCCGACTGAAGAAGATCTGCTGAGGTTTGATGGCATCGAGCTCGGTGTCCCGTCTCAGAACACCAAGTTGGCTTTCAGCAAGTGGAAAGTTGAAGATGTTACGCACAAGATGGAGCTAGAACAAGTCTGGGTGCATGTGACGGGGTGCCAAACCCGATGCGACACTTCTGGGGTGTGTGGGCTGTTGGGTCCCTCATTGGTACGACTATTGATGTGGACATGATAACTCTCCGGCGTAGAGGCGTGGTCCGTATTTTAGTTGGCATGATGGAGCTTGCTAGTTTCAAGAAGACCGATGAGTTGGGCCCTTACATCGAGACTGATGGGGTGATGCGCCTAAAAGGGTACGATTTCATTTTCCGGCCTGAAAAGGAGGACTTTGTTCCCGACCCGGATTTTGTTCCGTTTGTGTGGCAACGCAAGGGCAAAGATGACCCTGATGATAATGGTTTGGAGGAGGATGGGACAGGAGATCAGCCAGAACATGGTGGTACTATGGGTGACACTTCGGGTGCTTCCAATATGCTGATTGATAATGCACCGGTGTCGGACGGGGGACATGGGAAAGGAGCTGCAACCACTCATACTTTGAGGGAGATGGCTCTCACCCCATTTAACCCCAACCCTAGCACTCCAAGAGCAATAGAGATCGTGAAGAACTGGAGGGCAAAGAATGGTCTTGCTGGGCCGAGTACAGGGGCGTGCTGGACTTGGCTGCTGCTTCGGGTGGTGGGGAGCTAACCACCGCCTGGGAGCCAAGGCGGGCTACTTCTGCAGTCTTGTCGGGCTGTGCGCCTACTGCTGCTGGTGCCATCGCGTGCCTGGAGTTGAGCCGTCCGAGCCCCGGCAGTGGGCTGGCTGCTGGTCCGCAAGTGGTGGAGGAGCCGCTGCTTCACTCGCCGAGCGGACGCCTGCAGGGTGCTGCTGGGCGTTGAGCAAGCCTTCGTCGCCGGCCCAGCGAGCGCGGACGCGGACGACAGAAGCATTGGCGGCCCGACTGGCGGTGTAGTCATAGAGTCGACTCCCAGGAGCCTCTCTGGTTTTTGGCTCTCTGAACTGCACCATGCCGGCCGGCGATGCAACTGCAAACGACGGGAAAGCCATGGTGGAGGAGGACTCTACTTCGACCATGTCCTCCCCTATGGCGTCTCCGGGGGCGACAACTCCGGCTACTCCAGCGACTCCGAGTGCGTATACGGTGGGTGAGAGGGATGCGACATCGACAACTCCCTCTCCCACTGTGTTCGATGCGGCTAGGGAGCATTCCCAGCCGAAGGGAGGGCCCAGGCGTAGTGCTCGGCACCAAGCCAGCAAGGATGGTGCTTCGGCGATAGATGAGGACACGATGGCCAAGGCAATTCGCCGAAAAGCAGCCTTGTTCTCTACTCCATCTGCTGGTATGCCTTGTCCCTCGCATTCCTTTTTGTCATTATCTACGCCTACTTTATCTGCTAGATTATCAGCGGTAGGAGTTCGTATGGGTAATAATGAAAAGGAAGTAGTGCTATCGGCTAATGTCTTGAAACATGTAGAGTATGACCGTCGTAGAGTTTCTCCTACTGTTTCGACTAGGCCGGTATCCACACTATAGATGATGATGATGCGCATGCCACAATAGATGGACAGCTTCTATCACATCTTGTAGGAGGGTTACCGAGGTGGACATGGACGAGGCCGAGCTGGGATCTTTTGATGACCTGTATGCTACCGGCCGGAGATCCAAGTCTGCCAAAAACAAAAAGAACAAAGTAACGCGCAAAAGCGCTAAAAAGTCAAAAACCCCAACTGTTTCCCGATGAAAGGCATTTTCGAAAATGCAGAGGTCTAGGCGACTTGGCTAAACATTTAAATATTGCGCATCCGATAACCCCCAAGAGCAAGGGATCACTGTTGCACCTCTCAATGTGGAAGTAGGTATCGATCCGCAGGAGCAAGAAGGAAAAGTTATCTATTCCCTACAACTAAAGTGTCACAAGTTTTAGTTGATTATGCACTAAACAAGTTTAGAGAACAAGATGGTTGGTTTGATGGATGTAAAAGTGTCCCAATCCTCTTCTTTGCAAGAGGACAAGACAAAGGTAGTAGCAAGTGAAAGCTCTCAAAGAGAGAAAGCCCAATCCTCTATGTAGCAAAAGGACAAGCTCAAGTGTGTGTTTCTTATAGGAACAATGGACATGGGTTCATGGTTCACTTAATCCTCTCTCCCTCATCTACTGTGATTATCATGTTATAGATAAAGTACACAATTGTCATGTTTTAATGGTAGCTTTTTATAACGGCTATATGTCCTAAAACACATAGTTGAAAGAAGTACTCATTTGTGTTGCTAGGTCACCCTCGTAAGGCTAGCGTGGTTGCTCTCACTCCCACATCATACTTTCTTTTTACCCCCAGATAAAGGATGTTGGGCGGTACTGTGTCACTCAATACCTATGCCGTGTCACAACGGCCATCCGTACCCACATACATCATACTTCAAAGTATGACAAATCACAAAAGCTCCAACACAACGGTAAATGCATAACAAATCATCTCACACCACAATATTCACCACAAAGGTATTACATAGATGACCGTATCATGTTTGGCAGCTCATACGGTACTAATAGGAAGCTCAAGAGAGAGGAGAGATACAAAAGTTACCACCACAAACCCTAGTCCAGGGGGTGGACTACTCTCCCTTCATCATGGTGATGATGGTGAAGAAGTTCTTGCAGTAGTTGTTGATGATGAACACGTCGGAGGGGGGGGTGGAGCCCTCGGAGGCGATTCCGGCGGCGTTTCCCCCTCCGATCTTCTCTGGCGGCAGCCTTCTGTCTCTCTGTTTCGTGGTTTTGTGTTTTTCCGCCGCCTCTTTTCGCAAAACGCCAGGGGACCTTTTTCATAGGCGTTTTTAGGTCAAGACGGAGTCGGTGGACGAAAGATCGATGGCAACGGAGCCACGAGGGCCAAAAGAGTGGGCCCCACGCGGCCAGGTACTGTGGCCGCGTGGGCCACCCCCTTTTGGGCCTCAGGCCTCCGTTTGCTTGCTTCCTTCGCCCACAGGTCTTCTTCCTTCCAAAAAATGACGCCCCTAATTTGCAGGTGATTTGGACGACGTTTGGGTCCCTGAAACATTAAAATACAAAACTAGGGTTTTCTGCCTGTGCAGGGTTAATTCCATAAAAATAGGAAATCATTAAGATATTCCAAAATCATGATAAAACATTGATATAACCCTTATATGATGCAAATATTGATCGGAATATGAGTAAATAAAGTGCAAAGTTCATGTATGCATTTTACATGCATCAACATCACCAAGCTTAACCCATGCTCGTCCTCGAGTATGAAGGTGATAAAACTAACATGGACTTTGCAATTTACTACTAACAATGGATATCAAAGATGATTACAATTGCTAAATAAAGTCAATGATTCATTCTTCAAGAAGTAGCAATATGCAAGATAGTTCATGAAGTGATATCAAGTATTCAAGACAAGGATGTTCATTGATAGTTCACAAAGTATAACATAGAAGCAAGTAATATGGACCACATGTATGCATAATGATAAGTAAGAACATCCTACATTGGTCATAGAGTGTAGATGAAAATCTGAATATAAAAGGTGGACACTTTGGAAATATGTATATGTGAGTAGAGGTAAAGCATGCATAAGTTTCATCCACCTTCCAAACTCTTCTACTTAAGTTAATGATTGCAATATGGTATTCATTGGTGTCAAGCTCTCATTGCCCCTATCATAGCATCTTGAATGATTAAAGTTTAATGTGAAAGCAAATATGAGTAGTGTGCTTGATAAAGTAAAGGTTGAATGTCTCATGCCCCTTGAATACAAGTACTTACACCATGTGTTACTCAACTTGGGAAACAAAGCAAGTTCAAGTTAAATATCATTGTAAGTAATAATAGTGTCATCAAGAGCGTCAACTGGGGTACCTCTTGTCCCAAGATATAGAACAAGCCCATATCAAAATGACAAGACAAACAAACAAAATGAACAATCTCAACACCCTTTTTATTTACCATTGGAATAGCTTTTTATTGTAAGGTGTATCACAGAAGTTTCACCATAGTATGTAAGCAAATTTCCACCATGAATGATGCATGGCTTAGATTAGCGGCCCAGGCGTCTCTCTAACCATTTATACAAACTCATTTAAACTTACTCTATCTCCACATTTATTTCAACATGATAAGCATCCATAGACAAAAGCACATGATATCAACTAAATGAAACGAAGAGCGTGTTGAAAGCTTGCCATGTGACAGCACATATGAGCTAACTTCCAACCCAAAACATTTATCAAGCCACTAACATCATAATCTTAATCACAATGGGTCATGTTTTATTAATGCAATAAAAGTACATTGTGCATCAAGTTCGTGAGAGCTATATAACCAACTTTTTCCATCACAATCAATAACATAAACATTTTCATTCAGAAGTAAGATAACACAAACAACATGTTAAACATACTCGGAATAGCATAAAGCCAATAGGTAGATATGGTGGACTCACTGGAATAACTTTGGTTGAAGGTGTTGGAAACAAGTTTTGACTTGTTGGAGTTTTTGGGCTAGCAAGAGGGAGAAAGTTGACCATATAGATGCATGCATGAGTGTCATAGAACTAACTAATCCATGTTAAACAATGTAAAATAACAATCAGCTTCAAAACATGAATAAGTGGTAGCTCTTGATAAAGAATTTGCAAACTATTACTCATTAACAAGCTCATGAATCATGCAACTATATGTATCATTAAAATCAACTCAAACATCCCTTTTCCCAATCTTATAAAAGCATCCAACATATTTCAACCCATATTTCCAGTAGCTCTCTCATATATAAATGATATTGTGGTGGTCTCTCAAAACAAAAATCAAACAAAAAACAAACAAAAAGACGCTCCAAGTTTATGCGATAAAGTGTTTCGATCGAAAAACAGAAGTTGAACGTGTGCAAACCGAGAGTGTGTAGGTCCAACGGGGTTGTCTTCACATCCCCAAGCTTATGGTCTTCACCATCCTTGGATAGCTCTTGGTGCATCTCCTCCAATCCCTGTGAAAAAACTTCAAAACACCGTTTCTCCCATTTCTTTTCTGTGGGGTGCATTAATAGTGATAAACAATAGGTTTCTTGCTGCATATAATCCTTGAACAAAAATTCATATGAGATGCCCAGAAAGTGTATAATGTTGTATGCCTACTCATAAACTCAATTGGATCAAAAAGATTCAACTTAAAAGCTCAAGCATGCATCAAACAAAATGGGACAGAATCTGTTCAGAAAAACAGCAGCAGCAAAACGTATTTTTCTACCCTACCAAACTTTCTCGAAAATTTCCGAAAAATTCATGCATACAGAGGATGAAAAGTTGCAACTACAGTTCAAATATGAGCTCATTCGGAGTTACAGAATAAGAATTAAAAATCATAGGTAGGTATGGTGGACACAAATGGCATGGGTTTTGGCTCAAGTTTTGGATGCACGAGAAGCATTCCCTCTCAGTACAGAGTTTAGGCTAGCAAGGTTGTTTGAAGCAAACACAAGTATAAACCGGTACAGCAAGAATCACATAAAAACATATTGCAAGTATTATAAGACTCTACACTGTCTTCCTTGTTGCTCAAACATTTTACCAGAAAATATCTAGACCTTAGAGAGAACAAATATGCATCCCAAGTCTCAACAAGCTCTACGGTAGTTCTCCACTACTAGGCTTTAACTACATGATGCAAGAGCTTAAACATGATCTACTTGAGAGCTCAAAACAATTGCAAAGCATCAAATCAAAACAAGACAATGATCTACAAGAATGCATATGTCTTTTCCAATACCAACTACTACATGTAGCATTTTCTTTCTTCCAAACAAACACCAATAATTTATTTAAACATAAACTCTCCAAATGATAATATAATGCAGCAAGAGAGTATTTATAAACAAGTGCTAACAGCTCGAAGAGATGCATGAAAAACAGGAGCTAAAAGCACTGCAGTAGCTAGTTAAGAATACTCAACAAATATAAGTGAAGAACATGAGTATTCACATGAAAAAGCGGAGCGTGTCTCTCTCCCACACAAGGATTGCTAGGATCCGAATTTATTCAAACAAAAACAAAAATAAAAACACACAGACGCTCCAAGTAAAGCGCATAAGATGTGAAAGAATTAAAATATAGTTTCACTAGAGATGACCTGATAAGTTTGTTGATGAAGAAGGGGATGCCTTGGGCATCCCCAAGCTTAGACGCTTGAGTCTCTCTGAATATGGTTGGGATGAACCACGGGGGCATCCCCAAGCTTAGGCTTTTCACTCTTCTTGATCACATAATATCACCCTTCTCGCTTGATCCTTGAAAACTTCCTTCACACCAAACTCAAGACAGTTCTCATTAGAGGGTTAGTGCATAATCAAAAATTCTCATATTCTGTAATGATACAATCAATCCCAAAGCTTCTGGACATTAGCTACAGCCACCAATGCTTTGTGGAGCAAAGAAATCCACACAAACACAGTAAAAGAGCGAATGCAAAACAAAAGGCAGAATCTGTCAAAAACAGAACAGTCTGGAATGACGAATTTTTTCGAGGCACTTAAGTTGCTCAGATGGATCTGGCCTAAAATAATGAAAGTTGCGTACATATCTCAGGAATATGCGTGATTTTTCTCAGAATTTTTTGAATTTTCTACAGGGAGATAAGCTCAAATCCGTGACAGCTAAAAATCTGTCACTGCGCAGAAATCCAAATCTTGCATCAACTTTCAATATAGAACTTTACTTGGCACAACATTGCGATAAAATAAAGATACAAAGGAGTTGCTACAGAAGTAACAAAACTCCTTGACTCAAAGAAAACAAAAATAACAGCAAATAAAAACGATGGGTTGTCTCCCATAAGCGCTTTTCTTTAACGCCTTTCAGCTAGGCGCAGAAAGTGAAAATCAAGTGTTATCAAGAGAAGAAGCATCAACATCATAACTTGCTCTAACAATAGAGTCAAAAGGTAACTTCATTCTCTTCCTAGGGAAGTGTTCCATACCTTTCTTGAGAGGAAATTGGTACCTTATATTACCTTCTTTCATATCAATGATGGCACCAACAGTTCGAAGAAAAGGTCTTCCCAAAACAATAGGACAAGATGCATTGCATTCAATATCCATAACAATAAAATCAACGGGGACAAGGTTATTTTTACGTAATAAAAACATCATTAACTCGCCCCAAAGGTTTCTTCATAGCATTATCAGCGAGAAAAACATCCAAATAACAATGTTCCAAAGGTGGCAAATCAAGAATATCATAAAGCTTCTTGGGCAAAACGAAACACTTGCACCAAGATCACACAAGGCATTGCAATAAAAATCATTCACCTTTACCTTAATGATGGGTTCCCAACCATCTTCTAATTTCCTAGGAATAGAAGCTTTAAGTTTCAACTTCTCCTCCCTAGCTTGCAAAAGAGCATTTGTAATATGCTTTGTAAAAGCCAAATTAATAGTGCTAGCATTGGGACTTCTAGCTAATTTTTGCAAGAACATAATAACTTCAGAGATGTTACAATCATCAAAATCAAAATCATTATTGTCAATGGTGGTGGAACCATTGTCTCCAATAGTTTGAAAAATTTCAGCACTTTTATCAGAAAAAGTTTCAGCAGTTTTAGGCAATTTCAAACGCTTTGCAGAAGTAGTAGAGACATTACCAACACCAATAACATTACCATCAATAGTAGGAGGTTTACTAGCATGTAAACATTAGCATTACTAGTGGTGGTGATAGTACAAACTCTAACTATACTATTCTCTTTTTCAAGTTCTTCCTCTTTTTCCCACCTAGCATGCAATTCAGCCAACATCCTAATATTATTATCAATTCGAACTTGGATGGCATTTGCTGTAGCAAATGACTTATATCTTTAACTTCATTAGGCATAACTTTCAGTTTTAGAATTTCAACATCATGAGCAAGACTATCAACTTTAGAGACAAGATCATCAATTTTTTCAAACTTTTCCTCAACAGTTTTATTGAAAGCTTTTTGTGTGCTAATAAATTCTTTAAGCATAGCTTCAAGATCAGAGGACACACTTCTATTGTTGCTGTAGGAATTACCATAAGAATTGCCATAACCATTTGAAGGATAAGGCTTATAATTGTTGCTACCAAAATTATTCCTATAAGCATTGTTGTTGAAGTTGTTGTTTTTAATGAAGTTTACATCAACATGCTCTTCTTGAGCAACCAATGAAGCTAAAGGAATATTATTAGGATCAACATGAGATCTACCATTCACAAGCATAGACATAATAGCATCAATCTTATCACTCAAAGAGGAGGTTTCTTCAACAGAATTTACCTTCTTACCTTGAGGAGCTCTTTCGGTGTGCCATTCGGAATAGTTGATCATCATATCATCAAGTAGCTTTGTTGCTGCACCTAAAGTGATGGACATAAAGGTTCCTCCAGAGGCTGAATCCAATAAGTTCCTTGAGGAAAAATTTAATCCTGCATAAAAGGTTTGGATGATCATCCAAGTAGTCAGTCCATGAGTGGGACAATTCTTCACCAAAGATTTCATTCTTTCCCAAGCTTGAGCAACATGTTCATTATCAAGTTGTTTAAAATTCATAATGCTACTTCTCAAGGATATAATCTTAGCAGGAGGATAATATTTCCCTATGAAAGCATCTTTGCATTTTGTCCAAGAATTAATACTATTTCTAGGCAAAGAAAGCAACCATTCTTTAGCTCTTCCTCTCAAGGAGAAAGGAAAAAGTTTCAGTTTTATAATATCCCCATCCATATCCTTATACTTTTGCATTTCACAAAGTTCAACAAAGTTATTAAGATGGGCAGCAGCATCATCAGTACTAACACCAGAAAATTGCTCTTTCATAACAAGATTTAATAGAGCAGGTTTAATTTCATAAAATTCTGCTGTAGAAGCAGGTGGAGCAATAGGAGTGCATATGAAATCATTGTTGTTTGTGCTAGTGAAGTCACACAACTTAGTGTTCTCAGGAGTACTCATTTTGAAAAACAAAATCAAACTGAATTAAACAAGTAACTAATTTTTTTGTGTTTTTGATAAAGAGAGCAAACAAGACTAAATAAAAATAAACTAAGCAAGACAAATAACAAAGTAAAGAGATTGGGTGTGAGAGACTCCCCTTGCAGAAGCAATTCGTTTTCCCCGGCAACGGCGCCAGAAAACGTGTTGGTGGCTCTAGTTGACGAGGGAATATCTCCCCGGCAATAGTGCCAGAAACAATGCTTGTACGTCACACGTCAGTTGGGAACCCCAAGAGGAAGGTATGATGAGTGCAGCAGTAAGTTTTCCCTCAGTATGAAACCAAGGTTTAATCGAACCAGTAGGAAAACGAGGTTTGCTTCGAAGGTGTTGGTGAAGGAGTGTAGTGCGGCGCAACACCAGGGATTCCGGTGCCAACGTGGAACCTGCACAACACAATCAAATTACTTTGCCCCAACTTAACAGTGAGGTTGTCAATCTCACCGGCTTGCTGAAAACAAAGGGTTAAACGTATCGAATGGAAATGATGTTTGTTTGCATAAAACAGTAGAGAACAATGATTGCAGTAGATTGTATTTCAGATGTAAAAGAATGGACCGGGGTCCACAGTTCACTAGTGGTGTCTCTCCAATAAGATAACTAACATGCTGGGTAAACAAATTACAGCTGGGCAATTGACAATTGATAAGTGCATATAACATGCATGTGTGAGTTGTGGTGTCTACTATGAGATTCATTTGGGCATTACGACAAAGTACATAGACCGCTATCCAGCATGCATCTATGCCTAAATAGTCCACTTTCCGGTTAACATCCGTACCCCTTCCAGTATTAAGTTGCAAGCAACAGACAATTGCATTAAGTAATGTGCGTAATGTAAACAATACATTCATCCTTGAATAAAGCATTGCTGTTTTACCCCTAGTGGCAACAACACATCTACAACCTTAGAACTTGCTGTCACTATCCCAGGTTAAATAGAGGTTGAACCCAACTATCATGCATAAATACCCCCTCTTGGAGTTACAAGTATTCACTTGGCCAAGGCTTCAACAAGTAACGGAGAGCATGCAAGATCACAAATGACATAGACATGATAATATAATATTCAGCTCCACATAGGTATCAATATAAGTCAGATCCCAGCAAACACAACATGTAGCATTACAATAAGATGATCTTGATCATGATAGGCAGCTCACAAGATCTAAACATGATGGCACAAGTGGAGAAGACAACCATCTAGCTACTGCTATGGACCCATAGTCCAAGGATGAACTACTCACGCATCACTCCGGAGGCGGGCATGGCGATGTAGAGCCCTCCGGTGATGATTCCCCTCTCCGGCAGGGTGCCGGGAAGAGCTTCAGAAACCCCCCGAGTTAGGGTTGACGACGGCGGCGGCAGCGAATATGTTCTGGATGAAAGGCTCGGTGTTTTAGGGTTTTCACGTCTCGGGGAATAAATAGGCGAAGGGGCGATGTCGGCGGACCCCCGAGGGGCCCAAACCACCAGGGGCGCGGCTGGGCCCACTGCCGCGCCTGGTGGTTTGGCCACCTCGTGGCTCTCCTTCGTCTCTCCTTCGGACTCCGTGTACGTGCTGGAAAAATAGGGACTGGCCTTTTGTTTCGTGCAATTCCGAGAATATTTCCAGAAGTAACTTTCTGAAACCAAAAACAGCAGAAAACAGGGAACTGGCACTGTGGCATCTTGTTAATAGGTTAGTCCCAGAAAATGCATAAAAGTGATACGAAGTGTATATAAAACATGTAGCAAATGGTATAATATAAGCATGGAACAGCAGAAATTATGGATACGTTGGAGACGTATCACTTGTTTTTACTGATGAGGGCGCTGCCGGCTTTACTCTTTGTTAGGAACTCCTCCGTCCTCCTATACTTCTTGAACTCCTTAAAGTCGTCCGGTTTAATGAAGGGGTATACAAGTGTAGCATCCCGATTTTTCTTCTGGAATTTGGAGTGCAGACGGTGCCTGAAGTTACGGAACGAATCCTTTGCTTTAGAAAGAGCAGCAGCTTGAACTGCAGGCTTCCATTCCTCATTTGCGAGCTGGAACTAGCTCATTATGGCGTTGACGATGAAAGTCTTTTCTTCTGGAGTGACTTGACTCCAGTCGTCAACCGTAATGGGGACCTTTTCCCTGACTACACACCCACACAATGTCTTAAATTTCCTATGTGCCTTGACTGGTTTCAATGGGGCACCAGTTTTCTTGTCAATCATCTCCACTATAAATGTTCCTCTTGGCTTTAGGTTTGGTTTTCTAATTCCTCGACCCCTTTGTTTCATGATAAACTGATCCTGCCGCGAGGATGAGCTCGAGGACCCTTCATCACCAGACGACAGCTCTGAATAACAGGTGAATAATAGAAGGTGGATCTAATTAAAACTAAAAGGTCCGACTTTACAGTGTGTAATACAGTTAATCAGCACAACTAACCTGTCCCAAGTGTGTCTCCGGCATGTATGAGGTCGCCGCTGTCTGCCCCTTCCTCTATTGCGGGCAAATCTGTGGCGGCAGCAGCTCCGGGAGCCAAATCAGTGGAGACGGCGGCCAGATCTGTGGCGGCAGCATCTCCGGGAGCCAAATCAGTGGAGACGGCGGCCGCGGTTGTCGCCTGAGGGGGGGGGCATAGAGCCCGCCCTCTGGGCGTCTTCGCTGACCATGGCGTTGGCGCGACGCCGTCGTAGCCTGGAGCTGCCCCGCGGCGTGGGTTGGGGGACGGCCAGGGAAGCCGTCTGCGCCGCAAGGGCGGCCCGAGTAGTCCGCATAACTAACTCAGCTGAGACCGTGGGTGGGGGGACGGCCAGGGAAACCGCCTGCGCCGCAAGGGCGGCCCGAGTAGTCCGCATAATGAACTCAGCTGAGCGTGAGTACGCCGCCGGGGGTGGTGTTGAAGACGGTGAGCGGGTGGAAATGCGAGGGGTGGTAGGTTGGTCCCCAAAGTTTAAGTCTGGAAGTAGGGTTTATGTAAAACTGTTGCCGATGTGGTATAAATAAATTATATTTCGGAATTTGAATAAACGTAGCGTTTACGGTTGAAAATTAAGAAATAACAACAGCACATTACTTTGCCAATTAAGAAATACAATTATCACTTTAGGGTACAAATTAATTTGCTCATTCTTCGTCCTCCTCTAGTAAAACTGGATCAACCTGAATATTTCCTTTGTAAATTGCCCCATCGGAGTGATCATCTCTTGCGTAAAAGCCATCTCCAGGAGCCTGTCGGTCATTGATCTGTATGCGTTCTCCAGTTGCTGGCAAGTCTTCATACTGGTTGTACTCTTCTTCATCAGTAACGTCATCCACCCCAACGATCTTCCTTTTCCCATTCATCACAACATGGCAATTTTTATGTAGTAGGTCTTTGACATAGAAGATCTGGGTGGCTTGGGTAGCTAAAACGAAAGGTTCATCTTTGTATCCCAATTCCTTGAGCTTGACATATGTAGTGCCGTACTGGTCAACTTTCGCATGACCCAGTTTGACCCATTTGCATTTAAACAATGGAACCGTGAGTAATGTATCGTACTCTAGCTCCCAAATCTCCTCAATTACTCCATAGTACCAATCCTACCTCCCATTCGGATCTACCGCTTCCACTTTAATAGAGCTATTCTGATACATGGTTTTGTTGTCTCTATTCTTTGTATAAAAGGTGTAGCCATTCAGGTCATATGCTTCCCATTTATGAACCGTAAAGTTTGGCTTTCTTGCCAAACTTTTTAAAGTCTCGTCATCATCTCCGACACAATTCGTCATCAGCCAATCAGCGAATCTCTGGCTGTGCAGTTTCAAGACTTGTGCTTCCTTCTGATTCTCTGTCAAGCCTCGGCCTCCTAGCTCAATTCTAAGTAGATCCTTGTGAGCATCCACATATGGTGTAACGACTGCAAGGTGCTGCAATACGTACAAATGTGCTTTCTCAAATAATTCACACTCTGGCCAACATGATTTATCTTTCATTAACCCTTTTCCATCTAGCCTCCCCTCATGCCTGGACAGAGGCACCCCGATAGGTCGGTGGCCATCCATGTAGCTGATGAAATACTCAACCACCTCCTCCGAAAGATATCCTTCAACGATACTTGCCTCTGGCCGATACCTGTTACGGACGTAGTGCTTGAGTATACCCATGAAGTGCTCGAACGGATACATAGTGCGCAGATACACTGGACCACATTGCTTTATCTCATAAACAATGTGTACAATTACGTCGAAAAACGAAGGGGGGAAGAACATCTCCAGCTGGCAGATAGTCTTCACAACATCTTCTTGCAATCTGTCTAATTTGAATGGATCTATTACCTTCTGGTATATAGCGTTGAAAAAATCATATAACCTCATGAGAGCCTCTCGAACGGGTTTAGGCAACATATTTCTAATTGCCACAGGGAGCAACTGTGTCATCATCACATGGCAGTCATGTGACTTCATCCCCATCAGTTTCTTTTCTTCAAACGACACCAGAGTCCTGATGTTTGTGCAGTATGCTGACGGAACTTTCATATCATACAAGAATTGCAAGAACTCCTTCAACTCTTCCTTCGATAACTGGTAGCAAGCAGGTGGGAGGTACCACTGCCCATTAGGCTTCTCTTGTGGCTTCAACTTTTTCCTTTTATATTTCAATGCAAGAATATCCAGCCGTGAATTCATACCATCCTTCATTTTATCCTTGTTATTCATTACACATCCAAGAACACTTTCAGTTACGTTTTTCTTGACATGCATGACATCGATGCAATGTTGAACGTCCAGATATGCCCAATACTTCAATGCCCAGAAAACCGATCTTTTCTTCCACACTGCCTTCTCACGAGACTAGGGTTTCTTCCCCTTACCAAAAATAGTGTGTAGATCCTTCGTCTGGTCATCGACATCCGCCCCTGAAAATGGTTCTGGCGTGTCATCGGTCTCAATCGTATTATCGAACGGGGCCTTCAATCTACGATACGGGTGATTCTTTGCCAAAAACCTTCGATGCCGCATGTACACTGTCTTCCTTGAATTCGGCAGCCAAAGACTTTTGTTCTCTCTTTGCAAGTGACACATGCAAAGGATCCCTTCAATCTCTGCCCTGACAAGTTCGCAAGTGCAGGATAATCTTGAATGGTCAGAAACAACATTGCTCTGAGATCAAACTGTTCTCTCTTGAACGCATCATACATTCTTACCCCATCCCACAGTACTTGTAGTTCTTCGACAAGTAAACTCAAGTAAACATCAATGTCATTCCCAGGTTGTTTTGGTCCTTGAATAAGCATCGACATCATGATATACCTCTTCTTCATGCACAACCAAGGAGGAAGGTTATACATTGCTAAAAGAACTGGCCAAGTGTTATGTCTGCTGCTCATGCTGCCAAAAGGATTCATTCCATCTGTACTTAGTGCAAACCTTACATTTCTGGGGTCCCTGCCAAAGTCTGGGAACTCATAATCGATAAGCCTCCACTGTGGTCCATCAGCCGGGTGTCTGAGCAGTCCATCTTTTTTCCTTTTATCGACATGCCAACGCATCAGCTCTGACTGCTTTGGGTCTGCATACATACACTTCAATCTGGGTATTATTGGCAAATACCACACAACCTTGTAAGGGACTCCCGTTCTGACCTCATCCTCGCCCTTGTCTCTGTCTTTTGCTAGGTTGCGTTTGTAACGAGGAAAGTTACATATGGGACAACGCCGCATATTTTCATTTTCCCCTCGGTAGAGAATACAATCATTCTTACAAGCGTGTATCTTCACGTACTCCGCTGGAATGGGGCAGATCACCCTCTTGGCATGGTAAGTGTTCGCTGGCAAGTCATTTCCAGGTGGAAGTAATAATGCGACAAGTTTTAACAACTTTGTGAAGCTCACATCGGATGTACTACTCTCTGCCTTGTATTTCAACAATTCTAGTGTCGCATCCAACTTGCTGAGCTTGCATTCCGGACACAGAGGTTTCTTCGAGTCCGCCGACTGACAGAGGAAATTCTTTATCTCATCATTACCTTCCATATTATTCTCCAAATCATTGATCATCTGTTCTAGGTTTTTCTGTGGACCATCGGCTCTGGTTTCATCTGGATGCACATCATCATCAGCGTTGCCCAAACCATCTCTGGCATTGACTTCATGATTATCGTTGCTCAAATCATCACGGTTGTCGGCAAAGATTGCTGGTTGTTGTTCACCGTGTTTTGACCAACATGTGTACGATTCCATAAATCCCCTCAAAATAATGTGTTCTTCTATCGTTTGTCTTCTAGGCCACAAGACTTCATTCTTACAGGCAAGACAAGGACAAAACATCTTCAGTTCATTACTTTCTAGCATGTGTTGCGAAGCCCTGTCCAAGAATTCAACCACACCTTGTGAGAATTCAGGATTCGTGCGACCACCGTACATCCAAGCTCGATCAAGAACCATCTAGTAAAATGGCAAACTACATATGTAAGATTTATACTCCGCGCTCCTAAATCAAAATAATTAAAAAAATAAGTAGTAGGTTTTCGGGTTATACCACCGCCCCAGTAGCTGTGGAATCGGGCCCAAGCTTCCCTGCGCTGCCTCTCGACGCCGGCAACCAACGCGTTGCCTCTCGACGCCGGCAACCACTGCGCGCCTATCGACGCCCGCAGCACAGATGTAAGATCTGGACTCCGCCTCCGCCCTCGCCTCCGCCGCTCCTATCTTTCAGTCTTATGGGAATCTCCGCAGCTGGCTAACTCGACGCCACTCATAGCGTTAGGCTTGGATGGAATCATCGGATACAGTCATCCATATTAACCGTTTATAATAATGAAAATAATGCATACGGACACGAAAATATGTCCGTTGCTCATATAAAGCAAACGGTTGCGGAAAGCACAACCGTTGCCGATGTGTCGCGGGTCGTGGGAGGATAGCCCTCGCGGGCGGCTTTTTCCGCTCGGAAGGCTCGATTCTCCGTCGCCTAACTCCTGCCGTTTCCATAGAGGGGTATCCGATGTGTCGTTCTGTACTAGTGAGGGGACCTTTTTTATAGGCGTTTTTAGGTCAAGACGGAGTCGGTGGACGAAAGATCGATGGCAACGGAGCCACGAGGGCCAAAAGAGTGGGCCCCATGCGGCCAGGTACTGTGGCCGCGTGGGCCACCCCTTTTGGGCCTCAGGCCTCCGTTTGCTTGCTTCCTTCGCCCACAGGTCTTCTTCCTTCCAAAAAATGACGCCCCTAAATTTACAGGTGATTTGGACGACGTTTGGGTCCCTGAAACATTAAAATACAAAACTAGGGTTTTCTACCTGTGCAGGGTTAATTCCATAAAAATAGGAAATCATTAAGATATTTCCAAAATCATGATAAAACATTGATATAACCCTTATATGATGCAAATATGATTGGAATATGAGTAAATAAAGTGCAAAGTTCATGTATGCATTTTACATGCATCAGCATCATGTGAGAGATCATAAGTTGTATTTTTTGGCCATTTCTGAGACGGGTAGACGAGATTTTCCAAGCACCCTACTTGACCGCCTTTCCGGTGGTGTGGAGTTTGATTGGCATTCTTGTCCACCCCGAGGTAGATCGGGTGGCATGCTACTTGGCATTAGAACAGAAACCATGGAGTTGTTGGGTCGGTCGGATGGTGAATTCCACATTAAATTTCAAATCCGCAACAAGTCCGACAACTTTATATGGAGTCTAATTGCTGTGTATGGCGCCGCTCAAGAAGAATATAAGGCTGCTTTTCTTAGAGAGTTGGTTAATCTAGCTAAGGATGATCCACATCCTATCATTATAGGTGGAGATTTCAATATGCTGAGGTACCGACATGAGAAAAGTAGGGGTAGATTCGATTCTCATTGGGCCACCTTGTCCAACGCTGTCATCGACAGCTTGTCCTTAAGGGAGGTTCATATGACGGGGAGACAATTCACTTGGGCTAATAGTCTCCCGAGCCGACGTACGAGAAGCTGGACCGAGTTCTTATGGATTCCCGCTGGGAGGATAAATATCCATTAGTGACGGTTCGTGCGCTTGAACGTATAGAGGCTTTTTCGGATCACGCCCCCATATTCCTATCTACTGGAACGTTGACATCACCTGGAAAGCACCAATTCAAATTCGAATTAGGTTGGCTGTTACGGGATGGTTTCGATGATTTGGTTAAAAGGATATGGTCGCAACCAGTCGTGGGTAATAGCGCTATCCAGCGGTGGAATAATAAAATACGCAATCTGCGTAAATTCCTTCGTGGGTGGGCAAAACACACTACTGGTATCCTTAAAAAAGAAAAAGAGCGCCTGTGTTCCATTATTGATGAGCTTGATCAATTAGCAGAAGTACGACCCTTATCAGCAAATGAGAGTGACCTGAAACGGCACTCGAATGAGCAGGTAGGACGTATGCTGCGAGAAGAAGAGCTCAAATGGTACCAAAGATCTAAAGCTCAATTCATTCTCCAAGGGGACTCGAATACAAAGTATTTTCATAATGTTGCTAATGGCAGACATAGAAAGAAATGTATTCATTCTCTCCTACAGGATGAGGGTTTGATCGAAGGACAGGATCAGCTCAAGGGTTATATCACGAACTACTACAAAGGTTTGTTCGGGGCTCCTGAGGAAGGGAACTTTACTCTAGATGAGTCTCGAACAGATGATATTACCCAAGTAACTCCTGAGGAAAACAACTTTCTTACTGCACCCTTTTCTATGGAAGAGGTAAGCAAGGCGGTTTTCCAAATGGAGCATAATAAGGCGCCAGGACCAGATGGTTTTCCGGCTAAGTTCTACCAGTATTTCTGGGAAACCATCAAGTCTGATTTGCTCGAGTTATTTGGCTTCTTCCTTGCCGGGCAACTCGAGTTATTTCGCCTTAATTTTGGGGAGATCGTTTTGTTGCCTAAGATTCAGAATGCAGAAAGGATACAACAGTATTGGCCAATTTGCCTTCTGAATGTTAGCTTCAAAATCTTTACAAAAGTAGCGACCATCAGGTTAAATTCAGTGGCTGATCATGTGGTAAAACCTACCCAAACCGCTTTTATGCAAGGGAGGAATATCCTGGACGGGGTTGTGGTTCTACACGAGACCATACATGAGATGCACATAAAAAAACTTGATGGGGTGATATTTAAAATTGACTTTGAAAAAGCATATGATAAAGTTAAATGGCCGTTCTTACTACAGACTCTGAGAATGAAAGGGTTCTCAGAGGAGTGGTGTGCTTGGATCCAAAATTTTGTCTCCGGGGGTACTGTGGCGATAAAAGTCAATGATGACGTTGGCCGCTACTTCCAGACAAAAAAAGGATTAAGACAAGGTGATCCTCTATCGCCTATACTATTTAATATAGTGGCTGATATGTTGACGATCATGATAGAACGAGCTAAGACGGATGGCCAAATTGAAGGCGTAGTTCCACATCTTGTCGATGGTGGTTTATCTATCCTTCAATATGTAGACGATACAATCCTCTTTATGGAACACGATCTAGATAAAGCCGCGAATCTGAAGTTGATACTATCAGCATTTGAGCAATTATCTGGATTGAAAATTAATTTCCATAAGAGTGAATTGTTTTGCTTCGGTGAGGCTCAAGAAGCAGCTGCTCAATATGCCGAAATTTTTGGTTGTGAGCACGGTCAGTTTCCAATCATGTACCTTGGGATACCAATACATTATCGGAAACTGACTAATGCGGAATGGAGGCACGTCGAAGAACGTCTACAAGCGAGGCTATCTAGTTGGAAAGGAAAATTGCTATCTCTTGGTGGAAGATTGGTTCTCATTAATTCGGTACTGACTAATATGGTACTGTATATGATTTCCTTCTTCCAATTACCAAAAGAAATCTTGCATAAATTGGATTATTTCCGATCAAGATTCTTTTGGCAAGGAGATGGTGAGAAGAAGAAATATCGACTGGCCAAATGGAATGTTGTTTGCCGCCCTAAAGATCAGGGAGGGCTGGGTATTCATGACCTTGATGTCAAAAACTCAGCCCTTCTAGGTAAATGGCTTTATAAGCTGCTTACCGAGGAGGGGATTTGGCAAACACTCCTTAAGAGAAAATACATTGGCACAAAGGCGGTATAACAGGTATATTGGAAACCTGGTGATTCCCACTTTTGGGCTGGACTGATGGCGACAAAGAAACATTTCTTTCACTTCGGGGTATTTAATATTAAGGATGGCTCGGAGATTAGATTCTGGGAGGACAAATGGTTAGATAACACCACCCTCCGGGATCGATATCCAGCCCTATACAATATTGTTCGTCATAAGGGAGATACAATTGCCACAGTTATGCAATGCTCTCCTCCGAATGTGACGTTCAGACGAGATTTGTTCGGTCCAAGACTAGCATCTTGGAACTTCCTGTTGGCACGGTTGAGATCAATTCAACTTACACAGGGGCCAGATGAATTTCGTTGGAATCTATGTGAGAATGGCAAATTCTCTGTGGATTCCATGTATAGGGCGTTAGTACATTCCGACGTGCCAGTCGATGATAATAAAAAGATATGGCAAATGAAGATACCACTAAAGATTAAAGTATTCACGTGGTATCTTCGTAGGGGTGTCATTCTCACAAAGGATAACCTTGTTAAACGGAATTGACATGGAAGCAAGAAGTGTATGTTTTGTTCACATGATGAGACAATAAAACACTTATTCTTCGAGTGTAGTTTCGCACGTTCTATATGGTCAGCCGTCAAAATAGCGTCTAACTTATATCAACCAAAGTCTGTTGCCAATGTTTTTGGCAACTGGCTACATGGGATAGATAAAAGGCTTAGAACGATTATTAGGGTGGGAGCGATTGCTGTTATATGGTCGGTTTGGCTTAGTAGAAATGACAAGGTTTTCAATGATAAAAATGTCTCTCATATGCAGGTACTCTACCGATGCACAAGTATTCTCCGTACGTGGTCTACCTTACAACGCGTGGGACATCGAGACCTCTTTATGGAGGCCTGTGCACGACTGGAGGAGGTGGCAAGGGACATTTTCTCACGACATGGGTGGCCGCTTGATCGCCGGATTGGACCTCCATAGGCTGTCGAGATTGGACACGACATAGACGTTATACATTATCTTGCTGGTTGTAATGCGTCTATTGTTGCACAACTTTTATTTTTTATGCTGGATTGCGGCTGTGTGCATTTTTCGATGCAGAGGCCGGGTGTAATGCTTAAACATTTAAGTAATAAAGCCCTTTATCTAAAAAAAAAACTAATTTTTTGCATGAGCAGCTGCACACGCAACACATAACATACTCCCTCTGATCCTTTAAAATTGTCGGCAGAAAACAACTTAACGAGCACAGGTCGTACGTACACCATGCGACTCTTTTTTGGGATCAGAGGGAGCAGTTTTTTTTATCCGAAGGGTTTCTCACATAGCATGAGCTATATGAGAAGATGCATCCATGAGTAGTTTAAGTTAGTTAATTACTTTTGGCCGCCGCCGAGGAAGACAAGGAACAGCATATGAGCGCTAGGATCGCGACGCTGCGTACCAAGGAAGAAGAAGAAGAAGAACGCTCCATGATCCTTTCCTCCTTCCTGTCACGGGCTCACTACACTGAGGATTGCTAGCGAGGCTCTATTTATTTTTGTCTTGGAGACTCGTACTGGTCAAAGTCTTCCCAGCTGGGTCAACACTACCCCGTCTCGACAGCAAGGAATTGGTGGCAAGATGCTCATGGAAAGGTCTTTCTCTTTTGTATTGTATGGACCAACAAATTCAAGACTATTCTCACATCATGCAGCTAGTCGGCACCACAATTTTTTTTAAGGAGATAAAGACACCGGTCTCTAATTGCTTAATGCACACACCAATATATGTCAGAATAATTAAATTTCACGCTAAACAATATATTTCAGCGTGTAGGTCGCGGTTTTGCGAAACAATATGTACTTACCAAATAGGTCACAGAATCATATATGTTGCATACGCTCTTAAATTAGACAACATGCATTACGGTAACCCTGGATAAATAACAGCACAATTGGCTATCAAATAATTTGCACATATATTAATCATTCGATACATCTCATACGTGTACCAATCCCCTATACATATACCTTGCACGCTGAGTTGAACTACTCGTGATTGAGGTAGAGCATGAATACACCAATGGGGATAATCATAAAGTAAATAATATTGATAACAACTTAATTGTAACACAAAATAGGATGATTTGATCAAATAAAAATCTTAGGACAATGTTCCAAATAGAGTTCCAAAACTCGATGGACTATATGGAGATCTTTCTTAAGCCGATGTGGCTAAGTGAAAGTCTAGTGCGAATCATGGTCGTGCAGGTTGAATTAGGCGCTAGATGGACCTTGGTAAAGGATTTTTTTTCCCCATTCATATGTCTTCTCTTTTCTTCTCTCTCTAGTGGTGATATATTTATGTTTATTTCTAGAATGGCGTCCTTGCCTTCTCCGAATTTATTTTGGCTGTAGTGATGTAATCGATCGCGACTTGTACGACCTCTAGGACAAGGGGTCATGCTCGTACCAATGTCCGACTTTAGGGGTGAAAATGGACCTAGAAATCTAGAATTTTTTATATATTTTGGAATATCCCTTAAGTATGGTCTACGTTGAGTGAAAACTTTAGAGGTGCCAATTTTCACCATATTAATTGCACTTCCTTAAAGAAACGTATTTTACAGTTAGAAAATGGAAAAATATTTTGGTAAGATGTACCTACGTGGACACATTATCTTGAACTATTCCATGAAAATGCAATGACTTTGATCATTTAGATTAAATTTCAGGAATTTTCATACACGATAAACCATTTTGTGAAGAAATTTTGAAAACCAAGTTTATCATTTTCCTGGAAAATATTACACATAAAAAGAATCCACTTCAAAGTATTTCATTTTTTCATTTTATTTATTTTCTTAAATAGTGATAATATTGGTAGGCACATCAACTCATAAAAAGACCTGAATCTTTTAACACCCCTATAGCTAATGCATAGAATCCTATTTTTGGTACATATAAATAATATTTGGCATTTTTTTGGAGAAGGCTAGAACACATCAACTATCAAAATTTTCCAATGGTCTACTTTTCATGAAAATAGATATTTGATTTTCCACTTGCTTCACCAAAAACCCTTATTTAGTCAATTTGACACTTATAAAATAGAAACAATAGTAATAAATGTTAGCTAATTGTTTTTCCATTATTATTTTTGTATGGCAAGATGCACCTCTCCGCCAAATATGAAAAAAATATAATTAACTATGCCATGGATAGTCATAAAATAATTAAAAGGAAAATAGTAGGTGGACAGGAAAGTTTCAAACAATTTATTAATCTTCATTGAGAGCTATTATGAATACACTCGGCAAATGTCGGCTTTGCCGAGAGCCAGATTGAGGGCACTCAGGCAAAGCTAACGAATTGTCTCCTTCCGTCGACGCGCAGGCAGGGACACGTGTCCCCCAAACTGCCAAGTGTGTTTCTTTGCCAAGTGTTATTTGCCGAGTGTTTTCTCTGATATTTTGCCGGAGTACGTGCATTTTATTGGATGCTCAGGATAAAACTACTTTGGTGAGCACCGGCTGTATGCAAGGCCCTTGGCAAAGAGCCTGACGCTCGGCAAAATATGCTAGTATCTCCTTTCGCTCGTTTGCTTAACACTGAAATTCGAAACACTTGTGCGTGTTCTCGAGAAGAAGAAAAAAGGTCGCGTGTGGCCTGACCGTGCTTAGTTTCAGTTTTCTGCATCCGAAAATTCAGTCACGCACAGCCGCACAGGCCAGGAGTCCAGGACACAAATGATGAAGCTTTCGAGAGTCTTAATCTCTGATAACACCGGCAGTCCAGGACACCAAGAAGTTGAGGTTATACGTGACTGATATTACATATGAGCGGCAGTGCTTCACGCCGTAGGTATGTTCGTTACAGCCTGCTGCTGCTGCTGCTGCTGCTACTACTGCTGCTGCTGCTGCTGCAGTGTCTTGCGATGCGGCGGCGGAGGGGGCAGCAGCAAAGGTATTGCGATGCGGCGGCGGAGGGGAAGGGGTTGAACCTGGGTGCAAGTGTTTCCCGGGCACTGGCGAGGGAGGAGTCACAGTTCCACGGCTTCCGCCAAGATCTACTGCATGCATGCATCGTCAATTACAGCATGCACACAGCACACACAACAAATTACCTAGCTATATATATATATATATATATAGAAGAAGAATCATGCTCGAAGCCGGCGTACGAGACCTTCGAGTAGTAGTTATATTGGTTACCTCGGTTTGCCGACGAGCATGACAGGGAACAGCATACGAGAGCAATGATCACAACGCTGCCCACCAAGGAGAACGAAGAAGAACGCTCCATGATCCTCCTCCTTGCAGTCTCGCAGGCTCTCAGCGCATCTCAATTTTTTCTCTTTCTGCGTTGTTTTATATAGGGAAAGATTGTCGAATTGTACTACTGCTACGGGCTACATTGAGCATTGCTAGCCGCTCTACTGGTCTTGGTCTTGGAGACTCGTGTCGAAAAACTCTAGTGTAATGGTCAAAGTCTTCCCTTGGTCAATAGGGCACATTGGAAAACACGCTTGACGACTCTTCTTGTATGGACTCAACACTATTCCAATCATGCAGCTTGTCGAAAACAAAAAGTACCATAGTTAGATTACCTAACTGTGGAAGTAATATCCGTGTTAACATGCATGTTACATATATGGTGTTGCAACTAACTAAGAGGAGAGACAGATGAACGAGTGGGGTTTTTTTTTTTTTTTTTTTGAACAGTCGAGTGGGGTTTCTAACTCCCGGAATCTAGTGATCTCTTTGTTCAAAAATTCAAAAATCATATTTATAATTTAAAAATATCTAAAAATATCCTGCATATTGTCAATAATGATGTATTCAACAAACGTGTAAAATCTCAATTTAAAATACTTTATATTCTAACCTAAGCAATGACATATGTGCGATCCAAATTTACACACTTTCAAATCTCCAAAATATACAAAAATTTGTCATTTTTGTTTTTTAGCTCAGAAAACAAAGTATTTTAAATCGAGATTCTGGACGTTTGTGGGATACATCATTTCAACATGCAGACTTTTTTCAGAATTTCTTAAAACTTATAAATATGATTTTTAATTTATTTTTTAAGTAAAGGGAGCACTCGAGCTCATGAGCACAAATGACTTTCCAGCAAATGAAGTAGCTAGCATAATACGTTTCATCACATAATGTAGAAACCGCTGCGTAGTAAATAATTGAAGTTTTCTATGTTATAACACACATTACAGAACCCACTTTGAAGCTAGTAACATATAATAGTAACATATGCTGCCGATATGCATATTGTTATTTCAAATTACTCCCTGCTATGACAAGTATTTGGAAGCAAAGGAAAAAAATATAATTTACTAGATCTGCTACGAAGTTTTTCTCTGTCAAATTTATCACCCAAAGCATTTTCTTCTCTCAATTCAAGCCTCCCACTATCCAGTAGAGCCGTTCGCAGAGGCTAGGAGGCTGGACTCTCTGAGGGTGAAGGCATGCACGAATCCGAGTTCGAGGAGATGCCTACTGCAAGGATGGAAGGAGCTTCACTGAGGGTAGGCATGTATGCTCTTATTAATGGTCAAAGTTTTCCGCCAGTCAACATGGCACCTTGGAAACTCAATGCAAAGAACAACGAAGTACTGGCATATCCATGGAGAGATTTACCTCTTTTCTGTTGTATGGACAAACAAACTTAAAGAGTCTCTGCGTCAAACAAAATGGTGATGGCATCACAAAATAGATGACAACCAGGCAGAGGTGGAGGTATAAATAATTATATACTTGGATCCATATTTCATAAACTTCGAGCCCAAAATTCGAGCCACATGCTTTTCTTTCCGACTAAACATAAATTTATCTTATGACTACACAATTACGTAGTAGCGTTTGATGTACTCTAAATAAGTGCACAACTATACCTCAGGTCTAAATACATCTCATATGCATTGTACTTTACACTACCTAATGAAAATAGCTCATGTGTCTCGCTGTGCGTTTGTCTGACTTTATAAAAAACACCAAACTAAGTAAATACTATTCGATTGGCATCATCATACCCATAACTTTTGAAACATGGCCATCAAATCAATCATATACTAGTCCAGGATGTGTGTCCTTGTTGATTAGGAACAATTAGAACATTCATCTTAAAACATACAGTTTCACAATCAAGTTGCGTATTTGATGATACGTATCATCGGGAGGCCCTATACACCGCCGAGCTGCGGCACATGCGAGTCGCGGCGCCTGCAGGGAGTGACAGTGGGCTGGTCGATTAACTCAGTTGTTTCTTATTTTCCTTCTACGTTTTCTATTTCATTTTTTTCATCTTGTTATTTATGTCAGTTTTTCCTTTAAAATCTGATTAATTTCATTTACGACACATTATTAAAATTCGAAATATTTTTATATGTGCATATTTTGAAATATGAATATTTTTTCAAATATGGACAATTTTCAATTATGAACATTTTTTTAATTGATAATTTTCAATTCTGAACATTTTTAAAATGTGAGAGTTTTTAAAATCTAAACAATTTTCAGTTATGAAACATTTTTGAAATTTTAACTTTTTAAAATATTGAACTATTTTCAAAAATGAACTTTCTAAATTTTCTTTTTACATTTGAACAATTTACAAAACTGATTTTTTTCGAAATCATGAAAAGTGAAAAAACAGGGAAAAAAAAGGTAATAAAACAAACAGAGAAGGAAAAATGAAAATGGAGAAATAAAAAGTAGAATAAAGAAAAAATCCGCCGGATAGGGCGGTCAATTACGAAACCCTTTAGGCGCCGCTACTGGGCGATATACTCCCTCCGATCCGATAAATCTGTCGGTAAGAACAAACTGATTAAGTGCAATGTAACAATACAACTTCCGATACTTTTTTCAGATCAGATGGAGTATAGGATTTGTCTATATCATCGGGGCGGAGCTTGGCTTGGTGCTACCTGGGCAGTAGCACCAGTCCAGCTAAACTACCCAAGAGACCATAAATAATGTATTTCGGCCAGAATTGTCAGCCGAGCTCCGGGTTTTTGGGCGTCACACGCACAACACTCGTGAGCGAGAGGAAGAAGATGCACACAGAGGAATTTTGTTGCGCTGCGTAATACCGCACAGCTGTTCCGTCTTTCTCTGTTCCTTCCATTTTGAAAACAAGCGCTCAATTCAATGTACTAACCCACTGTGCTGTCCGTCTTGATCCTCCGTCACACCATCCCATGACCAGATCAATCCTAACGGCTAAACTGGCATCAGCTAAACTAACCGAACGCACACAGGCGACAGTGCAGTCTGCATCTGCACCTGAAAGTGTTTATATAGTCTTGCGAAACTGAAACTTTTATTTTTTGAGAAACTCGAAACTGAAACTCAAACGCGATTTATTTTGAGAAAAAAACTCCTTTTCCTTTTTGATTGTCAAAGAAAAAAAAAATTGAGCAGCCCATAGAAGCAGTACCAGGCTGTTCCAGGCTTTGTCTGTTTCCGGCACTGCCACTACAAGAAAGAAATTACAAATACATTGGGAAATAAAACACGATTGCCTTTAGCGCATATACAACATGGACATCGCCATAAACAAAGATTTTTTTATCAACCTGACTATTTCTTCTACAAGAAACGACATTTCCATCTTGCTATTCTCATGTTGTTTGTACATCAACGAAAATGATGTGGCTCCGAGGCTCTCTCCCTCGCCCCCGCGTGGCGACGGGGAGGTGACCTATTTCCGCCGCCGCCGCCAAGACCCCCTCCCCAATCTCCTCCTCCCTCGCCGCCGTCGCCAAAGGGCGCGGCCGGGCTTTGCCCCGGTCGGCGTCGGCGGCGGCGGGGATCGATTGTCCGCTCTGCGCAACGGGCTGGCGCGGGCCGGTTCGTCGGGAGTGGGCCTGGTGCTGCCGGGTATCAGGGCGTTTCCGGCTGCCGGCGCGTGGCGTTTGGGGTGGCGGAGATGCGGCGGACGGCATGGCAGGAGGTTGGTGACCAGCGGAGCGGCGAGGTGGCGGTGGTGGGGCGCCGCCGGCGGCCGGCGGTTCTGGCGCTACGCACCTAGGACGTGGTACCGCTGGGGGCGATCTGGGCTTGGCCTCCAGATCTCGCATCTGGGTGTGTCGGGTCCAGCTAGGCCGGCCATGGTGGTTTGACAATGGTCTTCCCTGTCGTTTCTGCCGTTCTGCTGGGAGTGACCTCGCGGCGTTGGGGTTGGCGAGGCGAATAATGGCGGTGGTCCTTGGTTCTTATTCGCGCCAAGATGAAGATCTACCGGATGTTGGTCCCCATCGAAGTTGCTAGACGGTCGTGTTCCGGAAGGCTCCGTCGGCGAACTCCATTGGGCGTTTCATGCCTGGAGATTACTGGATCGGGTGGTATTCGGTCGGACGCACCCATGTTTTATCTGACCGTTTGGTTTCAGAGGGAGCGCTTTGAATCTCTGCTGGCTGTTAATATCATGGAGCACACTTTCTCGTTCCATGGTGCTGGCGGAGAATGACATGGAAGGCGAGTTCTGAGGACTGGCAATGGTGGTTTGATTCTTTGTGCTGATGAGGAATTGGCTTGGTGTTTCATGACTTGGAGCAGTGGCATGTAAGTGGGGGCGACAACATACGTGAAGCCCAACGTCCTACCTTTCAGGGTGAAAATCCATGGTCTGGCCTTAATTGGTTGTGCCTGACAGTGGTCTTGCTAAGACATTGTTTTGAGAGCGAGGATTATATTCAGGGTGAAAACCCAAGGTCTGGCCTTAATTGGTTGTGCCTGGCACTGTTCTTCTTGAAGGCGATGCTTTTGAAGATTTGGACATCAGGTGTTGTTTTGGTGGTAGTTGCGCGGCTGCTGCAAGGACTGTAACTCTTTAGCGGGACTTTTCTTTTTATTTCTTCTTCTTATTGTCTTTTGGCTGTGTGCATCCGTAATGACTTTGGTTATTGCGTTGTTGCAGAGACTGGGTGCATGTTGTATCTTCTCGATATTAATAAACACTCTTTATCTAAAAAAAATCAACGAAAATTTAATATGAATAGCCAGCCGCTGCCCCATGCAATTACACGGGAAAGGCTGAATTGGGCAGGGCAATTTGCGCCGAACAATATCCGAATCCTCGACGTAGCGCGGGATGACATGGATGTTGCACTGTAGTCTAAGCCATGAATTGCCCAACCGCGGCAAGGTCTTTATTTGGATTTATTTGCTTGTTGATCGCAAATGCTATAGGAAAAGTTTTTGTAGAAAAGACCAGGAAGAATAGCAGCGGTGAAAAGCTTGCATTGCGATTGGTATTCACACGACAAACTAGCACAATTAACCACACAATATAATCAAGCTACAACATTAAACGCTGCCAGTTTGTACCCCACTGCTGGAACGTGTGGTGCGTGTGGTGTAGGTGCTAGACTGCGTGGTGCCTGCGCCGTAGCTGCTGCCGCTGCTGGTGGTTGTTCCAGTTAGAGATTGAGACAACAAGCTGTCTACCGGTGAAACAAATATTGCAACTGGCATCCTGTCGGGGAGGCTTGGCAATGGTGCCTCAGCCCTCAACACGTTCATCGCCTGCCTGATGGTTGGTCTAAGGCTTCTATCAGGGTGCGTGCACCAGAGCCCGGTGATCATCACACGCTGCATCTCCTGGCTGTCAAGTTCATTGGTTAGTCGAGGATCTGCTGCGTCAAGGACCCTTCCAGTACCGTACAATTCCCAAACAAATTGCACCAGGTGCATGGTGCATGCTTCATTTTCTCGCAGGACCAAGAGTGGGCGCCGGCCGCTAGCAACCTCCAAGATGACCACACCGAAGCTGTAGACGTCAGATTCGGTGCTGGCCCTTCCTGAAGCCATGCTCTCCGGGTCCATGTAGCCCATTGTGCCCGCGAGCATAGTGGTATGTGATCCTTGCCCATGTTTCACGAGTCTGGCAAGCCCAAAATCGCCTAGCTTCACATTGAACGACGCATCCAACATCAAGTTGCTCGGTTTGATGTCCCGGTGCAAGACGCATTGCTCCCAATCCTGATGCAGGTATAGAAGCGCAGAACCTAGGCCAAGAACTATCTCATACCTAAAATTGACAAGGCATCGCACTATAATATAAAGCTTAAAAAGAAGTGTATACTATGCATACATTAGTTGTTGTGTGAATACCTGAGTGGCCATGACAGGATGGTCTTCTGATTGTGAATGTGAGTGTCGAGACTACCGTTGGGCATCAGCTCATAGACAAGCAAAAGCTCACCGCTGCCGTGGCACCAACCAATGAGTTGCACGAGGTTGCGGTGCCTTAACCGGCTTATAATTGTCACCTCGGAAACATACTCCTTCTTGCCTTGTTGAGAAGTCTTGGAAACTCTTTTTACAGCAACGTGAAGGTCTTCATCCTTCAAATACCCATGGTACACCGACCCGAATCCCCCTTCACCCAGTTTCCCCTCATCGGAGAAATGTTTTGTGGCAATTGCAAGCTCGTTGTAGCTGAACCGCCTAGGGCCCATCCCCTGACCGAACTCGTCTTCCTTGGGCTGCTCGTTGAACAATTGTATTTCTTGCTCTCTCGCCGAGTAGTCATTTTGCCTCCGACGGCGCAAACCCAACCAAAGAGATATACCAGCGAAGATTACGAAGGCAATGGAGCTGGCAGAGGCGCCCGCTACCAGCGCCCTTCTCCTGCTAGCAGCCACAGGTGAGGGAGATGATGAAGCTAATTCCCAATAAAAACACCAAGACAGAAATATATATATATATTAGATAGGAATTATTTTTCACTGATTGAATATTCTTAGAAACCGATACTCAAGTCTAATTTACCTGGTGTTCCTGGCGGTGGAGGCTGCTGCGGTGGCTCGGCTACTGGAAAGATTGTGATGGGAGTGATGAGGTCGCCTATTGAGTACCGCACGTAGCAGCTATACCCCTTGAGGCCTCTGTAGGATATGTTTGCAACAAGGGGCTGTATCAATTGGTATTGAAGAAATGCTGTGAGGCACTCTGTGCACCTGTAGCGTTCAGGTCCCTCGTGCACTGTGTGAAGCCGTACATCTCCTGCATCACACCTTGCGAGTCCGTGTACTGCTCGCTTCCGTTCGCCCACCGTAGGTGAGAGCCGGCAGCCTCCACGGTGAGTCGCCTCATCAGATTCGACCGAGTTGTGTTCATGATGGCCGTATGGATGACGTCGGCGCTGGCTGCCACGCCGTAACTCATGTACACTATGTCCAACATGTCAACGGAGAAGAAGGACTCGTTCGAGTATCGCAGGATGCACGCATCGTAGCAGGCCCTCGCCACCCGGCTGAACGGGCATGTCGACTGTATGCCGGCTGCTGCGGATCTGATGCAGCTCTGGCACTCAGTCAAGTTGCGGTCGGCGTAGCACATGACGAGGCCAAAGACCATGTCAGGCGCCTCGCCAGCCATACGGATGGCGAAGCCGCCATTGTCGATGGCGTTGGGCGGGAGATCAGCCATGAGCTTGGCGAGATTCACCTGGTACGGGCTGGCTATGGTGTAGTTATCCGTGTTAGAGCAATAAGGCCAGGCCGGCAAGGCATACTGGCCAAATAATCCGCTCAAGGATGAAACTACTGAGAAGAGGATGAAAAGGAATCGTGGAGCCATGGCTTTGCTCCACCAATTTTCTTCCGCATTTAAGGACTAAGTTCCAAGAGTTTTAACTTGTTCATGTCTCTCTCCGACGTGCACACATCAGCCCGCTTACATGAGTTTTTTTTAATGTAGGACAAAAGCTCGAGAAGTCGTTATTCCGTTAATCAGTTATGGAATCTTGCCGGAGATTGGTTGGAGAAAATAATAGTATAGCAGAAAAAATCCTACTTAAAACCCTAGCGTATCTGATGTATGATTTAAAACTGGGTTACTGGAGAAACTATATAGTATGTAATCGGATTTTTCAGAAGCGTGGTGATGTACACCCAGGCTAATACAACTTTTTGCAGCAAACAACATGATTCGTGCTCCTCGCCACGATCCAACAGATCCAACTACACTATGGACCACAACCCTCTCATCTCCACGACCCCTTCTCCTCGCCGCATCGCTGTCGATAGCGCCGGCACCCTCCTATTGGAGATTCATGGCCGCTGGCCGCTAGCGCTGCATCATCAAGCGTTTGACCTCAGGTGTTGCTTCGACGGGCTCAACCCTTCTCCCTTCGGCCGGCACCGTAGCTTCACACCTCGTCCTCATTTTTTTAATTTGGGAACAGAGCCCCGTCCTGGGAACAGAGCCCCGTCCTCTACATCAAAGGCACACAGCCGTCTTGTTGCAAAGTTCCAGATTTAAAGTTTACAACTCATGAATCACAAAGGGTGGCGACAAACACTAACCAGCGAAAAAAATAAGAATGACACACTTATGGACCATTTAATCTATTAGGCAGGCTGATCGACCATCTCCAAACAGCCGCACCCAAAAGCCAAATCCTCGCGTTGCTAGGAAGAAAAAACAGTCGCAAAGTAGGGACGTAATCTTGTAGATAATATGCAAATAATTCACATATTTTCTCTTGTTAAAACCAAATCATGTGTACAGGTCCATCAGGACCATACAATAAGCACATACACCGAAAGGCACATGTGATTTATCATACTTGTGTATCCTTCTCAACCAATTTATAAACAAATTCATGATATTAGTTGACGGTGGAAATTACTGAAGGAGAATTCAACAATTCTCCAAAAAATGTGCAAATGGGCAAGTAATACTAGTACAAAACGACACATCAGAAACGGGTCAAAACCTTCATCGAAAATGGAGAAAGGTACGTGTCCCTGCCTCCGCTGGTGATGTGAAGGTTCACAATAGCAACAGAGATTTACATTGTTTTCAATATATTTGGTAACATATTTAATATGTAATCGTTGCATTAAGTCTTTACATCAGATACAAAGATTAGTAGATACAGAGATTAGTGTTTGACCATTGGTAATGAGGGCTAAAGGGGAAAAAAAAACGGTGAAGCCCGTTGCGCCGTCGACAGAGCCCAGGCTCCCGCGTGACGGCCGCCGGTTCTTCACCTTCTTCCTCTTTGCTCTGCTTTAGTGCACCCTGGTTGGAGACCCGCTCCTTTCTTTACCGCCGCTGGGTGGTCGTATTCTTTTTCCTATTTAGTACTGCACAATAGTGTTGCCCCTAGAGGCGCCGACAGTGGACCGTGTGGACGGAGCCCCGCTCCTACGTCTACGCGGCTGCCGCGTAGTCTCCTGGTTTCCTCCTCACCTAAAGGAGATGAAAAAAATTTAAAACATAAACTTCTTTAACTCTATACACAAGATAGATAAATATGCAACACAATATGAGGCAATAGAAATTAGGAGTAAATAATAGTGAAAAAGTAAGAGTAAATAGTAGTTAAATGGATGCAGAAAGATGTAAAGTCTCATACAATGACACACAAATCAAATAGGTCCAACTCAAAAGAATGTTTCACATATATTTAGATTGGACACACAAATTTAAAAGATGTTGCGAGTGAGCCAAGTAGGATGCACAAGATGTGTATTCGTGCATATCACAAGTATCACTTGCACCGTACCAGGATCAAATATATAGTGCCAGAACATTATAATCATCGGCATTCTAAAAATACAAAACTAAACATAGATTATTTGGATTTGTGACTCATACTTAGATTGGACACAGATTTCATAGATGGAGCTAGTGAACCAGGCAGGTTGCTGATGACTCCCAAGTGTAGGAGATCAATTGTAGTACCTTTTGAATAGAAAAGGTTGTCGAACCCACGAGGAGCTGAAGGTATTGGTTAGTAGTAATAATAAATAAAACAGCGAAACATGCAAATGTTTTTGGGATTTTCGGTTGTATAATTGCAGATGGTAGATGTAGTAGCAGGTGGTAGTAACAATGGCAGCAAGCAAACAGGCAGCAAAACTGAGAGTAAACGGTGATTCAATGCTTGGAAACAAGGCCTAGGGATCATACTTTCACTAGTGGTATCTCTCAACACGTTAGCACAACTGAACGCAAACAAATGCTACTCGGGATTATTCTTCTTCTTGATGAAACAAGAGTACTATGCGTAGGGCTACAAAAGCACGTCTCAAAGTCTAAGTAAACAAACACCATAATTCCGCAAAGAATAAGACATGATAAATATCTAAATTATTCATAGAGTCACACACAAGTACCCACACTGTCATCTTGATACCGTCTTGTCATAATGACTCCGGAAACTAGATAAATTCACTTGATTAGCATAAACATTACATATGAATTCAGCGGTACGTACTAACAATGTTCATGATCACTTAAAGATCACACCATGGGAGAGAGATGTATACCACATAGCTACCGTACGAGCCCTCAGCCCCGAGGGAAACTACTCACACATGGTCATGGTGATGAGGAGCTTGATGGAGAGGTTGATGAAGAGGTGCAGCCCGGAGTGGAGACGGAAGCCCGCAGCAGCCACGGCGCGGCGGCGGCGGCCCGTGGAGGAGACGGAGCGGCAGCGGCGGCGTGATGGCGTGGCGGCGGCGGCGGCTGCAGCCTGAGGCGGCGGCGGCTGCTACCCTTGACGGCGCGGCGGCAGCGGCGGCAGCCCTCGGCGGCGGTGGCTGCTGCCCTTGGCGGCCACGGCGGCAGCCCTTGGAGGCGGCGGCTGCCCTTGGTGATAGAGATGGAGTTGAGGAGGTTCTCCTCCCCAAGATGGCTGCTGGGGAGGAGGAAAATTCGTGGTATTGGCCGCCTCCCACGACCTATGGTTTCCTTCTTTATATGTACTCTCGGATTTCCGTCACCCCCTTTTAGGGTTCCACCAAAACGGGACTACAGTACTTCTTATGAAAACTGAAAATAAAAGGTGGACACTTTGGATAGATAAATAAGTAGAGGTAAAGCATGAATAAGTTTCATCTAACTTCCAAACACTTCTACTTAAGTTAATGCTTGCAATGTGGTAGTCATTGGTGTGGAGCTCTCATTACCCCTATCATAGCATCTTGAATGATTAATGTTTAAAGTGAAACCAAATATGAGTGGCGTGCTTGACAATGTATTGGTTGAATGTCTCATGTCCCTTGAATACAAGTACCTACACCATGTGTTACTCACTTTGGTCCACAAAGTAAATTCAAATAAAGGTCATTGCAAGTAATAATAGTATCATCAAGAACTGCACTGGGGTACCTCTTGCCCCTTGACATGAACAAGCCCATGTCAAAACAACAAGACAAACAGATAATGAACAATCTCGGCACTCTTTTATTTACTATGGGTATAGCTTTTTATTATGAGGTGCATCACTGAATGAACATTATGGTTATGCTGTAAATTTTCACCATGAATGATGCATGGCTTAGATTAGCGGCACAGGCATTTCTCTAACCATTTATAGAAACTCTTTGAACTTACTAAGTATCCACATTCATTTCACCCATGATAGACATCTATAAACAAAAGTACATGACATCAAGTAAATATACACTACACCATGGACCAAACCTAAGGGCACCTGTGCTGCCGGGAAAAGTCACTTAACCCGGCAATATAACTGTCGGCAAAGATTTTGAGCCGGCAGGCCGGCCTGCCCGCTATAACCCTGTCGGCAAAAGTCTTTGCCGGCAGTTAGCCCGCCCTCGTTTTAATATCTTTGCCGGCAGGCCGAACTCTCTCCCGGCAGGCCACTGGGGATTTTTGCCGGCAGTTAGCCCACTTTTGCTGGCAGTCTATTTCTGTTGCCGGCAGGCAATTTTGACAGGGAAAGCAGATCAATGTATTCATTCAAATTTTGACAGAGCTACAGAAATGAAATGCATCCACAAGTTAAATTTTGTTCATATATTGCATCCACAACATTCGGTTACACAAGACATACCACAAGGCAATACAATACAACACACCGACAACAAAATGAACAATAGTGCATAGTTATGTTTCTAAGACAATGACAGTGCATAAATATGTCTAAGACAGTCGCAATGCATTCATCAAAGTCTTGGAGCATCCTACTATTTCTTGCGGTGGCTAGCTGATCAACCTCTTGTAGTGCTTTACTTAACCTGAAGAAGAGAAAATGAGATGAGATCAGTCACTAAGCATCTGCCCCAAAAAATATGTGCAAACTCTTAATTGTGAACATGTAGCTGAAGAAACATGTGCAATGTTGCAGTTACTAGTGTCCAGCACTAGGTACCGTACATTGTTGCAAGAAAGAACGGCAAACTAGTTCACACTACCTAACACAGCCTTCTTATTTTGCTACTGCAAGGAGCAATGGAACATCAAAAGACACACGTATTATGATGAAGGAACTGCAAATATGACAAATCAGGGCTATTTTCACCTAGGTTTTATTAATTCCATAAAGCAACGATAAAGAGCAATGAAAACATCAAAATATATAAATGGAATAGCAATGAAACTAGACATTAGAATCAGACAAACTATGTTGGCATTCGCAACGCAGGGATATACTAAATGAATGTACAGCCAGGCAATTGTCTACAGATTTATATCATCCTCTAAATAGAGGATTCATTACCTCTCTCATTCTCCTTGTGGAGGTGAGGCTTACTTTGTCATGGATATTTGCATCTGCATTATACTTCCATCTTTACCGTCCTGCAAAAATACACGTGAAATACAAAACTTAAAATTCCTGCAGGAAAAAAGAGCACATCCAGGTAAAGATCTCACATGGAAGATCTACTGATAAGCAGCTACTTATGAAAAATAATTATATGGTGTAGTTCCACCATTTAGTTTCAGGTACATGCAGAGAAAGGGAAAGAAGAGCAGCAGCAACAACCTCCAACCTGCATCACCCTCCAAACAGCAGCAGTCTAGTAAATAAGCAATGAAAGAGGCACAAATACTCCATACAGGTTCAGACATTCAAGCAATGAAAGAGGCACACGTAAAAATAAGCAATGGAAAAAAATGCAGAAGAAACATTTGGGGCAGGAAGCATTTCAATGGCCAATACATATTCATGCTTCAATCGTTGGACCAAGTTACTGGACTATCATTTGCGTGTGAGACTGATAGTACTAGTAATAAAATGTAAGACAGAGCATAACAAATGTTTTGATAATGTGACTGCTGGTATAGGCAAAATCTGAATACAAGTGTGTTTGCCTCAAGATACCAAGCACTAAACCTTTCCTTGGCATTTGGCAATAACATACACAGAGCAGACAAGGAGCAAGCGAGCAGGGTCGTACCAGGTACGTGACTGATGGTGATGAGCAGAAGGATCCATCCGCAGCTCGTCGGCAAGGCCTCCCTATCACATTAGATATTGTTTCGGTAAGTGAAAAAAGAGAGAACCAGTAGACAACCATACGAACTGCTATATGGCGTGAAATCATAACAGGAATAGAGAGTATCCACAGCAACAGAATGTATCTACAGTTGTTCCTGCATCAATGCAATGTCACCACGTTTCCCAGCTCGTAGCTGCACCTACTCGAGCTCGTAGTTGTTCTTACATCAAGGCAATGTCAACAGAATCAATTTTGAGCCACAACAAGATAAAATGGCAGATGTAATCTAAGGCAGACATAAGAATAAGAGAACTCATGACATAGACAAACTCTAGCAAATTAATTTCAGAGAGAAGCAAGCAAGTTTTAATTTGCTTTTGGTTTCATTAACTGCTGCTAGCAAGTGCTTGCTACTCCATTAACTGAAATACTTGTATCTGCTCCACACTTATTGTTAAATGAAGTATAGTAGCAAGTGCTTACACAAAGATTATTGCTACAGATAATGCAAGCAAATACTCCTTGCTACTCCAATATTCAGTAAAGCACAACCCTTGCTACTCCAATATTCAGTTTGGGTGAATAAGACTCGCAGCAAATATTTCAGTTTGCAATCACACCATGAACTACTCCTGTTTTAGTTTCAGTTTACAGCAACGTCAATTAACAAAATTCAGTTAAGAAGCTGCAGCAAGCAGGAGTAACAAGCACAATACTACTGCTACTCCACGGTGAGCAACAAGCTACTGCTACGCCTCGGTGACAAACAAAAGAAGGGGTCGAAGAGGACGCGTACCATGGGAGAAGAAGCTCGGGCGCCGGTGAAGTCGCGGGCGCCGGTGAGGGAGGCCGCGCAGCTCGAGGGTGCGGAAGCAGATGTCGGCGAGCCACTGCGCGACGAGGCCGCAGTTCTTGGACAGGAACCCCAGGGCCTCCTCGAGGCGCCCCAGCACGGCGAGGTACCCGGGAGGTGGTCCCCCGCGGCGGCGCCGTCCTGGAGCAGGAGCGGCGGCTCCATCCTCCGCGGTCGATGTGCGGCCCCGCGGTCGCGAGCTCGGCCATTGGCGCCCGGATCGGGCGCACGGCCGCCTCGAGCACCGGCAGCGCCGCCTGGATCTCCTCGAGTCGCGGCCCCGCGCGCGCCAGCGCCTACCCCTCCATCCTTCGGCGTCGGCCTCTCCATCCTCCGGCGCACGCGGATCCAGCGTCGCCCTTGCCAGGACGCGAGGAAGGTGGACACCAGCAGCAGCAAGCGACGAGGAGAGTCCTCTCAGCCTGCGAAATCAGAAATCGGCTGGTTGGTTAAGTGCAACAAACAACGGGGAAATCAGCTGGTGGCCGGAGAGGTTGGAGGGGGTGGCTGGCCGGCGAGGAGCACCTAGCGGCGGCGGCGGAAGGAAGAGAGAGAGAGAGAGAGAGAGAGAGAGAGAGAGAGAGAGAGAGATAGAAAGATAGAGAGGGGATCGAGGAGCCGGCGGTCAGCACGGGCGGCGGAGCGGGGCGGCCATGGAGAGGAGGATGTGCGGCAGAGGACGGGCGACGGAGGAGGCAGCCATGCGAAGGTGAGATGCGGCTGAGCGGTGGCGGCGGGATGAGCACGGGCAGAGGGGAGGAGAGGCAGAGCGCAGAGCGCACCTATGGATAGGGTTTGGAGAGGCGGAGAGGCAGAGGAGAATATTCGCTCCACTTTTCGCACAGCGCGCCTAAGTTTTTGCTCGATTTTGTATCCATCCCGCCAAAAAGATGTGCCGGCAGTTAACATGGTGTTTGTCCCGGCAGTTAACAATTCCCGGCAGCCAAATTGCCCTCTAAAGTAGATTTTTGCTGGTAGTGCTCTGCCCTTATGTTTGGTCCGTGGTGTAGTGATAAATAAGTGCAATGTTGAAAGCTTGCCATGTGACAGCACATATGGGCTAACTCCCAACCAAAACTATTGTCAAGCCCACAACTTCATAATTTTAATCACAATGGTTCATGTTTATTTAATGCAATAAAAGTAAATTGTGCATCAAGTTCGTGAGAGCTTTTAACCAACTATTCCCATAACAATCAATAACATAAGCATTTTAATTCAGAGGTGTAGATAACACAATATAACATGATAAACATACGTGGAATAGATTAAAGCTAATAGGTAGATATGGTGGACTCACTGGAAAAACTTTGGTTGAAGGTGTTGGAAAACAATCTTTTTACTTGTTGTAATTTTTGGGCTAGCAATAGGGAGAAAGTTGACCATCTAAATGCATGCATAAGTGTCCATAGAACTAATCAATCCATGTTAAACCAAGTAAAGTTAAAATTTCAACATCTAAACATGGTAAAAGATAGCTCTTAACAAAACACTTGCAAATTAATACTCATTCAAAGCACATGAATAATGCAACTATATGTATCTTTTAAAATCAACTCAAACATCCCTATCCCAAATATTTAATAGCATCCAACATAATTAAACCAAAACTTCCAGTAGCTCTCTCATATATAAATGATAGTGGTGGTCTTAATAAATATAAAACCGAAATAATAAAAAGCAAATAACAGACGCTCCAAGTTTATACGATAAAGTGATTTGATCGAAAAACAGAAGTTAGACGTGTGCAAACCGAGAGTGTGTTGGTCAGTGGGGTTGTCTTCACATCCCCAAGCTTATGGTCTTCACCATCCTTGGATAGCTCTTGGTGCAGCTCCTCTAATCCCTGTGAAAAAACTTCAAAACACCGTTTCTCCCATTTCTTTTCTGTGGGGTGATATTAGTAGTGATAAACAAATAGGTTCCTTGCTGCATAAAATCCTTAGGCAAAAATTCATATGAATGTCCAGAGAGTATATAATGTTGTATGCCTACTCATAAACTCAATTGAATAAAAAAGATTCAAGCAAAAAGCTCAAAGAATGCATCAAACAATATCAAGACAGAATCTGTCCAAAAAACAGCAGCAGCAAAACGCATTTTTCTACCCTACTTAAACTCGTCAGAAAAATCTGCAAAAAATCACGCATACGAGGATGAAAAGTTGAAGCTACGGTTCAAATTACAGCTCAATCGGAGTTACAGATAAAAAATGAAAAATCAAACCGTGCACAGATTTCGTGCCGGCAGAAAACCTCCGAAAATGAGTAGCAACTTTTCAAACCCAAAATAGGTAAAACTTGGCACTTTATTAAAAATTCCAGAAACAAACTAACAACCTAAATTTCTTGTTACAGCAAGAGGACTCAAGGAAAATCACCAACAAAAGCAACCGGGTTGCCTCCCGTAAAGCGCTTTCTTTATAGCCATATAGCTGGGCTTGATAGTTTTGATGATGCTCTCATATATATAAGAGTCTAACCCACTTCCTATGCAAAGGAATCTTGTAAGAGAATAAATCAATAAAGCACAAAGTGAGTAGCATAGGAAGACAAAACAAGTGCAACTTCAAGACTTTGAACTTAAAGAGAGGAGACACAATAATATTGATATATTTAGAACCATGTTTTCCCCTCTCACAATAATTTTCAGTGGCATCATGAATAAACTCAACAATATAGCTATCACATAAAGCATTCTTATCATGATCCACATGCATAAAAGTATCATTATTTTCCACATAAGCAAAGTTTTTCTTATTAATAACAATGGGATTAGGATCATCATAAAGAACTTGAACATGATAGACAAGTTGTATATTAGGGGAATGGTTGTAATTATAGCCTATGTCATAGTATTCTTTATAATAATTATCAAAGACTGGAGGCATAGTATCATCATAAGCAATGGAATATTTATCTTCCAAAGTTTGTTCATTTGTAAACATATCATCATCATTTTTACTAGAAGGAGAGGTTTCAAATATATAATCATTAGTAGCAAAAGGATTTTCAAACACCTCCTCCCCAAGCTTAGAGCTTTCCATATCATCATTGGAAGGAACATGGATAGTACTAATAGCATAACAATTAATAACATCATCATTTTCAGAATTGGTATCAAAAAGATTTTCAATATCAAAAGTAGTGTGCTTTTCCCAATCATGATCACTACTATAAGTAACAGGCATAGGATCATCATCGAGTTCGGACTCATCAGCAACAACTGTAATAGGAGCAACATGTTTAGGGGAAGATACCGTTTCCTCTCTCATTTTACTCTCCTCTTCTTCTTCTTCTTCTTCTTCTTTCCTTCCTTAGGAGAGAGAGGCTTGAAAGGAAGCTTCTCCATATAACCTGGTTTATTGTTAGAAACAACGGAAGAAACTTGGGAGG
This sequence comes from Poa pratensis, assembly GCA_947311845.1. Classification (NCBI taxonomy): domain Eukaryota; kingdom Viridiplantae; phylum Streptophyta; class Magnoliopsida; order Poales; family Poaceae; genus Poa; species Poa pratensis. The sequence goes on along the minus strand of CAMZMU010000038.1, from coordinate 77,009,239 downwards.
ATTCCTCTCTTTCATTAATAAGAGTAAAACAAACATTAGTCCTTTCATATTTTGGTAAAGCCATTCCATCTTTTATAATATTTTGTATGTAAGTGTTGGCATGACAATTATTAATACAATAGAGATAACATCCATGCAACACGTTATTCATATCAAAAGCACTCATATCTAACGAAGAAGTTTTTTTGATAACTCTTCACACCCCAAAAATAATGTAAGTTCATCATGCTGATTAGGAGTGATCATGTTATCACAAAAGTCTCTCGCAGGACTCATATTAGATCCTGAGCATTGGAAGTTGAAATGACCCTCTTTATAGCAAAGTTCACAAATAAAAGGATAGAGGGCACAAACTTTTCAGCAAGATCACTTAGAGCTCGGTACCATGTTGTAGTTTTTTCATTCCTATGATGAATACAATATTCCTCTTCGATTTTATTATTTTCACAAGGTCTAAGTGCTCCACAAAAATTAACATGCTTATAAGAGATAGTATTTTCAGAAGTTTGAGCATGTTTATTGCAATCATTAGTAACAATTTCATTTTCCATGCAAGTGTCTTTAAAAGGTTCATGATACATGTCCCAATTCTCTTTAGGAATATTAATATGAGAAGCAAAGGTTTTACAGCAATTAACAATAATTTGAGAATCAAGACCAAATTTAGCACTAAGCTCATGAAAACTAGCAGTTTCAGCAAAAGACTTAATGCTATCATATTCATGGTTTATACCTGATTCTTTACCTTTGTCATTCTCCCAATCTTCAGTATTGTGTTGAATTGTTTCAAGAAGATCCCATTTAGCTTCAACCTTCTTACTTGTGAAAGAACCTTCTGAACAGGCATCTAGATGATCCTTGTAATGACCTGAAAGCCTTGCATAAAAATTAGTAACAATTATTTCTTTAGGAAGCTCATGGTTAGGACATTTGAGTATTAATGTTTTCAGTCTTCCCCAAGCTTGAGCTATGCTTTCTCTATCATGAGGATAAAAATTGAAAATGTAACTCCTAGCTAGTTGCACTTCATGAAGAGGATAAAATTTAGAGTAAAAGATAGATTCAAGCTTTTTCCAATTCGAAGGACGATCATCCAGCATCCTATACCACTTCTTTGCTTTGTCCTTAAGTGAAAATGGAAATAATTTCATCATGACATCTTCTCTTGATAAACCTGCAACCTTAAACAACTCACAAAGTCTTGTAAGTTTCAACAAGTGATCATGTGGATGGACTGTTCCATCCCCTGCATAACATTCCTCCCTAACCGTTTCAACAAGTTCCATAGGTATTTCAAAAGGAATACTTTCAGTTTCAGTAGGTGGATTTTGAACATCACAAGCATCATTAGAATTATCACATATGGAAGACAAAGCATTATCAAAGCAAATTTTCTCCTTCAAAGCTGGGGAACTAAAAAGATCATTTTCATGTAAACTAGCTTCCCCAAGCTTAGACTTTTCCATAGCATTAGGAGTAATAGTGTTCAAAGAATTCATGCTAATAATATTGCTATCACTATTATGCAAACAAATTCCCATTGCCTTTTTAATTTTCTCTTCCTGCAAAATATTAGTACTTTCCGTGGCAGCAAGAATTCTTTCTTTAGGAGTAAAATATTCAAGAAAAACATTCCTCAAACTACTCCATTCAATAGTGACTTCTTCATCCAAAGACTTGAACCAAATACGATCATTACCAGATAAAGACAAATATAATAGCTTCCTTTTTACCTGATCATTAGAAATAGGAAGCCTAAATAAACCACATATGTTTCAATTGTCTCCACGTGTTCACGTGCAGACTTAGTTCCATCTCCTGTAAATAGATTTTTCATAACTCTTTTAACATGATCAACGGGAATTTTAATTCCCACTTTAGGTACCTCAGACACAGTAGTTTCAACCACTTTAGGAGCATTAGCATAAGCACTTTCATATAAAGCAAGATGCAGCGAAGCACGATTCATAAATGCCATAGTAGCGATGAGACAAAACAGTAAATAAAATTCACCTTTCAAGTTTCCTTACCAAACTTCTTACCAATAGCGCTACGCTCCCCGGCAACGGCGCCAGAAAAGTATCTTGATGACTCCCAAGTGCAGGAGATCAATTGTAGTACCTTTCGAATAGAAAAGGTTGTCGAACCCACGAGGAGCTGAAGGTATTGGTTAGTAGTAATGATAAATAAAACAGTGAAAGATGCAAGTGTTTTTGGGATTTTCGGTTGTATAATTGCAGATGGTATATGTAGTAGCAGGTGGTAGTAACAATGGCAGCAAGCAAACAGGCAGCAAAACTGAGAGTAAACGGTGATTCAATGCTTGGAAACAAGGCCTAGGGATCATACTTTCACTAGTGGTATCTCTCAACACGTTAGCACAACTGAACGCAAACAAATGCTACTCGGGATTATTCTTCTTCTTGATGAAACAAGAGTACTATGCGTAGGGCTACAAAAGCACGCCTCAAAGTCTGAGTAAACAAACACCACAATTCCGCAAAGAATAAGACATGATAAATATCTAAATTATTCATAGAGTCACACACAAGTACCCACACTGTCATCTTGATACCGTGTTGTCACAATGACTCCGGAAACTAGATAAATTCACTTGAGTAGCATAAACATTACATATGAATTCAGCGGTACGTACTAACAATGTTCATGATCACATAAAGATCACACCATGGGAGAGAGATGTATACCACATAGCTACCGTACGAGCCCTCAGCCCCGAGGGAAACTACTCACACATGGTCATGGTGATGAGGAGCTTGATGGAGAGGTTGATGAAGAGGTGCAGCCCGGAGTGGAGACGGAAGCCCGCAGCAGCCACGGCGCGGCGGCGGCGGCCCGTGGAGGAGACGGCGCGGCAGCGGCGGCGTGATGGCGTGGCGGCGGCGGCTGCTGCCCTTGACGGCGCGGCGGCAGCGGCGGCAGCCCTCGGCGGCGGTGGCTGCTGCCCTTGGCGGCCACGGCCGCAGCCCTTGGAGGCGACGGCTGCCCTTGGTGATAGAGATGGAGTTGAGGAGGTTCTCCTCCCCAAGATGGCTGCTGGGGAGGAGGAAAATTCGTGGTATTGGCCGCCTCCCACGACCTAGGGTTTCCTTCTTTATATGGACTCTCGGATTTCCGTCACCCCCTTTTAGGGTTTCACCAAAACGGGGCTACAGGCCGCGTCCGAACTCCGATTGGGCTGATCTCGGGCTTAAAATCTTCGTATGGAAAATTGTGACAACTTTCTATTTAATTTGATTTCCATCGGACGCCATCTTCGAGGGTCAAATTGACAATCTCCGTAAAAAGTTCTCAGACAGATTTCAGGAAAGTCCCAATTTGACTCCAACAAGGTTTCCTTTTGTATTTTTGATAATTCATACACAACAAATAGGAAAACAAGAAGATTTTGCACTTTGGCAACTATTAGTAGGTTATTCTAATAAATGTCATAATATGATATAAAGTGTATATAAAACATGTGCCAATTGACATAAAACATGCATGGAACATCAAAAATTATAGATACGTTTGGGACGTATCAGTTGCACAAAATGTATTCGTGCAGATCACAATACTCAATAGCCATCCCCGGATCACACTGTGTCACAATATTTTAATCATTAGTATTCTAGAAAAAGACAAAACTAAATAAAAATGATTTAGATTTATGTCTCATACTTAGATTGGAGATACATTTCAGGGATGGAGCTAATCTACTAAAACATAGCAAAAAATATGAACTACAAAAAATCTAATCTACTAAAACATTCGGATACAACTAGCGACCCAACTAGGATGCACAACTATGAACAAAAAACAGAGCTAATCTACTAAAACAGAGCAAAAATTCAAAATACAGCTATGAACAACTAGCGAGCCTCGTACCAACTCGAACAAAGCTAATCTACTAAAATAGAGCAAAAATATGTGTAAAATAAAAGCCTAATCTACGGTTTTAAGTCTTTCATTAGGCAAAGCAGGCTCGTCTAGCGTCACCGGTGATGAAGCTAGCGCCAGCCTTCCCTAGCGGAGCCTCCCCTCGAGACCCTTGCCCTTCTGGGGACCAAAGAGAGGGCTATGGCGGCCCGGAGGGATGATTGGAAGACCGCCTCATCGGCGCGTTCGACCTGGTTTGAGGCCGCGGAGAGGAGGACGGCCGCCTCTAGATCCGCCTCGCCCTGACGGCGTCGTGCGTCCTCGCGCTCGAAATCGGTGTGGGAGAATTATCTCGCGATCTCCTAATAACGATCCACCTCTTGCTCGTCGTCCGACGATGAGGACATGTATGAGAGGGCAACAGCGGGTTCACCCAGCGAGCACGGCGGCCAAGATATGGAATCTGGCGGTGGGTGATGTGAATGCCAGTTGTACGGATGCGGCCCTGGGGGCGGAGCGTGGGAGGCTTCGGTACGCTCATCCTGCGACACCAGCTGACGATGGTGCAGTGTGAAGGCCCGGAGGTTGGGCGGCCGCATCTAATAGCGCAGGCAAGGGAAGCCATGAAAGAGACTGGAAAGTGAAGAGACTGTGTGACGACTAGGGTTCAAAGTGAGACAGTGAGAGCGAAGGGAGTGGGGGATCTTACAGACCATGTACGTGGTCTATCGGGCTGCATCTTATGGCAACAAAGATTGTTTAAATGTCCGTATGCGATGAACACTTATTGGTAATGGCGGAAAAACAATAATGTTGACAATATGGATTCCCTATTCACCTGTTGCGTTTCTTGTGAGCCTGTCTTATAGCCCATTGCGTGCACGTGGGGGGCATTGGTTACTTCCCCGCCTAACTCGTGTTGTTTTATTATAGGTGTGTCCGATGTGTCGTTCTGTACTAGTGTAAGAAATAAATGATGTATAGATTCCTCTGAATCACAAAGTTTCTACACCCATTCCAATTATATTTTGACATTCAGTAAGAATAACCTTTTTATATATAAGAACCACATAAAGTTCTTAATATTTAAAGGAAAAATAAGTTTCCAGATATATTTCTTGAAAAAAACGTATGATCATTCGGTAAGTCCAAATATAAAGATTTACCGAGAAAATGCCAGAGGGTGTTAGAGCATCTCCAGTCGGAGCCCTCAAACCGCCCCCAAACCGGTTTATTTGTGTCCGGACGGGCTCCGGACGGAAAATGAGCTAAAATAGTTACCCAACCGGGGTGGGCAAAGCCTCCCCAAACGTCCGGGCTGTCCGGCAGCCCACAAACTCACCCCATATGTGGGGAGGGTTTGGGGGCTGCCGGACGCGCCCGGACAGCCGCCACGTAGGACATGGACCGCTTTATCTACTACTTTTCTTTTTCTTTTTCCTTTCTCTCTCCATCTCCACCAATCACATGCATCCGGACGGACAATTAGGGGTGTTTTTGGGGTACATGGTTGGATGTGGCCACTTTTGGGGGCTGTCCGGTCAGTTTCCGCGGACAGTTTGGGGGCCGGATATGGAGGTTGTGACTGGAGATGCTCTTAAGTTCCAAAAAAAAAAAACGGCCAGCTCAATGGACAACACTACGTCCATCAAACGGTGGACGAGATGCACCCATTGGTCCCACTTACACTCTAATGGATTCCGTATGAATTCAATATTTATAGGATGTACCGGCAACAGACTACATGAAGAAAGTTTTTCCGTGAGAACCTGCCTGTGGTAGGATTGTTAGGTGGGTGGTTGTACCCCTAGCCCATCAGAGTTCAAATCCCAGATTTGACAATGGTGTTTCTCATTTAGGCGGAGTATTCTTCAGTGGGAGGCAACGTTCCCGTCGACAGCGAGGCGTCTGGGGTGACTTCGTAATCTCAAGACCCGACCGCCGGCTCAGTCTTTCGGAGGTGCTCATAGGGGGAGGGTGTGCGTGCGTGCGTTCATAGGGGTGAGTGTGTGCACGTGTATGTGAGCGTCTGCGTTGTACTGTGTTTCGCAAAAAAAAAAGTTTTTCCGTCGCACCGTACTATCCAACTAGAGACCTATTCCCTAACCAAACATCTTTCCTAAAATGAAAGTTCATTTTGTTGTCAACAACAAATGTCGCCCGTGAGACCCTTCCAAAAAGGGGAATCGGTTGGTTTTGCTGTCACATGTGATAGAGTTTCATGCGTTAGATATTTATTATGCAGTAGTTCTATTGCCGCATCTCATCTTCAAACTTTTATAAACCACTTGGTTAGTAAACATTTTTTTTAATATTGAGTACCTCCACAACTAGACTCTCTGGTCTTTAGGCTGATGCATGATATTCCATCAATTTAGCCTTCATTTCTTTTTAGCCTACTCACTCTAACCCAATCTCATACTTACCCTTTAGGCACATGAAAAAAAAGAGCATGAACATCGGTAGGCTAGTTAAAAGTTAAAACCCAATATCAGCCAAACGCACACGGCCGACTTCTGCCATCGCAAATGATCCATGGGTGGGTGATAGGTCCGGCTACGCGTTCGGTTAATATGGTTAATTCGGTTCGGTTTATACGGTTTTTTTATTTATACGGTTTCGATACTTCGGTAAATATGGTTTTGTACGAGAATACGGTTCGGTTTCGGTAATAACCATTTAATTTCGGTTCGGTTTCGGTAATAACCAAATTAACCTAAGTTGGCGCGAATTTTAAAATGACAATTTCTTTTTGTGGCCATATATTACAAAATAACGGAATAGACTATAAAATTAATAGGCATATGATCCAAAGTAACCAAATAACCCATAAAGTTAATAAAAGTCTATACAAGTAGCAAATCACATGCTACAAGTAACCCGTAAAGTTAATAAAAGTCAATAAAAGTAGCAAATTAATAAAATTTAATAGGCATTTCGGTTTTTTTGGTTAACCATTCGGTTTTCGGTTATTAACCGTATTAACCGCAAGGCATATGGTTAGCTATTTTACTAACTGTAACCTTAACCGGTAACCAAAATAACCAGAATTTCGGTTCGGTTTAGGTTTTATACTTTTCGCAAAACAAAATTCTATTACATTTCGGATAGGCAATGTATAAGAGATCGCAGACGGAAATAAAAAGCGTGTCCGTTGGTTCACCTTAGGCAGACACTTTATTTTCGGTAAACGTGTGCGATAGTTAAGAAGATCGCACACGGGTTCTTCTTTACAGTCGTCTGTATTTACATATGATTGCATACGTCTTTGTAGGACTGTTCGTCTGTGTTAAAGAAATGATCACACACGTTTATCGTAGTGTTAGTCGTTTTTTTAAGGAGGCAGCACACACACTTTGAATATCCAAACCATGCCAGTAGGCATTGTACCAGCTGTAACACATGCAAAAAATAAAAAACAAGAGTCATCCAGTAGAAAATATCCTTGTTTCATTCATTTAACATTTCATATTCATCCAGTAGAGGGTTCAAATCTCTCACTGATCCCAAATCTTCGCAACATGTCCATCTTTATAGTCATTTTTTCCACAGAATATGAAAGCTAGGTTATGAGGATGTATAACTTGATGTACATGTACGCCGCTGATAAAAATGTTCTTGGATTTGGTATTCGGACTTTTCCTTAGACGGGTGAAGTGGTCACTGAAACAGAAATAGAGAAAATGACTTATGTTAATTCGGTGTACATATAATACGAATGACATGTGACATAAGGGATGAATAACAAGGAAAAACAAACTTACAGATCCATTGCATAATTGTTTATCCCACCCTCCAAACATTTCTTCCACAAAACATGAAAGAAACCTCCTTGTCCTTCATCGAGGTGGATCACCAGCCGCCCTGCAGATGTTACTCTAAGAGAGAACAGATACCATTTACTGTGAATAACAAGAGTCAAAAGGTCAGCCACAAACCCATCAATGGAAGGTGAACACAAAAAGCAAAAACAAGTTTAAATGATTATTCACTTACCACCATAAAAGCAAAGATATTCGATGAAATCAGCGATCCGTTGCTGCATGCTTGTTTTGTGTGAAATAATCCTTGCTATGAATAAACGGGGTTAGTCAATGCAAGAACATGAAAACATCCGTCAATGCAAGAACATGAAAACACAAAAAAAAACATTGAAACTGAACTGGTTAGTCACTTACTTGAATCTACAGATTGGCAAAGAGAGGGAAATAAAGCCTCTCCTGTTCTTCTTGTATAGTGCCACCAAAATAAGATCTCTATTACACAAGTATAAAATGAAATGTGTTTTATCAAATCCCTTGTGGTAAAAACTTTCATAGTAACAAGATAAAACATAAAATTACTAACAGTATCGCACCAATAAAGAATAAACAAGATATTCTAACAGATCGAACATACAAAGATCTAAAAGTACCACACCAATAAACAAGATATTCTAAAAGATCCGGCCTTGCTAGTGCATACAAAAGATATTCTAATAGATCCGGCCTTGCTAGTGCATAAACAAGATATTCTAACAGATTCGGGCTTGTTAGTGCATAAACAAGATATTCTAATAGATACGACATCTAAGCAATAAATATACTAACAGATGTGACCTTCAATGTAAGATACGGCATATTAAACATGAGGATGGCATTGCTAAACGAGAGCTAACCTTCTGGATGTCGACGAGATGACGGCCAGCTCGCCATGGGGGGGGGGGGGGTCGACGGCCTTGGACAGGCTTCCCGCGAGGTCATCGTCTAGTCGGCCGGCGGGTAGGGCGGTGAATGTGGCCAAATGCGGCGGGGGAGGGCCGGGAGGGCTTGTGTGCGACTGTAGAGGAGAGGAGGCGGCTGGGAGAGGGGAGAGTGGAGCCTGTGTACGGGTCGAGCGCGTATGGTCCTTATCTATATGGAAGGGTTCCACTTACTGGGCCCTAAAGGCGCAGTACGAATCGCACACGATTAAATCTCCAAAAACCATGGGCGTACGCAGCCGCCTACCAAGAGTTATCGCACACGCTTATATCTAGGGAAAATCGTGTGTGATCAGTTTGTGGTAAAAATTAATCTTCGCACGCGTTTCTTATATGAATAAACCATGTGCGATTATATTGTGGTTTAACAACATTAAACATAACTTGGAGAAATGCTGGAAAGAAGGAGTACTAGCCAAAATGGAACCTGGTTAATAATATTTGGATAATATTAGTTGCTACAGGAAGGGCTCCATTAATTCAAACGCATGGTTTGCCCTCCTGCTACAGAAAGATTGGACATCCCAATCGCACATAACATATATATAACACATAAGAACCACCTAATGTCTATCTAAACATATTCTTCGTCCTCGTCAGAGAGGAGGACAACGTCTTCATCGCCGGCGGGGCCCTTGTCGTTGCTTGAGGCCTCTGCATCGTCACGGGCGGGGTCCTTGACGTTGCTTGAGGCCTCTGCATCGTCGCCGAGCGAGTTGCCAGAGCGTGAGGCCTTGGCAACATCGGCTAGCGGGTTGCAGGACTGACCGGCTTTCCACTTGGTGGAATGATACGTCTAAAACGTATCTATAATTTTTGATGTTACATGCCTGTTATATATTAAATACCACATGTTTTCTTTACACTTTTTATCATTTTTATGCATTTTCTGGGACTAACCTATTAACAAGATGCCACAGTGCCAGTTCCTTTTTATGCTGCCCTTTTGTTCCAGAAATTCTCTTCAGGAAATATTCTCCAAAAGGCATGCTAATTTACGTGATTTATTTCTACACGGGAACGAAGTCACTGCCCGAAGGAGGGGCCCAGGAGGCAGCCCAGTGGGGAGGCGACCCCACGGCGCGGCAGAGGGTAGCCCCGCGCCGCCAGGCCGCCTGGCCCACCTGGTGCCCTCCTGGCACCACCCTTTGGCCTATAAATTGCATCTATTCGGGAAACCCTAGACACCCGATCAAAAATCCACGAAAAGTTCCGACGTCGCCGTCATCATCAACCCTAGTTTGGGAGGGTTCTGGAGTTCTTCCCGACACCCTGCCGGAGGAGAAATCATCACCGGAGGGCTCTTCATCACAATGCCTGCCTCCAGAGTGATGTGTGAGTAGTTCTTCACGGGACTACGGGTCGATAGAAATAGCTAGTTGGTAGTCTCTCCACTATGTGCTATCATGTTTAGATCTTGTGAGCTTCCTAACTTGATCAAGATCATCATTATGTAATGCTGCATGTTGTGTTTGCTGGGATCCGATGAATTATGAAGTTATGATCAAGTTTGTTCATCTATTTATATACATGCTATGTTCCTGCATGCTATCCGTTGTTAGTAGATGTTTTGGCCAAGTAGATGCTAGTTACTGCAAGAGAGGATATTTATGCTAGATAGTGGGTTCTTGCCTCTAGTAGCCTGGGCTCGAGTTGACAGAAACGGCTAAGGCTGTAGATGTGTTGTTGCCACTAGGGAGAAAACAACTTTGCTTATGTCTATATGTTCTATGATGTGTTTACATTACACACTTTGCTTAATGCAGTTATCTGTTACTCGCAACTTAATACTCACGGGAGACACGGATGCTATCCCGGGGGTGGATTATTAGTCATAGATACAGCTAGTAAGCGGTCTATGTATTATGATGTAATGCCCAATGGATCTAACAATGAACATGTTCTTATCATATTTGGCATTGTCATGCATTTGCACTTCTTTCAATTGCCCAGCTGTAATTTGTTTACTCAACATGTTAATCTGTTTTATGGAGAGACACCACTAGTGAACTGTGGACCCCGGTCCTTTATTCCACACTGATAAAAACACCGTTTCCACCACGCTCTGCATTTACTTACTCGTTGTTCCTTTTTGCACTCATCGTCATTTTCCACACCATATGTTTAATCCTTTGTATTCAGAAAGTCAGGGAAATTGACAACCTTCCTGTTTCGTTAGGGCAAAGTACTGTGATTGTGTTGTGTGCAGGTCCACGTTGATCTACAAGCGCCAGAGTAGATTGACACCGTGTTGAATCTCTTTCAATTCCTAATGGTTCGATAACCTTTGTAGATTTCAAGGGAAAATTTGCTGCAGAACTACTTCATACCTTCCTCTTGGGGTCTCCCAACAAACGTGTGTTTACGCGTCATCAAGCATATTTTCTGGCGCCGTTGCCGGGAGTTGGAAGCTACAACAAGGGGAGTTACGCACCACCATTATCTTTACTTTGTTTTTGTCTTGCTTAGTTTATTTTTATTTTATCTTGTTTGCTTTAAAAATTAAAAACAACAAAAAAATTAAATTTCAGCAACTACTATTTTTCTGTTCTTCTTGTTATTATGTCTAGTTCTTTACTTGCTATCAATGGGTACTTTCCTTGAAACTTGTCCTATGGCTGAAAACAACATGAGATAGCTGTCGTGTCTCATTGCACGGACACCGGGAGTATAGGATACCCCCTTTTAGGTTCGGCACGGGGCGCGAAGGAGGCTGAGAATCGTCTTCTTGGGCGGAGTCTAGATCAAGCTCTCCTCTCCACGATCAAAGCATGCAACCAAAGGGACACAAGGAGCTACCCAGGTTCAGGCCGCCCGGAGGCTAAAAGCCCTACTCCTGCATGTCTGGATTGATGAGTTCTTCATAGTGTGGCTTACAATGGAACCTCCCGGACAGGGTACCCGAAGGGTTTTGGCTCGAGGTAGAAGAAGGACAGATCCTGACCCGGAGGAGATCACCTTCCTCTCTACCTCCGCAGCCCTAGTCTAGTCTTGCTCTGGTTCTAGCTTGTGCTCGTCCTAGGTTCGACCTCGTTCTCTTGTCCTCCCTCCTCCCGTGCCTTGGTCCTCCTTTTATAGGCTAAGGGGTTGCCACAGGGTCACGTGAGGGGCATGAGGGACCTTCGGGGTGAAGGACCCTCCTCATCTAGTTTAGGGGGAGACGTGGCCTCTCCTCAGCCTAGCGTCTCCTTGGGTTAGGTGGGAGCGTCCGCCTTGGGGTGGACAGGAGCTGACACCACCACGGGACGTGCTTCCCGCCCGCGCTGCCTTCGCCTTGCTTCCCAAGTCTTCCCGGTGAGGTGGAGTGCTTATCCACAGGAACGTAGGGAAGTACCCGAGAGGGAGCCTGGCCTCCTGCCGGGAACTCGGGCTCTCGGGTCCTTCCTGGCCTTCTTGCTTGATTCGGGGACCCGGAAGGTCCCCAGGACCGGAGCCCTTAGTCGTCGTAGGCCATGCGTGTCTTGACGGTGAACCCGCCAGCTTGACTTGAGTCTTGGTCTTGTCCATCTTCATCTTGGGCCCACATGGGGTGGACCCACTTTGGCAGTACTAGGGGAACCCCATGTTCCACTGTTGCGACAGTAGCCCCCGGGCATGGTCCCGGCGGCTCTTGCTCCAGCTGCCGGGGCCATGGCCTAAAGATAGGTCAAAGTGGGTCCCGGGCACCTGGTCTTCTCAGCTCCGTTGGGGACCCGCCGAGGCGAGGTAGAGACGAGCCCCCGGTCCTGTTGACTGAATCACGGCGAACGTTGCGATTCATACGGACCCCTTGCTTATCCTGGAATCCAACGGGCGAAACGCGCAGAAATCGGCACGCCCCCTCGATCCCCACGTCCGTCGGAGTAATGGGGCCGCGACGACGTGTGGGATGCCTTATAAGCCACGACTGGCTTCCACTGTAGCCGTTACCTCTCCAGATTCGCCGAAATCCCCAAATCGCCGCCTCCACCTTCGTCTTCCTGACTCTGCTCCGCCGCCTCCCCTTGCTGCCATTGCACCAATTTCCCTTCTGCTCCAATGGCTCGATGAAAGTTCTCGCCGGAGGAAGAAGAGCGCGGAGGCCTCGCCCACCGAGAAGCCGCTATCCCCAAAAACCAAGAGATCGCGGCGGAGATCGGCGCGCAACGCCGAGCGGGCCGAGCTCAAGAAACAGAAGGCCTTGTTTCCCAGCTGCTTCGCCGGTGACGCGGAGATGATGCGGAAGGCGGGGCACTTCGGGGTGATGGAGTCTGCTGGCGCCGATGGTGTCCCAGCCAGGAAAGCGTCGGAGGTCTTTCCGCCGTCGGCGACCAGGACACCCAAGCAGATCCCCATTTTCGACAGCTTCATGTTGATGGGGCTCGTCCCCCCTTTCTCTGATTTCTTCATGGAGATCTTGCGCGCGTACAGCTGAAGCTCTTGCATCTGACGCCAGGCGCATCCTCGACTTGGCGGTCTTCGCCTACGCCTGCGAGGCGTTCGTCGGGGTGATGCCATCCGTGGCGCTGTTCCGCCACTTCTTCTACCCTCGCATTGGGGGCCAAGGCTGGATGGGAGGCAGTGTCACGTTCTGCTTCCGTCCGAACATCAAGTGGGCCTTCCCCCTCATGGAACCAAATCCAATGGGAAGAGTGGAGGGATCACTGGTTCTGGTCGGGGTGCCAGAAGCCGATGCTCAGTTGGAGGAGCCGACGGAGCGTCCAGTGGATCTGGACACTTGGAGAAGTGTCAGCTTGCAGGATGAACAGTTCTCGGCGGTCGTGGCGCGCTTCAGACTTCTTCGCGAGAAAGAAGTTTCCGGAGCCGCCATCGTCGCTCATTTCCTCCGCAACCGCCTCGCGCCGCTGCAGAAACGCCCGCACCCGGCCTGGAACTTCCAGGGCCCCGGGGATCCTTCTCGCCTGAGGTGTCCCGACATGGAGGAAAACCTTGTCCGGGATAACGTGAGAGGGACCTTCACTCCAGGGGTCAAGTACCAGCTGCCCAAGGGTTTCTGCCCCTGTGCGACGACCCGGAGAAGGACAAGATCCTGGCGCAGATGCCGGTCTGCAACGCCTTTGGTATTGTAGGCCGGGCTGATCACGGGCCCAGACCTCCTGTGGTGAAGACCCGCAAGGTCAGGGCACCTTCCAGCCCTGAAGAAGGAGAATACTGGGAGTCCAACGAGGAGAGCGAGGAGGAATCCGAAGAGGAATTCTCCGGCTCTGACGACGACGACGGAGGCGACGGGCGCGAGACCGACGCCTCCGACAGAGACGAAGATGCTGGCGACGACCCGGTTGCCAGCGATGACGATGATGAAGATGATGACGACGAGGAGGGGGCTGCTCCGCCCCCGCAGTCTGCCCTCGGGGTCGATGCTGCCCCAGACCCGAGTGTCCGCAGCCGTTCCCCGCCAGTCGTGGTGATGGGGAACGATGAAGACCATGTGGACGAAGAAGCGAGCGCCGCTGGCTTCGTCCGAGCCCCCCGCCGGAGAGCTTCCACCGGCCGCCTGTCACCCGTGGTGGAGCCACCTGCTGCCTTGGGAGAGCCGCCGGCGAGCCCCCAGGCGTCTTCTGCTGCGTCGGTAGATGTTCCCCCGTCAATGGGTACCAAGCGCACCCGAGAGTAAGCCTCTTCTTCACTTCTTTCTTGCACTTTGCATTTCTTGCCTTCCCCAAGGAAAATGACCGAGTGTTGGTGCAGGGGTTCTCCTTCCTTGGGTACTGGCAAGAGACGGCGTGATACGGCGGAGGACGACACCGCCACTAGCCTTGGAGCCGGTGGAGGAGGGATGCTTCCTCCTCCCATAGCAGAACTTGAAGGCCGTCGGGGGAGCGGAGTGGGGAGCGTGACGGCGACCTCCCTAGCTCACCCGGGAAAGCGCTCGACGCCCTGACGCCCGAGCAAGCAGGTAACCCAGAGCTTGCGGGTAACTTCGTTTTCTTGACGCACCAATGCTTTTCCTGACATCCTTTTGTTCCCAGATGCTTCAGTGGCCAACGTCTTTTCTCCCGGCGGCCTTCTTGGGGGACTAGCCAGGAGAAACCACCTTCCCTCTCGCCTTCAGAGGGTCAAGAGGTGTCCAAGGGCGCCCCGAGTTCGCGGGCAATGGGAACGCAGACCGCGAACCCTGTTCCGGGTCCAGGCCTCGATTTGATAGAGAGCTCCTTGATGACTGGGACGGTGTTAACGACTTTTGCCGCTTTTTCCACTGATTCTGGCGCCAGCAAGGAGATGGCGGCGCTGATGAAGATCAAGGAGAGCCTGGCCGCCAACCGCAAGAAAAGTGTGCCTGCCCCGGGAGGTCCCCCGGCAGCTACTCCAGGGTTCACCATCAGCGGTGACGACGCGATGGATGCCATCATCCGCGGGATAGCTCAGCTGGGCAAAGACTGTGCGACCGTGAGGCCGCCGTTGTGGGGACCATCGAGAGTGTCGAGGAACTGATCCAGAAGGGGATGGACAAGCTGAACCGCTTGGCAACCCAGATCACCACCTTGCTCCCGGCTCTCGAGAAGAAAGATGCAGACCGGAAGGCCGAAAGTGAGCGCCAAGGCAAGGTCCTCTTGGCGAAAGAGCGACAGCTAGCTCCCGGGAGGCAGAACTGGCTGAGAAGGAGAAGACCTTGGAGCTCCAGAAACTCCAGCAGGAGCAGCAGACTGAGAAGCGCCTAAGGGAGGCAGAGGACCGCCACCGTGAAGAGCTCGAGGCCAAGGATAAGGACATCCAACTCTGGAAGTCCAAAGAGCAAGAGGCCGTCCAAACCATTGAAGATGTCAAGAATGCCCTCCATCAGGAGCAGGAGTCCGTCCGAGCTTTGCAGCAGCAGGCCAAGAATGACGGCCAGAAGATGTCCGAGCTGAAAGAATCCTTGGAGGCGCAAGGTAAGAGCTTGCAGCACTGAAGGAAGGCCATCAGAAGCTGATCCAGGCCAACTCCCAGGCATCCTCTGAGCTGTCCGAGCTTCGCCGTCTTAACCAGGAAGGTTTCGCCGAGGTTGAGGCCGCCTGCGACTTGGCGACGACGCGAGTGAAGCGGCTGAGTCTGCCCACTGAAGCCCGGTGTTGGAGCCACAGCGCCAGAGTCTGCCCCTCGTCGCGAGATTCATCAGAGAAGTAGTCGCTGATCTCCGGTCTTTCAAGAACAAGATGGTCACCCGGCTTGTGAATGACAAGCATGAGACGAGCAAGGCGACGGCGGCCTTGGTGATGGCGTCCTTCAGAGAGGCCAATCCGGGCGTGGCCTTGCCGGACTTCTCGGCCTCGTCTCCTTCCGAGGCTTCTCTCCAGGCGGTGTCAGCTCCCGCGACTGCACTCGCCATGAGGAAGTTCCCGCCACTTAGTTGTCCTGCACCATGTTTGGGCACTTCGTGCCCCCGAATAAACTTTGCGTCAGATCTCATGTACCAGCATATTAAAACTTGCTTGTAATAGGCTAGAACTTGCTATGCTACTCTAGTTCTCGGGTTGCTTTTATTTGTCTTTAGCATGTTTTTACTTTTCTCCACGTCCTTGAGGAACTTCTGGGATGTAAGCTTACCCGCGAGGCCCTGACAGGTCAGGCATGCGCTCGCGAGCCCTACCGATACCCAAAAAGCCGCTCACTCTGTTGGCACGCACGTCCCCGGGGTGTATCAGGTCTGCGCACCGCTTTTTACCCCCGGGAGAGTCGATACCCCATGAGTGCTCGCACGACGGTCGAGCCTTGCCTTTCTAGTTCCGCACATGTTCTGTTACCCGAGAAGTAGATAGCACGTACTGCAGAAACAGGTTTGAGGGTAACTTATCTTTTATTCATCATGGAAGTTCTTGAACGACAACTGGCCACTTCAGGGTACATCTTGTGGCAACATGGTTCTTCCGGGTACACAACACGGATTGCTTCAACGACCTTGCGGGAGGAAGGTTAGCAGCTTCTTCCATCCTGGCATCGGTCGGCTATGTCCCACAAGTTCTCCAGGGTATCCACAACGCGGATACTCATCTTTTCACGCATCTTGGGTTGCGGACGTTGACGTGGAACGCGGCGATGACGGAAGCCTCGCAGAGGTACTTCGGGATAATGCGGTCGACGACGCCCCGGAACCTCCAGATGTAGTGACGCAGCGTCTCCTCAGCTTCTTGCTCTAGGTGATAGAGGTCGGAGACGGTTGCAGGGTACGGCGTGCAGCAGGTCTTGAGGTGCTGGCTGGCCTGGCCTTCCATGTCCTCCCTCGAGCGACGCCTGGGGTTGGAGCTCTGGCCAGCACCTTCTTCAGGAAGTTCCATGGGCCGCTTGCCATGGGGGTCCTCAGGCTGTTCCTCCGCCGGAGGTAGTGGCTCGGGGACGGCAGCGCCGTGGTCGATGTCGGGGCAGGACTCGTGGGAGCGTGGCATTGGAGAGCGTAGTCCAGCAGCTTCCTCTAGCCCCCAGCCTTTCCGCGATGCCTGGCAACGCTTGCTCTCCAAAGACCTCCCGAGCTCCCAACATGACTTTTGCTTGTGACTGAGGCAGCTGCTTGCCTTGTCCCGAGGAGAATGCTGTTCCTGGAGCGGATCCGACCGCGGACGAGGAGCTCGAGGCAGATCTTGGCGATCTAGCCGTAGATCGCGAACCAGAAGAAGAACTTGACGACGAGCTTGCTTCCGAAGAAGAGGAGCCTGATGTAGACTCCGAAGTTGTCGACGAAGAGCTTGCCGTCGCGGCTGATGTAGGCGAGTCCAGCGCTTGCGCCCCCTACCTGGCGCGCCAGATGTCGTGTCTCGTTGCACGGACACTGGGAGTATAGGATACCCCCTTTTAGGTTCGGCACGGGGCGCGAAGGAGGCTGAGAATCGTCTTCTTGGGCGGAGTCTAGATCAATCTCTCCTCTCCACGATCAAAGCATGCAACCAAAGGGACACAAGGAGCTACCCAGGTTCAGGCCGCCCGGAGGCTAAAAGCCCTACTCCTACATGTCTGGATTGATGAGTTCTTCATAGTATGGCTTACAATGGAACCTCCCGGACAGGGTACCCGGAAGGGTTTTGGCTCGAGGTAGAAGAAGGACAGATCCTGACCCGGAGGAGATCACCTTCCTCTCTACCTCCGCAGCCCTAGTCTAGTCTTGCTCTGGTTCTAGCTTGTGCTCGTCCTAGGTTCGACCTCGTTCTATCTTGTCCTCCCTCCTCCCATGCCTTGGTCCTCCTTTTATAGGCTAAGGGGTTGCCACAGGGTCACGTGAGGGGCATGAGGGACCTTCGGGGTGAAGGACCCTCCTCATCTAGCTTAGGGGGAGACGTGGCCTCTCCTCAGCCTAGCGTCTCCTTTGGGTTAGGTGGGAGCATCCGCCTTGGGGGTGGACAGGAGCTGACACCACCACGGGACGTGCTTCCCACCCGCGATGCCTTCGCCTTGCTTCCCAAGTCTTCCGCGGTGAGGTGGAGTGCTTATCCACAGGAACGTAGGGAAATACCCGAGAGGGAGCCTGGCCTCCTGCCGGGAACTCGGGCTCTCGGGTCCTTCCTGGCCTTCTTGCTTGATTCGGGGACCCGAAGGTCCCCAGGACCGGAGCCCTTAGTCGTCGTAGGCCATGCGTGTCTTGACGTGAACCCACCAGCTTGACTTGAGTCTTGGTCTTGACCATCTTCACCTTGGGCCCACATGGGGTGGACCACTTTGGCAGTGCTAGGGGAACCCCATGTTCCACTGTTGCGACAATAGCTTTATATAATTTATCTTGAATTGGGACATGAAGTGTTTGAAGAGAAAATTAAAAAGCCTATGGAACTTTATTTGCATGATAGTAGCAATGTTATTATCATGAATTCTTTGAACACCATTATTACTAATACTATGGAAAACTTTAAACTTGGGGAAATTGCTATTGATCAAAGTTATGATTCTGTGGATTCTTGTGAAACATCTCTTTTTAATGCAACAACATCCTTGACTCAAGAGAAAAGAAAGAAACAGAACTACTAAATATTTTTCCCATTGCTATTTATGATAATCATCTATTTGTGCCTACTACTGATATTCATGATAATGAGGAGGTTTGCTTAGAGTTATATGATAGTGCTCTAGATGATGGTCCTATGTTACCTGATGATATTAATGATACTACTATTAAAAATGGGATTGGAGAGGTCATTACTTTAATTAATTTTGATCCCACTAATTTGAAGAATGATAAAAATTATGTGTTTGTAGATCATGAAAATCATGCTTTATGTGATAGCTATATTGTTGAGTCTATTCATGATGCTACTGAAAATTATTTTGAGAGGAAAATATGGTTATAGAAATCTTCATGTTATTAAATTTCCTCTCTTTATGATGAAAGTTTGAGCTTTATCTCGTGTTGCTTTTATATGCTGGTTGCTTTAAGACCTAGTGGTCATTATGAGAGAAGGCGACACAGGTTCATATATCTCAATAATATTAAGTCTCCTCTCTTTATGTTGAAAGTTTTGAAGTTGCAGTTCTTCATTGATTTATTTTCTTACAAGGCTCCTATGCATAGGAAGTGGGGTAGAATTAAATGTGTTTGATATTTGCCCTTTGATGCTCTATTTTTCAACTCTTATTCTTATGAGAGCATCATTAAAACAATTGTGCCTAGCTAAAAGGCAATAAAGAAAGCGCTTATAGGAGGCAACCCATGTTATTTTTGCTTTCAATTTTTATTACTCAAGGATGTTGATTGCTTCTGTAACAACTCTTTGTATCCTTTTTGTTTTTGTTTTTGTTTTTGTGCCAAGAAAATCCTCTAGTGCAAGAAAGTGTTTAAAGTTTGGTTTGCTCTCCAGAAACAGATTTCTATTGTTTACTGTACGAAAATCCAAAACATCACGGAATGTGATCTTAATCTGCCAATTTTTTAGCAGAAGCCTGAGCTTTATATATATGTTTTGTTAGTTAACCGTTTTCTGATTTGAGCTACGGAAGTGCCTCGAAAAAATTCGTCTTTACGGACTGTTCTGGTTTTGACAAATTCTGTTTTTGCTTTGCATTGTCTCTTTTACAAGTTTTGATTTAAGTTCTTCGGGGGAGATCGGGATCATGCTTAGTAACAGTAGCTAATGTTTAAAATGAATTTGTGTAATGTGTCTTTACAGAAACCAAGTGAGCTTATGATTTGATGCACTAACCCCTCAATTGAAGTCTACGAGTTGTCTTTGTGTGAAGGAAGTTTTCAATTATTAAGAGAGGAGGGTGATACAAGAAGATCAAGAAGAGAGAAAAGCTTAAGCTTGGGGAAGCTCCCATGGACCTTCCCTGCATATATCAAGAAGACTCAAGCGTCTAAGCTTGGGGATGCCCAAGGCATCCCCTTCTTCATCAACAAATTATCAGGTCATCTCTAGTGAGATATTGTATTGCTTCACATGTTGTGTGTTGTTCTTGGAGCGTCTGTGTGTTTTTATTTTTGTTTTGTTTTCTGATCATAACTAAGTTGGATCCTAGCATTCTTGTGTGGGAGATAGACACGCTCTGCTTTTTCTTAGAATACTCTTGTTCTTCACTTATATATGTTGAGTATTCTGTTTATGTTTTGTTAGCTTCTAGCTCTCGTTTTTTGTGTACCTCTTGTTTAGAGCTATTAGTTCTTTTGTAGAAAGTACTCTTTTGCTTCACTTATATTTGTTTGGAGAGTTGTTTAAATAAGTTGATTGGCGTCTGGTTGGAACAGAAAATGCTAAGTGTGTGGTAGTTGTATAACGGAAAAACTTGCATAGTCTTGTAGATCATTGAACTTTGATAACTTGATTCTTTGCAAATGTTTTGAGCTATTAAGAAATTAGATGTTAAATGCTTGCTGGTTACTTGAGTTAAAATTTATTAGTGGTTGTGTTATTAAAACTTGTACCATACTACAAACTCTACTAAAACTGTTGAAGGTGTAGTTGGTCTTGATAGCTGTTCTTGTCTGAAAAGTAATTCGTAATAACATAGTTGTGTGCTAAAGTCGAGGGATCTAACGGGTACTTGTGCCACCGTGAACGGCCCTCCTTGGAGTAAATTTAATCATGCTCTTAATGTTGAACCTGCTAGTTGTTTGCAATAAACTTGTGAGTTCTTTTTTACTAATGTTGAGCTACGGTTTTTTGCATTTCCACCATCCAAATATTTTGCTAGCCTCTTCGGTGCTGTTTATTGCCTTCTTCTCACATTGAGAGTTGTGCATACTTCACCAGTACATCCAAATCCGTGGGAGAACTTCCTCTTGTTCTCCTACACATAAGCCCAACATCTTCCTCAAAACAGCCACCATAACTACCTATCACAACATTTCCATAGATATTCTGAGATATATTGCCATGCAACTTCCATCTTACATTACATGACTTGTTGGCCTTCATCATAGTTATATTGCTTTGCATGACTCTATACAGCTGGCGTGTGGTTTACCCATGTTACGCTAGATCACTGCACATCCTGCTACACTGGCAGAGGCAATCAGTTTCATACACCATGTTTTGTTCATTATGAGCTATTTGTACCAAAAGTGTGTCATCATATTAGAATGTTGCCCTACAGTGAGAGAGAGAAAAGTGAAAAGAGCCATGGAGGCCATCGAAACGAGAAACAGAAAAAAAATAAAGAGAGAGGGGGCAACATTACTATCCTTTATCCACACTTGTGCTCATGTTGAGCACCTGCAGTTTTATAGTCATCATTTGTTCTCTTGTTTAGCACCTATACTCCATGGGAGAGAGTTTTCATGTTTTACTACTATAACTATGTGGAGAATTTTCATTATAGAACTTGGGTTGTATATTCCAATGATGAGCCCCCTCAAAAGTGCTCTAGGTCTTCATGAGCAACCAAGTTGGATGCACCCCCACTAGTTCCATTGAAGAGCTTTCATACACTTATAGCTCTATGTGCATCCGTTGCATGGCAATCACTACTCCTTGCATAGCTCGATTATAAGACTTCCTCTTGTCTAATGATCACTTATAGCTTTGTGAGCCTTTCTTCCATTGGCCTTCCAAACCTCCATTATTATTCTCTTTGCCATAACATCCTGGTGCCAAAACCAAATGCTTACGCTCACCGGTTCAGTAAAACTTCGAAACAGTTGATTCATGACGTTCATGTTTGCTTTTACTTGACTGGATCCTTTCTGTGTTGTTAAAAATTGCTTGATGCTTGGGTAGAAGGATATAACTTGTACACTGAATACTTAAATCATCTATAATGAACTTTGTACGGTTTCATGTCTTTAGAGCATCATCCATGAAAGATTTTGACTTGTTTAACTGTCTTGCTTTATCATATGTTTGTTTAATATCAATTATAGACATTTACTTTGAATGATTTGATCTCAGTTCACATGCGGTACATTACTATTTGATCAAGATTATGTTGGTAGCATGTTGATGCATGTAAAATGCATACATGAACTTTGCACTATATTACTTATATTCCAATCATATTTGCATCATATAAGGGTTATATCAATGTTTTATAATGATTTTTGGAATATTTCATGATTTTCCTATTTTTATGGAATTAACCCTCGCAGGCAGAAAACCCTATTTTCCATATTTTAATGTTTCAGGGACCCAAACGACGTCCAAATGACCTGGAAATTTACGAGCATCAGTTTTTGGAAGGAAGAAGACTTGGGAGCGAAGGAAGCGAACAAGCGGAGGCCCGAGGCCCAAAAGAGGGTGGCCCACGCGGCCAGGTACCTGGGCCGCGTGGGACCCACCATCTGGAGCCTCGAGGCTCCGTTGCCGTCGATCTTTTCGCCCACGACTCCGTCTTGACCTAAAACCGACTATAAAAATAGCCCGACGCCCTTCGGAAGGAGCGCCGCAGAAACACAGAAACACCGAAACAGAGACCTGGAGTTGCAGATTGGAGGGGGAAAACTCCGGCGGGGCGCTGCCGCGTGGTCTCCATCTTCTCCAACGACTTCTCCACCGTCTCCATGATGAAGAGGGAGTAGTCCACCTCTGGACTATGGGTTTGTGGAAGTAACTTATGTATCTCTCCTCTCTCTTGAGCTTCACTAATTAGTACCGTATGAGCTGCTGAACATGATTACGGTCATCTATGTAATACCTTTGTGGTGGATCTTTTTATGAGTTAATATATGTTTGAGATTGCAATGGTTTTGTTTCAGTTATGAAAGTAGATGCATATTATGTACCCCGTTCTTATTTACTTGTCATGATCAAGCATGTTTATGAGAGCGTGTGAGGGGAACGTGTGCATTAGTTGGAGTAACGGGGGTGGCTAGTGCAGTGAACGTGAGAGAAAGTTCTGCGATCCACTTGGGTATCTCTACCTTACTTTGTTGCCTCACTAGGGATAAAAAGAAATACCATGCTACCGGAGATGTGGGTGTGACCATTGCCACTTCTCCATGACTAGATCTAGCATGTTCTTATTTTAACTTCATGTCATGATACTTATTGCTATACTCTGAGTTATCTTAATTACTGAGGTGTTATGATTTAGTTCGCATCTTGGTGGAGTATAAGAGAGACTAATAACCAAAAGGTCTCTATGTTAGGACGTGATGCCCATATAATTATAACTTGTCATTAAACTGTTGTGTTGCAATCTCATATGTCAACTCTAGTGTTCCATTGTCTACCACTTTATTAAAGAGAGAGTGCATTTGTGAAACCATGAACCCCGGTCCATTTTTAATCATAAGAAACACCTTTCCAACAACTTTTACCACTTTTCCATTTTCTGCCATTTAAAAATCCGAAAATACAAAAACACTTTTACATCTTGCATTCATCATATAAAACCCAAAAATATCATTTATCATTGCTACCACCATCCTTGCATATTTATTTACCACCATTGCATATTTATTTCTTGTTTGCATTGCATATTATCTTGATATCATTCTCACACCTTGTGCTTGACAACCACTAGGTGAGGTTGAGGACCAAAACATTTACTTTGTTTTGTAGGTAACCAAAAGAAGGATAGGAAAGATAAATCTTCACTACTGATTCCCCGAGAGTTCGATATTAAACCCTCGAGTCACCCCTCGTGGGGAAAACACGTCTTCCACTTACTACACACTCTGCACTTGGAGTCTCAACCTAACCCATATTCTTTTGACGCAGGTAACTACGTCAGGGTATCAAGACTGTTTTCTGGCGCCGTTGCCGGGGAATCATTGCTGAAAGGTTTATCCAAGGGTCCCCTGCACTAGCTCTGTTTTCTGGCGCCGGGTTTATCCAAGGATATCTCACCAAGTCAACTTCATCACCAACTTGTGCTAACACCTAAGCTTGGGGAGGTTGCACCTACGTGAGCATCATCTTATCCATCTTTACCTTCAAAGCAATTTATTTGTTTTGTCATTGTCTTGCATTTTTAATTTCGGTTTGCATATTTATTTTCAGTTTTGCATTTTGTGTTGCATTTGTTATTTCGGTTTGCATTTTAGTATCATTTTATTTTCAGTTTTCATCTAAAAACATAAAATCCATAAAAACTAGTGTTGTTTTTAATATGTATGCTACTATGGAGGAAGGTTATGTCAAAACTATGGGAGCTTACTATGAATATCGATCAACCAAAGAAGGAAATAGAATGCTTGAATTGCTTGAACATCTTAATGATATGGCCACTGAGTTTTGTGAATTACATAATATAACTTGCTGCTTTAGAAAAGACTATAAACACTCTCTCTATCAATGTAAGTATAATAGTGATCCTATTATTGCTTCTTATCAAGAGTGTAAATTTGCATGCCATGATATAGAACAAGTTGAGAAATATATTGCTTATGTTGCAGCCCATGAGATAGACTTTCTTATTGATAATTTTTTTGCAACTAGTCATGAAGCTCGTGTAATGAAAGGACACATTTCTATTCTTCTCCAACTTTGCAAAAAGGAATTTAGTGATAATGTTTATGTTAAAGAAAGAATTCTTGCTTCCATGGAAAGTACTAATATTTTGCAGGAAGAGGATGATGAAAACATAAGCTTGGAAGAGGAAGTATGTGAAGAGGAGATTGAAATGGATGTGCTCCAACCTAAGCTTGGGGAAGAGTTGGATCTCCCAACTTCACCATCAACATTTGATAGCACTCAAACTCAAAAATCTTTTGTTATTTATGAGAATCCATGTTATGATGAGTGTCAAACTGAAAATTCTATGGTCCTATATGATAACCCATGCTATTATGATGAAACTAATAATGCTCCTTTACTTTTCAATGCTACTAGTGAACTTATTGATGATAATGAGGAGTGTTGCTTAAATATGCTATATGATAATGCTTTAGATGATGGTCCTATGCTTATTGATAATCCTCCATGTTTAGAAGTTGTTACTTATTTATGTCAGGATAAAATGATATACTTGCTGTTTGTGATGGTACTCTTACTCATGAGAGTCCTACTTTGTTCTTGAACTCTCCTACTTACACCATAGAGGAGAAATTTGCTTATGTTGAGAAATACTTATGTGATTTGCAACTATCTTTAGTTCCAAATCTTTGTTGCAATCATGATAGTAAACTTGATATTGATCTTATTAACTATTTTGAAAGAGGGAAGCATGCTAATGAATTCCATAATAAATTTAATAATCCTCTTTATGTGCCTAAATTATCTAAGTTGAATGATTCTTGTGGTTATATGGTTGAATTTATTTCTACTACTTGCAACTATTATGAAAGAGGAGGTGATAAGAACCCTCTTTATGTTACTAATAATTATATGCTGCAAGTAAATATTGTTAATATGCATTGGAAACTTCTATTTATGGTGATTCATTCATATACAAAATGCCAATGCATAGAAAGAAAGTTAGACTTCGTTGTTATTACTTTTGTGTTTTGTTTTTCTCTCAACTAGGGTTCAACTTGACTATTATTTTGATTGGTTTGAGAACACCATGGGATCCTGGTATTATGCATGAACACTTCCAAGGAAGAGGGACACATCAAAGTTCAAGCTCCCTCATGAGCTTCGTCCACATAAATATCAAGTAAGAAGCCTAGCTAATGGCTATAAAGAAAGCGCTTTACGGGAGGCAACCCGGTTTTTTTATTTGTGATTTTCTTTGTGTCCTCTTGCTGTAACAAGAGACTTTGTTTAGTTTAGTTTCTGGAATTTTTAATAAAGTGCCAAGTTTTACTCATTTTGGTTTGAAAAGTTGCTTATAGCGTTCGGAGATTTTATTCCTGCACGAATCTGTGCACGGTATGATTTTTAATTCTTATTCTGTAACTCCGAATGAGCTCATATTTGAACTGTAGTTGCAACTTTTCATCCTCTGTATGCATGAATTTTTCGGAATTTTTCGACAAAGTTAAGTAGGGTAGAAAAATACGTTTTGCTGCTGCTGTTTTTCTGGACAGATTCTGTCCCATTTTGTTTGATGCATGCTTTGAACTTTTAACTTGAATCTTTTTGATCCAATTGAGTTTATGAGTAGGCATACAACATTATACACTTTCTGGACATCATATGAATTTTTGTCAAGGATTATATGCAGCAAGAAATCTATTTGTTTATCACTACTAATGCACCCCACAGAAAAGAAATGGGAGAAACGGTGTTTTGAAGTTTTTTCACAGGGATTAGAGGAGATGCACCAAGAGCTATCCAAGGATGGTGAAGACCATAAGCTTGGGGATGTGAAGACAACCCCACTGGACCTACACACTCTCGGTTTGCACACGTCTAACTTCTGTTTTTCGATCGAAACACTTTATCGCATAAACTTGGAGCGTCTTTTTGTTTGTTTTGGTTTGATTTTTATTTTGTGAGACCACCACACTATCATTTATATATGAGAGAGCTACTGGAAATTTGGGTTGATTATGTTGGATGCTATTATAGATTGGGAAAAGGGATGTTGAGTTGATTTTAAAAGATACATATAGTTGCATGATTCATGAGCTTGTTAATGAGTAATAATTTGCAAGTATTTTATCAAGAGCTATCTTTTATTCATGTTTTGATGCTGAATGTTATTTACTTGTTTAACATGGATTAGTTAGTTCTATGGACACTCATGCATGCATTTAGATGGTCAACTTTCTCCCTCTTGCTAGCCCAAAAATTCCAACAAGCAAAAACTTGTTTCCAACACCTTCAACCAAAGTTTTTCCAGTGAGTCCACCATATCTACCTATTAGCTTTATGCTATTCCGAGTATGTTTATCATGATATTTGTGTTATCTATACCTCTGAATGAAAATGCTTATGTTGTTGATTGTTATGGGAAAAGTTGGTTATAGAGCTCTCTCGAACTTGATGCACACTTTACTTTCATTGCATAAATAAAATGACCCATTGTGATTAAAATTATGATGTTGTGGGCTTGACAAATGTCTTTGGTTGAGAGTTAGCTCATATGTGCTGTCACATGGCAAGCTTTCAACATGCACTTCATTTCATTTAGTTGATATCATGTACTTTTGTTTATGGATGCTTACCATGGGTGAAATAAATGTGGAAATGAAGTAGTTTAAATGAGTTTGTATAAATGGTTAGAGACGCCTGGGCCGCTAATCTAAGCCATGCATCATTCATGGTGGAAATTTACTTACATGCTATGGTGAACCTTCTGTGATACACCTTACAATAAAAAGCTATCTAATGGTAAATAAAAAGGGTGTTGAGATTGTTCATTGTGTTTGTTTGTCTTGTCATTTTGATATGGGCTTGTTCCATATCCTGGGACAAGAGGTACCCCAGTTGACGCTCTTAATGATACTATTATTACTTACAATGATATTTAACTTGAACTTGCTTTGTTTCCCAAGTTGAGTAACACATGGAGTAGGTACTTGTATTCAAGGGGCATGAGACTTTCAACCTGTACTTTGTCAAGCACACTACTCATATTTGCTTTCACTTTAAACTTAATCATTCAAGATGCTATGATAGGGGAATGAGAGCTTGACACCAAGGATTACCACATTACAATCATTAACTTAAGTAGAGAAGTTCAGAAGTTAGATGAAACTTATTCATGCTTTACCTCTACTCATATATATATCTTTCCAAAGTGTCCACCTTTTATATTCAGATTTTCATCAATACTCTATGACCATTATAGGATGTTCTTTCTTTCATTATGCATACATGTGGTCCATAGTACTTTCTTTTATGTTACACTTTGTGAATTATCATTGAACATCCTTGCATTGAATACTTGATATCACTTCATAAACTATCTTGCATATTGCTACTCCTTTTAAGAATGAATCATTTGACTCTATGTAGCAATAGTAATCATCTTTGATATCCATTGATAGTATTAAATTGCAAAGTCCATGTTAGTTTTATCACCTTCATACTCGAGGACGAGTATAGGTTAAGCTTGGGGATGTTGATGCATGTAAAATGCATACATGAACTTTGCATTATTACTTATATTCCAGTCATATTTGCATCATATAAGGGTTATATCACTGTTTTATAATGATTTTGGGAATATTTATGTTTTCCTATTTTTATGGAATTAACCCTGCGCAGGCAGAAAACCCTATTTTCATATTTTAATGTTTCAGGGACCCAAACGACGTCCAAATGACCTGGAAATTTACGAGCATCAGTTTTTGGAAGGAAGAAGACTGGGAGCGAAGGAAGCAACAAGCGGAGGCCCGAGGGCCAAAGAGGGGCCCACGCGGCCAGTACCTGGGCCGCGTGGGACCCCCATCTGGGCCTCGAGCTCCGTTGCCGTCGATCTTTCCCCACCGACTCCGTTGACCTAAAACCGACTATAAAAATAGTCCCCGACGTTCTCGGAAGGAGCGCCGCAGAAACACAGAAACACCGAAACAGAGACCTGGAGTTGCAGATTGGAGGGGGAAAACTCCGGCGGGGCGCTGCCGGCGTGGTCTCCATCTTCTCCAACGACTTCTCCACCGTCTCCATGATGAAGAGGGAGTAGTCCACCTCTGGACTATGGGTTTGTGGAAGTAACTTATGTATCTCTCTCTCTTGAGCTTCACTAATTAGTACCGTATGAGCTGCTGAACATGATTACGGTCATCTATGTAATACCTTTGTGGTGGATCTTTTTATGAGTTAATATATGTTTGAGATTGCAATGGTTTTGTTTCAGTTATGAAAGTAGATGCATATTATGTACCCCGTTCTTATTTACTTGTCATGATCAAGCATGTTTATGAGAGCGTGTGAGGGGGAACGTGTGCATTAGTTGGAGTAACGGGGGTGGCTAGTGCAGTGAACGTGAGAGAAAGTTCTGCGATCCACTTGGGTATCTCTACCTTACTTTGTTGCCTCACTAGGGATAAAAAGAAATACCATGCTACCGGAGATGTGGGTGTGACCATTGCCACTTCCTCCATGACTAGATCTAGCATGTTCTTATTTTAACTTCATGTCATGATACTTATTGCTATACTCTGAGTTATCTTAATTACTGAGGTGTTATGATTTAGTTCGCATCTTGGTGGAGTATAAGAGAGACTAATAACCAAAAGGTCTCTATGTTAGGACGTGATGCCCATATAATTATAACTTGTCATTAAACTGTTGTGTTGCAATCTCATATGTCAACTCTAGTGTTCCATTGTCTACCACTTTATTAAAGAGAGAGTGCATTTGTGAAACCATGAACCCCGGTCCATTTTTAATCATAAGAAACACCTTTCCAACACTTTTACCACTTTTCCATTTTCTGCCATTTAAAAATCCGAAAATACAAAAACACTTTTACATCTTGCATTCATCATATAAAACCCAAAAATATCATTTATCATTGCTACCACCATCCTTGCATATTTATTTACCACCATTGCATATTTATTTCTTGTTTGCATTGCATATTATCTTGATATCATTCTCACACCTTGTGCTTGACAACCACTAGGTGAGGTTGAGGACCAAAACATTTACTTTGTTTTGTAGGTAACCAAAAGAAGGATAGGAAAGATAAATCTTCACTACTGATTCCCCGAGAGTTCGATATTAAACCCTCGAGTCACCCCTCGTGGGGAAAACACGTCTTCCACTTACTACACACTCTGCACTTGGAGTCTCAACCTAACCCATATTCTTTTGACGCAGGTAACTACGTCAAGGGCCATCACATGTCACTTCAAAAATTATCTTTGTTATCGTTTACCTACTCGAGGACGAGTAGGAACTAAATTTGGGATGCTTGTTACGTCTAAAAAGTATCTATAATTTTTTATGTTCCATGCCTGTTATATATTAAATACCACATGTTTTATTTACACTTTATATCATTTTTATGCATTTTCTGGGACTAACCTGTTAATAAGATGACACAGTGCTAGTTCCTGTTTTCTGCTGTCTTTTTGTTCCAGAAATTCTCTTCGGAAAATATTTTCCAAAAGGCATGCCAATTTACGTGATTTATTTCTACACGGGAACGAAGCCACTGCCCGAAGGAGGGGCCCAAGAGGCAGCCCAGGCGGAGGTGACCCCACGGCACGGCAGAGGGGGCCCCGCGCCGCCAGGCCGCCTGGCCCACCTGGTGCCCTCCTGGCACCCCCCCCTTTCGCCTATAAATTGCATCTATTTGGGAAACCCTAGACACCAGATCAGAAATCCACGAAAAGTTCTGACGCCGCCGTCATCGTCAACCCTAATTCAGGAGGGTTCTGGAGTTCTTCCCGGCACCCTGCCGGAGGAGAAATCATCACCGGAGGGCTCTTCATCATCATGTCTGCCTCCGGAGTGATGCGTGAGTAGTTCTTCACGGGACTACGGGTCCATAGCAGTAGCTAGTTGGTAGTCTCTCCACTATATGCTATCATGTTTAGATCTTGTGAGCTGCCTAACATGATCAAGATCATCTTTATGTAATGCTACATGTTGTGTTTGCTGTGATCCAATGAATTGTGAAGTTATGATCAAGTTTGTTCATCTATTTATATACATGTTTTGTCTATGTTCCTGCATGCTCTCCGTTGTTAGTAGATGTTTTGGCCAAGTAGATGCTGGTGACTGCAAGAGAGGGTATTTATACTAGATAGTGGGTTCATGCCTCTAGTAGCATGGGCTCGAATTGACAGAAACCACTAAGGCTGTAGATGTGATGTTGCCACTAGGGAGAAAACAACTCTGTTTACGTCTATATGTCGTATGTTTTGTTTACATTACACACTTTGCTTAACGCAGATATCTGTTGCTTGCAACTTAATACTCACGGGAGACACGGATGCTATCCCGGGGGTGGATTATTAGTCATAGATGCAGCTAGTAAGCGGTCTATGTATTATGATGTAATGCCCAATAGATCTAACAATGAACATGTTCTTATCATATTTTGCATATTCATGCATTTGCACTTCGTCAATTGGCCAGCTGTAATTTGTTTACCCAGCATGTTAATCTATTTTATGGAGAGACACCACAGTGAACTGTGGACCCCGGTCCTTTATTCCACACTGATAAAAGCACCGTTTCCCCACGCTCTGCATTTATTTACTCGTTGTTCCTTTTTGCACTCATCATCATTTTCCACACCATATGTTTAATCCTTTGTATTCAGCAAGCGAGGCAGATTGACAACCTTCCTGTTTCGTTGGGGCAAAGTACTGTGATTGTGTTGTGTGCGGGTACACGTTGATCTATAATCGTCAGAGTAGATTGACACCGTGTTGAAACTCTTCCAATTCCTACTGGTTCGATAACCTTCGTAGATTTAAAGGGAAAATTTGCTGCTGAACTACTTCATACCTTTCTCTTGGGGTCTCCCAACAAACGTGTGTTTACGCGTCATCACCGATCGCCTTCCCGCGGCGTCCATCCGAAGTCGCGTATGCTTCTTGACCTCCTACCTGGCGCGCAGCAGCGCACGCACCCGGAACTTCTGAAGAGTGGCGAAAGACTCCTCCACCACGCAATGCACCAATTAATGCTTCCTCACACCTCGCCGACGCGATGGACATCTCCACCAACTTATGCTCCTCCAGTTCCTCTGGGCTGGCTAGAGGCTCGTCCGACGATGAACCAGAGTAGCTGGCTGCGGGCTCCTCCACAGCCGTGAGGTCAATGAAGTTACCCCCAACACCGTGCGCCGGGGACAGCTCCTCCTGCGCCTCAGTCGGGGAGGCCGCTGTGGACATCATCTCTTCTGATTCCCACGGCGCGAGGTTATTTGAGCTACCCCCAGCTACGGCTGCTGAGGGCAGCACCTCCTCCGAGTCCGACGGCGCGAGGTCCCCGATCTCCCATGTCTTCCGTGCTGCGTAGCATTGTATAAATCCTAAATAAACAAATGGCCATAACCATCGAAGCAATTTATACTCAAGCAGAAGATGGGAACACCCTGATATTTCATACTAAGCGAGTTTTCAGAAAAATGCGGGAAGACGAAATATTAGACAAACGATAACATCAAACCAATCGTGTGCAACAGAACAATGTATCGCACACAATTTACTTAGGATAAGCCTATGCGATAGTTTAGTAGCATTTTATACGGACGTATATAAATACATCGTGTGCGATACTGCGTATGATTGCACACGCTTTATGTCAGAATGTCCATGTACGACGGCGTTCACACGCTTTATAAATTGGAACCGTATGTGAATGTTTGCGCCTGAGACACGGTTCGGGGCCTCGCAAACAACTTTAATTCTGAACGGTAAGCAATATAGGATAACGGAAACGGACGCCTGCATCCAGGATCGCGGCGTCGATCTTAAATTGCTGGATCTATACTAGTGCGTGTACACTAGAGCTAGAGCAGGCAGTACTCATCCTGTAGGTCTTGCATGCAAAACTAATCAATGGCATGTGCATGCACCTATTAAATCTATTAAATATTAAAGTTTTCAATAGAGTCCATCCGAGAGTTAGATTATTATATGCATGGGTGCAGGGATGAAAACGGTACATAATCTTTTCGATTTTTTCACGGAAAAACGGAAACGCAATGAAAATACGTAAGTAGAAACGAATTTGCGAAACAAAACGGAAATATTTATGCAGAAATGGAAACAGAAAGGGAACAAAGTATTCTGGTGGAACGACTTCGGAAACGGAAATTCCATTTTCGGTAGTAACTTTCGGGTTTTTTTTTTGCGGTGATTTCCAAATCCAAGAGGCACAGAAATTCTAGTGAGAACATTTAGTCACAACCCAATATCTGGATAAAAAAGAAAAGAAGCTGAAGATATCATGTTTAGGACCTATGTAATAGCATATCATCTCTCACTCAGCTCGTTCCCAGTTCTGCATTTCAATGTTATACTAGTGATATGAACGATAATAGATATTTTTAATGCTGCACATTATATTATATAATCAGATATCTCCTTATAATTTTATTTCATCTTTAAAATTTGACAAGTTTATGGATTTTCTTGGCTTTTTTTAATTATTTAAGGCGCCTCTCAGTTTCGGTAAATACCTGCTTTCTGTTCCGTCTCTGCACCGTATGCGGTATCTGTTTCCGGCAATATTTGTTTACACATTTGTTTCCGAGTTTCTATATTCGTTTTCATTTCCACCAAAAAAATATAAAAACAAATGTGGCACTACTTAGTTCCACCGGTCCGCTCTATTTCCATGCCTACATGGGTGCTTAATATAGCTGTAAATGATGTGGCATAAGAATATAGCCAACAGCTGACTATATTATTATCCTTACTCTTTCGCCTAGCTGCAGTCTTCAAAGCCGTCCGCTTTTAATCGTTTTAGCCCCTGCAACAATGTTACCGCTACATGCACCTAAGGCTATTTTATGTACAATCGTCTGGTAGGTGTGACATATTGCGGTCCACTCTTTATGGATGTTGCTGCGTATGCACTACTGCTATTCATGTTGCTTAATACAGTACATATAATATGGTCGAGTTCAGTGCTAAGTATACATTATAAATGTCTTACTTCATTACACCACTAGCTTATCTCAATGTACTTCTTATACCCTGAAATTTAAAACTACTCCATGCTGCGAGGGGCGATGGGGTGACTAATCGCACATGATTCGTAGACTGTGTATGTGATTGAGTCCACCATCTCATACGAAATATTAAGAAAAATTGTGTGTTATACTAGTAGTAGCCATCAACTTCTGCGAGGGGGTTCCACCTTGTTTCTTCCGTCGTCAACATCTAGCTCGCTCTAAAAGGCGAAATCAATTGTTTCTCTGACGTAGGCAACCAAACACTTAATATTCCCAGCTAGTAAGTCTGATGGCCTGACGGAGACAGCCGAACGCGCCAAATGTGTCGACTGTGAAGTACTCCCTCCCTTTTTTAATATAAGATGTTTTAGATGTTGCACATG
Source organism: Poa pratensis (assembly GCA_947311845.1). Taxonomy (NCBI): domain Eukaryota; kingdom Viridiplantae; phylum Streptophyta; class Magnoliopsida; order Poales; family Poaceae; genus Poa; species Poa pratensis. The sequence goes on along the minus strand of CAMZMU010000038.1, from coordinate 76,975,447 downwards.
TTATCTAGATACATAGTAAAGTTGGTGGACGCACATACTAAAATATGTCTACATATATTTGTACACATGTGATGTGGACAAATGCTACAACATCTTATATTAAAAAACGGAGGGACTATAACTGGAACTGGTAAACATGAGGGCATTGTTCTACACGGATAATAATAGAAACGTTTCTAATGTGTAAAGAGGACATATGGCTACTCTTTAAAGTTGAGCTAATTAATCAGAGTTTGCTTTATTCTATGAAACGCCAGATACTGATACAGTAGGCCGGCCCGTTCTTGGTTCCGTACTGATAGCCTGCAATTGGCTTTAAACATGCAAACGCGGGATGCGCTTTTGACAGTCAAATGCATTGGAGTATTTTTTATTTTTTGCGACAAAGTACTATATCATTTTAGAGCTGGGATACTATCAACTTGACCTGGCCTGATTTAGATGTTCTGCGAATGGGTTGCTGGAACTAATAGTGCAATTATAATCATGAATGGAATGGATCAACGGTGCATCAAGGTGGTGATATACGTCATACGTACTAGACAATAGGCGAGAATCGCCTCACTGCCTCCTTGACGTTCTTGCACGACTTACAGGTGGTTTGCTCTGCGCTGCTGCTGCCGGTCGACATAAGAGGCCAAGAGGAGGCCGGAGTCACTTAGAGTAACACTCTTAGAGTGACAGTAGAAAGGCAGCCAAGCATAAAATGAATCAAGTGTACCTATCGCAACAGACGGCCTTGATTAGGAATGTGTAACACTATCGCACTTGTCCCACTATTTCACTTTACACATCCCTAGCCGGCTAGCCTTGATAACTTCTAACTAAGACCATACTTTTTTTTTGCGAAAGAACTCACGAATATAAGGTCGTGTGTGGTCAGTCACTTGTAACTAAGACCATACGGCCATACATTTCTCACGCGGTGGTGGTATATGGACCGGGTGATCATACCGCCTTACAGCTCAGAATAATAAGGTCGTGTGTGGTCAGTCACAAGGACTTTTGTACTTTGCATATGTGCCTCACCAGTCCCTTACTAAGGAGAAACACGGAGTGGGCCAAATTCTACACTCCGTTTTCTTGCCAACAAACGTTTAAGTAGGCCCGTTCAGGTCGGACCAAGGTAAACTTTTTTTCGCGAAAACGATGCATTGATAGATAAACATTTTTGTACAAGTCCTAGAAAGGACCAACACCCCACCATACAACTCACGACCTATACTAGGGTCTACAGGAGAAGTTGACGAAGACCCCGGGCTCCTGCACTTGTCCACTCTCGCGCCCCGGATTTGATTGTGTCAAGCAAGGTATCCACAGAAAGACGTGCATTGTTGAACACCGCCGCGTTATGATGCTTTCAGACCAGTGGCGTATCCAGGAAAAAATTGGAGGGTGGGCACACTACAACAAAAATGTCGCACCGCGGATTTTTTTTGCCAAATAAGCAGTATAAATAGCGAGGGGGCATGTCGGCGAGGGGCGGTACACGAGCGGGGGGGGGGGGGGGGGGGGGTCGCCAGATCGGCAGCAGCTAGGTCACCATGGCGGCGTGAGCAAGCCAGCAAGGTCGAGTCGAGACCAGAAGACACGGGCACGAGGTGGCGTGTCGGCGAGGGGATCAGCAGGGGATGGTGGCGTCGAGCAAGATCGATTGGTCGACCAAGAGATGCAGCTAGAGGGGAAGGGTTAGATATCACGATTTCTCTTTTCCTGAATTTTGCCTTGTGCATGCCATATGTTCGACAAAATGCATGTTAGTACTTAGCAGAAACTCATTGTGCGTACCTAATTGGTACAATGAACAAAAATTGATTTTTGTGTTTTAGTTTGCATGTAACACATGACCATGCTTAACATCTAAATCAAATCACCTGAAATGTAACAAAGAAAACATGAGATTATATTTCCTGAAATGAAATAGTATACCAAAAAGAATCAAGTCTTGATCCACATGAGAGGTTATCTGTTTTAATGCTCTCAGTTTTGGGTTCAGCGCACTTTCAGTTAAGGTTGTACCATTACTTTAAATCATTTAGCATCCATTCCTATGGTGTCCTCAAAATTTTAGTAATATGGTACTCAGTGAACAATTTCTTACTTTGGTGACTGAACCAGAGCCCCCTCCTTGTCTGCATACCCAACAGAAACCCCAAGCTACCCTTCTATCAAGACATGAAAATTTAGTGCTAAAAATTGCAAGCATAAACAAAATACCATACTGGATTGGATGCAGCTTCGATAGATACTTTATGGGATAACAGCAGGTAAGCATCACCCTGTAACACGAGAAATTTGAAATCTATCAAAGCCACACTCAACTAAGCCCAAACTGAAGCAGCAACCGAAATCCATACAAAAAATACCATCACAATTTCTTCCATGTATATCAATTTAGCCTATTGTTAGTACAAGCACAAATTTGCCACAAGTACTGACAGCTTATTATTTTGAATATTTAACGAGTGACTAGACATCATTGCGGATGAGGTAACTTAAGATCTACCATGGTCGTCTGCCTGATTGATTCTGGATATGTAGAACTCTACAGTTTGGCATGCTAGGCATGCTCCGTGATTCTAGCCATTTCTAAGATAAAGTATCGGCCGCATGGAAGCGTATTGCAGTCCTATTTTCATCGCCTGAGGTAATTCGTTTTTGTGCTGATAATATGATTATATGACCTGATTTTGTATCTGATTCAGTTAGCTATTGTTAGATAGTGCCACTCCCAAATGTCCAATTAAAAGCATGTATCCCTCCACTACAGTGTTTTTGTAGGTTACATTGATTATAAAATCTGCATTTAACTCATTGACCCTTCGGCTACAAACAAATCAACTGTAATATTTTTGCTCGAACTGAACCAATTCACCAAGTAGTGACTTTTTATCAATAAAAGTATCTTTTCTGGACAGATGAGTTCACAACATGTTCATTCCAACGGCGGGTGCTACAACTTGACATCATGTAGCGTGTTGCTTCAGTATAAGTTCCTTTTCTGGAGTGTATGTTTTCTCGAGTAGAATATGACCCTAAGTGGACACTAGCATCCTGACATTTATTAGAAGAGCATTCCTTGGTGAGAGATCCGAAATTCACACGTGATAATAGATGAACCAGGGTTGTATCAGACAACCTTTCCACAGGTCCGTCACCCTGTTCTTGGAGAGTACATGTTTTGTTCTCATTTGAGAAGATGATACACATTGCTGGCTTATAACGAGTTTAGATTTATTCACCTAGCGCATTTATATCTGAAGATATGTTATTTTTGTCAAGAGTCTGCATTGCTTAGTTATATACAGCACAAAGTTTAAGCGGCGTGGGGTCCAGTATTTCATGTTCTTTCATTTGGCTTGTCTGATAGGGTGACATATGCCTTGGCGGGAGCCATGTATTTATGAAGTGTTTCTCTCGAAGGATTGTGAAGGCAATGATCTTTGGTGATCCAACAGTCACCTTTGTTATTGTTGCTTCTAGGATAGGAAGGGTATGTAGAGGCTACCAATTACCAACCTAGAGATTTGCAATTTTTGTCTTCTGAGAAGTTGTATGGGCTTGGAATGCAAGGATTTCACATAACTCTACAAATTCTACTCATGAGAGTAAGGAATATCTCAACTTGGATTTCATTGCCTTGACTGAAGACAAGGAATAACCAAGACCAAGCCAAATCTGTATTACTCATTAGACGAAATGTCACTAGCATTTTCTCAAGACACCGTTGATGACTGCGGTACACTAGTAGAAACGAGACCTTTCGACCAGGGCCGATTTTGCCTCTAGTCCCGGGTGGCTTAAGACCCGAGACTAGAGGGGGGCACTAGTCCCGGGTCAAACGTTTTCTACTTGTCCCGGGTCGTGAGGGAGCTCTAGTCCCGGGTCGTATTACGACCCGGGACTAAAGGCGCGTGGCAGGGCTGCCGCAGGGCGTGGGCCACGCGAGAACCTCTAGTCCCGGGTTGTATTACAACCCGGGACTAGAGGTGGAGCTTTTGTCCCGGGTCGTGGTACAACCCGGAACCAATGCTCTTCCCCCACGAGACCAGCCCTCTGCATATATATTGCATCGCCCCTGCTCGTTTAACATGAAATAATTCATATCTTTAAATCCGTAAATCGAAATTGAACAAATAAAATGTCTAAATCGATTAGAAAAATGAGAGGAATCCAAATTTAACAATTATATCGTCTTTTGCATCACAAGAACTCATTTAAATAGGATAAATTACTTTCGAAAAATCAGCACAAACTCATTTAACTAGACGAAATTATGTAGAAATCAAGAAATCCTAATAATTGAGGATATTCATAAATTGTGGATTACTCTTTGTGAAATTATATGGGTGTCATTTTGCACCATATCTTTTTAGAGGTTTTTTTAATTTATTTGATTGTTTTCAAAAAGCGGTCAAAATGACCACCATGACTCTTATCGGAGAGGTCTAGGGTTTCACCGAAGCGAGGCTTCGGAGTGTTGGAAACCCCACCAAAACCTAGCTGGTTCCATATCATATGTATATAATTGGTTGGGTGTTGTAAATGTCCAATATCCTACTCCGGTGTGTGACCAGCTTCACCTTCTCTCTAGTAAGTTGGTGGACTTATAGCTGAAAATTCTGACTTCGGGCGAAACAGAGGAAATCTCTGCAAGAGTTGGATGGATCTTAATTTTTTATGTTCATATTTCCTAACCTAACACAACCATGCTAAAGGATACCTTTTTTAGGGGGTATTCACTTTATTTGATTTTGTTCGAAAACCGATCAAAATGGCCGCCATAACTGTTCATCGAAAGAGGTCAAATTTTCTAACTATCAATATTTCTGTGATGCAAAAGATGATATGTATAGCATATTTGAATTCCTCTCATTTTTCTAATCAACTTAGACATTTTATTTGTCAAATTTTGATTTCCGGATTTAAAGATATGAATTCTTACATATTAAATGTAAAAAACATAAATTAAAATTCATTTTATTATTATTATTTATTCAAGATACACTATTACATAATCATTCTTAATTATGCAAACAAAGTTTTAAAATTTAAACAATAAAAAGGTTTAAATTGCATCGCCCCAGCTCGTTTAACAATTATATCATCTTTTGCATCACAAGAACTCATTTAAATAGGATAAATTACTTTCGAAAAATCAGCACAAACTCATTTAACTAGACGAAATTATGTAGAAATCAAGAAATCCTAATAATTGAGGATATTCATAAATTGTGGATTACTCTTTGTGAAATTATATGGGTGTCATTTTGCACCATATCTTTTTAGAGGTTTTTTAATTTATTTGATTGTTTTCAAAAAGCGGTCAAAATGACCACCATGACTCTTATCGGAGAGGTCTAGGGTTTCACCGAAGCGGGGCTCCGGAGTGTTGGAAACCCCACCAAAACCTAGCTGGTTCCATATCATATGTATATAATTGTTTGGGTGTTGTAAATGTCCAATATCCTACTCCGGTGTGTGACCAGCTTCACCTTCTCTCTAGTAAGTTGGTGGACTTATAGCTGAAAATTCCGACTTCGGGTGAAACAGAGGAAATCTCTGCAAGAGTTGGATGGATCTTAATTTTTATGTTCCTATTTCCTAACATAACACAATCATGCTAAAGGATACCTTTTTTAGGGGGTATTCACTTTATTTGATTTTGTTCGAAAACCGATCAAAATGGCCGCCATGACTATTCATCGAAAGAGGTCAAATTTTCTAACTATCAATATTTCTGTGATGCAAAAGATGATATGTATAGCATATTTGAATTCCTCTCATTTTTCTAATCAACTTAGACATTTTATTCGTCAAATTTTGATTTCTGGATTTGAAGATATGAATTCTTCCATATTAAATGTAAAAAACATAAATTAAAATTCATTTTATTATTATTTATTCAAGATACACTATTACATAATCATTCTTACTTATTCAAACAAATTTTTAAAATTTAAACAATAAAAAGGTGTAACATCCTAACCGAGGGGTTAATATGATTGATAAGATACTAGTATCAGTAAGTTCTCATTTCTCATTTGGAAGCTAACATGAAAGGAACTCAAAAGTTAAGCGTGTTGGGACTAGAGTAGTCTGAGGATGGGTGACCCAGTGGGAAGTTTGACCAGAGCAACTACTTTGACCTAAGATTAAATGTATGATTTGAGATTGAATGAGTGTATAAGTGAAAAGATTTGGAATAGAATTAAAATATTCGGAATAGAATTAAAATAACACGAGACTAAAAAAATCAGAATTCCTTTTTTCTGGGTTGGTAACCTTTAGTCCCGGGTGGTGTTACCACCCGGGACTAAAGGTCCTCCGGCCCAGCAGCCACGTGAAGCACCTTTAGTCCCGGGTCGTAACCCACCCGGGACTAAAGGGTGGAGGCCTCTAGTCCCGGTTGGCATGTACCGGATGCCAATCTGGTCCAAGAGGCCTTTACCACCCAGGACTAAAGGTGGTGTTTAAGTGAAAAGATTTGGAATAGAATTAAAATATTCGGAATAGAATTAAAATAACACGAGACTAAAAAAATCAGAATTCCTTTTTTCTGGGTTGGTAACCTTTAGTCCCGGGTGGTGTTACCACCCGGGACTAAAGGTCCTCCGGCCCAGCAGCCACGTGAAGCACCTTTAGTCCCGGGTCGTAACCCACCCAGGACTAAAGGGTGGAGGCCTCTAGTCCCGGTTGGCATGTACCGGATGCCAATCTGGTCCAAGAGGCCTTTACCACCCGGGACTAAAGGTGGTGTTTCCACTAGTGGTATGTAGGTTATCCATCGTGCTTCCTTTCTCCATTTGTGTTTCTCCGGCTAGATTCTTCTATATGTCTCATTCGGCGGTACCGCTGCAGGCGGCGTGTATTTGCCTTGTTCTACTGTGGTTGGGAATGTCGGACCGGTGGTGTTGGTCGACCGCGGGGGCGTTATGTTCTATATCCTCATCGCTGGGCATTCCATTTTTTCTCCTATCTTCACAATATTGTTGCATGTAATTTAAAGGTGCCAAAAATAAGAGTGCTTTGTGGCAAGGGTCAATTTCTATTGGTTCTTGTGTGTTGGATGCCATATACATTTGATTGTTACTATCCGTCACCTTTCTTCCATTTTTGTTGTGTCTTTGCCTCACTATCTTTCTTCCATATGCGGATCATCTACGGCATGGAGAAATTTTGGGATAGTTTGTTTTTGGAGAGATTTATTAAGCTTATTGTGCCTTGATATTACTCTTTGGCTGCGTAATTTGGAATAATGCCCAATATTGTCTTTTCCAGTGGGGATAGACATGTACAATTTCTAGTGTTGTCTTGAAGTTCTTTTGCTCCTTGAAAGTTGAAACATAAGCTCAATTCGCTGAAGCGTCGAGCGAGCTGAACTATGCAGAATTCGGTAGTTACATTTGTTATTGATGTTTGGTACTGAATTCTGTTCCATATAATTTTGGTGATTTTGTAGACATAAGTTGTAATTGAATTTGAGGGAATACAATTTTTCAGTAGTCAGGATGGTGGCGCCATGTGTATGGATGTTCTTCTCACTAGAAATTGTTGGTATGCTCTGTCTCTATTTCGAGAGAGAGAGAGGTAGGCATTCTTGTATTCTTGAGTTGTTAGCACATTGTGAACAATTTCCAAACTCTTCTGGTCAACAGGAATTTAATGTCTAAATAACGGATGGAATCTTAGGTGAGAACATACCGAGAAGTAATCAGTCAAGAGTGATTGTAAATTATATCACCTATACAATGGAAGAGGTTGGGCAATTTCAACATACTACCACCTGGTCAGAGAATGTTTATGCTGAAAATAAGACAGTTCAGGGAGACAATTTGTTTCTTTTCTGACAAAACGATAGCCTTGTGAGCCCATATTGCATACCTTTCATCACATTGTATTTTTCAGAAGATTTTTTGTCGGGGACACAAGTCTAAACTTAAATAGAATTTGTGCACAATATCCGTACAAACTTAACAAACTCCACCTTGATGAATATTAATTATCCACCGCTTTGAATTTCGTGAGTTACGCTGCTACTACCAGACTCCACGTGACTCCACCTGCAACTATAATCCGTTTTGTTCATTCAACACCATCACACACTGACCAATGATATTTGTGGAAGGTCTTCCAAATCAGAAAAAAATCATTGTCGCTTTTAGTCATCTTGAGTAAAATTTATAGTCATCTCTCACTCTTTTGGGATAGTTTTATACAGGTCCCACAGCTATACCCTTTCACCTCCGTCTACATCCATGTGAGCGTGGCAACACCGTCTTCACGCGCTGCCCGGAGAAGCGACGTCAACTACTTCGCGGTGGCGGCACGGAAGACGAGATGGCAGGGTGATGCCACCTCCCTACTTTCACAGCATAGACTACTTCTTTGATTACTTCAGCGGCGGGGAAGATGGGTGGCGGCGGTGCGGATCCCTCTGCCCGCCGGCTCGTTTCCTCTTCGTCACGTAACGTGAATCCCTCCTCACTTGTCCGCTTTTTTTTTCCAAATTGGGCCTTAATGGAATTTTTCGGCCCAGTTCACCACGGACGACTTTTTTGATGGGCAAATAGAATCCAAGGGACAATTGGCACATTGCCGGAATTGAAGTTCATCGAACGGACAGAAACTAATAGATGGCGTGATCGAATGGTCAAACTGGCTGAGTCGTGAGAGAGCTCCTCTTTGACTTAGTTTTCATATCCCTAATTGTCATAGAAATGTAATAGTGACATTTAGAATATTTGAATGAAATATGATGTTACTTTTACTGCGCATGTTGTGAGATTTTAATGTGCATTGGCATCTATTCCTACCCCTACTGCAGACACACGAATAGTCAAATGAGAAAACCTTAGTGCAAACGAGTATAAAACCGTTGCTAAAAACAAGCATCATCGGAGAGGTTAAACCTTCCATTCCCGAAAAGGGCCTTCCCATTAGTAACGAGGCTCAGTGAACGTAGGGTTTTGCCGTTTCCACAGATGGTTTTGACCCATTTTCATAGTGTAGGTCTACACTAGTGGTACATAATCAGTCCACCCTGCACCATGTCGACTTCTAGCTCTCATGTATGTACATTGTCTTGAATCAACTTAGTGCCTCTGCATGATGAAGCACACAACCCTTTAGCAGTCGCCACATGTTGCCACATGACGGAATTCAGACACCATTAGCATCACGCTCTTACGTCGTCATCATCGATTCTTTGCCATCTTCTATCCTCACCGACATCCATGTCGATCCTTCAAAATTTCTAGTCCGACCCAGTGAAACGTATCCAACTGCACGACGCACTTAGACTCCACAAGTGTTATACGCATGTCGCTCCTTGCCGCCTGCAATCCCATCTTGAATGCTGATCAACTAGGCACCATACTACACAATCAGGCATATTCATGCAACGCTCAAACACACGTAGAACATAGCTCAAAATATCCATGGATCAAACTTGCCAATTTCCTTCTATCTTTGTGCGAACCTGCAACTCCGCATCTTTCTTCTGTATCATGCATCCGCTGCCATCCCGTACACAAAACAGTGTACCGAGCAAAGAAACTAAAAAACAATAGCCCTCGGGGACTTCCATGTGCACGTAACAAAGAACAACATTCATTTGAAACTAACCAAACCTCACCATACATCCTCACAGAGTCACACTCACGTGCCCAAAGCTCCATGGTCAACCGAGTTTTTGTTATTCTCTTGCTCCGATGGAGAAGCACAGTATTTTCCACACGAATCTCCATCAGCTGCTGCTGCTAGGCCTCCTGCAGCACCCGTACACCCGCGCGTAACCTGAGCATAGCCATTCAATATGGCAACGGGGAAACTAACCACTGGTTATCGCTCTACCACAGCCATCGTCGTGCAATAAAAATCTTCCCGTCCACATCCCATTAACCGCCATGGGACTAGTTCGTCTACCATCCCCATCCCTATCCTCATCGGGTAAGTAAATAACCACCGTATATCCATCCCCGACTTAGCCAACAATATTGAGCCCAAAAAAGAACAACATTCTCCAACACCGTTGCTAAATAATTGAAAACAACATATATAGGATGAATATGGGCACACAACTATAAATAATACAACCATAAATAATATAGGTTCAAATGGGCACACAACCACAAGTAATATAATTTCAAATGGTCACACAGCCACAAGTAAACTCGAATGAACATATCTAACCGCACATGTCATGTGCCCTAGCGTGGAATCATGGGTATAGTGCTCACCCAGACCCATCCCCACTTATATGGTGGGGAGAATTTTGTCTTTGATAAGAGCCCCACAGGGATTAAAATCTAACCAAAATCATCCCCTCCGATTACTAATCGGGGAGTTTACTGTCTCGGTGCACTTCAACCATGAGGCCGCCGAACCATTATGGGTATCTTCCGTTTATGGTCCACAGGAGGAGCCGGATAAAATCCCTTTTTTGGAGGAAATCAAAAACACGAGAACCACATGCTGCGGACCATGGGCGATTACGGGCGACTTCAACCTCATCCTAGATGCCAAAGACAAAAACAACAGAAACCTTAACCGCTGCATGATGGGAAAATTTCGGAAGGTTGTCGACGACCTCATGCTGAACGACGTCGCTCTAAATGGTCGTGCATACACTTGGTCCAATGATAGACAAAACTGCACCCTCACACGCATTGACAGAGTTCTCGGATCGGTGGAATGGCACATGCTCTTCCCGAGCTATTTTCTCCAGGGCGTTTCATCCGGTTTTTCTGACCATTGCCCCTTCTTCTCTCCACTTATATGAAGACACATAAATGCAGAAGGTTCAGGTTTGAGTCTTATTGGGTGGACAAGGAGGGTTTTCAGGAGGTCGTGGCTGATGTTTGGAACCAAACCGAACCAAGGATCAAGTCAACGCTATTGCGATCTTTGACGGCAAGCTTCAGAGAATGGCTAGAGCACTCCAAAGTTGGAGCGCCAAAAAATTTGGTGACATCAAACAGCAGATCATTTGGGCTAACACAATAATTGGATGCCTAGACAAAGAAGAAGATAGACGAACTCTCTCTTTCCGAGAAAGATGGTTAAGGAGAGAGTTAAAGAAAAAACTACAGGGACTTTGTGTTGTTGAAAGAAGTATGGCACGGCAAAGATCTAGGCAATTATGGCTCTCCGATGGTGACGCCAACACGAGCTTCTTCCACATACATGCTAGCCATAGAAGGAGGAAAAACTACATAGGGAGCCTGCAAGACGGAGACCAGGTCGTTGCTTCTCATGAGGATATTCACCACATACTTTTCTAGCATTTCAAGGCTAGATTTGGCGGTCCCGCCACCAGGAATTTCCAGCTTAATTTAGACTAAATCGGCATGAACAAGTTGGACTTAAGTGAGTTAGAGGCTGCCTTCACGGAAGAGGAAATTTTGGAGGCCTTGACAGAAATGCCTAAGGAGAAAGCACCCGGTCCAGATGGGTACATCACTCTCTTCTACCTAAAATGCTGGCAAACAATCAAAAAGGACCTTCTTGAGGTGTTTAACACTCTTCATGGTTCGGATGGTCGTTTTTTCGAGCGCATCAACAGTGCATATACCATTCTCCTCCCTAAAAAACCAGGTGCTTGCGAGCCTGGAGATTTTTGGCCCATAAGTCTCATTCATAGCCTTGCCAAGATTTTCTCCAAGGTGCTGGCCCGTAGATTGGCCAATGTCCTTCCATCTTTTGTTGGAAAAAAAATCAGGGAGCTTTTTTGAAAGGTCGTTCTCTCCATGATAATTTCAAACTTGTCAAAGAGTCAATCAAGTTCTTAAAAAACAAGAGATGCAGCTCCTTATTGCTGAAACTGGACATAGCTAAGGCTTTTGACACGGTGGCATGGCAATTCCTTCTTGAAATCCTTCAGAAAAAAGGTTTTGGTCGAAAATGGATTTCTTGGATAACTCTACTCCTCGCTTCAGCATCCACAAGCATCCTCCTCAATGGTACGCCAGATCCAACTATCTGGCATGCTCGTGGACTCCGTCAAGGTGATGCCCTCTCGCCGATGCTTTTCATACTCGTCATGGATGCACTCAGTCTTTTATTCCTCAAAGCCGAAGCTGAGGGGCTCCTATCTCCTATTCATGAGAGGCAAGACATGAACACTTCAGTTAGCGAGGCGTCTACGGTTAGATTCCTTCTTGAGGCTTTCGGAGGAGTCTCTGGACTAAGATGCAACCTGGCCAAGAGTAGTATCACGCCCATTGTGTGTGATCCGGATCGGATCAATGAGATCAGCGGGATCCTTGCCTGCCATGTTGAAGCGCTGCCGATCACATATCTCAGTCTACCTCTCCACTACAGAAAAACCCGTAAGGAAGATTTTCAGATTTTACTTGACAAAATAAGAAGGAGACTCGCAGCATGGAAAACTCACATGCTTACTCAAGGTGGCAGGCTTATCTTGGTCCAATCAGTGCTCTCCGCTATGACAATCTTTCATCTCATGTCATTAAACCCTCCACCGTGGTTCTTCAAAGCTATCGATAAAATCCGTAAAGCTTTCTTATGGAAGGGTATAGAAACTATCAATGGGGGTCACTGTCTGGTCGCTTGGCCTATGGTTTGCAAGCCCAAATTGCAGGGTGGGCTGGGCATTCTGGACCTCAAAATTATGAGCATGGCGCTGCATGTTAGCTGGGCTTGGAGCATCAGAACGGCTGACAAACCTTGGAACTCCCTGATGTCGCCGGTTGAGGAGACTATTAGGCAAATTTTTAATGCTGCAGCAAAGGTTGTGGTCGGAAACGGAAAGAAAACTTTTTTCTGGACTGATAGATGGATTCATGGTAGGTCGGTGAAAGATTTGGCTCCTGAGGTGTATCTCATCATCAATCCGGCAACTAGAACCAACAGAACGGTCACGGAGGGCCTCTTGGAGTGCAATTGGATCAACAACATCAAAAAACCGATCACCATTAGCACCTTCTTGCAGGCTTTGTCCATCTGGGAAGAAACACGGTCGTTCCAACTAAACCCAGATATCGTGGACGCCTGGACTTGGACCTGGAAGCCAACGGATCCTTCTCTACTAAATCGGTCTATTCAGCTCACTTTGCTACCAACATCAACTGCGCCGCGGCCAAGGCAATCTGGGAGTCATGGACTCCGCTCAAGATTAGATTTTTCGCTTGGCTGCTCTTCAAGCGGCGGATATGGACTGCTGATCGACTGGAGAAAAGGGGCCTCCAACATAACCCAAAGTGTGTATTTTGCAACGCTAGCAGCGAAAACACAGAACATCTCTTCATGAGTTGTGCGGTAGTCAATATAATTTGGTGCACTATTTTGGGTTGGGCTGGTCTCACTCAGATTATGCCACAAACTTCCTCATCGCTGAATCATTGGTGGCTGTGCGGAGAAAGACAACTCCAAGGGAACGATCGGAAAAGATTTATTGCGACCTACATGCTGGTGGTCTGGTCTATCTGGTGCGAGAGGAACATAAGAGTCTTTGACAAGGTTGTCACACCAATTCAAACTCGACTGAAAACATCAAGGCTGAAGCACTACAATGGGCAGTTGCTAGCAGGGGTCGCATTAGTTTCCAGTAGTTTCCTGTTGGTCGTAGTGCTATCTAGGTCGTTCCTTCAGGATATCCTGCTCTCATTCTTGTTTTTGTTTTTGTTTCTATTCATGGTCGTTAGTATGCTGTACTTTGGTCTTATATGACCCAAACCTTCCTCTCTCTCTTAATATATAACATGCAGCTCTGTTCTAAAAAAAAAAACGTGACTTAACCATCGGGATAGGGAAATGGGCCACGTTGCCACATTGAATAGCCATCCTTGGATCAGCCCGGCTCTGCCCGACGCGGGCTGCTATTTTTGCTGGCCACACGCACCCTGCACGGGCCAGGTCCCCGCTGAGCCAGCCACTCCTGCACTCGCCATGGCCCATGGGCCGCTCCTTCCTGGCGCATGCTGCGGGCGTCCGGCCGCTCGTTGTTTCCTGGTCGCCTCGCTACTTCGAATTACGCCGCAGCGACACACGTCTCTATCCGATTCGGAACGATCAGATCTGCCGTCGTTCTTCGAATTATACATCCTAGAATCTAAAGAAAATCTCACAACTGACAACTCGCGTGGAAGCATCCTTCAGTGGTCTGGTCAAAGTCATCCCTCCATCAACGATGGTGCTTTGGATGCTTTGGATGTACTTACTCCATCAAAAAATAAGTGTCTCAAGTTTGTCTAAATGTGGATATATCTATACATGAAACATATCTAGATACATCTTTTTTGACAAACTTGAGACACTTATTTTGAGACGGAGGGAGTATTATCTAATCAAGTGACAGGTACGTGTGATGGTGGCGCGGTTGACGTCTGTGTATTCTTTGTGTCCATTTGCATTGCCTCATTTCTACTACTCGCTCCGATCTCAAAAAGGTGTCGTGAGTTGTTGCACGTAAAGAATTCGTTTGCCTTGACAGTGATACGTACCGATTTGGATGGAGTATACTATTTTAAAGAAAAAATAGGGGTTTCGCCTTTCCATTCATGGAATGAAAGAGCCCAAAGCGCGAATGTTAAGTTTGACAGCATCCGAGCCCAGCAGAAGTACATGAACCGGGTGTTTCCATCTACTAGAATTCTTATTACATCATCTGATAGCTACTAAGATGAAGTAGTTTTATCATTTCTGATACTATTGGTATGGGAACATTTTGGTCCCATCTATTACATAGTTTCTGAGGTAAAATGTGATCACATTTTTTCAAACGGAATAAATGTTGTCACGAGGTCAGAGCAACGGAATAAACCAAACTAGCCGATATTTATTTTCGACACGGAAATGTAGACTAAACTATTTTTTGCGGGGGAAATGTGCACTATACCAGTGTACATGGTCATGTTTCCGACTGACATCTCAGTATCATGCTGTACCGTTAGAACGGTGTGAATCGGAGTAAGGTAAAGTGAGAAGATTTCTTGGACTCTCTTGCGGAGCAGGCGGTACGAGTCGTATCGGTAGTTGTTCAGACTTGAGGGCCGTTACCAACGGCCTGCTGCAGCGTCTTGCGCTGCTGCGGCGCAGCTGTTCTTGTCGTCATCGCCGTGGACGGCGCAGTGTTGGTGTAGCGGCATCCGATCCAGCAGCTAACCGGGTTCCCGGGCCGCGGCGACGGAGGACCGACTCCACCAAATCTGTCCGGATGAACTGCATAGGAGACGCACAAATATCACCCACTACTCATTGCCTGCAGTTAACTTAGTACTGCTAATACTTCATATTTAACATAATTAATATGTGTAATAACTCACCTCGGATGGCAACCGAGCATGGCAGCGAGCAGCATATGATAGAAAGAATGGCAACAGCGTGCACCAGGGAAGAAGAAGAAGAAGAAGAAGAAGAAGAAGCTCGCTTCATGATCCTATTGGGAGGATTCTCTGTGGAAGACAATGCAGCAACTGTGTGAAGTGTGCAAGACTTGTTCAAGCAGCTAGCCGGTTTGCCTTGCCATGGAAACAACCTCGCTGGTTTATATATACACACGCACACTGGAGATTCGTCTTCATGGAGGCAACTCGCAAGGACTCCAACTACCGTCAAAGTCTACACCCGTGGTCAAATTGCGGCACTCGATCGGAAAATTGGTCACTATGTCCATGTTAGGTGGGGCGGGTAGATAGAACCTCCCATATAAAAACCGTAGATAGTCTGCATTCGTTACAACTAGCTGTACCGTACGAGTAGGCACTATATATATATCTTGCCAATTTGTATGTCTCATGAAGAAGCACGTGCGATAAGGGATGCTAATGGGAACTTTTAGCAAGTCATCGCACCAACTCTTGAAAACAACATCATCGCGCCAGTAGTACATGTTTGTTTGTCAAGGTTGTCAGCTTATTTCTATTTCATCTTAGAGAAAATAATTGACTGAGAGGGGGAAATGGAGGTTGCCGGTTGCAAACGAAACTAGCATAGTGATGTGCGCATTTGCATGACCACGTCACTTATTTCAAAACCGAGGGAGTATTTATTTGCATGTTTATTACTTCTAAGTTACATTTTAGTTGTTGCCCTGCTATTAAATAAAAGTTGGGAAAATTACAAGATAGTGTTGCAAAATTTTGTGATACCAATATCTTACATAGGCACCCTTCTTTTGGGTTTCTAGACTTTTATCTAGGTTTCCCACTAGAGAAGCCCAAAAGAATACTAATTGTGTCAGAGCAGTTTCTCCAGTTACGGCTCACCACACGTCCGAAGACACCCACGATCGGACAAATCTCCGTCGACCTAATCTGTCGTGCTACATGAAGACTTTCCAAAAGAATCCCGGCCTCAAACAAACGAACATTGAAAAAGGTTATGAGATGAACTTAACGTACAAGACCTCAAGCCCTAGCGTGTAACATGGAGACCTCTACTACGAACGCCTATATACATATCAGAAAGACACGTTCATAGACATATGGGCCTAAGAGAAACACATCGATACCGAAGTCCTACCTTTTGTAGTCTCCATAGCCATAAATTTTAGATTCATATACTCTTGTCGGGTACACCTATAAATCCGGCGAGATCCATCTCCCATAGTATTGACGGTCATGTAATCACACAATGAACGAAGTATTAGAAAACTTCATCATCATCTTAATACTTTACATGTTGGCCGGAGCCACTACCGAATAAATAAATTATCTTTTCATTTTCAAAAATGAGATTGCCATGGATTGTGAAAACCATCATTCGACAATCCTTACACTAAATTTAGTATATTTCAGTTTTCTTACATCTTTGCTCAGTACTTCTGGAGGGAACACCTCGTACATGCACACCAAGCACTCTAATATAGGCAGATTAAGCTATGCATACACGGAGAAACTGTTAATTAAGTTGTGTTGAACAAGTGAGCATCACAATTTGGAAACAAAAATCGGTGCGTGTGGTACATTACTTATGAAAATATCTCGCCAAATCCTCCGTTTCATTACAACTAATACTCCATAATCGCAAGCCAAGCAGATTGAACCTTGTACTAACATGTAGTAAGCGGTCAAATGTCTGCAACCGGCCTGCTGCCTACCGTGGAACCTGAAGCCCGGAACTAATGAGCTAAGCTACATTTGCACATCAACTTGGTCGATCGGCCATAACTCTATCCGCCTGCAGGGGAGGTACGTCTGAGGTCGCCGGAGGAAGCGGCGGCGATGTCGATGACGGTGGCGGGCTGTCGTTGCACAAGGGCCAATTATCGCAGCTCTCATTTTTACCCTCGTGCGCTACGGGAGCCGGAGGTTTCGGCCCTGGCCTTCCACCTGCAGATATATACGTACACAGAGATGATACATCGGTTAGTACGTGATTGCCATACATCAGTCGGAGGGAGTTCAAGATCCAAGACAAATAAGATGGAGATTTCGTTATCTGTGCGTGTAATGCCTACCTCCCTGGACATGCTCGACGTGGGTGGCGCACAGGAGGATCAGCGCGGCCGCAGCGATGGCCCAGCGTCGGGCTGATGAGGAGGAAGGCGATGTCGGCTTCAACATCTTCGATTAATGTTTCTGTCTCGATCGATTGCATGTAGATGCATGCTTGTTTCTATGTGTATCTGTCTGTATATATAGGCATGTAGCTTTCGTCCCTTGCAGTGTGTAAGCAGTTTTGTCTGTCTGCGCGGCAACGACGACTGAACGTCAACGAGACGCGCGTTTCCACTACTGCAAGATTCTTGTTCCAGGAAACCGCGTGGGACTGGGAGCTGGGACGTTCGTCTTAGCTTCGGAATCATCCCAGCCGAGTTATTCTCGCGTGGAAACTGGTGATATACAAAGATGTACTAAGTCCGGCTAAAAAACTAAAGAGAAAACCAGCCGGAAAAAAGACAGCAAACAAGGCCAGCAGCTAGCGTTGCTAGAATGCCAGTAGCGCTGCAGGAGCTTCTTAGTCTGGCTCTCGGGGTCTTTGGATCAGGTTGTGAGCTCTAGGCTTGCCTGCATCTAACCACAGCCGTGCTTCATCAATGATGCGATGGTGAACAGAGCGGATTGGTGCTGCGGTGTTTTGGAAAATCCTTGAGTTCTTCTCCTTCCATATTTACCCTAATACATGTTGATTGGCCTTAGCTGATAATCTGATATATTTATGTTTTGGGTCTCAACTGAATCATAGTACTCCAACTTGGCCGCACTAGTTTTTACAGGATCAGTATTTATCAGTGAACTGTCAAAAGGGAGGCCAGTAGTCGCTTAGCTTCATAATACGAGTTGAGTGGTCACAACAAGTCAATTCGTTCGATTCCTTTACATGAACTCAACAACCTAATCCACCGTATGTACAGTACACAAACACACGAAGAATAAGAATCCACAGTCGACGCAGCATTGATCGGCCGGTAGGGTTTCATAGGAGGACCCTCGCCGCAACCTGCAGGGTCTTGCGGTGCGGCGCAAGTCCCCACGTCGCCATCGGCGGCGGCGGTGGAGAGTCGCCGGCTGGGCAGCTTGGGCAAGACAATGACTGCCCGTGGTGAGCCATGGGCGCCGAAGGAGCTTGTCCTTGACGGGTTCCGCCTGCATGTCATGTGCACGGCCGGCGGCGGGGGGGAATTGGCCGTCCTCGAGATTGATGGGCCGGCGCGGGTGGGCGCCGCCGATCCTCGGGCGTGGCGCGACCGCCGGTCGCCACGGCGACGTCGACGCCCTGCATCGACGGCGTGGCGGACGGCGTAGATCCCGGCCCTCCAGGCGCAGAGCGGCGGCTTCCGGCGTTCCGATCCTTGTGAGCGGGGCGTGGGGCGGATCTGACCAGCAGGGTGATTCGGGTAGGCCGCTCACTCCGGTGGCGTGTCATGCCCAGATCTTGCCTCTGCTCGCGTAGATCTGAAGGTGTTGATGATGGCCGGTGAGATCTGGGCTCCGAGGTCGGAGCCGACGATGGCGGCGCCCGTGGGCGTCGTTACCTTCCTGAAGGCGTCATCGCCGTGATTCTTCTACCTTCCGCCATGATGTTCCGGGGGAAACCCATGATCTGGTGCTATCGGATCGGACGATGGCGGCACTTTCGGTGTCGCTTCTCCCTCTTGAGGGCATCGTTTTGGAACACGTGCTGCCAGGAGTGGTCTACCGGTGGAGTGGAGCTTCACCTTCCATGACGAAGACGGCTGGTCTTGGCAGCGTGGTGCAGCGGGGACTCGACGACGGTCGTGTTATGGTGGACTTGCACAGGGAGGGGGCGTAGCCAGGTGTCGTGGTGGCATCGGCGACAGGCCTGGCGAGAGTCTTTGCTCCGATCGGCATGCTGAATTGGGTTGGAGGAAGAGGATGGAGGCGATTTCCGGAGTGTATGCACAAGGCGCTATTCTCTGTGTTGGCCAGGGAGCCAGCGATGGTTGTAGCCGGGGCACAAGGCCCCGTTTCACTCTGTCGTTTGTGCTAGTTGTGGTACTTATGGTGGATTCAGCTTGTATTCGTTCGTTGTAAGGCTTTAGCCAGCTATGTTGAATAAAATAAATAAAACGGCCGTATGCATCATTTTGATGCAGAGGCTGGGTGACCCTTTTCTAAAAAAAATGTCATGTCATGCGTATCAACGATCATGCATCATCCATATTTCCGCGGCCTGGCTAAGGAGAAAAAATCGTAGAGGAAAGGAGTAGCTATACTTACCTACGGCAGTTTGGGCGGACTCCGAGCATGCCAAGGAACAGAATAGGAGGACAGCGAGCAGTGCGAGGGAAGAAGAACGCTCCATGATCCTGATACAGATTATCTCAAATATATATTCTCGGTCTCTTTGAACGTTATTATATAGGGAATGGTAGGAGATCATATACTGCTTGACTAGGCTCTCACTTGGTCAACAAGGGCGCCGCACAAATTTCATATGTACAGACGATGAAGTAACAGATACGCGCGCCTGGGTGTTGGCGTTGGAGTCGTCGTCAGAGAAGTCGTGTTCATGATAAAGCTCTAGTTTCCTAGTTGCACGATAAGTCGCATTACAACGCGCTAGGGCGCGTGCATGCTATCTGGCCCGTTTAAACCATCAGACTAGTCACAATGGGGAGTAACATAGGAGTAATATTAGTGCCACATAGGCAAAAAATCTGATGTGGCAGGTAATTAATGAGGAGAGAGATGGTTGTGGTAACTAGCTATGTTACCATAACATCACACATTTCAAGGCAAGATGAGTGTACAACCTATTAAATATGACACTACACACATGTTACTCCCCACTATGGAGGTAGTAACTTAGAGTAGTAACATATGCATGTTACTAGTCTAAGTTACTCCCCATTGTGACTAGTCTCAACGGGATCAGCGTCCCCAGGCCTACTTCCACCAGGTTTGAACCCTACGATCTGACACCCCTGTTGCCTACCAAAGCGAATAATCATAGCCATGTCCCCTCCGTCCTCCTTTTCTCTCTGTGCGTAGTGTGATGCATGCGGGCGTGGGGCCGTGCATGTGGTCAGACCGGTGGAGTTCATTAGATAATTTCTTAATCTTGCCGCCTAATTCATACATGCATGCTTAGCAATGTCTAATTCATACATGCACGTAGCTGTGGCTGACCCTTTTTCTCACTCTTTTTGCATCAAGGGCATGCAAAATAAATACGTAGTATAATTTTTCAATTCTATTTTTATTATTCCCTTTACACGCTAAAACTAAAATATTCGAATGTTGCCGTTAAAACTACCAGGTGTAATTTTCAATTTCCTTTTTGAAAGGTGGTTTTACGATAAATAAACATAGGTGGGAAATAGAGAAAGTCTAGTTTCTACTAGTACAAAAATTAGAATAAAAAAGAACCGGGTCGCTCGTTTGGATAACCGTGTCAAATGTGAAAGAATCCGCAAATTACAAAAAAGGTTATCCATGGTACCGACTGAATATATCTAGAGGTACATAGTACCTCGTAAGATATCTTCGTCAAAATCTGTGAAGCTACTCATAGTACCGATTGGGGATATCTTCGACAATCTTTAACATCCTATTTACGATACTAGAGGATTAACAACCACCGGTTGTCCATATTCTCACATGTGGATACCTTGGACCACGTATCGCTCGTTTGGATAACCGTGTCAAATATGAAAGGATCCGGATATTGGTTATCCATTGTACCGATTGAATATATTCGGTTATCCATAGTACACCGTAGGGATATGTTCGTCATATTTGTGAAGTTACCCATAGTATCGGTTGGCGATATATTTGTCGATCTTAAACATTCTCTTTACGATAAAGGGTTAACAACCACCGGTTGTTCATATTTTCACTTCTGGATACCTTCGACCACGTATGGGTCACTCGTTTGGATAGCCGCGTCAAATATGAAAGGATCCGGATATTACAAACAGTGGTTATCCATTGTACTGATCGAATATATCCGGTTATCCTTAGTACATCGTAGGGATATGCTCGTAATATTTGTGAAGTTACCCATAGTACCGGTTAGGGATATTTTTGTCCATCCTTTCATATTTGACGCGGTTATCCAAACAAACGGCCCATACGTGGTCGAAGGTATCCACAAGAAAGAATATGGACAACGGGTGGCTGTTAACCCTTAAATATCGTAAAAAGGATGAAATACAAATTTTTGGCCGTGTAAAGGAGTCAAAAACTCTTATTTTGTACCAAATTTGAAGGCTAAATTTTTCAAAAGAAATACCATGATGTGGTCAATAATATGCATTACAAGTGTGTAAAAATTTAGTTACAAAATAAGTTGTATTCTAGACTTGGCAGAAATGACAATAATGCTCTAATCTAATCTAAGCACCAAATACTCTCTCGGTTAGAGCAGCTAGCTAGCTTAGGTTGCCTCCCATTCGTCTAATCCCAAATTATCTAGTCTAAGTACCACCTGCTTGTCTCGTAACGATCAACTGCCATCGCAATCACCGAGGCGAGTCAGTATTTCCAAAAGCTAGAGCCTAGTACAGGTAGGCCTGGGGCCTCCGTTCAGGTCACCGAGGCTGTCGAGTCTGCACATGCAGCAGGCATGGGCCTTCAGTCAATAAAATGGCCCAGATCCCCACGAGAAAGGAACGGCGACGATAACAATTACGCGCCCTAGCTTGCATTCCCCGAGTTGCACCAATATTTTGTATTGAAGTGCTGGGCCGTGTTTTAGAGTTTCGATAGTGGTTGCAGCTGAGTGCAGACTAGACGACTAGTACCTGTCGCGTAAGAAGCTGCACAGAAATATCTACTCTGGTAAGCTGTCCACCCACGCTCAAAGTGCCCTCCTCCGAGGAACAGCTTAGCCGCCTTCCCTCGTAAACTCTGCTGGCAATTTGATCAGTATGGGTCGTATTTTCCTGCTGCAGGCTTCTTGTTCCCCAAGCTGTGTGATGCTCTCACCTCCCAAACAAGACAACTTTCGATGCTCGTTTCTGAGGAAGCACCTCGCTCGCCCATTGCTATTTCCTCGTGGAAGACTTGGCCATCTTCCAGGTGGTAGCTTTGTACTCCCTCCGTTCCAAATTAATTGACACACATTTGTCTAAATATGGATGTATCTAGACACTAAACAAATATAGATACATCCATATTTGTACAAATGCAAGTCAACTAATTTGGAACGGAGCGAGTACTTAACATGGGCTACACTGGGCCAGTTAGGCCATATCCTTGACTTGGTCCACCTCGAGCTTGCTGGGCCTTCCCATAAACTAGGGCACCTAGGGGTGATTCAGACCATTTGAATGTTTATCAAACATTAACAGTCTCATAGAAAACTCATGTACATTTTGATCATATCAGTGATGATGGGAAATGTCATCCTCAAACGATTTCCTCATTTTTCCCAAAATTTACCTACACCCTCCCCCACATCACTCATTCTCATTAAAAATTGATAAATGTGTTACGACATTTCCAACGTCCGCGCAAAAAACGGTTATGTGTATGCAACCAATCACCATTCATTGCAATGAAATATTCCAAAATGTGTTGCAATACTCGCAGCATGGAAGATTAATGTAAGCATCATCTCCAAACAATACATGCAGCAATAATAAAACACATTTGCAACATGTCAAAATCCCGTTGAAGCATAAATACAACGAGGATCTTCTCAACATGTCACTAATGGTCACACAATAGATTCCATACACACATGTGTGTGTCGGTACACCATATGAAGTATCAAATAAAATCTTGAAGCCACCAAACCTAGCTATGAGCATAAGTGAGGGGGGACACACAGACCTCATTTCCTCATTCTAAAAAAAAAGTTCCAGCCGTGGGCGTTGAATCCAGCCAGTCCAGTGAAATTTGGATCCATACACCCCCAATCCTCCTTGTCCCACGGCCATTACGATCTTAACACTCTGGAAAATCCTAACTACGAGGTCCACCATGAGGTCGTCACAACGTGGGACCACACGAGTGCTTCGATTTTCTACTGAGGCGAGACGTTGATTTCTCTCTTACCATTTGACGTGTAATACATTCATTTTGATATATATAAGTAAAGTTTCAAATCCTAAGTAAAACAAAAAATCATTAATTAAACCAACAAGGAGGACTTGTTTTCTTTACGTAGGAAATCAGAAAGGTCAAAAAAGGTTTAGTTAACGTATTTCCAGAAATAAAGTTAATGAGAAACTTCGGAAATGATTAGCAATGTGATTTTGGTGGGTTTTGTTTTACCGCTTGAGAATCATAATGCAAGTATTATTTAAAATAGAAATTTTTGTATTTATATCTTTAGAATATAATGATATATAGTAGTGACAAGGCACTAATCATGATATTGCATGCATTACTGTTTGTTGATATATTATGAAATATCTTTCTAAAAGTATGTATGGTGTTGTATGTGCGTTCTCTTCAGGCGCACAACATCCTGATAAAAAAAGATCTTATTTAGTTAGACGAGGCAAAAAAATTGCCTTCATATTAAAAAAAACACCCCGATCAGTCGCCAGTACTCGTGCATGTGGGTATTCTAGAGCCTCAACCATGGTTGGTTCAATAATGCCATCACAAACGACAACAAAGGTGGATACTCATATGCCCCTTTCATCTCGAAAACTCCCTAGATCCGGTCCCTCGTTTGATGTCCTACCATTACCTCGTCTACGTTGTGGAGACGCCGTGCAACAATTCAGTGCTTGAGCGGAATGACATGGAAATGGTCGGGTGGGTCTTTGATAAGGGGCCATTTTTTTGCGATAAGGCGTCACACCATATTCTTACTTAACAAGTTGTCATCCTTTTACATGCTAACTTTGTGAATAACTGGTTTATCCTACCTAATTTCTTTACATCATATAGTGTTGTGGTCAGTGCCGCTTGTGTGTATATCCTTCGACAAAAGTATGTTCTAAAATAGATTATATCATATGTTGGCTAATTTTTTTTAAATAATACACGAAAATTATTAAATTGTGGAAATAATACGCAGTTTTTATTTTTTTCAGAAATATTCCTCAGTCGGTCCCGTCGAAGCCGATAGGGCCCAGTCGGTCGCAACGAAGACGACAGGGGAATACTCGGTGTCGACGAAGCCGACAGGGCCTAGTCGTCCACGTGGAGACCGATTAGTGGATCAACCACGTCGCCACCGACGCTGTCGTCCTTGGCTGGCCAGGCGTGCTCGCCGACGCCGACTGGCGGGCCCAGTCGGTCGTGCCGAAGCCGACAAGGCCCTGGACGGCATCAGGCACGGGCGCCCCTTCTCTTCTCTCTTCTCTTTCCTTCTTTCTTCTTCTTTCCCCTGCGTGTTCTTCCTTTCCTCTCTCCACTCCTCACACGAACTGAATTAAACCAGTGATTTAGACCAACAATCTTCACGTTTGCCACCATTAATCGGTGCTAGAAGATAGAGGGAGGCTAGGGAAATTCCGATCTCCTGATGGGATAGCTCGTGGTGGTGGTGGTGATGGTTGGCGGGTGGTGGTGGTGGTGATGGTGGTGGTGGTGCTGGAGGGCTGCGTGGTGGTCATGCTGGAGGGCTGCATTGTGGTGGTGCTGCTCGTGTTGGTGCGCCGTTGATTCGAGACTGCCGGACGCCGTCGCCTCTCACGCTTCTAGGGTATGATTCGATTTATCAAAATTGTAGTGCTATATTTGTTACATGTATGAACATGTGTTGTTATAAAACAGATTGTGACGGTAGTCAATATTGTAGGTTCATTCGAATAAATGTAGCTATATATTGGTTGTGGCGGTAGTAAATAATGTAGGTATCTATGTAGTTTAATTAAATATGTGTAGTATTAATTTTAAAAAACATGGTGTAGGTAGATATATATTTGAAGTCGCTTCTGAGGTATATATAGTGTAGGTAGCTATATATAGTTGGTGCTGTTATATGCGGAATAATATTAACGATGGTCAATATTTATTTATGTCAGCGGAGATGTCTGATTTAGTGAAGATCCGATTTTTCTATGGTCCTGGTAGAGTCCAAATGTGTGATACGGGAGCTGATCTGAGTGAGTTTGATTCTATAGATGTCGACATGCCAGCTCCTGAAACATGGTCTCTAAGTCAGGTTAAAGATTGGTTGACTGAAAGTTTAGGGTTTGATAGTCGGACACAGACCGTCAGTGTTCATGCTTGGTGGAGCCATTCAAGGACAAATATTTACTTCATTTTGAGACCACTAGAGTGTGATTCTGATTGGGTGCGATGGTTAAAAAAAGCCGGGACAACAAGGGCGCGAAACAAATTTGGACAGGAGCTAAGCATGCAGTAGTCGGCTTCCACTAAGCCGATTAGGCGTAATCGGCTTAAACAGCACCGATTTGTCCCTGTCGTCCTCGACGAAGCCGACTACGTGCATGCACCCAGGGACGACAGGCCTGTCGGCTTCGTCGACACCGATTGGCCTGTAAGGATCTCTCAGACCACCGGTCCGAGAAGCCCACATTATGTAAATAGATCACGATCCCAATGATCAGTGCATCGCGATCACATAACCAACCTGGTATACAGAGTTACATTATCCAACTCGATTAGTACAAGACTTACATAAATGGTGGTCACACGACCAAGCCTGCAACCATCGTCACGCAGGACGGAATTAACTACGATGTAGCGGAAGCTTTCGGCTAGCGTCGGCCCTCGTCACAACCGGACGCATTCCCACAGAGCAGTTGACCGGTGACACTCAGTTGGCGTAGTCGTCGGCGTACTCCTCATCTTAGGCGTAGGTCTTCTCGTTGAAAACCTGGACATTGGAATATCCAGGGACACAGCCATAAGTACAATTACGTACTCGCAAGACCACCATCAGGCTTAAGTTTTCATGGTAATGCAATAAAAGCGTTTTCGAAAACTGGGATAGCGGCTATATATGACTATAGGGCTTAATTTTCACAAACGATGCTTTTAGACATAGAGAATACAACATCTCTATAGCTTTGTTGAAAAAGGCATTTGGAGATATAATTCTCCTTCTTTTGGAGATGGTAGAAACCATTTCCACGTTTGAAATCACTTTTGTAAAACTTTTTCAAAATAGCGATGCCCCTTTTTCCTTTCCGGGTTCCGACTGGTTGACTCCCCGAGACCAACCATCTTCTCCCCAAATCCGTACCTCCCAGGTACCTCCTTGATGCCTCCTTGCTTCCACCGAGAAAACACTTTTCTTTTGAAATCATAAAATGCCCATACGCCTAGATCGGTGGCCTTTCCAACCGTCCATGATCGAGGACTCGGCTATTCGAATAGTTTTACACTCTGCAGAGGTGGTACACTTTCACCACAAGATTCAGATGGTCTGCCGTGGATCAACCACGGACTGTACAGAGACAGCATGCACACATCAGACGGCCGATCCTAACTTCCACTATGTCAGTGCTAGTATAAGAATATCCTCTTCGAGTGGGTTTGTTCTCCCCGGCACCAAGTGAGCTAGCCGTATCGATCCGGTTTCCCCTAGCCTCACACCGCCATGACAGGAGACCCACCGTTGCTTCCCGGTGGCACACGAAGTCCACACTTTGTATGCCCATTCCCTTGCAGCATTCGGTTCCGGGGACTCTAACCCCTTCTAGCCAATTGAGGAGTATTCGAATACTAACACCAACAAGCTTCCGCTAAGCCCCGTGCCCATTTTGAGATAATGTGGTTGTACGGGTTAATTGTTCGGGCGGCCGCTAGGGCAGTACTTTGTTTTTCAAAACATCTCCACCTCCGACTGCTCCCAGCAGCTCGGGTTTTTCCCAAACTCTCCGAATGCTCCCAGCACTTCGGGTTTTCATAAACTCTCCGAATGCTCCCAGCACTTCGGGTTTTCATAAACACCTCCATTTGCTCCCAGCAACATGGGTTTTGTAAAAATACTTTCTCGCCGATCGCTCCCAGCGACTCGGGTTTTTCCTCGGAAAACATTTTACCAAAGACTAGGCTCCCATCCTAATAGTTTTGAGATAAGGATATAAGGATATACTACTAGAAAAATATAATTTTCTTGATAGCGCCTTCAGTTGAAGGCTTCTCAAGTGAAGACTTAATTTTTATAACACCTATTATATTCTAGTAGATAGCTTTGGCCAAACAATATTTTATAAAATAGTTTTGGGTGGCAAAGTGCCATAGAAGAAATAAAACATGCATTATTTTATTTTGAAAACAAAACATGCTTTAATGAAACAATAGGATTTCAGTAGGGTATGGTGAGGTGGCTTGCCTTGCTCAGCAAAGTGTCCCTGGTATTGCTCTTCTCCGTAGACAGGTTCCACTCCCACGTATTGCTCCTCCTCTTGCGGTTCTATGGTACCGGAAATTTAAACGCGACTACCGTTAATTCTAAGTAGCAGGTTGACAACAATCTAAAGTACTTAAACAAAACAACAAGCATTGCACAAGGCACTAAACTAACACTCAAAAGCAGACAAGATGCTAAGATGATCATGCTAGAATGTTTGAGTAGTGGGTGACACTACAATACTTTTAGAATGTTTGGACTAGGT
This sequence comes from Poa pratensis, assembly GCA_947311845.1. Classification (NCBI taxonomy): domain Eukaryota; kingdom Viridiplantae; phylum Streptophyta; class Magnoliopsida; order Poales; family Poaceae; genus Poa; species Poa pratensis. The sequence continues at coordinate 76,947,522 of CAMZMU010000038.1, read as the reverse complement.
TAGTACAAGGTAATTTAAGGTTCTGGACTTGAGGTGGAATAATAATATTCCTCAAACAAGTCAATTAGAATTAGTAAATTAAAATAAGACTTTTTAATAGTGGCAATAGTGCTGTATTTGGGAAATAATCCTCCAGTCTTAAAATAATGTTCAGAAAATTAAATCCTTCTACCACAGTACTCCTAACATTCATACCAAGCTATATAAATTGGATTTGCATCAAAACATCACACCAAAAAGGAATTAAAAATCCCACAGTAGCTACTGGTCTCAAAACCAAAAGAATTAAAACTCTAGTTCTAGGAACCTCCTGCATGCAAGGTTAAATTCTATGGAAAGGTATGGATTTTACCTTTCTGTACAAATTGGATTCACTCAAAACTATTACTCCTAGCTCAAGATATCATAAAAAGAGTGGAAAACATACTTTCTACTAGATTTAATATACAGCACAAAATACAAATTATTTTTGGACCAAACAAGCTCTGCATGTTTAGGAAAACACATAGTCATCTAACAAAAATACCCCTAAATAATTTGCACACACAGATTTGCCACAAAAAAAAATTAAACTAGATGCAAACAATTAACAGAAACTGGAAAAGGTTAAATCGGGGAAATAAAAACGTTCATGGGCCGAGGTTGGGCCAGATCTGGCCACGGCCAGCGCAGATCTGGGCCGTGGCGAGGCCAAAGCCGGCCCAACAAGGCGCGCCGCGCGCGGCTCTGTGCGCGGAGGCAGCCCGCGAAGCGGGATTCAAACGGGGCCGTCGATCTAAGAATCGACGGCTCTCCGTCGTCTTCGTCGCCGCGACGACGCGCGCGGGCGAGCTCGGCAGAGGAAGTGGCGGCGGCGGGGAAGCGCACCTAGGGCTGGCTTGCGGTGGCGGGAGGGGCTAGCATCGATGGAGAAGACCTCGGCGAGCACGGCGGTGTCCTCAGCTCCCGCATGAAGCGCCGGATTCCATGGAGACGGCGGCGGCGCTCGTCTCGGGTCGAGGACGGCGGCGAGCTCCACAGGCGTCCTCTGGACAAAAGGAAGGGTGGGGGAGTTAGCTCTCGGTGAGGGGAGTCCAGGGGGCCAACAATGGCGGGAAATGGAGGAGGGAGTCGGCGGCCACGGCCGTGTCTCGCCGGCGGCGACCTCGGCTTCCTCCGGCGATCCCGAGCAGCAGAGGCCACGGGGATGGGCTGGGCTTCGTGGGAGGGTGGTGGGGTGAGGTGTGCATGCTCTGGGGGACAGAGGGGTGAATGGGGAGGCCGGGGTCGGGTGTGGGGCGAGCTCACCCTCTTCTAGGGTTTTCGGACAAGGGGGAGGGTTGGGGTGACGTGGTGTGCGAGCAGAGGCTAGCAGGGGCGGTGGAGAGGGAGACAGAGAGGAGGTGGTCGGGGTGGACATGGTGCTGGCCAGTGGGGAGTGAGGGAGTGATCACCCATTGGCCATTCTTGGAAAAAAGGGAGGGGAGTGGTGGAGAGGGTGATGGGGAGGCTGACTGGTGGGTCCTAGCTGACTAGGATGTCCACCCTGGTCAGAGAGGTGAGAGGGGGGTCGGGATGTGAGAGGAGGGGCTGGTTAGATAGTTTTTAGGGTTTTTGGTTGCCACTAACTTATGTAGCTAATTTTTTTTAACAAGGCTAAAATGATCAACACAATAGGCAAGGCTAAAAACATGTGTGTGGTGACCAAATGGTGGGGAGGCAAAAGTTTCCAAGTTTAAGAGAATAAGAGAGAAATTTAGAATCTAAGCTAGTTGTGAAATATGACCCAATGGTCACTGTTTTGAGTAGGCAAAAACACCTAGATGTTTAAGGGGTTAAACAAGGTGTCAAAATTTAACCAAAGGTAAGTTTTGAAATTATATGTGACATAGATCAATGTGGATGATTTGCATGTCAAAGATGGTTCATGGTTTGCTTAATGTGGAGCCCTAGATTTGCTATGTTTTACTAAACATGAAGATCACCAAATTTAATTTGACCTTGCAAAAATTTGTATTTGAGTTACTACCCAAGAATGCCACCCTAGCTAATAAGTTCAAGCAAGGAAATGAGCTCACACCACCCAACCATAAATATATTGTTAGCTCATTAATGCACTTGCTCATTTTCAAGTCACATAATTCAATCATAAGAAAAAGGTTCACACAAACAAGAAAATTGAACAAATAACCAAACTTGGGGATTAAACAAATATATACTTTGTGAGGTGGTGATCTATACCATAATGACAAGGTTTTGAAGAAAGAAGATTAGACCATTCCCTAGTATTAGTTTCCAAAGAAATATTGAATTAGGAGTTTTTGAAATAAGAGTTGCTAAGCCTAGCAACACATTAAACCCCAACATAATTTAGGACTTATTATATGGTCCTTTATAGTGTTGCAAACATATAGTTTTTGGAAATAAATTTTATTTCCTCAGATGAAAGGTCTTTGGGTAGATACTGAGATCAAAACATCAGGGCAAAAGAAGTTGGGTAAGGAGAGGATTTTATGGACTATTTTACTTGTCATTACGTTGATCACCAGGGTCATATTATAACGAGGTCGAACTCCAAGGTTGATAATTAGAGAGGTCATCAACACTCACACAAACCACAACAAGTCAAACAGTGCAAATATGGGTGAAACACATCCATAAACAATACAACTCAAAAAGTTTTTGTTGGTTCCAAATTTTGGGTCTTAATTAATTAAGTTTTTCTTGCTTCCAAAATTTGGGACGTTACAGCTCTTCCCTCCTTAAAAGAATCTTGTCCCGAGATTCCTGAGCGGGTACTAAGAGGGTGCAAGGTTAGTGGGTTTGTTGCTCCTTCATCTTCCGGGTTGTTGGTTCTCAAGCCGAGGTCTCCTTGTCGATACTTCATCGGATTTCTTCCAGAAGGCTTTAAGCCTCTGCTGAAGGTGCTGTCATGGAGGTTGATGCTGATCAGCGTACTTGTCGAGTTGACTTCAACTACTCCAGAGTTAGGGCACAAAGGGCAGTTTGCCAAACTCCCTAATAAAACCAGCGTTTGTCTTCCCCCCTTAAAAAGGGGTCTTGAAGGGTAGTTGTTGAAGGTATAAGTTGTTGCCGACTTCAATATGTTGTTGTTCTTGGGTATCACGGCGTTCCTCGTCTTGGTCGTAGCTCCTTGGCGCTTGCGGTTGATGTAGACACTTGTCCAGATATTGCCGTCTTGAGGGGTTAGCAGTCAAATATCCGCCAACAGTTTTCGAGCCTCACAGGGGTGTCAGGTCCGTAGACTTGACTCTCTCTGGTTTTTCCTAAAAGTCACAGGGTGCTACAAGCTACTAAAGGTGTCTGACTTGCTGAGTGTGCTGTCAACAGCAACAGTCTTCGGGCCTTTCGTCGTTCTGGGCGTCTTGGTTAGAGATGATGTCTCCTAGGGTGCCCACCTTCGGTTTAGCTGACGAACAAAGTTGATAAGACTTCCTTGGTTTGTTGACTTCATGATGACACACACTATTCTTCAGAGGTCGGTTCTAACTTAGTTAGCCTGGAAGATTCGTTAAGACACTTATTGCTATCAGTCTCAGGTCAGACAAGTCGAGTTAATAAGGTTGGCGCCTAGAAGGCACTTATGACTCTTGCTTCAGGGTACATCTTGATGTAGACGGTCTTCAGGGCTGGTTGTCTTGGTTGTTGCTGACGTTGATTTTCACGGCATTGGGGCTTCATAAAATCTTCAGAAAGTAGTGGCTCTTGGCGTTCTTTGAGTCTTTCGTGTTGCCGTTTGTAGGTCTCGAGGAGGTTAACTAGTAACATGTTACTGGTGTTAGATGTTACTCTAACGTTAAATATGCTAAATTAGTGATGGTACACCGGTAATTCGAAAAGTTAATTAAACTAGGCAAGGCTCGTCACATCACGGGGACAGGCTTTCTCCGGGTGGCCTTCTGCATCAGGTGCAGTTAAAAGCTCTCATGTATCAAAGTTTAGATCAGAGGCAAAACATTAAAGAGAGGTTTTCTATACAAGTTTTGAAATGCATCAAGATGCATCTAACGCTAAAAAGGGGCCAAAAAGGTATTTTGTGTAGCGGCAAAAGATGTTTAAACAAAAGGGAAGTTTGGGTCTAACATGTGCTACCGACGAAGAGTGTGGGTGAAACACAGCAGGAAAACAACATACCAATGACAAGCATACGAATCATTGTCAATCACTAGGTGCATCAGGTCTCAATAGAAGCAGCACACACGACATAGTTCCGCACATGGGCATAGTTTTAACCCTAAACATAACAACAAACTAATTTGCGACGGGGAGGGGAACATGACTTCATTCAACCGTCACAAACTACTAGATGTGGCGCTTCTTGGAAGATTCGTTCTTGGGGAGGGACTCTTTGTTTGCCTTCAAAGCTTCAATCTCCTCGTAGGCTTCCTTGAGATCCTTCCGGGTGTTGAGGACTCGGTACCTGAGTCTTTCTCCCATTTCATCAATGGCAGCCCATGCAGCGCTCCTTGCTGACTCCATGAAGGAGGCGTACTGAGACTCTGAGTTGGTGAATATCATATATCCCGTTTTATTCTGATCATCACCTTTATTCTTGTAGAGGTGGAGTTGCACCCACCAAAGTTCTTGTCCATTCTCCATCCAAGGAAAACCCTTGTAGACTGCGGGTCCTTCAAGTTCGAAGCTCAGCATGAGGTTCTCCAGGGCCTTGGGAAAATCAGTGGTGCTTTCCAAAGTCATGGTCATCGTCGGTCCCTTCTTGAGTGATTCGATGAGGCTCGACATCTATAGATAAAGAAAACGTCTTAGGAGGAGGCGTAAAAATAAAAGAATCAAGGCTAAGGTATCTCGAGGAAAGGTTGGGTTTTCAGTCCTCAGGTCCGTTCCTAGTTTGACGTCATTCCTAAGGTTCTTATTTATGTCTAGCAAGGTACACACAGACACGGGGCATACCGTCAACTAATGTTTCAGCAAAAGGCACACAAGCAAGGCACACACTTAAGCTAAAAGCATACCAGCAAAAGAGCACACATGACACTTATAGTACCAAAAGGGCAGTCAACAATCGTGATAGTCGGGTAATCCAACCAAAGGTCATCTCCTACTTCCTCCTATGGGGTTTTGGTGTCACATGGATACTGAAGTCCTCATTGGATCTCCTTGGGTTCTTGCCGAAAAGTTCACGATTGTCCGGTTTGCTGATGGAGTAACATTGTTGGGGTTGAGTCGAGGAAGCGAAGGTGATTTTGCATTGTTGTCTTGCATTCTGCACATCCGAGCTATTGGGAGGTCCTGGTTTTGCTGTCATCCACGATTTTGGTCTTGTGGACTATGCGTCTGAGGACTCTTGTCTCGTCTTGGCTCTAGCTACTTAGGTCTCACTTGGGTCCATCGTCAAGCGTAAACAAGTTTTGAATAGGGACAAGAGAGTAGAGAAAATTCCTTTGAAATTAGAAAGGTAAGATCAAGATATTTTTGAGAATGGGTGAGGAGTGGAAACCATACTAGGCTTACCTTGAAGAAAATAGATTTCTGTAGAAATGAGTTTTAGCAAAATATTTCCTTTCTAAGCTAACGACCACGCTAACTAAGGTCTCCTAAGGTCAACGATGGCTCTGATACCAAGTCTGTAAGGACCCCTCAGACCACCGGTCCGAGAAGCCCACGTTATGTAAACAGATCATGATCCCAATGATCAGTGCATCGCGATCACATAACCAACCTGGTATACAGAGTTACATCATCCAACTCGATTAGTACAAGACTTACATAAATGGTGGTCACACGACCAAGCCTGCAACCATCGTCACGCAGGACGGAATTAACTACGATGTAGCGGAAGCTTTCGGCTAGCGTCGGCCCTCGTCACAAGCGGACGCATTCCCACAGAGCAGTTGACCGGTGACACTCAGTTGGCGTAGTCGTCGGCGTACTCCTCATCTTAGGCGTAGGTCTTCTCGTTGAAAACCTGGACATTGGAATATCCAGGGACACAGCCATGAGTACAATTACGTACTCGCAAGACCACCATCAGGCTTAAGTTTTCATGGTAATGCAATAAAAGCGTTTTCGAAAACTGAGATAGCGGCTATATATGACTATAGGGCTTAATTTTCGCAAACGATGCTTTTAGACATAGAGAATACAACATCTCTATAGCTTTGTTGAAAAAGGCATTTGGAGATATAATTCTCCTTCTTTTGGAGATGGCAGAAACCATTTCCACGTTTGAAATCACTTTTGTAAAACTTTTTCAAAACACTGGGATAGGGATGCCCCTTTTTCCTTTCCGGGTTCCGACTGGTTGACTCCCCGAGACCAACCATCTTCTCCCCAAATCCGTACCTCCCAGGTACCTCCTTGATGCCTCCTTGCTTCCACCGAGAAAACACTTTTCTTTTGAAATCATAAAATGCCCATACGCCTAGATCGGTGGCCTTTCCAACCGTCCATGACCGAGGACTCGGCTATTCAAATAGTTTTACACTCTGCAGAGGTGGTACACTTTCACCACAAGATTCGGATGGTCTGCCGTGGATCAACCACGGACTGTACAGAGACAGCATGCACACATCAGACGGCCGATCCTAACTTCCACTATGTCAGTGCTAGTATAAGAATATCCTCTTCGAGTGGGTTTGTTCTCCCCGGCACCGAGTGAGCTAGCCGTATCGATCCGGTTTCCCCTAGCCTCACACCGCCATGACAGGAGACCCACCGTTCCTTCCCGGTGGCACACGAAGTCCACACTTTGTATGCCCATTCCCTTGCAGCATTCGGTTCCGGGGACTCTAACCCCTTCTAGCCAATTGAAGAGTATTCGAATACTAACACCAACAAGCTTCCGCTAAGCCCCGTGCCCATTTTGAGGTAATGTGGTTGTACGGGTTAATTGTTCGGGCGGCCGCTAGGGCAGTACTTTGTTTTTCAAAACATCTCCACCTCCGACTGCTCCCAGCAGCTCGGGTTTTTCCCAAACTCTCCGAATGCTCCCAGCACTTCGGGTTTTTATAAGCTCTCCGAATGCTCCCAGCACTTCGGGTTTTCATAAACACCTCCATTTGCTCCCAGCAACATGGGTTTTGTAAAAATACTTTCTCGCCGATCGCTCCCAGCGACTCGGGTTTTTCCTCGGAAAACATTTTACCAAACACTAGGCTCCCATCCTAATAGTTTTGAGATAAGGATATAAGGATATACTACTAGAAAAATATAATTTTCTTGATAGCGCCTTCACTTGAAGGCTTCTCAAGTGAAGACTTAATTTTTATAACACCTATTATATTCTAGTAGATAGCTTTGGCCAAACAATATTTTATAAAATAGTTTTGGGTGGCAAAGTGCCACAGAAGAAATAAAACATGCATTATTTTATTTTGAAAACAAAACATGCTTTAATGAAACAATAGGATTTCAGTAGGGTATGGTGAGGTGGCTTGCCTTGCTCAGCAAAGTGTCCCTGGTATTGCTCTTCTCCGTAGACAGGTTCCACTCCCACGTATTGCTCCTCCTCTTGCGGTTCTATGGTACCGGAAATTTAAACGCGACTACCGTTAATTCTAAGTAGCGGGTTGACAACAATCTAAAGTACTTAAACAAAACAACAAGCATTGCACAAGGCACTAAACTAACACTCAAAAGCAGACAACTCACTTAATTTAAAACAGCAACAAACAACAAGTCCATATAACTAGGACAAACAGCAAACACACCTATGACAGTATACACAACAACCCTAATAGTTACAAAGGTGGTTTTAACTAAACACAAAGACGAAACTCCCCTTAGGGTGGTTGGATCATTTAACAAGGGCTGCTACATTAGTTCAGGAAATACTTCAGACAAAAGTATCTTAATAGTTAAGGAAATACTTCAGACAAAAGATGGGTAGCATGCAAGCATTATCACAAGCACCTAGCACACTCATATGAAGCATGTCACTAGCTCTAGGACACACAACACTAAGTAGTTAATCAACCAATAAAATCAACACCACTGCTCACACAAGTTGTTGCTTAAGAGCTAAAAGGTGCAGGAGAGTTATTTAATAGAATACCACAAACATTACTGCAAAGGAGTGGGTTGACAACAATCTAAAGTAACAGAATCAAACAGCGAGCATTTCAACCACAAACACCTTCTTGAATAAAAAGATCTAAAACATTCCAAATCACAAACATGGCATAAAACAAAATAGTGCAAACAATAGATGCTAAGATGATCATGCTAGAATATTTGAGTAGTGGGTGACACTACAATACTTTTAGAATGTTTGGACTAGGTTAGTACAAGTTAATTTAAGGTTCTGGACTTGAGGTGGAATAATAATATTCCTCAAACAAGTCAATTAGAATTAGTAAATTAAAATAAGACTTTTTAATAGTGGCAATAGTGCTGTATTTGGGAAATAATCCTCCAGTCTTAAAATAATGTTCAGAAAATTAAATCCTTCTACCACAGTACTCCTAACATTCATACCAAGCTATAGAAATTGGATTTGCATCAAAACATCACACCAAAAAGGAATTAAAAATCCCACAGTAGCTACTGGTCTCAAAACCAAAAGAATTAAAACTCTAGTTCTAGGAACCTCCTGCATGCAAGGTTAAATTCTATGGAAAGGTATGGATTTTAACTTTCTGTACAAATTGGATTCACTCAAAAATATTACTCCTAGCTCAAGATATCATAAAAAGAGTGGAAAACATACTTTCTACTAGATTTAATATACAGCACAAAATACAAATTATTTTTGGACCAAACTAGCTCTGCATGTTTAGGAAAACACATAGTCATCTAACAAAAATACCCCTAAATAATTTGCACACACAGATTTGCCACAAAAAAAAATTAAACTAGATGCAAACAATTAACAGAAACTGGAAAAGGTTAAATCCGGGAAATAAAAACGTTCATGGGCCGAAGTTGGGCCAGATCTGGACACGGCCAGCGCAGATCTGGGCCGTGGCGAGGCCAAAGCCGGCCCAACAAGGCGCTCCGCGCGCGGCTCTGTGCGCGGAGGCAGCCCGCGAAGCGGGATTCAAACGGGGCCGTCGATCTAAGAATCGACGTCTCTCCGTCGTCTTCGTCGCCGCGACGACGCGCGCGGGCAAGCTCGGCAGAGGAAGTGGCGGCGGCGGGGAAGCGCACCTAGGGCTGGCTTGCGGTGGCGGGAGGGGCTAGCATCGACGGAGAAGACCTCGGCGAGCACGGCGGTGTCCTCAGCTCCCGCATGTAGCGCCGGATTCCATGGAGACGGCGGCGGCGCTCGTCTCGGGTCGAGGACGGCGGCGAGCTCCACAGGCGTCCTCTGGACAAAAGGAAGGGTGGGGGAGTTAGCTCTCGGCGAGGGGAGTCCAGTGGGCCAACAATGGCGGGAAATGGAGGAGGGAGTCGGCGGCCACGGCCGTGTCTCGCCGGCGGCGACCTCGGCTTCCTCCGGCGATCCCGAGCAGCAGAGGCCACAGGGATGGGCTGGGCTTCGTGGGAGGGTGGTGGGGTGAGGTGTGCGTGCTCTGGGGGACAGAGGGGTGAATGGGGAGGCCGGGGTCGGGTGTGGGGCGAGCTCACCCTCTTCTAGGGTTTTCGGACAAGAGGGAGGGTTGGGGTGACGTGGGGTGCGAGCAGAGGCTAGCAGGGGCGGTGGAGAGGGAGACAGAGAGGAGGTGGTCGGGGTGGACGTGGTGCTGGCCAGTGGGGAGTGAGGGAGTGATCACCCATTGGCCATTCTTGGAAAAGAAGGGAGGGGAGTGGTGGAGAGGGTGATGGGGAGGCTGACTGGTGGGTCCTAGCTGACTAGGATGTCCACCCTGGTCAGAGAGGTGAGAGGGGGGTCGGGATGTGAGAGGAGGGGCTGGTTAGATAGTTTTTAGGGTTTTTGGTTGCCACTAACTTATGTAGCTAATTTTTTTTAACAAGGCTAAAATGATCAACACAATAGGCAAGGCTAAAAACATGTGTGTGGTGACCAAATGGTGGGGAGGCAAAAGTTTCCAAGTTTAAGAGAATAAGAGAGAAATTTAGAATCTAAGCTAGTTGTGAAATATGACCCAATGGTCACTGTTTTGAGTAGGCAAAAACACCTAGATGTTTAAGGGGTTAAACAAGGTGTCAAAATTTAACCAAAGGTAAGTTTTGAAATTATATGTGACATAGATCAATGTGGATGATTTGCATGTCAAAGATGGTTCATGGTTTGCTTAATGTGGAGCCCTAGATTTGCTATGTTTTACTAAACATGAAGATCACCAAATTTAATTTGACCTTTCAAAAATTTGTATTTGAGTTACTACCCAAGAATGGCACCCTAGCTAATAAGTTCAAGCAAGGAAATGAGCTCACACCACCCAACCATAAATATATTGTTAGCTCATTAATGCACTTGCTCATTTTCAAGTCACATAATTCAATCATAAGAAAAAGGTTCACACAAACAAGCAAATTGAACAAATAACCAAACTTGGGGATTAAACAAATATATACTTTGTGAGGTGGTGATCTATAACATAATGACAAGGTTTTGAAGAAAGAAGATTAGACCATTCCCTAGTAATAGTTTCCAAAGAAATATTGAATTAGGAGTTTTTGAAATAAGAGTTGCTAAGACTAGCAACACATTAAACCCCAAAATAATTTAGGACTTATTATATGGTCCTTTATAGTGTTGCAAACATATAGTTTTTGGAAATAAATTTTATTTCCTCAGATGAAAGGTCTTTGGGTAGATACTGAGATCAAAACATCAGGGCAAAAGAAGTTGGGTAAGGAGAGGATTTTATGGACTATTTTACTTGTCATTACGTTGATCACAAGGGTCATATTATAACGAGGTCGAACTCCAAGGTTGATAAACACATCCATAAACAATACAACTCAAAAAGTTTTTGTTGGTTCCAAATTTTGGGTCTTAATTAATTAAGTTTTTCTTGCTTCCAAAATTTGGGACGTTACATGGCCCCTGTCGTCTTCGTCGCGACCGACTGGGCCCAGTCGGCTTTGACGGGACCGACTGAGAAAGATTTCTGAAAAAAATAAAAACTACTTATTATTTCCACAATTTAATAATTTTCGTGTATTATTTAAAAAAAATTCACTCATATGTTGCCCACACCTAGGATTATGTCGCGATTAAAGTAAAAACTCTGCTAAGAGAAGACGTCTAGTAAAAGTAGAGAATGTACCAGAAGTGCTAAGAGACCATATGTTAATTAAGATAAGAACAAATATATTTTTTATTGCCTCTCCTCTTTAACTCGGCGATTATCCTTTGTGGCATTGGCTAGAAATTTGGCATCACACCATTTTGCACTAGTAGGGAAACCCTATATAGATAGGTGGACACTCTGTGGCGCACCCTTGGCGCACCCTTAATTGGTGCGCCACAGAAATATTTCTGTGGCGCATGGGAGGAGGTGCGCCACAGAAATATTGGCCTTTCTGTGGCGCATCTGCTGGCCACGCGCCACAGAAAGTTTATTTTCTGTGGCGCATGGACACCCATGCGCCACAGAAAGTCAGACTTCTGTGGCGCATGTGTGTCCATGCGCCACAGAAATCCTATGGGTCCCACGTGCAATCATTGGGCCTAGGTCCATCTGGGTAATTTCTATGGCGCACCGCTGCTGGTGCGCCACAGAAAGTTCACATTCTGTGGCGCACCAGCACCTGCGCCACAGAATGTTAGCTTTCTGTGGCGCACCAGACACGGTGCACCACAGAAAGGAGCGTGCGCCACAGAATGTTGGCCCAGATCCACAAAAAGGTGGCAACACCACTTTCCCATGTGACCTTCTTCATTCTCCCCCCATGCATCTAGCTCGAGCTCCTCCTCTCTCCCATGGCATTTTGACCATCCTATTATCCATTATTTGTTGTTAAACCTACTTTGTTTGACATAGAATTGGTGAGGGCTTGGGGAAAGCCTCCATATATATTCTCCTCCTCTCTTTTTGTCCACTATTTTCCCTCCATCACCACACACTCTCTCTCATCGATCACGGTCACGTCTCGGAACGGATCTAGATCTACTAGGTGGGTATTGTTGGATGGGTGTTTGTTAAAGGCATGAGAAACTTGTCGGCGGGCGATTGTGTGTGTGGTTTGCATGAAGCAAACTATTTGTTGAACGGATCTATGCATGAAACTTGTGTGTGTGGTTTGCATGAATCTTTGCATGTTGTTGCTTGCGCCGGCGTGGTGCATGGATGTTTGCCGAAATGTTGATTCATTTCCATTTCGGTAAATTTTTGCACCACATATGTCCTACTTTTAGGGGAAGTCATGCCGAATTTTTTCGTCGAACATTTCCGACTTTCCGACTTCCCGCATGAGAAGCTTGTATGTGTGTGTGTGCATGTTGCGGTTAATTAATTCTAATTAATAACACATACTCTATATGTATACCGCGTAGGCGACCATGGTCATCAAGATGAGCTCCAGTCGAATCAACAACTACAAGGAAGAAGCGAAGGCGGAAATGAGTCGGTGCAACGGGCGCCAGATACGATGTCCGTGTCGAAGTTGCAAACTTGTGAGATGGATCGACCCTGATTCCGGACAATTGGAGGAACACCTGCTCAGGCGCGGTTTCATGCAAGGCTTCAACCAAGCGCCGACAGCAAATGTTGCGCCTGAAGACGAGGGCGGGCAAGATGATCGTGACGAAGGAGATGCCGACGGACATGGTCACGATGAAGGAGTAGATGGTGGTGGAGAAGACGCGAACACGCCGCAGAGCTCGCTAATGTCGGCCTTGATGGAGTCTCATGTTCAAGAACTGCTCCTCAAGGAGGCGAGCACCGTTAGAGAGAAAGCCAAGCTGGCGCAAATGGAGATAGACGGGAGGACTCCGTTGTATCCTGGGTGCCGGCCACAGGATACGCGCTTGCAAGTAACGCTTGATGCTCTGGAGATGAAGTCGGGAAACAAATGGACCGACGCGAGCTTCAACAAGAGCATGCAATTCTTCCACGAGCGTCTTCCCGAGGGGAACACATTGCCAACAAGTATCGAGGAGGCCAAGAAAGTCGTGTGCCCTCTTGACCTACCGCACGTTAAATACCACGCCTGCATCAATGATTGCACAATTTATCGGGGCGAGTACGAGGACAGAACCACATGTCCGGTGTGCGGCCAAGGACGGTACAAGAGCCGTGGGAAGAAAGTTCCTCGAAAAGTGGTATGGTACTTTCCTATCACTCCCCGTCTGCAGCGGTACTTCGTGGACCCTAAGGAAGCAAAGCTCATGCAATGGCACGCGGAAAGGGAGAAGCCCGAAGAAGATCCGGAGAAGGGCAGGATCCTTACACACCCTTCAGACGCTAGCCAGTGGCAAGAGTTGGACGCCGTCGGAAATTTCGGAGGCGACGCAAGGAACGTCAGGCTCGGTATGAGCACCGATGGACTCAATCCGTTCGGCAACCAGAGTAGCACGCATAGCACCTGGCCCGTGTTTGTATGGCCTTACAACCTTCCCCCGTGGTTGTGCACGAAGCAAAGGTACATACACATGAGTATTCTCATTCAGGGGCCGAAACAAGCAGGTGTCCACATACATCTGTATCTCGCGCTGTTGAAAGAGGAGTTAGCCACGTTGTGGGAGACGCCAGCCCGTACGTGGGATGCCTACACTGGAGATTATTTCGACATGAGAGCCGCGTTGCTCACGACGGTGCAGGACTATCCTGGTTGCTCATATGTATCGGCCCAGGTAGGCCACGGATTCTGCGCATGTGTCAGGTGCATGGATAAGACCCCGCATCTCCAGCTACCAAGGAATCCCGGGTCTTCGAAAACCGTGTACCCAGGGGCTCGAAGGTGGCTTCGCATGGATCACCCGTGGAGAAAACGCGGTGACTGTTCAATGGTAAGGACGAGATCGAAGAAGCCCCGAGCCCGAGGAGCGGCACAGAAATCGACGAGCTGTTGAAAAATTGGGAGGAGTGCCCCGCGCCGGGAAAGAAACGACCGAAGGTAGATCCGCTGCTGGGTGTATGGAAAGCGAGGTCTGTTTTCCACGACTTGGAGTACTGGAAGGTCCTCAAGACGCCACATAGCCTCGATATGATGCACATTACGAAGAATGTCACCGAGGCTCTGCTTGGCACTCTTTCCAACATGCCGGAAAAGTCCAAGGATGGGACGAAAGCAAGATACGATCTGAAATGGCTTGGTGTCAGGAAAGATCTTCAGATCCCCGATAGTGATGACGATGATGATGATGATGATCAGACGGAAGGGACTCAAGGTCGCCGCAAAAGGGTAAAGAAGAACACCGTGGTGCTTCCCGCTACGTGCTTCACTATGAGTCCGGAGGAGCTCGAGCAATTCTACAGGTGTCTCCTAGGAGTCAAATTTCCTCATGGTTACGCGGGGCTGATAAGCAGATATCTGGACGGAACGAAGAAGAGGTTTAGCGGGATGAAGTCTCACGACTGTCACGTGCTGTTGACGCAGATACTTCCCGTTGCGATTCGAGGGATAATGGACGAGCACGTCCGTGATACGCTGCTTGCCCTTTGCAATTTTTTCGACGTCATCAACAGGAAGTCGATCGGCGTGAAGCAGCTCGACAGGCTACAGGAAGAGATCGTGCTGATACTATGCGAGCTCGAGATTTACTTCCCGCCAGCATTCTTTGATATCTGCGTGCATCTCCTTCTCCATGTCGTTGATGACATCAGGCAGCTCGGGCCAACGTTCATGCACTACATGATGCCGTTCGAAAGGATGAACGGTGTCATGAAAGGATACGTTCGCAACAGGGCCCGTCCAGACGCAAGCATGGCCAAGGGCTTTCTAACCTACGAGTGCATCTCCTTCTGCCAGAATTATCTAAGCACCGAGAACCAGCATGTTGGTCTGCCCAGGAGGAAACACTTCGGCAGGCTCCAGGGATATGGTCACCGAGACGGCACCAGCTCAATCTTTGTCAGCATGCAGGGTCGAAAGGACGACTTCGACAGGGCTCACCGGGTCGCGCTACAACACTTACAATTGATCGAAACTTGGGTGGAAGAGCACAAATGCTTACTCGAGCAACATTACATCAACCTGGGCCGGCCGAGGAAGAAGGGAGACGTAACCAGAGCGCACAACTCTAGCTTCACGCGTTGGTTCAAGCAAAAGCAACTGGAGCTAGCAAAGAGCAAAACGCCATCTACGGAAGATGAAAGACTCATATTCTCCTTATCACGGGGTCCCTCGCACAACGTAAAGACCTATCAGGCGTACGACATCAACGGCTACAGATTCTACACCGAGGAAAAGGACAAGAATAGCGAATATCAAAACTCAGGAGTAACTATGCTATCCTACGGCGATGACGAGGCTACTGTCAAGCAAAGATACTTCGGAAGGATTGAGGAGATATGGGACCTCAACTACTGTGGAGAGTCGGTGCCAATGTTCCGTGTAAGATGGGCCAAGGACGTCGTCAAAGAAGGCCGGTATTTCACCACCATGGTAATACCCGATGCCAAATCGAAGAACGCCTCCGCGAAAAATGAGCCATGGGTACTCGCTAGCCAAGTTGAGCAATGCTTCTTCATTACCGACCCGTCAAAGCCTAGCCGTGTTGTCGTGAGGAGGGGCAAGAGGAGCATCATCGGAATGGAAGGAGGCGCCACCGAGCAAGACTTGGACAACGAGCCAAAGATCGAGGAGGAATTCGACAAGTTCTTCGACATGCCTACTACTAGTACACAAAGAAGGAAGACCTCCCTACCTACTAAAGGTTGTCCGTTCACGCGAAGAAATCTCAAGGTCGCCGGCCTAAAGTTTTCAACCGTGAAGAAGGGAAAGAAGAGAAGCTAACTCGCGGAACCGAGACGAAGAAGAGACTTTTTTGATGTATGAGACATTTGGTGTGAGACAATGCAAGAGTTATGTATTCAATGAACTAAATATGTATGAGACATTGTGTGTATTAAATGAATTGAATATGTGTGAGACATTGTGTGAATTTTGTAACCAAATTTAACCAAAAATATTTAAAAAAAAAAGAAAAAAAATGGGACAGCCAGGATTCGAACGTGGCTGGCCAGAGTTTCTGGTTCAGTGTCGAACCACTGAAATATGCTGGTGTTTTTGTACCATAACAGTATCAGTTCATTTTGAACTAAATCTGGCGTTACAATTCTGTGGCGCACCGCGTTAAGGGTGCGCCACAGAATCTCAGAATTCTGTGGCGCACCGCGGAAAGGATAATTCTGTGGCGCACTGCTTAAAGGGTGCGCCACAGAATCTCATAATTCTGTGGCGCACCGCTTAAAGGGTGCGCCACAGAAATCCTTCGCACCCAATAACATGTGGGCCACCCCGCGCTGCCTCTCTTCCATCCGAAATTTCGCTAAGTGTCACAGAACCGCGCGCGCTTCCTCGACGTTCCTCGACGCGAGCAACTCCTTGACGCCGGCGCACCCTGCCGTTCCTCGACGCGCACAACTCGCCGGCGACCTCGATCCCCTGCGCCCTGGCCGGCCCCGCCCGAGCCGCGCCACCGCCATTCCTCGACGCCGCCGCAACAACTCCTCGACGCCGGCGCCGGCGCGTGCAACTACCCCGCCGTTCCTCGACCTCCCCTGCGCCGTCGACCTCGATCCCCTGCGCCGGCGAGCTCGACCTCCCCTGCGCACGTCCTCGACCTCCCCTCCCTCCGCCCTCCGGCCGAGGTGTGCTTCCCCCTTCCTCCCCTCCCTCTCCTACCATGCTTGCACCGTAGGTGCTTGATGAAATGACCCACTCAAACAAATTAAAATTTGAGTACACTAAATAGCTAGAAAGTTGACTTGTTCTATGTCGGAATTAACAACTAAGTTACCAGGGTGAGGCATGTAGATCAAATCAGAAAGACTAACTGTTGTATGATTTTTTATGTCAAAGACTAGGTTTTCATCCTACCTGCGGTAGTAGCATATATTCTTTTAAACTATACTGTAACATATATTTGTTGATGCTCTTGAAAAAATCACCCACATTTTTACCAGATTTATATACACGTCTTTCAGCATGTGTGACTGCCAGTTAAGATCATCAACTGATTCATATAATATGATGGTTGTATTCTTACCAGATTTACAACTCAGGCAGTCAGGCTCAGGGTAAACTAAATTATGTTGGGAACCATTTGAAGGCAAACCATAGGTTGTTTGATTATATGACATATACATAGATTGCTCAAGATCCGTAGAGTCTGGTTTCCTTTCTTTTTTCCAACACGTTCTAGAGAAACAAAGCAATATACAAATCTGACAAGTAGATCTATTTACTCACTTACATATCAACAATGCCATGCACGCGTGGATACGTACAGCACTTTGCATTTGGGGTTGTCCATGCGGCCATGCCAATGATTTCTTTTGCTGCTAGGTTAGTTGCTGCCCACTTTGTGTTAGTTGCTGCTAAGTATTTGTGTTGCTGCCCACTTTGTGTTAGTTGCTGCTAAGTATTTTGATTATTTCACTAATGGTCACTGGTTTGATTAGCTCCCAAAACCATCATGGATAATTAAGCAAACTATTTCAAATCCTTTCAAACTTGATTTGATAAGGAAGATGAGATGGAGTAGATGAGATCTATAAAGGTGCATTTCCCAAATTTTCAAGATTTAATCAAATGGGAAAGGCCTAGAAATGCTATGTGTTAACATGAGTGAAGATAGGTTTTATTTGAAGAAAGGCCTAGAAATGTTTCCTGTTTTTGATTTTTGTTGTTGATTGCTAGTAGCCTTGCTGATAATTGCTTTTAGTGCTGGTTGCTGTTAGTTGAGATGAAAAAAATGTTAGTGCATGCAGTACCAAATTTGCTAAGTGTTAGTTGTTGTTAGGTTAGTTGTTGTTAGGTTAGTTGCTTGCTGTAAATACTTGCTGCAAATATACTTGCTGCAAACACACTAGTTGGTTCTAGTGGTGTTAGGAAAACTTTGGAGACCAATTTTTTTTGAAAATTTTGCTAAGTTAAATTTTGTCACTGTTTTAACATGCCTACAAGAATGCCTTCAATTAAGGTTTTAGATGTATTCAAAAAAATATTTCTGGGGTTTAGCATGAAGTACTAACTTAGTACAAGAGATCCATGAAGGTACATTTTAAATAGGATCAAGATTTGATAACTTTGTAAGCCTCCAAAGTTGGTACTTTTTAACTGTTTTGAAGATGCATTTTTAGTTGCTGCTAGGTGCTTTTGCTGCTAGCTGCTTTTGTGAAATGTGTGAGGTAGATGCTAAATCATGGTTTTGTTAATTTATTGCAGCACCACGAGGAGCACCTCCACCACGCCGATCTCGGACCCGAGCCTCCCTTCCCTACCCGAGGTAGTTCCTCTCTCCCTCGATGTGGATGTGGATGTGGTGATGTATGTGCATGAGGATATGTGTCCACGACCATCATGTCGTGGTTGTTTGTGCTCCGACCATCGTGTCGTGGAGATGCCGGCCCGCCGAGATGTGGATATTATTTGTGAAATGTTTGCAGGTACCCCGTGAGGCCCTTGAGATTGCCGGAACGTCGATTAACTTCCGTTCCGGCAATTTCGGGTACTCCATATGTCCTATTTTCATGCCAAAAAAATTCGTGAAATTTAGCATGACTTTGCTAAAAATAGGACATATGGGGTATTGCGGCTAATGCATGGGCCGGGGTATCTTAGTACTAAATTAAGTGATGCTTTTGTTATATTTGTTGTACTAACTTTTTTCCTCTTTTTCAATGCAGTGCAAACATGTCATCCGAGGCCGGCCCTTCTAAGCACATGAGCGTCGAAGAACAAGCTAGAAAAAAGAACAAGTCGTTCTGGGAAGTGAACCCGAAGATGGAGGATGCGGAGGCCGCCGAACTGGCTCGTGACGGCGATGGTGACTTTCTGTTAGAGATGGAGGATGCGGAGGACACCGACGGAGATGGGGACGCAACCACCACCACCGAGGGCGGCGACCACACGGAGGGCGGTGGTGGCGACCACACGGATGGCGGTGGTGGTAGTAACCTGACCGCTAAGAGGCATAAGAAGCCGAGGAAGGACCGGACACCGCAAGCGGTGGCCCCCATCACAGACACGTTCACTAAGGTCTCCTTAAGTGGCCAACCACAGGAGCCTAGGAACACCGCAAGCGGGTACAGCATGCAACTAGGGTGCATCCTCCGGGAAACCGTGCCGATCACCACGTATGACCTCAGGAGCAAGGAGAATGAGGCTTTGCGCACAGACCTCCTCAAGAAGCTTCACCAACGATACAATTTCCCGGATGATGAAAACAAAAAGGTGGACAACTACGCCATCACGAAGATGAGCACCGCCTTGACCAGCTGGAGAGGCCGGGTGAAGGCGAAGATTGACAAGGGTCTTAGCTGGGCGGAGATCAGTGCCAAAGAGCCGTACATCGACATAGAAGAGTTCGAGGCATTCAAGTTGTCCTTGGAATCTCCGGAGGCTCAAAAATGGACCGAGTGGGGGAAGAAGATGCGGGCACTGAACTTAGGTAACCACCGTTTGGGAAGCGGCGGTTACGCAGGAAAACAGCCCGTTTGGGACAAGGAGGATGCCGAGGTTGCGAGACTTGGGAAAGAGAACATGTGGCATAAAATCACGGACGAGCAAGTTAGGAACTTTGTTCGGTCCCGCTACTATCTGAAGCCGGGGACGGGGGAATTCGTTACCGACTATCAAGATGTGCTGGATTTCGAGAAAACGCTGGTAAGGAACTTAATTACCGCGGATATCTCAAAGTCCATTTGCGTTGATTTCTACATGGGTTCACGTTTATTTCCTTTGTCCGCAGGAGGCTGAGTTGAAGGCTGAGGCTGAGGCCAGCCCGTCGTCCCAGGAGGCTCAGGCCGGCCCGTGGGACACGACTTTCAACCAGGCGATGAACGTTTTCAAGGGGAGGGACAAGTCAAAGCCGCCGACGTCAGCTGGCCGTGTGACCGGCTTTGGTACGAGCATGAAGTTCATCGAGTACTACAGCACGGACCCCGAGAAGAAAAAGGAGAGGAGGAAGCCGGCTAAAGATAAAGCCGAGGTTCTCGAGCTAAGGAAGAAGCTGGAGACACTAGAGAAAGAAAAGGTGGACTCCAGCATGGTGGACAAGCTAGTGGCCGAGAAGGTGGACGAGCAGCTCCGGAGTTTCTTACCCCCTGGCTTGATGGAGGGGTTAGCTGCTTGGAATGCGGCAGGTCGACAGGGGCCGATACACGTGCCCAGCTACGCCGGCAGCACCTCCAGCAATAACGTGTCGCCAGTCCTGGTGACCCCAACGGTGCCCCCTGTCGTGGATCAACATACACCAAGGCCGGAGAATAATGATAATGCGCACGAGCGGCCGGAGAATGATAGGCCGGCCGCCGGCATCGGCGCCCTTGTCTCGACATTAGCCGAGCTCGACGCCATCACCAAGGTAACTAATTAGTTAGTCCGCGACATCTTCTATGACTATATATGCCTTTGATGACTGCCATATCTCATGCATGCATGGTGCCCAACATGTGTTGACTCCCAGGACATGCCTTGCATACTCCTGCATAGGGTGGGGGCCGGCGGCGAGTTGAAGGAAGTCGCAACGGCCAAGATCATACAACCTTTGACCCGCGATATGCACAACACCCGAATTAGCGAGGCCGTGATGAAAGTCAATGTGAGCGAGGTACTGCCTGAGTTCCGTGACATCGACCCCTCCACGCAACCTCCGGGAGCCGAGAAACACATGAAGCTTGGCGAATGCGGGAAGTGGATGATGGAATGGCCGAAGACCCAGATTCGTCTTGGGGATGTTCTTCATGGGGTCAGGCGCACCGGCGGCGCCACCTCGAGGCCCCGGCCCCCGGTAATTCGGCCCCCGCCGAGGCGGCGACAAAAAGCTGTTGCGGATGAACCGGCGCCACAAGCAGCCGTCGCCACCACCCAGAACGAACCGCCGGTCGCCGCCACCACCGGCCGGAAGCTACCGCCGGTCGCCGCCACCACCGGCCGGAAGCTACCGCCGGTCGTCGCCGCCACCAACCGCCACAAACAGTTGTTGGGAACGTCTTCACCGCAACCGTCCAAGGTTAGTTCTGACTTTCCGAATTCCCCGACTTTCTAACTTTCCCGACTAACGGATGTGCTATTGTTTATGTTTAGGACAAAGCCGTTGCACCTCAACTTGGTGGCAACGACGACAATGAGGAGGAGGAGAATGATGTCAACGTCGATGACTACATCAACACTGGCACCTGCATGGATGGTATGTACATGCCTCCTGTGGATGAAGAACCCTTCCGCGACCACCGCGGTCAACCTGCTCATCCCACTTCATGCACACAACGCCTGGCCTTCACCGACACGCCTCCGGATGCCGAAGATCATCAAGCTCAACCGGGTAACATTTTCAGCCCTAACACACTGAAAGAAACTGTTAAAGCGGGGTTCACTTCACCCCCACAATCCACAGAGATGAAGAACAAGAAGAAGCACAGGAAGAGAAAAGGATCCTCCACCTCTGCGAGCCAGCCAGCTCCTAAGATCCGGGGTCTTGAAGACACGATTCCACCCCGTGCGGATGGCTTCCCCTGAGTTCATGAGGCTGGTAAACCTATCTTGTCTGGGGACTTGCTCCGCCTTGCAGAAGGACCCATGATTGCCTTGCAGGAATCTATCTTGCATCTAGAGGAGCTCCTTCTTAAAGACAAGCAGCCGAGTTACCCGGCGTTCGCGGTCAAGGTGCCAAAGGAGCTGGTGGACTTCGTCCAGGAAGACCCCGCGGATGTGTTCTTCATAGCGTACGAGGACATCTTCAAACTCTTTCACACTCAACGGCTGGACTATAACATGGTTCGCCTATATGCGCTCGATGTGGCGATGAAGATCAGGAGAGATGATACCCCGTACGTCGCGATAGTGAATCCCTACTACATGGAGTACCTCGTAAGGGTCATGCTGGCCAACAAGAGGAAGAACGTCCTTCTTCTGCCTTTCTTTTCGAGTAAGTACACATCAGCTCGCCACCGTCGTATCTTATGCCTTCTTCTACATTTCTTCCATCGCTGATCCTTTGTCCAACATTCCGTTTCAATTGTGTTGAGCAGGGACAAGTACTGCGCACTCATCTGCGTATCCCCGAGGTGGTCCATTGCCACTTATTTGGACTCGGGGAATAAATCCATGCCGAGACGATACACCAGAATAAAGGGTGTTCTCGATGACGCTCTCGAGGCCTATGCCCAAAAGGGCGGCCCCTTCCATAAGAAGTCAGAATTCTTCACGGATGAGAACACACACAAGTTCCAGCATGGGACCGGATTCCATTGCATCAAGCAACTGGATGGCAGTGTGAAGGAGGCCTACTACGCCCTCCATCACATTAAAGCGATTGTCCGGGATGTCGAGAAAACGAAGATTCCATCTGGTCTCGCAGAATACACCAAAAGCGCGGATGCTCTCACCGATGCTGATTATAGAACAGACTTCCATCGCATCCGGCTGCAGTTGTCAACGATCATCCTCGAAGATGTCATTCGCAAATCAGGGTCCTTCCACTACCCCAGAGGTATTATAGAAGTGCATGTGTAGGGTTATATATTATATATATGCTATGCTATGAAACCCAAATAGGATAGCCATATGATTTCCAACCATGACAATTGATTGATTGTCTTGCCTCTCTACTTAGATGAATAAATTCTACTCTATTTATATCACTAACCAATATATATCCCAATCCATCTTCAGGGTTGTGCCAGAGGGATATCGAAGAACGACTAGAGGCACAGAATGACACCAGGGAGTGGAAGACAAAAGAAGGCTTTCTACCGTTCCCGGCGCCGCTCAAGAAGAGGACTCCATGATCATGCATGCTCCCGCGCGCTCTTGCTCACCATCATCGCCTATGTGTACTACATTTGATCATAGTTAGGCGGCGAACACTTGATTTGTAATGTGTAGTGTGAAATGATGAAACATTCGGCACTTTTGTGACTATGTGTATATACGTATCTTGATCGGGCACTAAGTAATATGTGTGATGACATATTGATTAATGTGTTTGTCTGTTTATATACCTGTCAAATATAAATGTATTTCTGTATAAACCTGTATAAATCCTGTATATACCTGTATTTGTACAGCAAAATGGAAAAATACCGGTATTTCTGTTTAATATTTCTGTGGCGCACGCTTTTATTTTTTGTGGCGCACCAACAAACAGTGCGCCACAGAATGCCTCTGCATAGGGGTGCTGCCGAGCTATTTCTGTGGCGCACTGCGCTGCGTGCGCCACAGAAAGTTGCACTTTCTGTGGCGCACGCCCTGGGTGCGCCACAGAAATAATTTTGGTGGCGAGAATTCTGTGGCGCACCCAGCAAACCTGGGGGTGCGCCACAGAATCCCAAAACCGTGCGCCACTAATAGCCGTTTCTGTACTAGTGTTGTATGCATCCTTAGTATAAGACTTGGTATAATTTGGAGAAAAAACTCGAGTAAGAGCTCGCAAACACGTCGAGTTTCACACGGTTTTTATGACATATCAATATAACCTTCTTTGCAAGACTTAGAACATCGTAAACAAATAGAAAGGACGACTTATCAATGCATGTAGTGCTAATTATCAACCACTCTCATACCATGTACATGTCTTCCCTTAAATTCCTTATGTTTCAAGCAAGTAGCACAACATGTAATTAAGAATAAGAACATGCCACTAGTACAGAACGACACATCGGATACCCCTCTATGGCAACGGCAGGAGTTAGGCGACGGTAAATCGCGACATCCCCCGCGTGCCCGCACTGGGCCGTAAAGCAGGCCCACAACAAAGGCAACGGGTGAATAGTAGAATATATGTTGGCAACGGAGGTTAGTTTACCTCCGTTACCGATGTGTGCTCATCGCACACGGACAATTTCGTAATCTCCGTTGCCATTAGAAACAACCCGACAGCCCGCGGCCTATAAGAACCTACTATGCCCTTCACTCTCACTCTCACTGTCTCACTTCCAACCCTAGCCGCCGCACAGTCTCCTCTCTCTCCACTCTCTCGCATGGCTTCTACCGTCGGCGCTGGTAGATCCGGCCATCGCGGCCGCCCCACCCTCCGGGCCTTCAGGCAGCAGCAGCGTAAGCTGGTGTTGCGGGACGAGCTTGCGGAACAGGCCGCCGCCGCTCCGGCCCCCGCGGGCCGGTCCCGCACCCTTGGCGCTCGTCCGCAGGACAGCACGGCGAAGGCTCCAGTGATCCGCACCCTTCCGGCCGCACCCGCTCATTTGGCCACCATTGCAGCTACCGCGAGATCTGCCAGGCGATGTACCCCGGCCGCCGTCCTCGGTTTCTGAACCATCCACCTTCCTCCTCCTCCTCGTCCTCGTCCTCCGACGACAAGGAAGAGGAAGAGGAAGAGGAAGAGGAAGAGGAAGAGGAGGAGGATCGTGATCTGGAGATCGCTTGCCAACTCTCCCGCGCCGATTTCGATCGCGATGACGCCAAGCGTCGTCAGGGCGAGGCCGATCTGGAGGCGGCGGTCCTCCTCTCCGAGGCCTCAACCCAGGTCAAACGCGCCGAGGAGGCGGTCTACCAGTCTGACCTCCGGGCCGCCATAGCCCTCTCTTTGGTCCACGGCGAGGGCAAGGCGCCGCCAGGGGAGGCCGGCGCTAGCTCCGTCGCCGGCGGCGACGCTAAGCGAGCCCGCCTCGCCTAATGTAAGACCCCAGTTCAGTAGGATAGTTTTTTTTTTGCACTTCTTTTTGCTCGTTTCAGATGATTAGATCTGTTCTTATTAGGCATTGTGGTAAGTAGCTAATTGTTTAGCCATAGATTTGCTCTGTTTATAATAGGCATTGTTTACACATAGATTTTAGCTGTTTTCTAGTTGTAAGTAGCTAATTGTTTATCCATAGATTTGCTCTGTTTATAGTAGGCATTGTTTACACATAGATTTTAGCTGTTTTCTAGTTGTAAGTAGCTAATTGTTTATCCATAGATTTGCTCTGTTTTTAGTAGGCATTGTTTACAAATAGATTTTAGCTGTTTTCTAGTTGTAAGTAGCTAATTGTTTATCCATACATTTGCCCTGTTTATAGTAGGCATTTGCTCTGATTTTAGCTTTGTTTCTGTTATGCCGATGATTAAAATTAGGTGACACCGTGTGATCCGGGGGTGGCGCTAGTGATCCTTGTGATATGCACAAATACACATCGATCTTGTGCATCCTACTTGGCTCGCTTGCTCCATCCCTGAAATTTGTGTGTCCAATCTACCTATATATGAGGCACTGTTTAGGCTATGTTCTAGTTGTAATTAGTTCTATATTTTCTGTAATGCCGATAAAGAAGCATCTGTCTTGTGTATAGAGATGAAGGAGCTTACATTTTAATTTTTTTCATCTCCTTTAGGGCGAGGAGGAAACCTGGAGACTATGCGGCGGCCGTGAAGACGTAGGAGCGGGGCTCCGTCCACACGGTCCACTGAAACCGGCGCCTCCAGTAGCAAGACTTTTGTGCAGTACTAAATAGGTAGAAGTAGACCACGCAGTGAAGCTGTGCGAAGAGGAAGATGAAGAACCGGCGGCCGTCAATCAGGAACCACAGGGCTCCGTCGACGGCGCAGCAGGCGTCACCGGCTTTTTTTTTTCCTTTAGCCCTCATTACAAACGGTCAAAAACTAAACTCCGTATCTGATGTAAAGACTAAAGGCAACGATTATATATTATGCCCGTTGCTAAACTTATTGCAAACGATCAAAATCTCCGTTGCCATTATGAGGCTTCACATCAGTGACAGAGTCGGGGACACGGACCCTTTCTCCGTTTCCGATGGGCTTTTTGGCCCGTTTCCAATGTGTCGTTCTGTACTAGTGTGCCTGGTCATTGCAGCGATGAACCGGGGTTTACACTTAACTACTTAAGGGTGCTCGCAGCGACTCGGAGGGTCTTGCGGTGCGGCGGAAGTGTCGAGGACGATGGCGGCGGCGGAACGAAGTAGCCGTTGCCGCGCGGGTCAAGTGGCGATGGAGGAGGTTGACCCTGCCGGTTTCCATCCATAGCGCCTGCATGCATGTATATGTGATAAGCCGCCTGGACCTAGGTTGGGGTACTTTCTGTTTCAAGGGGGAAAGGACAGAAACAATCGAGTACGTAGTTACCTTGGGCCGCCGTGGCCATCGGGGATGGGATGACTGCGAGCTTTTGGTCATCTTCTTGGCTCAATGGGACCTCTCCGAGAACGCTTGCCCCCTTTATCTTCCAGGCCTCAAGGAAGAAGAAACGATGCGTCAAGGACGCCCTTGCCAACCTCAACTGGGTCGCTGACATCGCTGTACATGAGTTCACCCTGGAACACGTCATTCAGTTTGTCAATCTGTGGGATCTTCTCCAGGGCGTTTCGTTGGATCCGTCCAACACTGACACCATCACTTGGACGCTCACGTCGAACGGGAAATACTCGGCTGAGTCGGCGTACAAAGCTCAATTCATCGGATCAAACACTTGCTCCTTCGACAACCTCGTCTGGAAGACTTGGGCTCCTCCTAAGTGCAGATTTTTTGCCTGGCTTGCGGTGCAGAACAGACTTTGGACGTCAGACCGTCTCGCTAAGAGGGTTTGGCCTCACACACCTCTCTGTCAGCTGTGCAGATCCCAGAACGAAACTGGAAGGCACATCCTCTTTGAGTGCAGATATTCAAGACGAATCTGGCAGACGGCGGCCTCTTGGCTCTCCTGCCCTTCTCTGGTGCAGGACATTGGAACATGACGTCCGACTGTCCTTGATTATTGGCAAGCGGCTGCCAAGTCTCCCACGGCACACCCCAAGGGTCTCAAGTCGGCAGTCACGCTGATCGCTTGGGAACTGTGGAAGGAAAGAAACGCTAGAGTTTTCAACAACACTTTCTCGATGCCTTCGACTCTCATCCAGAAGATCAAAGATGAGGGCAAGGACTGGATCCTCGCGGGAGATAAGCCTCTTGCTGAGATTGTTGCTTAGAGAGAAGACATGACGGTTTTTCTCTCGGACAGAATAGACGTGTTGGTTGATTGTATCGGTACCTTTCGTACTTTCTAATTTTTACTTTGGCCTTGGCCGTGTTGTGTTTGTTTCTCCTATATCATTATAAAAGGGAAAGCTTTTGCCCCGCTTCAAAAAAAAAACCTTGGGCCGCCGTTGAGCATGCCAAGGAACAGCATACGAGGAGAGCCAATACAGCCACAGCGCGTGCGATCGAAGAAGAAGAATATCGCTCCATGACCCCTGTCCAGCTTCTCTCTCAACTATTCTCTAGCACTGGACGTGTGATCTTATCAAAAATGGTTGTTGGAGTAGTACTACTAATACTATTCCTGGCCACACGAGTACAAAGATATTCAATGATCAAAGTCATCTTGGTCCAAGCTGTGCAAAAATGCATGGGTTCAGACTACAGACAGTGAAGTGAGAAATACTCCCCTCCTTTGTTTTTAGTGCCAATAATGAAACCTCCAACCCAGTTCAAAAAAAAAACTCCAGCCGTCTTCTAGTGATCCAGTCATGGATGCAGACATGTCTCGTGAAGAGAAGCGATTTTCTTCCGCGAGAAAGACCCGTGAGGACGCTCCACAGAGAAGTCTACTAAGCTGTCATTGTTAACTCTGGAAAAAAAAGACCACTGTTTATCAAGTAAATGAAGTCAAAACAATGATGCTGAAATTCCCGTGGTCAAAGCAAGAAATAAATTCATTCATACAAAGAACAAAACATGCCAAGCTAACATATTGCAAAAACTTTGGAGATAAGCTATTGAAGCAAATTCCGGATTGTATTAACTCCTAAGCAATACAAAGAAATTTTGAGAATAGTTAGGGTGAAGGTTGAGGAGAATAGGTCTAGCGTCGCCTGGCTCCAGCGGGGCTCTAGTAAGCCAGATTCATTGCCTGAGCCCATTACATCGAGGTTGATGCCTAGAAAATCAGTTGCAAAAGTTTAGCTACTTTGATGTTGTGAAGAACGTTTTGACATTTTTTCCAACCGGGCTATCCCCATTTCCATTACTCACATAACGGAAATACAGAGTTTTGGTTCCAATCCATTACAACAGAGTCTAAAAGAAGGAAACCAAAGCAAAACTGCCTAACAAAATGAAAGGGAAGGATAGCGAGCTGGGACAGCAACAGGAAACCCACTGAGAAAACTCTGCGGGGCAAAAACCTGTTGCCATCTTATTACAACCAACCAAAACAGGTTCAACGAGCTAAAGAGATAACAGTAAAGGAAACAGGTTAAACGAGCCTAACGACAACAAACTCCAGAACATCCACAACGCCGAAACATCAGCCGTTGGTGATCATCAGGATGGTGGGATTGGGCCGAGCCATCTTCTGGTCCTTCGCAATCTCCATTGTACTTTTCGCCAGCTGCTCCGCACCGGCCTTGATAGCTTCTTTATCCTCGTCTCTATATGGACCTGCCCAATGTTTCAACAAAGCACAGACATTGAACACAATAGAAATAGGAGACGAATGCCGAAACTTCTCAAAGTTAATCTTATTCCTCATCGACCAAATGGCCCAGCAAACAGCAGAGAGCACTAAAAAGTAAAATTTCTTCCCCCAAGGCCAAAATCGATAAAACCAGGAAAAACACTGCCAAATCGATCGAGGATAAGACTTTGTCCCCAAAACTTTTCCAATGCAACCCCACACAACTTTAGAAGAAGCACAACCAAACATAAGATGGTCTCTATTTTCCTTTTCCTTGCAAAAAGAACAAGCAGGATCCCCCAACCATTTACGCTTTTTCATATTATCCCTGGTCAGTATAGCATTATACATAAGTTGCCACATAAAGATTTTTATTTTAAGAGGAGTTTTAGATTTCCAAATCCAATCATAATTTGGACCATGTAAAGGTTTCTCCAACAAGTTATACACCGATTTAGTTGTAAACTTCTTGTTAGTGTTCAGCTTCCAGAACACTTTATCCTCCATATCGGAAAGCATCACCATATTATCCCTTTCTTTTATATAATTCCACTGATCTTGCACCGTTTGAAACAACCTTCTTCTAAAGGAATCACAAAGTTTTTATCAGAGAAATTTTTAAAAGTCCCCTCTTGCTGTTGACAGATATCATATAGAACCGGATACGAGTCCATAGGAGGAATATTATCTAGCCAAGGGTCCTTCCAGAAACGAATCAAGGAGCCATTTTCCATTTTCAAGCCTCTACCTTCCATATAAAGGTCTTTTACTTTCATAATACCCTTCCAACAAGGAGAATCATTAAATCTAGGTTTAACGGTTGCAACAGTTTTGTCTCAAAAATATTTTGCCTTAACGATAGTCTGCCAGAGCCCCTCTTGGGTCTCCAGCTTCCACCTCCATTTCATTAAGAGGCTCAGATTTTGTTTTCCAATATCCAAGATTCCCAAGCCCCCCTTTTTCTTATATTTACAAATACGTCTCCACTTAACCAACCTGTACTTTTCTTACCATTAATACCCTCCCAGAAAAATTTCCTCATATGCTTGTTCAATTTCTCAATAAAAGTCTTGTTAAACAGGAACATAGATAAGTAATATAGTGGAATACCGACCAAACATGATTGAATAAGAGTTAATCTCCCCCCCCCCCCCCCCCTGAAGACGCATTAGCACAGATCCAGGAGGCCAATCTCTTGATAAATTTTTCATCAACCAATTCCCAATCAATATTTTTCAAATTGGCAAAGGTTACAGGTACCCCAAGATACTTCAGAGGCAACACCCCCACTTGATAATTAAACATATCAGCATAAAAAGCAGTTATATTGTCATCCCCCCAATAGTAATTACTTCACTTTTCAGGTAGTTTCTTTTCAAACCAGACATTAACTCAAAGGTATACAGCAAGAGTTTAAGATTAATAGCTTTGTCCGGATCATGAGAAATACAAATCACCGTATCATCCACATATTGAAGTACAGCCACACCATTTTCCACTAAATCGGGAACTAAACCCACCAATAAACTGTTTTCTGAGCCTCCATAATCATTTTGGTTAAAACTTCCCCAACCATATTAAAAAGAAAGGGGATAAAGGGTCATCCTGTCTCACACCCTTCGCACTCTAGAAATAAGGCCCAATTTCGTCATTGATTTTAACAAAAACGTTGCCATTATATAAAATTTGGCGTACCAATTGCAAAAAGATTCCGAAAAACCTCTTTTCTTAAAACACTCAAGCAAGAAGGCCCAATTTATTTATCATAAGCTTTTTTGAAATCTAATTTCAACACAACCCCAATATGCTTTTTCACATGTGTGTGGTGAATAATTTCATGAAGCGCCATAATACCATCTGTAATATTTCGCTTTTTAATAAAGGCATTCTGTTGAACACTGAACAATTTATCTGCTAGGGGGTCAAGACGAATACAAATTGTGTTGGTAATTAGTTTGTATATGCATCTAAGTAGGCAAATAGGTCTAAATTGCTGGATCTTATTTGCCTCATTCATTTTAGGCAATAGAGTAATAATACCGTAGTTAAGCCTCTGCACATCCAAACAACCACGATGAAATTGATCAAAAAGATGCATAACATCAGGCATCACAATATCCCAATAATGTTGGAAAAATTCAATAGGTATATTATCAGGGCCAGGTGCCTTATTCAACTTCATAGAAAACAAAGCATTTTTAATCTCCTCAACCGAAAATGGTTTGGTAAGCTTTATATTGTCCTCTACATTCAACTTTTCATTTATACTCCATAAATCCGCAGAAATCTCAAAAATGTTACCAGGAGCAGGCCCAAAAAGATCTTTATAAAAATCGGTTGCATGAGCGATCAGCTCAGATGTACATTCGATTAACACATCATTATTTTTTAACACATGCATAGGATGTTTCCTTCTTTTCCCATTAGCAATTCTATGAAAATAGCTAGTATTCAAATCACCTTGTAAAATCCATTTCTCATTTGATCTTTGAAACCAATAAAGCTCTTCATTAACCATCATATCAAGTAAATTGGACTGAATTTCCTGCTGCCTGAACATCTGTTCAGCAGACAAATCGCCCAGCTCTTCCAAGGTTTCTAAAGCAGCCAACTCTACCTGCAGGTCATTCTTCTTTTTCTTTAAGTGACCAAAAATATTCACCCCCACCCTTGAAAAAAGCTCTTGAAGCGTTTTAACTTGATATTAATAATATCAATAGGATCATCACTCTGAACCCGTTTGTCCCAAATTTTGGAAACCAAAGGCAGGAAATCAGACTGTTTAAACCAAGATACATCAAACCTAAATTGATTTCTAGCCCGAGGCTTAGCACCACAACCAGTATCCAGGAGAAGCAAATTATGGTC
Organism: Poa pratensis; assembly: GCA_947311845.1. Lineage (NCBI taxonomy): Eukaryota > Viridiplantae > Streptophyta > Magnoliopsida > Poales > Poaceae > Poa > Poa pratensis. The sequence continues at coordinate 76,916,288 of CAMZMU010000038.1, read as the reverse complement.
AGAAAGTTCCCTAACAATTTTCCTGACCGAGACTAAAGGGAATAAAGTTTCCCAGGAAGAGGACATTAACACTCTGTCTAATTTTTCCAGAGTAGGAGGATTCTGATTATTGGTCCAGGTAAACATACCACCAGTCATATGAATTTCACAAAGCACAAGGGTATTAATAATCGAGTTAAACATATGTGAGGCTCGAGGGAGAACCATCTGCTTATTTTTTTTCCCCACAGTGTCTAATGATATTGATACGTCCAAAACATATCTATAATTTTTTATTGTTTCACGCACTTTTATGCCTTTGGCACTTGTTTTTATATTAATTTTATTATTTATTTGGACTAACCTATTAATAGTTGCAAATGTGCACAATGTTCTTGTTTTACACTTTGATGTGTAGGAATTATCAAGAATACAAGAGAAAACCTTGTTGGAGACGAATTGGGACTTTCCAGAAATCTGTCTGAAAACTATTTTCGGAGATGGTCATGTTACGGATAGAAGACGACCTCAAATGGAAAAAGTCTAGTCGCGAAAGTTGCAGGGAATTTTCTGCCAATAAATCTGGGCTTACAACTCGGCCCAATCGGAGTCCGGACGCTTTAGATATTGCCGTCCCACCGAAACCTGGGATGACGGAAATCCGAGAAGCTATATAAAGGGAGGAAACCTAGGTCGTGGCCAACACCCCATACCCACAAATTTCTAGCCACCAAAGTCACGTTTTTGCCTCCCCATGGACCTCATCTCCATGGGGGAGGGCTCCCAAGAAGCCATGGAGGAAGGGGGCTAAGGGGCGGCGCACCCCATTAATGCCGGCGGCGCGGGAGGAGTTCCCCGCGCCACCGCCGACGCCGGCGCCGCCCTGCGCTCCTCGCTGTCCCCTTCACCGTATTCACCGCCATCTCCATCGCCTATTCGCCCTTGTATACAGTGGTTCATCCTCCCACACACCTCTGTACCGTCCTATGTAAACATGGTGTTTGATGCTATAAGTTATTATCCTATGATCTATGTCATGTTTGAGTAGTTTCTTTGTTCTTAGATTGAATGGTTGAATATATGTGGTTCATTAGAGTTTTATGTTGATATGGTACTGTCCTTTGATGTCCATTATATTTGTGCGCGCATGGATCAACATCATAGGGTTGGTAGTATGTGTGAAAGAAGGGAGTAGTCCTGCCGGAGTGACATAAACCTGAGGACTCGAACCGGTGAGTTGCACGTATGGGAGTACGAGGACCGTTAACTTAATGCTATGGTTGGGGAAACCTTAATGCATTGTTAGTATTTGCGGATGCCTGCTAATGATCCAATCATATAGTATGTGTAATCACAAGTAGTTGAGTGCATGTATATTTAGCCTCTCCCACATAGAAAGCTGCATCGAAGACAATGAACTAAATATCTTCACCAATTAATCTTGTACAAATCCATCACACTTTCCACCACTTTCCACACTCATGGTTCTGTTAGTTTAGTGTTCTTTAGTGTATTTTATTGCTGCAGCAACTAACTTTACTTTCTTGTTATTTATTATCTCGCAAAGCAATCTCTCATACCCGTATTTTTACTCTAGTTTTATTTCCTAGTTAGAGCAAACGTTTAGTGTGCGTAGAGTTGTATCAGTGGTTGATAGAACTTGAGAGAATACTTATCCTACCTTTAGCCCTCGTTGGGTTCGACACTCTTACTTATCGAAAAGGCTACACACGATCCCCTATACTTGTGGGTTATCAGATATTAAAGTCTCCACCCACAATATAAGGAATATCCACAATATTACACCAAGAGGATAACTCCAATAAGAATTCATCTTTAAATTGCTCATGAGCCGAACCATATACAGCCAACAAAGCCCATTGACAATTTTTCTTTTTATCCCACAGGTCTATCTGAATAATATATTTGCCAAGTCTCACACCAGACACATCCAACGTTTCCTTTTTCACACCCACAAGTATACCGCCCGATTTACCATTTGAAGGTAACCATTTCCAGAAAAAATTACAACCAGGGTCAATTTTTCTAAAGAACTTATCAGTATAGTATTGTTTCATGGTTTCCATCAAGCAAATAAAATCTACAGTATGGTCTTTAATGATATCAGTGAGGCAAGCAGCCATACCCTTTTTGCTTAACCGCCTCAAATTCCAAAAGGCTCCTATCATTTATATTTATCAGGGGTCCTTCTTCTTATAGTACTCCTACCAGGAGGCAAAGGAGGAGTATTAGCCTTCAATTGACTTCTAGTAAAAGGCCGCACATTAACCACAGGTTTTTTCTTAGCTTTTCTACTACTTCTCGATTTAACCACAGTAAAAGGTTCCAATCACTATCCTCATCATCGTGCCATTCAATTCGTAAAGGTATTTTACCCCCCATATCATGATCAACCACTAAAGAAGAAGCAGAATTATTTTTACTTGTATTCTTAGCTACCAAATTATTCCTAGAATCTTCCAGATTACGGATCAAATCAACAGATTCAAAATTATCATCAGGAATAACAATGCCCATAAGACTAGCACGAGTCATAATTTCCTTATCAGATAACACAGCAAAAGAATTTTTGTTTGATTCAGCGTTACCTTCGAGGTTTCTTTTCTTGGATATCTTGGCAGCTTGCTCCATAATGTCCCCCAACTTCTGCGCTTGATTTCTTGATGATTCCTGTTCATTCACCACAGCATTCTCTTTTCCCTCACCCAACATGGGAGATGAATCAGGAATTTGGACAGAATATTTAGTGACATCCACAGGCGATGATCCCTCTGATTCAATTAACTTCAGTCACTGAGATCAAAGGAGGCCAATCATTCGATTGCAATACCAATTTTTCAGCATAGGTAGGAGGTATTTCCTGTTGCACCACAGGAGTGACAGGCGCCCATGGAGAAATGGCAGTACAAGTTCTCTTAATTGGTGAAGAAAGAATCACACCTGTATCCACAATCCCCTCCTTCATAATCATCTGTTCTTTGTCCACAACATGTTCATTATCAATGATCTCTCCAGCTTCAATTTCCACAGGATTCACCTTCGTAATATTGTCACTCACCCCTTTATCAGCCACTGCGATATTATCAATATAGTTTTCAGCTTCCACAATCACAGGAGGGAATTTTTGCCACCATATTGTCCTTCTCCGGCTAATTTTTCAATTAGCAGTTCAGGGTCCTCTTCACTTTCTTCTTCAGCGTCATGTTCGGACACAGTGTCAAGGTTCTGTTTATAGTTTCTTCCACCATCATTACCTCTGTAATCAGACTGACTATCATCACTGACAAAACCAACACTGTTACCAGAAGGATTTGCCGAAGAGGATTGTTCATATCTGGACCTTTTAGGAGATGATTTGGTATGGGAATCAACAGATACAGTCGAAGATTGTCTAGATTGCTCACCCACCACCACTGAATCAATTTCATAATAGAAATCATAGAAGTAATCTCCTAGTACACCCTCAGCCGTCGTAGGAAGATTATTTATATTTCTGCACCCAATAATTTCTCTACAAAACTCAGGCTTATGAAGTGTGGATTGATCTCCAGCGAAACACCAACCAAAGATCCAACATAAGCTGCAGTAGCGTCACATCTTTTGTCAACCGGGATATTTCTGATTTTGACCCAAGGTTCATGCATCTCTGCCTTTGCTCCAGCGGACACAGACCATGGCTTTATGTTGATTACGCCATCAAACGTCATCATCTCCATCCTTTTTCCACAGAAACAAGTGCGATCAACCTCTTTTGAACTAGGGAACCGCATAAGAAATTGTGTGGGACTCAGGATTCTAGCGGTACATCTCCACGCACCATCAAAATACACATTAAACTCATGCTCAATATCACGAAACGTAGGCTGCCCTTCCAACACCGAAATCACAACAGTGGAGGCACGTTTCTTAGTTTGCTTTCCGGCACAAGCATCAGGAAAATAGGAAAAACCTCTTCCGGGAGTCTGGAATCCACACATACTAGGAACACACTCCCAAGGCAAAATTGCTTGACACAACTCTCTAATATGCCCCAACTTTTTGCACCGATCACATCGGATCGTCGGACAGGAGGCAGCATAATGACCACTAACATTGCAATTCAAGCAGGGTTCCTTTTTACCAGGAGATGGATCTCGGGGGTTACCTCTAGCAGCACCAGAAGCTTGCCCCGCTCTCGGAGCAGCAACTTGGTTCCCAACCTCTTGCGTATTTCCTCCCTGCCTTAGATTTTTGTTACGGTCCTCCTCTCCCAAATTTCTTCCTCCAGATTCATTGGCATCACGATTCCAAACAAAAGGCTTGTTACTTGGGTTATTGATTCGACCAGCAGGAGGATTCCTTCCAGAAAAAATCCCCCTACGACCATTAAACCGTCCACCACCACCACCGCGGTCACCCATCGATCTCGATGGGATCACACTCTCAGAGATAGGAGTATGATCTCTCTGTCTAGGAGGCGAAGAAACAATCTGAACAAAAGATCTCAAATCACCCCCGACCTTCCCCGGCCACCAGCCAAAGGTCGACGACGGATTTGGTGGAGGGGAAACCCTAGGAGCACCCCAGAAGTGAGAGAAGAGAGAATCGAGGTCGAATGGGGATTCCTCCCCCTCCCTTTACCTGACCCCGCCTCTGGTCTATGGCGGCCCGCGACTGTAGTAGCTGGGCCAACTGGGCTCGAATTCGAACCCACCTGTTTTGACATGTTGTAATGATTCTGGAAGTAAGTCACAAATGTTGTGTTCACCCTTCAAATTAAGGTTTTTAGCATCACATCATAATATGTGGGTTTGTATGGTGTATATGTTGCAATCAATCTTCTCAACAAATTGTTGCATCCTTGAAGTCAATCCCAAATGATCCATTCATCCTGCCAGGTTATTCTAGCATAACATTATATGTTGGTTTTTATGTTGCATATGCTTTAATCAATCTTATCAACGGTTTGTTGCATACAAAGGAACTTTTGCAAGATAGAAACACTGCGATGTTTCTGAATATTTATAGACACATCAAAAAGATGTTGCGATGAATTTGCATCTATTACAAACGAATGGTGCAGACATAATCTTTCTGTTGCAACAATCAATCATACTCCACAACATCAGAGTGTGAGTGGGATCGGACTGCAGAAGAGGCGGCCGATTTTTTTCGTCCGTCCCACGGATGCCTACCCTAGCACGCCCCGAAATTAATACACAAGCTGACATTTTTCACCTTCCATAGTTCCAGCGCAGTACACGCATATGCATATATTCGGTAAGTATTGTGGCGTGCTCTAGCCATAGTAAAGCATTGTAGGTTTATGCAGAATGGGTGCCCGCAACAACCTGGAGAGTCTTGCGCTGCCGCGCAAGGGCCGACGTCTCCGGCGACCCTCGGGAGCTGCAGTGGTTGCCGCACGGAACGTGGGGCATCGGCGACGGAGGACTTCCTCCTATACGATTTTCTTCCTGAGCAACTGCATGTACATCAACGACCATCATCCGCGCATAATTAAACTGTCCGGGCCATGGATTATAGTACTGCTATTCTATTCGAGCAGAAAAGTCGGATAGGAGTACGTAATCACGTTACCTGGGACAGCCGCCGAGCATGCCAAGGAAGCTCCTATCAGGAGGGCCAGCAGCACCATGGCGCGAGCGAGGGAAGAAGAAGAACGCTCCATGATCGATCCGTCCAACTTCTCAACCTATTAATTCTCAGTCCCTTTGTGGCTTAATTTATAGGGAGGACTGAACGGGTACTACTCCTCGTGCATCGTAGATTTGCTGGCTAGGAGCTTACGATAGTTTTCTTATTACACGCTACTACCAATTGCCTCGAAAGATACTGTACTAGCTAGTCCTCTGTCCAAGTCGACCCTGGGTCAACAAAGGTTCTTTGAAAATTCATCCAGAATTGACTAGTACTCTGGTCTGAAAATTCTTCTAGAATTGACTAGTACTCGGGTATTGGAGTGCTAACATAAAATGTCTTGAAGTATATGCGAATTTTTTTACTTTGAATCTTTTGACAATTTAAAAATTGTTTTTTGGTAGTGGGTGCATCTACACCTACTATGCGTTATGGATTTCCCTCAGGTATTCTCTTTTTGTCAAAGTATGTTGCATATACTACTAAGTTGGTTAAAGCCAAATTTTATAAATTTTTGGCCAAGTATATTGGAATTTTTTTTACCTTTGTCTATGGTTAAATGCAAAGTTCACATTAATTAGGGCCGGTTGAAATCTTACCAATTCATCTTGAAAAGATGAAGTGGTGTGTATCTAATCTAATCTCATGCAACATATTTAATTAGCTCAGAACAGAGAGATTTTCCTCAACTTTGATCATGCAATTTATTAGTTGGCTTTACTTTCTTGATATCTGCAGAAAAATGAGACAAATAATGGTCATACAGAGGACTTTGCAGTACCCTCAAATTATTTTGGTCTATTCTTTTGCTTGATTCCTAAGGTCCAGATTAGTTTGTACTAGTGCTTCAAACCTTGGTAGTATTGGTTGTACTAGTGGTTAGAACATCAGTAGTATTGATTGTACTAGGGTGCTTAGAACATTGGTAGTAGAAGTTGCTCGTGGCACTCCTCGATGAAGCATCAACTGCATGCAAGTGGCGTGAAGGTTGTGGGTAAAGCTGCGACGAGATCGAGCATGAAATGTCCCAGGGATAAGACGATGATTTTGTTCTACAGCAAGATGATAATAGGAGGTGCTAGCAGCTTCCCAGCAGCAAGATAGAAGGATGCCACGACGCGCAGTGACTCGCACGGTGTGCAGAGCAAAAGGCTAGTCAACGCATGGCGTCAAGGTAAAGGATCATGTGTCCAAGCATTACCCAACTCGCAACAAGCAGAGAGGAAAACAGCGCAGCAGAAATGGCAGATCAGTGCACTTCCTTAGGTTGCCTGATACAGGAGACTGAAAGGGAAATCCAGCCAGACACTTCTGAAATTTGAATTAAAATCAAGTAAACATGAAAAATGCTGGATGAGATTAGATTAGAACAATGATTTTTTGTTAGAACTCCATTACTTGAAGCATTGAAGCTTAGTATGGTCAAGTTTAACATCATTGAATCGGATCCAACTTCAAGATAATAAGAGAAACTGTATGGTTGGCCATGGTGGTTAGCACTTGACGGGCGTCGCCACATGGCCCGAGAGTTGGTGTTTCAGAACTCTATGCTACATGCATGCCATGAAGATAGGTCCATTACAAGATAACAGAAACGCAAAAGAAGAAACAAATTGAGCAAGTTTGCGATTACAAAAGAGAAAAAATAGGAAATAACAAAAGAGAACAATCCATGAAATAACAATTAATCGGTTCAGATTACCCTATTACCATTTTTTAAATTGCTTATGGTTACAAGCAGCAACACACTCATACATATGTTAATGTTAACATGAACAATCCGATAGCACCTTTCTTTGTAGCATAGATGAACAAATACTGCTAACTTCCTGGGAAATAGCCAGTATGAAAACTAATTTCAACTCATAATTTTTCAGATATCTTCCACAGGCAGCAACATCATCAGAGGTGCAAGTTACTCCCAAACAGATTACTCATGAGTAAGGAACCAATAGGAGATGCTAAAATATCTTAGAACAGATTAAACAAGTGCAATTCACTCATAGACAAGTAACCAAGGAACCAAAATTTAGGATGTCTTCCAAGGGCTCTGACAACATCCGATAGATCACAAATGGAATTAATGAAGTAATATTCAGCACATAAAATGCATTAACATTAAATTTTAAAATCATTGTAGGGTCTTGAGACCCACTTCTAGATAGGCGGCGTAAATGGACCAACCATGAATATGCTAAATTATATATAACCTGGGAGCTGCAAAATTATAAAACAATAAGAAAAAGTAAAGCACAAAAATGACTGCTGTGTAAAACCAAATAATGCCCAGAAATAGGAGCCTGAAGCCTGATGAACATCAAGAGTTCAAGACATAGCAATACAAAGTCTTGTACAATAAACAGAAAAGGGAAAACCTTGTTTGGCATATAGAACAAAATAAATCGTGGTCATCCATAGAATGCAAGAAAAATTTGTTGACCGAGGATATTGGTTTTGCTATCCCACTAGGCATTTGACTACCTAATACTGACCTCCAACTAACTGTAAGCAGAAAGGAAGCCATGTACATTAGAATCTAGAATGAATTACAAGGATATAATGGCAGTTCAGGTATATTGCTCACATACACAATCAATTACAAACATCTCAGACTTGCTCCAGTAGGACCAAACTCACGATCAGATACAATTATGGACAGATAAGACACAACTCTCAGGTACTCCCTCCGTTCCAAATTAGATGACTTCCATTTGTCCACATGCGGATGTATCTAGACATGTTAGTAATTTGGAACGGAGGGAGTACCTTTATAGAATCCAATAAAAAGAAAAACTATAGTAAGAAGAATTATTTTGATATTGAAAAAGTTTACTGAACATTATACTTTTGCTAAGCAGCACTGAGCATTATACTATGGCGAGAAAACAGTACCATTCAGATCAATACTGTAGCTATAACAACATCAGCATTGGCACCAAGAAGAAAAGATATAAGTACATAATTTTCTGATCACCAACGATATAATCTAACAAATAACATGAATATGTCAACAGATTCTGGGAGTAGTTGTAGCTTTGCAAAAATCAAGGGATTCAAATACAGAAACTTAGTTCCAAAGATGAAAGGTGTATTGTACATAGTCTGTATGGTTATACACGGTTGCACTGAGGGCTCACACGTAAAGAGAAAGCCAGTGCACTAGTTGTGAAAATATACCGTACAATCCATGTCATTTGTCATTTTGCCATCTGATGCTCATATGCACTCTCAGTTGCATCCAAACAGTACATGTCAAGCGCGCTGCACTCGTTACCAGATTGACCATATTAATAAAAGCACCACAAACAGTAGCATATGACTTGAACAGGCTTCTGCAGAGAACGGCCGACACATAGAACAACTCCATCATCTTGCCCCAAGGTACACTTGCTATAATACATGACAGAGCACAATCAGGCCTTCGCCAGAATTACAGTATTTTCTGTGCATGTGTGCAACCAGCCAACCACAAAGAAGATGCAAACATAGAAACAGGGAAAATGTTGCAGACTAAGTTGTAAAAACTGTATACCACAAATAAAAAGGTGAGAACAAAACATACAATTAGTAAATCAAAGGTAGGAAAGAGAGAACACCTTGCAAGACAGCTATAAACACTGAAGCATAAATAAGAAAACCTTCAAATACAAATGATTTAAGAAAATTCTTCAGCACATTATGCTTTAGACCAGTAAAAAATTGCAACTGAGTGGGCTCAGATTCGCCTTTGCTCGATCATATAACCCTAACCCCATCATCTCTATATCACCAGATGAACCCGTTTTTATGTGGAGCTGTCCTGGTTATCACTCGACAAGAGTGACCATCCAAGGAAAGAACTTCCAGCATTTCACAGGATCAAGGATCATAGGAACGAGAGGGAGGATCCAACTTGATACCCACAGGAGCCTCAATTGCTCAAAGGCATGCTTATTTCAGCAAGGGTCAGTCGTCATCACCCTTAAAATCCTGTGAATCAAAGGGAGCATAAATACAAATCGGAACAAAATAGCCACATTAGGACCAGTATAAGTGCATTTGAGTTGGGCTCAGATTCGCCTTTGCTCGATCATGCAACCCTACCCCTGGCATCTCTCATCACCAGATCAATCTGTTCTTAATTGTAGTGAATCTGTCCTGGTTATCACTCATAAGAATGACCGTCCAAGGACAGAGCCACCAAAATTAGCACATGATCGAAGCAGATACGAGAGAGGAGGGAGGATCCAGTTTGATACCCACACTCACCTCGATTGCTCAAGCTCAAGGGTGTGGTTATCAGCCATGGTCAATCATCACTGCCCCTCATCACAATTTCCTTTTCAGAAGCACATGTATATAGAAGTGTTTCGGTGTGTCTGTTCACTCTTTTCAGTCCATATGTAGTCCACGTTGAAATATCCAAAACATCATATAATTTGGAACAGAGTGAGCAGAAATTTGAGAGAGAGAGAGAAAGAGAGATAGAGATGATAACAGTAGATCCTCTTAGTTCTAGCTCCGCCACTGCTGGTGACGGTGGTGATCCCAGCGTGCGACCGCCAACATAGCCAGAAATCACCACCAAGTCTCGAGAATTTCCAAAGGTTGTAGTAATGCACACACTAGTCTCATCCCTACTCCCTAGGGTTCCCAGAACCCAACTTGCTCGTTGGAGCCTGCCCCCTAAGAGGTGGGATCTGGAACCAGCGACAAGCCAAACCCTCGTTCTGGTCCAAATTGGCGCAAACAATGGTGCTCAAACATGTGGTGTCATGTGCAAATTCCTCAAGCACGCACATCGAAGTGAGCGAGAGGGGAGGAAGAGATAGGTCGTCGGGGTACCAAATCGAATCGTGGCAGAGACAGCATGGACGACAAATCCAGGACGGGGCGGCTCAGATCTACGGCTTGGCGCTCGCCGGAACCCACGACCGGAAGCCGCGCCCAGCCTGCCCCCACACGGTCCCCGGAGCCCCCACCGCCGCCGACGCAGCCACGGCGGCTGCACGAGCAGGGCCTCCATACCGGTGGCGGCGCGAAACGGACTGGAGGGCTGGCCCCGCGAGGCGGAGGTCCGACGCGGCCGCCGATCGGAGGCGCGGGTCTGCGCCAAGGGCCGGGCCTCCTCATCGCCGCCGTTTTCCGAGTGGCCTCGGTCTCTGGTTGAGCGGTCATCGGCCGCAACGAGGCGGGACGGCCGGAGCGACGGGGAAGGAAGGCCGGCTCCGCCGCCACGCGCGCGCGCGCGGCGGCCTCACACTTAAACTAATGATGAGTGAGCGAGTGCGGCGGCGAGGGTTTTTGTCGGGCGGCGACGGCGAGGGAGGAGGACGCTGTGCCGTGCGTAGATTCATGGCCCATATATGATAACGGCCCAATGCGTTATTATAAAAAAAAAGATAACGGCCCAATGCGTTTAAAATAAGTTGGCCAGAAAAAAATGAGGTTCAGAGAAAATCAGTTTACCGTCGAAATGCAAATGCTCTCCTGGTAGCTGAAGTCATCAAAGAAGCAAGACAGCTTCACGCAACTTCCACTTGACAATGAACCAAGAGAGAAGTAGTGTTATTCCTGGCCAGAGTCTAGAGATAATAAACACAATGACTCAATGAGAGGAAAACATGTGGAGGTTATCAAGTGACAAAAGAAACAATATCGTTCTTCCTCGCATTATTGTACTGATCTTGAAAGTTAAAATCTCACCACTCAGCGGGCGACATTGCACGGCAGGGGATGCAAAGTTGCACATAACGTAGCACGGATCGATAAATAATTATCGGGGAACAAAAACAAGATATATTTATTTCCAGATGTAGAACAAGCCTTCAATCAATGGGAATGCATTGGAAAGAAAAGATAAAGATAAGACCTGTGCGCTCAGCTGAAACAAGATGCAAAAAGGACACGTAAATAGTGAGATTAGTAACATTAACATACAAGGTACACGGGATGCAAAGTTGCACATAACGTAGCACGGATCGATGCATGAACCGTTGTATGCAAAAAAAAAAAAATTGGACTCAAGGAAATGTAGTACCTGCGGATGCATCAGTCTTTTCAAGATTTCACTTTGAGCAGTCATAGAACATATTATTGAAGTTTAAATATTGGGATTATGAAGGAACAAAAAATATCACGACTCACAAGCCATTTGTCCAGATCAAAATAAAAAAACGTCGTGAATGACAGTACTACATTAGATGATCATATTGTCATGTTTGCACGGTCACCGCAAGAAAAAGTGATGGAAACGAATAGGCCATTCACATATACAATTCAACATATGCAAGCAGTGAGATCATGTAAATACATCGTTAACAAATTCACAAGAATCAAATGGATAACATTGAGAAAATACAAAAGAACACTCACACACAGTGGCGGAGGACAGAAAAAAATTAGGTCGGGCGAACTCTAACACAAGAAATAAGATTGATGAAAAAATAAAAATTTGGAGCTTTTATACTTTTATACATACAAAATTGTATGCACTCGAGAACTTGCCTGTGGCAAGATGGTTAGGAGGGTGGTTGTACCCAGCCCAGCATGCAGAGCCCCAGGTTTGACACTGGTGTTTCTCATTTAGGCGGAATATTCTTTAGTGGGAGGCGACGTTCAGCGAGGTGCCTGTAGTGACTTCGTCAATCTCAAGACTCGACCCGTCGGCTCAGTATTCGGAGGTGCTCATAGGGGTAGGGTGTACGTGTGTGCGTTCATAGGGTTGAGTATATACACGTGTATGTGAGCGTCTGCATTTGTACTATATTTTGCAAAAAAACTTATATGCACTCTAAAAAAATTGGATGCATATTGCGTATATTTACACTTATGACAAATTTTGGAGCTTGCATAAAAAAAGATTGATACACTCGTCAGGCGCAAAGGGCATTGGAGAGGGCCACCGGCCACGCATTGGGTTCCATACTTCGATTTCGTTTTTTAGGAACCATTCTTCGTTTTCTTTTTTTGTTTTCGAGATTTCGTGGTCGACTGGTCGTCCTCTACTGCTCGTGAGTCGTCAGCGCGCAAATCAGCAAGGCAGCAGCCCAGTTAAGCCGAACCTCTTCCAACGCGGCCCATTAGCTCCTTTTGCCTTTGTTTTGTTTTCCAGAACAAACACAATTTGCAAAAAATTGTATATATGCGGTATTTTGCCAAAAATCAAGGTAGGGTCGGCTGCCCTACCTTGCCCTAAGGGGAGCTCCGCCCCTGCTCACACAACTACATAACGTCGAGAAGAGAAAAATCATGTTTTATTATCAGAGGCTCGATGTTGGCTTATCTCATACAACCAATCCATTTACACCCAAGTCAAATTTTCAGCATTCACATGGTTGCTCGCAGAAAGACAACCATCCCAAATTGCACGCTTCCAACTGCAGCAACTCCTTCGCCGTTGCAAGCAAGGACGATTTTACCAGGTAGACTTCGTATGGCTCGATCCTACCCTCCAATTTTGCGAATAATTATCAAACATATCCGCTACAGTTGTTTAGCATGGATCTGAGCTTTGCCTGTTTTTTTTCTTAGTTTGAGCTTTGCCCTTCGCGTGCGCTCATCGTGGAGGAGGAAAACGAAGCGATTTTTTTTTTTTTTGAGAATGCTGACTTTGTTTGTAGCGTTCGCTTCCAACATGGGCTTTGTAGTCCGGTAAGAATGGCCCAATAGTGGCCCTCCAGGAGAGGTACAGGGCCATTCGTTCACTTTCGCCAGGGATTCCTATCGTTATGGTGGCGCAGATCGCACACAAAACTCACCTTCCCGACGAACTGCCGATGCACACGCAGATGTAGGCCGGTGGTATTCCTCACAAACAGACGTCTCTCAATTTCTTTCTTCATGGGGAGAGGCTACAGTCCGCATAAACGGGACAAGCTAGCGCCCGATCAGGTTAAAACAGTCGATCTGTTTGTATTGAGTAGTTGTTGAATTGATCATTAGGAGTTTGATGGCGTTTTCTCTATATTTGTCAGCAGATCTATAAATGACGAAAGGATCATCATCACGGCGTATTGGCCTTGACAAAATTGACGTGACTTTAATCTCTATTATAGTACAACTAACTCAATCACCCCTTCCAATCATTAAAGCGTTTTCACCATTCTTCTGTTTCACTAAATATCTAATTTTTTCATACAGGTCACTTGATATCAAGCCGACATTTTATATCAATGAGCAGTAGCAAGGTACCTCCTGGGTTTTCTTGTTTTAGTTGTTTTTTTTTATCGTCATGCATTGAATTGAATCTGACACATAATAGACCATGTTGCTTTGCTAAAGTTATTTAGCTGAAAGATTTGTTAATTTGAGCCTATCCTCCATTTTTATCCGCCAGACAAAAGATAGCCATTTGTTTTCAAAAATAGGAAAACCTGAACATTAAGGGTTGCCACTGTAAAACAAAACAAGAGCATGTCAACAAGTATTTGCATATCTATATAAATGCATTTTTATTGCTTCTAGTCTAAAAATACACGAATGAGGTGCAAAACGTTTCTATAATGGAACCTCACCACGTGATATTGCATGAAACAGGCTATAAAATTTATTTATACATAGAAACATATCGGATTTATCTGTCAAATGCTATGCTGTAGGATAGATGAGCCTTAATCTAATGGGAGCATTTGAAAAAAAAGATAAAGATTGTGAACTTATCAAAAAAGTTGCAAAGAGATGAAAAGATAAATGTTGGAAGAAGGAACAGAACACGCAAGGTTCAAGGGTTGGGAAGTTGCATATATGCTCAAAGATTTAACCATCCTAAAAATGGTGAACTCTCGTTGTTCCACCAATTGTGTTACCTATGTCCCTAACTGTCAGCGATAGAAAACCATGAAAAAAACCAGCAAGAGGTCGTTTCGCCGTTGAACAATCGGCCCAGCCTTGAACCCCCCCTTTTCCCTAAGTCACAAGGGAAGGAGATCCATCAAAAACATTGTCCTTCTCATTCCGCCGAGGCCTAGCTCTTCCACCTCGCCGGCCCCTCCTCTTACCCACTGTGCCCCCCCAACCGTGCACCACCACGCTAGAGCGATGCCGACCACTTTCCGATAGACAGTGCCGTCATACACATCGTCGTCCGAGTGGACTTAGTCAACACCTTAATAATCAGTTTATATGTACATCTTAGTAAGCAAATAGGCCTAAACCGAGTGATTTTATTGGCCACAATAACTTTAGAAAGCAAAGTTACCACACCATATTAAGTCCGTGAACATCCATGAAATGCATCAAAAGGCGAAAGATATCCATTTTAACAAACTCTCAACGACTTTGATAGAACTCAATAGGTATATTAGGACCAGAAGCTTTACTTTCATGGAGAACAAGAATTTCATTCATCTAAAATGGAGCACATATTAGGAGAAATGGCGCGAATATTACCATTTCCAGGACCAAAAAGTTTTTATAGAAATTAGCGGCATCTGCTAACAGATTTTCAGTACCAACAAAATCAAAATCATCAAGTTGTAAGGAACACAATAGTATTTTTTCGTATACAACCATTGGCAATTGTAGGAAAATAACTAATGTTTTGATAACCTGTATTAATCAGAGTTCATGGGATTTTTGCAACCAATGCATCTTCTGCTCAGCATAAGCTCAACATTAATTTCATTTTCCCTATTGAACAACCCCGCAAGTAAGTCAATCACCTCTTCTAAATTCTCCAGCATGGATAATTCCTCTTTCAAGTCCATTTTCCTTTGGAGCCATACAGATTGAAACCACAACATCTAAGATATTTTTTTCACTCTGTTCAATTTAATATTGAAACTATCTATAGGATTTGAACTTTGAATAGGTTTTCTGCAATGTGTTCAACAAAAGACAAAAAATCCACATGTTAAAACCATGATAGGTCAAAATGTAATTCACTAGGGTTTATATCTGTTTTTTTATCACCAGAATCAATCAACATCGCATTATGATCAGATATTTCCCCCCAGCTTTTTAACAGAGAGTAATGGAAACAAATCCTCCACTCAGCTGACATAAGATTTTTTTCACGTTTTTCATGTGTAGCCGTGTAGGACAAGTGTGTTTGTTGGACCAGGTATATTTCCCCCCGCTTAAAATTTATCTCGCCCCCAAGGTATGAATAATCGAATTAAACAGATCAGACATACGAGGATGGAAATAGGTATTATTTTGATCTCCAGCATGTCTCACCCCTTACAATAAAACAACACATCATACCATGACCAAGTTTAGATAATTTCACAAAAAAATCGTCTTTGAGTTCCTCTTTAGCAGGTCCATAGACAACAATCAAACCCCATTGACATTTCTTCAATTTGTCCCAGAAAACAAAAGTGTAACATAATCAGCTTTAAAAGAACTTACTTCCAACGTTTCATGCCTCACTCTACATAGAATACCACCAGATTTTCCCAGTGAGGGGACCCATTTCCAAAAGAGTTTGTCTCCCGGATCCATTTTTCTATAGAAAATTTTATTACAAGTCATACTCATAGTTTCCTGAAAACCTATAAAATCCAGGCAAATTTGTTTACCATATCATTCACACAGGTTGCACCCCTTTCTCCCCCACACTTCTTATATTCAAAATAGCTCCATGCCTAGCATTACTTTCTGGAGTCAGGGAAGAAATACTAGTTTTCTTCACAAGTACTGTGGCTTTATGGGCCAGGAAATGATCACAAGGCTTTCTTTTATATTGTTTTTTACTTTTCCTACTCACCACCACAGTAAAATATTTTTTATCCTGTTCCTTATCAGGTAAACATTATATGCATAAAGGGGTGTTTTTCATCAGAGTTTATTTCAATGAACAAATTAAGGCGCTTCAGTTTGAGAAACGCTAGTATTTTCTTTCTCCATTAAGTTTCCCTGAGCAATTTCTAGTTCCCTCAATAAATTCATGACAGTAAAATCACAAATCAGGAATATTCACACCCATCACACATGCATGCTACAAGCATAATTTCTCTATTGGACATAACGGCAAAATAACTTACGTCGGGAGAGGAGTTAGAACATGTACCTTCAAGATTTCTCTTCCTTGAAATCCCAGCAGCTTTAAACAGAATATCTTCATGGGTATTTTGTTGAAGTGTGGCACTCACTCTTGGAGCCACAATTTCTTCTAGCATAGCAACTAGGCCACTCTCATCAGGAGGAGAAACTAGAGACTGCACAGTATAGATAGGAGATGCTACCAAAGGAGATATTACTTCACTAGACACCAAGTAACAGTAGGAAGACCGGGCCATACTCCAGTAGATAGCATATGGTAAAGGGACAACAGCAAGACCGACACATAATTATTTTTTTCCGGTGGTGTTTTGCCAGTTTTCTGCATATTTTCTTTAAAAATAGGGCAAGAGACCAGCCATTTGTTTACAGGAGCAACTTCCACCATCTGCATTGCATTTTATATAGACAAAGTTTGATTGTAATTGCAATCATCAAAATCCTCCTAGGAAATTGTTGTGTGGTGACCAGTAGCATATATATTATTTTCCATATCTCGCAGAGCCAGTCTCTCCCCAATTTCTCAGATTCCCCATTTGTAGAGTTCTGTTCAGTTGTATCTCGCTTTGGGGAAGGAGGCAAATAAGAATTACTCACTTGCACCACCACATTCTCCTCCGTCCTTTTGTCACGCGGAATTTTACTCACTTTCACCCAGGCTTTTTGGATCTGAGGCTTTGTCCAAGTCGACAACCTGACAGTTGCAGCCACAGACTTCATCCTGCCCCCCTAGTACACTTCCCACTACGGGAGAGCAGGACATCACACGGCGAAGAGCAGAAAACACACGGGAAAGCCTTTGCCGTGTGCTGCACACGGCAAAGAGCACTGGCAACGTGCTCTTTGCCGTGTGCCAATTATCGAGGCGCACGGCAAAGACCACGGGTAGGCCCCACCGCCACTTGACGACGACGTCGGACGGTGACGGCGCTCTCCTGACAAGTGGGCCCGTGGGTGGCACACGGCAAAGCCACTCTCCCTTTACCAAGGGCTAACACGTGGCAAAGAACGATGATGTTATCAAAAAAAATCCCCACTGTCCTTCGCCGGGGACGGGTTGGCGGCGCCGGACTCGAGGCCGACGTGTTTGGTTGGGCGGCTCCCCTCACCGGCGTGGCGTACGTGTCCTCGGACGCCGACGCCGCCTCCGTGTTCTCCTCCTCCGCGTCGCCTAGGAAGAAGACCAACAGCGGCTTCTCCCTCCGCCTCGAGCATGGCCACGCCGCACGGGACGTCGTGGACGCGCGCCTCGTGTGGACCTCGTGGACACGCGCACAGGCGCGCCGATGCTCCGTGCTCTCCTCCTCTGCTCCGCCTAGGAAGAAGACCAACAACGTCTTCTCCCCTCCATCTCGGGCATGGCCACACCGTGCGGGAAGTCGTGGACGCGCGCCTGGTGTGGACCTCGTGGACGCGCGCACGGGGCGCCGCAGTGGCCGTCGCCGCTGTTCATGCACCCGGCAACGCTCGCCTAGGGCCGCGCAGGTCGGGCAGGCGACGTCGTCCATCTTGGCCTCCCACGTGGTTCGGCACGAAGGGGAACGGACCGGCGGCGGGGGACACCTCGTCGGCCGCCGCGTCGTACGTCGAGAGCAGCACCACGCACGCGCCAGAGGCGGACGAGAGTGAGGGAGAGAGGAGTAAAGGAAGCCCGGCTGGAGGAGGTCGCCGGCCATGGAGGTGCTTTTGTATGTCTTTGCCGTGTGCTTTTGTTGTGTGTCCATCTTTACCGTGTGCTTTTGTATGTCTTTGCCGTGTGCAATTCTTTGCCGTCTGTTTTATCTGTTACAATACCGTGTGTTTTTCTTTGCCGTGTGCGACACACGGAAAAGATTTCTTTGCCGTGTGCCTGACATCTAGCACACGGCAAAGAGTGCGTGTCGGCACATGGCAAAGAATGGCTCTCCCGTAGTGGCCCTTTCCAGTGCACTTCAGAAACGCCGTCGTATTATGACCGTGGCCAGGATGCCACCATACGCGGACACAGTTGAAGAGGTTCTCACGATCGGCGTCAGCAACGGACTGCCCTGGAGGATCCGAGCCGTATGGAGAAGGCCGTTGGGGGGGCTGCTACGGCTAGGAAAGAAGCTCCAGCCGGAGATAGAAGAAGTGGTGTGTCCACATGATATTGACTTACAATTATTGCTGACAACGTGGTTCCACGGTGCCCGAGTTAACAGCAGTGGCCTGAACGGAACTTTGACTAACGCGATTCAGTGGGAAAAACACAAATATACAAAAAATGAACGGAAGAAACAGAACTGGGCTCAAAATTATCGGAACATTACAAAGAATTTTTTCCTATATATGTAAGAACATGACCATTGCACAGGTAGTAGCTAGTACAGGCTGAGCACTGCATTGCCGACAGTACAAGCTGAGCACTGAAAGCAAACACAACAGCAAATGGTGAAGCAAAGTAAATTAGGACAGGCCAAAGCGCTTGCCCTTGCTGCACGTTACACCGTCGATCGCCGGCTTGGCGGTGGCGGTGACGATGCTGGGGAAATACACCCAGCAGTCGTACTCGTAGTAGTAGTGGTGATATGTGGGCCATACGACATAAGTCAACTTGGCCCGGAGCCTGACCTCGAGGGCGAACCACCCCCGCGCTCGCTGCAAGGAGAACTCCTCGGCCACGGCGGCGCTGACTTTGCTGGCTCGGCCGCGCAGCAGCGGGTGTACGGTGCGGTGGTGGCGCGTCCTGCCCTTGAACTTGGGGTAGGTGTCGTCGGGCGGGCTGATCTGGGTGCCGTTGAAGAAGAGCCGCGCGGTGAAGTGGTTGTAGCGGATGGCTCAGATGCGGTGGTCGCTCCATAAGGTGACGTTGAGGGCCAGGTCGTAGCGGAGCGTGTCGTTGCCGGGGGCGAGGTCGAAGGCGGCGAGGGCTGCGGTGTCGACGTGTGGCCTTACAGCGTATGGGCGGAAGAAGATGGCATAGAGGAAGAACAAGCCCAACGCGGTCTCCCCGTAGTTGAGGATCGTCTTGCAGGTGAACAAGTTACCTTGCCCTTCCACTCTACTTTATCTTTCCATGCGAGCCACATCAAACCACCGCTGCACAAGAAAATGGTCAGTCATATATATAAAGCAAAGTTAAAAACATGTACTATGTGTATTTACACACACAAAGAGGAGCTGTTCGTATATATGGAGAGCACATCAGCGAGTCCTATTTCGGGTTTACTCGAATCATTCGGACTCTCAGTGTTTTCCGTGTTCGTCATTATGACTAATCAAGAAATACTGCGATTAATTTGTGGACCTTCGGGTGCTGGACTGCTGGTAAACCATATACTCTACACTACACAGCGGTTTTCCATCGAGAGGCTTGGTACAGTCTATATATAGATCTCGATCGATGATGCCAGCGATCAAGTTCATACCAGCTCAGCTATTATGAATAAACAAATGGACTTGCCCATTAGTCTATATGTAATCGCGTCCCAGATCGATCATTCCTATATCCCAAGCCTGTTGATGGAAAGCCTCTTCTCCACCCTAATGCTAACCACATCCATGTCCTCCACACCAACAGTACACTAGATCAGGTAAGGGATAGCAGCGAGCATACTCAGACTAGCAAATAGATTACCACCTCAGTGCTGCAATGGAGGGCAACACAAGCAACAACAATGGCTGCGGCCATCTGGGCTCGGTGTTTGGGAGTGCCAAACACCGCTTCCACAATGCATATACACAGAGCAAGGGTTCTTTCAAATGTTTGACTTCTTGCTTCGGATGCGCATGGGGTGCGTGCAGGTATGGACGCCGCTTAGCGCCACCTTCCTCATCTATTGGCTCATCTATCGCCCCGATCGCTTCCACCCACAAACGGACTCCGCCATCCTAACCGCCTTCGACATCACCAACGCTTCTGTACCTGCCCTCCGGTACGACCTCGCCATCGACCTCAGCTTCCGGAACTCGCACCGCCTCGCAATCCGCTACCTCGACCTCGCCGCATCCGTGTTCTACAACGGCACCAGGCTAGGCCCCACCGATGACGTGCTCCCGGGCTTCGTCCAGGGACCCAAGACCACAACCGTACGTATACTACACCACTTCTGAGTCTTGGCATGATTGATTAGTTGTGGCTAGCTATGTAGAGAAATTTATGCTGATGGAGTGCATGCAGGTGTTATACCCGGAGTTCAATGGCGTGGTGGCGGTGGAATCGGGTATGGCGGCAGAGCTGCAGAGGGAGCGCGCGGAGGGGATGCTGCACCTGAGGGTCTCCGTTTCGCTTACGCTCTCGTACAAGGTTTTGTTCATCAAGGACGTTTTCTTCTACCAGTACGATTGTTGGCTCTGGTTCCCACCGCCAACCAACAACACACCCGCATTCTTCTCCGGCGACGGCATCAACTGCTGGCGCGTTTGACGAATTTCCACTTTGTGTCCTGCGAGCACCATTATAAGGTCATCAAGGGCAGGAAGAAGATGGGATGTTTTGGGGCTACTCTGTTTGACGACAATCATAGCACAAGGCGGGATGTTTCTTCATATCCTTCTGTCTGGATCGGATGATGTACGCTATTCTTATCTGTGCTTATACTTCCTTTTTGTTTGTGTTTCTGGATGCTATTATGACAAGATAAAGTTTACTGTAGTATTTAATTGGGCATTACAACAAAATACATACATAGACCGTTGGCTAGCTGCATCTATGACTAATAATCCACCTCCAATATAACATCCGTATCACCCGCGAGTATTAAGCAAGAAACAGATAATTGTAATAAGCAAAGTGTGTAATGTAAACAATGCAAATGACACGTACACAAAGCATCAATGTTTTTTCCCTAGTGGAAACAACACATCCAGAGCCTTAGTCGTTTCTGTCATCTCGAGCCCAGGCAACCGGAGATATGAACCCACTATATAGCATTAATACCCCCTCTTGGAGACACTAGCGACTACTTGGCCAAAGCAACCACTAGCATCGGAGAGAATGCAAGATCATAAATAAAACATATAGAAAGATAGATAGATAGATAGATAGATAGATAGATAGATAGATGAACAAACTTGATCAAAACTTCATAATTCATCGGATCCCAGAAACACAACATGTAGCATTACATAAACATGATCTTGATAATGTTAGGCAGCTCACAAGATCTAAACATGATAGCACAAGGAGGAGAGACACCAATCTAGCTACTGCTATGGACCCGTAGTCCAATGGAGAACTCCTCACACATCAGTCCGGAGACGGGCATGATGGTGTAGAGCCCTCCGGTGATGATCTCTCTCTCCTGCAAAGTATCGGAAAGAGCTTCAAAACCCTCCCGAATTAGGGTTGGTGACGGCGGCAGTCTTAGATATCTTTCTGGAATTTTACTCGGGTACTTAGGGTTTTCTGGACGCGGGGTGAATATATAGGCGAAGAGGCGACGCAAAGGGGCACCCGAGGGTGCCAGACGACCCCCCAGCGCGGCCCCACCTTCTACCACGCCGCGGTGGCGTTTGGGCCCCATGGGTCGCCCCCTCAGCTGCCCTTTGGACTCCGTCTTTGTATCTTTGTAAAACTAGGCTCCGCCAATTTTTGTCCAATTCCGAGAATATTTCCCGACTAGCTTTTCTGAAACAAAAAGACAGTAAAAAAACAGGAACTAGCACTGTGGCATCTTGTTAATATGTTAGTCCCAGAAAATGAATAAAAATGATATAAATTGTAAATAAAACATGTAGCATTTGGTATAAAATAAGTATGAAACATCAAAAATTATAGATACTTTTCAGACATATCAGCGAGCACCTCCGCCGCTATTGTACGCGCGCATGCACGCAGGCGCCTCTGCTGGCAGCCCGTGCTCTTCACAACGCGGAGATGATGCCTCTCCTTCTCCGCCGCTTGCCTCACACTCTCCTCCTCCGCTGCACGTGTCTCAGTCTCCCGACGTGCCATGTCCAACGTCTGTGCTTTGTCGGCCCGGTGGGAAGCTGCATCCACCCGACGGCGGTGAGCGTCCGCCACGTCAAAGCGGCAAGCCTCGTGGGCCATGACCGCCGCCCTGATGGCGTTCAGCTCCTCGTGTGTCTCCCTCTCGGTGCACATGGAGGAGCGAGCATGCACCTCGTTATCCGTGATCTCGATCGACCGCTGGATCGCCGCAGCCTCTTACGCTTTGTTCCCCTCACCGAATGCCGCTTGCACCTGTGGGTACTACTCCTCGTTGCGCGCGGTGAGAATGGAGTTCATCGCGACAATCTGCTCCGGCAACAGCGGCGAATCCGGCAGCAACTCCGGCTCCGGCGCGTCCTCCTCCTCCTCTAACCACTTCATCTCGTCGTTGTCCTCATCGATGTCAGACGGAGGTGCATGGCCTGGGTGAGGGTGGCCCAGGAGGTGGCTAGGCGGTGTGGCACGTTGTGGATGGCAAGACTTGGGCCTATGTTTGTCTATGGAGAGAGGGAAGAGCACGACGAGAAGCGGCCACATGCCAGGGTTTCTTATAACCCGCCATGCGCGGAAAGCAAGGCGGGAAGCGGCGGGAAACGATGGCGCGCGAAAATTGACGTGTGTATGGTAAGGTGACGTACCGGTTTAATGCCGGCGACAATTCTCCGCCACGTTAGTCTGGCAACGTCGTTGGGATGACTGCTTTGCCATTAAACCGGCGAAATGACCGGTGGAAAAGTTCGGACGCTGTCCGGTGATACGTCCATTTTGCATCACTATTTTATATCATAATTTACTGCTATTCATCGATATATTTCATATTTAGAAGTGTTACTTATGTTATTTTACCTATTTTGCATGTTTGATGAATAATGGAGAATTGGACACCGGAGTCAGGATTCTGCTGGAAAAAGCACCGTCGAGATGCACTATTTCTGAAGATCAATAAATCGAAGGAGACATATGGAAGTTCCTATTTTACCAGAAGATGGAGGAGGCCAAAAGGGGAGGCTGAGAAGGGCCATGGTGGGCCCTCCTCACCTGGCGCGGGGGCCCCCAGCCGCGCCGCCAGGTGGTTTGGGGGCCCTGGCCCACCTCAGCCGTTCCCCCTTCGCGTACTTGACCCCCTCGAACCCTAACACAGGGGACGGCCATCGAAATATTCCGCCGCCTCCACGAGGCGGAAAACACCAGAGAGCGAAAAGCTCCCCTGCAGGAAGAAATCTGCCGGGGGAAATTCCCTCCCGGAGGGGGAAATCGTCGCCATCATCACCGTCATCGAGCTGGACTTCATCGGGATCATCATCATCATCATCTCCACCGCCAACACCATCATCACCGCCGCTGCACCCCGTCTCCGCTATAACATCTAGGGCTGAATCTTGTCTATTTCATAGGGGAAACTCTCCCGGTGTTGATTACTCTTGTTATTGATGCTATTGGGTGAAACCATTGGACTAAGGTTTATGTTCAGATTGTTATTCATCATCATATCACCTCTGATCATGTTCCGTATGATGTCTTGTGAGTAGTTCGTTTAGTTCTTGAGGACATGGGAGAAGTCTTGATGTTAGTAGTGAACTATGTTGAGTAATATTTAATGGTTTGATGCTTAAGTTGTGGTGTTATTCTTCTAGTGGTGTCATGTGAACGTCGACTACATGATACTTCACCTTTATGGGCCTAGGGGAATGCATTGTGTATTCGTTTGCCAATTGTGGGGTTGCCG
Organism: Poa pratensis; assembly: GCA_947311845.1. Taxonomy (NCBI): domain Eukaryota; kingdom Viridiplantae; phylum Streptophyta; class Magnoliopsida; order Poales; family Poaceae; genus Poa; species Poa pratensis. The sequence continues at coordinate 76,892,031 of CAMZMU010000038.1, read as the reverse complement.
GAGTGACAGAAACCTGAACACCCGTTGGTATATCGATGCATGAGGGATAGCAGGATCTCAAAGTTTAAGGCTGTGGTTAGTTTATCTTAATTACTTTCTTGTATTTGCGGATGCTTGCAAGGGGTATAATCACAAGTATGTATTAGTCCTAGGAAGGGCGGTGCATTAGCATAGGTTCACCCACACAACACTTATCAAAACAATGAAGATTAATCAACTATATGAAGCGAAAGCACTTGACAATATTCCCGTGTGTCCTCAAGAACGTTTGGTCATTATAAGTACAACAACCGGCTTGTCCTTTGCTGTAGAAAGGATTGGGCCACTCGCTGCAACTATTATTACTGCATTTTATTTACTTGTACTTTATTTATCTGTCATATCAAAAACTCCTAAAAACTTGTCTGTGAGCATTTACAGTGAATCCTTCATCAAAACCGCTTGTCAACACCTTCTGCTCCTCGTTGGGTTCGACACTCTTATTTATCGAAAGTACTACGATACACCCCCTATACTTGTGGGTTATCAAGACTATTTTCTGGCGCCGTTGCCGGGGAGTGTAGCGCTATTGGTAAGTGGAATTGGTAAGGGAAACATTTATTGTACGTGCTGTTTTTATTTTTGCCTGCTGCTATATCTCATTATGGAGGGGTCTTCTCTTGAATTCCTATTTGGGAAAACAACTACCACTGCTAAGGTAGTAGAGGAGGCGCCAGATGAGCAGGTAATACCGTTCAAAATTCCTATGAAAATTGTTGAACGTGTCACAAATAACCGCTATGCAGGAGATGGAACTGTCCATCCTGGAGATCATTTGTTATTTCTGCATGAATTGTGCGAGTTATTTAAGTGTGCAGGTATCTCGATGGGAGAAGTTAAGAAGAAATTATTCTCTCTATCACTGTCTGGTAAAGCTGCACATTGGTATAAACTGCTGAAGAATGGGTATTCTCTTGGATGGGAGGAAATTGTACCTCTCTTTTACTCCAAATTCTATCCTCCAAGTGAGATTCATAAGGATCGGAACCTCATATATAACTTCTGGCCCTATGATGGAGAGAGTATCGCTCAAGCGTGGGGGAGATTGAAGGCATTAATGCTCAAATGTCCCATTCATGAGCTTCCTGGTAATATTGTTATTGATAACTTTTATGCAAGACTCTCCTTTCAAGATAAAACTCTATTGGATACCACTTGTGCTGGATCGTTCACTCGTAATAAAGAAGAGTTTAAGTGGGACCTTCTTGATCGGATTCAGGAGAACACTGAAGGATGGGAGAATGACAAAGGTAGGGAGTCAGGTATAACTATGACTTTGAGTGTGTTAAAAATTTATGGATACTGATGATTATCGCAAAATTAGCACTACTTATGGTCTTGACTCTCAAATTGTTGCAAACTTTTATAAAGCCTTTGCTTCCTATTTCGGTTTGCCGAAGGAGGGTTTTAAAAATTATCATGAACCATATAAAGATGAATCTGTTTCTCATATATCTAAAGGTGTTGAGGTTAATGTTGCTGATCGCATTATTCCAGAACCTTATATTGAAAAAGTTCCTTTTCCTAATAAGATTAAGGAACATACTATCATAACTGGTGTTGTTAGTAAAAGTAATAAGAAAACTACCAAACCTGATGAGCAAATAACTGTTGAACCTGTTGTAGCATTGGTTAAAGATCTTGTCACTGAAAATTTAGAAGATAGACACATTATCTTTTGTGAGGATGCTTCTAATATTGTCTCACATCCTAAAAGTTCTAGGAAGTCTAGTGTTCCTGTGCTTTCTGTTAGGATAGGTGATCATTGCTATTATGGTTTATGTGATATTGGTGCAAGTTCTAGTGCTATTCCTTATGAGCTTTACAGGGAAATTATGCACGAAATTGCTCCTTGTAAACTTGAAGAGATTGATGTGGTTATTCAGCTTGCTAATAGGGAAACTATCTCTCCAATTGGTATCATTAGAGATGTCGAAGTCCTTTGTGGTAAGACTAAATACCCTGCTGATTTTCTTGTACTTGGGTCGGCTGCCAATGATAGTTGTCCTATTATTTTTGGTAGACCTTTTCTGAATACTTGTGGTGCTGTTATAGACTGTAAGAAAGAGAAAATCTTTACTAAATTTGCTGGTGAATCTTATGAATTCAATTTCTCTAAATTTGCTAAAGCACCTTATGAAACTGAATTGCCTAGTGAGGATTTTGAAATTGCTCAACTTGCATCTATTGTTCTTGCTCCTAACAATGCTTTGCAGCAACATATGGAGAATCATGAAAGTGAGAACTTCAGGGAAGAAAGGAATGAGCTTGATGAAGTATTCCTTCGTCAACCTATGCTCAAACACAATTTACCTGTGGAAGATTTGGGTACCACAATGCCACCCAAGGAGGATCCTGTTTTTGATTTGAAACCTCTGCCTGATAATCTTAAATATGCTTATATTGATGATAAGAAAATATATCCTGTTATTATCAGCTCTAAACTTTCAGGTACAGAGGAGGAAAGGTTATTGGGAGTGTTGAGGAAACACCGCGGAGCTATGGGATATACTCTTGATGACCTGAAGGGAATTTCTCCTACTATATGTCAGCACGCCATCAACATGGAACCTGATGCAAAGCCTGTTGTTGAGCATCAGCGTCGTTTAATACCCAAGATGAAAGAAGTGGTAAGAAATGAGGTATTAAAACTTCTTGAAGCTGGTATTATTTATCCTATTGCTGATAGTAGATGGGTAAGTCCTGTGCATTGTGTTCCTAAGAAAGGAGGAATTACCGTTGTTCCTAATGAAAATGATGAACTAATTCCTCAAAGAGTAGTAGTTGGTTATAGGATGTGCATTGATTTTAGAAAGGTTAACAAAGTAACTAAGAAAGATCATTATCCTTTGCCTTTTATTGATCAAATGCTTGAGAGGTTGTCCAAGAAAACTCACTTTTGTTTCCTTGATGGGTATTCTGGGTTTTCTCAAATTGCTGTGAGAGCGCAAGATCAAGAGAAAACTACTTTTACTTGTCCTTATGGAACTTATGCTTATAGACGTATGCCTTTTGGTTTATGTAATGCTCCTGCTACTTTTCAAAGATGCATGTCTGCTATTTTTCATGGCTTTTGTGAGGAAATTGTGGAAGTCTTCATGGACGATTTCTCCGTCTATGGAACTTCCTTTGATAATTGTTTGCACAACCTTGACAAAGTTTTGCAGAGATGTGAAGAAACTAGCCTTGTTCTTAATTGGGAGAAATGCCACTTTATGGTTAATGAAGGAATTGTTCTTGGACATAAAATTTCTGAAAGAGGTATTGAAGTTGATCGAGCTAAAGTGGAGGCAATTGAAAAGATGCCTTGTCCCAAAGATGTTAAAGGTATTCGTAGTATTCTTGGTCATGCTGGTTTTTATAGGAGGTTTATTAAAGATTTCTCTAAAATTTCCAAGCCTCTTACTAATCTTCTTCAAAAAGATGTACCTTTGTTTTTGATGATGATTGTAAGGAAGCTTTTGAAACTTTGAAAAAGGCTTTAATCACCGCTCCTGTAGTTGAACCACCTGATTGGAATTTACCTTTTGAAATTATGTGTGATGCTAGTGATTATGCTGTAGGCGCTGTTCTTGGGCAGCGAGTAGATAAAAAGTTAAATGTTATTCATTATGCTAGTAAAACTCTTGATTCTGCTCAAAAGAATTATGCCACTACTGAAAAAGAATTTCTAGCTGTAGTTTTTGCTTGTGACAAATTTCGACCCTACATAGTTGATTCGAAAGTCACTATTCATACTGATCATGCTGCAATTAGATACCTTATGGAAAAGAAAGATGCTAAGCCAAGGCTTATTAGATGGGTACTTCTTTTGCAAGAATTTGATTTGCATATCATAGATAGAAAAGGTGCTGAAAATCCTGTTGCTGATAATTTGTCTAGATTGGAAAGCATTCCTTATGATCCTATTCCTGTTAATGATAGCTTTCCAAATGAACAATTGGCTGCAATAAGTGTAAGTTCGCGAGATAGTCCTTGGTATGCTGATTATGCTAACTTTATTGTTTCCAAGTACTTGCCTCCAACCTTTTCAGCTCAGCAAAGAAGGAAATTCTTTTATGACTTGCGGCATTACTTTTGGGATGACCCACACTTATATAAAGAAGGAGTCGATGGTATTATGCGAAGATGTGTTCCTGAATATGAACAACAGGAAATACTGAGGAAATGCCATGGAAGTGCTTATGGAGGGCATCACGCTGGAGATAGAACTGCGCAGAAAGTTCTACAATCAGGTTTTTATTGGCCTACCCTCTTTAAGGATGCAAGAAAGTTTATTTTATCTTGTGATGAATGTCAAAGGGTTGGTAATATCTCTAGACGCAATGAAATGCCTATGAGTTATTCTCTTGTTATTGAACCATTTGATTGTTGGGGATTCGACTTCATGGGTCCTTTTCCTTCTTCACAAGGTAATACTCATATACTTGTTGCTGTTGATTATGTCACTAAATGGGTAGAAGCTATACCTACTAAAAGTGCTGATGGTGAGACCTCTTTAAAAATGCTTCAAGATGTCATTTTTCCTAGGTTTGGTGTACCTAGATATCTTATGACTGATGGAGGTTCTCATTTTATCCATGGTGGTTTTAGAAAGACTCTTGCTAAATATGGTGTTAATCATAGAATTGCTTCAGCCTATCATCCTCAAACTAGTGGACAAGTAGAATTGTCAAATAGGGAGATTAAATCTATCTTGCAAAAGACTGTTAATAAATCTAGAAAAAATTGGGCTAGTAAGTTAAATGATGCTTTATGGGCTTATAGAACTGCTTATAAGAACCCCATGGGCATGTCTCCTTATAAAATGGTTTATGGTAAAGCTTGTCACTTGCCTTTAGAATTAGAACACAAAGCTTATTGGGCAGTGAGAGAACTTAATAGAGATTTTAAACTTGCCGGTGAGAAAAGGTTGTTGCATTTAAGTTCTTTAGATGAATGGAGAAGTGAGGCTTATGAAAATGCTAGACTCTTTAAAGAAAAAGTTAAGAGATGGCATGATAGGAGAATTCTTAAAAGAGAATTTAATGTTGGTGAGAAAGTTCTATTGTATAGGTCTCGTCTCAGATTTTTTGCAGGAAAGTTACTCTCAAAATGGGAAGGACCATTTGTTATTGTGGAGGTGTATCGTTCAGGTGCAATAAAAATTGCTTCATTGAAAGATAACTCTACACAAGTGGTAAATGGTCAAAGACTCAAGCATTATATTTCTGGAGATTCTATTAATGAAGAGGTTGATACAATTAAAGTGGTGACTCCGGAAACTTTCATTGAAGAACATTTTTCTGGGACTGCAGAATTCGATTCGAATAGGTAACAGTTTCGGTAAGAAAAGTTTCGCGAATAACTTTCTAGAAGATATTTTCGTCGTTTTTATTAAATATGGAAAAATAAGAGACCGAACCGGATGGGAGACGGCACCCGTGGTGCCCAAACCATAGGTCGGCGCGGTGGGCCCCCAGCCGCGCCGCCTGGTGGTTTGAGCACCCCGGAGCTCGTCTCCGATCAGGTTTCCTCCTGTACCTTCCTTATGTTGTAAAACTTTTTGCTATATAACTCACCCGAACCCCCGAGGTTCGTATCTCGCCTTTTCATCGTGTTTCGTTTCGAGCTGTTTCTGTCCAGATATTGTTTTCAGATTTAGAAGCGCCATGGTCTCCAACAACAACAACAAGGGCAAGGAGCCTTTGGAAGACGAGACTCAAGACCCCAAGCTGAAGGAGGAAGTCAAGAGCGAAGATGAAGGAGAAGTGGAGGAAGACCCGCGCGAATACCCGCGCGCTACCGTTGCAAGCATCGGAGTGGTGGCAAATCCATTCAAGCCCAGGCAAGGGCGCGGATGAGCACCGGAGGGAAGGTTCCACGACGCTTCTTGGCTCCCAGGACATCTTCCCCAGGCATAAATAACCCCTTCCATACTCTTATCCATAAGCATCAAATTGAGAGGATCCCGGAGGCTGATTGCCTAGTGGTTGGAATATAGATCGTTCTAACAATACAGGAAAGAGGGATTCTGCTGCTGAGGAGTGGGGAAACAACTCCAAGAGTTGGGACTCGCAGTCTGACAAGTTTATGAATCGCATCGAACACAACTCTGAGCTGATTCGCGCCCTCACCTACAAGATTGATGAACTGAAGGAGCTGGTTGATAAGCTTATCAACAATTCACCACCACCGAAGGAGTAATTCATCATAAGTATTGGCATCCCCTTGGTTTGTTCCAAGCTTGGGGGAGTGCCGCGGTATCACATCATTATCTTTACCTTTTACTTTTCCATAAAGTCATATCGTGAGTAGGGAAGTTATCTTATATGATGGTTTGCAATGTGGAAGTATCTCTCTTTTAGTTGGTTATCTATGTATCCCTTGGTGTGAGTTGCCGTTATGAAATATTAATGAGAAGTTTTATCATTTACTTTCTGCATACTTTATTTTAGCTTGCAATTCTCTTTCATATTGATAACCTTGTTGTTAGTATAGGGATCACTTTTTAGAGCACCAAGTTAATCTTTTTGGTTTTGGCAAACTTAGCATTGGTCAGTAGTAGACAATACTTTGAGACTTAAGTAGAGAGAGGGAGTGCATGCAAATATATTATTCCATGATCTTTCTTTCTTTGTAGCTCATAAGCTTAGTATTCTTAAGTTAAACTATTTGTGCTTCTAAGGAAGATTGCATGATTATTCTTATCACTTGTATAATTGTTTGTATCCCTCAACTCTTATGCTTGCTACATAACCTTGCTAGCCAAAGACCTGTATCGAGAGGGAATGCTTCTCATACATCCAAACCTTGAGCCAAACCATTGCCATTCGAGTCCACCATAACTTCCTACTATATGGTATTTTGCGCCATTCCAAGTAAATACTTCATGTGCTACCTTTAAATTATTCAAAACTTATTACTCCTAGTTTTGTGTCACTGTTTATTAGCTCATGAGGGTTCTGTAGAGTTTCTCTAGCACTTTTGTCAAACAGACTTTCACCAATGGACTAGTGGCATATACACCGCTTATCCAACAATTTGCAAAAAGAGCTGGCAAATGGGGTGCCCAGTCCCAATTAACTACAACTTTCATTAATAATTCTCTTCACATGTTTTGCCCTGATTTATCAGTAAGCAACTTAATTTGCAAATAGACACTCCTCCATGGTATGTGAATGTTGGAAGGCACCCGAGGATTCGGTTAGCCATGGCTTGTGTAAGCAAAAGGTTGGGAGGAGTGTCAACTATAAAGAAACTAAAATACATGTGTAAACAAAAGAGAAGAGGGATGATCTACCTTGCTGGTAGAGATAACGTCCTTCATGGGAGCCGCTCTTGAAAGTCTGGTTGACAAGGGGTTAGTGTTCACTTTACTACGATTCGTTGACAACGACATACATAGCTCAAACAACTATTTTCATACTCTCTATATGCTTTGCAAAACTTAAAAGCTCTAGCACATGATTTAATCCCTGCTTCCCTCTGCGAAGGGCCTATCTTTTACATTATTGTTGAGTCAGTAAACCCATTCCTCTCTATCTCAAGCAAGCATTTGAGTTGTTGAGATCCAATTAGTTATATGTGTTGATACTTCTAATCATATCTCTCATTTCCTTGTTTCGCACAATAGCTTTTATCCGAATGAATATAACTTTGAAAGTTATCAATGACTGTAAGGAGACTGTTATGATTAAGGCATGTAAGTTCTGCTATATAAGCTCTGATATAAAGACTCTTCTCGAAAGATAAGTATGATCTGTTAATTGTTCTCTGACCAAGAGTTTAAGTTTGCCTTCACCAATCATGGTTCTCTTTATGCACTTCATCGTGGTTCCCTTTACTTATTTCAAGTTAGATTATATGAAGGGAAGTTGCTGTCTAGAATGACTTGTGTATCAATGAATGTGATGCTTCTTGTCCGTATTTTATTTATCGACACTTTGCTCCATAAACTTGTGGTCATGTTTACTGAGCTCAGTTTTCGCTTGGGGACAAGCGAGGTCTAAGCTTGGGGGGGTTGATACGTCCATTTTGCATCACTATTTTATATCATAATTTACTGCTATTCATCGATATATTTCATATTTAGAAGTGTTACTTATGTTATTTTACCTATTTTGCATGTTTGATGAATAATGGAGAATTGGACACCGGAGTCAGGATTCTGCTGGAAAAAGCACCGTCGAGATGCACTATTTCTGAAGATCAATAAATCGAAGGAGACATATGGAAGTTCCTATTTTACCAGAAGATGGAGGAGGCCAAAAGGGGAGGCTGAGAGGGCCAAGGTGGGCCCTCCTCACCTGCTGGCGCGGGGGCCCCCAGCCGCGCCGCAGGTGGTTTGGGGGCCCTGGCCCACCTCAGCCGTTCCCCCTTCGCGTACTTGACCCCCTCGAACCCTAACACAGGGGACGGCCATCGAAATATTCCGCCGCCTCCACGAGGCGGAAAACACCAGAGAGCGAAAAGCTCCCCTGCAGGAAGAAATCTGCCGGGGGAAATTCCCTCCCGGAGGGGGAAATCGTCGCCATCATCACCGTCATCGAGCTGGACTTCATCGGGATCATCATCATCATCATCTCCACCGCCAACACCATCATCACCGCCGCTGCACCCCGTCTCCGCTATAACATCTAGGGCTGAATCTTGTCTATTTCATAGGGGAAACTCTCCCGGTGTTGATTACTCTTGTTATTGATGCTATTGGGTGAAACCATTGGACTAAGGTTTATGTTCAGATTGTTATTCATCATCATATCACCTCTGATCATGTTCCGTATGATGTCTTGTGAGTAGTTCGTTTAGTTCTTGAGGACATGGGAGAAGTCTTGATGTTAGTAGTGAACTATGTTGAGTAATATTTAATGGTTTGATGCTTAAGTTGTGGTGTTATTCTTCTAGTGGTGTCATGTGAACGTCGACTACATGATACTTCACCTTTATGGGCCTAGGGGAATGCATTGTGTATTCGTTTGCCAATTGTGGGGTTGCCGGAGTGACAGAAACCTGAACACCCGTTGGTATATCGATGCATGAGGGATAGCAGGATCTCAAAGTTTAAGGCTGTGGTTAGTTTATCTTAATTACTTTCTTGTATTTGCGGATGCTTGCAAGGGGTATAATCACAAGTATGTATTAGTCCTAGGAAGGGCGGTGCATTAGCATAGGTTCACCCACACAACACTTATCAAAACAATGAAGATTAATCAACTATATGAAGCGAAAGCACTTGACAATACCCGTGTGTCCTCAAGAACGTTTGGTCATTATAAGTACAACAACCGGCTTGTCCTTTGCTGTAGAAAGGATTGGGCCACTCGCTGCAACTATTATTACTGCATTTTATTTACTTGTACTTTATTTATCTGTCATATCAAAAACTCCTAAAAACTTGTCTGTGAGCATTTACAGTGAATCCTTCATCAAAACCGCTTGTCAACACCTTCTGCTCCTCGTTGGGTTCGACACTCTTATTTATCGAAAGTACTACGATACACCCCTATACTTGTGGGTCATCATCCGGCACTCTCGAGCATGCCCCCAAGTTTGGTCGTCTTAATTAATGAATTATGGAGAATAGAATTGTCCAGTTAATTACAAAAAAAATGGGTGAAACCGTCACAACAACACCACCACATGCGGACTTCTCTGATAGCATGTAACTCCTGAACCGCCTCGCCCGACCAACAAACCCTCCAAATGTGCGCTGCCGCTCCATTGCCACTTGTGTTTTTCTTTGCTGTTTTGCTTGACCCCGTCCCCTCCACTATCATACTACCACAGCTGGCCGACTCCAAACTCCTTATCAGCTCTACGTGAGCTTGTAACCTTCGGCCGGTGGCGGATTAAGGTTCATAGTGTACTGGGGGTGCCACATTGACATGAACAACACAAATTCAGTATACGGGTTCAAATTTTGTGAATAATACACTACAAACAGTATAGTTTTGTCCAAGTAATTTTCACAATTAAGATAAAAAGTGTTAAAGTATGCTTTAAACTATTAGAGAACTACTGTAATGTAAATGGTCTAAACTAGTTTGCATTTTTGGAGTGGGTGCCATGGCACAGCACACACACAACCCCCCCCCCCCCCCCCCAAACCCCAATACACCCCTGGCCGCTCAGGGACGGAGTCAACATCTAGACTTGAGGGGGCTAAATGGACAAGTTTACTCATGTAGACTCCATGAGGGGGGCAGATTAGACTAAAACACTGAGAAAGGTTTAATGGCTAGTATTATATACAAAATGGGTGGCCTAGCCCCCCCCCCCCCTATCGCCCCCTTGTCTCCGTCCCCGTGGCCGCTTGAGAGCTAGTCTCTTCTGCGCTTTAGATTCTAACTGGTGCCCCACTCATTCAGTCTATCAATGGGCGCTGGCCCGATCACTAGTAGGAAAAAGATTATAGGTGAAATGCTATCAGTGGCGCACTAGCTTGCCCGTGCGCCACTGCTATTCTCTCTCCTCATTTTGGGGATTTGGCAGAACATACCAGTGGCGCACGAAATTTTGGTGCGCCACAGGTAAAAATTTACCAGTGGCGCACAGGAAATTTCGTGCGCCACTGGTAGGTTTCACCAAAATTTGAAAATTTCCGAGGGGAGGAGAGAGAATATCAGTGGCGCACGGGTAAGCAGGTGCGCCACTGGTAAAAAATGAGGAGAGAGATTACCTGTGGCGCACCGTGTTGTGGTGCGCCACAGGTAAAAACAGGAGAGAGAATACTTGTGGCGCACCACTGCCCCGTGCGCCACAGGTATTTATGGGTAGATATTTTGCAAAGTGGACAGAGAATACATGTGGTGCACCACAACACGATGCGCCACAGGTAAATTTTTTTACCTGTGAGCTGGTGCGCCACAGGTAATCTGGGGTGCGTGACTTAACTCTCCCACCCATGCATCTCTCCTTTGTCTTCTCTCTAACTTATCCTCTTATCCTTTGCCACCCACCACACGCACGCACAAACACATCTTCAGAAGCCAGATCCAGTTTCTCTCCTCCTCCCCTGCTGGTCAAACATGCACGCACAAACACATCTCCAGGAGAGCTTAGCCTTCGCCCGCCCCAGCGCGGCGGCGCCCTAGCCATTCGCGGCCTCATCCTCTGCGGCCCACGCGGGCGACCTCGCCGGGAGAAGGTCGTGTCGTCGCACCTCCAGTCGCCGTCGGGCTCTGAGCGCCGCCTGCTCTCCGAGTCTGGGCACCAAAGCTGCCTCTCCACAGCCGCGCCGCCACCACGCTCGACCTCTCTCGCTCGCCGCCCTGGCCGGCCTTCTCCGCCCCGCGCTCGTCTTCCTCGGTCTCCCCGCGCAGCTGCCGGCCAAGGACGACGGCGACCAGCTGCATGGTCGGGTTCCCCAGGATGGTCACGGCGAGCTTCCGCGACGCAGAGTCGCGCTCCAGGCGGGCGGCCGCCTCGACCTCACCTCGACCCGTCCATGGCATCCTACCCCTCCCGTCCACGGTGGCTTGGACGACCAACCATGGGGATTCAATTCCCGGCCACAGCGAGCGCAGCATCCGTAGGAAATTAGATTTGTTTTTATATTTTTAGTTCCACAAAACTTAGCAGTGGCGCACTGAATAATGTATGTGTGGCGCACGGCGCGTAGGAAATTAGATTAGTCTTTTTTTTAATTCCACATAACGTATCAGTGGCGCACTGAATAATCTATCTGTGACGCACAGGCAGCCCGTGCGCCACTGGTAAGTCTGGTTAAACACTTACGAGTGGCGCACTACCGTGCGCCACTCTTAACCGTTTTTCTACCAGTGGATGTCCACCTCCAACCTCCTTTCCTTCTTCGCGCGACACGACGAACGTCGGCTGGTGCCGCTCGAGTTTTGGTCCCTTCTGCTATGTACTGTAGATCCAAGTCCTATTTCCACTTAGTCAGTACACCTATGGCCCGCTGGCCGCCTTCATCCTCATTACTGCTCTGTGCGACCTGACGACCGTCGTCCGGCGTTTCTTGAATGTGGTCGCTTCTACTCTCGAGATTCTAGTCCTAGCTCTGGTACCCAGTCCACCGTCGGCTGCCTGTAGCCTACTTTCTGCTCCGCGTGACAAGACGACTGTCGGTTGGGCTGCTCGAGTGATGGTGGCTTTGCTCTGCAGACAGGTCCACTGTTCACCTGTTGTGTAATTTATATTCATCTCTTTATATTCATCTCACGTTCAATTGAAATTATTTACGCTGACTATCCATAATTGGAGTGACTGATTAATTAACAGCAACAATTTTTGTGTGAAAATAGATGTTCATTCGTGCGAGTAGCCTGTGCATACATGACCCATTTGCAGTTTGAACCTGATCGTGGCCGCGGTAGGACTCATGCGTGGAGAGGCTGCCAAGCTCATGCGTCATATGATCGTGGCACCCGTGTCCATGACCCAGGTGTGATCAACCGGATAGTTGCTATAGCGCTGGCAGGCAGGGCGTCCGCCAATGGTAATCTTCCGCGCCTACCTGCGGTACTGGTGGCTTGTTTGGGGTTATGGGTGTTCTGTACGCCAGCGGTAATCAATTGTGTCTGCCAGGGGTATTATTTCGTGTATTAATAGTTTTTTTGCAGAAAATCGTATTCCAGCAATATATCCAGTACAAATACAGTATATTCAGGTACGGGCGACCAAAACAACAGGAATATAGACAATACCACATACAAATGACCAAATTGTCATACACAAATACATTAGTTCATCATCACATGCATTATATACAAACCATAGTAGCCAAGTTATACCAAAAGTTGTCATACATAAATACATCACAGAAGATAGAGAACCACAATGTCTAAGAGAGGGGGCGATGAAGTTGGTTTCGATCATCCGGTTCTTGCTCTCTTTCATTGGTTTCAAGCCCCTATCTTCCACCTCCTTATTAGGTGCTCTCCCACTTCTTCATCTGTATACACAAAAGGCAAATAAAAATGTTAGGCAACTAAATTGTTCACATGTCGTGCAGAAAAGCAAAGTAGACACAAATAATCTAAGCCAACCCAAAAGCATGCCTCATATACTAGATTGGACACATAAATTCAGGGATGGAGTAAGCGAAACCAGTAGGATGCAGAAGTTCTATATTCTTGCATTTTACAAGTCTCACTTACACCACCCTGAATAACATAGTGTCAGCTCATTTTAATCATCGGCATTGTAAGACTTAGATAAAATAAGATTCAAAAAAACTATGCCTCATATTTATAATATTATTTGAAACACACAAGGAATCCTGATAACCTAGCTTGTTGAACCAAGTAGGAGGCACACAACTTGTATGTGTGCATGATACAAGGTTCAACAAACTATCCGGATATCATATAGTGCGCCACGTCATTTGAATCATCGGCATTGTAAAAAATGAAGTAAGGTAAACTCAAAAGCATGCCTCATACTTAGATTGGATTGACACACAGATTCAGAGATGGTGTGAGTGAGCCAATAGGATGCAGAAGATCTGTATTCTTGCATATTACAGATCTCCCTCACACCACCTCCGAATAACATATATAGTGCCACCTCATTTGAATCATCGGCAATGTAAAAAAATAAATTAGGGTAAACTCAAAAGCATGCATGCCTCGTTTTCCACACGAGACGTTTAATTCTTTGTTTTCAGCAAGCCGGTGAGATTGACAACCTCACTGTTACGTTGGGGCAAATTAGTTTGATTGTGTTGTGTGCAGGTTCCACGTTGGTGATCGGGTAAAGGCGCCGCCAACAACCTTCAGAAGAATTGTTGCTCCTACTGGTTCGACAACCTTGCTTTCATACTGAGGGAAAACTTGCTGCTGAACTGCATCATACCTTCCTCGTGGGGTCTCCCAACGGACGTGTACTGCATGACAAGCAACCTCTTTTCTAGCGCCGTTGCCGGGGAGTCAGCAGTCTTCTGTAAGGGGAGTTTCACGCTTCCAATCTCTTTACTTTGTTTTTGTCTTGCTTAGTTTATTTTATTTTATCTTGTTTGCTTTCAATTATCAAAAACACAAAAAAATTAGTTACTTGCATTTAGTTTATTTTCAGTTTAGTTTTCTGTTATTTATCATGTCCAGCTCCGCTCCTTTTTCCGTAGTGCCACCTGTAGTAGAAATTATTACTTTTAGGCAGAAAGGTGGGGAATCCTTTAGGAATGCCTGGGCGAGAATTTTGGAATTGCACAAGATGATGCAGCCTAGGATGGATTTGAGAGTTCTTATAAAAATTTTCTACCATGGTTTATTTTCTGTCTATCAACTTGCTCTAGATACCATGGTAGGGGAAACCTTTTCTGAGATTGATTCAATGAAAGCTCATAATATTTTGAGTGGTTTGTCAATTTTTCCAATGGTAGATGAAACTGGAATATTCCCTAAGCTAGATAAAATGGAAAAGTCAATTGATGATTTAATTCTGAGCCATAATCTTAAAGAACAACCTTTAGTTGAGTTAAAAAATGATTGGGAACCATTCATTGAGATTAATATTGGTAATGAAAAGTTCCGTGCTTATTGTGATCTTGGTTCTACGATGTCCATCATGCCAAAAATGGTTTATGACCTATTAAATTATGATAATATGGTTAATTACCCTGTTTTTCATTTTCATGCGGATGGAACAATCATAAAAAGTATAGGGATTATTAACAATGTTAAGATTACCATTCAGAATAAGACTGTCCCTGTTAATTTTATGATTCATGCAAAATCTCCTAGTAATATTGTCCTTGGAAGGTCCTTTTTGAAGAACAACGGAGTATTTATTAATGCAAAGTATGGGTTTACGAAATTCAATACTCCTATTAATCGAAGGTTCTTCTTTCCAATTAAGAAGGATGATCCCACTGAAAGGTTGGGGGATTTCAATGTCATTGGTGATACTTGATGCATGCTTTGTGCCTAGCTAAAAGACGTTAAAGAAAAGCACTTTTGGGAGGCAACCCATTATTTTTATTTCTGCAAATTTTCTTTTATTGAGTCAAGGAGATTGTTTACTTCTGTAGCAACTCCTTTGTATCTTTATTTTCTCGCATTGTTGTGCCAAGAGTAGCCTCTAGTGTTGAGATTTTGCTTAATTTTGATTGCTGCGCAGAAACAGATTTTTGCTGTCCACTGTACGAAAATTCTAAATTCACCAGATTGTTAAAAAAATCTGAATTTTTTTGTGCGTGATCTTTATGAATGTCTGAATCTTTCATTAGTTCAAAGTTTTTTGATCTGAACGTTATAAGTGCCTCGAAAAAATTCATCTTTACTGGCTGTTCTGTTTTGACAGATTATGTCTCTGTTTTTTGCATTGTCTCTTGTGGGCTTTAGGCAAGGTTCTCTAATGAGGGCTGTAGCTAATGTTTTATTGAGTTCTTGCAATGTGTCACAACAGAACCAGTGGATTAAAAATTTTGAGTACTAACCCTCTAATGAGATTTACTTTGAGTTTGGTGTGACGGAAGTTTTCAAGGGTCAAGAGAGAAGGGTGATAATAGGATCAAGAAGGGTGAAGAGCTTAAGCTTGGGGAGTCTCCCATGGATCTCCCCAGCATATTTCAAGAAGACTCAAGCGTCTAAGCTTGGGGATGACCAAGGTATCCCCTTCTTCATCGTCAAATTATCAGGTCATCTCTAGTGAAACTATATTTTAATTCTTTCACGTCATATGTGCTTTTCTTCGAGCGTCTGTGTGCTTTTATTTTCAGTTTTGTCTTTTATTTTCAATAAGCTTGACTGGACCCTAACATTCTTGATTGGGAGAGAGACACGCTCCGCTTTTTCATGAGAATACTCCTATTTTTCACTTATATTTGTTGAGTATTCATATCTAGCGCTGTTCAGCTTTTAGCTCTTATTTTCATGTATCTCTTTTCAGAGCTATTAGCTTTCTTTTGTACAAAGTACTCTCTTGCTTCACTTATATCTATTTGGAGAGTGGTTGAAATAAATTGATTGGTGTTTGGTTGGTTCCGAAAATGTTGCATGTGGTAATTGGTATAAGGAAAAACTTGCTTAATCTTGTAGATCACTAATATGGATAACTTGATGCTTGTCAATTGTTTTGAGTTAACAAGTAGATCATGATTAAATTTGTGCATCACATGAGTTAAGCCTATTAGTGAAGAACTACCGTAAAGCTTGTTGAAAATTTGGTTTGTATCGGTGGCATCTCTAAGGTCTAGATATTTTCTAATAAACGCGTTTGGTTAACAAGGAAAACGGTATGAAGTCTTATAACGTTTGCAATATGTTTGTCATATAAAACTTGGTGTACGGGTTGATATTCTTGTTTGCTTACATAAACCTTGCTAGACTAAACTCTGTACTGAGAGGGAATGCTTCTCGTGCATCCAAATCCTTGAGTCAAATTCCATGCCATTCGTGTCCACCATAACTACCTATATGTGGTATTTCCTTGCCACTCCAAGTAAATTTTTCATGTGCTACCTTTAAATTATTCAAAATGTTATTATTCCCTTTTGTGTCAATGTTTACTAGCTCATGAGAAATTAGTGTGGTTATTCTTTATTCTGGTTGTCAAATGGACTTTACACCTGGACTAGTGGCATATACATCCGCTTATCCAATAAGTTGCAAAAAGAGCTGGCAACGGGGTGCCCAGTCCCAATTAATTACAACTTTAACCAATTAATTCTCTTCACACTTTTGCCCTGATTCATCAGTAAGCAATGACAAAACAGTGAAATATCTGCATGTGTGTAAACAAAAAAGAAAGAGGGATGATCTGCCTTGCTGGTAGAAATAACGTCGTTCATGGGAGCCGCTCTTAAAAGTCCGTTTGACAGGTAGAATACTGTTATCACCCGCTACCATTCATTGACAATTAACAAACACCTCTCAAAAATAGATACTCCTCCATGGTATGTGATTGATGGAAGGCACCCGAGGATTCGGTTAGCCATGGCTTGTGTTAGCAAGGTTGGGAGGAGTATCAAATATTTTATGCAATCTCTATATGCTTTCAAAAACCTAAAAGCTCTAGCACATGACTTAATCCCTGCTTCCCTCTGCGAAGGGCCTTTCTTTTACTTTTATGTTGAGTCAGTTTTCCTATTCTTTCTGTCTTCCACAAGCAAACACTAGTGTCAACTTTGTTACAACATGGGTTATATGCAACGTATTGGACTTGTTATACTACTTTGTGTTGACGATATCCATGAGATAAATATGTTGAAAGTTGAAGCAAATGCTGAAACTTAATTCTTCCTTTGTGTTGATTGAATACCTTTTATTAGAAACTATTGCTTTATGAGTTAACACTTATGCAAAACAGTTTGATGCTTGTCTTGAAAGTACTATTCATGAAAACGTTTAGCTTGTGTGATTCATTGTTTACTCATTATCTATTTGATAGCAAACTATAGACCATTGACTTGGATCACTTCATTCATTATATGTGCCTTACAATATTATATGATCAAGATTATGATAGTAACATGTCACCTCAAAAATTATTTTGTTTTTATCGTTTACCTACTCGAGGACGAGCAGGAACTAAGCTTGGGGATGCTTGATACGTCTCAAACGTATCTATAATTTTTGATGTTCCATGCTTGTTTTATACCCATTGCTACATGTTTTGCATCCACTTTATGTCACTTTTATACATTTTCTGGGACTAACCTATTAACAAGATGCTGAAGTGCCAGTTCCTGTTTTCTGCTGTTTTTGTATTGCAGAAAAGCTAGTCTGGAAATATTCTCGGAATTGGACGAAACTTCACGGGGGATGCTATTTTACCAGAAGACACCAGATGGAGCAAAGAAGCAGCAGAGGAGAGCCACGTGGGCCCCACACGCGGGCAGGGCGCGCCCCCCCCCCTCTGGCGCGCCCTAGCCACGTGTGGCCCCACGGGGGCCTCCAGCCGCCGCCCTTTCGTCTACTTAATCCCCCCGAGAAAATAACCCTAAGTGCCTGAGCTAAAATCCACGAAAAGTTACAGAGACGCCGCCGCCGTCAACCCTAGCTCGGGAGGGTCCAGAACCTCTTCCCGGCACCCTGCCGGAGAGGGGAATCGTCACCGGAGGCTTCTACATCGCCATGCCTGCCTCCGGAGTAATGCGTGAGTAGTTCATCCTTGGACTACGGGTCCATAGCAGTAGCTAGACGGTTGTCTCTCCTATTTGTGCCATCATGTTTAGATCTTGTGAGCTGCCCTACATGATCAAGATCATATTATTGTAATGCTACATGTTGTGTTTGCTGGGGTCCGATGAATATTGAATACTATGTCAAGTTGATTATCAATCTATGCCCTATGTTATTTATGATCTTGCATGCTTTCCGTTACTAGTAGATGCTTTGGCCAAGTAGATACTTGTAACTCCAAGAGAGATTATTTATGCTAGATAGTGGGTTCATGCCTCCATTTAATCTGGGACAGTGACAGAAAATTCTAAGATTGTGGATGTGCTGTGGCCACTAGGGGTAACCTAACGATGCTATATCCACGGGTATATGTGTTTGTTTACATTACGCGCTTTACTTAATACAATTATCCGCTCCTTGCAACTTAATACCAACGGGGGACTCGGATGATAACCCGGCGGTGGATTATTAGTCATAGACGCAGTTGGATAACGGTCTATGTATCTTGTCGTAATACCAATATCATAGTAATCATCATGTCATGTATATGCATTGTCATGCGCTCACTATTTGTCAATTGCCCAGCTGTAATTTGTTCACCCAGCATGTTAGTTATATTTTATGGAGAGACACCACTAGTGAACTGTAGACCCCGGTCCATTCTTTTACATTGATTAAACCACAAACTGCAAACTGTTCCTTTTTCATTCTCTGCAATTTAATACTCATTTTCCACACGAGACGTTTAATCCTTTGTTTTCAGCAAGCCGGTGAGATTGACAACATCACTGTTACGTTGGGGCAAAATAGTTTGATTGTGTTGTGTGCAGGTTCCACGTTGGTGATCGGGTAACGGCGCCGCCAACAACTTTCAGAAGAATTGTTGCTCCTACTGGTTCGACAACCTTGGTTTCATACTGAGGGAAAACTTGCTGCTGAACTGCATCATACCTTCCTTTTGGGGTCTCCCAACGGACGTGTACTGCACGACAAGCACTGGTCAGCACTTTGTGCGTCCCACTTGTCAGAATGCTAGGTCAGTAGCATCTGGTCCCACTCGTCGGCATGTGGGTCACAACCATTGGACCCACATGTAATAAGCCACGTCATCATTTTTTGACCAATCATAAACTCTCACGTCATCTGATGGGTGACAAATTTTGATATATACGTTCACAAATCCTTCCTGTCACCGATTAACCTATTTCATTGACAAATTTCCCACCGTCACGCATACATGGTAGTGCATGACAAAAAAAATAATCCTGTCACCCCGGATAAATCTATGACAGAGCTATTTTGACAAACCTGGTGACGGCCCTTTTTTATCACCCGCATGTAAATAGGTGACGAAAACAAGATCATACGTGACAAAAGTGATTTGTCAATAAATCAATTTTCCTTGGTAGTGGTAAGACTTTGTCAAACTTTTTCTTTGAATCAAGGAGGGAGGAGCTCGCAGTCAGGGCCAGTACCCAACTACCAATAGCTATAGGAATGACGTATATCACCTTGATCGACCGTTGATCCATTCCATCCATGAATGCAACTAAACTACAGTATTATTTCAGACAACCCGGTCGCAAAACGTCTAAATCAGCAGTGCACGTTGATATATTCTTGCACTAACAATGGTGCGTTTTCTTGTTGAGGCAGCAATACGCGCAATTTCCTTCAGTCCGCTGCCGGTTTTGCTTCGTGAACGAATTGTTTTATTTTCATTGGGAGAATAGTTCTCACCAGAAAATGACTCTACATTCAATTAAGAATGTAACACTGAAACCGTCCAGTACACTAGGGGAATAAGAACTTGTACTGTGTTTGTCTAACATAAATCTTCTTTATAAATGGCTCGTCTCACATTAAAAAGAAACTCACGTCAGCGATGTTACTATGTCTAGGTTGAAGGTAGATAGATGAACAAGTCAAAGCTGTTAGGTATGGCGCCAGTGGCAGAAAGCACCGAAGCGCTCGAAGCTAGGCCAGGGGCCTGATGATGCAACGCTAGAGGCCAGAGGGCATAAATTCTGAGCAGGAGGGTGCCGGCGTAGTCAACTACGAGGCGGCGAGGAGAAAGGATCGTGGAAGAAGTGGGCAACGATGTGAGAGGGTATAAGTCGTACATCAATCTATAAGTCCGTACATCAATGTATGCTTGGGGTTTAGGTATGATTTTCTATATTATTCTCGAACCAATCTCAGGACAGATTCCATAATGGAATAAGGACTTCTCCAACCTTTGTCCCAATTTTTTTGAACGGCTAGCTTGTCTCACATTAAAAGAACTCACGTCAGCGAGGATGATGGTGTACATCGGAATAAGTCAAAGTTGTTAGGGCATCTCCAACGCGGTGACCCATTTTGTCCGTTTGGGTCCGGTTGTGTCCGTTTGGGTAAAAAATAACATCCAACAACACGATCCAAACGGACATGGGACAAAATTTGTGTCCGTTTTGACCCATTTCCGTCCCAAATTTGGACCAAGTTTAGGTCGAAACGGACACAGACGGAGCGTGTGTTTCATCCGTCTTGTCCGCCCTCCTCGCTCAACTTCCTCCTGATTCCTCTGCCTCCTCTCCTCAGTCCTCCCCTTCCTCCCCACTCCATCGTGGCGTGCCATCGCCGACCGCCTCACCGGGGCGCGCAGCCGCCGCCCTGCTCGGCCTTGCCATTTCGTCATCCGCGAGCTGCTCCGCCGCATGCTGCATCTGCTGCTGGCCGCGTCGGGAGGGATCGCTCCAAGCACAGTAGCAGCCACGGCGGCCGCGATGGGGAGGGGGAGGGCCGGCGCGCTCATGATGGAAGGGAGAGGGGCGGCTCGCTCGGCGTACAACCAGCGCCAGGTCGCCGTGCTCCCGCTCTGGGCCGCGGTCCTCGTCGGCTACGGCTGGGTCTGGCTCGCCATCACCCGTCGCGTCGCCGGAGGGAAAGTAGGGGCGCGGCGGCACGAGGGGAGATCAGGGCGCGGCCGGTGGTGTGAAGGTCGGGGCGCGGCGACAGGCGGGACGGTCACGACGTGGTCGTCGGTATTGAGATCGGGTGCGCCCCGGCTCCAGTCTTGGGGATGTCGGTTTAGAGTCTATGACATGTGAGTCCGATTTGTGGATGTCCGTTTGGGTCGTTAAATGCCGTTGGGTGCACAACACGTCCGGCCGTGTCCGTCTGTCCGCGAAGCGACCCAAACGGACAAAATGTGGACAAATTTTATATTTGCTTGGATCACCGCGTTGGAGATGCCCTTAGGCAAGTCGCAGACGGAAGGGAGAATGGTTGGGTCCCTTGAAGCAACCACTGAGGCCGGACACCAGATGATGTAGCTAGCCGTAGAGGCCAGTGGGCCTGAATTTCAAACAGCGAGGCGACAAGGAGAAAAAATGGCGGGAGAGGTGGGCATCTATGATGGGTGGATCTCTGTAGGAGGACCAAGGGTTAATTCCCGTGCAATTGAGTCGCAAAAATGCAAAAAGGACTTGAGCGGCGATAAGCCCAGAGATGTTAACACGCTTATGGAAAATCCGCCTTCAGAGTTGCTCCAGTTAACCAATTTTAAAGACGAGATGGTGTACATCCATATACACTACAGGTTTAAGTATATTTTTCTATATTATTTTGTCCAACCAATCACCAGCGAGATTTCATAATGGAATCACTTCCTTGTTCTACAAAGTGTGGTCACTTCCCAAAAGTATGACCGTATACAATTCGGGGTACTGTTTAGAGAGGCTAAATTCCTGCTTACAACTTAGTTCATTGAGTACAAAGTTGTGTATGTGCCACGTGAGTGTAACAAACCAGCCTATATACTACCTTCGTTGTGAATGGCTGGGCTGTAAAATGACTACCAGGAGTGGTTTGAGCATGTTCCTATTGATGTAAGCAGGGTAGTGTATGTTATAAACGATAGCAAAGAAACGACGAAGTGCGGAACGATCAAACCAATGAGGACACGAGATTTTAACGTGGAAAACCCCTCCAATAATGGAGGAGAAAAAACCACGGGCGCCAGCCGGCAGTACTTCACTATATCAGGTGAGGTTACAAACGCCGTGGGTTTACAATGTATGGATTACCCCAACCGGCGGCTTACAAGATGAATATATATGGTGGCATAAAACCATAGGTCGGCTGCAGTCCGACCCGGAAACGATCCGTACATTATGGTCTGCAGTCCGACCCGGAAACGATCCGTACATTATGGGCCAGCGGACATTATGGGCCAACTTCTAACTTCGGGGCGCTCCGCTCTCCTTCGTCACAAGTTGGCCTTCATCAGTATAAACGAATTTGGATCACCATAAAACAACACTCCACCTTGAGACAAATTCCATTTTGTAGCATGAACGAGAACCTTCACCCTGAAACAACAAAGAAAACACCTTCGGCGCCAAATAGCCTCTTGGGCTAGACAGTGATACCAACTAAGCCTAATCATAGCTCAAACTTAGTAACATGAACTGGCTTTGTCATCATATCAGCAGGATTATCATGAGTACTAATCTTGCATACCTTCAGCTTACCTTGTGCAACAACATCACGCACATAATGGTACTTGACATCAAAGTGCTTTGTTCTCTCATGGAACATCTGATTCTTAGTAAGGTAAATAGCACTCTGACTATCACAAAACAGGTTAATGCAAGTATCATCTCCACAAAGCTCAGCAAACAAACCTTTCAGCCAAACCGATTCTTTACATGTTTCAGCAATAGCCATGTACTCTGCTTCAGTGGTAAACTGGGCAACAACAGATTGTAATGTTGCCTCCAACTCACGGCACAACCACCAAGCGTGAACACATAACCTGTCAGGGATCTCCTCTTATCCAAATCGGCAGCAAAATCTGAATCCACATAGCCTGCGAGTCGCTCATCAGTCTTGCCGAACTTGAGGCAAGCATTGGATGTGCCACGAAGGTACCTGAAAATCCACTGAACAGCCTTCCAATGTTCTTTACCAGGATTAGCCATATATCTACTAACCAAACTCATAGCATATGATAAATCTGGACGTGAGCAAACCATGGCATACATTAAAGAACCAACAACACTAGAATATGGAACTCTAGACATGTACTCAAAATCCTCATCCGTACTAGGACATTGTTCAGCTGACAATTTAAAGTGAGGAGCAATAGGAGTACTAACAGACTTTGCATCATGCATGTTAAAACGATGAAGAACTTTCTTAATGTAATTTTGCTGACTAAGAAACAACAAACCAGAATTTCTGTCACGGGTAATCTCCATACCTAGAATTTTCTTAGCAGCACCAAGATCCTTCATCTCAAACTCGCTACTCAACTGTGACTTGAGAGCAGCGATATCTTTCTTGCTCTTGGCAGCAATCAACATATCATCAACATATAATAACAGGTATATAGGTGATCCATTAACAAACTTAATGTACACACAGCTATCAAATTCAGACCTCTTAAAGCCATGTGACAACATAAAAGAATCAAACCTTTTATACCACTGACGAGGAGATTGTTTCAAACCGTATAAGGACCTTTTCAACTTACACACAAGATCCTCCTTACCAGGCACTATGAACCCTTCTGGCTGGTCCATATATATCTCCTCCTCCAACTCTCCATGCAGAAACGCAGTCTTAACATCTAACTGCTCAAGCTCAAGATCACGCATAGCAACAATACCAAAAATGTACGAATTGAACTATGCTTAACAACTGGAGAGAAAACATCATTATAATCAACACCTGGAATTTGACTGAAGCCTTTTGCAACTAACCTTGCCTTAAACCTCGGAGGCTCGCTAGGAGATAAACCCTCCTTTCTCTTGAAGATCCACTTACAGCGGACTGCCTTCTTTTTCTTAGGCAAGCGCACAACATCCCATGTGCCATTTTTCTCGAGTGACTGCATCTCTTCTTGCATAGCAGCAAGCCACTTCTCGCGGTCACCGGAACCAACAGCTTCAGTATAGTGGACGGCTCATGTCCGTGCTCCACCTGTTCTGCACAACTCAGAGCATAATCAACAATGTTACACTCTTCAATTAAACGTGGTCGAGGACCACAATTCCTCCTGTTCCTACGAGCAGCAATAGACTGTTGTGGCTGCAAAACAGGGGGTGAGTTCTGAACATTATCATTGTCAGAATCAGAAGAATCAGATAAAACAGAATCATCTGTAGTAGCACCATCATTGTCAACAGTGACATTTTCCTTTTCAACAGAGTGCTCCACCTCGACACGAACCTGTTCTCCTCATCAGAAATCTGGCAAAACATCTGAGGAAGACTTATCAAAGTACATAACAGATTCATTGAAAACAACACTCCTGCCCATAAATGCCTTGTTAGTTTCGGGATTCCATAACTTGTATCCTTTTACACCCGAACCATAACCAATGAACACACACTTAATAGCTCTCGGCTCTAACTTTCCATTATCAACATGAGCATAAGCAGTGCAACCGAAAACCTTAAGTTGTGAATAATCAGCAGGAGTACCTGACCATACCTCAATGGGAGTTTTCTTCTCGAGGGGAATAGATGGTGACCTGTTTATCAAGTAGCAGGCGGTGGCAGCCG
This sequence comes from Poa pratensis, assembly GCA_947311845.1. NCBI lineage: Eukaryota > Viridiplantae > Streptophyta > Magnoliopsida > Poales > Poaceae > Poa > Poa pratensis. The sequence continues at coordinate 76,867,370 of CAMZMU010000038.1, read as the reverse complement.
CCTCAGTCCAAAAACGCTTACTCATGCGAGCGTTGGAGATCATGCAGCGAGCCTTGGAGATGATGGTCCTGTTCATCCGCTCCGCTACACCATTCTGCTGAGGCGTGTACGGGATGGTGAGGTGCCTGACAATGCCTTCTTTCCTGCAATAATCATTAAAGGCATTCGAACAAAATTCGCCACCATTGTCAGTACGAAGCACTTTCACCTTCCTTTCTGTTTGCCTTTCAATCATAGCTTTCCACTCTTTAAAAGCAGCAAACGTATCATCCTTATTTTTCATGAAATAAGGCCAAACTCTTCTAGAGTAATCATCAATAATGGTAAGCATATAACGAGCACCACCATAAGAGGGCTTACGAGACGGCCCCCAAACATCAGCATGTACATAATCAAGTGTACCTTTGGTGGTGTGAACGAAGCATTAAACTTAACTCTTGTGTGCTTACCGAAAATGCAGTGTTCACAGAACTGCATCTTACCCAAACTGCATCCTTGCAGCAAGTCTCTCTTGATCAATTCTGCCATACCAAGTTCACTCATATGTCCAAGACGCTTATGCCAAAGGTTAGTTTTACTAGCGTCATCATGAGAAACAGCAGCAACAGTACCAGATAACGTGCTACCTCTAAGAACATATAACTTAGCAGAATTCATATCACCAACCATAACAATGAGAGAACCTTTTGATACCTTCAGGAGTCTATTCCCCCGGCAAACTTGTACCCGTCACAGTCAAGGGTACTGAGCGAGATCAAATTTCTCGCCATGGTTGGTATGTGTTTCACTCCCGTCAACGTGCGTGTCATACCGTCATGTGTCTTGATCTGAACAGACCCAACACCAGCAATGATACATTGTTGGTCGTTGCCCACACGCACGAAATCTCCAGTCTGCACTAACTCATAAGAACTGAACCAATCTTTGTTACAGCAAATATGAAAAGAACATGCAGTATCTAGAATCCATTCATCCTGACGAGAAACACATGCAGCTAAAACAGCTAGGCAATCGCCATCAGAACTACCATCAACAACATCAGCCTCACCGGTATTATTACCTTCATTATTTTTCGGTTGGTAAGTACCTTTTCTTTTCTCCTTGTTCTGCAACTTCCAACAGTCATCAATGACATGATTAGATTTCTTACAATACCTGCAGAACTTGTCTCGTCCTTTGGACTTTGAGCGACTTCTGTCACCCTTGCTCTTATCTCTGTTGTTGTTGTGGTAGTGGTTATCTCGCTGCTCAGGCCTCCCTCGGACCTGCAAAGCATCGCCCTTGGAGGACGATGACTCCTCTTTCTGTACCATACCTTTCATCTTCTCCCTCGTCATGAGGGTCTCATATACTTCGGCAGTGGTTAGTTCAGTACGACTCAAAAGTATGGTATCACGGAAATTTGTAAAGGAATTTGGCAGCGAGACAGAAGTAAAAGTGCTAGATCTTCATCATCATATTTTACCTCCATCGACACTAGGTCGGAAACGATCTCCTTGAAGATCGATATGTGGTTCATCACGGAACCACCTTCTTGCAGTTTGTGCGAGAACAACTTCATCTTCACATGCATCTTGCTGGTGAGATCTTTGGACATGCAGATCGACTCCAGCTTAGCCCACAGTACCGCTGCGGTTTTCTCCTGCAGTACTTCTTGCAGAATATCATTAGATAGATGAAGTTGAATAAGAGAAGCCTTACGGTCTTTCCGCTTCTCAGCATCGCTCCATGTCGCCTGCGCCTTGTCGCCGAATTTATCCAGCGACTCGTCAAGATCATTGGACTGTGCGAGGATCGCACGCATCTTGACCTGCCACAACGAAAATCTCGTCTTGTAGTCCAGCGCCGGTAGATCAAACTTCATCGATGCCATCGCGAAACCCTAATCTGAAAAACAGATCTGAAACAGGGCTCTGATACCACTTGTTATAAACAATAGCAAAGAAACGACGAAGTGTGGAACGATCAAACCAATGGGGACACGAGATTTTAACGTGGAAAACCCCTCCAATAATGGAGGAGAAAAAACCACGGATGCCAGCCAGCAATACTTCACTATATCGGGTGAGATTACAAACGCCGTGGGTTTACAATGTATGGATTACCCCAACCGGCGGCTTACAAGATGAATATATATGGTGGCATAAAACCCTAGGTCGGCTGCAGTCCGACCCGGAAACGATCCGTACATTATGGGCTGCAGTCCGACCCGGAAACGATCCGTACATTATGGGCCAGCGGACATTATGGGCCAACTTCTGACTTCGGGGCGCTCCGCTCTCCTTCGTCACAAGTTGGCCTTTATCAGTATAAACGAATTTGGATCACCATAAAACAACACTCCACCTTGAGACAAATTTCATCTTGTAGCATGAACGAGAACCTTCACCCTGAAACAACAAAGAAAACACCTTCGGCGCCAAATAGCCTCTTGGGCTAGACAGTGATACCAACTAAGCCTAAGCATAGCTCAAACTTAGTAACAGGAACTGGCTTTGTCATCATATCAGCAGGATTATCATGAGTAGTAATCTTGCATACCTTCAGCTTACCTTGTGCAACAACATCACGCACATAATGGTACTTGACATCAATGTGCTTTGTTCTCTCATGGAACATCTGATCCTTAGTAAGGTAAATAGCACTCTGACTATCACAAAACAGGTGAATGCAAGTATCATCTCCACAAAGCTCAGCAAACAAACCTTTCAGTCAAACCGATTCTTTACATGCTTCAGCAATAGCCATGTACTCTTCTTCAGTGGTAGACTGGGCAACAACAGATTGTAACGTTGCCCTCCAACTCACGGCACAACCACCAAGCGTGAACACATAACCGGTCAGGGATCTCCTCTTATCCAAATCGGCAGCAAAATCTGAATCCACATAGCCTGTGAGTCCCTCATCAGTCTTGCCGAACTTGAGGCAAGCATTGGATGTGCCACGAAGGTACCTGAAAATCCACTGAACAGCCTTCCAATGTTCTTTACCAGGATTAGCCATATATCTACTAACCAAACTCATAGCATATGATAAATCTGGACGTAAGCAAACCATGGCATACATTAAAGAACCAACAACACTTAAATATGGAACTCTAGACATGTACACAAAATCCTCATCCGTACTAGGACGAATTTGGATCACCATAAAATCCTCATCGGGGCGCTCCGCTCTCCTTCGTCACAAGTTGGCCTTCATCAGTATAAACGAATTTGGATCACCATAAAACAACTGTGTATGAGTATTCTACCGTTCAAGTTTAATGGAATATCAGTGTTTCAAGTAAAAAATAATAATGTAATAAGGAATACTCCAGCCTTTATTTCAAAATTTTCAAATGGCTTGTCTCCCATTAAAATTGTTAGGTACAACCCTGGCGGAAGGAGCAGCATGGTCGGGCGGCTCGTAGCAGCGCCTGAGGCCCGACGCCGGATGATGAAACAGTAGAGGCCTACGGGTCAACAACAAGACGGAGAGGTCAACGGATAATGGAAGAGGTGCGCAGCCATGTGAGATGGGTGAGTCCATATCGATTTTCCTACATTTCAGTGGCGAGATTGCGAAAAGGACATCAATTGAGTGGCGACTGGCGAGGAGCTCGAATATTGTCGTTGCTACAAAACATAAGGTCAGGGACGTCAACACGCTTGTGGACTGCCTTCAGAGTTGCTCCAGTCTCCGGTTACCCAGTTTTAAATCAGAGAGGGCATAAGTTGTACTAAATCCAGATTAACGTTTGGGTAATTGGGCGGTAAATCCGGTACCGTATGGTAACCGCAAATCCCAAGCAATGGCTTACAAGGCGAAAATTCCCATTTTCTAAAACAAAAATAATTTAGACGAGCACCTTGGTAAATGATCATACTGCGGAAAAAAATGATCATACCTAGGCCTTTAAATTCAAACGTTGATTTCGAAAGTTGTCAGGTAACCTGTCGGTATTTTGTGGTGACCGTGGTAACAGTAAATCCTGACATCCCCGGTAAAACATATTGCGTCGGTAACTAAGGAGACTTATCTATATTATTTTCTCCATCCAATCTATGGCCAGAATCCATAACGGATTAACAGATTAAGACTAGCCATAGTGGGAGTAACTAAGATAGTAACATGCATCTACATGTATTACCATATAGGCATTTTGGTGACATGTCATGTTATTAAATGAGGAAAGAGAGTGTTATGTTAACATAGGTAGTTACCATAACATCACACAAACCAAGACAAAGTGTGTCTATAACCTAATAAATGAGGCCTTGCTACTCAATATAGAGGTAGTAACATAGACTAGTAACATATGCATGTTACTACTCTATGTTACTCCACACTATGAGCCAGTCTAAGGACTGCTCGAGCTTGCTGTCCTACGTTACATTAAGAGAACTCACGTCAGCCTGGGTGATGTGTGCAGGGAGAAAGAGCCGAATAAGTCAAAGTTTTGGAAGTTGGTTGGTCATAAATGCAGACGAAAATTCGTTGAGCAAAACCATGGCTCCCCGGTTCCTTTTCATCCTCCTCTCCGCCGTTTCATCCTTGAGCGGATTACATGGCCAAAACTCCGAGACGTACCATCCTTACTGCTCCAACGACACGGATACTACAAAAAGGCCAGCCAGTACCAGGTTAACCTCGACAAGCTCCTGGGTGACCTCCGGACCAACGCCATCGACAACGGTGGCTTCGCCACCACTACCTCCGGCGAGGCCGAAGACAAGGTCTTCGTCTTCGGCCTCGTCATGTGCTACGCCGACCACAACGTGACTGGGTGCCATAACTGCATCAGAACCGCAGCCGCCGGCATAACAGATACGTGCCCGTCTAGCAAGGTGGCGAGGGCCTGCTACGGCGAGTGCGTCCTGCAGTACTCGAACGTGTCCTTCTTCTCCGTCGCCATCGACGGCTTTGCTTTCTACGATCAAGAGCACACCGACGTCGTCGACGCGGCCAGCATGAAGGAAGCTCGATGGAAGCTGATGAGCCGCCTCACGGTGGAGGCTGCCGGCTCCTCACTGTGGTTGGGGAGCGGGAGCGATCGGTACACGGACTCGCAAGGTATGCAGCAGGAAATTTACGGCATGGCACAGTGCACGAGGGACCTGAACGCCAATGAGTGCACCAGGTGCCTCAAATATTTGGTTACACGAGGGACCTGAACGCCAATGAGTGCACCAGGTACTCGTATTCAAGGGGCATGAGATTTTCAACCCATACTTTGTCAAGCACATTACTCATATTTGCTTTCACTTTAAACTTAATCATTCAAGATGCTATGATAGGGGCAATGAGAGCTTGACACCAAGGAGTACCACATTACAATCGTTAACCTAAGTAGAAACATTTGGAAGTTAGATGAACTTATTGCATGCTTTACCTCTACTCAAATATCTTTCCAAAGTGTCCACCTTATATATTCAGATTTCCATCTACACTCTATGACCATTATAGGATGTTCTTGCTTATCATTATGCATACTTGAAGTCCATAGTACTTTTTCATTTATGTTACACTTTGTGAATTATCATTGAACATCCTTACATTGAATATTTGATATCGCTTCATAAACTATCTTGCATATTGTTACATCTTATTAAGAATGAATCATTTGACTCTATGTAGCAATAACTTCATCACTTCATAACATGTGCCTTATAATATTTGATCAAGTTTATGATGGTAGCATGTCACCTCAGAAATTATTTTGTTTTTATCGTTTTACCTACTCGAGGACGAGTAGAACTAAGCTTGGTGATGCTGATACGTCTCAAACGTATATATAATTTCTGATGTTCCATGCTTGTTTTATATCAATTCCCACATGTTTTGTATGCACTTTATATCACATTATGATATTTATTGGACTAACCTACTAATATTTGCCAAAGTGCACAATGTTCTTTTTTTACACTTTGATGTGTAGGAATTATCAAAATTGGGTAAAGGAAACCTTGTTAGAGTCGAATTTGGACTTTTCGGAAATCTGTCTGAAAACTATTTTGAAGATGGACCTGTTTCGGCCCGAAGATGACGTCAAATGGAAAAAGTCTAGTCGCGAAAGTTGCAGGGAATTTTCTGCTAATGAATCTAGACATAAAATTCGGCCCAATCCGAGTCCGGATGCTCCAGATATGCCCGTTTTCGTGGAGCCCAAGAGGGGATGACGGAAATCCGAGAGTCTATATTAAGGAGGGAACCCTAGGTCGTGAGGGCAGCCCCATACCACGAATTTTCCTCCTCCCAGGCAGCCGTCTGGGGGTGGAAAACCTCCTCCATACCACCACCATCTCCAAGGAAGAAGAGGGGGCCAAGGGCCCGCCGCCAAGGGCTGCCGCTCCCGCGCTGGGGAGCTGCCGCTATCACGCCGCCGCCGCCGCCGCCGCGCCGTGGCCGCTGCGGGGCTACGTCTCCACTCCGGGCTGCACCTCTTCATCAACCTCTCCATCAAGCTGCTCATCACCATGACCATGTGTGAGTAGTCTCCCTCAGGGCTGAGGGCTCGTACCGGTAGCTATTTGGTTCACTCATTGGCGAGTACTAGGGGACCTTCTGCCAGCCAGAATCTCCGGTTACATCAAGGGATATAGCTGCTACACGCGGTACAGTCTAAGCGGCCCAATCACTCCCATCACCATCTTTCCGGTAGCCAAGACACCAGGTAATTAGCATTGAGTATCATACTATCATGTGCGAAGTACGATTGAATTTAATCCGCGAAAAGACAATTCCGTACGTAATAACTATTTCTGTCGTGGTGTTTTCGTTGGTAATTATCTTCATCCTCTTCCTTCTCTACCGTGCTGCCAGCTAGGAGGAGAAGCGCACTGGTAGCGGGCGCCTCTGCCGGATCCATCGCGTTCGCCATCTTAGCTGGTATATCTCTTTGGTTTTGTTTGCGCCGTCGGAGGCAAAATGAGTCGGCGAGAGAGCAAGAAAAACAATTGTTCGACGAGCAGCCCATGGAAGACGAGTTCGAGCAGGGGATGGGGCCCAGGCGGTTCCGCTACAATGAGCTTGCAATCGCCACAAATCATTTCTCTGACGAGGGGAAACTTGGCGAAGGGGGCTTCGGGTCGGTGTACCACGGGTATCTGAAGGATGAAGACCTTCATGTTGCAGTAAAAAGAGTTTCCAAAACTTCTCAACAGGGGAAGAAGGAGTACGTCTCCGAGGTGACTATCATTAGCCGGTTAAGGCACCGCAACCTCGTGCAACTCATCGGTTGGTGCCACGGCGGAGGTGAGCTTTTGCTTGTCTATGAGCTGATGCCGAACGGCAGCCTCGATACTCACATTCACAAGCAGGAGACCATCCTGTCATGGCCACACAGGTATCCACACAACAACTATTATACATATTGCTTAGTCCACACTTCTTTTATACTTTTATTTATCGTGTGCTGCCGTTTAAACTTTAGGCACGAGATAGTTCTTGGCCTAGGGTCTGCGCTTCAATACCTGCATCAGGACTGGGAGCAATGTGTTCTGCACCGAGACATCAAACCGAGCAATTTGATGTTGGATACATCATTCAATGTGAAGCTTGGCGATTTTGGGCTCGCGAGACTCGTGCAACACGGGCAAGGGTCACACACCACTATGCTCGCCGGCACAATGGGCTACATGGACCCGGAGAGCATGGCTTCCGGAAGGGCCAGCACCGAGTCTGATGTCTACAGCTTCGGCGTGGTCATCCTCGAGATTACCAGCGGCCGGCGCCCGATCCTGGTTATGCGGGGAAATGAAGCACACACCATGCACCTGGTGCAATTTATTTGGGAATTGTTCGGCGCCGGAAGGATCCTTGAGGCAGCAGATGCGCGGCTAAGCGATGAACTTGACAGCCAAGAGATGCAGCGTGTGATGATCGTCGGGCTCTCGTGTGCGCACCCTGATAGGAGCCTGAGACCGTCCATGAGACAGGCGATGAACGTGTTAAGGGGTGAGGCACAGTTACCAAACCTCCCCGCCAAGATGCCTGTTCCCATGTTTATTTCGCCGGTTGACGGCTTGTATTCTCAATCTCTAGCTGTAACAACCACCAGCAGCGGCAGCAGCTACCACGCAGGCACCACACAGTCTAGTACCTACACCAGTGGCACCACACATTCCAGCAGTGGGGTACAGAGTGACAAACTTTAATCTTGTAGCATGATTATATTGTATTGTTAATTGTGTCCGTTGGTCGTGTGAAATAGGAAGCGCAACAGAAGCCTTTCAGTGCTATTTTAACTACGGTATCTTTTCTACAAAAAATACTAATACAGCATCAGCATTTGCGACCAACCAGACAATTCCATGTCTTAATTATATACCGCAGTTCGGGCAATTCACGGCTGAGATTGCAGTACAACAACCCATGTCATCCGGCACACCGTCGAGGATTCGGATTTGTGCATAGCTCCGCCATTGGGTGGCGTTCTTCCATGCTGAACCGTGGTGGTAGGCTAGGGTTGATAAAATCCACTATAACAAGAATCAGTCAATCTAATGATGACGAAAAGAGAATAGCACCGCTGAAAAGCTTGCGCTAGGATTATTCCACAGTACCAACTAACAATGACACAATTTGTTTTTCGAAATGGGAACATATAGTAACAATGACACAATTATATGCAGAATATAATCATGCTACTACAAGATTAAATCATGTCAGTGTGTTTGCGTACCCCATTGTTAGATCGTGTGGTCCCTGTGCTGTACATGCTAGAATGCGTGGTGCCTGTGTCGTAGATGCTTTTGCTGCTTACAGCTAGAGATTGAGACAACAAGCTGTCAGCTGGTGGGACAAACACGGCCACTGGCATGTTTGCGGGGAGGCTCGGCAATGGTGCCTCCAACCGCAGCACATTCATCGGCTGCCTGATGAACGGTCTCAAGCTCATATTAGGGTGCGCGCACCAGAGTCCGGTGACTATCACACGATACATCTCTTGGTTGTCCAGTTCGTTGTTCAGTCGAGCAACTGCAGCGTCAAGGATCCTACCATTGCCATACAATTCCCAAACAAGTGGTACTAGGTGCTTAGTGCATGCTTCATTTCCTCGCAGGACCAGGATTGGGTGCCGGCCGCAGGCAATCTCCAGGAGGACCACGCCGAAGATGTACACGTCGGACCTGTGTTGGCCCATCCCATGACCAAGCACTCAGGGTCCATGTATCCCATTGTGCCAGCGAGCATTGTCGTGTGTGAACCTTGTGCATGTTCCACAAGTCTGGCGAGCCCAAAATCGCCAAGCTTCACCTTGAAGGATGATCCAACATCAAGTTGCTCGGCTTGATGTCTCGGTGGAGAACGCATTGCTCCCACTCCTCATGCAGGTATAAAAGCGCCGACCCGATACCAATAACTATCTGATACCTATAATTCAAAGCATAAGAAGAAGTGCGGGGTGATCATATATTCATATGTACATTAGTTGTTGTAACTTCTAAGGATACCTGAGTGGCCATGATAGGATGGTCTCCTGGCTGTGAATGTGCTTGTCGAGGCTGCAATTTGGCATTAGCTCATAGACAAGCAAAAACTCACCACCGCCGTGGCACCAACCGATGAGTTGCACGAGGTTGCGGTGCCTTAAACGGCTTATGATTGTCACCTCCGCAATGTATTCCTTCTTCGCTTGCTGGGCAGTCACTAGTGGAAAAAGGGCTTTCCATCCAGAGCACTAGTCCCACTCGGTTACGGGCCGGGACTAGTGTAGCACCTCCAACGGCTAGGAGGCTGGGGACCCTCCAGTCCCGACATCTAGTCCCGGGCCGTGATACCGCCCGGGACTAAAGGTCTCGTGCCCAGCCAGCCCCACAGGCGGGGGCCTCTAGTCCCGGGTCGTATCACGGTCCGGGACTAGAGGTCGACCACTATATAAATTGGTCCACTGGCAGCTCGAGCTCATATCCATGGTGGCCATTTTTCCTCTTCACAAGCCGAGTTCATGCCCATTTTTTTCTCAAGATTTGGTGGTAACCCCTAAATCCAAGGTTTTAAAAGGTTAGCAACTTTATCCTTTCATCTCTCGTTATTAGTTTGCCTCAATGCTCTAGAAGTAGAGGGAATTTCATGCTCTAGAAGTAGAGGGAATTTTAGATGTGTAATTTTAGGCAAATTTTGATTAGGCAAAAAGTTACTGAAAGTTGAAATATGTAATTTTATAGTTTTAGAGCTCAGAATGGAATGAGGTTTTCACTGCTACATCAATAATTAAAAGTTCCACATTTTTCATGTTAATTGTTTTGTCCAATTCAAAAATTGGTTCATGTAAATTTTTCAAAATTCAAATTTTTAGATTTCAACAAGTAAATGAAGTGAAAATGATCCAAGCTCACATTAACTTGTTAGTTTGCATATGTCCAGATGTTTTTTACTTAGTAATTGATCAAAATGAGTATGGAGTAGAATTTTTTTAAATTAGTTAATGTGATGAACAATTTGTATAAAATTAGTCACTGATCTCTATTCATGATGTTGTGTAATGGTTTTGATATACTTATACAATAATGCAGATGGCCCGGGAATGGATGTACGGTACTGACCGACGCTCTGACGAGTTCATGAATGGCTTGCGTGAATTCCTCCGTGTGGCTGATGCGAACAAGCGGAATGGTTCTGTATTCTGTCCGTGTAGTGACTGTAAGAATATGAAGGATTACTCAGACTCAAAAATCCTTCACATCCACCTGTTTCGGTATGGTTTCATGCCCAGCTATAATTGTTGGACCAAGAACGGAGAGAGGGGGTTATAATGGAAGACAATGAAGAAGAAGATGATGATGACAACTATCATGGGTTCTCTGGATACGGTGATACTTCCATGGGGGAAGCTGAAGGGGAACTGATGCTATGCGGTGAATCAAACGCTCGTTGGGAAACCCCAAGAGGAAGGTATGATGTAGTTCAGCAGCAAGTTTTCCCTCGGTATGAAACCAAGGTTTATCGAACCAGTAGGAGCAGCAACTCTTCTGAAGGTTGTTGGCGGCGCCGTTACTCGATCACCAACGTGGAACCTGCACAAAACACAATCAAAGTACTTTGCCCCATCGAAACAGTGAGGTTGTCAATCTCACCGGCTTGCTGAAAACTAAGGATTAAACGTATGGTGTGGAAAAGGAGTATTAAATTGCAGCGAATGAAAAAGGAACAGTTTGCAGTTTGTGGTTGTTTAATCAGTGTAAAAGAATGGACCGGAGTCCACAGTTCACTAGAGGTGTCTCTCCATAAAAGATAACTTACATGTTGGGTAAACAAATTACAGCTGGACAATTGCAAATAGTGAGCGCATGACAATGCATATATATGACATGATGATTACTGTGGTATTTAATTGGGCATTACGACAAGATACATAGACCGTTATCCAACAGCATCTATGACTAATAATCCACCGCCGGGTTGTCATCGAATCCCCCGTTGGTATTAAGTTGCAAGCAACGGATAATCGCATTAAGTAAAGTGCGTAATGTAAACAAACACATATGCCGTGGACATAGCATCGTTAGGTTTCCCCTAGTGGCAACAGCACATCCACAATCTTAGAACTTTCTGTCACTGTCCCAGATTAAATGGAGGCATGAACCCACTATGTAGCATAAATACTCTCTCTTGGAGTTACAAGCATCTACTTGGCCAAAGCATCTACGAGTAACGGAAAGCATGCAACATCATAAATAACATAGGGCATAGATAATCAACTTGACATAGTATTCGATATTCATCGGATCCCAGCAAACACAACATGTAGCATTACAATAATATGATCTTGATCATGTAGGGCAGCTCACAAGATCTAAACATGATGGCACAAATTGGAGAGACAACCATCTAGCTACTGCTATGGACCCGTAGTCCAAGGATGAACTACTCACGCAGCACTCTGGAGGCAGGCATAGCGATGTAGAAGCCTCCGGTGACGATCCCCCTCTCCGGCAGGGTGCCGGGAAGAGGTTCTGGACCCTCCCGAGCTAGGGTTGACGGCGGCGGCGTCTCTGGAACTTTTCGTGGATATTGGCTCAGGCACTTAGGGTTTTCGCGTCGGGTGGAATAAGTAGACGAAAGGGTGGCGGCTGGAGGCCACCGTGGGGCCCACACGCACCCTGGGCGCGCCAGAGGGGGGGCCGTGCCCTGGCCACGTGTGGGGCCCACGTGACTCTCCTCTGTTGCTTCTTTGGTCCTTCAGGTGTGTTCTGGCAAAATAGCATCCACCGTGAAGTTTCGTCCAATTCCGAGAATATTTCCAGACTAGCTTTTCTGGAATACAAAAACAGCAGAAAACAGGAACTGACACTTCGGCATCTGATGACTCCCAAGTGTAGGAGATCAATTGTAGTACCTTTCAATTAGAAAAGGTTGTCGAACCCACAGGGAGCTGAAGGTATTGGTTAGCAAGTTTGATAAATAAAACAATGAAAGATGCAAGTGTTTTTGGTATTTTTGGATGTATGGATGCAATGCTGAAAATAAATAGTAGCAAGTGACAGCTCTCAAAGAGAGAAAGCCCAATCCTCTATGCAGCTAGAGGACAAGCTCAAGTGTGAGTTTCTTATAGGAACAATGGAATGCTTGGAAATAAGGCCTAGGGATCATACTTTCACTAGTGGACACTCTCAACAATAATAATATAATTGAATACATAGATATTTCCTCTTCACTATGCTACTCTGAGTTATTCTCTCGTTGGATAGAAATATCAATCTACTGCGTAGGGCTACGAGAGCACACCTTAAAGTCTGAGTTAACAAACACCACAATATCATAGAACACCAAGACCATCGTGTAGGGCTACAAAAGCACACCTTAAAGTCTGTATTCCACATCTAGGGAACCCCAATGTCACTAAGAGCATCCCTAAATAGTACTAAACAAACACCACAATTTTATAGTGACATCCAACAAGAACAACTCATGATAAATATCCCTCTGATCTATTAATAGAGTCACACACATTACTGTCAATTTGATATAGTGTTCTCACGTGACTCAAGATCATAATGATAAAACCACTTGACTAGCATACACAATGAAGGATAAACATCCATGAATTCAACTAGATTACAAAGCTCATGATCACATAGAGATCACACCAAGGGAGAGAGAGATGAACCAAATAGCTACCGGTACGAGCCCTCAGCCCTGAGGGAGACTACTCACACATGGTCATGGTGATGAGGAGCTTGATGGAGAGGTTGATGAAGAGGTGCAGCCCGGAGTGGAGACGTAGCCCCGCAGCGGCCACGGCGCGGCGGCGGCGGCGTGATAGCGGCAGCTCCCCAGCGCGGGAGCGGCAGCCCTTGGCGGCGGGCCCTTGGCCCCCTCTTCTTCCTTGGAGATGGTGGTGGTATGGAGGAGGTTTTCCACCGCCAGACGGCTGCCTGGGAGGAGGAAATTCGTGGTATGGGGCTGCCCTCACGACCTAGGGTTCCCTCCTTAATATAGACTCTCGGATTTCCGTCATCCCCTCTTGGGCTCCACGAAAACGGGCATATCTGGAGCATCCGGACTCGGATTGGGCCGAATTTTATGTCTAGATTCATTAGCAGAAAATTCCCTGCAACTTTCGCGACTAGACTTTTTCCATTTGACGTCATCTTCGGGCCGAAACAGGTCCATCTTCAAAAATAGTTTTCAGACAGATTTCAGAAAAGTCCAAATTCGACTCTAACAAGGTTTCCTTTGCCCAATTTTGATAATTCCTACACATCAAAGTGTAAAAAAAGAACATTGTGCACTTTGGCAAATATTAGTAGGTTAGTCCAATAAATATCATAATGTGATATAAAGTGCATACAAAACATGTGGGAATTGATATAAAACAAGCATGGAACATCAGAAATTATATATACGTTTGAGACGTATCAGCATCACCAAGCTTAGTTCTACTCGTCCTCGAGTAGGTAAAACGATAAAAACAAAATAATTTCTGAGGTGACATGCTACCATCATAAACTTGATCAAATATTATAAGGCACATGTTATGAAGTGATGAAGTTATTGCTACATAGAGTCAAATGATTCATTCTTAATAAGATGTAACAATATGCAAGATAGTTTATGAAGCGATATCAAATATTCAATGTAAGGATGTTCAATGATAATTCACAAAGTGTAACATAAATAAAAAGTACTATGGACTTCAAGTATGCATAATGATAAGCAAGAACATCCTATAATGGTCATAGAGTGTAGATGGAAATCTGAATATATAAGGTGGACACTTTGGAAAGATATTTGAGTAGAGGTAAAGCATGCAATAAGTTCATCTAACTTCCAAATGTTTCTACTTAGGTTAATGATTGTAATGTGGTACTCCTTGGTGTCAAGCTCTCATTGCCCCTATCATAGCATCTTGAATGATTAAGTTTAAAGTGAAAGCAAATATGAGTAATGTGCTTGACAAAGTATGGGTTGAAAATCTCATGCCCCTTGGAAACAAAGAAAGTTCAATTTAAATATCATTGTAAGTAAAATAGTATCATCAAGAGCGTCAACTGGGGTACCTCTTGTCCAGGATATGGAACAAGCCCATATCAAAATGACAAGACAAACAAACATAATGAACAATCTCAACACCCTTTTTTATTTACCATTGGATAGCTTTTTATTGTAAGGTGTATCACAGACGGTTCACCATTGCATGTATGTAAATTTCCACCATGAATGATGCATGGCTTAGATTAGCGGCCCAGGCGTCTCTCTAACCATTATACAAACTCATTTAAACCTACTCCATTTCCACATTTATTTCACCATGATAAGCATCCATAAATAAAAGTGCATGACATCAACTAGATATAATGAAGTGCAATGTTGAAAGCGTTCCATGTGACAGCACATTTCTGCTAACTCTCAACCAAAGACGTTTGTCAAGCTCATAACATCATAATTTTAATCACAATGGGTCATGTTCATTAAGTGCAATAAAAGTAAAGTGTGCATCAAGTTCGTGAGAGCTGTATAACCAACTTTTTTCCCATAACAATCAACAACATAAGTATTTTAATTCAGAGGTATAAATGATACAAAATAACATGGTAAACCTACTCGGAGTAGCATAAAGCTAATAGGTAGATATGGTGGACTCACTGGAAAAACTTTGGTTGAAGGTGTTGGAAACAAGTTTTTACTTGTTGGAATTTTTGGGCTAGCAAGAGGGAGAAAGTTGACCATCTAAAAGCATGCATGAGTGTCCATAGAACTAACTTATTCATGTTAAACAAAGTAAAGTAACATTCAACATCAAAACATGAATAAAAGATAGCTTTTGATAAAACACTAACAAATTATTACTCATTAACAAGCTCATGAATCATGCAACTATATGTATCTTTTAAAATCAACTCAAACATCCCTTTTCCCAATCTTATAATGGCATCCAACATATTTCAACCCATATTTCCAGTAGCTCTCTCATATATAAATGATAATGTGGTGGTTGATACGTCTCCAACGTATCTATAATTTTTGATGTTCCATGCTTGTTTTATACCAATTGCTACATGTTTTGCATCTACTTTATGTCACTTTTATACATTTTTTGGGACTAACCTATTAACAAGATGCCGAAGTGCCAGTTCCTGTTTTCTGCTGTTTTTGTATTCCAGAAAAGCTAGTCTGGAAATATTCTCGGAATTGGACGAAACTACGGACATCCCTATTTTTCCAGAACACCAGATGGAGCAAAGAAGCAACGGAGGAGGCCACAGGGGCCCCACACGCCACCAGGGCGCGGGCCCCCTTGCCGCGCCCTGGTGGTGTGGGCCCCTCGGGGTCGCAGCCGCCGCCCTTTCGCCTACTTATTCCCCCCGAGAAAAAACCCTAAGGCAGAGCCATATCCACGAAAAGTTCCAGAGACGCCGCCGCCGTCAACCCTAGCTCGGGAGGGTCAGAACCTCTTCCCGGCACCCTGCCGGAGAGGGGAATCGTCACCGGAGGCTTCTACATCGCCATGCCTGCCTCCGGAGTGATGCGTGAGTAGTTCATCCTTGGACTACGGGTCCATAGCAGTAGCTAGATGGTTGTCTCTCCACTTTGTGCCATCATGTTTAGATCTTGTGAGCTGCCCTACATGATCAAGATCATATTATTGTAATGCTACATGTTGTGTTTGCTGGGATCCGATGAATATTGAATATTATGTCAAGTTGATTATCAATCTATCTATGTTATTTAAGATCTTGCATGCTTTCCGTTACTCGTAGATGCTTTGGCCAAGTAGATGCTTGTAACTCCAAGAGAGAGTATTTATGCTAGATAGTGGGTTCATGCCTCCGTTTAATCTGGGACAGTGACAGAAAGTTCTAAGGTTGTGGATGTGCTGTTGCCACTAGGGATAACCTAACGATGCTATGTCCACGGGCATATGTGTTTGTTTACATTACGCACTTTACTTAATGCAATTATCCGTTGCTTGCAACTTAATACCAACGGGGGACTCGGATGACAACCCGGCGGTGGATTATTAGTCATAGATGCTGTTGGATAACGGTCTATGTATTATGTCGTAATGCCCAATTAAATATCATAGTATCATCATGTCATGTATATGCATTGTCATGCGCTCACTATTTGTCAATTGCCCAGCTGTAATTTGTTCACCCAACATGTTAGTTATCTTTTATGGAGAGACACCACTAGTGAACTGTGGACCCCGGTCCATTCTTTTACACTGATTAAACAACCACAAACTGCAAACTGTTCCTTTTTCATTCTCTGCAATTTAATACTCATTTTCCACACCATACGTTTAATCCTTTGTTTTCAGCAAGCCGGTGAGATTGACAACCTCACTGTTTCGTTGGGGCAAAGTAGTTTGATTGTGTTGTGTGCAGATTCCACGTCCCGATCCCTGTTGCGCCGCACATTTTTCCGTTGACAACCTTCTGAAGAGTTGCTGCTCCTACTGGTTCGATAACCTTGGTTTCTTTCTGAGGGAAAACTTGCTGCTGACTACATCATACCTTCCTCTTGGGGTCTCCCAACGACGTGTTCACGTCATCAAGCTTTTTTCTGGCGCCGTTGCCGGGGAGACAGCAGTCTTCTGCAAGGGGAGTTTCACGCTTCCAATCTCTTTACTTTGTTTTTGTCTTGCTTAGTTTATTTTATTTTATCTTGTTTGCTTTCAATTATCAAAAACACAAAAAAATTAGTTACTTGCATTAGTTTACTTTCAAGTTATTTTCTGTCTGTTTTTATTCTGCTAAAATGAGTACTCCTGAGAACACTAAGTTGTGTGATTTCACTAGCACGAACAACAATGATTTCATATGCACACCTATTGCTCCACCTGCTGCTTCAGCAGAATTTTATGAAATTAAACCTGCACTTTTAAATCTTGTTATGAAAGAGCAATTTTCTGGTGTTAGTACTGATGATGCTGCTGTTCACCTTAATAACTTTGTTGAACTTTGTGAAATGCAAAAGCTCAAGGAAGTAGATGGTGATATTATTAAACTGAAACTTTTTCCTTTCTCCTTGAGAGGACGTGCTAAAGAATGGTTGCTATCTTTGCCTAGAAATAGTATTGATTCATGGACTAAATGCAAAGATGCTTTTATTGGAAAATATTATCCTCCTGCTAAGATTATTTCTTTGAGAAGTAGCATAATGAATTTTAAGCAATTTGATAATGAACATGTTGCTCAAGCATGGGAGAGAATGAAATCATTGGTTAAAAATTGTCCCACTCATGGACTGACTACTTGGATGATCATCCAAACCTTCTATGCAGGATTAAATTTTTCTTCAAGGAATTTATTGGATTCGGCCGCTGGAGGTACCTTTATGTCCATCACTTTGGGTGCTGCAACAAAGCTTCTTGATGATATGATGATTAATTATTCTGAGTGGCACACCGAGAGAGCTCCAACAGGTAAGAAGGTAAATTCTGTTGAGGAAACCTCTTCCTTGAGTGCCAAAATTGATACTATTATGTCTATGCTTGCAAATGGTCAAACACATGTTGATCCAAATAATGTTCCTTTAGCTTCTTTGGTTGCTCAAGAAGAGCATGTTGATGTGAACTTCATTAAAAATAATAACTTCAACAACAATGCTTATAGGAATAATTTTGGTAATAGCAATTATAGGCCCTATCCTTCTAATAGTGGCAATGGTTATGGAAATTCCTATGGTAACTCCTACAACAATAATAAGAGTGTACCCTCTGATCTTGAAGTTATGCTTAAGGATTTTATTAGTACACAAACTGCTTTCAATAAAACTGTTGAGGAGAAATTTGGGAAAATTGATGTGCTTCCTCTAAAGTTGATAGTCTTGCTCTTGATGTTGACTTGTTGAAACTAAAGAACATGCCTCATGATGTTAAAGAGAGCAAAACTCTCAATGCTATACAAGTTAAAATTGATAACAATGTGAGGATGTTAGCTGAATTGCATGCTAGATGGGAAAGAGAGGATGAAATTGCTAGAAAGAATAATATTGCTAGAGTTTATACTATTACTACTTCTGAAAATGCTAACAAACCTCCTACCATTAATGGCAAGATAATTGGTGTTGGTAATGTTTCCACTTCTATTGCAAAATGTCCTAAATTGCCTGATAACTCTGAAACTGTCCTTGATAAAGATGCTGAAATTTCTAGCAATAAGGAAGATAATAACTCCATTACTTTTGATGATAATGACTTTGATTTTGATGGTTGCAATATTTCTGAAGTAATTAAGTTCTTGCAAAAGCTAGCTAGAAGTCCTAATGCTAGTGATAAACATGGCTTTTACTAAACATATTACTAATGCTCTCATACAAGTTAGGGAAAAAATTAAAACATGAAGCTTCTATCCCTAGGAAGTTAGAAGATGGTTGGGAGCCCATCATTAAATGAAATTGAATGACTTTGATTGCAATGCTTTGTGTGACCTTGGTGCTAGTATTTCTGTTATGCCTAAAAGATTTATGATATGCTTGATTTAGCACCTTTGGAAAATTGTTACTTGGATGTTCACCTTGCTGATTCTACTATTAAAAAACCTTTGGGAAGAATTGATGATGTTCTTATCATGGTTAACAACAATTATGTCCCCGTTGATTTTATTGTCTTGGATATTGAATGCAATCCATCATGCCCTATTGTGCTGGGAAGACCTTTTCTTAGAACTGTAGGTGCTATTATTGATATGAAAGAAGGGAATATAAAATATCAATTTCCTCTCAAGAAAGGTATGGAACACTTTCCTAGGAAGAAGATTAAGCCACCTTATGATTCTATTGTTCGAACAAATTACAATGTTGATGCTTCTTCACTTGGTAATACTTGATGCATGCTTTGTGCCTAGCTAAAAGGCGTTAAAGAAAAGCGCTTATGGGAGGCAACCCATTTTATTTTTCTGCAATTTTTCTTTTATTGAGTCAAGGATTTGTTTACTTCTGTAGCAACTCCTTTGTATCTTTATTTTCTCGCATTGTTGTGCCAAGAGTAGCCTCTAATGTTAAGATGCTTAATTTTGATTGCTGCGCAGAAACAGATTTTTGCTGTTCACTGTACGAAATTCCTAAAATCACCAGATTGTTAAAAATCTGAAATTTTTGTGCGTAATCTTTATGAATGTCTGAACTTTCATTAGTTCAAGTTTTCGATCTGAGCGTCGTAAGTGCCTCGAAAAAATTCGTCTTTGCGGACTGTTCTGTTTTAGACAGATTATGCCTTTTTATTTTGCATTCTCTCTTTTACTAGTGTTGAGTGAAATTCTTTTTTGGGTGGAAGAGCTTCACATAACATCAGTGGCTGTAGCTAATGTTTAAAGTAACAAATCATATTGCGTCTTTATAGAACATGTGATTTTTGATTATGCACTAACCCTCTAATGAGATCTACTTTGAGTTTGGTGTGACGGAAGTTTTCAAGGGTCAAGAGAGAAGGATGATATATAGGATCAAGAAGAGTGAAGAGCTTAAGCTTGGGGAGGCTCCCATGGATCTCCCCAGCATATTTCAAGAAGACTCAAGCGTCTAAGCTTGGGGATGCCCAAGGCATCCCCTTCTTCATCGTCAAAATTATCAGGTCATCTCTAGTGAAACTATATTTTAATTCTTTCACATCATATGTGCTTTTCTTGGAGCGTCTGTGTGCTTTTATTTTCAGTATTGCTTTTATTTTCAATAAAGCTTGACTGGACCCTAGCATTCTTGATTGGGAGAGAGACACGCTCCGCTTTTTCATGAGAATACTCCTATTCTTCACTTATATTTGTTGAGTATTCATATCTAGCGCTGTTCAGCTTTTAGCTCTTGTTTTCATGTATCTCTTGTCAGAGCTATTAGCTTTCTTTTGTAGAAAGTACTCTCTTGCTTCACTTATATTTGTTTGGAGAGTTGATGAAATAAATTGATTGGTGTTTGGTTGGTTCAGAAAATGTTGCATGTGGTAATTGGTATAAGGAAAAACTTGCTTAATCTTGTAGATCACTAAATGGATAACTTGATGCTTGTCAATTGTTTTGAGTTAACAAGTAGATCATGATTAAATTGTGCATCACATGAGTTAAGCCTATTAGTGAAGAACTACCGTAAAGCTTGTTGAAAATTTGGTTTGCATCGGTGGTATCTCTAAGGTCTAGATATTTTCTAATAACAGGGTTTGGTTAACAAGGAAGACGGTATGAAGTCTTATAACGTTTGCAATATGTTTGTCATATAAAACTTGGTGTACGGGTTGATATTCTTGTTTGCTTACATAACCTTGCTAGCCTAAACTCTGTACTGAGAGGGAATGCTTCTCGTGCATCCAAATCCTTGAGCCAAAATCCATGCCATTTGTGTCCACCATAACTACCTATATGTGGTATTTCCTTGCCACTCCAAGTAAATTTTTCATGTGCTACCTTTAAATTATTCAAAATGTTATTATTCCCTTTTTGTGTCAATGTTTACTAGCTCATGAGGAATTAGTGTGGTTATTCTTTATTCTTTGTCAATGGACTTTTACACCTGGACTAGTGGCATATACATCCGCTTATCCAATTTGCAAAAAGAGCTGGCAACGGGGTGCCCAGTCCCAATTAATTACAACTTTAACCAATTAATTCTCTTCACACTTTTGCCCTGATTCATCAGTAAGCAATGACAAACAGTGAAATACCTGAATGTGTGTAAACCAAAGAGAAAGAGGGATGATCTGCCTTGCTGGTAGAAATAACGTCCTTCATGGGAGCCGCTCTTAAAAGTCCGTTGACAGGTAGAATACTGTTCTCACCCGCTACCATTCGTTGACAATTAACAAACACCTCTCAAAAATAGATACTCCTCCATGGTATGTGATTGATGGAAGGCACCCGAGGATTCGGTTAGCCATGGCTTGTGTTAGCAAGGTTGGGAGGAGTATCAAATATTTTATGCAATCTCTATATGCTTTCAAAAACCTAAAAGCTCTAGCACATGATTTAATCCCTGCTTCCCTCTGCGAAGGGCCTTTCTTTTACTTTTATGTTGAGTCAGTTTTCCTATTCTTTCTGTCTTCCACAAGCAAACACTAGTGTCAACTTTGTTACAACATGCGTTATATGCAATGTATTGGACTTGTTATACTACTTTGTGTTGACAATATCCATGAGATAAATATGTTGAAAGTTGAAGCAAATGCTGAAACTAATTCTTCCTTTGTGTTGATTAAATACCTTTTATTAGAAACTATTGCTTTATGAGTTAACACTTATGCAAAACTGTTTGATGCTTGTCTCGAAAGTACTATTCATGAAAACGTTTAGCTTGTGTGATTCATTGTTTACTCATTATCTATTTGGTAGCAAATTATAGACCATTGACTTGGATCACTTCATTCATTTACATGTGCCTTGCAATATTATATGATCAAGATTATGATGGTAGCATGTCACCTCAAAAATTATTTTGTTTTTATCGTTTACCTACTCGAGGACGAGTAGGAACTAAGCTTGGGGATGCTGATACGTCTCAAACGTATCTATAATTTTTGATGTTCCATGCTTGTTTTATACCAATTGCTACATGTTTTGCATCTACTTTATATCACTTTTATACATTTTTTGGGACTAACCTATTAACAAGATGCCGAAGTGCCAGTTCCTGTTTTCTGCTGTTTTTGTATTCCAGAAAAGCTAGTCTGGAAATATTCTCGGAATTGGACGAAACTCACGGGGTCCCTATTTTTCCAGAACACCTGATGGAGCAAAGAGCAACGGAGGAGGCCACAGGGGCCCCACACGCACCAGGGCGCGGGCCCCCTTGCCGCGCCCTGGGTGGTGTGGGCCCCTCGGGGGTCGCAGCCGCCGCCCTTTCGCCTACTTATTCCCCCCGAGAAAAAACCCTAAGTGCAGCAATATCCACGAAAAGTTCCAGAGACGCCGCCGCCGTCAACCCTAGCTCGGGAGGGTTCAGAACCTCTTCCCGGCACCCTGCCGGAGAGGGGAATCGTCACCGGAGGCTTCTACATCGCCATGCCTGCCTCCGGAGTGATGCGTGAGTAGTTCATCCTTGGACTACGGGTCCATAGCAGTAGCTAGATGGTTGTCTCTCCATTTGTGCCATCATGTTTAGATCTTGTGAGCTGCCCTACATGATCAAGATCATATTATTGTAATGCTACATGTTGTGTTTGCTGGGATCCGATGAATATTGAATATTATGTCAAGTTGATTATCAATCTATCTATGTTATTTAAGATCTTGCATGCTTTCCGTTACTCGTAGATGCTTTGGCCAAGTAGATGCTTGTAACTCCAAGAGAGAGTATTTATGCTAGATAGTGGGTTCATGCCTCCGTTTAATCTGGGACAGTGACAGAAAGTTCTAAGGTTGTGGATGTGCTGTTGCCACTAGGGATAACCTAACGATGCTATGTCCACGGGCATATGTGTTTGTTTACATTACGCACTTTACTTAATGCAATTATCCGTTGCTTGCAACTTAATACCAACGGGGGACTCGGATGACAACCCGGCGGTGGATTATTAGTCATAGATGCTGTTGGATAACGGTCTATGTATTATGTCGTAATGCCCAATTAAATATCATAGTATCATCATGTCATGTATATGCATTGTCATGCGCTCACTATTTGTCAATTGCCCAGCTGTAATTTGTTCACCCAACATGTTAGTTATCTTTTATGGAGAGACACCACTAGTGAACTGTGGACCCCGGTCCATTCTTTTACACTGATTAAACCACAAACTGCAAACTGTTCCTTTTTCATTCTCTGCAATTTAATACTCATTTTCCACACAGACGTTTAATCCTTTGTTTTCAGCAAGCCGGTGAGATTGACAACCTCACTGTTTCGTTGGGGCAAAGTATTGTGATTGTGTTGTGTGCAGGTCCACGTCAGCGCCGGAATCCCTGGTGTTGCGCCGCATCATATTTCTCCGTTGACAACCTTCAGAAGAGTTGCTGCTCCTACTGGTTCGATAACCTTGGTTTCATACTGAGGGAAAACTTGCTGCTGAACTGCATCATACCTTCCTCTTGGGGTCTCCCAACGGACGTGTACTGCACGACAAGCAGTGGTCTCTCAAAAATAAAAATCAAAACAAAAAAAAAAACAAAAAGACGCTCCAAGTTTATACGATAAAGTGCATTGATCGAAAAACAGAAGTTAGACGTGTGCAAACCGAGAGTGTGTTGGTCCAGTGGGTTGTCTTCACATCCCCAAGCTTATGGTTTTCACCATCCTTAGATGACTCTTGGTGCATCTCCTCTAATCCCTGTGAAAAAACTTCAAAACACCGTTTCTCCCATTTCTTTTCTGTGGGGTGACATTAGTAGTGATAAACAAATAGGCTTCATGCTGCATATAATCCTTAGACAAAAAATTATATGAATGTCCAGTAAGTGTATTATGTTGTATGCCTACTCATAAACTCATTTGGATCTGAAAGATTCAAGCTAAAAGTTCTAAGCATGCATCAAACAAAATGGAACAGAATCTGTCCAGAAAAACAGCAGTAGCAAAACGTATTTTTCTACCCTACTTCACTTTGTCAAAAAATTCTGAAACAATTTAGGCATATAGAGGATGAAAAGTTGCTTCTACCGTTTAAATATCAGCTCATTCGGAGTTACAGAATAGGAATTAAAAATCAAACCGTGCACAGACTCGTGCTGGAATAATATCTCCGAATACTATAAGCAACTTTTTCAAACCAAAATGGGTAAAACTTGGCACTTTATTAAACATTCCAGAAACAAAACTATAAACAAAGTCTCTTGTGACAACAAGAGGATTTAAAGAAAATGAAAAATAAAAACAACCGGGTTGCCTCCCGTACAGCGCTTTCTTTATAGCCATATAGCTAGGCTTCTTACTTGGTATCAAGATGATTGGAGTGAGGTGGCTTGACATCCCCAAGCTTGAATTCCTGTACTTATTTGAAATATGTAGGGTGAGCCTAGGGGTAACATCCCCAAGCTTGAGTGTTTGCCCCTCTCATAATAACTTTCAGTAGTATCATGAATGAATTCAACAATATAGTTATGACATAAAGCATGTCTTTCATGATCTACAAGCATAAAAGTATTAATACTCTCCACATAAGTAAAATCCTTCCTATTAGTGATAGTGGGAGTAAAACATTCATAATCATCATTGTAATCATCATATATAGGAGGCATATCATAATCATAATAAACTTTATCCTCAATAGTAGGTGGACTAAAAATATCACAATCATTATAATCATCAGTAGTAAGAGGATTTTCAAATACTTCGCTAGGAGGAGAGGTCTCAAATATATAATCATTTGTAGCAAAAGGATTTTCAAAAACCTCAACCTCCCCAAGCTTAGAGGTTTGCATAGAATTATTGGAAGGAACATGGATAGTACTAATAGTATAACAATTAATAACATCATCATTTTCAGAATTGGTATCAAAAAGATTTTCAATATCAAAATAGTGTGCTTTTCCCAATCATGATCACTACTATAAGTAACAGGCATAAGATCATCATCGAGTTCGGAATCATCAGCAACAACTGTAATATGAGCAACATGTTTAGGGGAAGATACTGTTTCCTCTCTCATTTTACTCCTCCTCTTCTTCTTCTTCTTCTTCTTCTTCTTCTTCTTCTTCTTTCCTTCCTTAGGACAGAGAGGCTTGAAACGAAGCTTCTCCATATAACCTGGTTTATTGTTAGAAACAACGGAAGAAACTTGGGAGGATTCCTCTCTTTCATTAATAAGAGTAAAACAAACATTAGTCCTTTCATATTTTGGTAAAGCCATTCCATCTTTTATAATATTTTGTATGTAAGTGTTGGCATGACAATTATTAATACAATAGAGATAACATCCATGCAACACGTTATTCATATCAAAAGCACTCATATCTAATGAAGAAGTTTTTCTTGATAACTCTTCACACCCCAAAAATAATGTAAGTTCATCATGCTGATTAGGAGTGATCATGTTATCACAAAAGTCTCTCGCAGGACTCATATTAGATCCTGAGCATTGGAAGTTGAAATGACCATCTTTATAGCAAAGTTCACAAATAAAAGGATAGAGGGCACAAACTTTTTCAGCAAGATCACTTAGAGCTCGGTACCATGCTGTAGTTTTTTCATTCCTATGATGAATACAATATTCCTCTTCGATTTTATTATTTTCACAAGGTCTAAGTGCAACACAAAAATTAACATGCTTATAAGAAATAGTATTTTCAGAAGTTTGAGCATGTTTATTGCAATCATTAGTAACAATTTCATTTTTCATGCAAGTGTCTTTTAAAGGTTCATGATACATGTCCCAATTCTCTTTAGGAATAATAATATGAGAAGCAACTGCTTTACAGCAATCAACAATAATTTGAGAATCAAGACCAAATTTAGCACTAAGCGCATGAAAACTAGCAGTTTTAGCGAAAGACTCAATGCAATCATACTCATAGTTTATACCTGATTCTTTACCTTTGTCGTTATCCCAATCTTCAGTATTGCGTTGAATTGTTTCAAGAAGATCCCATTTAACTTCAAGCTTCTTACTTGTGAAAGAACCTCCTGAACATGCATCTAGATAATCCTTGTAATGACCTGAAAGCGTTGCATAAAAATTAGTAACAATTATTTCCTCAGGAAGCTCATGGTTAGGACATTTGTGTATTAATGTTTTCAGTCTTCCCCAAGCTTGAGCAATGCTTTCTCTATCATGAGGATAAAAATTGAAAATATAACTCCTAGCTAGATGCACTTCATGAAGAGGATAAAATTTAGAGTAAAAGAGAGATTCAAGTTGTTTCCAATTCGAAGGACGATCATCCAGCATCCTATACCACTTCTTTGCTTTGTCCTTAAGTGAAAATGGAAATAATTTCATCATGACATCTTCTCTTGATAAACCTGCAACCTTAAACAACTCACAAAGTCTTGTAAGTTTTAACAAGTGATCAAGTGGACGGACTGTTCCATCCCCTGCATAACATTCCTCCCAAACCGTTTCAACAAGTTCCATAGGTATTTCAAAAGGAATACTTTCAGTTTCAGTAGGTGGATTTTGAACATCACAAGCATCATTAGAATTATCACATATGGAAGACAAAGCATTATCAAAGCAAATTTTCTCCTTCAAAGCTGGGGAACTAAAAAGATCATTTTCATGTAAACAAGCTTCCCCAAGCTTAGACTTTTCCATAGCATTAGGAGTAATAGTGTTCAAAGAATTCATGCTAATAATATTGCTATCACTATTATGCAAACAAACTCCCATTGCCTTTTTAATTTTCTCTTCCTGCAAAATATTAGTACTTTCCGTGGCAGCAAGAATTCTTTCTTTAGGAGTAAAATATTCAAGAAAAACATTCCTCAAACAACTCCATTCAATAGTGACTTCTTCATCCAAAGACTTGAACCAAATACGATCATTACCAGATAAAGACAAATATAATAGCTTCCTTTTTACCTGATCATTAGAAATAGGAAGCCTAAATAAACCACATATGTCTTCAATTGTCTCCACGTGTTCACGTGGAGACTTAGTTCCATCCCCTGTAAATGGATTTTTCATAACTCTTTTAACATGACCAATGGGAATTTTATATCTCACTTTAGGTTCCTCAGACACAGTAGTTTCAACCACTTTAGGAGTAGTGGCATAAGCACTTTCATATAAAGCAAGATGCAGCGATGCACGTTTCAGAAAAGCCATAGTAACAATGGGATAAAACAGCTTTCAAGTTTCCTTACCAAACTTCTTACCAATAGCGCTACGCTCCCCGGCAACGGCGCCAGAAAAGTATCTTGATGACTCCCAAGTGCAGGAAATCAATTGTAGTACCTTTAATTAGAAAAGGTTGTCGAACCCACAGGGAGCTGAAGGTATTGGTTAGCAAGTTTGATAAATAAAACAATGAAAGATGCAAGTGTTTTTGGTATTTTTGGATGTATGGATGCAATGCTGAAAATAAATAGTAGCAAGTGACAGCTCTCAAAGAGAGAAAGCCCAATCCTCTATGCAGCTAGAGGACAAGCTCAAGTGTGAGTTTCTTATAGGAACAATGGAATGCTTGGAAATAAGGCCTAGGGATCATACTTTCACTAGTGGACACTCTCAACAATAATAATATAATTGAATACATAGATATTTCCTCTTCACTATGCTACTCTGAGTTATTCTCTCGTTCGATAGAAATACCAATCTACTGCGTAGGGCTACTAGAGCACACCTTAAAGTCTGAGTTAACAAACACCACAATATCATAGAACACCAAGACCATCGTGTAGGGTTACAAAAGCACACCTTAAAGTCTGTATTCCACATCTAGGGAACCCCAATGTCACTAAGAGCATCCCTAAATAGTACTAAACAAACACCACAATTTTATAGTGACATCCAACAAGAACAACTCATGATAAATATCCCTCTGATCTATTAATAGAGTCACACACATTACTGTCACTTTGATATAGTGTTCTCACGTGACTCAAGATCATAATGATAAAACCACTTGACTAGCATACACAATGAAGGAGAAACATCAATGAATTCAACTAGATTACAAAGCTCATGATCACATAGAGATCACACCATGGGAGAGAGAGATGAACCACATAGCTACCGGTACGAGCCCTCAGCCCCGAGGGAGACTACTCACACATGGTCATGGTGATGAGGAGCTTGATGGAGAGGTTGATGAAGAGGTGCAGCCCGGAGTGGAGACGTAGCCCCGCAGCGGCCACGGCGCGGCGGCGGCGGCGTGATAGCGGCAGCTCCCCAGCGCGGGAGCGGCAGCCCTTGGCGGCGGCGGCGGCAGCGGCAGCGGCTGCCCTTGGGGCAGCGGCCCTTGGCCCCCTCTTCTTCCTTGGAGATGGTGGTGGTATGGAGGAGGTTGTCCACCCCCAGACGGCTGCCTGGGAGGAGGAAAATTCGTGGTATGGGGCTGCCCTCACGACCTAGGGTTCCCTCCTTTATATAGACTCTCGGATTTCCGTCATCCCTTCTTGGTCTCCACGAAAACGGGCATATCTGGAGCATCCGGACTCGGGTTGGGCCGAATTTTATGTCTAGATTCATTAGCAGAAAATTCCCTGCAACTTTCGCGACTAGACTTTTTCAGTGGACGTCATCTTCGGGCCGAAACAGGTCCATCTTCAAAAATAGTTTTCAGACAGATTTCAGAAAAGTCCAAATTCGACTCCAACAAGGTTCCTTTGCCCAATTTTGATAATTCCTACACATCAAAGTGTAAAAACAAGAACATTGTGCACTTTGGCAAATATTAGTAGGTTAGTCCAATAAATATCATAATGTGATATAAAGTGCATACAAAACATGTGGGAATTGATATAAAACAAGCATGGAACATCAGAAATTATATATACGTTTGAGACGTATCAGCATCTTGTTAATAGGTTAGTCCCAAAAAATGTATAAAAGTGACATAAAGTAGATGCAAAACATGTAGCAATTGGTATAAAACTAGCATGGAACATTAAAAATTATAGATACGTTGGAGACGTATCAGGAAGCTGAAGGGGAAGCTGAAGGGGAGGCACATGATGAGCCCGCTGATGATCTTGGTCGGACCATTGCTAATGCACGGAGAGACTGCGAAAGTGAAAAGGAGAGGGAGAAGTTCGATAAAATGTTAGAGGATCACAACAAGTTGTTGTACCCAACTTGCGAAAATGGTCTGAAAAAGCTAGGTAGCACACTGGAATTGCTGCAATGGAAGGCAGAGAACGGTGTGAGTGACAGGGGATTTGAAAAGTTGCTGCAAAAGTTAAAAAAGATGCTTCCAAAGGATAACGTATTGCCCGCCAATACGTACGAGGCAAAGAAGGTTGTCTGCCCTCTAGGTTTAGAGGTTCAGAAGATACATGCATGCATTAATGACTGCATCCTCTACCGTGGTGAGAAGTACGAGAATTTCGATGCATGCCCGGTATGCACTACATTGCGGTATAAGATCAGACGAGATGACCCTGATGATGTTGAGGGCGAGCCCCCCCCCCCGTAAGAGGGTTCCTGCCAAGGTGATGTGGTATGCTCCTATAATACCACGGTTGAAACGTTTGCTCATAAACAAGTAGCATGCCAAGTTGTTGAGATGGCACAAAGAGGACCGTAAGTCAGACGGGATGTTGAGACACCCCGCTGATGGGACGCAGTGGAGAAAGATCGATAGAGAGTATGAGACTTTGCAGCTGACGCAAGGAACTTAAGGTTTGGTCGAAGTACAGATGGCATGAATCCTTTTGGGGAGCAGAGCCGCAGTCATAGAACCTGGCCTGTGACTCTATGTATCTATAACCTTCCTTCTTGGTTGTGCATGAAGCGGAAGTTCATTATGATGCCAGTGCTGATCCAAGGCCCGAAGCAACCGGGCAACAACATTGATGTGTACCTAAGGCCATTAGTTGAAGAACTTCTACAGTTGTGGGCCAAACCAGGTGTATGTGTGTGGGATGAGCACAAATAGGAGCCATTTGACCTATGAGCGTTGCTGTTTGTAACCATCAATGATTGGCCTGCTCTTAGTAACCTTTCAGGACAGACAAACAAGGGATACAATGCATGCACGCACTGTTTAGATGATACTGAAAGTATATATTTAGAACATCGTAAGAAGAATGTGTACCCGGGGCATCGTCGATTTGGCGAAGCATCCCTTAAGAAATAAAGGCAAGCATTTCAACGGTCAGGCATGTCGCCGGCCGAAGCCTAAGGAACGTACTGGTGCTGATGTATTTGATATGGTCAAGGATTTGGATGAAATAGTAACCTTTGGAAAGGGTCCTGGCGGACGATCTGTTCCGAAGGACGATGACGGACACACACCCATGTGGAAGAAGAAATCTATATTTTGGGAGCTACCCTACCAGAAATTCCTAGAGGTCCGCTCTGCAATCGACGTGATGCATGTGACGAAGAATCTTTGCGTGAACCTGCTAGCCTTCTTGGGCGTGTATGGGAAGACAAAAGATACACCGGAAGCACGACATGACCAGCAACGTATGAAAGACCCAGAAGGCATGCATCCAGAACGGTTTCAAGGTCCTGCCAGCTACGCTCTTACCAAACAAGAGAAGGAAATCTTTTTTGAATGCCTGAGCAGCATCAAGGTCCCGTCTGGCTTCTCATCGAATATAAAGGGAATAATAAATATGGCAGAGAAAAAGTTTCAAAACCTAAAGTCTCATGACTGCCACGTGATTATGACGCAATTGCTTCCGATTGCATTGAGGGGGCTTCTACCGGACAATGTTCGAGTACCCATTGTGAAGCTATGTGCATTTCTCAATGCAATCTCTCAGAAGGTAATCAATCCTAAAGATCTACCACAGTTATAGAAGGATGTGGTCCAATGTCTTGTCAGTTTCGAGTTGGTGTTCCCACCATCCTTCTTCAATATTATGACGCACCTCCTGGTTCACCTAGTCGAAGAGATTTCCATTCACGTCCTGTATTTCTACACAATATGTTCCCCTTTGAGAGGTTCATGGGAATCTTAAAGAAATATGTTCGGAACCGTACTAGGCCAGAAGGAAGCATCTCCAAGGGCTATGGAACAGAGGAGGTCATTGAGTTTTGTGTTGACTTTGTTCCTGGTCTTAAGCCGATTGGTCTTCCTCAATCACGGCATGAGGGGAGACTGAGTGGAAAAGGCACTCTAGGAAGGAAATCAATAATATGTAGGGACGGACATTCTTACACTGAAGCACATTACACAGTTCTACAGAATTCCACCTTGGCGGCTCGGTATATCGAGCAACACAAGAAAATTGTACGCTCCAACAACACTGGAAAGCAGAACGACTGGATTTGAAAAGAACACATGAAGACTTCCGGCGGTTAGTTGCAAGCACATATCGTCAAAAGCAACACATTCCATGAGCTGTACTTGTTGTCCAGGTCACCATCTTTGACTATATGGACTTTCCAAGGGTACGAGATAAATGGGAATACATTTTACACGATTGCCCAAGATAAAAAGAGCACCAACCAAAACAGTGGTGTCCGCTTTGATGCAACAAACAACGATGGGTCAAAGACCACATATTATGGTTACATAGAGGAGGTATGGGAACTTGACTATGGACCTACTTTTAAGGTCCCCTTGTTTCGGTGCAAATGGGTCAACCTGAAAAGCGGGGTACAGGTAGATCCGCAGTACGGAATGACAACAGTGGATCTCAAGAATCTTGGTTACAGGGACGAACCATTCGACCTAGCCAATGATGTGGCTCAGGTTTTCTATGTGAAGGACATGTCCTCCAGACCAAAAAAAAGAAAAAATAAGCAAACGAATACATCAGACGATGAGCCAAAGCGTCACATAGTTCTTTCAGGGAAAAGAAACATCGCGGGAGTCGAGGACAAGACAGACATGTCAGCAGATTATGATAAGTTTGATGAAATTCCGCCCTTCACAGTGAAAAATGACCCAAGCATCCCGTTAAATAATGAAGATGCTCCATGGTTACGGCCGAAGCGATCATAGGCAAGGGACATACGCGAAGAAGGGTTCATGGCTTTTATGTAAATCAATCTAATGTATTAAACCTTTATGTGATGTGTAGTAATGTATTAAACCTTTATGTGGTGAAAACCATAATACATAGCTCGGGTCCATTTTTATTTAACCATAATACATCACGAATAATGTC
Source organism: Poa pratensis (assembly GCA_947311845.1). Classification (NCBI taxonomy): domain Eukaryota; kingdom Viridiplantae; phylum Streptophyta; class Magnoliopsida; order Poales; family Poaceae; genus Poa; species Poa pratensis. The sequence goes on along the minus strand of CAMZMU010000038.1, from coordinate 76,835,294 downwards.
ACTAACTTTTGCCGGGTCCTAAGCCACGGGGTACAGAGCGGCCGGCGCTGCGCACCCAAAGAGCAGGAACCATCACAGGGGCAATACACACGTGAGAAGGATCCCTATGAAGAACCATCCATCTACTGTTATACACCGCTAGCGTATCCAACATAAACACATAGCGATTGACGTGCTCGTCCTCCTCCCTGATACGGCGACGTACCACCTCCTCGGGGGCCAGCTCCCTCTGCACCGAGTGTGGCCCACGCGACTTCCACCAAACAAGATCCGGGTCGACGACGTCACCCGGATTCCTCACCAAGCGACGCGTCCCAGAAGATACCACCTCCCAGTGCCAGCTCGACGGAGCCCAGTCCCGGACATCGCCGATCACATCCAACATGCCGGACATCGTCGCCGAGATCTGAAAAAAATGAGTGGGGAATTTGATCAAACACCTAGGTAGGGGAGGGAGAGGGCAGCACCTTGGGTATTTTGTATTTGGTCGACGAACTGAAGGATTTTCTAGATAGAACAAAACACACGGTTTCTCCTGCATACAGCCCAACGCTGGCTCGTGAGTGCCCGCATATCAAAATGCAGCGTTGGGCATATGCAGGGAGTCTGAATGCTTTGTTTACGAAATGAACTATAATGAGTAAAGAGTGAGTGCCAAACATGTCCGAGAGGTGGGCTATATATAGGGTCGTGGCCCCTTTAGTCCCGGGTGGTATCACGGCCCGGGACTAGAAACACACCCCTGATCCAACGGCTCACAAGCCCTCAAAAGAAACACACCCCTGATCCAACGGCTCACAAGCGCTCGAAAGAAACACACGATCCGTGTGCTTCTTCCTTGTTGGTGGTATTCCCTTTAGTCCGGTTGGTGGCTCACAGAGTTATCCAACAGCTCACAAGCCCTCAAAAGAAATACACCCCTGATCCAATGGCTCACAAACGCTCGAAAGAAACACACGATCCGTGTGCTTCTTCCTTATTGGTGGGATTCTCACTATATATATGTAGTCATGGCCTCCATTGACATAGCACATCTAAACTCATATCTGCAACCTCATCACTCTCCCATGGCTTCCACCGTACCCACTCTAACATACTCGGAGGCGGAGGCGCTTTGCACCTCGAACTACCCCTGCCCGCCCGGCTACGACGTCCCCGCCGGCTGGAGGCTGAGCTCCGGAGGCGTGCCAGTCCCTCCTGTCCCTCAAGGTTTGGCGCGCCGGGCGGCCATCACGAACGACTACTACCTCGAGCTCACTCTGGAGCAGCGGATGGATCCCCGCTGGCATCCCGACTACCGCCCGACTTGGGACGCCTTCTTCATCAATCGACATGAGAGGGCGCTCGCCAAGTACGAGGAGGACGGCCCGCCTCCTTCGAACTTCAACGAGGCCGGCCGTCAGCTGTGGTGGAGCGGCCGGACTCTCCAGAGCGTCATGAACTACATCACGGCCGGCGATAACCCCCGCCTGCGCTACCCTCACTTCCAGTCCAGGCGACCGCCGCCCGACGACAGCGACGACGACGGCGGTGACTACGACAACTATGAGGACAAGTATTATAGGCCTAGACAGGAGTATGACTAACCTGAGCCACATTGTTGGTTAGGACAAATGGTTCGTCTATGTACCTAAGATTGTTGTCATTCCCTACTGCTTCTCTATCTACGACGACGATCGTGTAAAATGTATTCTTCATCTCTGCATTTCCAACTAATGATCTTTAGCATCTGAATAAGTAATCTGGTTTTGAGTTAGTTATGCAAAAGATAAATGAATTAATGATTTTATCTGGTTTCTTTTGCGGGCTTGTGAGCTGTTGTATTAAACTTTTTATCAGATGTTTTGGATTCGTTATTCAAATTCAAACACTTTTCATGTTTTGGATTTATAAAATGGCACAGTTGATAAATGATGCAAACAGATGTATGGATGATATATTCAGATTCCTTATTTTTTTCTGATAATAATAGACATATTATTTGTATTATTTGGATTTATAAAATAGGAGTTATGAATTTCCAAACTTCTTATTTATTTTAATCATATAAACTACAAAATAAACTAGGAGTTATGAATTTCCAAACTTCTTATTTATTTTATATTCAGATTCCTTATTTTTCTGATAATAATAGACATATTATTTGTATTATTTGGATTTATAAAATAGGAGTTATGAATTTCCAAACTTCTTATTTATTTTAATCATATAAACTACAAAATAAACTAGGAGTTATGAATTTCCAAACTTCTTATTTATTTTATATTCAGATTCCTTATTTTTTTCTGATAATAATAGACATATTATTGTACTATTTGGATTTATAAAATAGGAGTTATGAATTTCCAAACTTCTTATTTATTTTAATCATATAAACTACAAAATACCCTCTTGTCCCGGGTGGTGCCACGGCCCGGGACAAAAGGTTTGGACTCGCGCGCGAAAATCTGGGCGGCCGAAAATGACCTCTTGTCCCGGGTGGTGCCACGGCCCACGACAAAAGGGTCTCTTGTCCCGGGTCGTGCCACGGCCCGGGACAAGAGGCTATTCCGTATATGAACGGCCTCGTCCCCTTCTTCTTCCCAAAGGCGATCCAGACGAGACAGAACAGGGCGAGGTGCTGCCGAAATTTTCCACGGCGATCCTCCATCTCCGCGCGCGTCTCCGGCCGCCGCGCCCCTCCATCTCCGGCCCGCCGCGCCCCCTCCATCGCGTCCTCCGGCCGCCGCGCCCCTCTCCCCCTCCGGCCGCCGCGCCTCTCTCCCTCTCCACCGCGCGTCCATCTCCACCACCGCGCGCCCGCACCGCCGCCGGAGAGCAGGCCGGAGCGCCGCCACACCGCCCGCCGGAGGCGCCCGCACGGACGCGCCCGCGCGCCACCGCCCGCACGGCCATGGCAACGCCCCGCCCTTTTTTTTTTACTTTAGAAAATTGTATAGAAATAATTTTTGTTAGAAAATTGTTGGAATTAAGGTAGTTAGAAAATTGTTAATTTTTGTTAGAAAATTAAGGCAGTTAACTTTGGAATTAATTTTTGTTACAATTTTTGTTAGAAAATTGTTAGTAGTAATTTTTGTTAGAATTAATTTTTGTTAGTAGAAAATTGTTAGTAGTAATTTTTGTTAGAATTAATTTTTGTTAGTAGAAAATTGTTAGTAGTAATTTTTGTTAGAATTAATTTTTGTTAGAAAATTGTTAGTAGTAATTTTTGTTAGAATTAATTTTTGTTAGTAGAAAATTGTTAGTAGTAATTTTTGATAGAATTATTTTTTGTTAGTAGAAAATTGTTAGTAGTAATTTTTGTTAGAATTAATTTTTGTTAGTAGAAAATTGTTAGTAGTAATTATTGTTAGTAGAAAATTGTTAGTAGTTTCTACTTAGAGTAAAATTTGTTAGAGTATCCATTTGTAATTTCTATTTTCACCTTTATGTAGATTGATCACACCAACTCCGGGGTGAAGATCACACCAGGCCCGATGGCGAAGATATTATTTTACGCAGGACCAACTACGATGACAATGCCCTGATTATGAACATTATAAGAGGAGATTTGGGTCTTGATGGAGATGAATGTGGTCTTGGTGGACATGAGCTAGAACAGAAGCTAGACCAGGTGGACGAAGAAGAGATATCATCATATTTGAATCCATCCGGTGATGGAGAGGAGGAAGAACAGGTGGACGAAGGGCAGACAAACAACAATGATGGCCCCTCGACAACAACCGGCGAGGTATATATATTAAGCCTCTTGTGGCTAGATGCATTAATTGACCCGTATATATATTAATCACTCTTTCTTCTTTTAGACCTCCGGATCGAAGCAATCGACAGGTAGAACACGAGGCCCGAACAAAAGGTTGGATCCTAATCAAAGGTTCACCATCGACGAAATTTATGATAATGGACAACCGAGGGCTTCAGAAAAGCAGGCGAGGCTGTTTATAAATCAATGCGGAGTGATTGTTAGGGACAACCTTCCGATCACCATCCAAGAATGGATTAAGCCAAAGAATGCAGGTGAAGAATTCACTAGTTATGTCGACGATGATGCCAAAGATGACCTTTGGGAGAAGCTCATAGCACATTTCATACTACCTCCAGAGTATGAAGAATTCGAGGCAGATGGTATTAACCCAGTTGAGGGTGGGCTTGAAAGAAGAGAGAGAGTCAAGCAGTGGGCTCTATCGAAGATGGCCGAACAGTTCCGGAACTACAAGAAAAATTTATACTTGAAATATGTTCGAAAGGCAAAACTCCAGAATTCACAGGAGCGCATGAGAAATTGCGAGAACAGTGGCCCGCTTTTGTAAATTACAAGCAATCTTCTGAAGCCAAGGAAAGGTCAGCAAAAAATAAGTTAAATGCTCAAAAAAAGAAATACCACCATAGATTGGGGACAGGTGGCTACAAGAGTGCCGTGCCTAAGTGGGAAGCGGCCGAGGCCGACCTGAGGAGAGAGGGATCACTCCAGTACAGATGGATGGCCCGAGAGGGCAAAGCACTGGTGGTACGCGCATGGGGGAACGTTGGACCCAAAAACAGGGCAGAGAATTTTTAGAGACGAAATTCTAGAACCCTCCAAAGAAATTGTTCGAGCAATGGCCGATGCTGAAAAGGGATTGTTCCGGCCCGATCGAGAGAGAGACGAGATGTGGCGTGCCCTCGGGAACGATGAAAAAGGTGGACGAGCACGAGGCAAAGGCGCTGTCCCGTGGGATAGCGCGTTTCCCCAGGACGCTGACAGTTACAGAAGCCGTAAGAGAGCAAAGGACCGGGAGGCAGACCGGATCGGGAAGATAGAACAGGAACTAGGTGGGGTGAAGAAGTTTGTAGAAGAAGCACTTAGCCAAAGGTCATCTCAGTCGCAGGAAGATCCTCCATTATTGGAGAATAGTGGGTGGAGAAGCAGCCAGGCTTCCACGGATCAGGTCCTGGTTGATGATCATACAGTGCTGGATGATGCACCGGCGCCTCACTACCCCATGGATGATGTCAGAGTGATGACAGAATGTGAGCTACATCAGCCAATGGGCAACCTGTCCTTGAAGGTGGCGACCGGCACTGCTTTACCTTGTCTACCTGGATCACTCCACCATTCACGTCCGATTCCACCTGGCTATGCTCGTGTCTCGGTGGATGACCTACTGGAGGTGTATGGGGACCTAGAGATTGACATCGCTACACCTGAAGGCCATAAGAAACTGGGAGATGTCAAGCGCCAGATCATTCTATGGCAAAAGAAGTACATCAAGTTTCCAGGCTCGGCGCCAAGGCCACCGACTCCGAGGAATCCAAGTCTACCCCCCCCCCCCAACCAGATGATCGTCGACCTCCAAGTCCACCCCCCTCCCCCCATGATCGTCGACCTCCAAGTCCGCCTCCGCGCAATACTCCCCCGCGCCCCACTCAGAAGAAACGGACCGACGCCGCTCCCCCGCTCCCCACTCAGAAGAAAGGTCGCACTCAGAAGATAGTCGACATCCCGTCGGTTCCTCCCAAGAGACCTTATGACAGGACTGAAGCAGAAAACGCCGCGGTAGTGGCTGCCTACAATAAGACTTTTTTTGCACCAAAAAAGCCCGAGCCAAAAAGGTATATGATGAAAAAACCAAAAAGTGGGCTAAGTCCTTCCTTGAGCAGCCATCCCAGATATCGATGAATCTATAATCTGACTATGGTCGTGAACTTAGTAAGCTAGCACGTGCCCAGTCTGAGCAGAACAAGGAAAGAAGTGCAAAAAGCGGGAAACAAATTGCTCAGCTCGGACAACAGAAAAATCAATCGGTCCCCCGCTCATAGTGTGTTCCGATGTCGACAAGGACTTCAGAGCCGCTATGGATAAGGACCTGGAATTATTGGACCCCAGAGCCACAGCTGCTGCTAGAGAACATGGTATCACTGTATCGCAGGCCAAGGAAAATGCTACCGCCATGGGTATGACTCTTGGTCAACTTTTAGGCTATGAAGATCAGCCTTTTTTAGAGATAGCACGGAAATATGTCAAAGGGGAGTCTATGGTCAGTAATGAGGAGCTCACGCGTCTATCAACACATATGCGAAATCTGCACAACTGGTACATGGTGCACACATCAAAGAAGAACGCGAAAGATTGGATTGCGGTGGACGTTAGAGTGGAGCATTTCTTCAAACGTTACAGTATACAAGTTCAAATGACTGAACTGTTTCAGTTATTCAATCAACGCCCCTCGACAAATCTATTCTCGTTGCTATTGTCTGTAAGTGATTTATTTTCGTAATTAAGTCTCTAGCTCAGCTCGTTCATTGCCTGTATTATATTATCCTGACTATATATCCTTTTGTACGCTATTATGCAGAATGAAGATGATGGAATGCAAAACAGTTAGAGTTTATGAGGTTGGGTTCGTTGACTCATATATCGTTAATGAATATACGTTACGCAATCACCCCAGAGACGTGGAGCATGACCTGACCACCTTTTTAATCAAGCAAAATTTGTACGGAAATACTATTTCCTTACAACTTCAAGTGAGTGTTTCTGTCTTGTACATATTTTTATTTGGCTTTCTCGATGTTAAGTGTAATTGATGAGCTATGCATGTCTGCTTTATGTAAACGTCCGCAGGTTCCACTGGATTCTGCTAAGCATTCAAGTTGACAAGTCCATAGTTGAAGTCCAGACTCATTAAGTTGGGACCAAGCGACGTGGACCGACATGAAAGAAATGCTCAATAAGTAATTTCAATCATTATCGCATTATATCGGCCTCTTTCGTTTGTTTCCATGATATCAACTAATTTATAACTCCTTTGTTCATTTTCTTTGCCAAAGCAGGTGTTGGACAATTTTCAAACAGAATGTAGAAGGTCCATTCAAAGATGAGCTAACGTATATAACGGTGAAAAGTCCGCAGCAGCCACCGGGAGTAATTTATGTGGATTCTACGTTTGCGAGTTCATTCGCGAGTTGACCACTGAGCGGAGAACAACTACTTTGAGCGAAATGCGGGAGAAGCTCGACCCAGAACGGCGCGTACGAGCAATTCAAAAGGAATTGGCGGGATTTCTGCTTAGGGAGGTCATCGATGAAAGGGGAGAACATTACGCTTCGGACGATGAACTACATATGTGATCTATCTCCATGTAATAAATAGTTGTATTCTCGCAAGAGATCGAATATTAATTATATATGCATCAACGTGTACTGTGTATATAGTAGAGCGTATAATATGCGTACGGAAACATGTTTGAAATTATATATAATGAAACCCAAATTGAAAAAGAAACGAAATGGAAAAAGAAACGACCCTAAAACCCTAAAATGGGAAAAAAAAAAAGGAAACATCTAGTCCCGGCTGGTATTACGACCCGGGACTAGAGCTCCCCGCCTCCGCCGCGTCCTGCCGCTGCCACGTGGTGGCCTCTGGTCCCTGGCCGTAGCAGCCGGGACTGGAAGTGGGGGCTTTTAGTCCCGATTTCGCAGTCCCGGATGCGAATCCGAGACTAAAAGTCCCCCTACGGCCTGGGACTACATGTCTGTTCTCCACTAGTGAGTATAGGAAATTCTTTTTACAGCAACGTGAAGGTCGTCATCCTTCAAAAATCCCTGGTACACCGACCCGAAGCCCCCTTGACCGAGTTTCTTCTCATGAGAGAAATAGCTCGTTGCGATGGCAAGCTCGTTGTAGCGGAACCGCCTGGGCCCCATGTCTTGATCGATCTCGTCTTCCATGGGCTGCTCGTCGAATATATGTTGTTCTTGCTCTTTCTCAGGATCATTTGGCCTCCGACAGCGCAAACAGACCAAAGAAAGGTTCCAGCGAGTATGGCAAACACAATGGAGCCCGCAGAGGCACCAACTGCCAGCGCCCATGTCCTGCTAGCCGGCAGGGTTGAGGAGGTAGATGGTGGAGCTACCACGATAGAAACATACATTACATACGGGATTCTTTTTCACTGATAAATTCCTACTTTGTACATAGATACTAAATGCGAATTTGCTTTTAAAAAACTGAAATGGTGATTACCTGGTGGGAGTGGGGTGGTGGCCCTGGCGACGGAGCCCTCTGCTGCGGCGGCTCGGCTACTGGCAAGATGGTGATGGGCACGATGGGGCCATCTAGTTTGTACCCCATGTAGCAGCTATACCCCTTGATGCCACCGGAGATTCTGATTGGCAGCAGTTCCCATAGCTGTGCAACATAATATTTGAGGCATTGGTGCACTCACCGGCGTTCAGATCCCTCGTGCACTTGCGCCATGCCGTACATCTCCTGCTGCATAGCTTGCGAGTCCGTCAGGATTTGGTTACCGGTCGAAATACCACGGTTACCGGCCGGTAACCGATTTATCGTACCCCCGAGAAATTAGTTTATCGGTCGAAAAATATCAGTTCGTTCGAATTTGAGCCGAATTCTACTTTTCAAAATCTAATTTTGATTTTTTTAATGTTTTATGTTTAAATTTCAAATTTTGTTTCAGAATCTCACCGGTAACCGACGGGTAATTGGTTACCGGAAATCTCGCAGCCCCCCGAGATTTTTTTTAATCCGGTAACCAAATCTCGCTGCCCCTCCGTGTACCGATCGCTCCCGTTCCCCAACCGCAGCGAGGAGCCGGCAGCCTTGGCCGTGAGTCGGCTCATCAGCTTCGATCAGGTCACATTCATGCTGGCCGCATCGTCGACGTCGGAGGGCCCTACCACGTAGAAAACAAACCCGATGATGGCGACGGAGAGAAGGACTCGTTGGAGTATTGCAGCGCACGAGTCGTAGACGGACCTCGCCTCCCGGCTGAACGGGCACGTCTGCTGTATGCCGGCGGCCGAGGCTCTGATGCAGTTGTGGCACTCGGTTACCACTAGTAGAAAAACTACCTGTGTCCCGGTTGGGCTTGGCATCAGTCCCGGTTGCCCAACCGGGACTGGCCAATCGGGACCAATGCTAGTCCCGGTTGGTCCACGAACCGGGACCAATGATGGTCCACGTGGCCAGTTCTGGCTGGGCGTGGGGGAGACTCATTGGTCCCGGTTCTTAATAAGAACCGGGACCAATGAGTGTTTTTTTTTGTATTTAGGGTTTAGGGTCTCCCTCTCGCCGGTGCCCCCTCTCGCCGGTGCCCCCTCTCCCTCTCGCCGGTGCCCCCTCTCGCCGGTGCCTCCGTCATCTCCCCTTCTTCGCATCGCCGACGTGCTCTCCATCGTTTCCGTACGCATATTATACGCTCTACTATATACACAGTACACGTTGATGCATATATAATTAATATTCGATCTCTTGCGAGAATACAACTATTTAATTACATGGAGATAGATCACATATGTAGTTCATCGTCCGAAGCATAATGTTCTCCCTTTTCATCGATGACCTCCCTAAGCAGAAATCCCGCCAATTCCTCTTGAATTGCTTGTACGCGCCGTTCTGGGTCGAGCTTCTCCCGCATTTCGCTGAAAGTAGTTGTTTTCCGCTCAGTGGTCAGCTCGCGAATGAACTCGCAAACGTAGAATCCACATAAGTTACTCCCCGGTGGCTGCTGCGGACTTTTCACCGATTATAAGTTAGCTCATCTTTGAATGGACCTTACCTTCTGTTTGAAAATTGTCCAACACCTGCTTTGGCAAACAAAATGAACAAATGATTTATTAATTACTTGATATCAGGAACGAACGAAAGAGGCCGATATAATGTGATAATGATTGAAATTACTTGTTGAGCATTTCTTTCATGTCGGACCACAACGCTTGGTCCCAACTTAATGAGTCGTGGACTTCAACTATGGACTTGTCAGGTTGAATGCTTAGCAGAATCCAGTGGAACCTGCGGACGTTTACATAAAGCAGACATGCATAGCTCATCAATTACACTTAACATCGAGAAAGCCAAATAAAATATGTACAAGACATAAACACTCACCTGAAGTTGTAAGGAAATAGTATTTCCGTACAGAAATTTGCTTGATTAAAAAGGTGGTCAGGTCATCTCCACGTCTTTGGGGTGATTGACTAACGTATGTGAATTAACGATATATGGGTCAACGAACCCAACCTCAAAAACTCTAGATCTTTTGCATTCCATCATCTTCATTCTGCATAATAGCATACAAAAGGATATATATATAGTCAGGATAATATAATACAGGCAATGAACGAGCTGAGCTAGAGACTTAATTACGAAAATAAATCACTTACAGACAATAGCAAGCGAGGATAGATTTGTCGAGGGCGCGCTTTTGGAATAACTGAAACAGTTCAGTCAGTTGAACCTGTATAATGTAACGTTTGAAGAAATGCTCCACTCTAACGTCCACGGAAACCACTCTTTCGCGTCCTTCTTTGATGTGTGCACGAGGTACCAGGTATGCAGATTTCGCATATGTGTTGATAGACCAGTGAGCTCCTCATTACTGACCATAGGCTCCCCTTGGACATATTTCCGTGCCATCTCTAACATTGGCGCATTCATAGCCTAAAAGTTGACCAAGGCATACCCAAGGCGGTAGCCTGTTCCTTGGCCTGCGATACAGTGACACCAAGTTCTTTAGCAGCAGCTATGGCTCTGGGGTCCAATAATTCCATCCTTATCCATAGCGGCTCTGAAGTCCTTGTCGACATCGGAACACACTATGAGCGGGGGGACCGATTGATTTTTCTGCTGTCCGAGCTGGGCAATTTGTTTCCCGCTTTTTGCACTTCTTCCCTTGTTCTGCTCAGACTGGGCACGTGCTAGCTTAGTAAGTTCACGACCATAGTCAGATGGCAGATTCATCGATATCTGGGATGGCTGCTCAAGGAAGGACTTAGCCCACTTTTTGGTTTTTGCATCATATACCTTCTTTTGCTCGGGCTTTTTTGGTGCAAAAAAAGCCTTATTGTAGGCAGCCACTACCGCGGCGTTTTCCGCTTCAGTCCTGTCATAAGGTCTCTTGGGAGGAACCGACGGGATGTCGACTATCTTCTGAGTGCGACCTCTCTTCTGAGTGGGGAGCGGGGGAGCGGCGTTGGTCCGTTTCTTCTGGTGAGACGGCTGCGCTGGAGACTGGTGACGCGGCGGCGGAGACGGCTGCGCTGGAGACTGGTGAGGCGGTGAAGAGGACGGCTGCGCTGGAGAATGCTGAGGCGGTGAAGAGGACTGTTGCGCTGGAGACTGGTGAGGAGTCGATGGCCTTGGCTGCCAGTTCGGAAGCACGATGAATTCCTTTGGCCATAGAATGAGCGCTTTCTTGGCTTCTCCAAGTTCAAGCACCTCCCCATCTTCACCTGCAGGGTGTTGCAGCTTCAGCTCCTCATAATCTTTCATCACTCCATCCACCCCGACAACAGCGTAGCCATTTGGAACCGGAGAGAAATGGTAAGTTGGATTAGGTCCAATTGGTACGGCATAGCCGACCGCCACCTTGAAGGATAAGTTATAAACTTTCACATGTAGCTCACAAGGTGTGCTCTCCGTGATATCATCCACTGGGTAGCGACGAAGAGGAGCCACTGCATCATCATTACCATCCTGGAGCTCCGTGGAAGCCACGCTGCTTTTCCGATTCGATGGGCCGCCGGTACCATCGCATGCAGCTTCTACCATGTGCCGCTGAGATTGGCCGCTAGTACCTTGCTGGCTAAGTGCGGCAATTTGTTCCTTCTGCAGCTTTAATTCTTCTTCTATATTACGCAGCCGGTCTGCAGCAGCGCGTGCTTCCATTGCCTCCCTTTCCTTTCTCCTCTGATGGCTTCTATCAGGAAATTTCTTCCTGTGCTCGGGAATCGCAATTGTCTTGGGCTTGGAGCCTATCACGCCTCGTAACCGTCCGTCGTGTTCCTTATTCCCAAGGGCGCGTGTGAGCTCGTCATCCTCTCTATCGGGAATGAACCGTCCCTCTTCAACATCCTTGAATGCATTTCTAATTTCTTGGATGGGTAGTAGGGGATTTTCTTTGTGTCGTCTGTTATATATGCACTTCCCTTCTGCGTCCAACGTGCCCCCATGCCCGTAAAACCAATTTCTTGCCCGTTCGGTCCATGCGAGTGGCTCTGGAGTGATCCCTTTAGCCAGCAGGTCCGCCTCAAGTTTCTCCCACTTAGGGATGTTATAGGCGTAGCCACCAGGCCCCATAGTATGGTGGTACATCTTTAGAGCAGCATTTGCCTTATTTTTTGCAGACTTTTCCAGAGCTTCCTCCGATTTCTTGTACGCCACAAATTCTTCCCAGTAGTCCTTTATCTTCTCATACCCTTTATCGAAGTCTGGAGTCTTATTTTTCTTGACAAACTCGTTGTTCAATTTTTCTTCCAGTTCTTGAATAGCTCGGCCATCTTCTTAAGAGCCCAGGCCTTGACTTTTTGCTCCATGTTTTGCCGGGCAATCTTTTCTGCCTCATCTGGATCTCCTCATCTGAATCCACCTCTGGCGCCGGCAGGGTGAAATTAACCATGAGCTTTCTCCAAAGTCTATCTTTGCCCTATCGCTGACATATAGCAGTCCTCTTCCTTTGGCCGATGCCATTCTCGAACGGTGATCGGGATGTAGTCCCTAACAAGAACTCCGCATTGCTTTACCATTTTTCTTGCAGCATCAGGGGGAGCAGTCGGTGTGCCGTCTTCAGCGACTCTTTCGATCCTGTACCTTTCTTGGTCGCCCAACTTTTTGGCTGGGCCTCGTTTTGTCCTTACAGAAGATTTGCTCGATCCAGAGGGCTAAAAGAAGAAAGAGCGTTAATATATGTATATAGACAGCAGAGGCTTAATTAATACAATCTTCGGCTTCATTAATATATGTATATGCACCTCGCCGGAGTTTGCAACATTTAATGTTCCACCGGAGCCTTTGGCTTCTCCCTCGTCGGCTTCTCCCTCGCCGACTTCTCCCTCACCCCTTGCCGTCGGGTTCTACCTCACCGGAGCCGTCTCTTGGGTTGAGAGACTCATCTCCCTCACCGGAGTTGTTCAAAAATTCCGAGGTGACATCGACAATATCTTCCGGCCCGCGGATTATATCCTCGAGGATGTTTCCTGATGTTCGTCTCGTTCCATAGTTTCTGCAAATTAAGAACAATGCACAAAACTTTAGTTGGGTAACGTTGTTCCATATGTCAAGATACATCTACCACAAAATTTTTGCTAACACATAAATTTTGCTAACTCGTATCGTAAACTCGTATCGTAAACCGTAAACTCGTACACTCGTATCGTAAACCCGTAAACTCGTAAACTCGTATCGTAAACCCGTAAACTCGTTAACTCGTATCGTAAACCCGTTAACTCGTATCGTAAACCCGTAAACTCGTAAACTCCTATCGTAAACCCGTATCGTAAACTCGTATCGTAAATCCGTAAACTCGTAAACTCGTATCGTAAACCCGTAAACTCGTATCGTAAACCCGTAAACTCGTAAACTCGTATCGTAAACCCGTAAACTCGTATCGTAAACCGTAAACTCGTTAACTCGTATCGTAAACCCGTAAACTCGTATCGTAAACTCGTAAGGTCGGAACAAAATTGTTTCCCTAACACAAAAAATCCTAAGTGTTTGAATTTCTAAACCTAAGCAAAAAATCCTTTAATTCATACATTCATATATTCATACAATTAAAAAATAGCAATTTCTTCTAAACCCTCACCGAGAGGGGGCGGCGCGAGCGGGGGCGTGGAGGCCGGCCGGCTTCGGGCTCTTCACGTACTGCCGCACTGCAATGTCACTGCAAATTTTTAAACAAAATTGCTAAGTTTCAAAATTTCATTGCAACTAAAAACAACTTTATCTAAATGACTTAGCAATATTTCTAACAAAATTGCTACATTAATAATAACCTAAATAATCTAAACAAAATTGCTAAGTTTCAAAATTGCTAAGTTTCAAAATTGCTAAACTTTCAAAATTGCTAAACTTTCAAAATTGCTACACTAAAAATTGATAACCTATAATAACCTAAACAATAATAAGCTAAACAAAATTTAAACTTTACTAAAAATGAAAAAAAAAACCTCAAATGTGCGTGAGGCCGAGGCGGTGGCGGAGGTGGCCGGAGGCCGGCGATGGCGGAGGTGGAAGGCCGGCGTGGAAGAGGCGCGGGCGGCGTGGCGCGGGCGTGTGGCGGCGTGGGGCCGCGCGTATGTGGAGGAGGCCGGGGAAGCGTCAACGTACGGCGAGCAGCGCGCGCGGTGTGCACGGGCTCCTCCTTCTTCTCAGCACGGGCGGCCGGCGTGCGGGCGCGGCGGCGCGGGCGTCGAGGGAGAGGTTGGGCAGCCTGACGTTGTGCGGTCGTGGCGGCACGGGCTCCTCCTTCTTCTCCGGTTCTTAGCGTTTCTGCGAATGAATCGGGGAAGAAGAAAGGGCGCCAGCAGTTATAGCAGGGGGTCATTGGTCCCGGTTGCTGGCAAGAACCGGGACCAATGCCTCTTTGGTCCCGGTTCTTGCAAGCAACCGGGACCAAAGAGTGGGTCATTTAATGCCAGATCACGGCGTGCGTCCATGGACTCTTTGGTCCCGTTCTTGCTAGCAACCGGGACCAACGAGTCCTTTTTTAAAATTATTTCGAACTTTTCAATTCTGAAATTTTGTTCCCGCTTTTTTTTCTTATTTATGTGTTTGAATATGAATTTCAAATGGTTTTGAATCTGAAAAGACTTTCAACATGATAAGTGTTTAAATTTGAATAAATAATCCAAAACCATTTTCTATTTTTTCAAATTACTTATCTAAATATTATTTTTGTTTTTCGTTTGTCAAAAATGACATTTTTGTGAAGCAAGTACAACAAATATGGTGCAAAATGGCACCCATCCAATTATCACACAAAGTAGACCATATTTATGGATAATCCACAAATATTGGTAATTTTCTCGGTTTCTAGCTAATTTCGCATACTTAAACGACTTTATGCCTATTTTTCGAAAGTAACTCAAATTTGAACTACAAGTGTGTGATAGTTTGCTCTGCAATTTTTTCAAAAATGATTTTAAGGTGCACAACTAGTGGTTATATCACAAAAATGATTTTAAGGTGCACAGAACAATGAATAGTAACGACGGCCATTTTGACCTTTTTTAAAAAAAGTCAAAGAAAGTGAAAAAATACTCAAAAAATAAAATCTTTGGCATGGAGTACTTTCATGTGTACTAGTTGGTAGGATAAATGATAAACTTTAGTTTTGACATAGTATACAAAAAACTTCATAGACTTGGAAATGCAGAGATAAAGAATACATTTTACACGATCGTCGTCTTAGCTAGACCAGAAGTAGTTAATGACAACAATCTTGGATACATAGACATTGGGCCACAGCCTTCTGTAAACTTGGTAGAGTTACTGGATCGATGACCTTCTGAGATATTGCATTGAGGAATGCACATAGCTTCACAATGGGTACTCGAACATTTTCCGGTAGAAGCCCCCTCAATACAACCGGAAGCAACTGCGTCATAATCACGTGGCAATCATGAGACTTCAGGTTCTGGAATTTTTTCTCTGCCATATTTATTATTCCCTTTATATTTGACGAGAAGCCAGCCGGGACCTTGATACTGCTCAGGCATTCAAAAAAGATTTCCTTCTCTGCTTTGGTAAGAGCGTAGCTGCTTAAGTATTGACGCCCTTTATCCGTCTGCTTGTTGTATGGGTCTTTCATACGTTGCTGGTCCTCCCGTGCTTCGGTGTATCTTTTGTCTTCCCATACACGCCCAGGAAGCCTAGCAGGTTCACGCAAAGATTCTTCGTCACCTGCATCACGTCGATTGAAGACCGGACCTCTAGGACTTTCCAATAGGGTAGCTCCCAGAATATAGAGCACTTCTTCCATATGGGTACGTGGTTGTCAGCGTCATTCGGAACAGATAGACTGCCAGGTTTCCAAAGATTACTTCTAAATCCTTGACCATGTCATATATAACATCACCATCAGGGAGGTTAGGCTTCTTCCGGCGATCTGCCTCACCGTTGAAATGCTTGCCGGGCTTTCTTACGGCATGACTGTTCGGAAGAAATCGACGATGCCCCAGGTACACATTCTTGTTTCCCAAATGTATACTTTCAGTCTTATCTAAACAGTGCGTGCATGCATTGTATCCCTTGTTTGACTGTCCTGAAATGTTACTAAGAGCAGGCCAATCATTGATGGTTACGAACAGCAACGCTCGTAGGTCAAATTCCTGTTGTTTGTGCTCATCCCACACACGTACACCTGGTTCGGACCACAACTGCAAAAGTTCATCAACTAATGACCTTAGGTACACATCAATGTCGTTGCCGGGTTGCTTCGGGCCTTGGATGAGCACTGGCATCATAATGAACTTCCGCTTCATGCACAACCAAGGAGGAAGTTGTAGATACATAGAGTCACGGGCCAAGTGCTATGACTGGAGCTCTGCTCCCCAAAAGGATTAAAGCCATCTGTACTTAGACCAAATCTTAAGTTCTTGCGTCATCTGAAAATGTCGGGAACTCTCTGTCGATTTTTCTCCACTGGGACCCATCGGCGGGGTGTCTCAACTTCCCGTCTTTCTTACGCTCTTCTTTGTGCCATCGCAACAACCTGGCATGCTCTTTGTTTCTGAACAGACGTTTCAACCGTGGTATTATAGGAGCATACCACATCACCATAGCTGGAACCCTCTTCCGGGGGGGCTCGTCATCGCCCTCAACATCACCAGGGTCATCTTGTCTGATCTTGTACGCAGTACATTGCATACCGGGCATTTATCCATATTCTCGTACTCACCGCGGTACATGCATGTATCTTCTGCACATCTAATCCTAGAGGGCAGATAGCCTTCTTTGCTTCGTATGTAGTTTCGGGCAATTCATTATCCTTTGGAAGCTTCGGCTTCATTATTTTCAGTAACTTCTCAAATCCCTTGTCAGAACAACCAGTCTCTGCCTTCCATTTCAGCAGTTCCAGTGTGGTACCGAGCTTTGTGCTGCCATCTTCGCAGTTTGGGTACAGCAACTTTTTGTGATCCTCAAGCATGGCCTCCAACTTTAGCTTCACCTTTTCTGTATCGCATTCTCGCTTTGCATCAGAAATGACCCCACCAAGACCATCAGCGGGCTCATCTGATGCCCGATGTTCACCTCCTTCTTCTTCAACGTCTTCCATTACAGTATCACCGCATTCTTCAGGGAACATAGGATAGTTGTCATCATCCTCCTCTTCTTCATTGTCTTCCATCCTAACCCCTCTTTCTCCGTGCTTGGTCCAACAATTATAGCTGGGCATGAAACCTCTCCGAAGCACGTGGTCTTGAATGGTTTTCGGGTTAGAGTACTCCCTAACGTTCGACACTTCTCACATGGACAAGGCATAAAATTATCCACTTTGTTTGCCTCAGCCACTTCGAGAAATTTATGCAGGCCTGTAATAAACTCAGAACTGCGTCGTTCGCCGTACATCCATCGCATCCGTGCATCCATCTGTATCATATAATTAAGTTTATCAAATACCATTACAATAACATCTTGAATAGTGAAATGACCACCGTACATCGACACATGCAATATTTCTGTATCAATTACAGATGAAAAGGATAAAGTTGCTAACCTCGGCCGAGGATATCATTTTGTGTGAACTTAAGTGTGGGTCGGGCATTTCATCGAACACATCTTGTGTGTGGCAAAGGAAAAAAAACTAGCACCCACTTCCCACCAATCCAAGAAAAAAAACAGAGGAAGAAGGGGGTGGGGGTTATTTATAGGCAGGGGAGGGGTATTGGTCCCGGTTCTTGGCACGAACCGGGACCAAAGCTCCGTGGCATGCCACGTGGTCCGGCTCTGGAGCTTTGGTCCCGATTCTTGCCAAGAACCGGGACCAATGCCCCCAACCGAACGGGACCAATGCCCACGGGGCCCTGGCAGCTCGAACCGGGACCAGTGCCAGGCACTGGTCCCGGTTTTTCTCTGAACCGGGACCAATGGCTGGGGCGGCCCTGGACCAAAGATGGTTTTTCTACTAGTGTACGTTGCGGTGGCGTAGCACATGATGATGCCGAAGGCCGTGCGGTTGGCGAAGCCGCCGTTGTTGATGGCGTTGGGCGGGAGGTCAGCCATGAGCTGGGCGAGGTTCACCTGGTACGGGCTGGCCATGGTGTAGTTGTCCGTGTTGGAGCAGTAAGGCGAGGCCGGCTTGGCGAACTGGCCATATGATCCGCTCAAGGATGATGCTACTGACAGGAGGATGAAAAGGTACAGTGGATCCATGGCTTTCCTCGACCAATCTTCCGCCTTTAAGGAAAAAGTTCCAACAGTTTTGACATGTTCATCTCTCCCTAATAACGTACACACATCACCCTCGCCGAAGTAAGTTCTTTTATAATGTGAGATAAAAAAGGCAAAAGTCGTACACTCGATATTGATAATGTCTGAGTTAAGCATCTCTATGACACCCCTAATAATTTGAGTCTCTAAAACTATTTTAGAGAGAGAGGAGAAGAGAGATAAGAATTTATGGGATTTTTTGCCACCTCTCCACTAGTCGCCCTATACTTGAGTACCTCTGTTTTTCATTAGGCTGACACACAGACCCCACCCTTTCTTCCAAATCTCTATGTTCTATCTCTCCCCACCGTCTCTGGCCAAACCGCTCCAATGTTCTAACAACATGTCAGAGTTGTTTACCAACGGTATCAACCGACGATATTTATACGGGGATTAGTACGAGTGGAGATCATGGAGATGTGTTTGCACACGAGAGACAAGATTTATACAGCTTCGGACCACTGAAAACTTCATCTGGTAATATTCCTACATGTTGTTTGTGGCTAGGTATTATTCCGTATGCTGTTGAGACAGTCGCCGTATGAGACAGCTCTCTCTCTCTTTCTGGTTGTCTAGATCGTGACCTGAGAGCGTGTCCTAATTCTGTGTCCTCAGGCCATCTTGGTTCTCTTACTCGTGCCCTCTAGGGCGTCTTACCCTCCTTATAGGTGGAAGGGGCTAGCTTACATGTTGTGTCCTTGTTTAATACAAACTACTCCAGTCTCCCATTACAAGTCGGCAAGAGGTGTCCTAATCCTATTATGACTTTGGAGTCGGTCTGCTAGGCAACTGCCACTGTCGCCGCACTGCTTATTCAGGTATGTCATTGTCGCACCACTGCCATCACCGTCCCTGTCTTCTCCTACGTATGCCGACACCGACCAAACCACCAGCCACCGCCACCCACGGTTGGCGGCACTCTCTTGCCGCTTTTCTGCCATGCTCTCCTCGAATGTCCTTCTCCGCCGCTCCAGCGTCATCCTGACCATCCCTCTAAGCCGCCCCTACACCCTTTCTCCGTTGTCACCATCGCACCTTGCCCCACCCAAACCCTAGTACTACTCGGCGATGTCTTGCTCTAGGCTCGATGTCGCCTCCTCCACCACAACTGCCTCACTGCCAGCGAGGGGAGAGAAAACAAAATAAGATAAGGGTGAGAAAGGGTGTTATCTCCTTGGTGGGACCCACCGCACGACACCCTAACGCGTAACCGTGTCCGGGTCGACTCACCTAACGCAACAATATTTATTTTTCTGAACGCAAAGATGATATAACTACACGCAACCAAGATATCCTGCGGGAGCCACTTTCTCTCCTCTGCCTTATCCTCTCGCGAGAGCTCCTTGAGAGTCGTCTCCAATTTTCCTTCCACCTCGCCGGCGCGCTTCTCGCTCTGCTCCGGTGGCGCTGCCGCTCGGTGTAGACGCGGATGCGTTGCTTGGCATGTATATATTAGGTGTAGATTTTGTTTAGCCTATGTGCTAGGTTGTGCCTATATGGCGTCTCTCCTTCTTCTCGGCTGGACGCCGGCGAATAGCAGCGACGTCGGATCCTGTTCCTTTCTCTTTTGCAGGGCTGATTCATGGAGGATTACTTGCAGAAGTGATGGGGGACGAAGCCGATTCAATAATCTCGCTTGCCGTACCACCTGCTCTGCAGATCGAGTGAAGAAGTGGTGCTGTACTCCTCTGGCCGGCCGTGGAGGCGAGGAGGGGAGGAGGTGTTGCTGGCCTTCATCTGGATTGACGGAGTGGCTTCTGCTGCTGCGTCCTCAAGCTCTATACACGGTGATTCGGTTCGCCATCGTGCTCAATTGCCAGGAGCTGGATGCTGTGGCTTGGGAAGATGAAGCTCGTCTGCGGAGAAGACACGCGAAGGACAAGTTTGTTGGAGCGATTTGTGGCCGACGGAGGCCTCTCCGCGCCGTGGTGGTGAGTGATGACGTGAATCACACGTTCGTTGGGAGACCCCAAGAGGAAGGTATGATGCAGTTCAGCAGCAAGTTTCCCTCAGTAGAAACCAAGGTTATCGAACCAGTAGGAGCAACAATTCTTTAGAAGGTTGTTGGCGGCTCGCACGGCGGAACACGATCACCAACGTGGAACCTGCACACAACACAATCAAACTACTTTGCCCCAACGAAACAGTGAGGTTGTCAATCTCACGGCTTGCTGAAAACAAAGGATTAAACGTATGGTGTGGAAAATGAGTATTAAATTGCAGAGAATGAAAAAGGAACAGTTTGCAGTTTGTGGTTTAATCAGTGTAAAAGAATGGACCGGGGTCCACAGTTCACTAGTGGTGTCTCTCCATAAAAGATAACTAACATGTTGGGTGAACAAATTACAGCTGGGCAATTGACAAATAGTGAGCGCATGACAATGCATATACATGACATGATGACTACTATGATATTTAATTGGGCATTACGACATAATACATAGACCGTTATCCAACAGCATCTATGACTAATAATCCACCGCCGGGTTGTCATCCGAGTCCCCGTTGGTATTAAGTTGCAAGCAACGGATAATTGCATTAAGTAAAGTGCGTAATGTAAACAAACACATATGCCCGTGGACATAGCATCGTTAGGTTATCCCTAGTGGCAACAGCACATCCACAACCTTAGAACTTTCTGTCACTGTCCCAGATTAAACGGAGCATGAACCCACTATCTAGCATAAATACTCTCTCTTGGAGTTACAAGCATCTACTTGGCCAAAGCATCTACGAGTAACGGAAAGCATGCAAGATCTTAAATAACATATAAGATTGATAATCAACTTGACATAATATTCAATATTCATCGGATCCCAGCAAACACAACATGTAGCATTACAATAATATGATCTTGATCATGTAGGGCAGCTCACAAGATCTAAACATGATGGCACAAAGTGGAGAGACAACCATCTAGCTACTGCTATGGACCCGTAGTCCAAGGATGAACTACTCACGCATCACTCCGGAGGCAGGCATGGCGATGTAGAAGCCTCCGGTGACGATTCCCCTCTCCGGCAGGGTGCCGGGAAGAGGTTCTGAACCCTCCCGAGCTAGGGTTGACGGCGGCGGCGTCTCTGGAACTTTTCGTGGATATTTGCTCAGGCACTTAGGGTTTTCGCGTCGGGGGGAATAAGTAGGCGAAAGGGCGGCGGCTGGAGACCCCGAGGGGCCCACACCACCCAGGGCGCGGCAAGGGGGCCCGCGCCCTAGTGGCGTGTGGGGCCCTGTGGCCTCCTCTTGCTCTTTGCTCCGTCGGTGTTCTGGAAAAATAGGGACCCCGTGAAGTTTCGTCCAATTCCGAGAATATTTCCAGACTAGCTTTTCTGGAATACAAAAACAGCAGAAAACAGGAACTGGCACTTCGGCATCTTGTTAATAGGTTAGTCCCAAAAAATGTATAAAAGTGATATAAAGTAGATGCAAAACATGTAGCAATTGGTATAAAACAAGCATGGAACATCAAAAATTATAGATACGTTTGAGACGTATCAGCATCCCCAAGCTTAGTTCCTACTCGTCCTCGAGTAGGTAAACGATAAAAACAAAATAATTTTTGAGGTGACATGCTACATCATAATCTTGATCATATAATATTGCAAGGCACATGTAAATGAATGAAGTGATCCAAGTCAATGGTCTATAATTTGCTACCAAATAGATAATGAGTAAACAATGAATCACACAAGCTAAACGTTTTCATGAATAGTACTTTCGAGACAAGCATCAAACAGTTTTGCATAAGTGTTAACTCATAAAGCAATAGTTTCTAATAAAAGGTATTAATCAACACAAAGGAAGAATTAGTTTCAGCATTTGCTTCAACTTTCAACATATTTATCTCATGGATATTGTCAACACAAAGTAGTATAACAAGTCCAATACATTGCATATAACGCATGTTGTAACAAAGTTGACACTAGTGTTTGCTTGTGGAAGACAGAAAGAATAGGAAAACTGACTCAACATAAAAGTAAAAGAAAGGCCCTTCGCAGAGGGAAGCAGGGATTAAATCATGTGCTAGAGCTTTTAGGTTTTTGAAAGCATATAGAGATTGCATAAAATATTTGATACTCCTCCCAACCTTGCTAACACAAGCCATGGCTAACCGAATCCTCGGGTGCCTTCCATCAATCACATACCATGGAGGAGTATCTATTTTTGAGAGGTGTTTGTTAATTGTCAACGAATGGTAGCGGGTGAGAACAGTATTCTACCTGTCAAACGGACTTTTAAGAGCGGCTCCCATGAAGGACGTTATTTCTACCAGCAAGGCAGATCATCCCTCTTTCTCTTTGGTTTACACACATTCAGGTATTTCACTGTTTGTCATTGCTTACTGATGAATCAGGGCAAAAGTGTGAAGAGAATTAATTGGTTAAAGTTGTAATTAATTGGGACTGGGCACCCCGTTGCCAGCTCTTTTTGCAATTATTGGATAAGCGGATGTATATGCCACTAGTCCAGGTGTAAAAGTCCATTCGACAATAGAATAAAGAATAACCACACTAATTCCTCATGAGCTAGTAAACATTGACACAAAAAGGGAATAATAACATTTTGAATAATTTAAAGGTAGCACATGAAAAATTTACTTGGAGTGGCAAGGAAATACCACATATAGGTAGTTATGGTGGACACAAATGGCATGGATTTTGGCTCAAGGATTTGGATGCACGAGAAGCATTCCCTCTCAGTACAGAGTTTAGGCTAGCAAGGTTATGTAAGCAAACAAGAATATCAACCCGTACACCAAGTTTTATATGACAAACATATTGCAAACGTTATAAGACTTCATACCGTCTTCCTTGTTAACCAAACCCTGTTATTAGAAAATATCTAGACCTTAGAGATACCACCGATGCAAACCAAATTTTCAACAAGCTTTACGGTAGTTCTTCACTAATAGGCTTAACTCATGTGATGCACAATTTAATCATGATCTACTTGTTAACTCAAAACAATTGACAAGCATCAAGTTATCCATTTAGTGATCTACAAGATTAAGCAAGTTTTTCCTTATACCAATTACCACATGCAACATTTTCTGAACCAACCAAACACCAATCAATTTATTTCATCAACTCTCCAAACAAATATAAGTGAAGCAAGAGAGTACTTTCTACAAAAGAAAGCTAATAGCTCTGACAAGAGATACATGAAAACAAGAGCTAAAAGCTGAACAGCGCTAGATATGAATACTCAACAAATATAAGTGAAGAATAGGAGTATTCTCATGAAAAAGCGGAGCGTGTCTCTCTCCCAATCAAGAATGCTAGGGTCCAGTCAAGCTTTATTGAAAATAAAATGCAATACTGAAAATAAAAGCACACAGACGCTCCAAGAAAAGCACATATGATGTGAAAGAATTAAAATATAGTTTCACTAGAGATGACCTGATAATTTTGACGATGAAGAAGGGGATGCCTTGGGCATCCCCAAGCTTAGACGCTTGAGTCTTCTTGAAATATGCTGGGGAGATCCATGGGAGCCTCCCCAAGCTTAAGCTCTTCACTCTTCTTGATCCTATTATATCATCCTTCTCTCTTGACCCTTGAAAACTTCCGTCACACCAAACTCAAAGTAGATCTCATTAGAGGGTTAGTGCATAATCAAAAATTCACATGTTCTGTAAAGACGCAATATGATTTGTTACTTTAAACATTAGCTACAGCCACTGATGTTATGTGAAGCTCTTCCACCCAAAAAAGAATTTCACTCAACACTAGTAAAAGAGAGAATGCAAAATAAAAAGGCATAATCTGTCTAAAACAGAACAGTCCGCAAAGACGAATTTTTTCGAGGCACTTACGACGCTCAGATCGAAAACTTGAACTAATGAAAGATTCAGACATTCATAAAGATTACGCACAAAAATTTCAGATTTTTAACAATCTGGTGATTTTAGGAATTTCGTACAGTGAACAGCAAAAATCTGTTTCTGCGCAGCAATCAAAATTAAGCATCTTAACATTAGAGGCTACTCTTGGCACAACAATGCGAGAAAATAAAGATACAAAGGAGTTGCTACAGAAGTAAACACTCCTTGACTCAATAAAAGAAAAATTGCAGAAAAATAAAATGGGTTGCCTCCCATAAGCGCTTTTCTTTAACGCCTTTTAGCTAGGCACAAAGCATGCATCAAGTATTACCAAGTGAAGAAGCATCAACAATCTTACGCTTACCTTTTTTACCTTTCTTTAGGAAATACTTGGTTACACATAGGTGAGAGGCGAAATTCATAACCTTGGCCCACATCTATTATTGCTCCAAAGCGTTTCAACAGGATCTTCCAAGCGTAATTTGTCCTTCCTGCACATTCAATGACAACATAATCAATAGATACTGTTATCCCAGAGTTTTGTAAATACCCTTCAGCTACCCTTGGTATTTTAATGTATTATCACCCAAAGTTATCAATCTTCACATTTGGAAAGCTCCCAAAGTTTAAGGAATCATAAATTCCTGGCATTAAACAGAATTCAGACATAATATCACATCGAGCATGAAGTTTCACCATTTATAACAACTTTACTGAGGAATCCATCCCGATGGTTCAAATTTATTGGCTCATTATCATAATGTTCACGAATCTGATTATACCCTTCTTTTAGACCAGATATATTTGTTTCAAGAGCATTTAATCTATCATTATGCTTGTCAAAGCCAAATCAATTTTAGTGATTGGAGGGCTAGAAATTGTAATCAATTTTTTATAGCATTAAAAGCTTGATCCCCATCATAACGAAGGAAATCTCCTCCTACCACAGCATCTAAAGCATATCTATAGCAAAGAACAAGACCAAAATAAAAGCTACTAAGAAGCAGGCTTAAAGTCATTTTAGGTTCAGTTTTAGCATAGGACTCAAATATTCTAGACCAAGCATCTTTAAAACTCTCCTCACTCCCTTGCTTGAAAGTGAAATCTCTTCTTCAGGTGACATTACTACTGGAACAGGGCTAGACATGATAACTAAAACAAAACTGAAAATAAACTAAATGCAAGTAACTAATTTTTTTGTGTTTTTGATAATTGAAAGCAAACAAGATAAAATAAAATAAACTAAGCAAGACAAAAACAAAGTAAAGAGATTGGAAGCGTGAAACTCCCCTTGCAGAAGACTGCTGTCTCCCCGGCAACGGCGCCAGAAAAAAGCTGTTGACGGGAGACAGAGGCTTCGGAAGAACTCTACTCCCCGGCAACGGCGCCAGAAAAAAGCTTGATGACGTGAATCACACGTTCGTTGGGAGACCCCAAGAGGAAGGTATGATGCAGTTCAGCAGCAAGTTTTCCCTCAGAAAGAAACCAAGGTTATCGAACCAGTAGGAGCAGCAACTCTTCAGAAGGTTGTTGGCGGCTCGCACGGCGCAACACGATCACCAACGTGGAATCTGCACACAACACAATCAAACTACTTTGCCCCAACGAAACAGTGAGGTTGTCAATCTCACCGGCTTGCTGAAAACAAAGGATTAAACGTATGGTGTGGAAAATGAGTATTAAATTGCAGAGAATGAAAAAGGAACAGTTTGCAGTTTGTGGTTTAATCAGTGTAAAAGAATGGACCGGGGTCCACAGTTCACTAGTGGTGTCTCTCCATAAAAGATAACTAACATGTTGGGTGAACAAATTACAGCTGGGCAATTGACAAATAGTGAGCGCATGACAATGCATATACATGACATGATGATTACTATGATATTTAATTGGGCATTACGACATAATACATAGACCGTTATCCAACAGCATCTATGACTAATAATCCACCGCCGGGTTGTCATCCGAGTCCCCGTTGGTATTAAGTTGCAAGCAACGGATAATTGCATTAAGTAAAGCGTAATGTAAACAAACACATATGCCCGTGGACATAGCATCGTTAGGTTATCCCTAGTGGCAACAGCACATCCACAACCTTAGAACTTTCTGTCACTGTCCCAGATTAAACGGAGGCATGAACCCACTATCTAGCATAAATACTCTCTTGGAGTTACAAGCATCTACTTGGCCAAAGCATCTACGAGTAACGGAAAGCATGCAAGATCTTAAATAACATATAAAGATTGATAATCAACTTGACATAATATTCAATATTCATCGGATCCCAGCAAACACAACATGTAGCATTACAATAATATGATCTTGATCATGTAGGGCAGCTCACAAGATCTAAACATGATGGCACAAAGTGGAGAGACAACCATCTAGCTACTGCTATGGACCCGTAGTCCAAGGATGAACTACTCACGCATCACTCCGGAGGCAGGCATGGCGATGTAGAAGCCTCCGGTGACGATTCCCCTCTCCGGCAGGGTGCCGGGAAGAGGTTCTGGACCCTCCCGAGCTAGGGTTGACGGCGGCGGCGTCTCTGGAACTTTTCGTGGATATGGCTCGGGCACTTAGGGTTATTTTCTCGGGGGGAATAAGTAGGCGAAAGGGCGGCGGCTGGAGAGCCCCGTGGGGCCCTCACCATACCAGGCGCGGCCAAGGGGCCTGTCGCGCCCTAGTGGCGTGTGGGGCCCCTGTGGGCCTCCTCCGTTGTTCTTTGCTCCATCTGGTGTCTTCTGGAAAAATAGGGATGCCCGTGAAGTTTCGTCCAATTCCGAGAATATTTCCAGACTAGCTTTTCTGGAATACAAAAACAGCAGAAAACAGGAACTGCCACTTCGGCATCTTGTTAATAGGTTAGTCCCAAAAAATGTATAAAAGTGTTGTAAAGTAGATACAAAACATGTAGCAATTGGTATAAAACAAGCATGCAACATCAAAAATTATAGATACGTTGGAGACGTATCAGTGAGCAACCACGGTATGTTCTTCCTCCAGGCCTTGTTGCCGATGCGGAGGATCTTCGATCTCAGCGTGACTTCCCAGGCTAACGTCGACCCAAGTAGCTTCGTCCCCGGTGTCGGCGCCGGCCGTTGCGCGTCGAGGTCTTGTCAGTGCTGCGGCAGAGAAGAAGGATCTAATTGCTGTTTTAATTTCTACTCTGAGGTCTTTCTTGTAAAAGCTGAGGGCTTGGTTGTAATTTTGTTATTCCTTAGGGTCCTCTTTGTAATATTGCCTGCCGCTTAATAGAGCTTCTGGGGTCTTCGGGCCCCTTCCCTTGTTAAAAAAAAAAAAAAAGATATCCTGTGACTCGTCCGTACTGAAGCGACAGATTCTGAGTTACATGTACGGAGTATTCATTTTCTGGCCAGAACGCCACTTATTATATGCTTGTTAATAAAAACAAAACAAGTATTTGACAAAGCAAACCGCGACAGCGGATCATTGAAGGAAGTTGCGCGTTCCTGTATTGCTGCCTCAGAAAGCACCGTGGCCCGTACGCGTATACTATCTTTATTGCCATGGTATTATCAACTTAGCCTAGTCACAATGGAAAGTAATATAGAGTGGTAACATCAAGTTTTATTAGGTTATGTTAGTGGGTAGTAACATATGTGTGGTGTCATGCAAATGTATATTTATTACGTTTAGACTCATATTATCTTGGGAAGTGTGATGTTACCGTAACTAGCTATATTATTCTATTTATCTCTCTCATCATTAAGTTAATAGCTAAGTTACTCCACTGTGAATAGTCTTAATCCGATTGTTTATAGGTTGTCGGAATGGGTTGTTTTATCTAACTAGCAGGGTGGCCCTCGCAAATGCGAGGGCATTGTCTTAAGTGTATTGAATATGCTAATGAACTAAATTTGTGGTTTCATAGTTACTGCAAAAAATGGAAATCTGGATCACAGAATTCTATAGATGTCGTAAATATTATGATAGAAGAAATATCACATGTGTGGCTTCTTTAATTTACAGGAGTGTAGGTATTTTGACATTTTCAAAAAAATTACCGTGTCATATATTCTACATGTGTGTTTACTTTTAACCATATATAGTGCTATTTTAATATATATTTTACTCTCTTCTCTCCAGCCCCACTCCATTGTACTCTCTTACCGACATATTTGTTTTGTCAGGTAACAATGAATACATATACTTAGATGGCTCATAGTTACATGCAACCTAATTGGATGATACATAGTTTCGACGATGTGTTGATCAATCACCAATTCACTTCAAGTCATCTCACAAATCTTTTTAATTGCACCACTAAATTCTTTCCACATGATTATTATCGTTCATTGAACCATCTTCATACTACCCAATACATTAGGTCGAATATTGGATTCATGTGATTTAAATCTCAGCTTACTAAACCCACACTTCTACCAAATAATTATACGCTCTCGCTCACTTGTGTTTTTTGTTCAATGAACATGACTACACTTATGACAACAATGTTTTGGCATCTTACAACCGTGATAATTTGCTTTCGGCAAGGAGGTAGTAATACCAAAATTGCATGCCAAGTTCTCCACTGTATTACTACAGTCCTGATCAGGTTTACCTTTTTTTGTTTTACATGGTAGCCTCGTTGGTTAGGGATTCTATCGATATAAATCGATCGTGTCGTGTGTATACATGCATGAGCCATGCATCAGTCGATGCAGAGGCTGGGGCGTGGCCTCCTTTTCTAATAAAAAAACATGCATGAGCCATGCATCCTCCAACTGTACCAACTGTGTCAATGCTCTGTGCATGGAGTTGCATATGGATATATAAGTGGATACTTACGGTGCTTGATGTTGCTGCATATATGAATATAAATGGTCGCCTATAGGAGCAGATCGAGAAAACATGTATCTCTGGTTCATTGGCGGCGCCCGGCCAGACGACGAATCTCATCATCGTGAGAAAGATTTGATCTGAAGTTAGCTTCAAATATGATTAAACGATCGGTTTTGATATTAGCTTTCCACGCGCCCATGTCGTCGTGTTCCGCATATATTCCTTCAAGGCTACGGGAAGAAAACTGTGAACAGTTTAATTGCTTGTAAACGTCCCACCACCGTTTCAGGTTTTTTCTTCTTCTTTTACCGATCACGTTTCAGCCAAGATAGATACGCTTGTCTCGTATCATGGCCGGAATCTTAAAAAAAGATGCACGTATTTATCTTGCCGGAGTACGTGATTAAATGAGTACACCTCTTTTTTTTTTTTTTTTTTTTTTTTTTTTTGCGAAACACAGTACAACGCAAGCGCTCATATACACGCGCACACACTCACCCCTATGAACGCACGCACGCACACCCTACCCCTATGAGCACCTCCGAGAGACTGAGCCGGCGGGTCGAGTCTTGAGATTGACGAAGTCACCACGGGCGCCTCGCTGTCGACGGGAACGTCGCCTCCCACTGAAGAATATTCCGCCTTAAATGAGAAACACCAGCGTCAAACCTGGGGTTTGAACTCTGGTGGGCTGGGGGTACAACCACCCACCTAACCATCTTGCCACAGGCAAGTTCTCAATGAGTACACCTCTTTAATTTACCACCACGTTGAGGTCGTTTTTTTTAGTTGTCACGTTACAGCCATATTGGTTCTAGCTGTCACGTGTCTTCTCAACATAAGTTGTGTCAACCATGTTACGTAACTCTATTTTAAAAAAAAATCTCAGCCATTTATTTTAGATCTAACAACCCAAGTTAATTTTGATGATGTGGATCAACGTGGTGGCTCTAAAAGCTAACTCATTTTGCTTTTAGTATATAATAGATAGTGCAGTTGCATTCATGAATGGGATGGATCAACGATCGATCAAGGTGATATAGTTTACTCCCACGGCTATGTGTAGTTGGGTACTGGCCGTGACTGCGATCAAGGTGATATAGTTTACGCCCACCACCCAAATCAACCATGTTATGTACCTCCTCATTTTTACAATATAGTGCATCCTAAGATTTTAAAGACAAAATAAGGATGTTTCACAATGTCAATTAATGCAACTGGATTTATGTACAAAAGTGCATTGGGAATAAGAAGGTAGGCTTGTTGTCCACTCACAAACTTGGTATGTAGAACGATGCAGAAGATGCATGAGAAGAGTTGGTGATGGGTCAAAATTTCAATGAGACCAAAAGTACAGAACTTTCATAATTTTGAAAAGGCTAGAAAACATTTTTATTTAAGGAGGGACTATAAAAAGGCGCATAGCTTATAAGTGATCGTTTTCACTGTCTATCACAGGCCCTCATGCCAATTACCCATCTTTAACATGCAGCCCGTTAGAGGCCTATTTGATCCATCAGAAAATATAGACAGACGGAACAACAACAGCATGCAGCAACGGCAACAGGAGCAATTCCTCCTGCTGATTCATCCATCCCTCGACCGTTCCCTTAAACAGTTACACTGAATTTAGTACATTTTATTTTCCTTCGGTCTCTGCTTCGTACTTGTGGACGGAGCATGCAGCTCATAATACATGCACACCAAGCACTCTAATCCTTCGGTTTCTCAAAATTCTGGGATGCTAATATAGGCACATTAACCTTTCTATAGAAGGGGAAGCTGTTCTGCTTTGCGATTCAGTTATTGCAGAAGTAAGAATCACACTTTACAAAACAAATATTCAAGGTGCGATGCATTGTTTATGAAAGTACATTTGTCGCCAGAGACTCCGTTTTGTTACGCCATAATCGAAAATCAACCAGACTGGAACCTAACGTTTTGTTTAAGTGAAATGTTTGTATATGGCCTGCTGCGAAACTTGGAACGTGGAAGCCTGGAATTAATTAGCTAGGCTATATTACACACCAACTTGATCGATTCTGCACTAAATCTGTCTGCCTGTAGGAGGCGGTACATCTGATGCCGCCGGAGGAGGGGGAGGGAGGGACAGCGACATCGCCGATGACGGTGGCGGGCTGTCGTCGCACAAGGGAAAATCATCGCAGCTCCTACTCTCACGCCCGTGCGCCATGGGAGCCGGAGGTGACCGCGGTGGCCTTCCACCTTCAGATAGAGAAGTACATGGATACCCATCGGTTAATTAGCACGAGATACTTACATCAGTCGTAGGAGAGCTCCAGGTCCAAGGAAGAGATGGCGATCTGTCAAATGCAATGCTTACCTCCATCGACAAGCTCGACGTGGCTGGCACACAGGAGCAGCGCTGCTGCAATGACCGCCCAGCATCGGGCGGATGAGGAGGAAGATGACGCCGGCTTCAACATCTTCGATTAATGCCTCTGTTCTGTCTCGATCGACTGGATGTGGTGGATGCAGCATGCTTGTTTGTATGTGTATATATAGCCATATAAGCATGCAAGTTGCTTTCGTCTCTGGCAGTACTGTGTAACAGTATACTTATGTATGATGAATGCACGTGAGCGGTTGGCGGCAACGACGACTGAACTTCTTGTCAACCAGACGTGCGTTTCCACCTATACTGCAAGATTGGACGTACATAACCAGCTTTTGATTGGCTTTTGAATAATCCCAACCGAGTCGCTCTCGCGTGCAAACTGCACTTATGTCGAGTGTCGTAGCAATGATGACAGAAAAAAGGAGTAATTTCTGCTCATAGGCAAAACATCAAGCGGAAGTGACTTCGGGCAATCAAGTGAACAGTTGCCTGATGCAAACCGAACGGACCAACACGGGAACATGCAAGTGGTCGAATCGATTCCTTTTTTCTTTGGCCTGAACAAACAAGCAGGTCTCACACTTCAACCAGGGAATCGATTCCTGCAAATCCCAGCACGAGGAGTGGCCGCCGCAACATGCATCTTGGCGGTTTTCTGGTTTATCTTAGTCCACAGAAAAAATAGTCTACCCGAATCCATGTTCATGACCAGAACCAGACAGATAGCCGCCAGTGCCACCGTAAAAATTCGCGGTTTGCCGATTGTTTGCACTCGGCAATCAAAGTCGCCCGGTGTCCATTTTAACTGAGGTTAACGGTAGATGGACGACGAGAACATATTTGCCGAGTCTTTTTTCAAAAACCGTAGGCAAACAAGTAAAATAAAATTGTACCCACATATAAATTTGCAATTTTAAAAGCAAACTTTTGAATTTTGAATTTGAATAAAGATAAAAGGAGTGTTCAACTTTTAGTCACAAAAGAAATGATTTTTCATATTATGAATGATAAAAACGGAAGTGATGGAAAATGGCACATCTCCAGTTTTCACTCAAAGTTACGACACGGAATAGCTAATTCCGAAGTATGAAAATATTCTCTACTTATAGATACTTTCATGCGTTTAAATAAATTTCGGCCAATTTTCTGAAATTAATCAAATATTAATTACAAATACATTCTAGTTTGCTCCTACAAATTCTATAAATCTTTTTAATTTAGCCAAGTATCATTCTATGCGATAGTCATGGAGGATGTTGAAAGATTCAGTCCCTAACTACAAATAGTTTCGTCGAGAAATTACCCTATTTTGAAAGAAAAAAATGAAGTAAATATAAAGGATGCATAGAGTCCTTTTATGTGTACTAGGTTTGTTAATCATGTATTTTGACAGATTTTATAAAAACTTTGTAAAATGGACTATCATATATGAATATTTATTACTTTCGAGCACAATAACAAGCTTAGAGAAAATTTTAGGAGCAGACAAGATGCTATTTAAATTATTTAATAGCTATAACTATTCATAGTCCTTATTGATTAGTCTTAACGACAATACAAATTACAAGAATTGCGCCAATGTTTGGGGGCCGGCATGGCCTAGATTCGCCACCATAAAGCTCCATCACTTGAAATTACCATGTTTATGGTCCGAGGGCTAAAAACAACTTCTTTTTAAGCAAGTGCAAAGAATCTGGTGCAAGATGATACTCCCCAATTTCGAACAATAAGTTGTTCTAACTTATTTCTGAATTACATGTATATAGATCAGGACCCAAGTGTCCTCATCGCCTCAGATTACACGACATGTTCGAGCCAATGTCAAACAAGCCCTCCTGCACGTACGGGGCAATCTTCCAGTAGTACTGAAAAAGAACGCCTTGCATCAGTCGGTGCCGTCACCGTCCTGGTCTCTGAGCATGAATCGGCTTCTCTTTCTATCCTTCACTGGACTATGCTTACTCACACTGGGCGACATGCCTCCTCTGTTTGATTTTCATGTCTTTGCTTTGTTTTGCCACATCCAAGCGCCGCTCCATGCCTATTTCTACATGAACCAGGTTTCAACTCGAACACGTCCATTCAGACCTTCATCCTTGTCAGGTTTTGGTTGTAGACTGACAATAGGTCAAAAATATATGCCAACACATGCCCCATGTTTTCTCGTGGAACTTATGTGCCAGAAAGTACTACACATATAGAATTTGGCTAAGGACGATGCTAAACTCATCGGCCATATTCTAATCCTGATATATGTGTAGATTAGCCGTACGTGTGGCTAGCCAGATTACCACACATTTGGATTGAATTTTTACAAATATCTTATGTTGATAGAATTGGACACATCTTCCCTTCCACTCATTCCACCAGATATGCATGTCACCCGGACCCTACGTTTTATTACACCATAATCTCAAGTCAAATAGACTGCAGCCGTTCGCGGTGGAATTTACTAGCTAGGGAAGCTACACTATGTATCAACCTGATCGGCACTACTTCCGGCCATCTGCAGAAGGAGGCACGTCAGATACCGCCGGAGGAGGAGGAGGAAGAGACGGTGGCGGGCTGTCGGTGCATACGGGCCAATTTTCGCAGCTCTCATGTTTACCCACGTGCGGCACAGGAGCCGGTGGTGCCGGAACTGGCCTCCCCCCTGCAGACACATTCATAGATATCCACCGGTTGGCTATGTGATAATACATACACCGATCTTTTACAGCTAAAGCTCAAGGAACAGATGGAGATTGTGTAAGCTATGTATGCATGCATGCTTACCTCCTTGGACAAGCTCGACGTGGTTGGCGCACAGGATCAGCGTGGCCGCAACGACCGCCCAGCATCGGGCGGATGAGGAGGAAAACGATGTCTGCTTCAACATCTTCGATTAATACCCCTGTCTCGATCTCGACTGGATGTGGTGGATGTAGCATGCTTGTTTGTATCTCTATATATAGGCATGCTGCTTTCGTCTCTGCTTTCAGTGTGTAAACACGTCTGCGTGCACGTGAGCGGCAACGTCGACTGAACGTCAACGAGTCGTGCGTTTCCACTACTGCACGATTCTTGTTCAATGAAACCGCGTGAGAGCTTAGACGTACGTAACCAGCTTTTGCTTACCTTTTGAATTCCAGCCGCGCCTGCTGCAGCCATATATCTCTCTTAGCAGTGAACATAGCAAAAGGAACAATTTCATCTAACACCAAACAGCACAAGGAAGAATAAGGTGAATGCTGGAATAAACCAAATGCAGAGACAGCGTGGCAGTGTCGTTCGCTCCTTAGAGGTGTTGCTTTGACTGTCCGTGGAGTGCTTGGTGCGTCAGAGGGAGTGATGTTTGGCTGCTGCTAAGAGCGTGACCTTTTCGGTTTGGTTCCGGTACCGCCGTTCTTAGATGATCAAGGACGGGTTGTGCGTTGATCTGCGCCAACCTGGGGTCGAAGTCGACCTAACGAAGTTTCCTTTATCGGTCGTCACGCGGTTTGAGAGTTTGGTGTATCGCATCCTCACCATTCTTAATGGGCGACTGTGCAAGGCGAGGCTTCATTGTTTGGCTGTGGTGGGTTGCGTTGTAAGTCGTGTTGTGTGCATATGTATCGTGGTAGCCATAATTGATATTGTACCGGCCATCTTAACCTTACACCTAATAGGATGTATCCTTGAAACTAGGCAACACGCAAACCTACAATTAAAGTGCTCCTCCAGCCGATTCTTGCTACTCAGTATGACGTGAAGTGCATTAGCGCGTTAAAAGGCACTAAACCTCTTAAATAGCACGCTATAGCGACGATTATAGCTTTTTTCGCAGGCTTAAAACTTTGGTCTCAAATGACAATTGGTCGCAGTAAAATAACAAACTCCTCGAGTTTCAACTCGCAGGCTGGCAGCACACGGAATTGGCTGCAGGAACAGCTTGGCAATTTCTAGGTTTACCTTAGTCGACAAAATTAGACCGCCCCTGATTATGAGCCCCTCGCATGGTCAGTTACACACGGATTTATTTTCGTATATCAATATTAGTTTATTCATTCATGTGACAGGATAAATTTCAACCAAAAATAATACTCTCAATGGTACTTATCAACGCATACAGTGTGATTTATCAATCAGTCTTCGCCTCCATTTGATTTCGTTACATCGCCACCCTAATCTATTGGTCCTACGTACTCCCGGCCATCGAGGGGGTTCATTATCATACATTCATACGTGCGGGACTCCTGCGGCAACGTGCAAGGTCTTGCCGTGCGGCGCAAGTGCCGCCACCGCCACCGCCGGCGGTGGCGCAGAGATGCCAGGCGAGCAGCCTGGGCAGAACTCCGAATGCCCGGGCGAAGCCACGGGCGCCGGAGGACGTTTTCCCTGATGATTTCCGTCCTGAGCAGCTGCATGTCATGTGTATCAATTAAGACGACCTGGCAGATTGCTGCCTTCTAATTGACAGAAAAAGAGTAGAGGAAAAGAGTAGCTACTTACCTTGGACGGCCGTCGAGCATGCCAAGGAACAGCATATTAGAAGAGACAGCACTGCCGGGGCGCGTGCGAGGGAAGAAGAACGCTCCATGTTCTCTCTCAATTTCTCGACCTCTTAGCGCGTTAGAATTTATAGGCATGGTATAGGAGATATATTGGTTTCTTGGCGACATCTACGCAGAAATACTCCAATGGCCGAAGCCATCACTTGGTCACACAAGGGCGCCCCACAAAATTCGTGTGTACAGACAATGAAGTGACAGAAACACGTTGGGTGTTGCCGTTGGAGGCGTCAGTGGAGTCGTGTTCAGCAGTCAATGCTAGTTGCACCAATGTGATAGACAAATATCCAGCTGTCTTTTAGTTCTTCGAGTGTGATTGCAGATCTGTACCGGTCGCGTAAGAAGTTGCATAGATATTTCTATTAAGCTGTCGCTGTCACTATCAAGAAATTCTGACCACCCGAAATCAACAGAAACACGTATTCCTTACGGTCAGCTCAGCAAAGATCCGTCGGAAACAGGGTGTGATGAAACCATGCTCTTCCTGACGGTCGCCTTCGCGAAAGACTCTTCCTTACGGATGTTTGTTGCAACGGAAAGAAATATAGTTGACAGCTCGCACCGTCAGGAAAGACAGTCTGACAAAAGAACAGTCAAGAATATGGTAGAATCTTTTGGCAGTTCGTTGGGAAAGTCTATCCTTGATGGATCTATCCCTGAAGGCTCTCATTGTCTGGACACGACCCACTCGTCAGGAGAAAATCCAAGAGGCTTGCTGTCACGGCCGTCAGGAAATTACCCAAAATATGAAATGTGACGACAATATATATGTATAGTTTGTCTTTAGCAAAACAAAACAATGGTATAGGATTACCAGGTCGATACTCGTTTTTTATATCGGTCTCATGCCTCCCGACATTGATTCACATCAAGCATGGCCAATTTCATTTTTTTTCGATGAAGGGAATATATTAATATCGCGAAGATACCAGCTATACCCAGCCTCTGCAACAACGTAATACCCTAATGGCATTACGGATGTACACAACCAAAAAAAGAAGAAGAAGCTAAAAAGAAAAGTCCCACTACAGAGTTCTAGTCCTTTCAGCAGCAGCACAACCACCACCAAAACAACACATGATGTTCAAGTTCTTCAAAAGTGATGCCTCCAAAAAGAAAACAGTGCACAAGAGCCGTCGTCGTCCGATCGAAGATCGCGGGTTTTCACCCTGAAGATAGTACCCTCTCTCAAAACAAAGCTTTCAACAAAGCCATTGCCAGGCACAACCTATTAAGGCCAGATCTTGGATTTCACCCTGAAAGGTAAGGTTTTGAACATCACCTGTGCTGTCGCCCCCACTTACATACCGCTGCTACGAATCCCGAACTCCAAGCAAATTTCTCATCGCCGCAATGGCTCAAATCACAATTACCGGTCCTCCGATCTCAGCTTCCATGACATTCTCCGTCTCTGACTTCATCTTGGAACAACATATATCCCATGATGGCAACAGATAGCAGAGCTTCGCGCCACTCCCTCCTTAACGGAATACAATGGGCACGACCGAATCCCAGCCAATCCAGCATCTCCAGGCATAATGCGCACTGGGAGTTCATCGGCGGAGCCTTCCGGAACTCGACACTATGACTAGATCAAGGAGGACAAGTGTCAGACAGATGATCTCCTTGTCGCAAGAGGAATCCTAGGACCACCGCCTTTATTCAGGCTGACCCCGCAGCCCCCACGCCGATGGCCGGCTGTAGAGAGGAGAAGACGAAAGCCGCTGACACGCTGGTCTTTTGGCAGAGATGGGGCGCATGGTCGAACAGCCACGACGCATCCACCCCACCGTCCGATCCGCGCAGCCTTCGGCCCTGATCGGGCCCATACGGGCCTGCTGCCGCCGCACACCATGGCCAGATCGCACCGCCGAGGGCCGGCCATCCGATCTGCCATCGCCAGCGCCGCTGCAGCTCGTCTTCAACTACACAAGCCACCTCCGCGCGCGTCCGACGCCGTGCATCTCCGCACAGATGCACCGCATCTGCGTGCGTCCTCTGCCCTCCGCCTACGGCGAGACGGGCGCCGCCACCGCTGCTGACGCCGGCGGCGGCAGCAGCCAGGGGAGTTGATCTAGGGGGAAACTAGGCTAGGGTTTCGGGGGTGCTCCGAAGTCCAATGGCCATTTCCATAATTCATCTTTGGATAATCGCCTCCATTGAGTCCTTCTTGGATGTTCCGAGTCACCTTTTCAAGCTCGGCCGTTTAGGACCGGCCCTGGAGCGAGCGCCCCCGACAACAAAGGGGTCCCCAACAGCTCTAGCATATGCAGTGAGGAGGAAATCACGCGGCGGTGAGAACAAATCGTAGCTTTTCTCTCATGTGGTTAAGGGAGAGAAATCCTTCCTGTCACCGATTAACCTATTTCATTGACAAATTTCCCACCGTCACGCATACATGGTAGTGCATGACAAAAAAAATCATCCTGTCACACCGGATAAATCTATGACGGAGCTTTTTTGACAAACCTGGTGGCGGCCCTTCTTTATCACCCGCATGTAATTGGTGACGAAAACAAGATCATACGTGACAAAAGTGATTTGTCAATAAATCAATTTTCCTTGGTAGTGGTAAGACTTTGTCAAACTTTTTCTTTGAATCAAGGAGGGAGGAGCTCGCAGTCAGGGCCAGTACCCAACTACCAATAGCTATAGGAATGACGTATATCACCTTGATCGACCGTTGATCCATTCCATCCATGAATGCAACTAAACTATTATTTCAGACAACTATATATACACCGCTGATTCAGACGTTTTGCGACCGGGTTGATATATTCTTGCACTAACGATGGTGCGTTTTCTTGTTGAGGCAGCAATACGTACGGGAGCGCGTAATTTCCTTCAGTCCGCTGCCGGTTTTGCTTCGTGAACGAATTGTTTTATTTTCGTTGGGAAGAATAGTTCTCACCAGAAAATGACTCTACATTCAATTAAGAATGTAACACTGAAACCGTCCAGTACACTAGGGCAATAAGAACTTGTACTGTCTTTGTCTAATATAAATCTTCTTTATAAATGGCTCGTCTCACATTAAAAAAACTCACGTCAACGATGTTAATATGTCTAGGTTGAACCTAGATAGATGAACAAGTCAAAGCTGTTAGAGCAAGTCCAGCAGTTCCCCTATGTGCTCCCCGATAGAAAAAGTAGGGGAGAGAGAAGGAAAAAAACGCTCCAACAGTTCCCCGAAAGGCCTCCCCGATTATCGTCGTCCCCGATTTCGACCTCCATCTCCCCCACGTATCGGGGCTCCCGGATGCCTCCCCTACCCGTCGAATTGACCAACTGCTCGCTCCCGGAAGCCTCCTCCCGCCACCACGCGCCTCGACCAGCTACGCCTCTGCCCGTTTCTTCTTAAATTTCGTCAAATTCAAGCTCCAGATCGGTCGGGGGTGCTCCGAAGTCCAATGGCCATTTCCATAATTCATCTTTGGATAATTGCCTCCATTGAGTCCTTCTTGGATGTTCCGAGTCACCTTTTCAAGCTCGGCCGTTTAGGGCCGGCCCTGGAGCGAGCGCCCCCGACAACAAAGGGGTCCCCAGCAGCTCTAGCATATGCAGTGCGGAGGAAATCACGCGGCGGTGAGAACAAATCGTAGCTTTTCTCTCATGTGGTTAAGGGAGAGAAATGACAAAGTGTTATTTGTTGCTTCCTAGTGGAATGGGGATATGGGTCCTTTTTCTATTTCCCTGGACCTTTTTCCGTGATTTGGGCCTCATTTTTTCTCCTCTGATTAGCTACGAATGGACTAAAATAGGTTGGCGCTGCCGTGCTGGTTGCATAGACCACAACAACAACACAAAATTGACGTATTTTCCGTTCTATCATGCCTAAATGTTGCGGCCTAACCTAAAAAAATATCATTGTGGTTTGTGGAACAAGGGGCCAGGGCGGAGAGAAAGCCAAAGGATAGACGGTCGAGTGGCAATTGGGCTGCAGCGGTAGCACAACGGTAACAAAAAGTAGCTCTGAGCCATGAAAATGCTGAATCTTAATTCATACTCGATGACCCGTTGCGCCACTGGCGCAGGTGCCGAAATCAAAACTGTAATGCAGGCTTAAGTTTTTATATCTTTAGCATATATCGTTGTTTGTTTTTAAATTTCCTGTGACCATAATGTGTATTGGAAAAAAA
The DNA here is from genome assembly GCA_947311845.1 of Poa pratensis. Taxonomy (NCBI): domain Eukaryota; kingdom Viridiplantae; phylum Streptophyta; class Magnoliopsida; order Poales; family Poaceae; genus Poa; species Poa pratensis. Next base: position 76,795,429 of record CAMZMU010000038.1, on the reverse strand, counting down.
GGTATGAAAATGGCAATATTGTGAGTATGAAACAACACAAAGGCAAAAGTGGATATTATGGAGTGATGAAATGATTGATAAAATGTTTGTAAACGCAGATATAATTTGATGAATGCATACAAATATAAAACCTAATTTGGTTGTGTTGCACATACTAATATTTCGATTAACTACCTAACATGTGCGATAAAATATGATAATTTACCTGGCTTCTCTAATTTTAAGCACATACATAATACAAATTAGTATGTTTTCAAATTACCTCTATAACTGATATTGATTATAAAGTGAATAAAAGGTAATGTAAAACCCCCACCTTTTAACAAAGGTTGGGATTCCCCGTGTAACGTGCTAGTCCCTGGATCGACTTGCTAGCACACACAGTTTGAGATGCAATACCATAACATTGTATCAAAGTATATTACACGATGATCCAGAAATTAAAAGATTCGATACAAGGTGCATAGCCGAAGGCTAGCTCAAACCAAAGTAAACACACAGCGGAAAACAAACGATACAGTGAGCCCATCATCTTCATGTGCCACAGGCAAGCATGTTGGTTGTAGACTCGAAACCCTGTCGCAACCTCACTCATCGTCTGACGGACCTGCAACGGTGAGTTACAGCCCGACTATATGGGTCAGCACAATTGAATTGTGATGGCAAGATGACACTTATGTGGATATAAATGGCAACCTATCTTCTACATGAATATTTGGCTAAGTGGAGTTTGAGGCTGGTTTGCATAAAGCCAGTTTCATCCTATCATTTGTAAAACAATTTTAATCTTAGACAAAGAGTACCACTGATAGACATCAGTGAACACCTTTGACAACTACTCACAACAAGCACCACCGATAGACATCAGTGAGCTCCCATCCCTTGTTCACCCTTAAGTTTTAATTTAGAAATTGGGATGAGGAGATCTTCAACAGCTTCCCGGTCTAGTTGCTCAAAATTGACCATAACCGGGGACACGGCTAAGTATACTTAGTTTTTAACTCTCGAGAGGGTGTGCACTTTCACCACAAGACCCAATCATTCCATCCTCCATTGCAACCCTTTATGCAATGGAAGAGAGAAGACCAGGACGAGACTTTTCAGGAGCAATTGCCCTTACCTCGGACCCACTCCAACCTGCACCCACTACATCTGCTGGTCACGAGGAATTCGGGTTCTCACAACCTACTCCGTCAAGACAGAGCCCATATGACATGTGGCTGCACTAGAAGCTACTGAACAAGGAGAGTCTACAATCCCTTTAAGCCTGGGTGACTTTGCACCATTGTGCACTTCCACCAAGGGCAAATTACCATAGACATGAACCATAGACATGGACCCCCTGAGTAGTCACCCACCATGGTCCACCAACCAGCACCCAGGTAGTTCATTGATTAGTTATTAGTTTTCATCACTATCCAACTAATCAAAACATTTTTCATAGCATGACTATACTAAGTTCCATACTACAAAGTTCTGGGTGGGGGATGGCTACACACTAATAGGAGCATAGCATAGTATAATATTCAGTAACAAGCCTATCATGCATACTACTGAAAACACTAAGTGCATAGTAGTAAAAGTAGTAGGACTTTTATGGTGTCACTTGCCTTGGCCAACTGAAGAGTTGAAGTTACACTCTTCACAACACGCAAAGCACTCCGTAAATCTAAACATAAGGATAACACAATAATAAACAAACAATTCAACAACATCATTGCATAACAAAGCAAACATACACATCAACGTATTTTCAAAACGGTGGTCAAGGATTATCACATAATTCAATATGCAAAAAGAATTAATGTGATTAGGTTTAGGATTTTCCAATGTGGTTAAGGGTTGGTCAAGCAATTAAGTATGAACATCATGGATGTCATAAATAACTTGCTGTGGTGTTCCATAGGTTCTAAAAGGTTGGTCTTAAACAAAAGATCACATAAGGAATTTTGGAAAAGGTTTAACACATTTTTAAAACAAGGATTTTCAGCCTACCACTTTTTAGTAAGGTCTTAAACACAAACTTTAATAATTTGAATTGACAATTAAATCTAAAATTATGGGTTTTGGCCTTTCTGGCCAGAGGCAACTAATTGGGTCACTTTTCAAAAGGAATCCATATTAAAGTAATTTATAGGATTTAAACTATATCCAAAATACTCCAAATGAGTCTCTGGTTTTTGAATTGTTTAAAAGTATTCAAAAATATTTTTATAAGTGACCAAGTTATTCTACAGAACCTAAGGTTTCCAAAAATATTTTATTTGCAATTTTTGGACTTATAAAAATAAAGTTATGCTAAATATACTCAAATCTCTCATTTGAAATTTGAATGATTTAAACTTTGACAAAACAGTAAACTAATAGTTCTAAAAGATTCTACAAGTCCAGAGCTTTTCAAAAATATAAAATTTGTTAAATTTGGACAAACCAGTAAAAAGTTGTGATGGTTTGAAGTTACAGGGGTTTTTCTGCAAAGCTGTCAATTCATTCTAAATAGAAAATTTAATTTCCAGGCGGGCGCTGACTGGATCTGACGTGGCGCTGACTGGGACGCTGACTGGGCTGCTGACGTGTTTAAGTGATCAGATCTGGGCCGTTGGATCTGGATCGAAAGGCCTAGATCTAACCGTACCTCTTCGTTCTAAAAGATCTAATCCTAACCGTTGAAAATAGATCGGATGGTTGGGAGCGAAAGGCTCACCGGGCGGCGGTATTGGTCGCCGGAAATGGAGAGGAAGACGGCGCTGCGGCTCGGGCGTGGACGGCGGCGGCGCTCCGGTGGTTCCCCTAGCGTGGAGAGGCGAGGACGGCGTGCAGCGCGACACGGTGAACTCGAAGGTGGCTACGGCGTCGTCGATTGCGTCCTCGAGCGGTGGCGTGGAGCGGACGGACGCGCGGTGGTTCCAGCGAGCTTCGAAAGGAGGATGGACGCGATGTTCCGGCTGCAGGAAAAAAATCGAGAGAGGGTCAGGGAGGTGCGCCTCGGCGTGGTGAAGGGCGTGAGGGGTAGCTCGGGGTCGGGGACTTGCTCTCTTTGCCGGAATCGAAGGTACACGGCGGCGGCGTCGTGGAACTTCAGCGAGCTTGTTTGGCGCCTCCTTTGCACGATGCGACGTGAAACAAGAGGGGAAAAGAAGAGGGGGTACGGGGCTACTTAACGGAGGCGATTTCTCGGCTGGGGACGCGCCAGAGCGTGCAGGGCGAGTGGGGGAAGTGGCCGGGGTCGTGGGCGTCATGGGCGCGGGCGGCGGTGTGGAGAAGAAGGCCCTGACAGGTGGGCCCCACCTGTCAGCGGGAGCGGGGACGCGCGTGGGCTGGGCTAGGTGCTGCGCACGCGGTAGTTAGGGTCTCGGCCCATTTTACTTTTTTTTTGTTATGTTTTCCTTTTCTGTTTTTCCTATTTCTTTTATATCTTTTGTTTTAAAATTCCAAATCAAATCGAACCAGTTTCTATAGATTGTAAAATTAAAACCTTTCTTTTAAAACTTACAAACACACTATCCCAAACCTTTTCAAATTTGAAAGTTTAAATTAATTTATAAAGGTTTTATATACACCTTTATGTCATTTTCTAAATTAGGTTTTTATAAGTTCTTTTGGGAAACAAATTTCAAATACAAGGATAATTAGTAGGGGTAATATCAATATGATAAACTTGTTAAAATAATTTGACACAAAATATTTTATTTAAAGGGGTTTGGATAAATCATTTTAAATACAAATAATCATTGAAATACCAAAATAGACATTTCACTTCAAAATCTTTAAATCTTGAAAATAGAAGGTAAGGAATTATTTTAAATTTACAAATATCCATTCATATCATGGGCTTTATTAATCCCAAAATAGAATAAATACAATTTCGAAAAGGAGCAACCAAGAATCAATTCAAAATCACATGAAAGAGTTAAAACCAATTTTTTGAAAATAGAGTATGTTTTAAATAACCCAAATTAAATTTAAAATAGGGTTTATTTAAAATTTGAAATTGATATAATGGATTCCACTTCAAATTTCAAGTAATTTCTTTTATTCAAACAAAAGTTTCAATTTTTAGTGATTTTTAAAACATTCCAAAAATTCTGGGATGTTACAGACTACCACCCTTAAAAGGAATCTCGTCCTCGAGATTCGGAGAGGCTAGCAAAAAGGATCGGTTTGGGGTATCTGGGTGGCTACGACCCTTAAAAGAAACTTTTGTTGGGCGTCTAACTCTTGGCTTCAAATAAGGGCACATATGATTGTTCATAAATCCTTGCCTGGTAGTCCTTTAGCCATTGGGTGTTACTTCATCATCCTTATTATACATAGCACGTACCAGCTTTTCATAGGGATTGGATCCTTTCATTCCACGTACAACACCTTGGGTTTGTGGTTATCCATACATCTCTTTCAAGGTTTCCCCAAAAGGATTCTATGAATCAATAACATAAGATGTTCATCCATTTTCATAACTTCCATTTCATAGGTAAGTATCCTACTCTTACATTACAGATCGCTTATCCTACTTCTTACATGTTCTAATAAAAATCATCATGCGTTAACACTTGTGTGATCTTTCTTCCAAGTTTGGGCAATCATCGGTGGAGTGTCCTGCTGTCTCTCTACAATGGTGGCAAAATACCGTAGACATGTTTCTGTTCCCTTCATGGTCATATCTTGGGGTTATTCCTTTTATCTGAGAAATCTTCCTCATCATGCCTTGATTCCTTGTAATCACTACACCAAATTTGGTTTTCATCACATGTTTTCTCTCCGGGCATTTGTTGACATAATGTCCCTTGTTCTTGCATTTGTAGCAAGTGATGTGGCTCAGGTTCTTCCTTCTTTTGAAAGCTTGGCGCACCTCATCCCGAACATTGCTGATTCGCTTGTTGCACTATGGAGTATAGGTGGCATTGTGCGGGGATGTGATTTGTTCCTTCACACAAAAAGCAAGTAACTTGAGTTGTGGGGTATTTCTCGGTCGAACTGGGTGCATCAACATTGGGCCACTCATCATGACATTCCTTGCATGTGTGTCCTATTTCTCCACAAGTCTTGCAGGCTCTAAGTGTTGCCACCACATCTATTTGGATCTCCTTGTTATCATGGTGTATCTGTGGTTGGTCGTTTCCATTATTGGTCCTATTCTGGGACATCATCTGCACTAACTGAGATTGGCCAACTAACGGTTGCTGCATTCCTGGGGGTAACTCCTTATTGGGGTTGTTGACTTGATTCTGGGCCATGAGTTGCATCAACTGACTCTGAGCTTCTAATAGTTGAATTGTCTTTGTCATCTCATCATCGTTGGTGCTTTGACGAGGCATCTATTTGGGTTTAGCATAGATGAGTAAAAGATAGAGAGATAGATACTAAGAATATTCCTACCCATACACAACAGATCAAGGCAATTCCTCTTACAAACTATATCTAACAAACATCAAGAAACAAGGTTCAAACAAAAACAGACAGTCTAGTGTTGTCACACAACCGAAGTTGGGTATGATCAATAGACTATCACGATTTCGTTGTTCTATTTATGTGGTGGTCTAGTCTATCAACTCCTGGAGTGCTTCAAGTCCTTCTTCAACTTTCTTGAAAATCTTCTAAGTTGGGCGTCTGGGTTCCTCAATTGTCTTCCATGCATGTAGTGCTTCATGTTGAATCTTAGATTCCCATATGAAGCATCAGTCTCACAATTGAAGGATATGGACAACATGTCTTGGTGGATACAAGAGATAGGTCATCTAGAATGAGAGAAGATATTTTCAGAAGGTAGATAGTAGATAAGAGGATAAGAAATAGTAAAATGAATTATTTGTTTATTTCAGAAAACAGAAAAAAATAGATTTTCAATCCTATGGTCAAAAACTATTTCTATCCAAACCTAGGGTCACGAATCTACAGGCAACACAGTGCTCTGATACCATCTGTAAAACCCCCACCTTTTAACAAAGGTTGGGATTCCCCGTGTAACGTGCTAGTCCCTGGATCGACTTGCTAGCACACACAGTTTGAGATGCAATACCATAACATTGTATCAAAGTATATTACACGATGATCCAGAAATTAAAAGATTCGATACAAGGTGCATAGCCGAAGGCTAGCTCAAACCAAAGTAAACACACAGCGGAAAACAAACGATACAGTGAGCCCATCATCTTCATGTGCCACAGGCAAGCATGTTGGTTGTAGACTCGAAACCCTGTCGCAACCTCACTCATCGTCTGACGGACCTGCAACGGTGAGTTACAGCCCGACTATATGGGTCAGCACAATTGAATTGTGATGGCAAGATGACACTTATGTGGATATAAATGGCAACCTATCTTCTACATGAATATTTGGCTAAGTGGAGTTTGAGGCTGGTTTGCATAAAGCCAGTTTCATCCTATCATTTGTAAAACAATTTTAATCTTAGACAAAGAGTACCACTGATAGACATCAGTGAACACCTTTGACAACTACTCACAACAAGCACCACCGATAGACATCAGTGAGCTCCCATCCCTTGTTCACCCTCAAGTTTTAATTTAGAAATTGGGATGAGGAGATCTTCAACAGCTTCCCGGTCTAGTTGCTCAAAATTGTCCATAACCGGGGACACGGCTAAGTATACTTAGTTTTTAACTCTCGAGAGGGTGTGCACTTTCACCACAAGACCCAATCATTCCATCCTCCATTGCAACCCTTTATGCAATGGAAGAGAGAAGACCAGGACGAGACTTTTCAGGAGCAATTGCCCTTACCTCGGACCCACTCCAACCTACACCCACTACATCTGCTGGTCACGAGGAATTCGGGTTCTCACAACCTACTCCGTCAAGACAGAGCCCATATGACATGTGGCTGCACTAGAAGCTACTGAACAAGGAGAGTCTACAATCCCTTTAAGCCTGGGTGACTTTCCACCATTGTGCACTTCCACCAAGGGCAAATTACCATAGACATGAACCATAGACATGGACCCCCTGAGTAGTCACCCACCATGGTCCACCAACCAGCACCCAGGTAGTTCATTGATTAGTTATTAGTTTTCATCACTATCCAACTAATCAAAACATTTTTCATAGCATGACTATACTAAGTTCCATACTACAAAGTTCTGGGTGGGGGATGGCTACACACTAATAGGAGCATAGCATAGTATAATATTCAGTAACAAGCCTATCATGCATACTACTGAAAACACTAAGTGCATAGTAGTAAAAGTAGTAGGACTTTTATGGTGTCACTTGCCTTGGCCAACTGAAGAGTTGAAGTTACACTCTTCACAACACGCAAAGCACTCCGTAAAATCTAAACATAAGGATAACACAATAATAAACAAACAATTCAACAACATCATTGCATAACAAAGCAAACATACACATCAACGTATTTTCAAAACGGTGGTCAAGGATTATCACATAATTCAATATGCAAAAAGAATTAATGTGATTAGGTTTAGGATTTTCCAATGTGGATAAGGGTTGGTCAAGCAATTAAGTATGAACATCATGGATGTCATAAATAACTTGCTGTGGTGTTCCATAGGTTCTAAAAGGTTGGTCTTAAACAAAAGATCACATAAGGAATTTTGGAAAAGGTTTAACAAATTTTTAAAACAAGGATTTTCAGCCTACCACTTTTTAGTAAGGTCTTAAACACAAACTTTAATAATTTGAATTGACAATTAAATCTAAAATTATGGGTTTTGGCCTTTCTGGCCAGAGGCAACTAATTGGGTCACTTTTCAAAAGGAATCCATATTAAAGTAATTTATAGGATTTAAACTATATCCAAAATACTCCAAATGAGTCTCTGGTTTTTGAATTGTTTAAAAGTATTCAAAAATATTTTTATAAGTGACCAAGTTATTCTACAGAACCTAAGGTTTCCAAAAAAAAATTATTTGCAATTTTTGGACTTATAAAAATAAAGTTATGCTAAATATACTCAAATCTCTCATTTGAAATTTGAATGATTTAAACTTTGACAAAACAGTAAACTAATAGTTCTAAAAGATTCTACAAGTCCAGAGCTTTTCAAAAATATAAAATTTGTTAAATTTGGACAAACCAGTAAAAAGTTGTGATGGTTTGAAGTTACAGGAGTTTTTCTGCAAAGCTGCCAATTCATTCTAAATAGAAAATTTAATTTCCACGCGGGCGCTGACTGGATCTGACGTGGCGCTGACTGGGACGCTGACTGGGCTGCTGACGTGTTTAAGTGATCAGATCTGGGCCGTTGGATCTAGATCGAAAGGACTAGATCTAACCGTACCTCTTCGTTCTAAAAGATCTAATCCTAACCGTTGAAAATAGATCGGATGGTTGGGAGCGAAAGGCTCACCGGGCGGCGGTATTGGTCGCCGGAAATGGAGAGGAAGACGGCGCTGCGGCTCGGGCGTGGACGGCGGCGGCGCTCCGGTGGTTCCCCTAGCGTGGAGAGGCGAGGACGGCGTGCAGCGCGACATGGTGAACTCGAAGGTGGCTACGGCGTCGTCGATTGCGTCCTCGAGCGGCGGCGTGGAGCGGACGGACGCGCGGTGGTTCCAGCGAGCTTCGAAACGAGGATGGACGCGATGTTCCGGCTGCAGGAAAAAAATCGAGAGAGGGTCAGGGAGGTGCGCCTCGGCGTGGTGAAGGGCGTGAGGGGTAGCTCGGGGTCGGGGACTTGCTCTCTTTGCCGGAATCGAAGGTACACGGCGGCGGCGGCGTGGAACTTCGGCGAGCTTGTTGGGCGCCTCCTTTGCACGATGCGACGTGAAACAAGAGGGGAAAAGAAGAGGGGGTACGGGGCTACTTAACGGAGGCGATTTCTCGGCTGGGGACGCGCCAGAGCGTGCAGGGCGAGTGGGGGAAGTGGCCGGGGTCGTGGGCGTCATGGGCGCGGGCGGCGGTGTAGAGAAGAAGGCCCTGACAGGTGGGCCCCACCTGTCAGCGGGAGCGGGGACGCGCGTGGGCTGGGCTAGGTGCTGCGCGCGCGGTAGTTAGGGTCTCGGCCCATTTTACTTTTTTTTTTGTTATGTTTTCCTTTTCTGTTTTTCCTATTTCTTTTATATCTTTTGTTTTAAAATTCCAAATCAAATCGAACCAGTTTCTATAGATTGTAAAATTAAAACCTTTCTTTTAAAACTTACAAACACACTATCCCAAACCTTTTCAAATTTGAAAGTTTAAATTAATTTATAAAGGTTTTATATACACCTTTATGTCATTTTCTAAATTAGGTTTTTATAAGTTCTTTTGGGAAACAAATTTCAAATACAAGGATAATTAGTAGGGGTAATATCAATATGATAAACTTGTTAAAATAATTTGACACAAAATATTTTATTTAAAGGGGTTTGGATAAATCATTTTAAATACAAATAATCATTGAAATACCAAAATAGACATTTCACTTCAAAATCTTTAAATCTTGAAAATAGAAGGTAAGGAATTATTTTAAATTTACAAATATCCATTCATATCATGGGCTTTATTAATCCCAAAATAGAATAAATACAATTTCGAAAAGGAGCAACCAAGAATCAATTCAAAATCACATGAAAGAGTTAAAACCAATTTTTTTGAAAATAGAGTATGTTTTAAATAACCCAAATTAAATTTAAAATAGGGTTTATTTAAAATTTGAAATTGATATAATTTATTCCACTTCAAATTTCAAGTAATTTCTTTTATTCAAACAAAAGTTTCAATTTTTAGTGATTTTTAAAACATTCCAAAAATTCTGGGATGTTACAATCAACTTCAAAGCAAACTCAGTATATTCAATGCCAACTATACTTGCGATTTTATGTTCAGTTCAGGACAACAATCAGATCAGCAAAACCGTAATAATTGTAAATATTTTCTGAAAATAAATCCACGAGCTGTTTCTTAAACGCAGCCAAAACCGTTATAAATGTAAATATTTCTGAAAATAAATCCACGATATGTTTCTTAAGCGCGGCCAAAACCGTTATAAATGTAAATATTTCTGAAAATAAATCCTAATCAAAACAAATAAATCCTAACCGGTTGCGCCACTGGCGCAGGTGCCAAAAGCAAAACTATTATGTAGCCTTGGGTTGTAGGTTTAATATATTTTGCGTATATTGTTTTCACGGCCGTATCATCGATAATTTATAAACCAATAGTGGATTAAACTTGACAACAAATATTCTGTGCAATCTCAATTCTCAAGTAGTATTATCTTGGAAGTACCAGACACCAAAATAGGAGGCTAATTTCAAAGTGAACATTGATCCCTTATTGCACACTGTACCAATTAAGACATGGTACAGGTAGGCATGTTAGGGATGCGTCATGTAAATCAAAATATATCGATTCTAAAAATAATAAGTAATACATTTAGCATAGCTCTTACATATTCCAGTAAGCACAGAGGATTCAATTTTATCAAGGATGACATTTCAGTACTGAAACCATGTCACCCTCAAGATCCATGTTTTAGACAATAATGTGCAGCATAATTAGCATTAGTTAAGGGAAGACAAACCAAGAAAAGAAGAGCACAAACACAAGTAAAGGAAAGTACATTGCTGAGAGCAGCAGAGAGAAGGGAACCAAGAGACTCAGCATGGTCTATACAATTTCGAAAAGGAGCAACCAAGAGTCTATGCATGGATGGCACGTAGATGGTGGATCGATGGTCTCAACAACCTTGACAGCATCTTGATCTGGAAGAGGATATCATCAGTAAAGTTAAGTGAGTAATCAGAGCAGGTATACTCAACCAAAGCTCAGCATCTCTATCTGGCTGGTAACGAACCATGAAATGGAATAAACTTCTGGAAGGAAAAAATATAGAGCAATCTTTATAAAAAGATTTATAATAATACAACTTAGGCCAACAACATATTTTCCTTAGATATCTTTGAATGGCAAAAGAAGTTCTACTTTTTCCCTTTTGTTTTTGATGATCTGATTTGTAACAAAACATGAATGGGCACCACACAGTGAGCACTTTAAAATCTAAATTATCAAAACCGAAAAGCCAAAGCCATTATTCTTCCTCCCAAGCTTAACAAATCCCGGTTTGCCAATACAAATGCAGATGGTAGAAAATTTAATGTCTTCACCTACTGGGATCAGAATGATAGAATTGCAGTCGCAATCTAAGAAAAATATATTTGCATTAATTGGAAAACATGACAAGCTCCTAGGCTGTCCTTGATCAATTTGTTTTATGGTCAAAGTTGGATACGAACTCAACACAGCAAATCTACAAGAGCAAAGATTGCTAAACTTTATTAACACCTCATGTACAGCAACACATTCGCTTCTACTCTGGTGTACAGAATATGAAACATAAGGATCAGAACACAATTAAAAAATGATCAACAAGCGAGTGGAAGAAAGAACTGAACAAAACAAGAGAAATTGGCAACATAACAGGCAAGCTTATCCAATTATACAACCAGAACAACAAGGCAAGCAGAATGCACAAAAAATCTCACCAGCCCCGCGTCGTTGAATAGGCAATGGTGAACTTTCTTTAAGGTCTCGGTCTAACACAAGCGGCGACGGTGCTCCAGGGCCTGTTCTGCACCATCCTCACCAGCGCCAAGTCCACCCATCCCACTTCCACGACAGTGCTGTAGCCGCTGTCAATTCCCAATTTGATTGAACCTAAGCAAAATATTTCACGGCCTTCTTTAGGAAAATTAGACCATATATATGCACATGTATAATAGGAAAATCATATGCATCTCAGCAAGTATACAAGATGCATATAAAAAGTAAATGGTCAAGCTGGACTTAAGATAGAGCAGACCCAAAATTAAAGGTAAGTGCATTAACAAAATCAGAACACTAAGCATGTATTTCCAGTTCGGGCCTCCCATGTCAACGCCGACCGAGTGGCACCGAATGCAAGTAAGCAAGTCAATTTTTCTCTATAATATACATACACAGGAATAGAGCAAACATATTGATGTGTATAACATTTTCCAATCCATCATAACACAAGGGAAAGAGCAATTAATAATTTCCATAATACACCCTTTAAAAGGCCAGGAAACAACACCTCTAAATATTAAACCTGATAAACCTGTCTTACCTCCATAGAAACCTCTAGCCATACCATATATCTGCCCTTATGATGAAAAAATCATTGCTGGACACCTGCAAAAAGGCCAAGCAATAATCACATCAGACACATGAGCTACACAATGGAAGTGTCCATAAGAGAACTAATTATTCTTAATTGAAAATTTTCCTCCAAGGAAATCTTGTTTTTCACCTCTCAAAATTCACAACTTTGTTTATCTCTACTCATTTTCAGATAGCTGGTGCTTCCAATATTAAACTTAATGAACATACATACATAATCCATTTTCTGTCAACACAATAGCCCACATGGGATTGCTGCTACGAAAACATTTTGAGCCCTTTGCTCCAGAGGCTAGAGTATTGCCCGTTATGTTTCTGAAAAAAAGCAGAAATCAGCCAACAGCTAAATTGGCATCACAGTATCACAGAATGCGAAATTAACCCAGTTTTGATTCTAGATGGATTGTCACAAACAGTATAGAAACAATCAGGACCTGAACAACTTTCTCACCTCAACTAATCCCTGATAAATGTACTAACGAAATCAACTAATCCGGAACAAATATGACCATATTTTGATTGGGTTCTGCAATCATTAAATTTTAATCTAAAATCGACTAATCGAGAGCCGTAAGATGGAGAACCAGAACTGCACTATAAGCTGGTCCGAAATATATCCTAACCCGACTTTAAGTATTTATTTAAATACTTGACAACTTTGGAAACCCATAGGCATTTGGAAAGACATTTAAAAGCATTTGAAATCAGAAGAAAGACTAAAGTTTTGATAGCACAAATTAAATGGAAAACAAAGAATAGAAGCAGACCTACAGGAATAAGCAATAGGTCTTTACGTCCAACCAGAAGGCTCCATATGCCAATTAATATATACATTTGGTAAACAAAGAACCATTGTCCATCTGTCTGCAATTTAAAATGTTGATGTTCAGATATGCATAATCATATCAGGTGCATCTCAATAGGTTCTATAAATATCACAGGAAACCACCCAATCATACTTGGCCCTATATAATAAAATGATCAGGAAGAGTTTACTTTTGTAGTTTTACCTCAGGGTCTCTCCCCTACTCAAACACATCAGCCAGGATTCGCTACACTGATAAATAAAGTGTTATTAGTGTATAACTTGTAATTTGAAGAACCAAAAATCAACCTTATGGATCCAGGGTAAGCCTTTTATAGGTTCTCTAAATTATCAAGGTTTGCGATAAGTTAATAAGTGCCAAGAGAAAAAAGGAAACCACCTGCAATGATGCTCTTTATAAAGGCCCTCGGGTCTGCTCCAACAGCCACCAACACCTTTGTAGAATGACGAATGAAATTAGATCGATAAGTTCCAAAGGTAGATTAAATAGTAAAACTGTACATTTAAGATGAGTGGTGCAGGAAATGGACTCAATACTTCATTTCTATTTTGCAAATCATGAGAAATGAGAAGGCATGAAGGAGCTGTTAAATGTTTCCCAAAGGTTTCTAGTATTGAAATATTATAAATGTATATAGGTTCTGGCATAATGTTAGATTGGCTACAGGAGCTGTAGATGATGAATTGTAGAAACACTATGGTACGAACCAAAAACAATATAGAATCACAAACTTTGGACCATGGAGAATTGGACAATCTCCAAAACAGAGCAATCACAAAAGCTGAGCTAATTCTCCATCTACACAATCCCCAAATAGACTACTTTCTGAACCACAAATCTGGGTAGGGACAGACGGAATGGAGAAACAAAGAATTTAAACTAATCTAGGGTTTGAAAACAGGTGCCATACCTCAAGGGGTGAACTGAAAAAACATATGGCTGCTTAGTGTTAGATCAGGCTGGCTTCGGTGGCCTCCGGTGTCGCTAGTACTCACAGCCTCGATGTCGCCATGTCGGCAGCCGTCAATCGCCAATCGATTCCCTGCTCTGCTCGTAAAAGGGAAGGAGAGGAGGTAGAGGCTGGCTTAGGATAGCTTTTGGACCAGCTTATAGTGCAGTTTTAGTGCTCTATCTTACAACTGAACCAAAGATATAAGTATTATAACATAATAATCTCTACACCAAAATTATAGAGCAATTTAACCAAAAACACTATGGTGACTGCTGCTATCGATCTAATGTACTGTTGGCCCTCTTCAACCTGACTTAATATCATAGCAAACAACAACCCATGAACAAATCCTTGCCAACCAATCTCATGCCAGTATACCAGCCAAATCTTTCAAACCTCACTAATCAAACCTCGGATCACGTGCCCTTGCTGGTTGAGGCCACTTCGCGAGCTCCATCGTCCCAGGTCTTCAGGTTTGAAAAATACTGGGCCCAGTCGGCGGAGTATCGAGCCCTGATTAGTGAGGTTTGGACCAGGCCGAGTAACCAGGTGGCAGGTGCGGCGCGGCGTCTGTCTTGCAAGCTCAAATGGGCCCGTGCTGAATCGAAAAAATGGGCTCGTGCCAGGCTTAGGCCCAATGACGTGGTGGCTAACTGTCGAGCCGTCATCTCTCTGCTTGATTTGTTTGAAGAGTTTCGTGCCTTGACGACAGCTGAATCGCGACTCCGAGGTCATGTCCGCACCCACCACTCTTTGGAATGCAAGAAGCTTGATGCATACTGGAAACAGAGATACTCCTACCGTCTCTGTAAGCTGGGTGACGAGAACACGTCGTTCTTCCATGCAAGTGCATCTGCTCGGCTCAGGCCGAATCATATCAAGACTCTCTACGAGGGGGGCATGCCTACTCGAACCATGAGGACAAGGCGCGCGTACTGCGAGATTTCTATACAGGCATGTTGCGCACGGTCCATGGCGTGGCATGGGACCCAGGGCTGGTGTCACTGCTCCCTTGCGTTCCCGGGCTTGCCGCGGTTGAGGCACCTTTCACCGAGAGTGAGTTGAAGAAGGCAGTTTTCTCTATGCGATCTAATAGCAGCCCTGGACCGGATGGGTTTGGTCCTGCTTTCTTCAAGATTTTCTGGGAGGTGGTCAAGGATGATCTCATGGCTTTCTTGGAGGAGTTCTATCATGGTCGTGCTCATCTTGCTGGGATTAACCAAGCCTTCGTCACGTTGCTGCCAAAATCCGAGCTGGTGACAACTGCGGATGGTTTCGCCCTATCTCACTGCAAAATTGCGTCATGAAAGTTGTCACCAAGATCCTCACCTCGCGCCTCCAGCATTTCATCGAGCAGCTCGTTTGGTTTGAGCAATCCGGGTTCATTGCAGGGCGTTGTATCTCGGATAAATTCTTGTATTCGGCAGAGTTGATTCAGTGTTGCCGGCTTCGTAAGGCACCGACGATCGCGCTGAAGCTGGACTTTAGGAAGGCGTTTGACTCGGTTGATTGGAGGTCTCTTGATGCGATCCTGGATGTGCGTGGGTTTGGCAGCCTTTTCCGTTCGTGGATTCGGATTCGAGAGATCTGCGCACCGGCAAGGCCGCGGTGCTCCAGAATGGCGTTCCGGGGCGGTGGATCGAGTGCAAGAATGGGTTACGCCAAGGCGACCCGCTGTCACCGTACTTGTTCCTGATCGTCGCCGGCCTCCTTCGCCAGCGGGTTGCGGAGAGCTCCCCGACTGAACGCTGCTCCACCCCCTTGTGGACGACCTGCCATGCCCAGTGCTCCAGTACGCGGACGACACGTTGATCCTGGTCCCTGCCGACCCCCAACAGCTCACCCTCCTGAGGAGTGCACTCGATGCTTTCTCTGCGGCGACCGGGCTCGCCATCAACTACCATAAGAGCACCTTCATGCCGATATGTGTCCCTCCTGATGAAGCTGTGTCGCTTGCCGCAATCCTTGGGTGCCCCGTCTCCGTGTTCCCCCAAACTTATTTGGGGCTGCTGTTGTCTGACCACAAGCTCCCTTCTAGTGCGCTTGATTTCCGAGCAGACAATATCACGAGACGGATTCCTAGTTGGAAAGTACGCACTCTCGACCCCGGCAGTCGGTTGACTCTGACGTCGGCTGTTTTGTCTGCGCTCCCATCGTTTGCCATGTCGGTGTTGTCGATCCCCAAAGGCACGCTGGTGAAGATGGATCGCCCTCGTCGCGCTATGTTCTGGAAGGCATCTGAATCCTGCTCTGGAGGTGATTGTCTGCATGTCTGGTGTCATGGGACACGGCGTGCCGTCTGAAATCGGAGAGGGGGCTTGGCCTGATCGACCTAGGTGTGCAGAACACTTGCCTCCTCCTCAAGATTGCTCACAAGCTGCTGACGGAGTGAGCAACCCATGGACTGAGTAGGTGCGCCGGTGGTACTTAGGGGACAGCGCTTCCCCTCCCTCGACGCCAACATGGCGATACTTCAGCTCCCTTGTGCCCCTCCTTCGCCAGTTAACCACTGTAAAGGTGGGAGACGGGGCGACCACCTCCTTCTGGCACGACAACTGGACCTCTCTCGGTTCGCTTGCCGCCGCTCTTCCTGCATTGTACTCGCATTGCCTTGCTCCTGACGTGGGGGTTGGGGCCGTGTTGCGTCTAGGCGCTGGCGCACTATGCATGAGAGCGCGCCTCTCCCCTGCTGCTACAACGGAGCTCGACGTCGTAATGGACGCCCTCGCGCGCTTCGTCCCCAGCACCACCACAGACTGTCGGGCATTGCTTTGCTCCGCCACCGAGCGTTTCAGGACCCGTGACGTCTACCGCCTCCTCCGCTCATCAGGGTGTGGGCCGCCGGTGCATGACCTCAACTGGGAAAACTTCTTCCCGGTCAATGTCAGGGTCTTTGTGTGGATTCTACGGCATCGGCGAACCAGGACGCATGCTCGCCTGCATCGCTTGGGGATCTTGAGGTCCCCCGACTGCCCGTTCTGCCTTGGTGTCGCGGAAGATGTGCGCCACCTCTTTGTCGTGTGTCCGCGTATGTAGGAGGTCTGGCGTGTGTCACACCCAGTGCCGCCGCCCCCGTTCTAGAGACCGTGGTCGACTCCTTCTCTGCCGAGCACCCCACCTGGGCCCTCCCTCCGCATGACTGCGGCTGCTCTACTGCTCTGGATCGCCTGGAAGACCAGGAACCGTCGCGTGTTTGATGACATTGATACGACAATCCCGGAGTTCTTCGACGCCGTCCGTGATCACATCACTAGTAGAAACAGAGGCATTGGTGCGCCCCTTTAGTACCGGTTGCAACAAAAACCGGTACTAAAGGGGGCATTAGCACCGGTTGTGCTTGGGCGCCAACTAGGGCCCCGCGGCGAGGACCTTTAGTACCGGTTGGTATTAACAACCGGTACTAAAGGACACCTTTTAGTACCGGTTGTTAATACCAACCGGTACTAAAAGGGTGCAGCCCCGTAGGCCACGGTCAGTGGCCCCACGGCAGGCCCTTTAGTACCGGTTGGTAAATAAAACCGGTACTAAAGGTCCTGCCTATATCTTCCACCCCGTCCGAGCCAGCTCCATTTTGGAGCAACTCGACCCCAACCCCATTTTTCCTCTCTCCCAAGCCCTCCCAAGCTCTAGGTCACCCATTTTTTCTCCAACATTTGTCAAGATTGGTGGCACCCTATACAAGGGTTAGCAACTTCTTCATCTTCTCTTCCGGCTTTTCAAGTTTAGCTCATTTTCGTGCAAGTTTAGCAAGTTTGATTTTGGTTGTGCTTGCAAGGTGTTTGATGAAATGACTAAATTAGGGATTTCATTTGTTTTATATGCATTTTGAGCTCGAATTGAAGTATAATTTATGGTTTTATATAGTGTCGTCCCGTCCCCTGATCCACACCGCCGTCGATCGCCCGCGCCGCTCCGTCGCCGACACCACCTCGGTGAGCCTCTTTTTTTATCTTTTATTTTAAAAATTGTTAGTTATATGATTTAAATGCATAATTATTTCTTGTATAATTTTCTTATGTTTTTTTTATATATGTATAGTGTCATGGTTTTGATATCCGTCCCCTTCGGCCCTCGTCCGGTCTATGATTCGGATGTGATATATCTTTTTAACTATTTATTTTGTTTCGTGTTTATAACAATCATGCCGACCAACTTGACGTAGATATATTTTTATTTAGGAGGTAGTTGAACCGGAAATTCCGGCCGACCCTATTGTCGAGTATTTTAAAAAAGAAAACGACGATTTGAGAGCAAAATTGAAGATAAGTGAAGATCTTCGTCTCCAATGCCTAGAAGAGAAGATGGAATTGGACTTGAAGATTGCCGACATCGTTGATGCTCACGGGGTCGAGCTTGCCGACGTCGTCACTGCTCACGAGAGGAAGATTGATGCAATGCGCGCCAAGCTTAAAAAGATTAGAAAATATGCCATTAGTCAAGAGGCTTGTATCATTATGCTGTTGGTTCAATAGTTACCTTGGTTGCGATTCTGATCGCATTTGTTGTTGGATTTAAATTCTTTAGATAGTTGTATGTTAGTTTCGATTGATGTATGTTTCGTGAGAACTATGTATTACATTTGGGCACTACTCTACTTTGATTTTAATGTGATGAACTTGTATAAATTAATTTGGTCACGTATCTCTATTCATTATTTAGCTGGTGTAATGGTTTTTGATATATTTATGTAATGTAGATGAGCCGAGAATGGATGTACGGTGATCGACGCTATCCGAGTTCATTGATGGCATGCATCGTTTTCTCGATGTGGTTAAGTTAAACAAGCTGAAGAATGGTTTTATGATTTGTCCATGTGATGAATGTCGGAATAACAGGAATTACCCGAGCGTAAGAACCATACACTCCCACTTGTTGCGACAAGGCTTCATGCCCAATTATTTTTGTTGGACCAAGCACGGAGAAAGAGGGGTTATAATGGAAAACCCTGAAGAAGAGGATGATGACAACTATCCCGTGTTCTCTGATGAACTGCGTAACTGAAAACGAGTGGTCGAAGCTGGAGCGCATGTTAGAGGATCACAAAAAACCGTTGTACCCAAATTGTGAAGATGACCAGAAAAAGCTAGGTACCACCCTGGAATTGCTGCAGTGGAAGGCAAAGAATGGAATATCTGACAAGGCATTTCAAGAGTTGCTACAAATATTTAAGAAGAATCTTCCGAGGAATAATGAAATGCCCCACAGCACGTACGAAGCAAAGAAGATTGTCTGCCCTCTAGGATTAGAGGTGCAGAAGATACATGCATGCATCAATGACTGCATCCTCTACCGCGGTGAGAAGTACGAGAATTTGAATGCATGCCCGATATGCGGTGCATTGCGGTATAAGATCGCGCGAGATGACCCAGGTGATATTGAGGGCGAGCCGAGCCCCAGGAAGAGGGTTCCCGCGAAGGTGATGTGGTATGCTCCTATAATACCACGGTTGAAACGTTTGTTCCGAAACAAAGAGCATGCCAAGTTGTTGCGATGGCACAAAGAAGACCGTAAGGAAGACGAGATGCTCAGACACCCCGCTGATGGGTCTCAGTGGAGAAAAATCGACAGTGCGTTTGGGGATTTTGCAGCTGACGCAAGGAACTTAAGGTTTGGTCTAAGTACAGATGGCTTGAATCCGTTTGGGGAGCAGAGCAGCAGTCATAGCACCTGGCCCGTGACTCTATGTATCTATAACCTTCCCCCTTGGTTGTGCATGAAGCAAAAGTATATTATGATGCCAGTGCTTATCCAAGGACCGAAACAACCCGGCAACGACATTGATGTGTATCTGAGGCCATTAGTTGACGAACTTTTACAGTTGTGGTCTGACGAAGGTGTCCGTGTGTGGGATGAGTACAAACAAGAGGAATTTCCCCTACGAGCGTTGCTGTTTGTAACCATCAATGATTGGCCTGCTCTTAGTAACATTTCAGGACAGTCGAACAAGGGATACAATGCATGCACGCACTGTTTAGATAAGACTGACAGTGCATATATAGGTAACAAGATTGTGTACATGGGGCATCGTCAGTTTCTTCCAACCGGGCATCACGTAAGAAACGGAGGCAAGCACTTCAAAGGTTTGGCAGATATCCGGACGAAGCCTACACGCCGTGATGGTGATGTTGTATATGGCATGGTCAAGGATTTGGAAGTAATATTTGGAAAGGGTCCTGGCAGTCTAAATGTTCCGAAAGACGCAAACAAGCGCGTACCCTTGTGGAAAAAGAAATCTATATTTTGGGATTTACCCTATTGGGAAATCCTAGAGGTTCGCTCTGCAATCGACGTGATGCACGTGACGAAAAATCTTTGCGTGAACCTGCTAAACTTCTTAGGCGTGTATGGGAAGACGAAAGATACAGCGGATGCACGGCAGGACCAGCAAAGTACGCACCACGGAAGAGACAACCTGAATTCAGAGAAGTATCAAGGTACTTCCAGCTACTCTCTTACCAAAGAAGAGAAGGAGATCTTTTTTCAAGTCCTGAGCAGTATCAAGGTCCCGTCTGGCTACTCGTCGAATATAAAGGGAATAATAAACATGGCAGAGAAAAAGTTCCAAAACCTGAAGTCTCATGACTGCCACGTGATTATGACACAATTACTTCCTGTTGCATTGAGGGGGCTTCTACCGGAAAACGTTCGAGTACCCATTGTCAAGCTATGTGCATTCCTGAATGCAATTTCTCAGAAGGTAATTGATCCAGCAACTCTACCAAGTTTACAGACGGGTGTGGTCCAATGTCTTGTCAGCTTTGAGTTGGTCTTTCCACCGGCCTTCTTCAATATTATGACGCACCTCATAGTTCACCTAGTCGAAGAGATTTCCATTCTCGGTCCTGTATTTCTACACAACATGTTCCCCTTTGAGAGGTTCATGGGAGTCTTAAAGAAATACGTTCATAACCGTGCTAGGCCAGAAGGAAGCATGTCCAAGGGCTATGGAACAGAGGAGGTCATTGAGTTCTGTGTTGACTTTCTTCCAGATCTTAAGCCCATCGGTATTCCTCAATCACGCCATGAGGGGAGACTGCGTGGAAAAGGCACGCTAGGAAAGAAAGCAACAAGAAGTATGGACGGGCATTCTTTCACTCAAGCACACTACACAGTTCTACAAAATTCCAGATTGGTGGCTCCGTATATCGTGGAACACATGGATATTTTACGCTCAGAATACCCGGAGAAGACTGACTTCTGGATTAAAGAAAAACACGTGGATACTTTCGGCAGTTGGTTGCGTACACATCTCATTAATGACAACACTGTTGGACAAGAGCTATACTTGTTGGCCAAGACACCATCTTCGACTATATTGACTTTCCAAGGGTACGAGATAAATGGGAATACATTTTACACGGAAACCCAAGACAAAAAGAGCACTAACCATAACAGTGGTGTCCGCTTTGATGCAACAAACGATGATGGAACAAAGGACACATATTATGGTTGCATACAGCAGATATGGGAACTTGACTATGGACCTTATTTTAAGATCCCTTTGTTTCAGTGCAAATGGGTTAACCTGTCATGCGGGGTAGAGATAGACAAGCGGTACGGAATGACTACAGTGGATCTCAAAAATCTTGCGTACAAAACCGAGCCATTCGTCCTAGCCAATGATGTGGCTCAGGTTTTCTATGTGAAGGACATGTCTTCCAGACCGAAAAAAAGAAAAGATAAGCAAGCCGGTACATCATACAATGAGCCAAAGCGCCACATAGTTCTTTCAGGAAAAAGAAACATCGTGGGAGTGGAGGACAAGACAGACATGTCAGAAGATTACAATAAGTTTGCTGAAATTCCGCCCTTCAAAGTGAAAACTGACCCAAGCACCGTGTTGAATGATGAAGATTGTCCATGGCTACGACGCAATCAGAAGAAAGGGACACACAAGAAGAAAAAGTGAACACTAGATAGGGATGTTGTTGCTGATGTGTAATAATGTATTAAACCTTTTATGTAACTATGTCCTGAAAACTCAGAAGAGAGATCTAAACACTAGATAGGCAAGACATCTCTGATGATTTGCAACAAGTGTTGGGGATGTTGCTAATCATCAGAGCGTCTTGCCGTGCTTGGATCCGACCAAACGGTTGCAGGACGTAGCTAGGGAACCCGAATATATGAGTGAGTAACCTGGGAAACAAAACACATGGTTTCTCCTAGCTACAGCCCGACACTGATTCACGGTCGAATGTCGTTGCATTCAGTGTCGGGCATAGCTAGGAAACCCGAATGTTTTGTGTTTGAGCGCCACTTCGATCCAAGCAGAGGTAAGACGTCTCTGATGATCTACAACCGTCCGACAAGACATCTCTGATGATCTGCAACCGTTTGGAACGGTCGCAGGTCATCAGAGACGTCTTGCCGCTGGTTGCCCAAAGATGCCTCTCCGAGTGACGATAGAATGTTTTGTGTGAGTGAGTCATGTGGCTCACGAAGTGGTCGTGATACTGCTGATCCAACAGCTCACAATTCCGGGAGGTGGGCTATATATAGGGTCATGTGGCTCACAAAGTGGTCGTGATACTGCTAATCCAACAGCTCACAATCCCTCAAAAGAAACACACCTCAGATCCAACGTCTCACGAGCGCTTGAAAGAAACACACGATCCGTGTGCTTCTTTAGTACCGGTTGGTAACACCAACCGGGACTAAAGTCGGGCTCACCCCTGATCCAACGTCTCACAAGCACTTAAAAGAAACACACCTCTGATCCAACGTCTCACGAGCGCTTGAAAGAAACACACGATCCGTGTGCTTCTTTAGTACCGGTTGGTAACACCAACCGGGACTAAAGTCGGGCTCACCCCTGATCCAACGTCTCACAAGCACATAAAAGAAACACACCGCTTGATCCAACGGCTCCCAAGCGCTGGAAGGAAACACACGATCTGTGTGCTTCTTCCTGATCCAAGGGCTCACAAGCGCTCGAAAGAAACACACCGCTTGATCCAACGGCTCCCAATTGCTGGAAGGAAACACACGATCCGTGTGCTTCTTCCTGATCCACTGGAGAAGGTAGGCAACTTCGATCCCGCCACCGTTTCCCGCCCAAATATTTCCCGCTATCGTTCCCCCCAAATGCCGCCACCGGTAGTTCTATAAAACCCAGTCGAAGGTAGGCATGGTACTCACTTGAGCGCAAGCATGGTGTGTATTGGTCCTTGCGAGAAGTGTGTGTCCGGGTTTCACATTTCCGCATCCGAGCATCTCGCCAGGCTTTCGAGCAATTTGAAGGTAGATGGTAGGGTAGTTCCAATTGAAGAAATTTTGCACACGGAGAGTCATCTCGCTTTGCTCGGGGCGAAGCTATGCCGCGATGGGTTTCCGTATAGGACCCCGCTCCAAATTCGTGCAGAAATGCTCACGCTTGCAGAGAAGTTTGACAGGAAAGTTACGAATAGTCCGTTCTACCGAACTGAAGCTGACCGTGATTCGTACGGTCGTTCCTGTCTCTGGGTAGTTGACAGCGATGATGACGACGATTTCATGCTGTCGTCAAAGGAAAGGAGGGTTGAAGCACTGAGCAAGAAGGCTGAAGCTTCGTCCAAGGGCAAAGGCAAGAAGGCAGAATCTTCGTCAAAGGGCAAGGAAGGCAAGAAGACAGAATCTTCGTCAAAAGGCATTGATGGGAGATAGGTAGAGTCTTTGTTTTACTTGTGTTGTATCGTAATTTCAAGTTGTAACTTAATTTGTTCTATCCAGTATTTAGAACTAGTGAAGTTGTAACGTAGATGTCTAGTTGTATGTTAAATCGTCTCTGCATAAGACGGTTGACCGCACATCGGAGTTGTATCTTGGTTCACACGGTTGCGAAGATGGCGGCCGGCTTTTGGAGATTTTGTCCTCTGTTCCTCTCTTCGTCGCGGTTGGGTTTGCTCTGACCTTTCTGCGGAGGTACTGGAGGTGGTGTGGCCTGCTCCCGGCGGTGGTCGTCGGTTGGCGTGCTCGCCTGAAGAGGATTGAATCGGGGCGTCGCCCCCGCCGATATGGCTTTCCTCCGTCTTCAGATCTCGGCGTCCGCGTTGGGTGACTACTGCGGCGACATCACCTGGTGGCAGTAGAGAAGAAAGTAGAGAAAAAAAACAAAATAGAAACCAAATAGATATAAAAAACAGAAAACAAAAGAAAGAAAAAAAAAAACTAGAGAAAAAAAATTCAAAAAGCCCATTAGTACCGGTTGTAAACTACAACCGGTACTAAAGGGCTGGGCTTCGCGCGGGAATTTTCGCTGCGGCCCAAAAGGCACCTTTAGCACCGGTTGTAGTCTACAACCGGTACTAAAGACCCTTTAGTACCGGTTGTAGACTACAACCGGTACTAAAGGCCTGTTCTGCAGTTAAAGCAGGGGATCGATCGAATCGATCCCCAAATTCGGCAACTGTGCTCGACGACGACGACGCCCGCGCGCTCCTCGACACCACGCCGGCGAAGCCCTGCCGCGTCCACGCCGTCGACGCCCCCCGCCGTCCGCGCCGTCGACGCCCCCACGCCGTCGACGCCCCGCGCCCGCTCCACGCCGTCGACGCCCCGGGCGCCCACTCCGACGAGACCGCCGCGCCGCCCTCTCAGCCGCGCCATTTCCCGGCCCCGTCGACGACGACGCCCACTCCGGCCGCCGCGCGCTCCCACTCGACGTCGTGGATGCCCCGCGCGCCCACTCCGGCCGCCGCGCGTGCTCCACCGCGCTGCTCTCTCCACTCCGGCCGGCCACACCGCCAGTACCATCAAGGTAATTATTTTTTTAGTACTGTTTTTTTTAGTTAATATTAAGTTTAGTTTACCTAAGTTTTTTGAGTACTGTTTTTTAGCTAAGTTTAGTCTAGCTAAGTCTTTTTTTTAGTAGCACTTTTTTTGTTATTACTTTTTTTATTACTGTTTTTAGTTAAGTTTTAAATTTTGTTTAGCATTTTTAGAAATTTGAACCAATTTTGTAGATAGCAAAATATAGATAGCAGTTTGTTCATTTTGTAGATAGCAAAATAACAGAAATATATAGCTTAGAATGAAAATATAGATAGCATTTTTTGTAATTTAGTACTTTGTACTTTTGTAATTTTTGTATGAAAATTCTTGTTTAAAATGAGTATGAAAATTTGTTGTTCAAAATAAAAAAATGTTGCTAAGTTTCAAATATTGCAAGTTTCAAATTTTGCAAAGTTTCAAATCTTGCTAAGTTTCAATTAGCATTTTTGAAAGTTAGCAATTTTGAAAGTTAGAAATATTGCAAAGTTTTAAATATTGCAAATTTCAAATATTGCTAAGTTTCAAATATAGTTTAACATTGTAAAGTTTGAAACATTGTAAAGTTTGAAATTTTGCTAAGTTTGAAATATTGCTAAATTTCAAATATTGCTAAGTTTGAAATATTGTAAAGTTAGAAATATTGTAAAGTTTGAAATATTGCTAAGTTTCAAATATTGCTAAGTTTCAAATATTGCTAAGTTCGAAATATTGTTAAGTTAGAAATATTGCTAAGTTTCAAAATTTGCAGTGACATTGAGCTATGGCGGACGATGCCCCCACCTTCGTCCGAGATTTGGAGGAAGAAGACCGTCTCCAACAAATAATATATAACACCGCTGCCGGACCCAATTCCGATGGAGAATATTCCGATGGAGAAGATTCGTCCGACGGAGAAGACGCCGAAGAATTCAGCGCGAAATGTTTGAATGACTCCGGTGAGGGACTTGAGTTAGAAAAATTCAGAGATGACGACGACGACGAAGAAGAACCGTCTGGATCTAAGGCGGACGATGCCCTAGCTAAGAAGAAGGTATATATTAAGTCTTGTTGATCACTATAGCTAGATGCATTAATTGATTTATATGCGCACTTATTAGCGAAACATTTTTCTTTCAGCCCTCTGGATCTAAGTCGTCAATCCCCGTACGAGGCCCGGCCCAAGGGTTAAAGCTCCCGGAAGGTGCAACGTTGTCGATCGACGAAGTTACCTTCAAAGGCAAACCAGAGAAACCCGATGGAATCTACAATAAATATGTACGGCAGTGCGGAGTTTTTGTAAGGGACATGGTCCCGATCACTGTGACAGAATGGAATGAGCCGAAGAAAGTCAACATAGGCGTAAAATATCTCGAGCAAAGAATTAAAGAGACCCTTTGGGACTCGATGATGTCTAAATTCAACCTACCGGCAGATCTCCCACAGAAGATGAAGGATAAAGTCAAGGAGTGGACTCTTAGCAAGATGGCCCAGCAATTCAACAACTGGAAGAACACATTGTGGAGAAAATATGGGAACAAAGATATAGTTTTTAAAGGACATCTAGAGAAGCTAAAAGATGATTGGGCTGAATTTGCGGCGTATAAGAATTCGGGCGTCTCTGTGGCCCGATCGACACAAAATAAGTTGAATGCCTCGAAGAAGAAATATTTCCATCATTTGGGCTCAGGTGGCTACAAGACTGCCTTGCCTAAGTGGCAAGCCTATGAAGACGAGCTGCGAAAACAAGGGATCCCTCCACAGACAGATGACTGGCCCGACAGGTCCAAATTCTGGTTGTTCGCGCATGGGGCAGTGTTGCACCCAGAAACAGGGCTGATTGTTGCAAAGGGAAAATGGCGGAGAAAAATTAGAAGAGTCATCAGAAAAATAAAAAATGTCATAGCACTAGTCAAGGAGGGAAAATTTGTTCCCGATAGAGAGGACGACGAGCTTTCACAAGCCCTCGGGAATAAAGAACACTGGGGGCGATGTCGAGCCAGAGGAGGCGGGGTTGGTTTTCTTGAAGGGTTTCCGGAAGACGTTGCAACTTATAGAAAACATTGCAGAAGTAAGAAGAGGGAGGCGGAGAGGGTTACTGCATTAGAACGCACGATGCAGGATGTGCAGAAGCAACTGGCCTCAATGACCCAGACCAGGGAATCTCAACTGCGAGTAGAAGATCCTGCAGGCGATGCCTGCCCATCTCAGCGGAAAAGCAGCGTGGGTTCCACGCAGCTACAAGATCCTGCAGTTGATGAACCAGTTGCTGAACCATCGGCGGCTCACTACCCCGTGGATGATATCACGGAGAAGACAAATTGTGAGTTACATGCGCCGATGATGAACATTACTTATCCGGTGGCGACTGGCTATGCTTTACGACATTAACCTGGAGAAACCTTCCATTTTGGTGTGATTCCGCCTGGATTTGCTCGTGTCAGGGTCACGAAAGTTATGCCGGGATTCAACGCAATACGTCTTGAATTTCCTGGAGCTGAAGGCGAGAAGACATTGGGAGAAGTTGAGTTTGGTATCGTTCTATGGAAGAAGAAATACATCAAGTTTCCAGACTCGGAGCCAAGGCCACCGACTCCTCCCGTTAGACATTCACCACATCAAAGTCCACCCGCCTCCCCCACGAAGTTTGGGATCCCGCCGCGAGTCCATCTCCCGCGCTGTCCCGTCAACCGACTGATGCGCCCACTAGTAACTTGACAAAGCGGAAGTTGTTCCCGTCGTCCACCCCTGTCAAGAAACGTGGAAAAAGTGTACGGGCTCCTGAGAACCCCAAGGAAGTCAAGGCTCCTGAGAAGTTAACTTCTGAGATGACTCAGCAGGAAATAGCTGAGAGCCTACGTGAAGGGTCGAGAGCCTTTTTTGAGCAGAAAAAGAAGGAAAGAGTGGAGGCAAGACTTGACCCCATAAAGGAACTTCTGAAGACTATACCAAATGAGGTAAAAGATCAAACCGTTGACAACCTATATGACCCTCCACCTCCGCCCATTTCAGACTACGAGCGAGGTATTTTTTTTTTTGAAGCTTTAACTACTGCAGGGGAGCCCCCCACAGCCTTTTATTCATCCCCACAAAGTAACAAGTACATATTTACAGAGAGCAAAAACTGTACAAACAGAAAAAGAACTAAAGTAAACTATACAAGACTATTAGGCCATGATTCTAAGAGAGGAAGAACCTTAGCCTTTACTCTGTACTTAAGCAAAGAGGCGTCATGTACAAACCCAGCCTTCCAGCCCCTGAAGGTGGGTCTAGTATCCTTGAAGATCCAAGCATTACGCTGTTTCCATATGTTCCAGCAGGCTAAAATCAGAACTTCTGTGAAACAAGGTCCAGAAAAATTCTTTTTTGCATGTTGTAGACAGGCTGCATGTGTGTCATCAATCCACTCTATCTGTAAATAATTCCAGATCCTAGAGCTGTACATACACTTGAAGAACAGATGGCTCCAGTCCTCAAGGCAGTGTGCATTACAGAGCACACAGTCATTATTGTCAGTCACCTTCCATTGCCTCCTCAACATCATATCCTTTGTGTTAAGTCTGTCATGTAGAAGTAACCATGCAAAGACTTTGTGTTTCGACATGCACTTCGATTTCCATATAGACTCAGAAGGCCCATGCTTTGGAAATGAGGAGAAATGAAGGTTGTAGTAACTTTTGGGGGAGTATACTCCTTTACTGAAGTTATATATCCACTTGTCATCCCCCTGCTGAAGTTCTACTCCCTCCAGCATAGTATGAAGGGAATTGTACTCCTGGAAGGCCTCCATAGACAGAGGCAGCTGAAATCCATCAGACAATTGCTCAAGGGCAATGAAATCCTTCACTGAGGCTAGCTTATCCTTGGCAAAGGAGAAAAGCCTAGGGAATTTTCCTGCCAGTGGCACACCATGCCAAGCATCCTCCCAGAAAAGAGCAGAGGTGCCACTGCTGACCTGGCAATGTGAGATCGACCTCCAGGTATCCGAGAGATTTAGAATAGCTCTCCACCAGAAGGATCCACTGAGAACAACAGCATGTGGTACAGTCTCGAAATAGTAAGAATCCCTAATGAGTTTAACCCATGGCAAATCAGCTATACGAGCGAGGTATTGACAAGGTACTTTCCTCGCAGAATGAGCAAGAGAAATTGTGCGGGAAAGGAGTTGCCCAGCTCGGAGAACAAGAAGCACAATCGCTCGCCCCGCTCATTGTACCTTCTGAAACTCGGGAAATCGAGCATGGAGAAGTTGTCCTTGGCGACTCAGGTTACCCCATGGCGGAGATTGCCCCACGATTGGATTTTGAACTCGGGCTGCCTATGGTGGAAAATCCGAGCCAGCTAACAACACAGTTATGGAATTTGAATCGCTGGTACATGACCGCCGCAAAAGAAGGGAAATTCTATCTCATGGCGGCGGTTAAGGAACAACACTACTTCCGAGAATATTGTGTTCATGTTGAATTCCGAGAACTTTTTCAGATGTACAATCAACGTGCTCTTGACAAATCTCTCATCAGCTGCTATTGTCTGTAAGTAATTTATTCGTGTAATTTAATTATCTATAGTTATAAGCTCTCGTTCATTGCTTGTAATTATCGTCACAAAATTCTTTTGTACGCTAATTATGCAGAATGAAGATACGTGAATGCAGACTCGAAGGAATCTGGGACATTGGTTTCATTGACCCGGATAAAGTTCATGTCAAGACCGTGGATGAAAATCCCGTGAACACAGAGGACGTTTTGCTAACGTTCTT
Organism: Poa pratensis; assembly: GCA_947311845.1. Lineage (NCBI taxonomy): Eukaryota > Viridiplantae > Streptophyta > Magnoliopsida > Poales > Poaceae > Poa > Poa pratensis. Next base: position 76,766,071 of record CAMZMU010000038.1, on the reverse strand, counting down.
TAAGCGACAAAGTACCAAAAAGGAAATACTATTTCCTTACAACTTCAGGTGAGTTTTACCGTCTTCTACACATTCTATTTTGCTTCCCCGATATAAAGTGTAATCGATAAGTTCTGAATACTTGCGTATATAAACGTGCGCAGGTTCCACTACATTCTGCTAATCATTAGACTCGAGGAAGGAGAAGTTGAAGTCTGGGACTCACTAAGGAAAGATCAAAATGAATACAAAAGCGTGCGTCTAATGCTCAAGAGGTAATTTCAATCGCACTATATCAGGCTCTTTCGTTCATTTCCGGATATCAAAAGTATAAGTAATAACTACTCAATTCATTTTCTTTTCCGGACAGGGTTTACAGAAAGTTCAAAGCGGAAGAACGCGGTGTATGGCCAGAAAAGCAGGAGTTCAAGTCTAACAACGTAAGTACTACTACGTGTATCTTTCTAATACCATTATCATTCTCTTGATTATTATTTGATTAAATTATATTCTTGTATATATAGTGGTGTCTGCGACAACCACAGGGGACATAACTATGTGGATATTACGTTTGCGAGTACATTCACACGAAGGTCAATGAGAGAGTCAAGAGTGTAAGAAATCGAGAGGTACGTGAACATCATACACAACTTTTATTTTGCCACCATGCATCAATTGTGTTTAGTTTCGATCATAGTTGATTTTATTTCCTTCTTTTAAAGATGTCAAACAAGCGGAGCCAGCTCCTACCACGCAACCGCGTAAAAGCTATTGCGGAGGAATTGGCGGGATTCTTACTTACACATGTCATAGATGAACACGGTGAATTCTACTTTGACGAAAGACCACCTCCACCCCCTGCAGTCGATGCTACAAGGGAACCGCCGGCAGTCGATGCTACAAGGGAACCGGCTCCATTGTAATTAATTAGGAGTACTTAAATTTATATGTGACGAGAGTACTTTGTATGTGTATAATGACTACTTTATATGTGTAGTGAGTACTTTATACGCGATCTCCTCCGAAACCCTGAAAAATGAGCGAAAAGGAAAAAAACAGAAACCCTAAACCCCGAAAAATAATCGAAAAGAAAAAAAGCCAAAACCCCCCTGAAATAATAAGCAAAAAAAGCAGGAACCTTTAGTACCGGTTTGTATTACAAACTGGTACTAAAGGTCCTCAGGGTCGAGCTCGCCTGTGCGCCCACGTGGAGACCCTTTAGTACCGGTTTTATTTAGGTGCCGATACTAAAGGGTTACCCCTTTAGTGCCGACCCTTTAGTACCGGTTGTGTGGCCGGTACTAAAGGCCATCTACAACCGGTACTAGAGGTGGGTTCTCTACTAGTGCATCCGCCTGTAGGTAGTTAGGGCGCCTTGCCGCCTAGACTGTGGGCCGCTTATGGCATGGTGTGCGTCGCTCCCATCCTAATCCTGCTGTAAACCTACGTCTTCCCCCCCCCCCCCCCATATTTTGGGATTCGTTTGTAAATTACCTTTTATAGAAAATGGAAATAAAAGTTCAGGTGGGCTTTTCGCCCTCCGTTGCTTGCTTCAAAAAAAAGAGAATAATTTTGTGGGAACATATATCTTAAGAATACAATTCTGAATTTTAATCATTTTAGAAAATATATCATCATAAATAACCTTTCAAATTATAGCTTTCCATTGACCTCTTATAGTTTTACAAAACAAAATACTGCAACATCATCAATATTAGGAAAATCCCAGATCTGTGCCCTTTGGTTGAGCAATACGCAGCCAAGAAATTACACTCGTACGGTCATATACCAATACTTTCAGCTAACTATTCAATGTTTGCTAGCTGACTCAGCATAGAACACCTACCATTACCAGATTTTTCCAGATGCAGTAACAAGTAGAGACTTGCAAATTGCTCAAAATATACCTTAAAATCAATGCTTGCAGGCGACCTGTATTCGGATAATTCAGCCATTCCTATAAAACATGATAAGTTTGATTATATTTACGTACAACTTGGTGGTCGAGTTTCAAGCAATGTAATATATGGTGAGGATCAGAAACTGAAGCTGCACATTATGTTTCACAATCAAGCAAAATTTTGTTCAAAGCTAAATAATAAGTAGCAAACTGAATAACTTAAAGCACTCACGTGCAGCAAATATTTTGGTTGAGAAATATTTCAATCAAGCAAGAACGTGCAGCCAATAAATTACACTCCTATCTTTACTATTAAAGGTGGCTTGGTGAATGCCTGGTGTCACACATCTAACAAATTACACAAGATGCCACTGCACTAATTAATTTTTTTGTCAACCACGACGTTGCATGCAGCCATGCCGTTCTTAGGTTTGTTGGATGCGTGTCGGGGGGCTACCCCCTGGTAGGGTCATGGTGTGGTAAAAGCTATGCCCAAGTGTGGGCCAAGTTACAATAAAAGCCGACATGCCTAGGCTTCAGAGTGTGGTGCAGGTGCAAACCGACATAGGCTTACCGAGATAACCCGGGCCTGAAGGGACCGAGGTACCATGCTGGTGACAACCGGCATATGTCGACCGAGACAAGGGATCCGAGATAAGGATCCGAGGTAGCATAACCGACATATGTATGTCGGTAACTTGTATATTTTCTTATGTGCAGGGAAGGTTATTTGAGGAAGGAGAATCCGGCATATCCATGCCGGGTTATCCTTATGTCGGACAGAGGTCAGCTCTGCTATCACATCCCGTCTGGCACGGGAGCGCGGCGTGCAGTACGACACACGTCTGAGGTGATTGGGCTTACTCTGCTGACCAAGGAGCAGGGGAAGTACACGCTGACCTCGGGCGTACTTTGGAGCAGAGATATGGGACAGGACATGGGCAAGCCATGTCCTGTCCACTGTGCAGAGACAATCATGACGTGCAGGCGTGCGCGTCTGTAGTGCCGGTACGGAGAGGTGACCGTTGCAAGTGGAGGGGTATTCCGGTAACTCGGTTTAGCCTATATATATGCCCTCACCCCCTCCTGCGTGGAGGAGGATGCCCTGAGACAACTTTCCACCCGTAGCTTCATCTTCTTCCTTGTGTTTATCCCCATTGCTGGGATCATACAGCTCGAGGAGCAACTTTGTACGTGTGATACCTCGGTATAGAGAGAGTGACAGGCAGGAGTAGGGGCTTTACCTCCTGACGAGGGCCCTGAACCTGGGTATATCTTGCTGTGCTTGTGTGTTCTTCGGTGCTTCTTAGAGCGCTAGCCCTCTCCCGGATCCACCAGCGTCCATCGGCCCCACTCTTAGCCATCCTATGGCATCTGCCGTGATACCACCACGACAGTTGGCGCCCACCGTGGGGCCGGCAGCGGCGCTGGCTGGTGTGACATTCCGGACGGGCTCCATCATCGACTCCGACGAGCGCGTCGTTTGCGGGCTCGTCTGCAAGCTCGGCGCGCTGAACTTCATCAGCGACAACGCTGGATGCTTCGGCAGCAGGCCGTTCCCGACGAACGGCTGCCTCATCAGCTTCGGCACCTTCGTGACCTACGTCGCCACCGAGGTTGTCTGCAAGTACCCCGAGCAGGTGCTTGTGGCTGAGGATCCTCCTGCTATCTGTGCGGCTCGCGGCCGGCGTAGCGCTCGCCCCGGGAGCTGCGCAGAGGTCATGGTGACCGGCACTGCGGCTGATGCCGGTAAAGGAGAACCCGGCAAAGAGATGCCGGTAATCCCGCCCCCAAGGTTACCAGATCGGCGAAAGTGCCGCTGGAGAGGAGGGAGAACCTCCCCGGTCAGGCCGGTACATCCCATGTGCCGGTTAAGCCGGCTCACCTCGAGGAGATAATCGAGAAGCTGGCTGTGCCGGTAGCTGCCGGTACAGATGCTGCCCAATCAGAGGCAGAGTTGGAGGCACGGCGTCAGAGCTTGCTTCAGGAGGCTCTGGAGATGGCCGAGGTGAGGAGAGAATTCGGGATAACTGTCCGTGAGTATAACCAAGCACATGGTTTTACCCCGGTAGCTGCTCGCCCTAGTCGAGTAGAGGATGTGCGCAAGAGGGGTAAAAACCTCAATGCCGAGATTGCTAGAGATGGTAGATCTAGCTCCAGCAAAACTCCTAGTACCTTATCGGTCGAAAAACCGAAGTATAGTTCCCCTGCTAAGACTCTTAGAGCTGCCGAGGCAGCAAGAGCCGAGTTGTCAGGCTTATCCGGAGAAGCTCTCCGTAGGCAGCAAGACCGAGTTAATGAGTTGGTAGCTGTGGCTACCCGGCAGAATGAGGCCTATCGCAAGGCCAACACAGTTGCAGGTGGGTCCGATGTTGTTCACTCGGCTAGGGGAGAGTGGATCTAAGGGGCAAGCTTCATCACCGCATGTCGGTGTAGATCGTGACCGGAGTGTAAACTCCGGTAAGAGCAAACAGATGCAGGTGTATGATCCGGCGTGTGCCGGAAAACAGGTAGTTGGGCGAGGCAGTGCCGGCCGGGGTAGAAGCAATCCCGGTCCAGGCGGTCCAGGTGCCGGGGTAGTTAACTCGGCTGGCCGAGGTTATCCACCTCGGTATCCGACACAAAATCTCGCCCAGCAGCAGCAGCAAAATGTCGGGCATGTCCAGCAGCCACAAGTGTTTGACAGGTGGCTAACCGTTATGATGATGGTTACTCGGCTATGGAGAAAGCCGGGTATCCGAGATATGAAGGTGCACTGGGATCCGGTTGGGACTCGCCAGTTGTCACCAAATGATGCACGCTACAAGTTGGACAGATTTATATGTCCGAGATGCTGGAAGAGCAAGGTCCACCTGGCCCGGCATGTTTTGGACCTCGGATCATGAGGGAGCCACCGGTGCGGCACTTTCAGTTGAACCGAGGTGCAAAACATATGACGGCAGTACTAAGCCGGAGGACTGGCTGACAGATTATGTGTCGGCAGTGCATATTGCGGGAGGAAACCGCCGATGGGCGGTGAGGTATATCCCGCAATGTTGGAAGGGCCAGCCCGGATTTGGCTGAACAACCTGCGAGAGGGCAGCGTTGATTGCTGGCTGGACTTTGAAGAAGCATTTGTTAGCAACTTCTCCAGCACGTACAAGAGACCGAATCGTCCTCAGCAGCTTGCGATGTGCAAGCAGAGGGATAATGAAACTGACCGGGATTACTTAACCCGGTGGAGTACTATTCGCAATTCCTGTGAAGGAGTTGTGGAGGCGCAGGCCATATCTTGGTTTGCCCAGGGGTGCCGACACGGCTCCATGCTCTGGCAGAAGTTGCAGAGGGAAATGCCGGCCACCTGGCCGAGACAATCCGGATTGCGGATAGCTATGCACTGGGTGATCCGATGCAACCCTTGCTGAACTCGGGGAGCCGAGTAGAAGATACCCGGTGAATAACAGACCCGGGCCAGTCAGGCAGAACGATCGCCAGGACTTCGGAAACAAGAGAGAGAACCGGATTACCGGTATGGCTCAAACCAGGTTGCAGCTGTAAACCAAGACCAGCCAGATGCCGGTAATAGCCAGCGTCCGAAGTTCAATGGCCCAGCATGGGGCCAGAATCAAGAAGGGAAGAGGCCATGGGGTGACCAGAAGCCGTCCTTAACTTATGAGGCTATGTTGGATGGGCCTGCAGTTTCCACACCCAAGACATCGCAGGCCAGCAAACCATACAACTCGGCAGTGCAGCTGGTATCAGCGCACAAGGGGGAAGGAGCCAGAGCCGGAGGAAATCAGTGGGGGCACCTCAGAGAATTCCGCCGAGGCAAAACTTGCCGCTTACCGGAGCAAATGCTATCCCGGTGATTCCGCCAGTTCCGAGGCAAGCAGATCCGAAACCTGTGAATCAGGTGAATGTCGGAGGGAACAACAACAACACTGGTCCCAGCAGGCAGGGAGAGTATCCCCAGGGAGATTACAGAGAAGCTCATCAGAGCTATGTGATATTTGTGACCGAGCCAACTGACAAGAAGAGCTTGCATCGGCGTGCACTGGAGGTGAACGCAGTTATGCCGGCAGTGCCGAAGTATTTGCACTGGTCCGAGCAAGAATCACTTGGAGCAGAAGGGATCATCCCCGAGTTATGCCAACTCCGGGAGGTTATGCATTGGTAGTGGACCCGACATTCTTTGGACCCACCATCAATGTTCGGTTCACCCGAGTTCTCATTGATAATGGGAGTGCTATCAATATCATGTACCGAGACACCATGGTGAAGATGGGTATCTCGGCAAATATGCTGCAGCCGAGTTCTACACCTTTCATGGTATAGTGCCAGGTGTTTCATGTGCACCTATGGGCAAAATTTGGGTTGATGTGTTGTTTGGCACCAAGGAAACTGCCGAACTGAGAGCATCCAGTTTGAGGTAGTGGACCTCGAAAGTCCATACCATGCTTTACTCGGTAGGCCTGCACTGTCCAAGTTCATGATATCCACCCATGTGGGTTACCTCAAGATGAAAATGCCGGGTCCTAATGGCATCATCACTATCTCGGGTGATTACAAGCGTGCACTGGAGTGTGCCTCGGCTGGATCGTGCTTAGCCGAGTCACTGATTATCGCTGCAGAGAAGAAGAAGATCCATGAAGTGGTGGCATTGGCTCAGTCCGCGCAACTCGGTATGCCGGGTATGGCTAACCCGGAGCAGAATGCAACTTTCGAGGTGCCCAAGGAGACCAAGAAGATCAATGTTGACCCGGCATGTCCGGACCACAACGTCATCATTGGTACCGGGTTAACTGAGAAATAGGAAGGCGAGCTCAGTCACTTCCTCCGTGAGAACCGGGATATCTTTGCATGGTCAAATCAGGACCTGCCAGGTGTTCCGAGGGAGTTGGCTGAGCACTCTTTGTTCGTCAGACCGGATATGAAACCGGTGAAGCAACCTATGCGCGTCTCTCGGATGAGAGGAGAAAGTGATAGGTGATGAACTGGCCAGATTACTTGCATCTGGTTTCATCATGGAAGTGCTGCACCCGGACTGGTTGTCTAACCCGGTCCTGGTGGAAAAGAAAAAAGATGACCCGAACGTGGCCATTGTGTGGCGTATGTGTATTGATTACACAAACTTGAACAAGGCATGTCCTAAGGATCCATTCCCGCTGCCTCGGATTGATCAAGTGATCGATTCCACAGCCGGGTGTGAGCTGTTATCCTTTGTAGATGCGTATTCTGGTTTTCACCAGATACCACTGAACCCTGCTGATCAAATGAAAACTGCTTTTATCACCCCGTATGGGGCTTATTGCTATCGTGTCATGACCTTTGGTTTGAGAAATGCTGGTGCCACTTACCAGAGATGTATGCAAAAATGCTTGCATGATCAAATAGGAAAAAATGTGCAGGTGTATGTCGATGACATTGTCATCAAGTCTAAGGAGAAATACTCTGATTGATGATCTCCGAGAAACATTTGAGAATCTAAGGAAATTCCGGATAAAACTTAACCCGGACAAATGTACCTTCGGTGTGCCGGCAGGCAAATTACTCGGTTTCCTCGTGTCAAGCCGAGGTATCGAGGTGAACCCGACAAAAATCCGTGCTATTGAAAGCATGAGGTTACCGACATGTCTCAAAGACGTGCAGAAATTCACTGGATGTTTGGCATCCTTAAGTCGGTTTGTTAGCAGGTTGGGAGAAAAGGCATTGCCTTTGTATCAACTCATGAAGAAAACAACCCACTTCGTGTGGACCCCGCAAGCAGATGCGGCGTTCACCGAGTTAAAAAAGATGTTGGCAACTGCGCCGATACTGGCCTCACCATTACCCAAAGAGCCGATGTTGCTCTACATTGCAGCCACAAACCGGGTTGTGAGTGTCGTATTGGTAGTGGAGCGAGAAGAGATGGCAAAACTGTGCAGAGGCCAGTGTATTACCTAGCGAGGTGATCTCGTTATCCAAGCAGAACTATCCGCACTACCAGAAGATGACATATGGTGTCTATCTGGCTGCTAAGAAGTTGAAACATTACTTCCAAGAGCATTCAATCACTGTGGTTGTGAGGCTCCTATCTCGGAGATCATTGGGTGTAAAGATGCAACTGGCCGAGTAGCCAAGTGGGCTATCGAGGTGTCCCCTTACACTCCTCACTATGAAAGAAGAGATGCCATTAAATCTCAGGCACTGCCGGATTTCCTGGTGGATTGGGCTGAAATGCAATATGAGCCACCACGGCCTGACCCCAATTACTGGAGAATGCACTTTGATGGTTCAAGACAAATTGGTTTAGGTGCCGGGGTAGTCCTTACCTCGCCAAAGCATGATCAGCTGAGATATGTGTTGCAGATTCATTTTGCGGCATCTAACAATGTGGCCGAGTATGAGGCACTTGTTCATGGGCTAAATGTGGCCAAAGAAATTGGTATTCGCCGGATAGAATGTTTCGGAGACTCGGATTTGGTGGTGCAGCAAGTCTCGGGAAATTGGGATGCTTTAGACGCCAACATGGCGTTGTATCGGTTTCATGTCCAGAAGATCTCGGGGTTCTTTGAAGGTTGCGAGCTCACGCATATACCTCGGGCTGAAAATGACGCCGCCGATGTACTGTCCAAGCTAGGTTCATCCCGGGATCCAATTCCACCCGGCATAGCCTTGGAGCATCTGAGGAAGCCATCAATCAAACCATCGCCGGAGTCCGAGTCAATTTTTATCCCGGCGAAACCGGAGTCTGGTGCTGTTCCCATGGACGTCGATGTCGGATGCATTTGGGAGAACCCGGGGACTGCTTGGCAGAACCCGGGGACTGGTTACTCTATCTCGGAAGAAGTAATGTCGGTTGATCTCATGGAGGTGGATGATCCGGTCTTTCCTGTGCGTCCTGTGCCGGAGTGGGCACAACCAATAATGGCATATGATGGACGGGAGTTTGCCAAGTAATGAAGTTGAAGCTAGGCAAGTGCAAAGAAGATCCAAGGCTACACCATCATCAACCAGAGTTATACAAGAGAAGTGTGACCGAGGTACTGCAGCGCTGTGTCGAGCCGCAGGAAGGGCAGGAGATGCTCCTGGAAATTCATCAGGGAGAATGTGGTCATCATGCTTCATCAAGAGCCTTGGTGGCTAAGGTATTCCGGCATGGGTTTTATTGGCCCAGTGCTTTGAACCAGGCAGAAGATATCGTCCGAAAGTGTGAGGGATGTCAGAGGTTTGCTAAAAAGATCCACCTGCCAGCCTCGGCACTCAAGACAATTCCAATCACTTGGCCCTTTGCAGTTTGGTGCTGGATATGGTGGGAGATTCAGGCCAGCCCGAGGTAACATGACTCATATGCTGGTGATGGTGGACAAGTTCACCAAATGGATCGAGGTAAAGCCAATCCGGAAGTGTGATGGTCACACAGCTGTGACCTTTTTGAAGGACATCATTTTGAGATATGGTTACCCCCATAGCATTATCTCGGATAATGGCACAAACTTTGCTGTGGGAGAGTTTGCTCGGTTCTGTGCGGATAAGAGAATTCGGTTGGACATAGCCTCGGTGGCACACCCTGAGGCAAATGGGCAAGTGGAAAGAGCAAATGCATTGGTGTTAGCCGGTATCAAAGCCCGGTTGATTGAACCACTGTTGCGAACTCCGGGATGTTGGATAGAGGAGATACCAGCAGTGCTGTGGGGTCTAAGGACCACACCAAATCGATCAACTGGCTATACGCCATTTTTTCTGGTCTATGGAGCAGAAGCGGTCCTGCCAACCGACATGGAATATGACTCGCCGAGAGTGGCGCTGTACACTGAAACCGAGGCAAAAGAAGCTCGGGAAAATGATGTTGATTTGCTCGAAGAAGCACGAGAACTGACCTTATCTCGGTCAGCTATATATCAGCAAAATCTCCGACGCTATCATAGCCGGAAGATCAGCCCTCGGGTTTTCCGAGAGGGAGATTTGGTGTTGAGGCTAGTGCAACGCAAAGCAGGCCGACACAAGTTGTCACCTCCATGGGAGGGACCATTCATTGTGAGCAAGGCTCTGCACAATGATTCATACTATCTTATAGATGCGCAGGCACCGAGGAAAAATGTGATGGACAAATCCGGAGAGGAGACCAAAAGACCCTGGAATGTAGCTCTACTCCGTCCCTTTTACTCATAAGGGCGCAGTGTATGTATCTCGGTTTTTCCTTTGAATAAAATGCCGGCACTCCGAAAAGAAACTCGGGGACTGCCTTTGTCCATATGCTTGTGTTTTATCTCGGTTTTTTCTGTGTTGTTCATATGTCGGATGATTTTGAGACCTCGTTTCAAAGTTCAAGTAATGTATGCTATTTTGTTGTGATCTTGTGACTCGACTGACGAACGCCGAAATGGCAGTCAAGAGCAGAGGTTATGGTATATGGTAAACATGAAAATGGACTCGGGGACTCGGTCCTAAAAAGATCCGACATATGTCGTTTACTAACCCGGTTTTTTCGTTCCTTTTCCTTGTGTCGGATGACTCTAAACCTTACCTCAAAATTTACAAGTATTGTGTGCTATAATGATTGATCTTGTGACTCGACTGTCGAACGCCTAAATGGTAGACAAGAGCAAAGATTACTAAGTATAGTAAACAAGAAAGTAAACTCGGGGACTTGGTGCAAAGTGATCCGGCATTAAGCTGTCTTGTTGAAACTAATATGATAAAAGTAGCACTGCGAGATACTTAAAAGTATATTTACATCTGCACCCGGCATTCCGGGGATTTAATGGTTCAATGTTTGATAAGCTTAGGCAGCTGCCTCGGAGGAGCTCGGAGCAGTTGGAGCGGTGCGAGGCTCGGGAGCAGTCTCGGCGGCAGAAGAAGCTTCGTTGTTGGAGCAACCTCGGGGTTGGAGTGGCTGCCGAGGCACCAGCAGTGTCGGATACCGGCTTCTCAGAAGTCTCGGTTACCGGCTTCTCTGAAGTGTCGGTCGCATCGACTTGGCAGTGTCGTCGCAGCCGGCTTGGCAATGTCGGTTGCTCCGGCAGCAGAAGTCTCGGTCGCTCCGGCAGTGGCAGCGTCGGGAGCTTCGGCCTCGATCTCCTCATCGATGTCATCTTCCTCGTCTTCACCCTCTTCATCATCCTGGTCATCTTCTTCGTCATCCGAGTAGGCGGGACCCGGAATGAAGTGTCGGGTGGGAGCATAGCTGGCCATGAATTTGGCTGCATCTTTGCGGCTCTCTATCAGTGTCGGATCGAGGTCCATTTGGAGCCTTGGCGCAGGGAGCGCACGGCGTTGAGGTTGATGGACTCATACCAGGAGAGCACAAAGGTCAGTGCTTGATCAGCTCCGGCACGAGCTGCTGAGGATCTCCACTCTCGGACCCTGGCCTCGGCCCCCGACAGACACTTGGACAATTCTTCAATTGTAGCCGGAGTCTGGATCCTGGCCATAAGGCTCGGTAAACTTTGATACCAGCATCAAGAAGATCTAGGCCAATGGCCTTCAGAGGAGAGATGCGAGCATTCAGAGCGGTCAGGTAATCTTCAATATCCCATTCCTCCGGGATTGGGCCAGCCTCGGCTCTCTTTGCTCGTGCCTTGCGGACAGTGTTGAGTGCAGCAGCCTTGGAGTGGGCGAAGTGATCTGAAGATAGAAAAGCTATCACCGAATTGAGTTATATACCGGCATATCTTAATGTCGGTACAAGCAATGAAAACAAAAAGAAAGGATAAAGAAACTTACTGTCCATCTCCTTGTTAAGCCGGGTGAGCTCGCGGAGCCAGATGTCGGATTTTGCCTTGAGGGCATCCAGTTCTCCTTGAGCCGAGGTAGCGCGAACCTCGGTCGCCTCGAGGTTTCCTTATGCTTTTGCGCAGCTTCCTCCCTTGCATCAGGCCTGCTCAATGCCGGTTTTCTCGCCCTGGACCCGAGCAAGTTCCTCCTGGAGCCGAGACACTTCCTGTCGTTCCTTCTGGAGGGCAGTGGTGTGCGCGCTTTCCTTGTTCTTCAGCGTCTCCTGAAGTTGCTTGTGGGACCTCTTGAGTTTATTGGTCCAGAAGCAGCTTCCGAAACACTGTGGTCCGGGCGTTGGTGCAATCCTGAAAAGAGCAAAGAGTTAGTATGATTTGTTGAAGATTCATGCCGAGTAAAGCTAAGTGTCGGATTTTTTGAAGATTCGTGCCGAGTAAAACTCGACAAGAATCTCGGGGACTGGATGTCGGATTTTTTGAAGATCCTAAGTGTCGGTTTTTTGAAGATCCTAAATGTCGGATTTTTTGTCTAAAATGGAAATTTGTGAAGATTCGCGCCGAGTGATCTTTACTCGGGCAAGCACAGGTCACTCAACCCGAATCTCGGGGACTGGGGATTATATATGTTTATCATCTATGGCAAAGGAAAGAAAAGTCTGGCTGAGGAAAAAATACCTCGGCAAGCTTGCTGGCTCGAAGGGTCGAGAGTTGCAAATTGTGCATGGCCTGAGCAAGCGCACTGGGACCAGCTGGATGTGGAGTGACCGGGTTCGCGGAGGAGACCTCGCTTGTGTCGGCAGCATTCCAGTCCATGTGGTACTGCTTCTCCGAGCCTAGCTGTGTCCACTTTGAGTTTGGAGCTGGGGTAAAACCCAGCTGCTACTGGTAACCGGGAGACGGAGGTGGTAAGAGCTTGGTGTTCCGGGGTAGTGGTTGGAGTCAACACCACTTGTCTCTCCGGGTTGGCAAGTTGTTTCCCGGTGGCTGCTTGGCTCTGTGCCGGCTTGGCTAGTGGAATAGCTTCCGAGTTGTTAACTCGGTGGACTTGGTGGTGGACTTCTGCCGTGGCGGTTGTTTTGTTGCTGCTGTTGCTGTTGAGGTTGCTGCGTCCTTGTTGATGTTGCTGTTGTTGTTGGTCCTGTTCCTGTTGTTGTTGCTGCTGCTGTTGTTGTTGTTGTTGTGGTTGCTGTTGTTGCGGCTGTTGTTGTGGCGATGGTGGCTGTGCGCCCGAGGTCACCGAAGTGTCGGCCCGCGGAATGTCGGTTTCCGCGGTGGGGGCAGCAGAGCCATCATCTTGGTCGAGGATCACAACCTCGGGAATGACAGATGAGGTGGCGGGTGCCCCGGAGTCACGTGGCCGAGGTTCGGCTGTACTCGGAAGGGGCGAGCGCATAGAAGAGGCACTCTGGTCGACTTCAAGGGGCGCACTGCATCAAACAAGAAAAAGTGTTATGTCGGGGAAAGATTATCCCGGCAGAAGGAAAAAAGGAAGTAAGCTTGTGTCGGCAAAGAATATCTTACCCTTGAGTAACTGGCGGTGTCTTCTTGCCCTTCTTCGACTTAACCGCTCCTCTCTTCTGTCGCTTCGCCTGCGGTGCTGCTGGATCCGAGGATGTGGAGGTCCCGGTTTTCGAGGTACCGGTCTCTGCGCTTGCGAGATGCCACTTGTTTGCCCGAGGTAGCAGGGCGTGCACTCGGGGCAGAGCCGCCCAGGTTAGTTGATGCCGAGGCTGGGTGAGCATATGCGATGGGACGAGCGTCAATTACCTCTAGCATTTCGCAATCATCATCATCCGACCAATCTCGGATTGAGGCTCGGGCTCGAGGCTTACCCGAGGTAGGGGCGCCAGCTCTCGGTATTGGCAGCTGATCCTCATCATCCGGGTCTTCTACCTCGGCGACGTCCGGGGCAGGGATGTCTTGGCCCCATTTGGTGGAGGGATCCTCTCCATCTTCAGTCTTTTGCCGGGTAAACTCTGCAAGAAAGAAGCAGTAAAACCGAGTTACTTTATGAGCGGATTATGGGGCCGGCATAAGAGTTATCTCGGTAGAAAAAAGTATGTCGGTGCGAGTTGCAAGGTTACTTACTTGCTCCGGAAGCCGAGTTCTGTTATGAGGTTCCAGACCCCATTCCCATTCCTCGGTCATCAGCGTGCGGGCAATTGCCTTGACACGTCTTCTGATCTCGGCTTTGTTCAGCTCGTGGGTGCTGATCCGAGTTGGATCATACTGGCCACTCATGTGGCAGATCTTGTGAACTCGGTCTTGAAGGGGGGAAACTCGGCGGCTGACGAAGGTCCTCAGGAGATCATCGCTCGTTAGGCCTGCCTTCACCAGCTCCTCGACGACCTTGTGGATCTGGTTGATCTCGATGTTCAGGTCCCTCGGGTTGAGGGACCAGTTAAACTGTTCAGTAGGGGTGGCGATGTCGAATAGCGGCAGGTTCAGAAAGTCGGCGTTGTCTGGGCTGTCCGGGTTCTTCACGTAGAAAAAGTGCGCTGCCATTTCCGGCATGACTCCAGCCCTTGAATCCGAGGTAAGATGGAACCCCTCCGAGGTATGATGGTAGCAGCTCCGCACGGGGTCATCTCCTTGGGGAAGTTCTTGTTCTCCGGTCCGGGACACTTTGCTTCCGGAGTTGGAAGTACTTGGCCCAGAGCTCAACAGTGGGCCAGAGTCCGAGGTATCCCTCGGAGAAAGAAACACACGCAGAAAGCGTGGTAATGGCATTGGCTGGAAGGTGGTGAGGTTGAAGCCGGAATCGATCCAAGAAGGATCGGAAGAACTCGCTCGCCGGGAGTCCAAAGCCACGCTCGAAGTGCGCGACGAAGACCACGCGCTCGCCGGTTTTCAGCTTCGGCTCGGCCTCTTTGCCGGGAACCCGGCATATCACTTGTGCCGGAATGCGTTTGGTCCGGACTAGCCAGTCTATCTCGGCCTGGGTTACGTCGGAACCTTCCCACCCGGCGCGCTCTCCCTCCTCAACGATATCCTCGGCAGGCTCCGGGGTATTGCTGGATGACATCTCGGAAGGGATCTGCAAAAAAGGCATAGGAGGAACCAAGATAAGTATCTCGGAGTATCTGGGCAACAGAGGAACCGAGATAAGTATCTCGGAATATTTGGGCAACAGAGGAAAGTGCATAAGTGGCGGGAAACACAATTCAGTGGCTAAGTGTTTGGCGGAAAGATCTACGGAGAAAAATAAATAGAAGATAAATGCAAGAACATGTGAGTTGAAACTTAGGAAGATCCGCGGAGAAACTATTGCAAAGTTGTTAAGAGGCACGGTGAAGAAGATCTAAAAGGGATCTAAGTAACTAAGGGCAGTAGCATCTACGGAGAAGAGGAGCAAGTCCATCGGGAAAGATGAACAAGGTTCGTCGGAGAAGAAGAACGTGTTCATCGGAGAGGATGGACGCGTTCATCAGCAAAGTCAAGGGCGAGGAACTCACCGGAGATTGCGACGGCGATGCGAGGCGAAGAAGCGCGGGGCGTGCCGGAGTTGCGCGTGTCCGGTGGCGGCGCGATGTGCTCCGGTGGACGGTGGCTCGTGAGTTCCGGCGTCGTGCGGTGGCGGAGCTCACTGCGCGGCGGCGGCGGTGTCGCAGGAAAGAGAGAAAGAAGAAGATGGATGCGAAGAAGACGAGGAGAGGTGCCCGCTCCCCTATTTATGGGCACGGGGCGCGTGCGGTTTCCATTTTTACCGCGTGCGGTTACCGTAACGGGCGCGCGGATTAACCGCGCACGATCTGCGCGGTTGCGATGTTTGCGGCCGCACGATCCGCCGCATCGTGGGCCACAAGGTGGTAACGGCCCGCGGCGTGATCGCGTGCGGTTAATGGCGCGGGAATCAAGGAGGCGCGCCACGGTCAAACGTACTCGAGTGTTTTTGAGACGTGACAGCTCGTGACGTATGCGGCGTGCGTGCAGAGACATGTCTGTCCGTGCGCAGGAACCGAGGCAGCGCGCAGCATCTCTCTGCCACGTGCTGCGGAGAGATCTTTGAGAGATTGTGGGAATCTTCTTGTGTCGGAGAGACCGGCATAAGGGCAGATCTCGAAGGTTATGGAAAGTTTGGTCCTTGAAGCTTGCAGTAAACCGGCATGTGAGTGTCGGAGGCTTGATCAGCATAAAATAGTTGCCTTGTGTCGGAGCAACCGGCATAAGGGTATATGGCGAAACAGTTGGAGATTTTATCTGGATACTGGAGGTGTATCGGCATGTGAATGTCGGATGGATGGGTTAAGTTGAGTTGGTCGTGAAAGCTTGACTTGCTCTGTCAGCGGAATTCTTGTGTCGGAGAAACCGACACAGGGGCAAATGTCGGAATCAGTTGGAGAGTTTATTAGTGGCTTTACGGTTGAACCGACATGGTAATGTCGGATGCTTGTTATGGTTGTTTCGGTTGATTAAACCTGTTGTGGCCCTTCATCCAGGCTGCAGGACCGCACCAGCTTCGGGGACTAATGTCGGGGGGCTACCCCCGGTAGGGTCATGGTGTGGTAAAAGCTATGCCCAAGTGTGGGCCAAGTTACAATAAAAGCCGACATGCCTGGGCTTCAGAGTGTGGTGAAGGTGCAAACCGACATAGGCTTACCGAGATAACCCGGGCCTGAAGGGACCGAGGTACCATGCTGGTGACAACCGGCATATGTCGACCGAGACAAGGGATCCGAGATAAGGATCCGAGGTAGCATAACCGACATATGTATGTCGGTAACTTGTATATTTTCTTATGTGCAGGGAAGGTTATTTGAGGAAGGAGAATCCGGCATATCCATGCCGGGTTATCCTTATGTCGGACAGAGGTCAGCTCTGCTGTCACATCCCGTCTGGCACGGGAGCGCGGCGTGCGGTACGACACACGTCTGAGGTGATTGGGCTTACTCTGCTGACCAAGGAGCAGGGGAAGAACACGCTGACCTCAGGCGTACTTTGGAGCAGAGATATGGGACAGGACATGGGCAAACCATGTCCTGTCCACTGTGCAGAGACAATCATGACGTGCAGGCGTGCGCGTCTGCAGTGCCGGTATGGAGAGGTGACCGTTGCAAGTGGAGGGGTATTCCGGTAACTCGGTTTAGCCTATATATATGCCCTCACCCCCTCCTGCGTGGAGGAGGATGCCCTGAGACAACTTTCCACCCGTAGCTTCATCTTCTTCCTTGTGTTTATCCCCATTGTTGGGATCATACAGCTCGAGGAGCAACTTTGTACGTGTGATACCTCGGTATAGAGAGAGTGATAAGCAGGAGTAGGGGCTTTACCTCCTGACGAGGGCCCTGAACCTGGGTATATCTTGGTGTGTTTGTGTGTTCTTCGTGTGTGTTTCTTATCGCGCTAGCCCTCTCCCGGATCCACCAGTGTCCATCGGCCCCACTCTTAGCCATCCTATGGCATCTGCCGTGATACCACCACAACAATGCGCTTAATGCATGCAAACCTTATCTGTTGATGGTTATCCGACTGTTGCTGTTAAATTGTTTATCTCCCGAAATGGTTGTTTTGGATACTGAAGTTTAGCGTTCAGGTTTTACAAAACGAGTTTTAATAACTTTTTTAGGTAAATCGATTTTAATTACTTTTGTATTAAAAATGGACTTACACAGAATCACGTTTGAGTTAGGAGAGCCTAGAACTCATTTTTACACATGCGACATGACTACCTGGAAACGTACGTAGCTGGATATGGGGCGATCGGGCATCACGTCGCCGTGCAGAGTAACTCGCCGCGAGGTCTCCCGGTCGCCTCCCTGCAGTTGCCCCAGCGGCCGATGAATTGATGACTCTGTCTCCTTCAGGTCTCCTTCTCCCCGCCTGGACCGCTGGACGGGTCCACCTCGAGGTGCAATCCACCGCGGGCATGCGCTTCGGCGGTAGTTTGTTCCACGCGAGGTCCGTCGAGCTGAAGGTCAGGCTACCTTGCCGGCATCAGGGTCGACCACTTGCCAGCGTTCCCTAACCTGAAGAAGATCGAAATTGAAGAGCACTGCGGCACGTCGTGTCTCGACCACCATGGCTGCGGCCGCTGGTGACGAGCTTACCGAGAAATCTTGAACAGAGCCGACAAGATCGTCGATGCCATGAGGTAGTGGTACTAATTAATTGGATCAGGTCATCCTCGCACCTGCCTCCGGCACGGCTTGATCTCGTCGGCCAGCGGCTCGTAGAACGACACGTCGTCGGTACGATGATCATGTCGAGCACAACTTGGTCCGGTGAATATATCTAGCCGTTTAGGGATTTCACCATGAACACGTCGTCGGTTTGGCAATCGACGACACCTGCTAAATGTGGCCAATGGTCCCCTGCCAATTGCCAGAGCGCTGGCAGTCAGCTGCGACTCACGCCGAGGACGAGGATAGATTAAACGCGTTTTGACAAAAAATGTAGAATGCTCGTTTTTCTAAAAACTCGATTTTCATGTTTGTGCAAATCTGGTTTTACTTCCGTAATTTTTTCTAACCACCCAAACAAAGTTTTAAATTGTTAGGGCATGTATAGTGATAGAAAAGGCGGGTCTTCTCTTATTTAGAATCTCTTTTTATGTGAATTAAATGGAAAACAATCAGTCTTCCGTTGAATCAAAACCGCACCATTTGATGGCGAGTGGACCCAACACTTGCCTTGCATTAACTTTTGATTTACAATGAGGAGCCTTTCGATCCCAACCTGGTGAACAAGAACTTACAAAAAAATAAGATTACTGGTGAACAAGAACTTAACAATAAATAAGATTTTTTTGACATATCACATGCATGCGCTTATGAAACTCGAATTCCAATATGACACATTGGTACCATTATTCCGCTGCATGAACAATGTTTGTTTAGCCAAGGTAGTGCTCCATTGACCTAATTAACTTGATTGTTTGTTACTGGACCGTCATTTTCTAAATCTCTATGCTTGGGACGAGCCTTTTCCAATCTTCCATTAACCGCTTACATTTAAAAAATGTTTGTTTTATCAAATGGAAACGATAGAAGCGGCCATCATAAGAAAACATGTACATTATCAGACTTCGAATATGATGATCCGTGCATCTACTTGTAATTATTATATTTTCAAACATGTCATTTTATATTATTGTTTACGCCATTCACAATATTGTTGATATCTTTCTACGATGGGACGACAAAGAAAATTGCCTTTTTCCTAGAACACTGGTAGTGTACAGGACGTATCTCTTTAAAATTGAAACTATAATTTGACAATGAAGTTTCCAACTAGATAGTCAAAGGATTCCTATTTTCCAATTTGATATTATTATTTTATGGATAATGATAGCCATTGATATAACCCAAGGTCAACTAATTGCAATGGAATTTTTGTGGTAGCACAAATTTTGGGTGTTGTACCTGGGATTATTTTGCATATGTATGGAATTAATTCTATAAATTGAATGGAATTTA
Organism: Poa pratensis; assembly: GCA_947311845.1. Lineage (NCBI taxonomy): Eukaryota > Viridiplantae > Streptophyta > Magnoliopsida > Poales > Poaceae > Poa > Poa pratensis. The sequence goes on along the minus strand of CAMZMU010000038.1, from coordinate 76,747,085 downwards.
TATTAAATAAACTATGATATTGTTGATCTTCAACACCAATTGTAATATTCACACTAGAACCGTTGGAAGCAGAAAATTTCTTCTGACTACTTAGGAGAACACATATAAATTTCCATTGTGGCGTATCCCCTCTTTCACTGCCTACATTAGCGTGATGCACTATACAGGATCTACATTAATATTTGGTTTTCATACATAGAGGAGTGTAAAAGAACGATGAAATATGGTGGCGAAGAGATTGAGGAAGGTAGGAGGAAGATACAAATTGTGTTCTTGCATGGTCAGGAAAACATGCAAGGGAGATTCCACGCAGTGGAGTTGGGTGCCGACGCTACTATAAAACCTGCACCCACATATGAAATAGAGAAAACATCTCTAAAGTTTTATTTCATAGTACTAATTTTTTTACCCGTAGCAATGCGCGGGCATTCAACTAGTAAACAATATAAAACCCTACCAATCTACCATTATATTAACCTACGTTTTTACAATAATACCACTTCTATAACCAATTTCACAAACCTCTCATGAAATGTATCTGCGATTGTCTAATCTAGCGTTATCAACTTCAAAAGGCAACATCCCAAAGCTCTGCATTTTCACATGCTTTGTTTTCTTACCAAGATGACAAAATAATTGTGTGAAACATGTGCATCTGATAAAGAAAATCAGATCTGTGCCTCCAGACCACTATCGCCAAAGAAAAACCGGATCCGGTACTATTCTGTGTACAGTAAGAAGGGAGGGAATGAGAGAGAGGAGATTACCTTCCTTGGGAGCTACACACGAGGCCATCCCCAGTGCCAGCTGCTCTGATTTCCCTCTCATAGTGATGGCTGGGAGGGCCGTTGCAGCATGTGGCTGCAGGTTGGTGTTGACCTCCGTGCTCCGTCCACCTCCAGCTCCAGTCATCCTCGGGAGCTTTTGGAAGCAGAGCTGCTCCGTGCACAGCTCACCATTCAGGAACTACACGGCATGGTCGCATCCCGGCGCGGAAGTGAATTAATCTGTACCTGCAGCGTAATTCGATTTTCCTCAAAACACCTTATCCAAAAGCATCTGCACAAACAAAGAGGAGAAATTATGGAGAGTGCAAGAGAGAGGCGAGTAGGCAAATGAAGAGGAAGAGAGAGGTGTGTACCTTGAATCAGCAGCAGCATGGAGGTGGAAAGATGGGGCTGGAGGAGGCCGAGCCCAGCAGGCTGCCTCTTTCAGATCATGATGGCGCCGCAGACGACCGTCTCGGGCGGCGCACACTCCTCTGCACCGAGAATGTCGGGCAGGAAGGATCCACGACCAGGAGGTTCTACTCTTTTCGCCGGCGGGCGTACCGAGCTCGACGGAGGAAGGGGCTCGGAAGCAGAGCTCCGATGACCGAGCCACTGCGTGCTCCTCTAGGCCAGGCGACTGCCAGCTCTGTCTCCGGCGCCGTGGAGGTACTCCCACTAGTAGAGAACACACCTTTAGTGCCGGTTTTAGATGGCCTTTAGTACCGGTTGCACAACCGGTACTAAAGGGTCGGCAACCCTTTAGTGCCGGTACCAAAATACAACCGGTACTAAAGGCCCTCCATGTGGGCGAACCTGAGCGCGTGCAGCTGAGGAACTTTAGTACCGGTTGGTAATTCCTGCTTTTTTTAACTTTAGAGTTCCTTCCAAATTACCTGTCAAATGAGATGTTAGAACTTACTGATATTAGTATCCTATCAACCATATTAACCCCTGGGTCATGGTGTCACACTTTTTATTGTTTAAATTTTGAAAATTTATTTGAATAAATAACAATGATTATGTAATAATAATATTTGAATAAATAAGAATAAAATTTATTTTACTTTATTTTCTCCTTTTTACATTTAATATGGAATAATTCATATCTTTAAATCCGTAAATCAAAATTTAACAAAAAAAATGTCTAAATCGATTAGAAAAATGAGAGGAATCCAAATATGATATCCATATCATATTTTTCATCATGTATATGACTTTTTGCAACATATTTTTGGTACTTGCTTAATAAAAAAGTCATTTTATACATGTTTATAGATGATTGACTTTTGTGTGAAGAAGTTTTTTGAAAACTTTGTCAAAACTCATGTTTATCATTTTTCGTAGCAACTAGTACACATAAAAGGACTCCATGCCAAAGGATTTCATTTTTTGAGTATTGTTTCACTTTCTTTTATTTTGTTGAAAAAAGGTCAAAATGCCCGTCGTGCCTATTCATCCAAAGGGGTTGCATTTCTCAAAACTATCGATGGTTCTGTGATATAACCACTACTGGTGTATCTTAAAATTATTTTTGTAAAATTTTCAGAGCAAACTATCACATACTTGTAGCTCAAAATTGAATTACTTTCGAAAAATAGGCATAAAGTCATTTAAATAGGCGAAATGAGGTAGAAACCGAGAAAATTCCTAATATTGCTGGATTATCGATAAAATATGGCCTACTTTGTGTGATAATTGGATGGGTGTCATTTTGCACCATATTTGTTGTACTTGCTTCAAAAAAATGCCATTTTTGACAATAAAAAAATAAAAAATGATATTTATAAAAATAATTTGAAAAAACTCATTTCTACAACATTGTTTGTCATAACAAGACACACATATGTCTCAAATATGGGCACATTATCACAAACTATGGCACGGGGATGATCATATCTAGATCATTTGACTCGAAACTTATACATGTCTATAGATGATTGACCTTTTTGTGAAGAAGTTTTTACAAAACTTTGTCAAAACTCAGGTTTATCATTTTTCCTAGCAACTAGTACACATAAAAGGACTCCATGCCAAAGGATTTCATTTTTTGAGTATTTTTCACTTTCTTTTATTTTGTTGAAAAAACAGTCAAAATGCCCGTCGTGTCTATTCATCCAAAGGGGTTGCATTTCTCAAAACTATCGATGGTTCTGTGATATAACCACTATTGGTGTATCTTAAAATGATTTTTGTAAAATTTTCAGAGCAAACTATCACACACTTGTAGTTCAAAATTGAATTACTTTCGGAAAATAGGCATAAAGTCATTTAAATAGGCGAAATGAGGTAGAAACCGAGAAAATTCCTAATATTGCTAGATTATCGATAAAATATGGCCTACTTTGTGTGATAATTGGATGGGTGTCATTTTGCACCATATTTGTTGTACTTGCTTAAAAAAAATGCCATTTTTGACAATAAAAAAATAAAAAATGATATTTATAAACATAATTTGAAAAAACTCATTTCTACAACATTGTTTGTCATAACAAGACACACCTATGTCTCAAATATGGGCACATTATCACAAACTATGGCACGGGGATGATCATATCTAGGTCATTTGACTCGAAACTTATACATGTCTGTAGATGATTGACCTTTTTGTGAAGAAGTTTTTGGAAAACTTTGTCAAAACTCAGGTTTATCATTTTTCCTAGCAACTAGTACACATAAAAGGACTCCATGCCAAACGATTTCATTTTTTGAGTATTTTTTCACTTTCTTTTATTTTGTTGAAAAAACGGTCAAAATGGACCATGTGCCATAGTTTGTGATAAAGTGTCCATATATTGACACATATGTGTGTCTTGGTATCGCAAACATTGTTGCCAAAAACAATTTTTAAAATATTATTATAAATATCATTTCCATTTTTTTTAAGTGCCAAAAATGACTTTTTATTAAGCAAGTATCAAAAATATGTTGCAAAAAGTCATAAACTTGATGAAAAAGATGATATGGATGTCATATTTGGATTCCTCTTATTATAAATATGAAGCCTTGTCGCAACAAGTGGGAGTGTATGGTTCTTACGCTCGGGTAATTCCTCGTATTCCGACATTCGTCACATGGACAAATCATAAAACCATTCTTCAGCTTGTTTAACTTAACCACATCGAGAAAACGATGCATGCCATCAACGAACTCGGGACAGCGTCGATCACCGTACATCCATTCTCGACTCATCTGCATTACATAAATACATCAAAAAACATTACACCAGCTAAATAATGAATAGAGATACGTGACCAAATTAATTAATACAAGTTCATCACATTAAAACCAAATTAGAGTAGTGTCCACATGTAATACATAGTTCTCACGAAACATACATCAATCGAAACTAACATACAACTATCTAAAGAATTTAAATCCAACAACAAATGCGATCAGAATCGCAACCAAGATAACTATTGAACCAACAGCATAATGATACCAAGCCTCTTGACTAATGACATATTTCTAATTGGAGCATCAACGATGTCGGCAATCTTCAAGTCCAATACCATCATCTCTTCCAGGCATTGGAGACGAAGATCTTCACTTATCTTCAATTTTCTTTCAAATCGTTGTTTTCTTTTTTAAAAAACTCGACAATAGGGTCAGCTGGAATTTCCGGTTCAACTACCTCCTAAATAAAAATATATCTATGTCAAGTTGGTGTCGGTGACGGAGCGGCGCGGGCGATCGACGGCGGTGGGGAAGGGGACGGGACGACACTATATAAAACCACAAATTATACTTTAGTTTGAGCTCAAAATGCATATAAAACAAATGAAATCCTTAAATTAGTCATTTAGTACCCGAGACCTTTAGTACCGGTTGTTATTACCAACCGGTACTAAAGGGTGTCCAACCCTTTAGTACCGGTTGGTAATAACAACCGGTACTAAAGTCCTCGCCGCGGGGCCCTTGCTGGCGCACAAGCACAACCGGTGCTAATGCACCATTTAGTACCGGTTTTGTTTGCAACCGGTACTAAAGGGGCGCACCAATGCCTCTATTTCTACTAGTGTCCTCACAGCACCCGGGATCCAGCCGCCTCCCGCTGTTATGCCGCCTGGGATCCCGCCGCCGACAAATGGCTGCACCACCAGGGACTCCAGTGGGGCGGAGCCGAGGGTGCACGCGCGGGAGGATGGAGGGAAGCGTGGAGCAGAGGCGGTCGAAGGAAGCGGCGGCTCACCCGGGAAATAGAGATGGGGGCAAGCAGCGCAGTCCACTGCAGGCCGAGCCGGTGAGGTTGATCCTCCCTCGTCGCCCTTGCTCGATCTGGAGCCGGCGATGGACGTGATCCGCTGGGGGGTGAGGAGCTGGAGGAGGAGGAGGAGGAGCAGGCCCGCAACGGCGGCGCCGTGCTGTGCGAGGAGGGAAGACGAGGTCGCGGGCTCGGGGAGGGGAGAGACGCGGGTGGATAGGGTTTTCACCCCAACCGCCCTTTCGCGGCCTGAAGAGACACGGGGGGGCGTGCCGCGTGCGTAAAAATATATATGATTTGATATCAATCTTTGTAATATTCAAAATGCTTATTAGTAAATTGTAAGTGAGTCGCTTGCCCTTTCGCGGCTGCGTAAAACCGGAGGTGAAAAGCCCTGAGAGATCCAACGGCGGCTAATGAAAACAGGACGTAAAACCGGGAAAAAACGGAAAACGAACGGCCAAGATAAAGATAAGCTGCCTTGGGAATAGCTCAAATGGCTGAGAAGGCTGGCTTTGTTGTAGCTTTTAAAGAAGTAATGGCATCTTAGACAAGAATTCCAAGACCATATGGCTAGATACGAGTCTAATTCCAAATCTGTTGTCGGTCGCGCACAACACAATTTGTTTGTACTAGAGAAGACGAACCGTTGACCTCCGCGCGCGTGCGGCCATGCCGAGACGGGAATGAGACAGGACTGCATTGCACCCATCGGCCACCCAAACGAGGTGAATCTAGGTAAATTCGATCTGATAACCGGTAAGATTGATACTGGTATAGATATACCATCAGGAGTGAATTTGCATCTACGAATTTCACAAGAAATTGTTAAGAAAAAAAATATGATTTGATATCAATCTTTGTAATATTCAAAATGCTTATTAGTAAATTTTAAGTGAGTCGCTTGCCCTTTCGCGGCTACGTAAAACCGGAGGTGAAAAGCCCTGAGAGATCCAACGGCGGCTAATGAAAACAGGACGTAAAACCGGGAAAAAAACGGAAAACCAACGGCCAAGATAAAGATAAGCTGCCTTGGGAGTAGCTCAAATGGCTGAGAAGGCTGGCTTTGTTGTAGCTTTTAAAGAAGTAATGGCATCTTAGACAAGAATTCCAAGACCATATGGCTAGATACGAGTCTAATTCCAAATCTGTTGTCAGTCGCGCACAACACAATTTGTTTGTACTAGAGAAGACGAACCGTTGACCTCCGCGCGCGTGCGGCCATGCCGAGACGGGAATGAGACAGGACTGCATTGCACCCATCGGCCACCCAAACGAGGTGAATCTAGGTAAATTCGATCTGATAACCGGTAAGATTGATACTGGTATAGATATACCATCAGGAGTGAATTTGCATCTACGAATTTCACAAGAAATTGTTAAGAAAAAAAATATATATGATTTGATATCAATCTTTGTAATATTCAAAATGCTTATTAGTAAATTTTAAGTACACATACATGAATTTTATTTTCCTACATTTAAATTAAGGTGCCACAGGTGGGTTCTACCATCGCCGTGGGTACCTGAAACCTCAGCACCGGGCCTGCTACCATTATACTTCCTGGCACCGTTAAGCAGTGGCGGAGCGAGAGGGGGACCAGCAGAGGCCCCTCCCTATGGAATTGTACAACATGAATAAAATATGTATTTTAGGCTAATTCAGACATAATGTTTAGACAAAATTGCTTTGTTGGACCCCTAATTGAGATTTTCCATGTTTGCTCCTTCAATCTTCAATCCTCCCTCATTCGCACCGCTGATACAAGGTTGACATAAACCACTGTAATTTCTCCTAGTGTAAGAGACTGGGAATCATTTGTAAAAAAGAAACAGGATTCAGAGCTCACGCTAAAAGTTACCAGTGTTATTTTATTCGTTCCACATGATGATAGTATAGTTTTATTCCAAACATGAGGAACAAATACTAAAAGGAATGACTTATCAACATACGGGCTGTAATTATCAACCATACTCTGGTGACAAGTCTTCTCTTCTATTCCTTCATCACGTCCAGGCAGCGCAATTCACGGGGTCATCGCTGCGGCGAAACGGGGTTTACACATAAGGGATGCTCGTACCAACTTGGAGGGTCTTGCGATGCGGCGTAAGTGCCCTAGTCGACGCTGGCGGCAGATTGCCAGGATAGCCGTAGCCAGGGAAGCCGGGGCCGTAGCCGCTGCCTCCCGGGGCAAAGGGCGGCTGAGGATGTTCTCCCACATGGGTTCCGTCAAGAGCTCTGTTTAAAATAGCGGGCTATTGTGTTTAGCGCCGGCGATTTCAGAAGCTACGAAAGGCTATAGCCGGGCTATAGCGGGGCTAAGGCCTTATAGCCGTTTTGTTAAATAATTGAACAAAACAATGTGTGGGCAACATATATTTGTATATACATATCAATAATTTGCACAAAACAATAGAACGGACGTGATAAACTGAACATACACTTTATGGAGCAAGGTTTAGAAGCCGCATGGTCCCATAATGCACTGCCAAAGTGAGAAAGGGCCGGGTTGATCAGTAGCAGTCTCGATATGCAATTTATGTATAATGAGATCGAAACATGATTTATCATATATATAATATAGGATACATTGTTGATGCGAATATAGGTTGAAAATCAAGATCATATTTCTCAGAACCGAGAACAATAAAGTGAGAAAGTACATGTTGAAATCAAACAAATATAAATGCAACAGAACTAATGTTACAATCGTACAACCAAAATGGATATCCGAATCCATCTCCTTGCCGAGGATTTTTTTCTGCCTTCAATGCTTCATGACCAGAAAATTGAACTTGCTGGATTGTCAATGATTTAGCATGCCAAGCAACCTGATCTGCGAATGGAGGAGAAACGAAAAAACATAAGCATTTGATATGCCATGTTCTGGACTTCTGGTAAGCCGGTAGATAGCTAGCCAATTGTTGAAGGATAAAACATGGTGGATCAAAAGGATGGTATAAACTGAAGATAACATTAGTCAAATTAGTCACTGATCTATCAAGAAATTGGTCGAATAATTTGTCTTCCTTTGTCTTGAGCAGGCAAGCAGGACAAACGGAAAATTAATTAGTAAAAAAAAATACTCATTACCTTGCGCCCATGGTTGATGCCCCCTGCCTACATACTGTGTGCACAGATATATAGGCTGCTCACAGATAAAATACTTCAGAGACAACCTCCATAGAAGTTCTAGCATAATACTGGATACACTATTGGATTTTTTATATTCTAGCGACCGGAGGTCAATTTACTGTAGTCATAAGCATGCATGATTTATAATCAAGGGAAATAGACCTACGCATAGGATGGAACTTACATATGAGGAGTATTTTTTTGAAACGATACATATGAGGAGTACTCAAATAAGAAAATTACCCGTGCATGTACTACTTCCCTAAAACTAGTAAATGCTAATTTGGAAAACTAAAACAAACCGACTCTTACTATTAACTAGTTTGGATTGCCCAACATCCATGTCATGACATGGGCCATTGGATTCTATGAAGACAGAGTCAGTACAACTAGACTAATTTATATTGAACTTCTATACTTATATAGAACTAAAATAATTATCATGCTATACTCTTAAAATCATAAAAATATAATTCTCTATTGCCTGTTTGGCGTATTAACCACAAAGGTAGCAAGAATAAATATAAGTTTCTTTTACTTATTTTATGTTCTAAATGTATAAATTATAAGGGGAAAATATACTTATGTTTGTTAAATTAAATTTTGTTCTCTAAGAAAAGTTCATTGTTTACTGACCGTTGCATAACGATATAGTATATACGTGTTTATCATTAAGATCTTTAAAGTGTAGTATGATCTAATATCCGTTATAGTGACTATGCACATACCTATAGAAATTTCTAGAGTATAAGTTATACGATTGACATGATTCTTTGCTAGTTTTTCGTGGTCAAATATGTCTTGCAAATTACAATTGGTTCAATAATAAATAGTAATAAGTTGACAATTTTTCCGTAGTACTTGAAAATGTGGCCGAGAAGGCCAAAAATGGCCAACAAACGGTCCAGAACGCCGAAAAATGTGGCGGATGGGGCGTTCTCTTCTGACAGACGTGATGGTGGAGCTGGGGTCGTGCTGCGCGACCACCATGGCGACTTCCAAGCGGGAGCTAGCCGTTTTTTTCCCCATTGTCATTGATGCCGAAGGGGCTGAGCTGTTGGCGTGTTATCATGCTGTTAAGCTAGCCAAGGAACAACAAGTGCAAACCTGACTCTAGAAACGGATTGTGCAAGCGTGGGAGCGAAGCTGTTGAAGGAAGATGTTGATCGGTCTGTGCACGAACTACTCGTGGGAGAGACCAGATCATTGCTCCAGAGCCTAGAAGATTTCAAGGTTCGAACGGTTCGACGATCGGCGAATGAAGTGGCACATGTGCTTGCTAAAATGAGCTGCGAGATTAAAAACTGTAATGATTGGGTTGGTGTTGCGCCACCTGCTATATTGTACGTTGACTCTGTGGAGGTTTTTTTTTTTTTTTTTTTTGACTCTGTGGAGGTTTAATAAGTCGCAACTAGTTATTGTACAAAAAACCCCGAAAAATACACCGGGCATGGTTTTCAAGCCTTCGGGCCGCCATGGCACGGCTATTGTATCCGCGGCGCGGGCCGGCCCGATGGCCAGCTAGTATTGATTGAATGACAAGTTTTCAAGTTTTTTTTTTTGACTCCTTTCCTCGTTGATATTCGGTTCATTGTTTTGACTCCTTCACGACTCCTCGCACGCAGTCACCTCACCTGAGTACCTGACGGCGGCGGCTGGCTGGCGGGCGAACAAGCGAATCGGCGACGAAGAGGCTTGCAGTAGCGGCGGTGCGGCGAGGAGGAGGCGTGCTGCGTGCGGACGCGGCTTCCGTTGAAAGCCACCGGCGCCGCCACTAGAGGCATCTCCCTCGAGATCGCAAGGTATCTCGCCCGCTCTTTCACCCGATAATACTCGACAAGGGCCACGGCGGAGAATTTCCCCTTTCGATTCGCCGCCCTACCTTTCCCTGCCCTTGTATAGCGCCACAGCGGAGAATTTCGCATCCCGTCGACTCCACTTGTTATCAGATTTAGATTTTTTTTTTCCCCAATGTGAGAGGCAGAACCCATGGCTCTAAATCGTCTCGTGCGAACCAAATTTCAGATGAGGCTGGTCGGCTTGACGGGCGGCATCGCCTCGGGGAAAAGCACCGTGTCCAGCCTCTTCAAGTCCGCCGGCGTCCCCGTCGTCGACGCCGACATCGTGGCTCGGGTAAGCACCAAGCACAAATAATGATCTGCCCTTCAAATATTTGCAAACAATGATCGTGGCTAGGGATCCCCAATTCTAGTGCGAACCTTTTTTATTATTATCTTTACAAATAATGATCTGCCCTTCAAATATTTGCTGTGCCTTCTGCAAGCAACGTTTTTACTTAATTTGATCACAAGTTACCAACTATGTAGTCTAGATTAGTGCGATATTATGATCTTACGGACTGTGTGCTCAGTGGAGAACTATTTCCATTGTATTGCGTTGGTATTACCTATTCTCTTCTCCCTGAAAACTGAAGGGAACATTTGGTATATTGATTTTAACCTTGTACCAGAGTTTTACAGCATAGAACAAACTGCTCAGCTTAGCTTTATGCGGAGGGCAAAGGGCACCATATATGGGTCTCACATTGGAATTGTTTCATTCTTATACTAATATACTCAGAGACACCGCATTGAGGAAGGGGACTCGGAGTTATGTTGTGGGCACTTAAGGAATGTGTTCTTTGTTATTCAGTGTGGATTATGTGATGGAAATTCAGAACATACTCTTGATTTCACTAAATGTAACATGTGCATGCTGTAGCCTAAAATGATAGCTGTCGAGAAAATATGTCTTCTCATTGTGTCTCTGTATGGGTAAAAGTAGCTAGGAACAGAATGGAAAAGGAAAGGGAAACGACTAACAAGCCAGCATTCAGGCAATGTTTTTCAGAGGCCCAGAAATACAGCTGCTGGAGCAGTGGAAGTTAAGGCCTTAAATTCCCAATCCCATGATCAACCCCATTGTAGATTGGCGTGGGTTCAGGTCAAAAGTATCCATTCTACTCCCTCCGTTCCTAAATGTAAGATGTTTTAGGTGTTACACATGTTGTCTACATACACATTAAAATGAGTGAACATACACTTGAAATGTTTTTAAAAAAAAAAAAAAAATACACTTGAAATGTGTCTGCATACATTTGTGCACATGTGAATGTAGACAAAACCTAAAACATCTTATATTTGGGAACGGAGGGAGTATGCCTAATCGGAACTCTGATCTGTTATCATGAATCTCTTAGCTGGGATATATCTGGAACCAAAACAAATGAAACCACATTAGCATACTGACTGGTATAGCGCGAGATTGATTATGCCACACTCCGGGGCTTCATGGGGATGTATGACTGTAAACACTGACAGTTTATAAGATACAGCGTTTTAACGTATTACCTGCATTGGAAATCACCGTCAATTGAGCAAATATGATGTGAGGTAATTGTATGTATGCATTATTGTTATCAACTTAATATGGATGTCTACGGGCTGACAAAATCAACAGCTCCACATCAGCACAATTTCTGGTAACACTAGTATGATGTGAGATTAATTATGTTAGATTTTGTTCTTTGGAGCAGTTGGGCATATACGCAATTTTTGCTTTCATGACTTAGTAATTATTTTATTGAGCTTCAGAATGCAAAGTGGGCTTATCACTTATTATACTTATTATGTGTTATCTGATCTTCCCAGATCTCGTGACGAGTGAATTTCTTGTTTTTTTTATGAGCTTTATGCTGATTATAGATACATGTCTTTACAGAATGTAGTGCAGAAAGGTACTGGAGGTTGGAAGAAGATTGTGAAAGCTTTCGGTAATGACATTTTGTTGGAAAATGGAGAAATTGACAGAGCTCAATTGGGTCAGATTGTGTTCTCTGACCCAGCGAAACGCAAACTTCTAAACAGGTACAACTTCTACTAACGTAAAGATTTTCATCCTATTTCCTTTCATTTTACTATTTGTAGTCGAATTGTTATTAAGTTTATTTACATGGAATTACTACATAATTACTGCTTTAAGAAAACTTATCTGAAGTATTTCTGGTCTCACATATTGTCTTCTGGTTTCTAGAAAAATGTCATAATCGTAATTTAGTTTGATACTGAGTTAACATTAACTGTCTGCACAGATTGAGCTATGATCCATACACTGTTGATGAAATGTAATAAGGTTTACCATTAACAATACCAATTATACTCATTTATACTTTATTGTGTGCTTATACTTTCTCATGGCATGAATAGTCCTTGAGATATCAAGGATTCTTGTTTGTCAACATTATGCCCCGATCCTGGCTAACATTTTGGTTCCCTAATTGTGGCTTCTTTCAGTCTTCTGGCCCCACACATTTCATTTGGTATATTTTGGGAGATACTAAAACTGTGGATGAATGGGCGTACGGTTATCATCGTCGACATCCCTCTCTTGTTCGAGACAAAGATGGATCGATGGACAGACCCTGTCATTGTTGTATGGGTGGATCCCAAAACACAAATCGAGAGGCTCATGTCGAGAGACGGGTGCAGCGAAGAACAAGCTCAGAACAGGATCAATGCACAGCTTGCGCTGGACTGGAAGAAGTCAGAAGCCGACATAGTAATCGACAATTCTGGCTCGCTGGATGACACGAAAGAACAGTTCCAGGAAGTGTTGAAGCAGGTGTCTGGTCCCTTGACATGGAAGGAGCGCATGATGTCGAGGGATGGCCTTGTGTCTATCGTCCTATGTTCGGCAGCGGGGGTTCTACTTGCTCAGAAGAATCTTCTATGATCTTCTGCTTAGGACTGGAGCAGGTATTAAATGGGCTGAAAACTCCTAAATGTCGCTGAAGAGCAGTAGACAACACGATTACAGTTCAGTGTTTTGGAGTCATACAGCAAGTGCTGTAATTTCGAGCAGTGAAATAAATTTAGCAAGTGCTTGCTTCCGTTGTTGTGTGTTCTGAACCTTGGTTTGCAATGGATAGAGGTATTACTACGTACCTGAAAAAAGCGTCGATTGTTTAAAAAATTGGTTGATAGGAGAGGAGATAGAGAGAAATACTCCATACCTCGGGAGATATAAGACCCATTTTGTTTTTTTAGACAAACAAAAAAACTGATCAACAATTTCTCATTAATATATTTGTGTATGTGATAGAAAATATTAAAATAAATCATAGAAAATGATTACTTTGGAATATAAATTAATTTTCATAAGGAAAAGTAAACAGTTGCCTATGTAGATTCTGGTAGGACAGAATACTTGCCCAAAAAAAGTACAGGGATGGGATTTCATGCATTCTTGAATCCGATACAATTTGTCTATTAATATGTCATGCAAAATTCAATCATAAGTCATGCTAAGTGAGTATTTCTATTAAAAGAATAAATGTATTAAAGAAAAAATACAATGAGAACGACATTAAACAAAGGATTGCCTCCCGTGGATTATGTGAGGATAAAACAGTTGGCTCGAAATGTACAGGAGTGAAAAGTCTTGAGTCCCCTAGGACGGCAAAACTATAATAATTGGAATAAAAATGTTTGATACGCCACGGAAAGAAGAAAATGTTTTTATAATTTAAGAGCATGCGAAACTAATGGTCCGTTTGGATGTTCGCTTTGGGCCAAGATATTGGATATTCGGGAGGTGTCAGGCCCGAATACCACGATTACAGCTGTTTGGATGGTCTGGGTATTCATCCTATATATTCGGGCTCAATATTGAGGTAGTGAACTTTTGCTTGCACATCCCAGTCCTGAATATCCTTGGTTGGACCTCGACATTAGCTTGGTATTCGGGGCCGAACCGTTTTTCTCTCTATCTCTCGTCTGTCTCCTTCCCTACGAACGAAACCCTCCTTCTCGGTCCTCTCTCCATCGCTCGTCATGTGGCGGCGCAGGCAATCCCACCGACCCGTCCCACCTCCTCCTCAGGCGAGCAAATAGGACTCTGTTCCCCGCCATGCCGCGCGCTTCCCCTTGCGATTTTGTCTCCTTGCTGTCACCCGACTCTCATCTCTCTATTTTGTGCGCAGCCAGCGCAGGTAAGGACTTAACCACCGAGCTCCGGCGGCGGACGTGCGTCGACCATGAACTCCAGCGTCCACGAAAGTGTGTTGCCGCAGCCAGCCGCCCTTCTTCACATAGCTTCGTCCGCCGGATTTCGCAGGCAGATTTGTGTGCCAGCAGTTCGTGAGTTTGTGCAGATCTGGGACTAGAACTAGAGAAAAATTGCAAGCCTGCTTGCTTTTTATTTTACCTGCAGCAGCGTACTAGCATATTATCAATTAGCGACAGGTTGTCTGCTGTATCCACACTTCCACACTCCAAAATGATCAGCGTACTAGCATATTATCAATTTGTATAATTTTGGCACTAAATAATAGTATAATGATCAAAATCTCGAAAAACTGAATATCTAACACATCCAAACAACATTTGATATTCAAACCCAATATCTTGTTTGGGTTTGAATATCTAACACATCCAAAAAAAATATTGACATTCAAACTCAATATCAATATCTCATGATATTGATATTCAACCCAATATCAATATGGAGCTCCCAATGCGAACATCCGAATGGAGCATAAGAGAGATCGTAGCAATTGAAATCTTCCAGGATTTATACAGAAGTCCTACGATTAAAGCATCTTCATCGGCGCTCGCATTACCGCTCCCAATAGGAACCAATACCATGTCTGGCAACGTCGCAATGACCCCCCCTCCATAGTTGGGTGCGGCAGCCGCGGCAACCATATCGCCACATCGGATCCTGACAGTCAGGCCCGTCGTCTCATTGACTCAAATTCCGGTCAGCTTAATTTAAAGCGAGCAATGAATACCCATGTTATTGGTTTTTTTTTTTTTTTTGCGGGTAACCCGTGTTATTGGTGCAGTGGCTCCCTAGACGGGCATAGAACACACGCCGTCAATGCACGCTAGAGAAATTGATACTCGACGTTAATCGGTGACATCCATCTCCTATCATCCTTCCGGTTTTAAAACGGCATGGACGCCTCTCCTTTCCCCTCTCCCACACACTTCACAGCCCACTCTCTTCTCTACCGAGGTTCGTCGATCCACCAGCTCGGTACCATGCCTTGCCGTGATCGCCGCGAGCAGCAGATGGAACTTGTACCGTGACGGGACGCTTGCCGTGACAGTGCCATCGGACACTGCGTGACGGGACGAGTCCTGCTAGCTCTGCAGCCAGGACGGCAAGCATGGCCCTGCGCGCGTGCATGCGTGCTGCTACCGTACGTCTACTCCTACAGTCCTACTGCCCAGCAGCCTGACGCGACAAGGCATGAATTGAAGCCTCAACCACAGCACCGAGCCAATTCATTGCACCAACCTCAATTACCCACCGGCTCCGGCTACGGTTAGATCATCTCCACCTGCGCGACCAATAAAGCGTCTGATAAAGTTACTGGACAGGCGCACGACTCAAACGGGGCGACACATTGAGTCCGCGCCTCCGTTCCTGTCCGTGGGGATCAAAAACACGACCCAACGGGGCGACACAAACGGATCACGGTCCGTTCCTGGCCCAAATTTGGGCCACCGATGCGTCGGCCCCGGACGCGCGGCGGAGCGCTTTTGTGTCCTGCCCTAGTCCGCCCCTGGCGCGTAAAACAGTCCATTCCCCACCCTCCTCCTCCTCCTCTCTCGCCACTCTCGCCGCCACAGCGCCGCCGCTCCCTTGATTTGGCACTGCAGGCCATTACGGGGACGCCGTCTGCTGCTCCTCTTCCCCGCCGTCGCCGGAGCAGATTCCTCACCACCACAAAGTGTCCCCTTATCTGTATGATCTAAATGTAATGTAGTATATCTTTATTGCGTAAGAAAATACTGTATTAGTCTGGTATAAACGACTAAGATGATACCCAAAACGACATACTAGTAAATAGGAGTGCAAAGAGTGAACAGTAGAGTAGCCGGCGGCAAGCATTATTTCTCCAGTTCCTTCCCAAGTCAAGCAGCGCAACCACACCGGCGTCAATCAGGCTTCACAACCAGTTAAACCTCAGCCCGCCCGCCGGCGACGGAGGCTTCCATCCTGCATGCTTTCCGTACGAATTAGCTGCATCGCAATATCAAACGTGAGAGCCCATATGATCAGTACACTACATAGCTTAGGTTGGACAAGCGTTGCTCAAGGTCCTATGATTACTACCTAGTGATATATTAGTGGTATATATATAGCTAGTTTACCTGGGAAGGCAGACAAGCATGGCATGGAACTGGTGATGAAAATGGCAGCTAGGACGAGGAGCGCCAGAGGGGTTGCCGAGGAAGACGAGTGGGAGGAAGGGCGCGCCATGGCGCTCCGCTGCAGATTATTTTCTCTGTGACACACTGCTCCTCTTTTAATTGGAGCAACACCAGTGTCAAGCGACTAGCTATGCTTGTGTTTAGGCTTCGCCTTGTTTGTTTTATAGGACTGTTAGAGGAGCTTGCCATTGGCCAGGAAGGAGAGGCTGTGTCTCTGTCTCGTCACAGTTGAAACTCGCAAGGCTCCGATCAATGGTCAAAGGCAGTTTTCAAAAGAAATATGGTCAAAGTTGTCGCTTGTCCAGTCCCTGCCTATTGGTGGCGCAGTTCACGGGTTAAACCTTTCCACTACGCACGTCGGCTGGCAGCAGGTGTTGTAATCTTAAGTGTTTCATCAACAGAAGTACGGAGCGATATACTTGTGAATATTTAACATTTAATAACTCGGCATTACTTGCATATCAGGGTTTTTTTTTCTCTCCATTTAGATTTTTCCAAGTGTGCTTTGCTATTTTAGTAGTGCGATACTACCTCTGTTCCAATTTTTTCCAAAAATCAAACAATATAAAGTTTGACCAAGTCGTTAGAAACAACTACCAACATCTACAATGCAATCAGATACATTCTGACAAATATTTTCATAATCTACCTATATGGTATCATAGTTTTCCATTGTTTTCTATAAGTTGGGCCAACTTTACATCGTTTGACTTTAGAAAAAAATTATACGCTCTCTTTTAGTGAACGGAGGTAGTAATTCTTCTCTATCCATGCGAAGAACCATGCATCTGGGATGGTGCCCCAAATATTGTACGAACGCTCTCAAATATTATCCGTTTGGGGGTGTCCAGAATGGTGGGGGCCCGTGCCCTAAATACAACTAAATTTAAACATATGAACAACAAAGTTTAAACAACAACCTATCATTGTCGAAGGAGTTAACAATGATCATGACGGTCTCTTGAAAGTTCAAACAACAACCTACCATTGTCGAAGGGGTTAACAATGATCATGACAATCTCTTGAAAGTTTAAACAACAACCTATCATTGTCGAAGGGGTTAACAATGATCATGACTGTCTCTTGAGACACGCGCATGTCGGCGGCGATGCCGGTCCACTTGGCTCATCTAGGGCCAGTGTGGCTCGGTTGTGGCCCGAGAGGGCTTGGATGTGGTCAGTGTGGCCACCACGTTGATGCTCTTGAGAGCCATTCACCTCCTTGGAGACGTCTCTTCTTCACCACTTCATCCGGTGTCTCTGGATCAAAAGCTAGACCCTATTGGGTCGTTCAACGGTGTCTCATTCCTGTCGCTACCCCTAGAGGCATTGCATTTTGAGCCCATGATTTTGTTTCGGTCTTTTGGTTATCGATACCGACTCACCTGAATTGCACATGTGAAGCCGGTTTGGTGGGGATTTTGGTATCTTCGGCGTTCCGTCGGCGACATTCAAGCTCTTGACTGATGGAGACGATAACTTCCAAGCGCCCCTCTACATCGCATTCTTTAGCTAGCGTGTAGTTGTCGTGCTCTTTATGTTTCTGGATGTCATTTTTCTCACATTTGTGGTAGAGACGGTAACCCTAGCTCGGCGTTGTTCATGGTTCTATTATTGATCTGTGGACTTTCATTAATTTAAAGCTGGGGTCTATGAGCCTTTTATCTAAAAAAAATGTCATATCGTGCTCGTCCTGGAAGAGTTCGTCCCGAAAAAAAGGGGCTCTAGCGTGTACGATGGGTTCGCCCGTTCTGCCACGGCGATGTTCGCTTGGCTTTTGGCGACGACATGGGAATCTTGCAGCGGATGATGCGCCACCCGCTTTGGAGGCGGCACTCCAACGGCGCAAGGAGTCCTGGGGATACAAAGGTTTACGCCTGCGCCACCATGTGTCAAATCTTCAAGCTATTACGGAAGAGTCATCACTGCTCAAGCCGGCCTCCCAATCGTTTGACCGTCGGTTCGGCAGCGTTGGTCAAGGAAGAGAAATGTGTGGTGGCCCGAGGGAAGTGGTCCTGATTTGCCAACACCCTTCGCTCGGACATGTGTTTTGTGTTTCTTTTTCTTTGTTATGGAAACGGTGTCTGTTTCTCTAAGGTGTGGTTCCTTTTTTAGTTAGAGCTCCTCGAGAGCCACCAAAAAGCCCACGGGCCCGGGTTCCGGACAAAAGATGCCGCGTGTCAGACCCATTGGTCCGGCAACCCCAAGTGAACCACAACTTTGGTGTTAGGTTCGGGGGTGCCGAACAACGCTTAGACACGTCTCTAAGTTGAATTGACTCACATGTTACCCACTCTACGGGCGAAAGCGCTATCCACTCGGAGGATTTTGTGTGCTTACACACGCCCCTGTGTTATATTTTCTGTGGGTAAATAAATGGTTTATATGGCTAGAGAAGATCCATAGAGTGAGTTAGTGGCCTACCATAATTAAGCAATCTACTTGTACAATTTTCTGTGCCAAAGTAACATCGTGTGTCATGTTTTTAAGACTATATAGCCATAGAAAATCTACAGAGTGTATGGAGTGGCCTGCCCACTCTCAAACGATCATTCGCAGATGAATATGGTAGCCAGGACGAGGAGCGCCAGAGTGCGCGCCGAAGAAGACGAGTAGGAGGAGCGGAGCACCATGTCGCTCCGCTGCAGATTCTGCGCTCTGTGACACTCCTTTAATTAGAGCAACAACAGTGTCAAACGACTAGCTAGGGTTGTGTTTATGCCTCGCCTTGTTTGTTTTAGGATTTTGTTGTATCTCAGTTGACTGATTTTGATTTCGTGAGCAGTGGAATCTCTGGCTCTCCATCTCGTTCTGTCTCCTCCCCTCTATCTGCACGTGTGTGTGTTTGGGCGGGTAGTATTTTCCTATCGGGTCTATATACGGGGCGGGCTGGCCAGTTTTTGGGCCCGTCTCCTCCATTCTGCCTTATGGCTGTTGTACGCTAGCCGGAAACGCATCAGCGTACAAACGCACCCCAGCCTCAAACGACCTTAAAGCTTGGATTGGATCTGTTACGCACGAATATATGGTTTGACTGGATTGGTCTTTTTTTCCATGTCAATCAAAGTTTGTGTTATGGACGGTAGAGGTTAAGACTATACTAATGCCCATTTAAAATAATTTATGATATACATGATATTATGTTGATGTTCAAATAATTTGTATGTGTACAATGTCTATATTTTCTATTGATTCCTATTTAAAAACATATCATATAATTGGGGTATACGTTAAACAAATATCGGCCCACATGTCAGATACACGTTTATGGAGCTAAATCATGTTTTTTGGGCTTGGTGCAACATATTACCCAAAAACTGGGGTCGGCTGCAAAAGAAGGTTAGATTTTGTGTTTTGTGCAGCAATGTTACCAAACAATGGTGTTATGTGTAATTTTCTCATTTTGTCTGGATATCTCCGTGTGTGGCCCAGAGAGAGGGGGTTTATTTTGAATTTTCTAGTGCTTTCTCGCCACGTGTCTGTTTGCGAGAGCGTGAGAGAGAGGGACACATCTTCGGTGACATGTTGTTTCTAAGTCACCGAGCAACTTAACTACTCATCTGTCTCTCCTCTTTAGATGTGACGAACAAGATTTAATTAAATCTGAAACTAAAAAACAAAAGTTTTTAGAAAAATTGAAATTTTTCCAGTAAATCATAAATATTCTCTCTCTTTTCTAAAATCGACCGTCTGAAATAAACCGCCTCTCTCTGTCTCTACTTCTCTCTCTGTGTTTCTTCCTCTCTCTCTCTGATCTCTCTTTCTCTCTCTCTCTGTCTCTCTCTCTCCTCAAATCGACCGTTTGAAATCGACCACTGCTCTCTCTCTATTTGTGGCCTTATCTCTCTATGTATTTTGTTTCGATTTACACATCTCTCTGATTGTTTTTTCTCTCTCTAGTTCGTCTTCTCTCTCTCTCTCTCAGTCTCTCTCTTTCTCTCTGATCAAGTTTGTTTCGGTTTAGGCATCTCGTTCTCTCTGTTTCTCTTTTCTCTGATCTAGTTTGTTTCGATTTAGGCATCTCTCTCTCTCACTCTCTCTTCCTCTTCGTTTCTCTGTTTTCATTCGACATGTAGGTTGCCTCTCTCTCTCTCTCTCTCTCTCTCTCTCTCAGCTCTATCTCATTTTCTAATGCATATATTCAGTCTCTATATTTAGTGTCTCAGTCTCTAAATTTAGTTTTAATCTCTCTTTCTGTCATTATAGTGTCTCACTCTCTCTCATTGTAGCATTCTACCTCTCGGTCTATGTTTCTTTATTTATTAATCTCTATTACTTTGTCTCTTATTTTAGTATGTCTCTTATTTCAGTATCTCAATCTCTCTCTCTCTCTCTCTCTCTCTCTCTCTTCGTGTCCTTATGTCTCTCTCTCAGTGGTTTCTCTGCCCCTTTGTATAGCACAGTTGTCGTCTCTCATTCATTTATTCAGGGTTGTCTCTGCATTGGGGAGGATTGAACTGTGCCCAGGTCAGTTTCTATGTTGTCAGGAGGTTTTAGGATTCTGTCCATCTTCGCAATTCTTATGTGGTATCTCTCCTACTCAGAAATGGCAGCACTCCAGATCTAGTTTTGTATGCTTTTGTTGCTTTTTTGGCGAGACGGGCGATGGCAAGGTTGCAGCTAACCTGTTCTCGAGGAGGAAGAAGATTGATCCCTGTTTCTTTTTTTAACGGGTGGGCAAACAAAATGTTATTTTGGCTCCTGGGCACCAGAGATCTCGTTTAAAAAAAAATCAAAAATCACCTTTTTTGTGTTCCAAACAATTATGGGAAAAGTATACGGATACATATACATAATTTCTACATATGCACTAAATTTAGTTTAAAAATACATACTATTTTATGCCACAGAATGAAGACAAAATTCGGGGCAAAATAGGAGATTTTTACTATACTTCAAACAACCACAAATTTGTTATTTTTCTGTAACCCGATCGAAATAAAAAGTATTTTCAACCGAAACTTTGCACAAATATGTATACCATGCATATGTATTCACGTTCTAAAATTTGGAATTTGTTGAAACTTAAAAGTAACATTTTCGAATATTTATAGAAAAATAGAATCACTGGTGCGGTGCCCATGTTCAGCAAATCCCTTCTCGTGGGCAAAGGGAGGGTGTGAATGTACGTGATATTGAGCCTCATCGCTGAGCAGGCAGGAGGCCTTTTGGTCACACGTGTAGGGAGGCTGGACAGCAGGTGGGTTTTCGTGTCGGGCTTTACACACAGGGCCCGTTAAGGGGATAGCAATCACAGGCGTAGCGTTAGTTTTTTTTTTTGTGCGGGGTCGTTCGTGTAGGGGGCCACGATTTGCACGTGTCAACGAATGATTGGTTTAAAAATTGGACTGTGCCTGAAATAAAAAACTGTCGACTGACAAATAAACAGTCCCTTGTTTTATACGACTATAGGAACTTGAAATTGGCGCGGAAGGAGGCTCTTTTTCTGTGTAATTAGATGCAAGGCTCCGATCGATGGTCAAAGTCAGTGTTCAAAAGAAATATCCCATGGCGCAGCGAGTCTACTGCATTAGTCCAGTCCCTCTCTATCGGCAGTCTCCATCCCATGGCGCATCGGCATTTCCACTACGCACGCGGCTGACAGTAGGTGTTGTAATCTTTTTTGATTAATCAACTGATAGGAATTTCCTATCAACTTGTATATTTAACATTTTTACTCAGCATTATATGCATACGTCGGGGGTTTTTCACCCCAGTTCTTTTTTATCTATTTAAAGTGTCGTTCGCAATCTACTGCATTAGTCCAGTCCCTCTCTATCGGCAGTCTCCATCCCATGGCGCATCGACATTTCCACTACGCACGCGGCTGACAGTAGGTGTTGTAATCTTTTTTGATTAATCAACTGATAGGAATTTCCTATCAACTTGTATATTTAACATTTTTACTCAGCATTATATGCATACGTCGGGGGGTTTTCACCCCAGTTCTTTTTTATCTATTTAAAGTGTCGTTCGCAATTTTTAGTAGTGAAATTCTTATTTCTCTTTCCACACGAGCAGCCATGCCATCTTTGACGGCGTCCATTAAATATTGGTCAGGCGGCCTCCAATCATCACCAATTTGTTTCAAATATTTTTGACATATTTTACTATTATATTTTTGATTTTTTTAGTTAGACAAGAGCATGTTACCCTGAGGAGCCAAAACACCATCCTAAAATCGGAAACTCTCTACTATGATATACATATACTAAAGGAATATGATGATGGGGTGCGGCGATATGGCTCCCACGGGCCTGAGGGAGCCTGGTATATGAAATTTTAAAAGCTAAATTAAAGTTTTGAAAAACTTCAAAAAAAATACCACGATGTAGAAAACATTATGCACTATGACTGTGAAAAAGTCTTTGTGTTAAGTACAATGTATTCTAGGCCTAGCAAAAAGACAAAAATACATATCTGGGTCATGATGAGATCAACTTTTTAATCTAAAATTTTGTTCGACTTGTCTTTTTTGCTGAGCCAAAAATACAATGTATTTCAGACTGAAACTTTCGAATTTTTTGAAACGTTTTAAAAAAATTCAAAAATGGCTCCCTGTTCGCCCGGGTGCCATTACTATTATTCGCGCCCAATCTAACATACACAGGATTACAGTGTCAACGGTAAGCAGTAGACCTTTCCACTAAAAGAACAGTAGTAGTTGACGGAGACCATTATCTCTTCTTCAGCTCTTCAGCATCTGAATTGAAACGGCCCGAGGCACCAGCTAGCGAGCTAGCGTCGTTTCGGCTCCCCGCCACCGAATCGATCGGTCTTTTTATTTCGTGGATAAGAGACGGCGTCCTCGTCCCTGCCGATCTGCAGGGTCTTGCGATGCCACGGCAGCCGCCGCCGGTGGAGGCTGCGGCAGAGGAACCGAGACGCGTCCGCACCCCGGTTGACAACGCGAGTGTGCCGGCCTCGCGCTCCGCGGTGCCGGAGGCTTCAATCCCCCATGGTTTCCTCTTCCTGCATCGCAAACCAGACGTGTTGTAAAAGCTACAACCCACGAACAACCGAATAACCGATGAACAGGACAGCGAGGACTAGGAGCATGGATTAGTAGTTACCTTCGGCTGTGGAGCATGGCAGGGAACAACCGATGAACAGGACAGCCAGGACTAGGAGCGCCAGACCGCGTCTCACTCTCACCATGATCCTCCACTACGGATATCTTCTCAGCGATACTGCTTGAATTAGCTAGCTAGCTTGTGTTTAGGGCTCGCCGCTCGCCTTGGTTGGGTTCATGCGGATATCCAAATTTGTTAGATTGTTTTATAGTTGTACTGAAGGAGCTATGGCCGCTCGTGCTCCGGTGGTCAAAGTCGTCCCTTGTGCTCGATGCATGGGCACACCGCACCTAGGCTGCCATATGAGTCCAGTCTCTATCTATCACTATCAGTACTGTCCATCCATCGCAAGCGGATGTGTGTACACGGCTTGGGACGGAAATTCAAATGGCAGGCTGGTGCATGCAGCAAACTGGGACAGAAGTGTGCTGCAATTATCTTACTCTGGAATGGGTTTGAAGTCAAGAATTTTTGGCTCTCGCATTAAATAAAATTGTATACTCTAGCCAGTCTGCCTTGAAGGAAGTTCAAGCCAGAGGCTGATCCAGTAAAACATTAGAGGGTGTGGGCACGATCCAAAATATTTGCACCAAGGTAAAAAGTTGGCAAGCGAATAGTATAAATAGCCAATTGATTCACAACATTGTCATTCAACACATCAATTTTGATTTGCGTAATTCCAATACAAATAGTTTAAATATGAATAAAGTATTACATGATGAAATATTGCATGAATAGGAAATTACATCACTAACATTTTGTAACTCTACGCCATCATGAAATTTCAACTATGTCATCTTAACTCACTTTTAAAAACATATCTATGTCAATAAATGTCACTATGCAATAATTTAAGAGCTCATCAACCATACTATTTCTCAACTTATTTTTCACTAAACTCATTGCACAAAATACTCTTTCAACACTCATCGTCCCCACCCGTAAGAACAATACCAATATGAGAAGTAAGTGTACTTTCTCATAGCTAAAATACTTTTTCACTAGTACAGAACGACACATCGGATACCCCTCTATGAAAACGGCACGAGTTAGGCGACGGAAAATCGCGCTTTCCGCGCGGCCGACGCGTACAAGCCTGGCCTGGGCCGCGGCTGGGCCGCCAGCATTGGCAACGGACATTTTTCTTTCTCCGTCACTCATTATATTGACAACGGTCTTTTAAATGACCCGTTTCCAATAGTTACCTCTATGGTAACTGATAGATTTTTCCAACCGTTGAAAATGTTGACACATGGAGGCTAACGAAGGGGCATATGGAGAGGTGGGCGGAGCAGACCCGAGTATAAATGGCGAGAGGTACCAGCAGCGGTGTATTTGAAGCCCCAGTCCATCTCCTCTCGTTTTCCAATCTTCTCCAGATCCCCTCCGTCCAAATCCATGGCGAGAGGTACCAGCAGCGGTCGCGGCCGTGGACGAGGGCGCGGCCGTGGTAGGGGGAGCAGAGGCAATGTCACATCGTCGGTGTCGCCCTCACCGTCCGCTGAAGACCTGGCCCCGGAGTTGCGTGGCTTCAAGTTCTTGGTTATCATGTACAAGAGTATCGAGGGGCGCCTGAGGCTCCCGAGGGCGTTCGCGGAGAAGTTCCAAGACAGTATGCCAAGTACCATGCATCTGAAGATGTAGAACTGCGAGAACGGCAGCTGGGCGGTGAAAATGGTCGTGAGTGCCGGGGGGAATTTGTACCTCAGCCAGGGATGGAAGTCTTTTGCCCAAGCGTACAAGCTTGAGCCTTTTTGTGCTTCGAGTTCGACGGCGACAACGGGTTCTTCATCAAGATCTTCGACGATACTTTATGCCGGAGGGAGGCCCTGGTGTATAGCTGAAAAAGAAAAGGGGAGATTGAAAGAACATTTATTTATCCCTCCATGTTTTGTGTGTTAGATAACAACACTGGTGATATTTTTAATATGATGCTAAGTGTTACAGGTTTGAAATGTTTTTCAACAGTGACGACGAGCCCGAGTCATCATCAGCAACAGCTAGTAGCATTAGCTAGTAGTAGTATATGTAATTGTTTACTTCATTACTAATATCAAGTTCGTATGTAGTTTAGTCATCTTTATTATTAATATATGTATCCTATGTGGTTCAGTACCGTTTCCTAATTGGTCTATGCGTTCATATGTAATTTAGAGTACCTGTTAGTAAGTCTACTCTCTCGCTGGTATAAAAGCAATGGAAACGGTTATATAAAATGTTTGTTGCCACTGCCGACTCTAGCAAGTCATCAGTCTCATTATCACTCTCTCACTGTCTCTCTTCAGACCCTGCCGCCGCACACTATGGTTTTTAACTCTCCTTACTCTCTTTAATGGCTTCCTCTGCCGGCGTTTCTATATCCGGCCATCGCGGCCGTGGCTCTAGCGGCAGCACCGATCTAGCGGCAGCCCTTCGTGAGGGAAGGTCGATCTAGAGGCGACCATGCGTCCCCTAGTGATGCGGCAGCGCCACCATCTGGCGCCCTCCTCCTCCGGTGATGCCCGACGTCTTTTGAGCCAGGCCGATGTGGAAGTTCATGAGGTTGTGTTGCAGCACCTCCGGCGGATCTACCAGCAGAAACCCATCTGGAGGAGGAAGTGGCCAATCTGGAGGAGGTGGTCGATCTATAGGTGGTGTCTGATCTGGAGAAGGAGGAGGAGGTGGATGTCGACGAAGGAGAAGGAGGAGGAGGTGGTTGCGTCGCAGCACGCTGGTAGCATCGCAGCGCATGTGGCAAAGGCCTGCACCTCCTCTCCCGCCGGGTGAAAGGTATAAATCTTTCTGTGACCGGCTGTGATGCCGATGAACTGGAGGTTCTACGTATGAGCATTTTATCACATAAACAAATTCACTCACAAACATGTGTACATATTATTACAAGTATATAAACATAGAGATTCAATGCCTAGTGCAAATTCACACACACATGTTCCGATAATTACAAACACTTATTGTTAAAGCACCAACTGTACAAACTAGTTAAACACCGACATCCAAGGCCTATTGCAATTCTCCTAGGGCATTCTTGCACCAAGGGCAGAGTATTTCCTGCCATGTTGGACGTAGCCCGTCCTTCATGGTTAGATCTTGCGATACAACTCATAGGTCACGTACCCATCTATTGCTGCATAGTCGAGGTTTACTCTCTGCAGAGGCTTGCACTCCCAAAACTTGTGTTGCTCTGATGGGAACTCCTTCTTCATGTTGGACTATGATCTGTCGATGAGGTACGCCGCTAGATTGCCCATTCCGTCCCTCTCGTCTCCACCGTTGATTTTGTATACTAGTTAGATGTCCACGTAGTACTCCGCTGGAATGTGGAATCCGGCATGAGAAAGCATGTTGCGGTCGTTGGTTATGTCCACGCTTGCAAAGGTGATATTCTTGTGTTCAAAGAATTTGCCCAACGCTAGAAAATGTTTCTTGGACCTGCACCAGTGGAACACGAGGGCATGCTGGCGCAAGGCGAGCTGCAGGACAGCCATGTCCCGACGATTACGGGTGTACTCGATGTCAAGGCCGACGAACAGATACTTCTCCTCTGCTATCATACTTGTCGAGGATCCGCTCCACTGTATGCTCCTCGTTTGTATACATCACCTACAGAACGGTGGTGTCGCGGGCACGGACGGTAGTTGTCTCTGTTGTTCTGTTGCGGTCGCCCATGGCTGGTGGGAGATTGTGGTGGAACGAGGAAGAAGAGACAGAAGGATTGAGAACTGTCTGCCACAAATTAGAGACAATGGCAACCGAACAGAGCAGTTACTGGATATTTGCCACCGATCTTAGCAGTTGCTTGAAAATGGCAACCAAACAGAGCAGTTGCTGGAAAATAGCCACCAATGTTCTTTTATATCCAGATGCATTTTGTATATTTCGCTAATCTTTTTTTTTCACGCAGGAGTTTATTTTGGCAACACTGCATAAAAGTACCAACGTACCATTCCGAGATCCAGAAACCTTGAGGCACGGAAACTTCAGGGATGCTGGTCTTGTAGCAGGTGAATGGACAAGGATGTCGCCTAGAGGGGGGTGAATAGGCGATTAAAACTTTTCCGGTTTAGGATTGAAAATTATGGAATAAAACTAGGTGTTTAAATTAATAAGCCCACCTATGTGCACCAACAACTTATGCTAAGCAAGACAAGCAACAAGGTGATAGCAATAAAGAAACTTCAAGCACGAAGGCTATCACAATGTAAAGTGCATAAGTAAAGAGCTCGAGTATAAAAACAACCGAGGCACGCGGAGACGAGGATGTATTCCCGAGTTCCTCCTTTTCAGGGGAGTACGTCTCGTTGGAGAGGTGTGAGCCACCACAACAGGTCGGTATCAACGCCACAAATGCTTCACCTTCTTCTCCGATGAACCTCACCACAAAAGGTTTGGTTCACCTTCCACTATCGGAATCATTCAAGGCGGAATCCAGAGCCTTTACAACAACAACCTGGGGCACAACCACACAACTGGATTGGGTGCTCCCGAATGGCTACATTGACCACAAAAGGTCTCAACCACCAAAATGGCGTCTAGGGTTTAATGACCCAAGAGTAACAAGCTCACGAATTTCATTTCCACGAATCCTCATGGAGAGAGCAAACCGATGCAACAAAATGCAATGGCAAGAACACAAGAAGTGTTCAAGTCCTTCACTCTCAAATTCCAACAAATCAACAAATGCTTATGGAGGAATAAGAGAGGAAGAACAATGGTGGATAAACACCAAGAACTCCAAGATCAAGATCTACTAGGTTCCCCTCACTTAGAGGAGAGATGGATTGGTGGAATTGTAGATCTAGATCTCCTCACTTTTTCTCAAAGATATGCAAGAATCATGGACGGGATTAAGAGGTAGGCAAGCTTTTCCAAAGGTCAACAGTGGAGGAGAGAGAGGAAAAAACAAGCTCAAAAAGTTGGAGAACCATTGGGGAAAAAAGCCCCTTAAATAGGTCCCCTTAAAAACTGGAAAAAAGTGACCGTTTGAGGGGAATCTTCACTTCATGCGCGAGCCCGGCCTTGGGCCGGCCAGGCCGGCCAAGGGGGGTTGGAAGCCCGGCCTAGGACCAGAGGGGGTCGGCCTAGGGCCCGGCCTAGGCTGGCTAACCACCAGAGAACACTACAACATGAAAACGAGCATATCTTGATCGTCCGGACACCCTTTTCGATGTTCTTGGTCTCGTTGGAATCACCACAATGATCAATTCAAGATTATAGAGAGAAACATCATAGTCCAACAAGGCAGGATAAAACCAAATGGTGAAAGGTAAAACCTTTCTATTAAAGAACAACCGGTAAATCCTCCACCACCAAGAAACCAACAAATTTTTCATCAAGACTCCGTTTTCTATGATCTTAGGTTTGTTTCGAAGATAATCACAAGACCTACAAGATAATGCATATACACATCATAGTCCATCATGTGAGGAGGAAACCACAAGGAGAGAGTTTGACCTCTCTAGAAAAGATAAGTCGGTAAAACCTCCAACATAAAAAACGCAATAAGATATGCATATAAAATCCATTTTTGATGAACTAGAGCTTGGTATGGAGATGAACACAAGCTCTAAATCCTCACATAGATAAAATCAAAATAAGAACCAAGAAAGATGATATGCCAAGTATGCAAAGGTTTGAGCTCTCCACAAAGATGCGATCAAGTTACTCACTTGATAGTCTCTCTTGATAGTACACCGTCTATCCTATAACTCGATCTCCCACTAACACCAAGAGATCGGTAAAATAGAAACCCTATCAAGATCATACATTTGACTTGCGCATTCTATATGAGCTAGATGATGACAATCTTGACTCTCTCAAGTTGGAACACCTTTTTTGATTGTGCTTACTTGCACATGCTTGATGAAGACTTCTCCAAATTTGAATTGCCCATAAAAGGAAGAGCTTACACATGGAGTAATATGCAGCAAAGCCCTCTTCTTGTTCAGTTGGATTGGTTTTTTACCTCCACTAATTGGACTCTTGTTTACCCAAATACTGGGGTAAATCCTCTTGCTAGAACAGTTTCTGATCACATTCCGTGTATTATTAATATTGGTACTAAAATACCAAAGGCCCAGATTTTCCGTTTTGAGAATTACTGGATTAGACAGCCGGGGTTTATGGAGTTAGTGCAGAGAATTTGGGATATTGCCATCAATGGAAATGCAGCGAAAGTGATAACTTATAAGCTGAAATTGCTTCGAAAAGCATTGAAAAAGTGGAGCGGAAATTTATCTCAGATGGATTTATGTATTGAGAATTGCAACAAACTGATCTTACTGCTAGATGAGTTGGAGGAAGCTAGAGAGCTTCATATCTCTGAATGGAACTTCAGGCGAATTATCAAGGATAGATATTTACATCTCACAAATTGTAAGAGGGACATTTGGAAGAATAGATGCACAATCAGATGGGCCAAGTTAGGAGATGAAAATACATCCTTTTTCCACTCCATGGCTACTATTCGATATCGGAAAAATAGCATTGCCAAGTTTATTTTGCCAGATGACAGAGAGGTGATCGAGCATAATGAAAAGGCAGCTATGTTGTTCTCTGCCTATAAGGACGGGTTGGGTCAAAGCAAGCCAATTGTCTTTCCGGCAGAATTGGAAACACTTCTCAGTCCAGTGGATGGTCAGCATGAGCTTTCTGGGGATTTCACACAAAAATAAATTGATGAGGTTATTGCAATAATGCCGGCAGATAAAGCGCCAGGCCCTGATGGGTTGATACCAAGATGATATGGGGTGGCCTGATCTTCTCAGTGAGCTGCGGGTAGGTGGATGATGGTGAAAGATAACTTGTGAGAATCCGACAAACTCTCCGGCTGCTCCCCTGTTGCCAATGCAACAGCTCTTCAACTCAATGGATATTCGTGACGCCTCACACCGGTGCAACGTAGCCGCCGATCACGAAGCGGTTTCTGTAATCTACTAATTCCTAGTGGAACAACAGATCACACTCAAATTTCGTAACAATATCCTCCAGATCGCAACAAAGTGGAGGGGTTGAATTCCTGATCGCAACAAAGAGGAATTCTGATAGATGAATACTTAGCAATCCAATCTAGAGTTTAACATAAAACTTGGTCTTCCTAAAATCTGGACGCACCCCTCTATTTATACAAAACGGGTGTACGGCAGGCAAATAAAAATCTGGCTCGTTTAGAAGTCCGGCCCTCGGCCCCACCTTGCCTCACGCCTGGGCTTTTCCTCGTGTTGGTGCGCATGGCCCAGTAGTTCACAGCAAAACAAGCTTGGCCGACATATGCAAGCGCACATACATGCATCGATCCTTGGCTAGCATGCATGCACCAAATGCACACGTTCTTTGACTTCTTGGAGGCAATACGTGAAGGCACATGGCTGCAGGGTCCCACTTGTATGCATAAGAGATTAGCACATGTACGTAGATGTATTAGCTCAGCCAATTTCTTGCATCTTGTGGTCGCCGTCCTCGCGTGTCTGCTGGTCGCCGTCCTCCGCCATTTTAACGGATGCTAAATCTAATCAAACAATAATACAATGATTTAGATAGTATATAATTCTGAGGTATTAAACTATTATTTTTAGCTAGGATTAAATTCACCTGATAATAATCTTCAGTTAGGCTTAATATTTTCTTTCAGTTCAAACATCAATAATTGCTATAATTTATAGATATATCCTCATCATGGGTTTAATGGGAAATTTATTAAAACATGTTGGAACATTGTTAAGCATGATTATTACAAGCTGTGCATGGATTTTCAAAATGGTTTCCTGGGTCTGCAGAATATAAATGATTCTCTGATCACATTGATACCAAACGTGAATGCTCCTTTAGGTCCTAATGACTTCAGGCCGATATCTATACTTAATATTAGCCTGAAAATCATCACTAACCTGTTGGTGAACAGATTGCAGACCAAAATTTTGCAAATAGTGCACAAGAACCAATATGGCTTCCTAAAAACCAGAACAATACAAGATGCCTTATCTTGGGCTTTTGAGTATATTTTTCTATGTAAGTAGTCCAAAAAACCAGTCATAATATTCAAGATTGATTTCTCCAAAGCTTTTGATATGATGGAACATGCTGCTATTTTGAAGATCCTGCATTTGAAAGGTTTTGATAATAGATGGATAAGATGGATTGATGATATTCTTAAATAAGGGACCTCTTCTGTTCTGTTAAACGGTGTGCCAGGTAAAAAAATTGAAACTGCTGATTTGTTTCAGACAATGATCAATAACCAATTTCAGCTTGGTAATCTAGTAGCACCTCTGCAAATCCCGAATAACAAATTTCCAGTGATACAATACGCTGACGACATGATTGTGGTGATGGAAGCCTGCCCTGTACAGGTTGCTTTGCTTAAACGGCTCATTAATGATTTTGCTGATGCCACGGGTCTGACAGAAATCCAATATGGTTCCTATAAACTGCCCGGATGATCTAGCAACTCAACTGGCAGCTATCCTTGAGTGTCAGATTGCAGGAATGCCGTTCACTTACTTAGGTATACCTCTGGGTACCACAAAACCCACGATACAAGACCTCTCTCCTCTCATAGATAGTGTAGAGAGACGTTTAAATGCCTGTTTGAGATTCTTGACCTATGCGGGTAGACTCACATATGTGGATTCTGTCCTTTCGGCCCTGCCCACCTTTTACATGTGTACTATGAAGATCTAGAAAACAACAATTAAATCTTTTGACAGAGTC
Organism: Poa pratensis; assembly: GCA_947311845.1. NCBI lineage: Eukaryota > Viridiplantae > Streptophyta > Magnoliopsida > Poales > Poaceae > Poa > Poa pratensis. The sequence goes on along the minus strand of CAMZMU010000038.1, from coordinate 76,714,978 downwards.
AGAAGACATGGCATGTGGGCTAAAGGAGATTGGGAACACAAATCGCAAGCTTTGGTCGCTTGGGATACTGTATGCAGACCTAAGGACAAAGGTGGCTTAGGGATAATCAATTTGGAATTGCACAATGATGCTTTGTTGTTGAAACATATGGACAAGTTCATGAATAAAGCTGATATCCCCTGGGTGGATCCTGTTTAGCATTCTTACTACTCTGATAAGGTGCCACATGCTGCCCCAACGGCTGGTTCTTTTTGGTGGAAGGATGTTCGTGCACTGTCATATCATTACAGAGGGGTACATCTTGTGTGCCAGGTCCTGGAAATTCAATATTTCTTTGGAAAGATAGGTGGGAAGGCAATGAACTGTTAGCGCTTCAATTTGAAAGATTATTTCCTTTTGCTTTGGACAAGGACATTTCTCTCAAGAAGGCGCTTGAAGTGGACAATATTTCTCAGTTGTTCTTCCTCCCCATGTCAGAGCAAGCTTTCCAAGAATTCAACGTACTTTAGGCCAGGGTTCAAGAGCTGCGTTTTGCTGTCAGAGCTGATACTGACAAGTGGATTTATTCCATGAATAAAGGAAATTACTCATGTGCTAGCTATTACAAATTCCTGTTTCAAGGCCTTGCGTCAGAAACTATTTTTTGACAGTTATGGAAGAGCAGATGCATCCCAAAACTCAGAGTTTTTGCTTGGTTGATGATTGTAGATAGAATTAACACTCATGACATGATGATTAGAAGACATTGGCATTTGAACTCAAGCCCTAACTGTGTCCTCTGCAATTCGGCGATGCTTGAAACAAGAGATCATCTGTTCTTTGAGTGTGCTTTCACGGCTAGATGTTGGAATCACCTAAACATCCTTTGGCATCGAGCTGATAGTATTTCAGAGGCTTTTGTTGCGGCCAAAAATTCTTTCTCTGGTCCTTGTTTCATGGAAGTGGTGGTGACGGCCACCTGGAGCATTTGGAAGGAGCCTAATGGTCTTATTTTTGAGAATCAGAGGCCGAGTTTTGCTACCTGGAGGGCAAGATTTAAGCAAGACATTCTTCTCACGTCTCACAGGGTTAAACCCTCCAAACGAGACAGCCTCATCCACTAGATCTCTTTGATCTGAGCTCTTTACTGTTTTTCTTTTGCTAACTACTTTTTAGTCTTTTACATCTCTAGGGTTGATCCTCTCAACCTTGTAATGTAGCTCCTGAACTTTTGTTTGTTGTTGTGTGGAATGAGAAAATAGAAAATTAACCGTGGGGGTTTCCCCTACGGTTTTGCTGGTAAAAAAAAAATACTTCTCCAAATACTCCCCCATACAACATTATGGGAGAGCCTCGCTTAGCTCCATCTTCATGTATCCACTTGCACTTTATCTTCTTCTCTTCATATAGATGATGGCTTGGAGATAAACATGAATGTTCACTCAATCTTCTTTTCAAAGCCGCAATAAGCTCAACTATAGATAACCATTCTTCGTATAAATCCATTGGATAGAATCTTGGTCATCAGATAATCTTCTAGAGTCAACACATGAACTCCAATCTTCTTCATGGACAAGATCTATAAAGATATCTCAATGCAAACATTAGTCCACAGAGATTGTCATTAATTACCAAAACCACACACGAGGGCACATGCACTTTCAATCTCCCCCATTTTGGTAATTGATGACAATATCTTTTGAGAGGGTTTATAATATGGAAATTAACGAGAAAGAACCAATTGTACTAACATCAAATACTACAAAGGTATGTGATGTTAATCCAACAACATATATAGAGCAAACTCCCCCACAAACTATGCACGTGTGTGTGAACATGAATTCATTGCATATATTGTCAACCATTACGGGTGGTGGAGTTTCCACTATATACAAAGCCATGCAACAAATGCTAAGGCAAATTCATAAGAACCAAAGCCGAATTCCATAAACCCTCCAAAACTTCTCCCCCATTGGCAACAATTGCCGAAATAGGCAAAAAGTTTCGGAAGTCCAACATAGTTAGAGTTCCTCCACAAGTTTAACTTTTCTCATAAAATGAGTAGAATCAAATGGACATTTCCATTGATCAATAATAGGAGGAAATCAAGCTATATTGATAATCCAAATATTGCAACTAAATAGCAAAGAGAATTATACCTCAACAAAAGAGGCAAGCAATCAAAGGATTCAAAAAAACCAATTGGACACAAGAAGATTTTATGATAAGATCAACCAAATGTTCAAAAACTCAAGAGAGAGCTCCCCAAGGTACGTGCACAATGTAGGATTTGCATGTCAATATTGTGTGCACAACATGGAATCCTCACTCCCTCCTAGATAATTTTGAACACAAATAAGTGCAAGAGGGCATAGATAGGAAAGAAACAAAGCAACTTGCAACAAAACAATGTTGAGCAACAAGAGCCGGAAGTCATAAATATACCAATAAGATCTTTGCTTAAAAGCATAGCACAAGGCTAAAATTCATCTTAAAAGGATATAGATGAACTTCCAACACAATCTCATCATAGCATCAAAAATATCCACAAGGGATAAGTGAAAGTTGGGATGCTCCGAGAAAGATAACAAGTATCGCAAAAGGTAAATGATTTTGAAAAATCATCAATATTGCATATGCGAGACATAGAGTAGAAAGTGCTAGATTAACATATTTGGGATTGGTGAATCATGGAAATGATTATATATATTCCTCTTGATATGTAATCATCCCGGCTTACTCACATTTGCAATAAAGATGTTTTGCAAGAACCAAATGAATTGCAACAAAAGAGACTCATGCCATGAAACAACCTACATAAGGTTGAAAGCTAGAAAAGTATGCATGAGGTAGATACTTGTTACCGAGATAGCATTGGTGATTTAGAAGATACGAGTTCACGATCAAGCAAACTTGGATCCAATATGCACACGGTGATACCACCTTCCTTATAAATAAGACAAGCTTCCAATGCATCCCCAATGTAACTAAAAAAACTCAAAGTACAAAATGGTACCCAACTCATTGGGTCCAAAGTAGTTAGAGCAACTACAATACATAGGACAAACTCCACATAAATATGTGCATATTGATTTGAAATTGAATTTCATGCACATCTTAGCCATTTAGGATTTGATGGAGTTTATCCTATATATTGGATCAACAAAAGGAAGCATGCCATAAGATATACATATAGTAAATATGCATGCACAAGACTTTCAAGAACAAAACAAGATACAATTTGGACAAAACACCAAATAAACCAAGAAGACACACACAAGTGTGACAAGAAAACGAATTGCCCAAATTATATCAAAGACCCAAATCAACACATGATAGAAGGTACCAATTTGAAAACATACCAAATGAAAATAGGATCAAGGAATAAATCAAACCCTCTACAATTTTCATGATGGCACAAAGTACCAAGACAACAAAATGTTTGTCTTCCAAAGAGACACGTCATCGGGAACAAAAACCAATTTGAAGACAACTAATGTTCAAAAGCATATAGGATAGCTCCCCCAAGATGTGTGCATTATTTATGATCTTGCATTTGAATACAAATGCACACAAATGGGATCATCACTCACCATATATGTTATACAAACACTATTCATGTTCAAGAAAAAGCAATAAAATCGAATGGTGTTCTACTCAATGTAGGATAGCTTACCCAAGAATAGTGCATTATCTAGAACTATGACTTGAATGTGAATGCACAAAATGGGATCATTGCTTTTCCTAACTCAAGAAAGCACAAAACAAATCTTGAGTAGAGCACAAAGGATCCAAAATGATATAAAGAAGACAAAGAGTGTTAACTCAAAACAAAACCTTGGCAATGAAATATGGCAATACAAGAGCAAAAACCAATGTTAATATGATCAGTAAATTTACCACAAATATGATTATCGCTTGTCCAAGACAAGGAATGTATGGAGATATTTCTCGGTGGTAGATGGCAAAGATTTATTCACGATCATACTCACAAAACATAAGCATGTGGCAAAAGATAGGAATTGAAGAACATGCTTAATTAGATAGAGATTCTGGACGGCTTCTCAATTATGATCATGCAAAGCACCAAGAAACTCTCTCACAAACAAGATCCAAAAGATGAGAGACAAAAATCATTTAAGCAAATATGGAACTTGTTAGAGCAACATGCCACATAGGAATAAGATAATTAACAAAATCAATTCTAGGTGGCTAAACCTCACATGTTCACATTTTCTAGGCTTGTAATATGCACAAAGCTCATTACTCTCCCATAATGTGATATCTATTTCTTTTTAAATAAGAGGCAAACAAACCAACTAGATATAATTAATGGACATTATAGAATTTGAATTTCTCATGAGCATGACATACCATATAGAAAAGAGATAATATTGATATATCATCACTAAATGGTATTCCTCATGTACACACATTTTAGGATTGTGAAATGCACGAAGCATATCACTCCCCAAAAATGGAATAGTCCATTAATCTCTCAAAGAGAGCCAAAAAGATAAGATAGCAAATAAAAGCAATAATGCTCAAAACAAATAAATGTTGTGCAAACCAACATACACATTCTTGATTTCTCAAGATAAGTAAGTAGAGAGCACAACACATACAAACACTAGCAAGTTACAAAACCAAACACATGCAAGGGTGCAAGCAACTTTCAATGTATATATGATATAAGCATAAGTTACCGCAAGAAGGAACATTGGATAAGAGATAGAACAATATAACCCAAATGACTTGGCTTGAGAGAATATAATTGATGAAGATCCCTTAATTCTTCATTATGTAGCCAAATCTCCAATGTCCTCCAACACCACCTATTGATCAAGTTTTAGCTTGTTGGTCCCCAACCAAGTTGGATCCTAAGAGGTTAGTCACAATAGGCTTGGCAACCCAAATGGTTCTTTTCTTGACACCACTTTGAGTACCAACATATTTGACAAACACATTGCCAACCTTATCCTTCCAAAGAGAATAAACATTATCAATTATAATGGGGTTGGATAAGTGATACCCACAAGTATAGGGGATCGCTGAAGTCTTCGTTGGGAAGTATTACCCAAATTTATAGTTCGACTCGATGGGAACACAAGAATATCAATAAGACCTTGGCAATTGAGGCGTCACTCTCAACCACACCTGTATATCAATAACTTGCAGCAGTAATAGTGATGGCAGTAGTATGATTCAAGTAACAAGCATAACAGTAGCAGTGAACAAGTGTTTCCCAGTTTTCACCGGAAAAGTGAAAGTGTAACTCAGAGATTTAAAACGTAGGCATGAGGTGATAGCGGGGTGTTGCAAGAATGAGATTGATCATATAATAAGAAACAAATAACAATGGGACCTATCTCTAACTCCGATATATGTAGGTATGTGTTCCATATTTAGTTGTGCGTACTAACCAAGAGAATTTGCACAACATCTATTGTCCAACCTGCCCATTTCACCGGGGCCAACTTGGAACTACAGGTAATTAAGGTCTACCCTTTCGATAGACCGGAACAATGCATTAACACTTCATGAACACATAGAATCCTCAAACTAAAACATCCCCCCTTGTTTTCCCTATATGTCACGTTTAGGGTTCGCAGGTTCAACATAATAGCAGGTGATACACTTTGCAGATAAATACCAAACTCAAATATATGATGGGGCAATATAAGTTCAGTACTGAAATCATGCCACTCGAGCCCTAGTAGCAAGCATTAAACATAGCAAGAGTGCATCAACACAATACAAAAGTATCCTCAAGATAAAACCCTAAAATCCCGAACACCGGGTAGCATTACATGATCAATCTCATTTAATCCCCATCCACCTCACATGCCTACAGCGGACTACTCACACATGGTGATGGTGAAAGGGCTCATGGTCGATGGAGATGAAGGCGGTGATGAAGGCGGTGAAGACGGCCTCCGGATCCCTCCACCGGAGGAGAAATCCTGGATCAATCTGTCCCCGAAACGAAGATCGTGATGGTGGCGGCGTTCTGTTTCGCGAAAACTCCTCTCCTTCTAGGGCACGCACTTTTCTGTATATATGAGGGGGTACGTCGAAGACCGAAGGCGAGGCGGTGCCCGAGGCCCATTTGGGTGGGCCCACGTGGCCAGGTACAGGGGCCGCGTGGGACCCCCCTTTTGGCCCTCGAGCGCTTCCTTGTGTCCATCTTTGGTCCATTGCCTTTCTTTTCCATAAAAATTGACGTGGTATTTTTCCCCGATTTAATTTCCTGCAAAAATAGCCAGAGAAGAGACTTTGCTAAAAACAGCGTCAGATTCAGCAGTTTTATTCAAATATGAGAAGATTCCGGAGCAAATTATGAGGCAAAGTACTTGGAAAAGTAGATGCATTTTGGATGCATCAGCTCCCCCAAGCTTAGCTCGTTGTTTGTCCTCGAACAACTCAAACATAGTGCAGAAGCGATAAAAAGACTTTGACAAGAACTTTGCATTGCATATGTAACACCGTTTAATACCAACAAGCATTCAAAACATAGCTTCAATAACAAATAACAAGATGCTAGCAAAAGTATATCTAGTCAATGTTAAAGCATTTATATTTGCTGCAAGACGAATAACATGTAGTGTCAACACTTGGATAAGTTTGCTCAACTGTAGAAATAAATAAAGATTCTTGCATCGCTATTGATAGGATCATGACAAGATTTTTGAGATCTTTTGATTCTCTCTTTTGTTGACTAGTAAAATCATTGTGCTTACAACCTTGCTCTTAGTTTTATCAAACCCTTTGGCAATCATTAATATGACTCATATGCTTGACCAACTCATGGTTGAAAGTCTAATGCCCCGTGAATACGAGTACCTACACCATGGCTACTCAACTTGGGTCACTAGATAGGTTCGAGTTTTTCAGTCATTGCAAGTAATAATAGCGTCATCAAGAGCGTCAACTGGGGTACCTCTTATCCCAGGACATGGAATAAACCCGTGTCCAAACAACAAGATAAACAGACAATGAACAATCTCAGCACTCTTTTATTTACTATTTGTGTAGCTTTTTATTATGAGGTGCATCACTGAATGTTCACTATAGTATGCTGTAAACTTCCACCATGAATGATGCATGGCTTAGGTTGGCGGCCCAGGCGTCTCTCTAGCCAAATATTCTCACTCAACAAACTTACTAAGTTTCCGCTTTTATTTCGCACATGATAGGCATCCATAGACAAAAGTACATGATATCAACGGAATATAATTTAGTGCAATGTTGAAAGCTTTCCATGTGTCAGCACATTTCAGCTAACTCTAAACCACTAAGCCTGTCAAGCATATGACTTCATGTTTAACATTTGGAAAATTCTTTTATTCTCTTTTAATTGGCAAGTTTAGTAAGCACAATGGGATGCGTAGACCTTTGTTTAAAACCACAATTAATCAATCCATAACCAAGTATTGTCACTTAATATTATTTCACTTGCATCATCATATAACATACTAGAACACGGAAAAGATAAACTTTTGCTACCACTTTACTAGATGTCAAAGAAATTATGATGTGCACACTTGCTGTTATTAAAAAGTCCACATAAACACGGCAAAGGTGTCATACCTTTCATCCACTTCATGCACCATCAACTCATCATCGTTGTTCTCCTCTCCCATCTTGAACTGCGCAATGAAAACTCAAATCTGCCGGAAAATGTCACTGCATACAGTACTGTTTTTACCCTACCTAGACACCTCAGAAAAATCTCATATTTTACGTGTGTGTAGGTTATGATGTGTTGCAGCAGTGGTTAAAATTTCAGCTCAATCGGAGTTACAGAGAAAAAAATGAAAAATAAAACAGCGAGCAGATTTCAGCAATTTCTGCACCTCCGTTTTTGCGTTTGTTTCAAGAAAACGAAAATATTTTTGTTATTTTTCGTTCTAAGAAACAAAAGACAAACAACCAGAAGTAAAAGAAACTTATCATAGCAATATAACGGTGATATAAAACAATGAATGGAGAGTAAGAGAAGTACTCCCCCAAGCTTGCGATCAAGCTAGTATCCTGGGTAGTTGCCGTATCCACTTCCACTTCCAGGGTAGTAACTATATGGGTAGCCTTGCATGCTTGGGTACAGGGGCTCCGCCTGAGGTATGTACCCCTGTGTCTCTGGAGCTTGTGGCTCCTCCTGAGGCGGCGCCTCTTCCACTATCCATTTTCCGGTACTCCTGTAAAAAAGGTCAGTACGGGGGAGCCTAATGGACACTCGCTGCCCACTAGTGCTCAAATAGTTATACAGATAATGTTCCCCATACAACGTACTTATATCCATGCGAGTAGTCAAAGCAAAATCAAGTAATTTGGACTCTCGCACTAGAGTACCCATGTTATCACCATATCCTCTCTCGTTTTTAATGTAATTGTACACCATAGTAGCAATAGCACCAGCATAAATAGGAGTTTGATCAGTAATATTTCTACTCACAGCAGTATGCAAAGATCTAGCAAGTATGACTCCCAAGTTATATTCACACGGTGTATTTTCTTTTGCACATTTTAGTAGATAAACCATTGGTCCAGTGCAAGCAGAATTGTTATCCCTAGCAAGAAATCCTCTTGCAAGAAACAACGCAAAATATCTCAAACTTGGGTGCTGTATATGAGTAAATTTACCCCTATTTAATCTATCATGAGAGTTTACAGATATAGTATGCCAAAACTCAACAAGCTCATGGTTGGTATCAGCACGAGTTTCACTCCAACTCCCTGAATTTTCTACACCAATAGCATTGCAAAATTCCCCTAGAGACATAACAAGGCGCTCACCTCTCATAGTGAATTTGCAAACAAAGGTAAGAGAAGGTGCCTTACTTTTCTTCCTGTGCTTGTAGGGCTCCGGTCCCTCAAACCTGAATGTAGAGAGAAATTCCCGAGAGAGTTCCTCATATGTATCTTGTGGGTTCTGAGCAAACCGAAATAAACCAGTTGTAGAGCGAAGGTGTCGAAGTCCTCTTTGATTCCCCATTGCTCAAGAACATAGGGATCTTGCCATCTTGTTGTATGGATCTTAAACTTCTCCCCTACAAAGACTGCATCATCCTCCCAAAGATGGTGGTCATCATAATTGAGGGAGACTTTACACACTCTTCTTCTTGGTCTTGGGCTCATCCCAAGCAATGTCTTTCCCTTGCTAAACATGATACCTTGCTGCCCAAAAACAATATTCAACAAAAATCAAAGTGTAACACCGTAAAACAACATTAAGCCGTCCATAAATAGTCTCCACATCAATATCATGCATCAATATCAACTAAAAACTTGAATCTATGGATTTCTTAAGCATAAAAGGGTGATACCTAGTGCAGCAAAATACTTCATGCATGAGGCATAAGAACAAAAAGTAATTGGATGAGTGGAGGAGTCACATACCAATGAGCAATCCCACCAAACAGATTTGAAAAATCTGCCCTAAACTTGGAGATCCAAGGATAGCAGGAAGAGAGCTCGAGAAAATTTGGGAAAAATACCTGGGGCTGGTTTCCTGTCGAGGGGAAGGAGATGGGCACTGGATACTCACCTAACCCCCTCTGTGGGCCAAAATAGTGGGTCCCACGCGGCCAGGTACTGTGGCCGCGTGGGACACCCCCTTTTGGGCCCTGGTGGCCCTCTGGTGTCTCCCTTTTGGCTGTTAGTTCCTCTGGTAAAATAACTTACCTCCCATTTTTTCTGGAATTTTTAGAGACAATTCTCTGAACAGAATTTTTCAAACTTCATATGCTGGAATTTCTGAACTTTGAAATAATTATATCCATGTAATTACTCTAAAATTCTATAATGAATACAACTAAAAATGCAATAAAAATTTTATGGGAATCAAGTTTGCATCATTTCCACATTAGAATGAGGTTGATCAAGTCTCATTAATAATATGTAAAAGATATAACACAAGATTCTTTATTTTATATGTATTCTGAGCAATTTCAAGTCACCTCATATTTGATTGGAATAGTTCCAATCATTAAGATAGCATATTTTGGTTCAGGAGGTGGCAATGCAAACTCAAAGCTTCCTATTATAAGAGTATTCCTTTTAATGGAGTTCACACTCTGGCTTACCATAGTAACAGATTTCTTCTTAGGAAAATAGATAGTGTGCTCATTTCCCTTGACATTGAATGTTACCTTGCTCTCAGTGCAATTTATAACAGCCCCTGCAGTGTTTAAAAAGGGTCTTCCAAGAATAATAGACAAATTATCATCTTCAGGCATTTCTAACACAACAAAGTCTGTAGGGATTAACACATTAGCAATAGAGATAGGGACATCCTCACATATTCCTATAGGCACAGCAGTTGATTTATCAGCCATTTGTAATGATACTTCAGTTGGAACCAATTTGTTTAGGTTAAGTTTCTTATATAAAGAAAAAGGCATAACACTAACACCAGCTCCTAAGTCACATAGAGCATATTTCACGTAAGTTTCTTTAATATGACAAGGAATAGTTGGAATACCAGGATCACCACGTTTTTCAGGCATTTTCCCTTTAAAGGAATATTCAGCAAGCATAGCAGTTATTGCATCAGTAGGAATCTTTCTTTTATTAGTCACAATGTCTTTCATGTATTTGGAATATGGAGGGATTTTAATAGCATCAACAAGAGGAATTTGCAAACACAAAGACTTAATCAACTCAAAGAATTTCTCAAATCTAGCATCATCCAAAGTTTTTATTACCTCTTGGGGATATGGTATGGGTTTTTATACCCACGGATCCCTATCTTTACCTCTTTGTGGATTAGGATGGCTCTTCTTCTTATTCTTCTCAGTAGATGGTGGAGGGTCTTCTTTATCATTAGGTTCAGGTTCTTGAATATTTTCATCCTCTTGTGGCTCTTCTTCAGGTGAAGGTGATTCTTCTTCTTCATTATTATTATCTTCAGTCTCAGCATCAGAAATAGAAATATCCTTATCTTGCTCTTCAGAGTCATCAATGTCCTTGTTTTCATTGGGAGATTTTCCTGCAGAAGATTTCTTCTTGAGAGCTTCTTGTTCTTTTCTCTTGGGATGGTCTTCAGGAAAATCAGGATCCTGAGTACTTGCACCTCCCCTAGTGATAAACCGATCTCCGTTTCTGATGTGGTAATATCAGCAACGGAGATATTCTTTCCTCCGTTACCCATATATGAGCAACGGAGATCTTTTCAGCCTCCGTTACCATTGTGTCGGGCCCATCGACCGACTAGCGCGCGCGCGCACTCGCGGAAGCGCGCGGAGCTCATTTTTCCGTCGCCTAACTCTCGCCGTTGCCATAGAGGGGTGTATATTAATCTTATTTTCCCAAGGTCCAAATCTTGTTTTTATAATGATAAGCCAATTGACAATCACTAAGAAGACAAAAGGATTAAATACCACGATGTACACTGCCAGGTACTGTAAGTGATATAACAAGGAATCCATTGTTTCGACATTACGTGTCATATGCCTATGCGATTGTACTGCTATAGATTCCAATAGTTTGGTTAAGGGATACCCACAAGATAATTAGTGAAAAGTGTAGATATGCATTGCAGTTAAACAACACGATTTCATATGAGTCATCAGATCTCATTCGGGGGAAGAGGTTGCTCTGCTGTTTTGAAATAGAGCCATTGGAGATGACCAAATATAAGATCGATTGGAAGGTAAAAGGTAGTCACTCCCACAAAGAAGTGAACAAAGCACCGGCGTCGGTATAAGCATATTATAACAAGAATCCCGACAAAGATGACAATGACAATGGTGAGATCGTTTAGATGCATTGGCATGTGTGAATTCATAATTTATCATAACTCATCTAGTTTCAACATACAATAAGTGGGCAACCTCCGGTGAGTCACATCCTAGAGGTATCTCCCGATTTGGTTTTGGTCGGATGTGCGAGGCCGACAGGTCTGGGTCGGGCATGTCTCATGGCAAATGTCTTGATGGTATTTGGCGGGATGCATGGGATGGAATGGACGTATATCCGAGAGAAGGCCTACCCTTTGGCTTGCATCTAGAGCCGGTGTTTGTGATGACTAGTGCACCGAGGTGAAGGTTCCGACTTTCTTCCTCCAACTCAGCGGGAAAGCCTAGATCCATGGATCGGATAATGGTTGAGCTACTGCATGGGGGCATCATCCTTTGAGTTGTGCATCAGACGATGAGATGAGTGGATTAAGTAGAGGGCCACATGGTGGTTGGCGTGGTAACGATGAGGGTAAAGAGTGATTGTTTGGTCACGGAAGGAATTTGTTAGTCGGCTTCTGTTCCGGCGTGTCCGACTCATCTTCCTTTAAATTCCCTAGGTACGGAGTTAGAGTAGTTGCCCAAGCGGCGAAGATGATCTGCGAGAGGTGGTCCATTCATGACGATTTTCGTCGGCGTGAGTCTTGAACCTCTCCTCTTTGTAGTTCACCATGAGAATCTGAGCTGCCCGTTTTTGTGCGAAGGCCAGATTGTTTGGCATGAGCTGGCGTGGGCCCGTTTAGGTGGTCATTCTTCGGTGAAATCAGAGTCGCTCGAGAGCATGTCGACGACGATGCTCATTTCAGAAGTGTGTCCGTGCAGTTTATGTTGGTAAGCAAGATTTTTTGTGTGTGCCGTCACGACCTCGTGTTTCATAACAGTCGACGAGAGGGTTCGTGCCGATTTGCTGGTAATTATAGGTCAACTCCATTTCTCTTAATCAAGTAATTAATTAATGAAGATGACGAGTGTTTTGTCTTGTCAAAGTAAAATGGTGCTAAACCGGATATTCACAACGGGTAGTGGGTGCAGTACCCAAAAAACAATTTTTCAAATATCAAAAAATTCAAAATAAAATTTTTGCATGTAGTCCAACACATTTCAAGTCAGCACAAAAGGTTACGCGAAGATTTTTTTTTGCAACCTGTGCAAAAAAGACAAATTCGGACATACCGAAATGTATATATACGTGTCAGAATTTTGTCTTTTTTATACAGGTTGCTAAAAAAGTTTTTTCACCATGCCAATTTTTGTGCTAACACATCACGCTGTAATGTACATCCGGATTTTTTTTGGAATTTTTTGACATTCTAAAAAAAACCAAAAATAAATTTAGACCACTACCCAAATCGCCGCCTCCGGTGCTAAACCTGCTTCATTTTGCTTGAAATGGCAGCTCATGAGCCGAAAAGAAATATGCGGTGTCCTATCTAGATGGTCGATGTAGCTAGGCATACTTGACGCGATATGGAGGTGTGCATGGTGCATGCTGACTTGCTGAGCGTCGGGGCGCAGTGTCATCGGACTTTGCCGTCTTGGGGTAGCCTTCCTCGCTCTGCCAGCTGCGTGACTTGACGATACGAGACCTGCAGCTGCAGCTGCAGCAAAGCCAGAGCACCAACCCCGTCAAAAATTCAATGCAGCACGATGCCTTCGACGACAAGGTGCTCATCTCTATCGTTGAGCTGCCTGCCTATAAGATGTGGAGAAGTGCATACCCCAGGAGCATCCATTCAGTCCATCTCGTTCCTCTCTTGTGAAAAATGGCGTCGATAGTGTTTTGGTTTGGGACTTGAGCTAATGGAGAGAGGGCGAACGAAGCAGAGCCTCTGAGAATCGTGGGAATGGGTGTGCAGAGAAAGCCCGTCGCCGGCCGGCCGGCCGTGGATCTCGGCGGTCTACGGCTTTCCTACGCTATCCATTCCGATGATTCTCAGCCGCTCCTTCCTTCGCTTGCATCCTTCCAGATGTACCGATTCTGTGACGAAACCGTTTTGGCAAATGTTGTACTGCTGCTCTGTCATTGCTCGATGAGATTTGTTTTGACAGTAGACATGGTTTTTTTTTTAGCGGGTGACAGTACAGCTCGGCGGGCTTCCTTGCATTACATACTTCGGTTCGGTAAATTCACACGAATAATAGGGAGATTATAGCAACTAAACTGATGCCCTAACTACCCGCATGGTCTAAATGCTCTGCGCTTCTTTATTGCGTAAGGAAATACTGAATGATCTGATTCTACCTAAGTAGGAGTAGTGTCAACGGTAAGCACTGGAGTAGTACAACTGACGGCTACAATTATTTCGTCAGTCCCTTATTAGCACCAGAAATTAAGCAGAGCAAGCAGTGCTGCACACCAGCGTCCAGCGTCATTCGGCTCAACACCGCACCGGTCTTTTCATTCCATGGCTAAGAGACGGCGTCCGCGTCCCCGCTGATCTGCACGGTCTTGGTGTGCCGTCGGCGGCGGCGGTGGTGGCGCCGGCGTCAGAGGAACGATGACGCGGCCGCACCCGAGACAATACGAGTGGACCAGCCCCCTGCCCCGCGGCGGCGGTGGCTGACTTCCCCCGTGGTTTCCCTCCCAACCAGCTGCATCGCAAAATCAAACATGAAGAGCGTATAGTACGCTTGGGAGAGCGGACGATCTGAACTCAGCGGCAGCTGTCCTGGGCAGGTGGCAGCAAATTACTGGTCCAGTGCTTTCTTGAGTTCCGCGTCAGAAAAGCATGGGATATTGCCAGCGACCTGTAATACGCGTATAATACGCTTGTAATTAATGCTGGCTGTGCCGCTGAGTTTAATGCGCAGGGGTGGTGCACTTTCCGGGCTGGGCCCGAGGCGTACCATGATTGCTTCGAGTAGGGGTCCAAGGACTTGCCTGTTTACACCACTGTCTGCTTTAACTATGTAACTTAGGCCGGTGTCAATGCATCGTCTCTTATCACGGTATCATAGGAGTATTAAATATTTAAAATACAACTAGTACAATGCATTGTTTTCTATTTGTTGTATCTATATTTATTGCTTTGGGGCTCATGCATGCATATGATTGGGTGATACGTCTCCAACGTATCCATAATTTCTGCTGTTCCATGCTTATATTATACCATTTGCTACATGTTTTATTTACACTTCGTATCACTTTTATGCATTTTCTGGGACTAACCTATTAACAAGATGCCACAGTGCCAGTTCCCTGTTTTCTGCTGTTTTTGGTTTCAGAAAAGTACTTCTGCGAATATTCTCGGAATTGCACGAAACAAAAGGCCACGTCCCTATTTTTCCAGCACCGTCACGGAGTCCGAAGGAGAGACGAAGGAGGGCGCCGAGGTGGCCAAACCACACCTCGGCGCGGTGGGCCCCCTTGCCGCGCCAGCAGGTGGTGTGGGCCCCTCGGGCTCCACCGACGTTGCCCCTTCGCCTATATATTGCCTCAGACGCGAAAACCCTAAAATACGAAGTCATATTTCCAGAAGAGTTCCGCAGCGCCGCCGCCATCGACGACAAGTTTCGGGGGACAGAAGTCTCTGTTCCGGCACGCTGCCGGGACGGGGAATTGCCCCCGGAGTCATCTCCATCGACACCACCGCCATCTTCATCGCCGCTGCTGACTCCCATGATGAGGAGGGAGTAGTTCTCCCCCGAGGCTGAGGGCTCTACCGGTAGCTATGTGGTTCATCTCTCTCTCCATGGTGTGATCTTTATGTGATCGTGTGTATTGCTAGTATCGCTGAATACATTAATAATGTTTATGCTACTCAAGTGATTTTGTCTAGTTTCTGGAGTCATTGTGACAACACGGTATCAAGGTGACAGTGTGGGTACTTGTGTGACTCTATGAATAATTTAGATATTTATCATGGCTTATTCTTGGGAACTGTGGTGTTTGTTTACTCAGACTTTGAGGAGTGCTTTTGCAGCCCTACACGTAGTACTCTTGTGTTATCAAGAAGGAGAATAATCCCGAGCAGTATTTACTTGTGTTCAGTTGTGCTAATCTAGTTGAATATGTAGATGTTACTCTTTATCTATTATGCACTCTATAGGTTACTTTAATATGAACTCCGGTACTCTCCACGGTGTAAAGGTGACAGTGTGTGCACCGTGTGTGATTCCTTTATGACGTTGTGGCGCTTGTTTACTCCGGCTTGAGGTGTGCTTTTGTAGCCCTACACAATGAATGGTGTTTGTTATCCAACAAGAGAGTGTTTAAGAGTAGCTTTTACTTATTCAGTTATGAGATCATTGTTGAGAGTGTCCACTAGTGAAAGTATGATCCCTAGGCCTTGTTTCTAAGCATTGAAACACCGTTTACATCAAGTTCTGCTACATGTTTGCTTGCTGCCATCTTTATTTCAGATTGCAGTTACTACTTATAATCATCCATATTACTTGTATTTCACTATCTCTTCGCCGAACTAGTGCACCTATACATCTGACAAGTGTATTGGGTGTGTTGGGGACACAAGAGACTTCTTGTATCTTAATTGCAGGGTTGCTTGAGAGGATATCTTTGACCTCTACCTCCCTGAGTTCGATAAACCTTGGGTGATTCACTTAAGGGAAACTTGCTGCTGTTCTACAAACCTCTGCTCTTGGAGGCCCAACACTGTCTACAAGAATAGAAGCACACGTAGACATCAAGCTATTTTCTGGCGCCGTTGCCGGGGAGGTAAGGTAAAAGGTATTCACATCCTCTGGCTACAAAGCTATTTTCTAGTATTGTTGCTAGTGTGTGAGTGCTCGAAGTTATTTCCTTTAGATTCTGCAATTATATCTTTTTGTTTCTTGTTTTTATTTTCACTAGTTAGGCTTAATGGAAAACAACAAAAAAATTAGAGATCTTTATGAACTTTATATTGAATTAGGACATGATGCTTTTGAAGAGAAAATTAAAAAACCTATGGAGGCTTGTTTGCATGATGGTAGCAATGGTATTACTATAAATTCTTTGAACACCATTATTGC
Organism: Poa pratensis; assembly: GCA_947311845.1. Taxonomy (NCBI): domain Eukaryota; kingdom Viridiplantae; phylum Streptophyta; class Magnoliopsida; order Poales; family Poaceae; genus Poa; species Poa pratensis. The sequence continues at coordinate 76,698,290 of CAMZMU010000038.1, read as the reverse complement.
CAATGCTATGGAAAAGTCTAAGCTTGGGGAAGCTAGTTGTGATGAATATGATATTTTTAGTCCCCCAAGCTTTAAGGAGGAAATTTGCTTTGATGATACTTTGCCTCCAATATATGATGATTATAATCATTGTGATATTTTCAGTCCACCTACTATTGAGGATATAGTTTATGTTGATTATGATATGCCTCCTATATATGATGTTTACAATGATGAATATGATATTCTCAGTCCATCTACTATTGAGGATAAAATTCATGATTATTCTATGCCTCCAATTTATGATGATTACAATGATGGATGTGATACTTTTACTCTCACTATTACTAATGATAATGTTATGCTTATGTGGAGAGTAATGATACTTTTATGCATGTGGATCATGATAAGAATGCTTTATGTGATAGCTATATTGTTGAGTTTATTCATGATGCCGCTGAAAATTATTTTGAGAGAGGAAAGTATGGTTATAGAAATCTTCATGTTACTAAATTTCTTCTCTTTATGATGAAGTTTTGAGCTTTCTCTTGATTTGCTTTTATTTGCTGGGTACTTTAAGACCTACTGGTCCTTATGAGAGAGGGAGACACGATTTCATATATCACAATAATATTAAGTCTTCTCTCTTTATGTTGAAATTTTTGAAGTTACACTTGTTTTGCATTTCTATGCTAGTCACTTTGTTCTTCATTGACTTGTTTTCTTACAAGACTCCTATGCATAGAAAGAGTGTTAGATTTAAACATGTTTTATATATGCTTCTTGATGCTCTCTTTTATGTTTCAACTCTCATCTTTATGTGGGCATCATAAAAATCACTATGCCTAGCTAAAAGGCTTTAAAGAAAAGCGCTTATGGGAGACAACCCATTGTTTTTATTTGCTGTTATTTTTTTTTCTTTGAGTCAAGGAGTTTTACTTCTGTAGCAACTCCTTTGTATCTTTATTTTATCGCATTGTTGTGCCAAGTAAAGTTCTATATTGAAAGTTGATGCAAGATTTGGATTTCTGCGCAGTGACAGATTTTTAGCTGTCACGATTTGAGCTTTCTCCCTGTAGAAAATTCAAAAATTCTGAAAAAATCACGCATCTTCCTGAGATATGTACGCAACTTTCATTATTTTGGCCAGATCCATCTGAGCAACTTAAGTGCCTCGAAAAAATTCGTCATTCCAGACTGTTCTGTTTTTGACAGATTCTGCCTTTTGTTTTGCATTCGCTCTTTTACTGTGTTTGTGTGGATTTCTTTGCTCCACAAAGCATTGGTGGCTGTAGCTAATGTCCAGAAGCTTTGGGATTGATTGTATCATTACAGAATATGAGAATTTTTGATTATGCACTAACCCTCTAATGAGAACTGTCTTGAGTTTGGTGTGAAGGAAGTTTTCAAGGATCAAGCGAGAAGGGTGATATTATGTGATCAAGAAGAGTGAAAAGCCTAAGCTTGGGGATGCCCCCGTGGTTCATCCCAACCATATTCAGAGAGACTCAAGCGTCTAAGCTTGGGGATGCCCAAGGCATCCCCTTCTTCATCAACAACTTATCAGGTCATCTCTAGTGAAACTATATTTTAATTCTTTCACATCTTATGCGCTTTACTTGGAGCGTCTGTGTGTTTTTTTTTTGTTTTTGTTTGAATAAATTCGGATCCTAGCAATCCTTGTGTGGGAGAGAGACACGCTCCGCTTTTTCATGTGAATACTCATGTTCTTCACTTATATTTGTTGAGTATTCTTAACTAGCTACTGCAGTGCTTTTAGCTCCTGTTTTTCATGCATCTCTTCGAGCTGTTAGCACTTGTTTATAAATACTCTCTTGCTGCATTATATTATCATTTGGAGAGTTTATGTTTAAATAAATTGATTGGTGTTTGTTTGGAAGAAAGAAAATGCTACATGTAGTAGTTGGTATTGGAAAAGACATATGCATTCTTGTAGATCATTGTCTTGTTTCGATTTGATGCTTTGCAATTGTTTTGAGCTCTCAAGTAGATCATGTTTAAGCTCTTGCATCATGTAGTTAAAGCCTAGTAGTGGAGAACTACCGTAGAGCTTGTTGAGACTTGGGATGCATATTTGTTCTCTCTAAGGTCTAGATATTTTCTGGTAAAATGTTTGAGCAACAAGGAAGACAGTGTAGAGTCTTATAATACTTGCAATATGTTTTTATGTGATTCTTGCTGTACCGGTTTATACTTGTGTTTGCTTCAAACAACCTTGCTAGCCTAAACTCTGTACTGAGAGGGAATGCTTCTCGTGCATCCAAACTTGAGCCAAAACCCATGCCATTTGTGTCCACCATACCTACCTACTATGTGGTATTTCCTGCCATTCCAAGTAAATATTTCATGTGCTACCTTTAAACTATTCAAAACTTTATTACTCCTTATTTGTGTCAATGTTTTATAGCTCATGAGGAAGTATGTGGTGTTTTATCTTTCAATCTTGTCATTTACTTCTGACAGACTTTCACCTGGACTAGTGGCATATACATCCGCTTATCCAATAATTTGCAAAAAGAGCTGGCAACGGGGTGCCCAGCCCCAATTAATTACAACTTTCATTAATAATTCTCTTCACATGTTTTGCCCTGATTTATCAGTAAGCAACTTAATTTGCAAATAGACACTCCTCCATGGTATGTGAATGTTGGAAGGCACCCGAGGATTCGGTTAGCCATGGCTTGTGTAAGCAAAAGGTTGGGAGGAGTGTCATCTATAAAGAAACTAAAATACATGTGTAAACAAAAGAGAAGAGGGATGATCTACCTTGCTGGTAGAGATAACGTCCTTCATGGGAGCCGCTCTTGAAAGTCTGGTTGACAAGGGGGTTAGAGTGCCCACTACCATTCGTTGACAACAACAAACACCTCTCAAATACTTATTTTGTGCTCTCTATATGCTTTCGAAAACTTAAAAAGCTCTAGCACATGATTTAATCCCTGCTTCCCTCTGCGAAGGGCCTATCTTTTACTTTATGTTGAGTCAGTTTACCTACTCCTTTCTATCTTAGAAGCAAACACTTGTGTCAACTTTGTGTGCATTGATTCTTACATGTTTACTTATTGCACTTGTTATATTGCTTTATGTTGACAACTATCCATGAGATATACATGTTACAAGTTGAAAGCAAATGCTGAAACTTAATCATCCTTTGTGTTGCTTCAATGCCTTTTACTTTGAATCTATTGCTTTATGAGTTACCTCTTATGCAAAACTTTTTGATGCTTGTCTTGAAAGTACTATTCATGAAAAGTTTTTGCTTATATGATTCATTGTTTACTCTTTATCTATTTGTTAGCAAACTATAGACCATTGCTTTGAGTCACTTCATTCATGACATGAGCCTTGCAATATATTGATCAAGATTGTGTGAAAGCATGTCTCCTCAGAAATTATTTGTTGTTATCGTTTTACCTACTCGAGGACGAGTAGAACTAAGCTTGGGGATGCTTGATACGTCTCCAACGTATCCATAATTTCTGATGTTCCATGCTTATATTATACCATTTGCTACATGTTTTATATACACTTCATATCACTTTTATGCATTTTCTGGGACTAACCTATTAACAAGATGCCACAGTGCCAGTTCCCTGTTTTCTGCTGTTTTTGGTTTCAGAAAAGTACTTCTGCGAATATTCTCGGAATTGCACGAAACAAAAGGCCACGTCCCTATTTTTCCAGCACCGTCACGGAGTCCGAAGGAGAGACGAAGGAGGGCGCCGAGGTGGCCAAACCACACCTCGGCGCGGTGGGCCCCCTGCCGCGCCAGCAGGTGGTGTGGGCCCCTCGGGCCTCCACCGACGTTGCCCCTTCGCCTATATATTGCCTCAGACGCGAAAACCCTAAAATACGAAGTCATATTTCCAGAAGAGTTCCGCAGCGCCGCCGCCATCGACGACAAGTTTCGGGGGACAGAAGTCTCTGTTCCGGCACGCTGCCGGGACGGGGAATTGCCCCCGGAGTCATCTCCATCGACACCACCGCCATCTTCATCGCCGCTGCTGACTCCCATGATGAGGAGGGAGTAGTTCTCCCCCGAGGCTGAGGGCTCTACCGGTAGCTATGTGGTTCATCTCTCTCTCCATGGTGTGATCTTTATGTGATCGTGTGTATTGCTAGTATCGCTGAATACATTAATAATGTTTATGCTACTCAAGTGATTTTGTCTAGTTTCTGGAGTCATTGTGACAACACGGTATCAAGGTGACAGTGTGGGTACTTGTGTGACTCTATGAATAATTTAGATATTTATCATGGCTTATTCTTGGGAACTGTGGTGTTTGTTTACTCAGACTTTGAGGAGTGCTTTGCAGCCCTACACGTAGTACTCTTGTGTTATCAAGAAGGAGAATAATCCCGAGCAGTATTTACTTGTGTTCAGTTGTGCTAATCTAGTTGAATATGTAGATGTTACTCTTTATCTATTATGCACTCTATAGGTTACTTTAATATGAACTCCGGTACTCTCCACGGTGTAAAGGTGACAGTGTGTGCACCGTGTGTGATTCCTTTATGACGTTGTGGCGCTTGTTTACTCCGGCTTGAGGTGTGCTTTTGTAGCCCTACACAATGAATGGTGTTTGTTATCCAACAAGAGAGTGTTTAAGAGTAGCTTTTACTTATTCAGTTATGAGATCATTGTTGAGAGTGTCCACTAGTGAAAGTATGATCCCTAGGCCTTGTTTCTAAGCATTGAAACACCGTTTACATCAAGTTCTGCTACATGTTTGCTTGCTGCCATCTTTATTTCAGATTGCAGTTACTACTTATAATCATCCATATTACTTGTATTTCACTATCTCTTCGCCGAACTAGTGCACCTATACATCTGACAAGTGTATTGGGTGTGTTGGGGACACAAGAGACTTCTTGTATCTTAATTGCAGGGTTGCTTGAGAGGAATATCTTTGACCTCTACCTCCCTGAGTTCGATAAACCTTGGGTGATTCACTTAAGGGAAACTTGCTGCTGTTCTACAAACCTCTGCTCTTGGAGGCCCAACACTGTCTACAAGAATAGAAGCACACTAGACATCATTGGGTTAGAGCCATTTTTGCCTATGGCTACGTGCAAAGGTTGTATCTTAGTTAAGCTACAACCTCATACTCTCTCTTCATTAACTAGTATGCCACATAAGCAAAATTCCTATGAAACCGTGCTAAGAACCTTGCATTGGCATAGGCCTTATGCTAGTAAAAAATTGCTTTGTGTCCATGGTAATAAGAAATAGGTATGGGGAGCCAAAATAAACAGTGCAAAACGATGCCGGTCTGTGCCACTAGAGCGTGAGTTTGGTATTTTAATTTCCTGAAAATAGTACTTAAAGTTTTAATAAAATTGCATTTCTTCCGTTCACGTGTTATTTATATTTTTACAAAGTTTAGATAAAAGCCTTTCATTTTTTTGGCATATAAAGACAACTTTGTGGCTACAAAAGATAATTAAATACAATGTGGATCTCTTCCTATGAAAAAATGCCATTGGGTGCTAGTGCCGGGATGGTCGAGTTTTTTTTTTTCTTTTTAATTAAATACAATGGGCATGTCCTTTGTTTATAAAAAAAAATTATAAACCTAAAAACTTCTAAAAAAGTTATATGTGCATGCCAAAAGTTTAGCAAAAAAAGATTTTTTTTGCCTGTGTAAAAAAGATAAAAAAAAGCCTCGTGAAAGGTTTTTATCCATCACCAAAATATATCTTTTTACATGGGCAAACAATGTTAGTTTTTGAAACTTCATGCCGCATGCATAGAATGTGGAGATGCACGTGTAAAATTTTCTCATAAGTTTTTGACATTTTAAAACTCGCTTAAAATGCATTTCCCGAAAAGGTACGAGAAAGTATCTGATGGAAACAAACTTTCAGTGAAAACCGGTGAAACCACATAAAAAAAAGCATGTTCAAAAACGTTTATAGGGCAAAAATAGTTACATGTGCTAAAAATACATTACATGTTCAAAAACGTTTTTATGTTTTTACACAGAAAAATAAAAAATGTCTTGTTTCCGTGAAACTTTGTGCGTGCACATTGAATGTGGATACGAACGAGGGCAATTTTTTTATAAAATGTATTTTTGTTGTCTTTTTTACACCGGCAAAAGAAAGGTCATAGCCCAGAATTTTGAAAAAATGGAAAGTAATATTTCGGGTTTCAATTTTTTTTAATTTCGGCAACGTTTTGCTAAAAATACTTTATCTGAAAAGTTTTGTTTTATAGCAAGCATGTGCTGGCACGCTCCTCTCCGCTGCGTCTTGGCGACATTAAATAGGCCTGGTAACAAATATATTTACGCTGTACAGTAGACCTCCCAGGCTACTGTAGGTGTGCTTGAAGTGTGGCACGACGGCCTCCAGAAGCGCTCCTAATTATTTTCAAGTATTAAAAAATCTCTAATTATTTTTTCATAATTTTGATAATGATGAATTCTACTTGTGCGTAAATTTTTTTTGGTCTGGATTTGTAAAAATGAAAAACTGTGATTATCCGCCCGATTTACGTAAAACACATTTCTAGATGTCAACAAGTCCCGAAAAAAGTTGCACTGCACATCTCCACATTTTCTGTATGTGAGCGAAAATACGAAATTTTTAGCCTGTGTGAAAAGACAAAAAAATATGTCTCTTAAATGTTTTTCTAGCGCCGATTTTTTTTTTTGCATATGTAATTTTGCAAACTTTGTACCGTGCAGGTATAATCGAAGATGTACTGTGGATTTCCGTTTCCGTTTTCCTTTCCACTTGTGAGTCCAGTTTATTCCATTATTTACATAGTTGCATCTTACATTTACCCAGCTGATGCTACTATGTATGCTGTAGTAGCTAGCTATCTACTCCCTCCGTTCCATTTTAATTGACTTGCTATACATGTTATACATGTATGTAACATGTATAGCAAGTCAATTAAAATGGAACGGAGGGAGTAGCTTGGAGATGCATGACATGATCAGTAGATAGTGGAGTTTACCTTGGAGGGCGGCCGATAATGGCGCGGAACAGCTGATGAGAAGGACAGCCACGACCATGAGCGCCGGAGTGCGTGAGGAAGAAGAGGAGGAGGAGCGGCGTACCATGATGCTGCACGTGATACTTCTCGGTTGATTAGAACAGCAACAGTGTTTGCTAGCCTGGTGTTTAGGCCGTTGGGTTCACGCGCATATCCAAATACAGTACTACCTCCGATCCATATTAGTGGGCACAACTTTGTCTAGATACATATGTATCTAGTCTAAATACTTAACTAGATACATATGAATTTAGACAAAGCTATGCCCACTAATATGGATCGGAGGGAGTATCACATTGTTTTGTAGTGCTGGAGAAAGCTGTCTCTGTCTCAGCTCGAATAAGAAGTCAAAGTCAATCTTCAACAGAAACATCGTCAAAGTCGTCCCTCTTCCTCGATCGGTGTACGGGCACACTGAAACTAGTCTACTCTATGAGTCCAGTCCATATCTGCCAGCGCTGTCCATTGCTGACGCAGGTCACGGTTACAGTTTATAATTCTGAGAAAGCACACATATTTTCAGGATTAAGGATCTTACTGATAGTGAAGAAATAATAGAAGAACACTAAGATTAATTTCTCTGCTTCAACTTTCAACTCAATAGCTCAAGAACAGCAATTTGTGCGGGCGCACCACAAAGCGATATACAGGGGACGTGGCTCAACAAAAATGACAACACGCTACTCCTCTTCTGACGACAAAAAACCCTCTAGGCCTCTAACCAGACAACCCGGAAACAACAGCAGCCCGGTTCAGCTAAATTTTTTTAAATAATACACGAAAATTATTTAATTACAGAAATAACACGCGTTTTTATTTTTTTGCAATGACAACAGGGCAATGTCGTCGTTGACGAAGACGATGGGATCCTATTTTTGCAAAAAAATAAATACGCGTATTATTTCTGGAATTAAATAATTTTCGTGTATTATTTAAAAAAATTAGCCCCGGTTCACACCCCTTCGCACGCCCGTGGTAAGCTAAGGTGGGCGCAGCACCACGAGGAATCCACGACCAAAAAAGTGACCGATGTCCAAAAAAACAAAAACAATAAGTGACTGATGGTGAAATCAATTTTCATCTAGCCGAAGTTTAGGAAAAGTGTAAAATCAAATCGTGTACAATGGTGATCTTGGATCAATGATGCATGCGATGGATAACTCTCAATTCAAGAAAACAGCTTTTCCTCCGTTTGACTTAACGACAACGTGAGGCTGACAACATCACGCCCCAATTATCACCGTTAATCTGACAGTGTTCACTAAATTTACCGCGCGCGAAGACGGTCACTCATTCTGTGGCGGACAGTGTCTTTTTTTAGATGCTTTGGTCGACAAGTCGAATGAACTGATATTCATATGTCAGCTCCAACTGGGCCGACAAAAAAAAACTGGGCCGACAAAGGAATCTACCTAATTAACTAGCGTTTTCTACTTAGCAGGACTCACGCAAAAGTTGCATATTGGTATTTAGGAATTTACCTAATTAATTAGTAATTATTTCACCTATGTTCCACAATATAAGCAGTTTTGTTGAGCATGGTGATTTGAACGCCGGGCTACATGTAGACCGTTTATTTATTAATTTTTTATCATCATTTAAAGTTTCAAAAAATTCCGGAAAAAATACTACTAGATATTAACGACTTGATCTATGCTTCTGAAAAGTTTCAACTTGGCCCTACACGAAAATGACAAAGACAATTTTGAGTGATTTTGAATCACCACGTTTACACAGGATAAAATACAGAATGTTTCGCAATTCTTTTTTTCTTTTATGCACACAGGTAGAAATCATCATTACCTACATTTAGGATTTTTTTCAGAATTTTTTACAACTTAAAATTGCAGATTTCGAATTTTCAAAAAACCAGGCTACAAATCAACTTTTCGCCGTTTTGGTATGCTTTTTACCCTAGCGGAGGTAGTAATAAAGCAGTCTCTGTCGAGCATCTTTGAGCAGCTCTGACGCCGTTGGTACCCATAAACCTACGTACAGACGTACAGTCAATCGAACAGCTAGCTAATCCACGGCCACAGGGGCAGTGCGTGTATAGAACGAGCTGTACAACTTAGCAAGAGAGCGTAGGCTCGAAACTTAATGATACCCTACCGTAGTTTCAGTAAGTCGAGGTACAGTATCATCCCAGATTATATACAATAATAAGCGGTGAGTTTAATGCAAGGTACACAAGCTTGATCGATGGAAACCAATCTACTCCTATAAAATTAAGGAACCCATAATATGAACCTCACCCACTTGGCAGATAACAAGTTTAGCGTTGAGGCATCATATATGTTCCACGGAACCATCATCCATCAGTCAAATATCTCTTGGGCTTCAATTTTGCTGTGTTGTCTGCAAGATTTGGTAAAGGTATGAGATTGTAATGTCTCCATCTTCTACCCTCAAAGGAAAAAGTGCAAGAATAGGAAAAGCATAGAATTGCAATATCATGCACATTGAAGAATCCTACACAACTCAACTTTGTTTGATTGCACCATAAGAAAAAAAAGGTTTATCTCCACTAATATAAAAAGACACAGTCTGTCAGATCCGGAGGATCTGAACCGTCCACCACGGCAGATCCAACGTTTCAGATTTGCTCAATGTTGTATGTTGTGCACATTTTTTGAAAAGAAAAACTCCCCGGAAAAAGAAAAACCCACTCCCCCACCCAAATGGAAACCGTCTATTCCCCGTTCCCCACCCCCGAAACAGCCCGCCAGCCCGCCCACCGGAGCCACTGCCTTCGTCGCCGCCGTCCTGCCTGCAGTCGCCTGCAGGAGACCGCCGCATATCGCGGATGTTCCCCCGCACCGCCGCTCACCCACGAAGCGATTCCCCCCACCCACCCTAGCGCCGCTACCCTTCCAACAACGATGGAGCACCTCCCTATCGATTCCGAGAAACGAGGTTCCCGGCCGCCGCCATCACCGCCCGTGACGCCGCTGCGATCTGCACCGCGCCGCCTTCAACGCGTCCGCACCCCTCTCCATTGGGTCGGCGTCAACGGCGCCGGAGCCCCGTCCATTTACGCCGCGCCTCCATCAACGTCGCCTGAGCACCTCCAACAACGACGCCGGAGCACCTCCAACAATGCCGAAACGATTTGGATTGACGCCGCCGCCACCGTCGAACTGCGGCGGCCGAAACGATTTGGATTGACGCTGCCGCCACCGTCGAACTGCAGCGGATAGAGGCCGCCGCCCAACTGCAGTGGATCGACACCACCGCCGCATAGGACCTAGACGCCGGAACCGCAACCGCTAGAGCAGCACGACATCACGGGTCTGCCCCTCCGCGCGAGCCGCCGTGCGTCCGTCCATGCGCCGATCTGAAGACGCCGCGACCGTCCCTGCACGCGCCACCAAGAACCGGGCTGCAAATTCCTCCAGATCATGTTCGGCATCTGCAATCAACCTCCACCGTTGGTGCCTTCCTCTGCTCCACCTGCTTCTGCTGCAGGGTAAGCATCAATCCATGATAGAATCAATCAGGCCGCACAGTGAATTTCTGGTTGTTGGTTTGGATTGGAGGAAATGCTAACCATGTTTTGGATCTGCGTCAAGGATCTTAAATATAGAGTGGTGGATATTTGTGGTGAGGATTAACTTTTGTTTATATTACCGAATAATTTAGAAAAAATGTATTGCTTGGCTATTTCTTATCATCAAAATTATACAGTTTTAATCTTGAATTTCAGACCTCGAGAATTTACCAACGTTCATCTATACTACTTGATATCTCTTACTGCCCCGCCACAGCTATTAGGACTAGAACATTGTGGACTAAAATTTCTTATGTGTGGACAGTAAGGTGATTGGCTAAATTAATATTTTTTATCTCAAGTCAGCTTGATGTGATTTTGTTTTCAGATTATATAAAATGGGTTGAGATTAAGAGTTCAAGGCCTGAAGCTAAATATTTCTTCAGGATATGATCTGTCGCAGCTCCTTGATCACTAGGCTGCATGTGCCAACGCCCTGTCCATGCAAGATTGGGGATCAGGTAGCAAGCTAGGTGGTTGCTTTTTGCAGTTCCTTTTATCATTCACTTTTTCCTGATTCAGTCTCTGCAAGATTGTCACAGATGATGGAAAATTTAGGGAATAGCTACTTCTGGAAAGCACCAGGGATAATATACCCAGCTTTAACCATAAGCTGGGTCATTGCCATGTTGAAGATGATCAATATTTGAAGGTGGTGTTATAAATATATTCTGTTTGGACTGATTTTCATGTGTCCCTTTTTCTATTGATTATCTTTTCTTTCAGACTGGCTTGGTTTCTAAATCAGATGGAAGTCGTAAAGATTGGTGAGGAAGACCTTTCAAATTGCTTATAAGCCTTTTTTTTCATGTATTTTCTAAACCAGTTTTTTGCTTCGTGTATAGAAGTTTGTCACGTATTAATTAGAAATGGGTTGCTCCACAGCTTAGGGCATGATGTCTTCTAAAGTATATTGTATGGAAGTTTGCCACGTATTATTTAGAAAATTAACCCAGTGTTGTGTGAAAACTGATGTAGTTCTTTCAAAGAGAGGAAACAACACCCTCTATTTATTTTGGATGAATTAGTTATCTCTTTAATTGGAGGAAATGATCAATTATATGTCGATTGTAGGGCAAATTGTTCCTGTACTTGATTATAGACTTTGGCTCTTTTGGGTAAAGAGACAATGGAGTGTCCATTTTTCAGAAGAGACGAGCTTTGCGAGTTCCCTCTGTTTTGTGAGATTTTGACTCGGTGCTTGACCAATTCAGTTATCTGGTTGGTAAATTGGTTTACTCGGTGCTTTACCGTGTAGATTTCTATACGGTCATTGGATGACTCCTAACCTGTCATGATTTGAAATTTGGTGTACTTAAGTTTTCCTAAAGCACAGGTCAGGTAATTGAGTATAGGTGTCATGAACCTGTTCTTATATCCTAATATAGCATCCCTTGTTGGAAGATACATGAACAGACTGACTAATTTCCAGGTAGTTTTCGTGCACATCCATCAGTATTGCTTTGCACTGAAGCAAGCAAGTTCTTTGGACTAAATCTAGGTTAAACATCCATCAGGTAGTAATATCATCATGAAGCAACATAATACTTTTTTTTTGCATGATTTCTTACTCTGAAACCTTTTTGGAGTAAAAACAAATAGCTTGACTAATTGGAATAATTTGGGAGTAATGAATTAGTGTCCGGGATTTGTTTCGTTTTACTAGATTGGAAGGGATCATGTAGTATCTTATTGTTGTGCTTCATCACTCAGCGATAGCCGTTTTGATTGGTAGAGGTACGGTGCGATGCAGGAATAATTAAAAAGAATTTGTTTCCTTGTACTAGAGAGGAAGGGATAATGCCGTTTCTTGTGACACTGTAATATTTTTTCTACACATAGATCAAAAGCTGAAACCTTGAATGCATTGCATGATCTTGTGTCACTGAAATATTATTTGTACACATCATCATTATTAGCTTGAAAAATGAATAGAAAACAACTTTATTTGATATGTATATGGATGTCCTTTGTTCTGTTAATTTAGCTTGCTTGCCCGGATGGTGAAGACTGAAGAAGAGTGATTTTTTCCTTTATGTAAATCTGCCGCATGATTAGACCGAAGAGCGTTTCAGTTAGTCTCAAAAGACCGCAGTTCAGAAATCCAAGTATGTCTATCAGTAGAACTGTATGTACCTAAGAAATCTCCATCTTATTTATAAACAGCAGAGTCATGACTCATCGATGTGTTTTCATCTTTTGCAGTTTCAAAGGTGTTATTTTGATCAAAATATGTGCATGAGTTCAGCTGTGTCCTGGACTGGGAGGATGACGTGGATTGTTGGCAAGTCGCCGAGGTTCAACACTGATATTACCTATCTTTACTTCTACCAGCAGGTACTTTGTACTGTAATGGGCTCACTATACTTGAGGACACTTCTGTTCTGTGTTAGGAATTCAGCCATTTGTCCTCCATTGCCTTCACAATTACTTTGACTGTAGGGTTTTATGAAGTGACGTACGTGTCACAGTGTCGAAGACAAATCCATCCAGCCATTTTATATTTTTCGAGAATAAATAAAGCATCGTCAAGCTGCTAGCGTCATGATATCTCTTCCTGTGCTCTGAAGCTAAATTGATTCAATCGTGTTGCTGGATGGCGACAGTTTACGTTAATGTGAATCAAGTTCTGTATTCCAATCCGCTAGCATAATTTTGTGTTAAGGTGATTAGGAAGGCTGCTATCTTGGACTCCAAACATAAGCTGACTTGAAAACTCACATGACACGTAAAGCATGCAGTGATAGGTTGATGTTCTTAACCAATTTTTTTAATTGTTTCAGGTTTATAGAATAACATATTCACAACACTTATCAGATTGCTTTACAATGTAATATGTAGGTTGCGATGAATGATTTGTCATCGTGCCACAACAGAGGCATAAGTGCTAGCGACGAGGTGGAGCAGTGGAATAGAGGAGTTCAGTGCGTTCTATAAGATGGCTATGTAGTTCATGAAATGAATATTCATCCTGAAACAGATTTTTCATTCTTTCCTGGTAAGGAATCCTAGGAACTTATTTATCTTCTCTCGACGCGGTTTAACAATTAAGCATCTTATGCTATCTAACTCTATCTGCAATTTTCATCTACTTCAAGTGTTAATTTCTTGCATGCTACATATGCTTGTTTAGCAGTCTATCATTTTATCCATTTGTTCGGAAATCTACTCATTTTGTTTTGATATATATGTTTAGATGACCTATTCACATTTTATTTTGTGAATACCTGGTTTGATAACTGCCGATGGGATTGATATTTTTCCAGAAATTCAAGGAGCAAAGAATTGTTTAGGCAAGAAGATGATTTCTCTATTTGAGTTGAATAGATGCTTTCAGCACGGAGTGTATTAACCATCTTGAGAGTGTATGTAGTACATACCCAAGAGATTAGGGAGACGTGTCCAACAAATCCAGGAGCTATTGGGACCAAGTCATGTACACGAACAAACAAAAATATCTCTGCTATTTGTAGACTATCCGAGTAATATATATTATTCCAATGATCCATACATGTATGTGCTATTATGCTTTGATTAGACACCTATGTATTATCCCAACTAAACTAAGTATACATATGTGATATTTTGATCTGATGGCAAGATCAAACTTAATAAATGATGAAACTTAATAATTGTGCTGCCCTTGTTTCGTATGTCCACACTCACGAGTTTTATTAGCACATATATGTGTTTATGTCGAAATTAGTATAGGAGTCCATTCATTTGTGCAGCCGGCTGTGCTCCTCAATTATTCAAACAACAATAAAAAAATCATACGTATTAAGTTATGACTAATATATTTTAATTAAATTATGTTATATTTATGTGAATTATCTTGTTATTTAACACGTGCATTGCACGGGCACGATTACTAGTTTCCAAAAGGTGACTTAACAAAGATTGTCCTACGAAATGTAATTCAGTGAAACCGTTAGGCAAATTTTCTTATGGGATACAACTCCATAAATCAAGCCACCCTCACAGAAAGGTTTTCAGACATCTGGCTTCTGTAAAAATAAATGGTTCACAACTTGCGTACAATAGGACAAAAAAAGTTCCACTGAAATCATTCAAATCAAAGAGGTCGTAAGTGTGTATGCGCGGAAGTGCGCGCACTGTATGCATGAAATGTTTTCAAGAAAAACACAGCATGTACTTACTGTTCATCCTTGGAGATTCGGTAATACTTCTCGGCGAGCTGCCTCTGACCAATAAGCTGAGCAAACCTCTCGTCATGAGTGATTATAATCAGCTGGAAATTCTCCTGGCCTTTCCTGCTCTCCATTATTCTATGGTGCACACATAAAGATAGATTCAGGATTAGGGCCCAAAAGAAAGTTAATGGTAGGAGCTCCAAATGGTAATGATATTGACATGTTAAACTGTACCTTAATAGGGCAGCAGCTAGGCTCTCTGCATTCGGTCCATCTAGATTGGTGGTTGGCTCATCCAAAGCTAATATACCACAATTCAGACAAAATGTTTCTGCCAGTGCTAGTCTGATTATAAGAGAAGCAAGCACCTGAATAGCAGTGGAAATAACTTTGAGACAAGATTCTGCATGCCGATCGAGTTCACAAAATCATGCTAGCGCTATAATCGAACAGACTGTATTGGTTTAAACAAGAGTGCAGAAGAGATGTTACAGCAGCTAACGTTAACACCGACACTAAGAAATCCAATAGAGTTTACCTTCTGACCAGCACTGCATCGTCCTCGCATTTCCAGCTCAGCACCACCATTTTGCATGAGAACCTAAAGGATAGTTCAAACAGTTAAATGTATCAGCAGTCCAAGCAAGTCAGTGAACATGTAGCTAGTTTGAACTTACACGATAACTATATGATCGAGTGCCAGCACCCTCAGAATCAGAATTGATGCTTATGCAATCTATATCTTGGCCTCTGTAAGTCTGCTGCCATAATTCCTTTATTATTTTATTGATCTCCTCCATTTTCATCGTATGGAACCGCATAAGAGCCCTACAGAAATACAAGTGTCCCATTGTAAAGAACGTTTAATATGAACAACTACACACGGTACTAGCGGAAGGAAAGCATCCATACAATTTAGAATAATTTCTTAGAACTAACCCTTTTTTGCCAAACTATTAACAACCACTACCGAAATAGTAGCTTCACATTAACACAACACTGATATACCACGAAACCAGCACATTTTAGGTCAGTTGCCCCAATTTAAGAAAATTAGCACCAGAATTCTCTCATTAGCTGTTGAAGGACTCTCAGTTCTTACAAAGCGTGGTTTTGTGACACAATAACATGAAAAGGTGTAGTTTTAGGAACCAACTCAAAATGAAACATCTCACCCACCCACTCACACACGCACACACACAAGAATCAAGAGCAATTCCGGTTTCAGAAACCCTGGTAATTTGTGATTAATCACATTGCTTAATAGGAGAGGACAGGAGTAGATAAGACTGCTTTGCCGTTTTATCTTGGTTTCAGATTTTCTTAATCTATCAGAAAAAAGTGGGGCCTAATATTTTCAAATAAGAGAGTAAAACTTAGAGCTTTTGTTGGCCCTTACTGACATACTGGTAGTGACTGGTGACTTCTAGGGTTAGGTCGTGTGATCAATAATGGAGCCATAATAAGTTTATCGACCAACCAATTTAGGCACAAGATCAATTGACATGTCACGTGGATGTAGCTTATGTCTGTGTCCAGAACTAGAACCAGTGGTAGGTATTATAGTACCATGCAGTACAAGCCCATTCTTATAAATTAATCCAGTATTGTGTTTTCCTCTGCATGCATCCTTGCATAGTTGCATTCATGATACTTTTTCATATTTGACGTTCTATAGCACCTCGCCGCTCACAACATTAGAGCAGCCTTTGTATTTCATGGGAAGAAACTTGAATCCGAAGAAGCAAGGGATAATTTCATTAACAACGCCAGCCTGACAGCCCTAGAAGGGCAGTAGATAGATGTTCATCATGCATCTCATGCTCTTCGGCTTATATGCTCGGCAGTTTTCATAGCTCGAGTGAAAAGTTTTTGCGGGTGCCGAACCAAGACAGAAAACTACATAGACATGGATTTCACTTCACACGAACCAACTCAAAATCCTCAGAAATTTAAATCCCTTCCGGTGGCATCAAAGTCAGTAGTCATCTCACATCAGGTTTTTGTTTTGAAGTGCCACACCAGATCCTTCTCCATTAGGAATTGGGACTGGGGATGGCGCATGCCCAGAAATGGCAATGGGACCGCACGAAATGCCGACACGGGTCTGCACCCACCAACCTCGGCTCCTGCCAATCAAGAATGCATACCTTGTTGGAAAACAGTCCCAGTGTTCTAACGAAATCCCCAAGTCTTCATTTGAGACATAGAGGTGTTAGGCGCTTGCAGGCTGTGGGGAGGAGATGATGCAGGAGTTGAGAGGCATCACGGCAGTCGATCCGGCCAGTGGTGGGCGACACAATTAATTTGGGGCGGGTCGGGAGGCGCTACACTGTCTCAGGGCGGAGAAACAAACTGTGGAGGCGGAAAAGCGGAGGAGAGCGGCCGTGGGAGTTGGGACGGTCGAACAGACAGGCGGGACGGCACAAACCCAACGCAGTCTTCTTTCCTTCATCGTTTGATGTGAGCAGGGAGTAGAAAACAAGGTGAGCAGGGAGAAGAAAAAAAGAAGGGCAGCCCCGGTGCAGTAGCTCCCGCTTGCGCAGGGTCCGGGGAAGGGTCCGACCACTTTGGGTCTTTAGTACGCAGCCTTTCCCTGCATTTCTGCAAGAGGCTGTTTCCAGGACTTGAACCCGTGACCTCATGGTCACAAGGCAGCAGCTTTTACCGCTGCGCCAAGGCTTGAGCAGGGAGAAGAAAAAGAAACAAAATGATACGACTTAACCAGTGGCAGTGGGTAATTTCTAGCAAAACTTAGAATCCGATGCGGTAGAAGCCGGGGTAGATCTGCTGTGTAAAAACATTACAGAAAGCAGGTCACGTTCGCAAAATCAGTGGTGAAAATAACTCGTTTGATTAGCTTTTAACCTTTTTTTCCTAGGAAAGCGGGTTAGAGAAGCGGAGCCAAACGCAGCACCTTAGTTAAACATACTTCTATACAAAACAGGCCAATAGTCATAACTCACAACTGTAATAACAGAATCTATGTGTGAAATTCATGCTTAGTGAAACTTGAACATAAAGACAGGAGCACAATTTGCATGAAAATATGGAAATTGTAATGTTTTAAAGTTAATAAGTTGTTTGAAATGCACAAAATTGAGATGGACCGCTGACAGAACTTGATGATCCGACAGAAAAAATGACATGGTGTGAAGAATAAATGCTTAAAACGGCCATATTTTCAGCCTATTACTCTTCTACATTGAAGAAAAGTAAGTCTATCTAAGGCAAAGAACAAAAATATTACTTGTCGCAGTGAAGAGTACAATGTTTAGAAAGTCAGGACAATCTCTCGAGGTAACTACAGAAATTCTTATACACAATGGCAAGAAATGACAGTGCAAGGGTACTCACTTGTCCAAAGCAGCATAATATCGGTCCAAGTCCTTATTTGCCATCTCGGTTGTCTGCGACCACATCAGTTACTTTATCAAGTAATAAGATCACAAAATCGCAGAAACTGAACCTCGAAGAGCATGACATCTACCTTAAGTTGGAGAAGTTGATTAAAATATCTCTTCTCAATATCCTTGTACTGCGTCTGTTTAAGCTCAAGCTTGTGCTTTGAAATATTACTTTGATAAACAGAAATTGTTCCCTGGCACCTATTATACTGCAAGGATTGCCACGAAATCAAATATCATGGTCGTCAGCCATAAATGATACTCTCATACTAAGAAATAGCGTAAGATTATGGTCTGTACTTTAACTTTCAGAGTTATCACTTTGGTCCTTGTACTATGAAAAGGCCCATTTTCATCCATTTGTGCATCAGGGAAGTAATCATACATCTTGCTCCGCCGGTCTGGCCCTAACCGTCCCCGCCTGACGCCCATACTGGGGGCCAGGACTCTGATGACACGCTAATTTATCGCAAGGACTGAAACACATTTTCATAGTACCAAAACCTCTGAAAATTGAAGTATGGCCATGCATTTTACTCTTTAAGAAATTTATTATGTATTATTTGACCAAATGCATGTTCATGATACCCTTAAAAGGTATAAGAAGAGAAAGGCATCTTAGGGAACTGTATCAATCATTTGGAATGAAATAAACACAATACCTCTGAAAGAAGCCTCTCTTTTTCTTGAGCATGACGCTTAAGATCAGCTTCTATAGTAGACATGCTGCCAATGGAAAGCACATTTTCTTCAAGTAATTCAATATCATGAGTAAGCCGATCCACTTCAGCCTTCGTTTTCCTGTAGTTCAGGTTGTCATCAATGTTTCTTTTCAACTGATCTTGGGTCCGTAATACTTCTTTGCTCCTGTCTAGCTCAGCCGATATGTCTTGCTTTCTTGCCTCGTAATTTTGTAACTTCGACAAGTTCAGCGTATGCTTTTCCTGCAATTCATTAAGCTTCTCTACTTTCTTTGAATCCAGGTACCTAAGAGGGTATTTTTGGGGCAAAGTAAGTAGTAAAAGTGGGACAAATCGAAAGAGCAGGAGTGAAAAAATATACACTCTTTTATTCGTTGGTTGAGAGTTCCGATTGCATCGATTTCTTGCTGGAATGCCCTTTTTCTATCTACAAGCTGATAATACTCCTGATCAAACCTATCCTTCAAAGCTTTATGTTCTTGCAACAAGCTGTCTTTCTCTTTGGACAATGGACCAAGAGCCTCTTCTAAATGCTGTATCCATGAAAAATAAAAATAAATAGCATTATTATATTACTGTGCACAAGCGCAAGAGTTACTGTGTCACTGATACACAATACGACGCAGGAGTACAACAAAAACAATAATGAGGTCACGCCTTCAGGGTCAAAATCTAGATCGTATGTCATAAGTAAAACGTGCATGCACCCAGTACTTGCCAAATTTGGCCAAGTGAACCATAAGCCCAACTAGTTGGTGGCCTAAGCAGAAGGTACTAGCAGAGTACATGATGGCAAGCACTTTCAGTTCCATATGAACAAATGGCTTACAACTGCACACGTTACTGTATCACATGCATTTATTGCAAATGGCACATATAAAACACTGTCGTTGTTTATACAAGTTTTTCCAGTTGACCTGTGTTACGAGCTCGACTGTAAGGCAAGCGGGAATGGAGGTGGATGATGGTTTAGGTTTTGAGCACAAGGGGTAGTGAGGCTCGTCCTCATGAGCACGATGGGGTTCCTCCTTGGCTATGACGCACTGAGCAACTCCGAGCTGGGGCAACAGTCGTAGGTGGTCATAATGCTGGAGTCTCCTCATTTTATAGAGAGCTTTCCGAACAATTTTGGCCAAGAGATAAAGAAACCAAATAACTAATATGATATGAAACCAAACAAACCAAAAATATTAAAGAAAATCCCCACAAATACGAAACTAGAGATAGCTTGGGATAAGGACGCCTAGCAACTTGTCGCTCATGCCACGGCCAGCGGTTTCTATGACGAGGTGGTTACAGGTGCAGGCCTGGAGCCTTCTCTGTAGGTCAGACCCCAAAACGCATATGTAACAACCGGATGCTCTAGGAGTCAGCATATACATTAATGGCGCCTCCCAGTGGCTTGCAAAGATAAGAAAAGTTACTCCTCACCTCAAATAAAATAAGATATATCTCCCGCTAACTACATGAAAATATGACACGGAACGAAATGCAAATAGGGCATAAATCTCAATAACACAGAGACTTAAGGAACCGTGTTTCCGTAAAGAAAATATTAACTGGCCCAGTATTGCAGAGAAATGGAGGTAAAGTACCTTCTGATCTAGAATCAGTTGCTCTTTTTCCTCGGCAAATTGTAACAAATCTTCTTCAGCCTTTCTGAACTTATCCACTATATTTGAAGCACTAACTTTTTCTTCCCTAAGAGCATGCCACCGCATCTGAGCATTTGAAAGATCCTCAGTAAGTATTTTTTGTTGATCCCTGAGATCATCCACTTCAGTAATCAACGTGTCCCTGCCAAGCAGATGTCGATAACCAACATAGGTGAGCTTCCAAGCGTAAGTTATGTTAGAAATAAGAAGAATATTTTGATTCAATTGCTTCACGGGTGATACACTGAATACTTGGCATTTGTACGCACAAACAGTTGCAGAATATGAAAGCTGAAACATTTAAACATCCTATAAACCTGTCTCTATGTGCTTAATTATATACGTAACAGGCCGAATATGGATATCCCTATACTAATATGAAACAGGGATTATCTTATAGAAACAAGCAGTCCTATGATAATGCAGAATGCACCCTTCACCAAACTCAATTTATAAGCTATACAAACAGATTGATCAGGGTAAATGAGGATCCATGCAAAAAACGTGTCAGAGAAGTAATTTCCTCCTTTATTGGCAAACCTGGAAATCTTAAGCACCGGTACCTTTTCGCAGGACCAACAAAAGAAACAATTATCGAAACAACTAAAACTGAGGAAATCTAGCCTAGATTTTGGTCTTCACTCTTCAAGAGAGACCCTTTTCGCCTCCCTTTTAGAATGAAAGTGGTGCTTGCAGGCCTCTTGTTTTGCAGAGTACGTTAAGAGTTACCACAAGTTTGTTCCACGTTGAAAATTAATACCTTGCCCTCAGCACAGAGTTCAGCTCCAACTGAATTTCCTCCACAGATCTAACACCTTGGCCACGAGAATCAAGCTTATATTCAAGATCTTGGACTTCTGGTTCTAAGTCCTGTATTACTTGCACATGACTGTCGATGGTACGAATTGGATGTAACAAGGCTTCCACTGCATCCCTTTCCATTTTATATTGGGCAACAACGCTGGCAAGCTGCAATGCATCAATAATACAAGTCATAGCAAAATAGAAAATTAATCATAAAGCATGGTTATAGAAATGGCACCTCTACTGCTGTGTAAGTAAATAAGGTATGATTTCCTCACCGGAACTGTGTTTGAAAAAGGTTCAAGTAAAATTTACCAAGTGACAGTGCTCCTATCTAACATGTGGGTGTGACCTAGGAGATGAGCGAACAAAATAATAATAATTTACTAACCCTCTGGAGAGGATGAAACATTCCATAGCCCAGTCTCAAAGAGCATAATATCTTCTCCAGTAGCAAGTTCCATACTTGTACAACAATTTTATAGATTGATTTTACTACAAGTTGACACTTGACGTGGAAGAAAATATCACTAGGATTGTGCCTCAGGAGTGCGGAATCATTATCAGGAACCATAGTGGAGCTAAGAAATATTCCAGCTTGGAAGTAATTTGGTGAAGAGAAAAGCGCATGTCATTTAAGGCATTATGTTCTACTGTCTGCTATCCTTATTTTGTGTATGAGTTTAATTAAAATAAAGTGGTGTCAATAACAGATGACTAACATCTTCGCATGTTTGCTCCTTCTCACTCGCATCCGCCTCAAGTTGTTCCAAATCCTTCTCTGCTAAAGGTATAGTCTCTTTCCCCAGCTTCATATACTCATCATAAATCACACGGAGATCATCCAATTGCTTGAAAAAGTCTTCAGCGTCTGATTTCACCATTTCCAGCACTTTCATGTGCTCTGCGGAACTTGTACCTGTTGTCCTTTGCTGAAAGATGCAACATAGAATAAACAATAGACGTCCATCATATGCACAAAGCAACTCTAATTAAACGTAAAAGGTAGCATGCTATTAATTACTAGATCACCCACCTTCTTTACAAACCAGTCCTCTTCATCAGGTGTAAAGCGCGATCACAACAAGGGCACTTGTGAGTATCACGGGCAATTTTTTCATAAGGGTCATACATTATTCGCATTCCCTTTGCAAGATTGTACTGACTGCATACAGGCAGAAAGCACTGAATTTGGGCATCGGCATGTGGCTTACAGAAATAGCAACAATTATGGATACTTACTTTCTGTGTTTATCTCTATCATCCATGGCATCCTTCAGGATCTTGGGGTACGTGTTGATGTCAACAGAAACCTTAGTAACGGATTGAAGTTTCGAGTTGAGACTCTTTCCTTTGACTACACGAAATTAACATTTATGAGTGGCATTCAATATGTGTCCATAAGACAGCACAGTATTGACGGACTACATAACTAAAGCATATAGAAGTTTTTGCTTAGATTTTTCGTGCATATCAATGTAACCCAGGCAATTGAACATTGACATAGGTAGGTGTGCAAGCCAACTCATGCTTCAATTTAGCCCAGGTAAATAGATAAACTAACAGTTTGTGTAACGCATTAGTTGGCTACTGCATTCATTAAACTGCAACACTAGTTATCCTTACCGCTAAAAAGAACACTAGTTACCCCTGATTCCTATGTAGTGAGGATTAAGAATGTAAATTGTAGATTAGCCAAATTGTATTTTAGGAACAATGTCTATTGCATACATTATACTTAGTTCGCATTGAATCTTTCATCGTTTCAAGATAGCATCTCAGCAAGATAATAAATCCTTAACAGCAAGGAGACGTAGTGTGCACGTGTCAGATTCTGATTTTCCCGATTTCAAACATAATGGAGTTTTTACGTGCCAAATTATGTCAAATAAAGAATCACCAAGTTGGTACAAAATAAGTGTGGAGTGGCCATATCTAAATTTACCATCCAATTCTTTTTGAAACTTTGACAGTCGGCTTTTAGCACCATCAACTTTCATCCGTGCAAATTTCAACTGTTGTTCTGCTTCTTGAGATTTTGAGTTCCGTTCATTGTAATCCGCATCTTTAGACCTGAGTCAAGTAAAGTTTTGTGGTGCCATTAGCATACAAAGCACCAGAAAATATAAGTGCCTCATGTATTATTATTGCCTTTCTGATGGCAGGATGAAAGCATAATACTCTACTAGTCGAGAGCATGTTGGGTGTGCACAATTACATGTACCATTGTTGCATTGACAATATCAGGGTAGCATAACATGTTACTAGTTCAAGCACAAACTGGGTGTGGAGGCCTAGACGAAGCATAAACAGACTAAACCCTTGAAATACGCATCCATGTGTATGTTTACAACTAGCATGTACGTTTACACAGAATGCATACACATTGCATCAAACCGTACCTGATTAGATATACTACTACCGGTCGGTAACCACCAAAATGATGAATAGAAGATCAATTGCATCGAAGAAACAGTCACATAATACAGATTTACATTGGCAAATTCATTTTGAATGAGTGGAAACGGGACATATTATGGTCTAGAAATTCATTGGGAGAGATGATTAAACATATCGATAAAGCACTTGGATACAAACCCAAAAGCTTGAGTAATCTCCTTGTTGAGATCCTTTTCAGAAGGAACCCACTGAAGAACTTTTCTAATTTTGTCCTTGTGTTCATCATATCTGCATGTTTATAGAACATGTTATTTGAAAAAAAAAATCACTGGATGAACTGGTATTGGAATATAACCGCAAAATAAAATATAGAGAAACTAAAGAGGGGGGATGGAACATACATCTTTTTACATTTTTTTTTGGAAATTTCCAACTCATCCTTCTTCATTTCTAGTTTTACTCTGTCATTAGAGTCACTAGTTATGTTATCCTTCTCCCGATTAAGTGCTTTTATCTTCTGATCCACGGTATATATCTCTGTGCGCTTCTGACTTATAATCGAATCATAGTCTCTTTCTCCCAGGGCAAGTGTCTTCCTCTCAACTTCGATTTGCTGTTGAAATCACACAGATGGGAGAGCTTAGTTATCTAAATTAAAAATGTCAAACTGTCCAACACTGAGAAACTATCTTTATCTTTTTTGGGTACTCCCTCCGTTTCAGGATCTGTCCTGGGCCTCAGGAAACTCCACTTCAATATATTGATTGAATCAAGAGGGTAAACATTGTCATTTTTTGACTTTGTACACCTATTTAAATGCTTCTGGAATCGCTGATTGGTTGGTTCTAGTGTTATCTAAGATTATTTTATTTAAATTTTCTTAGATTAAGTCCTTTCTTGGTCTGTGCACAAGGTCGGCTGAGAACACATAGTGAACTAGAGGGAGTAAGCAAATGATACCAGCCAATTACATCTTACATCAATGCATAGTTGCAATGGATTAAAAATAGTTAGGTCGAATAAATACCATATGCCGCTCCCTTTCATCAATACGGGCCAGATTATGCTTTGAAAGCTCCATTTCGGCAGCATCGCGTTCCTTCTCTTTATCTTTCATGCGCCTTAAAACACCTACCTGGAAGTGTTTAATGTATTTAAGAAATGGTGTCTGATATACCAGTTACAGAAGATCAGTGTACAAGCACAGTGTTCTTTCCATTACTAACCTGAGATTCTTTCTTAGATTGTATCTGGCCATCAACTTCAGAGTAGCGAGCATTTACTCTGAGATAACGTCCCCAAAGAAACTCTAATTGCGTGTCATTAGATTTCTGCTCAATAAAAGCAATTTGATCATAAGTGACATACTTGATCACAAATCAGGTCTTCAGCATTGACTCATTAATAATTTACTGTCTATACTGGAGCAAATGCTTTCAGCATAGTATGGTAAGAGGCCAATAACCTTCCTTGAACACTTTTTGAACATATATCATATAATCATGGATGGACTGAGATGCAATACAAAAATAGGCAACAAAATTACCAAGTTACTCTGCGCAAAATGAAGCACACTTACAATATAACACCCCAGAAATATTAATGTTGAGCACGATTCCAAACAAAATCAGGAGCAAGTTCAGATGGAAATTTTTACTTTTCCAAATAAATTCCAAAATACAAGGATGTAGTATTGTAACCTTCTTTTCCTGCAAATCGTTCTCGAGATTCGATAATCTTGCTTTAGTTCTGTTTGTAAGGTTCATGGCAACATCATCAGTAAACGGAGCATCAGGAACTGGCCCAAGATTATGTTTGGTAAATATCTTCCTGATGGCTGAGTCTCGTTTGTGCTTCACGGACATGTGAGCCTGAAAACAACATACATGGATTTAATCTCGTACCACACAATGTCCACTATTCCTTATGAATGGTAAAGCCAGCCCAAAGAAAATATGAAGGTTTACAGCATTACTTCAGCTTCTGCCTGGAGCTTTCCTATTTCACGTGTCAAATCATTCATGGTCGCAGACAGCAAGGAGCTGTTTGTCTTTTCATCGTTCATCTCTCGTTCTAGTTTACTGATTTTCGTTTCCATTAATGTAATTCTTTCTTCAAATTTTGTTTGCCATTCCTTCAATTCCTCGTCGGTATCTAAAGGAAGCAAGATAAACAGTCAATATGCTGACAAGGAACCATTAGGCTCAGTATGTGAATCCCAACAAAGAGTGGGCTGACTGTCTACTACCAGCAATAATCAATGCAGCAAGTAATGGGCCATATTCTCTAGTAATATGAGTTCTTGTTTTTGGAAGCCAAGGCCATGGCCCAGGATGGTCATAACGACTGTCCGCCGCTGATTAAAATGATGAGGAGTTGCTTACCTTCATTTTCCTCAGAAAGAGCAGCATATTGTTGCTGCTGAAGTGTAAAATATGTACTTCTAGCAGTTGCCTTGGTGCTAATTTGCTCCTGAAGTTTCCTCAATTCATCCATACTTGTTTGTGTACGAACGATTTTGTTTTCGACAGCCTGGATGTTTGTTTTCAGGTCCTCCATTTGAGTTTTCAAGGCATCTGACTTCTCTTGATCTTGTGCAATACTGTCACGAAGCTGCGAGCGTAGGGGTAATTAAACTAAACTCTCCAGCAAAATGTAGAACAGATAGATTTCAGTGCAGAGAAAAAGTGTGTGCTGCTGCATGTGAACACTGACATGCGCTAGCAATTGCAATAATTCGAAAAAGGTTGGCAGAATGGCAACAAACTATAAAAGGTAAGGGAACCATATCAACAAACAACAATAATGAGAAAATTAAAGTCAAATTAAAGTAATTTGTGCAATGGCACGATATAAAAGGTACTACTTGGACCATTGATTTCTATGATAACATGGTGTTACAGATCACACAAAAAGGAAGTGTTACTTCATGATGAATTTAGTAATGACAATTCTTTCCTTTTCAAAATGTAATGCAACATTCAAGTGGTACATTTATAATTTATATGTTGACGATCATACTTAAAAACGTCTGAACATCACAAATTCTAGGATGACCCCTATTTGTGGTGGGTAAGTATATTTAATAACCAGTGTGAGAAGGAAAGATATACATATGTTGTTGCTGGTACTCATCTACTATTTCCAACCGAAGTAAATGCCTCAAAATATAGGGCCCAGGAAGAAAATAAGAGTAAGAACAAGTACGACAACATTACAGCAAAGGCAATAGAATTGAAGTGGTCTACCGTCTACTAAAACCAAAGTATTCGAAAACTGCAGTATTTTCATGTCTATGCAACAAATACTTCAGTTTTGGAAAAAGAGGTCCAGACCTCTTTTTTATATACTGCAAACTTAGTGCAGTTTTGTAGATACCGAAGTATATAATACTACAGTTTTTGCTCAAGCCAAACACCTTAAAGGGTAGTTTACGAAAATGCAGTATTTTTAGAATACTTAAAAAAAACTTTGCTGCCAAACACACCCTAAGTGTTTAAGTAAATGGGTATCACTCTTACAGGGTGTTATTTGTATATTCACCCCAATGTAGTGTATGTACGTAATCCCATGGCAATAACACAAAATAGGATACTACAATCATATAATCTGGAGTACCAAATGAAAACATTTAAATAGAAGAATGAAGACAAAATAGAAATTGATGGGCAACGAAAAAAATCTTGGAAATAAGTAGAGAAGATAAGTGATAGAATTAGAAACTTCTGCCCTGGCATATATGAATTACAGAGTTTGCAGTTCTGCACCCTCACGGCTCGACCTCAAATCAGTAGCATAGCTACATAGATTAAATTTCTCTAAATCTTAAGAGAAAATTAGCTGCAGTACCACTGCAAATATAATATTTACAAAGATGCAAGCACAAACGGATCAGTAAGCCAGTGCCATCAAATGCCATAAGTTATTGAGAACGCCATTATCATTTATCATTAGGTTTTCAGTCTATTTTGGACACCAACAGGAACTTCTAAGAAATATCATATTTTCCCTATTCCCTTAGTGGCCTTTCTTGTTCTCTCTGCTACTTTGTTTACATTGTCTTCTGTGTAACAAACAATCAGCTGCAGTGATTCTTGAGTTTGATATGTAATGTCATTGGCGAAGCTGGTCCGTTGCCAATGGCAGGTTTCTAAATAGTAAATACCAATGTTTGCATTATGACCAGACTAATTTTCTACTTCTATATAGTGGCAGTGTATCATGAACAAAAGATAAAATTACCCTGTATGCTTGGTCTTTAAGAGTCTGAAGATTCTCCAGCTTTAACCTAAAAGTCTTGATTTCTTGTGCTTGCTCCTTGTGAAGTTTCTTTATGACTTCGAGGGCTTTGGTATAGCTGTACATCGGGTATGGAAATTAAACACGTCACAATAATCAAATAAGAAAGTTATGGTATTGGTTGTCGTAGCTTCTTAATTAAGTAAATAGCAATGCATTGATGTACCGGGTAGCAGAAAAGATGTCGTCAAACTTTTTCTTAAGTGTAGACGGGTCCTGCAACGGCCAATTGGACTCATCTTGGTGCACAAATATAACATTCTCCAGTATAGCCTTTGAAACACCCATTAGGGCTGGAATTTCCCTATCCATATCAGCGCATCTGTAGCTGAGGCAAACCTTCTGAACTCAAAAAATTTAAATGAGGCTATGAGTTGAAAGAACTTTCAGCAGTATTCCAGAAAAAACTAATAGCCTTCTAGTTATAGAACTGAGTATTCCTACTACAAATTACTTACGATCGATGAAAAAACAGTTGTGAAAATTATATTGTCTGCATTCACATGGATCTATATTTTCTAAATTGTGTGAAAATTATATTTCTACATTCACATGGATCTATATTTTCTGAATTGTGTGAAAATTATATTGTCTACATTCACATTATCTATATTTTCTGAATGGTGTGAAAATTATATTGTCTACATTCACATTATCTATATTTTCTTGTGTGAAAATTATATTGTCTACATTCACATGTATCTATATCATCAGGGTGTGTGTATGTAACCATGGGGTCAAGTCAGAAACTAGATTTATTTTTGGGGTTGCCTTAGTGCCATAAGCTGAATGTAAGTATCTTATGGCAATACAAATAGAGCAAGTTAAGGAGTGGGCATGACAAGGCATTGTATATTTTTATAGAACTGAAGGTTCAACAACCTTGTGTGGTGAGTTTGGTATAACATGGAAATATAGCTCAACTGCAAGACGAGCATATGAATGAAGCGAATTAAAGGCCAGAGAGGGGGGAAAGAATGGACCTCGCCCGTGTGCGGATTTATAGTCTGGAGGACGCTCTCGATTGCCTTAAACTCCATCTTTGACGCCTTCTGGGTAAGCTGGAAAGAGCGGATGCAGACCACATCCTTTCCTGCCGCTGTCTTGAAGCGCAGCTTGATTTGCCCTTTTGTCTCTGTTTCGCCTGCCACCTAAATAATCCCACACGACCAACAAGTACAGAAGTAAGGATCAAAACTGAAAAGGAGTATATAAAATAGTAAAAGCACAAGCCTAACATAGTATTATTACTCCAAGCAAGCAACCGGGCACAAAAACAAATCCACAAAGTCAACGACCGCTAGAGCACCAGACTCCCACAGACCAGAGAGCCTCCCTGCTCTGCCTGACCAGAGTCAAAGATCCAGAGTAGCAAAACCCAGTACACTCAACCACACACACAGTGCCACCACCCCAGTTCCCAAATTAGCAAATTAATTTGCCGTTTTGTTTGGGTTTCACCTGCTACTGAAATCCATTTCCCAAAATATAAAAACTCTCCTTGTCCAGGCCAACATTCCCCTGAATATTGAACTAGTGAGATGAATAAGGGCTGCACGTGTATCACCTTGGGGTCGTGGACGAAGGTGTGGCCAGAGCGGGAGTTTGGAGGCAGCTCGCCGGTGCAGGACAGCTTCAGGCACTCGATGATCGTCTGTGGAAACAAACCCAAACAAAGAAAACCCAAGAGGGTCGGTCAGGCGCTCGCGCATCGAACTATCTGCCGGTGCAGACATCACACATATGTCATGGAAGCAGAGGTACTAGATTGGATTGGTGGGCGTACGGTTTTGCCGGCGCCGTTGGGGCCGACGATGAGGGTGAGCGGCTTGAAGAAGGTGATGACGTTCTTGTTCTCCGGGTCGAAGCTCCGGATCCCCTTCACCAGCATCTTGTCCACCGTGCTCATCTTGCCCCCGCCCCCCAAAACCGATTCCCCCCTCCCTCCTCCTCTCTTGCTTCGGTCCCGTTAGATTCTCCGCCGCCGTCTCTCGTGTCGATGCTTCTGCTGGCGTGCTACAGTAGAGAATCTATTGCTCCGCGGGCTGTGCGGCGGCGTCCATCTATTGCTCCGCCATGGACAGGGGAGACGAAGGAGGCGGGGAGAAGAATGGGGGATTTTGCCTCTTGTGGGGTTTAGGGTTTGGATTTTCTAAGCGACGTGGCCACGAATTAATTTAATTCTATTTCATTTTATTTTTAAATTTTTTTAGAACCTTTATTTATTTATTTAAGGAAAGCGAGATTTGTTTCCACTCTTTTTCTAAAAATCAGTGAGCCTTATACGGCACGTTATATACTCCTTCTATCTCAAGTTAGGAGCATTTTAGATCTGGTCAAACTTAGACTTTGTAAAATTGGGCCAAATCTATAAGAAAAATATTACCCCATCGAATCAATATTATTATAATAATTGTAAAATATACTTTCATAATGAATGCATTTGGTTTTCTTAGATTTTAATATTTTCCGCCTACATATTTGATCAAACTTTCAAAAATTGAATTTAACCAAATCCTAAGACGCGGTGTCATTCACAATAGAGCAAGTATTGGGTAAGCTAAAAAAATAATAGGACAAAGTAAGCCTTTAGAACTTTATTTTTTGTCAGTTGCTCGGAAACCATATAGTTTGAAAACAATTTGACATAAGTATAAGATAAACACTAAAGGTTGTAGCCTCAAACATTGGAGGCGATCGTCCGGCGTGATGAATGGCTTGGGCTGGAGGAGGACTGGGGCGAGCTCGGTGCTTGGGAGGAGGTCGTCCGGCAGGAGCGGAGCTGGAGGAGGCCGGTGCACGACAGTTCTTCCGATTAGATGGATATGGTCGTTGGTAGCGGGCTAGCGGCAGTGGCAGGAGCCGAGACGGGAACGCAGAAACGACACATCGCTTTAGCAGGGAGCTCGCGCCCATGGAGAGCTCGGGATGGGGATTGGGAATTGTTCTCTTTTCCATGGGAAATACCGATTAGATACATATCACTTGGCAGTAACAAAGAGTGCAATATTTTTCTAATTCGACCTAACTATGGCCCCCTTCTTTTCAGCTTCTAAAACTGATTCTAGCCAAAAATCTAGAGAAGCCCAAAAGAATGGTCTAGATTCGGCCCAGCTTTTTCCCACCGAGAAGCAGGTTTTGTTCGTGAACGCAGAAGCTGGTCGGCGGTCGATTCTGGGGTGATTCCCGCGATTCCACCGAGTGAAACGAAAGGGTTTCTATCTGTAGACATATCGTTGCCTCTATTTACAGACAAATGCCACCGAGTCCAGGATTACAGACAAACGAAACGAAAAAAAGTCAACAAAAAGGGAAAAAAGGAAACTCCCAGGCCCGCAACCCCTGCTCCCGTCTCTCCCCCGACTCGCTCGTCCTCTGGCAAAAATAATGGCGGCTAGGGTTTCCTGCTTCCCTGCTGCCGCCGCCAGCGCCGGCCGCCAGCGCCGGCCGCCGCTGAGCCCGACCCCGCGTCGCCGCTCCGCCGTCGCCCGACCCACTCAATCGAGATCCGCGCCGCTGGGGAGGCCGAGGGGCCGCTGGTGCCAGCGCACGAGCTTGACGGCGCGGAGGGTGCCCCGCCAGCAGGGCGCGAGGTTGTGGAGCGTGGAGGGTCGCGGCAGTAGACGGCGAGCGAGGCCACGGCCGGGAAGTAGGCGGCGAGGCGCGCCGCCACGAAGGCGTTCCGCTCCACGATCTCCTCGGGGTGGTGGTGGTGTGAGCCGTGGTTGTAGCTGGAGGAGGAGGACGACGGCGCCCCAGCGGCGGGCAACACGGAGGAGAGCAGCGGGTGGCCCCAGGGCGAGATGAGCGAGAGGTCGCCCCGCAGCGACATCGCCGCCCGCGTGACCCGCTCCGCCGCGAGTAGCCTGCGGCAGGCCAGCGCGGCCCGGTCCAGGATGGCTGACGACGACCCCGCCGCATCCGCCTCCGCCATGCCGCCGCGTCCGTCAGATTGATTCTACCCTGACCTCGCGTGGGTCATCGCGGAGAGGACGTCGATGGATTTGGGCGAGGCGGAGTGGGGACGAGACGAGAAGCTGCACATGGAAGTGATTCTAGAGATTTCTCGTGTTGTATCTCAGGGACGTCGACGGATTCCATTGCATATATTTTGCTTTGTTTTAATTCCAGTGATTTCTCGTGTTGTATCTCAGTGCTAGGTTCAATTATTGTGTCAAAATTCAAATTCATATTTTAGATCACATATGAAATCTAGGGGTGTTATAGACATTTCCCAACTCAACATAGATAGAGAGCTCGGGATGGTGATTGGGGATTGTAGTACAAAGACTTTTGAGTAAAAAATATAGGCCATGCTTTATGTAATGGACGTAGTAATACTACGTGGTAGTAAGAATCCCACTATCCCAGATACATATGTTGTGATATTTTTTTGTCAAACTTTCGAATATCTCATTGTTTGTTTTTTTTTCCTTAAAATAGATCTTCGTTGAAAACCGTGTACACAACTTATTTCCGTCCAAACGCGACTTTAAAAACAGTCTAAATAGTCGTGTATAAAACTTATTTTCATGTAGGTGAATTGTGACTTTATATAATACCCCGTGCATATTTACACAAACCTTTCGAGGCTGAAGTTTGACAATTAATTATACCTATGAAATATGGATTATATACGAGAAAATTAAATTCGTATTCAAATAATAATTTAGTGGTATTTTTTATAACTAGTGACACATGTTTATTGCTCAAAAAAGTGGTCAAACTTAAAATAGAAAAACGGACCACATGCATTGGGACGGGGAGTAAAGACTACATGAGATCTTCTAAAAAAGTCGAATTTTCGAGTGGACTTTAACAAATTTGAAGAAGAACATAGTTTCGGATAAAACTAAAAACCATTGTTTTGGGACATGATGTTTTGATTCACAGGAGCATCGCCCCATTATTCTAAATGCATTTTTTTAATCAAAATGTTTATGTTTACACACAAAGTTTCGTGAAAATCCATGTTTCAAGATGATTTTTCATGAGACATTTTATGTCCTTTTTACAGTGGACACAAAAGTCTTATATTCGCAACCATTTTGTGTGCGGACGTCAAATATTTGGATGTATACGCAATGTTTTTTGTTTTTGAAATTTTGAAATGCGTTTTTGAATGGTGTATTTTCGGTAACATGTGACGCATATTTATTGCTCAAATCAGTGGTAAAACTTAAACTACAAAAAACGAGGGTGTCACATGCATCGTGATAGGGGAAGTAAAGACTAGATAAGATCTTCTAAAGAAGTGGACTTAAATAAATTTAAAGAAGACCATATTTTTTGTACAAAACTAAGTTCCATTTAAAATGCATTTTTTAAATTAAAATGTCAAAATATCCGTTTTTTCTTATGTTCACACACAAACTTTCGTGAAAAAAAGACATTTTTTGTGGTCTGTTTAAAAAGGAAAATCTAAAATTTTGGTGCTCCAATAACTTTTCACTATATATTTTTACCTTTTTATACATGCCACATAAAATATATTTTTTCATAAAATTTGTGTGCCAACAGTAAACATCCGGATGTACACCCAGTTTTTATTTTCAAATTTTTCTTCTTGAAATGTGTTTTTAAAAAACAATGAGACCGACCAGGACTAGCCCATGGTGCCTTCTTTTTATAGAAGAAGTGCTCCTTAGTGAGAATTCCAGAAATTCGTCCCCGACGGGGCTTGAACTCTGGTTGCCAGGTTTAGCCACTGCTACCTTTGCCACTGGGCCTCTGCCCCGTTCTCTGAAATGTGTTTTTTCACAATGGGAGCTTCTAGTCCCACTAGCCAAAGTGGATTCCCGATTGTTTTGTTCTTGTTGTGTACTACTAGAATGCTTCAAGTAATCAAATAATGTTGCTATGTCAGCCCGACGAAGAAAATCCACAAGCAGCGTCCATGGCAGCACACAAAATGGAGATGCATCAAAAGGATAGAAGTGCTACAACGACCGGGGACATGATTACATGCAACCATGCTGATAGCTAGCGTGAAAGGAATGAGAAAGGTAAGTAGCAAAATGTATACTATCTCCGATCCGATTTAAATGTCGGAGCAAATGAACTGAATATGTGTAACGTGATAGTACAACTAGCGACAATAATTTTGGATCGGAGGAACTACATGTTATCCTTGCACAAATGGCTCAAGCCTTCACATGACAAATCGAACTGCACATGTCCCAGAAAAGATGTCAGACCATCAAAAGGTGTGGAGCGTAGGAGCCATTGGACCATGCTCCATGGCAATATTACTCAGTCTCATCGAGCTAAGTATGTCATCACTTTCACCAGATATACCAATCAATGGAAAATCAGCATCAACACAGCCACGACCACTACAGCTGCATATCCATTCACACAACTTGTCTTTTCGAGTGGTGCAGAGCCAACAATGTGAACTGAAGGCTATACGATCAAACAGTTCAGTAAATCCAGTAAAAAGAAGTTCAGTAAAAGGGAAACATATTACATTGTGGCAAGGTTCACTTTCATCAATCGAATGAACCGAAGCACGAGCATCGTATTATTGGGTGGACCAGCCGAATATAAATTTTAGTAACGTATATACCGAAGAAAGCAGCAGGTAGTAACATAGGGTACCATCCTTCAGGCACAACAATCCATGACATCAGGCTTTGATGGTCACGCTGCACAGACATAACCCCGATGGCTTGAGCTTAGACGTGCACCATTCATATCCTGTTGGTGCAGCAGGATCATACATCAGCGTCTGGTATCCGGTTTCTTCCTCCAACGAGAACAGCAGCAACTTACCCTCGTGTATGCCAAGAGAAAACCGAGTGCTTGAACTACCAGTGAGCGGCACTGGGACCTTCTGCCAGGAATGATCTGCTGGGTTGAAAATCGCCAGTGACCTCTGATTCTTCCATTCGATGCAGAACAACCTCTCCCCAAGAGCAGCATGAGCCGTGACCATCACACAGCCGTTCTTCACCTCGCCCCAAGCATGGTTCTTTGTATTGTACACGTCAACAAAACGGGAGTTACCGATTGTGAAACTCGAACGACCACCCATCACAAACATCTTGCCTTCAAAGCTACACCCAAAGCAACCCCATCTTGGCCTGCGAAGGCTCTGGATCAACATCCATTTATTCTGTTCTGGGTCATAAATTTCTACGCTAGATAAACTGTCACCACTGGGACCAAATCCACCGGCAACATATATGACACCATCGACCTCTGCACAGGCAAAGTCGCAACGAGCCACATTCATCTTAGAAATGGAAGTCCACCTGCAGGATCAGAGGATAAATGATTTAACCCAAAAATTCAAAAAATGCTAAGGACTTGATTAATATTCTGCATTTTAACACCCCATATGTCAACAAGTTATTATTGCTTATGCAGATACTTGAAAACAAGTTTAACCTAAGTGAGACTAATACGATCAATTTTAATCAAACAAATTTGTACTCTTGTGCTGATGCATATGAGGATGCAAACGAACATACCTGTTGAGGAAAGGATCATATTGGTAAACCTCATCAGAGACACATTTCTTCCCATGTTCAGTAGCATAGCCAGCAATAACAATGAGCTTCCCATTAAGGACAATGACACCAAAGCCAGCTTTGGTTGGTCCAGGCATAGGTGGAAGAGGGGTGTTCTTTTGACCTTGGCACTCCAAAACCTCCCAGTGAGACCCCTTTCCTCCAGCATCAGCGGTCAAGATGTACACACACTCCTCAAGCTTTCCAACCTCTTTCCTTACAACAATTAATTCTTTGCTCTCTAGGAATGACATCCACCTCTTGGACACTCCACCCATGACAGGGAAGTGACTTCGAGGAACAAGGGAAAGACATATCTTTGCCAGGTCTTCTGGCAAGCCAGGTATTAAAGCACAGTATTGCTTGCAATCTCTTTTTGGCCTTGTTGGAGCCTTGAGCTGCATTGCAGCACGGAGACACGTCTTTGGTTGAACAAATTGTTCCCGTGTACCAACGAGTGTAAGCATTGCAAAATGTGGCGGCAAGCAGCTCAATATATGCCTCCCCTTGTTAGCCAATATAACGGACAACTTTGGGTTACTTATGTACCTTATATGCTATAAGTAGCAATGACTCAAATGGAATGATTCGTGGAATCCGTCTCCAATTGGAATGGTAAGAGACAAGGGTTTGAATGATGCGGAAATCAGGTTTTTCAACTTTGATGTCTCTGTTTTAGTTATTCTTGCTGTTTCAAATGCCATCCGATGAGAATTTTTGAATTGGCTCTCCCTTATGGAATCAG
This sequence comes from Poa pratensis, assembly GCA_947311845.1. NCBI lineage: Eukaryota > Viridiplantae > Streptophyta > Magnoliopsida > Poales > Poaceae > Poa > Poa pratensis. The sequence continues at coordinate 76,662,055 of CAMZMU010000038.1, read as the reverse complement.
CACTTGTCTCCTTATTGATGAAGTAGAAACCGTTGCTTGCCTTACACATTGCCTTAATATCTACAGAAATACTGAAGAATCAGCTAAATCTGCACAGCTACAGTTCCAGGAACAAATAGGTGCAAGTTATATATATACCTTTGGCCATATAAATTTTATTACTATTAGCCAGCAGTAGCATCCATTTCTGCAACTCTAATTGTCTGCAGTCAGCATACAAAAACTTAGTATATCACTTTGTAGCAACAAATAGGAGCTGTGGAAGAAATTATACTAGATAATCTGTGATACTATCTGGAAACCACGAAGTAACACTAGTGAGACAACATTCATGGCACAGCCTTTTCTTTACTTGTATGACACCCTGTGTGAGGATCTTTAATCTCAAATCAAAATGGACATGTTAATGCTGCCATGGTCTTCATACGAGTCATTGCTTAAATTACATACGTTCTACATTTGAAATGTACATCTAATTCTAGGAGAAACAAGTAATTCCTGAGGTTCGGCAGTACCAACAACAAGCAGACCAAAATACTGAATACAATTCTGAGGACTATATAGTGTACAGTAAAAAGTAGTCTTTTATGACACAGATTAAGTTGTTAATGGGCTGAACTGTGTTGGACAAGCTGAAGCCATCCTTAGCAAACAGCTCAAGAGATTCTCGAAAAACAAAGCAACCGGCTCAATCAAGTTACAGTGACGAACCGCTTGACCTTACAAACACTACAACGACAGAGCAGAACTGATGCATAAATCTTTTCGTACCATGAACTGAAACCCAATCCTCCCCAAAAAAGATAACGTTTAAGGTAGACCAGCCAAACAGAATTTTAACTTGGGCACAGTATGTTGGCTAGCAAAATCCCTTGACCTCCTAGAAAGTTGGAGCAGCAGACGTCAGATCTACTTGGAGCCAAGAACTCAAATGAACACGATAGCATCAATAATTGACCAAAAATGGGCATGGGGGATCTGAGACTCGACCACGATAACAAATTTATCCTTAGACGGCGAACAAGAGAAGAAAAACGCAGATCTAAACGGGTGCAGAAGATGAACCCAATCATCCGGCAAACCTCCAAAGAGCTGACAACGAAGTTAATGAGGAAATTCTCACATCGGAGATGACATAGAACAGGAATACAGCAATCCGTCACATGCTGACGCCAATCGGATAAGCTAGAATCGAAAGAGGATACGGGCGAGAAGGCTGAGATTGCCTCTACAGGATTCAATTTTTTGCACGGAAACAGCAACATACGGGGTCCCCAATCCAGGAAGAACCCTGCGACGGAGTGAGAGAAGGGCGGAACAAAACGGACGTACCTGAAATAGGAGGCAATCCAACGAATCCCGAGCTGGGTAATCAGATACGAGCAGCAGCAATTGCAGATTGCGGACACGAGGAACACGAGGATAGAAGAGTAGGGAGGGCCGTATATATATGTCGATCCGATGACGCGTTTGTGGAAGCTTACACCGCGGTGAATGATAGGACAAGGAGTGATGACGCTCCTCGTTTTCCTGGATTGAAATCTTTCCAACTCAGTGCTTCACCTTACCATGAATGTTTTTCTTCTTCTTTTGAAACTTTTGAGTGTATTTTGTCCAAAGTTGATGGGGCCATAGGTCAGCGGCATAAGAGCAAGTTGTGACATCAATATTCAGGGATCCACGTCAGCGACTTAACGTCTGTCTTGACGGAGTGACCAACGAGGCTCTTACACACAACTATTTGACCAAAAGTTACCACTTTTTGAGTTTGTGACCAATACGCTCATCCGTGCCAACTTTGTGACCCCCCAAGCATTTAACTCTTTTTAGAACTTTTAATACAACTTTTTAGTTTTAAAAATAAAGGGATCACTCAAACTCAAGAGACAAAGTGACTTCTCGATGTTCGTTTGTCAACATAGTATAGTGATCTAAAATCCCTAGTGCCATCGAACAACTCAATGCATAGCATCCAAAATATTTGGTCTCCCCTTTAACCCGTATCTATAACATTGCTTTTTGAATTTTTGAAACTTTTTAACTTACTTTTTCGTAACTTTCCCTCTGATGAATCTTCTATTTCTGCATGGGCTAACCACGGAAAAATGACAATGGCATATGTTCTCCATATGGTTGCGGCGAAACAAACATTCGTTTTTTTTTATGGAACAAACTTCTGATCATTCTGGTCTTATGGTCTTGACCGGAAAAAAAAACTTCTGGTCTTGACTAAAAAAACTAACCTTGTTGTGAATGCATGGAACCTGCAAATTCAAATTCATCGAGGCCAAAATAATGCAAAGGGATGCAAGCTCAACAGTTGCGGTGGTAGAAAGACGAGGTTGTAAGTGTGAAGAAAGGGATGGGGCGGAGAAAACAAGAGCGACAAATGAATTTGGACAGGTAGTGTGGCTTTAAGGGTCGGAAATCGAGCAACGAGAGTACCATGGCTATGTCAAATATTAAGCCAAAACGTGGAAGGTAAGCCTTTTACGATAATAATTTTTGTTATGAACGGAAAGAAAGGGAGAGAGAGAGGACACAATATCTGCAGACAATGTCCAAAAAACCTAAACACAAATCCGTATAGTCCAGACCTAAAAATACGAACACATTTCCGGGTGGAAAATCTAAAAAAACCTAAAGTTTATTCAGGATATTCGGATTACAGCGCTGGTACCCGAATATCCCGAAATTAGAAAAAAGCCCAGTAGAAAATCGATGCGTTCAGCCAAGGCCCAGCCCAACTAACATAAATCCTCAGTTACATGGTAGCTTAGCTGTGCTCGTGCTCGACCGACCACATCCCATCGCCATCCTCACAACTTCCAGCAACCCCGCCACACTGTCACGCAAGAGGTAAGTGCATCCACGGTCTTCGAACTTGTCATCCAACCCCGTCTGGGTCTATATGACGGGTCAATCATTTGCTTCAGTAGTTCCAACAGCCGACAAATACGCAATCTGCTATTGCATTAGCCATCTTCGTCATTACTTTTCGAGTTCGAGGGACTATTGCTGTCGAATCTATAAATTGCATTCAAGGTGTACATAACTACATGATTGTTACCAAATAAAAGTTATCTTCTCCTTTTGTTCTCTTCTTTCTTTTCTATTTGCCCGAGTCAAACATCATATAACTTTGATTTCCATTATCCGTTGGAATATATCAAAATCAATAAGATGTGCCTACCAGTGTACAGTCCAGTTTCTTGATTCAATAGAAACCAATACGGTTTAGGGGCCATCAAACCACCGTTGGCATGTGTCCGGGCTCCGCGCCGCCGTGCTACTGATCTCCGGCGAACTTGTATGTCGGCCAAAATCGGTGCAACGGCGAGAAGCAACTGTTTTTTTTTTTAAAGGAAGCGAGATACAACTAGTACGTGCTCTGGAAAAGACAACCCAAAAATAAATGGGCCAGTTAGGCACTCCCCTGGAGGCCTGGAAGAGTCGCCCTCATTTCATTGGGCCTTAGCAGAGGTAATTCCATACGCTGGCAGGCCCATTTTCTCTACAGGCCTGGACGCCTGGCTCCTCGGCCACAGCTGCAGAAGGCCAACAAGATGGAAAAGGGCAGCAGCAGAAGGGCACGACTCCGGATGGTTTCATACCCGCGAATTCTCTAGTTAGTGAAGGCTACTTTGCCATGTATTCCATTGTTTTTTATCACACTATATAGTTAGTATCTATCTATTTAGTACTGGTGCATCTAGAGTTTGCATTCTATTTTTCAGGTAAAATGATGATACCAATGTGGTTTCGAGCTGTTGTGTGGATGTGCTGAGGTCACCGACGTCCTTGGGTCAACATCGTCGCCTCCGCCAGGTAACTGAGGCAAGGTCACTGCAGCCCCTGCGTCAACTTCACACACAACACACTGTTGAGGTTCACCCATTGACTCCTTTGTTGATTCTCTCCTATGTCTAATTGAATTGATCTACGAAGTTGTCTACACACGTGTAAGTATTGAAATTGATAGGGAGTTGTATACGTATGTGTGTGTGTTTAGATATGAAATTATAGATGGATCTCATAAACATTTGTTCTTTTTGTGCCCACTATGTACAAATCTTTAATTTTAGGCACGTAAAATTGATGCACTGTAAAATATCATATTATGGTCCCACTACATCGAAAGAAATATTATTTATATTATTTCACTTTTATTTATTTTGGAAATAATATTTGTTATGATCAACAGTTCGTAAGAATTGTCATTTTTATACTTATCTCTTTATGGAACCATATTTAAAAATAGAGGCAAATACTTTTTATTAGCTGTATCCGTTTTCTACATTGCTGTTTCCTGTGGTGTAGAACTTGCGTGAGTGCTGTAAGTTGAGTAGTTCTTAGTGTACTTATTACATGTTCTGTTACTTCGTAATCACTCCACTAAGGAAGCAATTAAATTTCTAACAATTACATTGTGTTTGATATGCTTAGGAGAACATATTGCCGATAGCTGAATAATATCTACTACCAATGTTTATTGCAGCAGAACATATAATTGCTGCTACTTCTGGCTTGCTAATGCTCAAAACAACAACTTCAGTTCACATCTCTTGCCGGCAACTGTCTCCGGAGAGATTGGCGAATCGACAATCCCCTTGCCGTCTTTCCGGCAACTGTTGTGTCCCATCTTCAGGTAATCCTACCTGAAAATCAGCCAATAAAGCACGTCACAACTATAAGGTATGGTTGTCTCCTTCTCTTTTGATCGGAGATAGTGCACAAAACAGGTCTAACAAGTGGTATCGTTATGATTTTAGGGCATACCCTATCATGTTATTTTCCTAGCAATGGTACTTACGTATTCTATTCCGTACAAAGCTTTTCTTAATATATTTCATTTCTCTTCATTTGTGCAGGCATCCAAACCTTTAGGATAATGGTTGTTGAATACATGACAACCCAATTTCGGTATTTTAGCTGGATGTCTGGCAGATTTATTTCTTGCCTTTTAAAGTTTGCTCAAAAGAATAGATACATCATAACAGAGACCGAATCGGAATCGGGCCAGGCCCCTAATACATTATAGTATATCACGGTAATAATATAAATTATATGAATCTATTGGAGGTATTATGGTTTCAATGATTGATCATGTAGGAGCAGAATAGGTAGTGGATGTTGCTATTGTACAGTACATCACTCATCCTTGGTATGGAAATTATTGATCGCAAGCCAGAAGAGAAAGGCGTCACTACCAATTGTTGTAGCTTGAAGGAAAAAATACAAATTGAAGGATAGAGTGGACTCCGCCACAATAGAACTTACTCAAGTTTTGCATTCATATATAACATATGAAAAGTATTTCATCTAGCCGCGCAATTGCGCGGGCCAGTTGAGGTTCGTCCTCAATGGGAAAATGGAGATCAGAATCATTGACATCATCTTTAGAATAACTATAAGAACCACCAGATTGCGCACCATCATCATCACTTAACGTTATTTCCAAGCTTTTTGTTAGCGTAGCTATAACGTTACCATGTTAAGCGTGGTTTAGCGTGTATAAAAAATAAATAGCGTCGTAGCGTCAAATTTAGGCTAAATATAGCGTAGCCTCTCCAAATAAGCTATATCGTGCTATTAACCGGGAAATAGCGCGCTATTTTTTCCGTTGCGTTCCCCACACGCTTCTGTGTCCAAGATTGCAGGTGGGACGGAGAAATGCATTTTCTCACGTAAGTTGGGCCCCCGGCACTATCCTAGCCGCAGAAAACTTTAGATTCGTGCAGGTCAGCTGCCTTGACCCGCCTGGCTCGCTATGCCCAGGCCTGGCATTTTGAGCATGTTTTTATTGGTGGGATTTGGTTAACCATTTACGTTTTGGTTTTGAACCTAAATAACCATTTTGTGCAAATGGTTAAATAGATTAACCATTAGGTTAAAAGGGTTAAAAATGGTTAACCATTGGTAAACCGTTATGCAATAATTTACCAAATACTAAGAATACACAAGCCTCATTCAAAATTTCACAAATTATTCAGATTTCACAAATTTGGCATGACTAGATTAATCACTACCAACAACGGTACAGGCAGAACATTCCAGAAATGAAAAAAATATGCCACCATCAATCCAAAACGAAAATGTTTCACACCCTGAACGTGTCAAATACACAGGATGAGGAATACAGTTTCGGACAATCGCATGGAAATGATAATGTGAATTGTCTGAACTACATAGAAGAGAATTCTGAAGGCTACTTTGCCATCAAAACCAAAAAGGATTTAGATTAGATCTAAGATAGATCAATACTAGATCCACAACTCGCATAACAGTGCATCTAGTTAAGATTAGGGTTCTGACCGCCGCGATCGCCGCCGCCGGCCGGCAGCGCGCGCATGGCGTCCAAGATTTTGTTCTGAGACAACGCATGCAGTCTTGACGGTGATTCTTCCTCGTCGCTGAAATTCCCGGCGCGTCGCTACGCGGTGCCGGTCTCTTTTCCCGTACGATTCCTCTGCTCTGCAAGGATTCGAGTTCGGTTTCTAGTACAACTTGCTTGTCAAGGTTGTTTTATGTGAAGTCTAGTGCTTCTACACCAATCTGGTTAAATTCAGATCGCTTTGAGGAGCACCGTGGCCTGCTCGGTTTGGTTTTGGCCTGAGAGAGAGATTCTTGGGGTTGATCACAGCCCTCCAACGCTGACGGACGTGAAAGTTTGGAGAGGAAGAATTAGCAACGTCAACTGTTAGATCGGTGGACTCTGGACGGAGCGCCGTCCCAAGAGGAATACGTTCGGGCGCAATGAAAATATTATCTCTAAACTGTCAGGGTTTGGGGAACGACCCGACTGTTCGAGCGCTTTTGGATCTCCGAAGGCGTAGTGATCCCGATGTGTTGTTTTTGTCGGAGACACACCTAGATGATTATCCGGCAGAGTGTTTGAGGAGGAGACTGAATATGGATTTTAAAATTGTGAATCGAAGCGATGGCAGGAGTGGTGGTGTAATGCTCTTGTGGAAAAGAGAGATTGTCATACATCAAATTTTCTCGGCTCCCAAATACATAGATGTTGAGGTTGTCGAATCACTGGAGAAAACTTGGAGGCTTACAGGGATCTATGGAGAGCCTCGTTGGCAGGACAAGTATAAAACTTGGGACAAGATGAGGGAGTTGAAGAATAATTCCAACCGGCCTTGGGTTATAATTGGCGACTTTAACGAAATCTTATTTTCTCATGAGAAAGAGGGGGGCAACCCTAGGCCTTTCGGATACATGGAAGCTTTTCGTGATACTCTGATGGACTGTAATTTGGAAGATTTAGGGTTCTCAGGTGACGCTTTCACTTGGAGGCGAGGTGGCATCCGAGAACGCCTGGATAGAGCTGTTGCTAATGGTGATTGGATGGCCATGCACCCAGGAGCAGTGGTGCAACATTTGGGTTACATACGTTCTGACCACCGTCCGATTATGCTTGACACGGAATTTCAGGCTGACCTTGGTAGACAGAAAAAATGCCCACGCAGGTTTGAAGCGAGGTGGCTGAAAGAAGAGGGCTTCCGCCAGGTCGTCGAGCAGGCTTGGGTTGCGGCTGGAGCGACGGCGGACGGGGTCCTGCCTAAGTTAGGCCGGCTGCATGAGGCACTACATAAGTGGGATTCTTCCGTGTTGCAGAAACCGAAGAAGAGACTCAGGAAAGCCCAACGCGAGTTAGATGAAGCGCTTAGTGGGCAAATGTCTGCAGAGAATGAAACAAAAGCTAAGGAATTAGCGAATCTTATTGAGCTATTGTTAGAGCAAGAGGAGGTGTATTGGTCACAACGCTCTAGAGCCAATTGGTTGCAATATGGGGATAGAAACACCTCCTTTTTTCATAATTTTGCTTCAGCAAGACGCAAGAGAAATTTTATAAAGCGTCTGAAAGATGATACAAATAACTGGGTGGAAGGTACTGCTGCACTTAAGCCTCTAGTGTTTCAGTATTTTTCTAACCTGTTTACTTCTGAGGTTCAGCTTACGGATCCAGAAGTGTTGGACAAAATTCAGCCTAGAGTGACTCAGTTGATGAATGAAAAACTTACTGCACCTTTTACGGCTGAAGATGTGAAGAAGGCAGCTTTCAGTATTGGGGATCTTAAAGCCCCAGGTCCGGATGGGTTGCATGCTATTTTTTATAAGAGATTCTGGGGGATATGCGGCGAGGAGATTACACATGAGGTGTTGCAGGCTTTGAATACTGGGCTTATTCCTGAAGGATGGAATGACACCACGGTGGTCCTTATTCCCAAGATTGATGACCCAGAACTGGTAACTCAATTCCGTCCAATTAGTCTTTGTAATGTGATTTACAAGATTATATCCAAAATGCTTGCCCTTAGATTGAAAGAAATACTGCCAGATGTTATTTCACCTATGCAGAGTGCTTTTGTCCCTGGTCGTCTTATTACTGATAATGTCCTAGTGGCATATGAGAGTGTTCATGCTATTAAAAATAAGAGATCAGTGAGTAACGGATGTTGTGCAATAAAACTGGACATGCACAAGGCTTATGACAGGGTTGAGTGGATTTTTCTGGAGAATATGATGAGGAAACTTGGATTTGCTGAAAGGTGGATTTCTTTAATGATGGCTTGTGTGAGGTCGGTAAGATATCAAGTTAGATTTAATTCTGAAGAAACCGATATGTTTATTCCTTCTAGAGGGCTCCGTCAGGGAGACCCTCTCTCTCCATATTTGTTCTTGTTATGTGCGGAGGGGTTATCCAGTCTCTTGTTGTATGAAGAAGAAGTTGGTGGCATCGATGGGGTAAGGGTGTGCAGAAATGCACCGTCAGTTTCACACCTTCTATTTGCTGATGATTCTCTAATCCTCATGAAAGCTGATATGAACAATGCAACTTCCTTGCAACGAGTGTTGGACACGTACTGTGCAAATTCAGGACAATTGGTGAGTTTAGCTAAGTCAAGTATATTTTTCTCTCCAAACACTAATGTTCTTATGAGAGCAGAAATTTGTGAGGCTCTTCATATTGACACAGAAGCGTTATCAGACAAATATCTGGGACTCCCAGCCTTAGTGGGGGCGGATAAAAGTGAGTGCTTCGAACATTTCATTGAGAGAATAATCCAGCGCATTAATGGCTGGAAGGAGAAACTTCTATCTATTGGTGGCAAAGAAATTCTTTTGAAGGCTGTTGCTCAAGCTATTTCAGTATATGCTATGTCCGTCTTTCTTATTCCAAAAGGGGTTTGCAAAAGGATGATGGATGCTATTTCCAACTTTTGGTGGGGAGATGATGACAATAGCAAGAGAATGCATTGGTTGGCCTGGTGGAAATTATGCTTTCCAAAGAAAGAAGGAGGCATGGGATTCAGAGATTTTCATTCTTTTAACCTTGCTATGTTGGCTAAGCAGGTTTGGCGGCTAGTGAATGAACCAGAATCTTTATGTGGCCGTGTTCTACGTGCAAAATATTATCCGGATGGAGATATACTAAAAGCTGGCCCAAAAGCAGGATCGTCATTTACTTGGCAGAGTATTGTGGCGGGCATAGCTACTTTCAAAAGAGGATACGTGTGGCGAGTAGGTAATGGGGAGAAGATCAATATTTGGAGCGACCCATGGATACCTAGCAGTCCTAATTATAGGGTGTTATCTCCCAGGAGGGGTGCCGTATACACCAAGGTTAGTGATCTAATCGATCCAATTTCTGGCCAATGGGATGAACAATTGCTCAATGATTTATTTGGGATAGTGGATGTTGGCCGTATTCTGCAAATTCCTTTAAATAGCCATGGTTTCGAGGACTTCATTGCTTGGGGAGCTACGAAGCATGGGAAATATACAGTACGATCAGGATATTATTTGCAATGGCGTCACCACTTTGGCCCATCTGCTGGTCAGCTCGCGATGCCTGGCAGTGCGGCTACTAATCCGGTCTGGAGTTTACTTTGGAAACTGAAAGTACCAAGCAAAGTAAAAATCTTCGTTTGGCGTGCATTACATGGGATTCTTCCGTTGAAGTCTATATTGGTTAATCGACATGTTGGTACAACCGGTGGCTGTCCAGTGTGTAACCAGGGACCGGAGGATGTGATGCATCTTCTCTTTAAATGCCATACGGCTCAAGAGTTGTGGACAGACCTTGGTTTGTCCGAGCTAATCAGTGATGCTGTTACGGATGATCGCTCCGGCTCAGTTGTTCTCGAGAGTCTGCTGCGACGTCAAGGTATTACATTGCCAGGCTTTACTAATGTTGGTCTAAAAGAAACAATTTCTGTGTGCTGCTGGTACCTTTGGTGGATCAGGCGGCGACGAACACATGATGAAGCAGTTCCGCCGATCTTTCAGTGTAAGATGTCTATCCTTTCAATCACGGCAAATGCTGCAAAATCCACCAAGGTGCAAAACACCGGGGTGGTGCGTTGGACCAGACCTGAACCACGTACTATGAAGTTAAATGTGGATGCCTCTTTCCACGAAGATAGACGGGCAGGGTCTATAGGTGCCGTTATTCGAGATTACCAAGGAAGATTTGTTGCTGCTGCGTGTTTGTTTATACCGCATGTCTCTACTGCATCGATGGCTGAATCCATTGCTATGAGAGAAGGCTTGGCGCTTGCTAACAGACTTGGTTTAAATAGAATTCAAGCTGAATCAGATTCAACTGATGTGATTGATGCATGCAATGGTGGCGAAGTTTGGTGGAGTGAGGCGTCCGCGGTGTTTGCGGATTGCGTGGATCTGATGAATACAATTGGCGCCGTTTGTTTTAAACATTGCCCGAGGGATGCAAATAAAGTGGCTCACGAGCTAGCTAAATTTTCCTTTTTGAATAATCTTTCCTGTAATTGGGACGATGAGCCCCCTAGAGTTCTTTTAAATAGCCTTATAAACGATGTAACTGTTATTGGAGATTAATAAAATTGGTAGAAATTTCAAAAAAAAAAAAAAAAAAAAGGATTTAGATTGATCTCTATTTCTCTAGTGTGAAATATGGGCAAGGAAATAGCTACACAGAGTACGTAGTGATAGTGATGTTACATGGGTTCATTTGATCTTGACGCACCTACATTTTACCTAGCTATATAAATGTTTCGAATATGTGTGCCAGTAAAATTTGAACGTGCGCATCGCGTCCGTCTCCCCTCCCCTCCCCTCTACAGTAGAGAAGAGGCGAAAAGGGTGAGCCGTTTTCTCCCCTCCTCACCGGCGGCGAGGGCGTGGTTCCCGGCCTCCTCCGCTCGCTCCGGCGGCGGCTGGTGGTCGGGATCCCGTTCCTCTGCCTCCGGTCTGTAGTTAGGGTAGTTTTAGGTCCTCGCGGCGTCGTGTTGGAGAGATCTCGACGGCCGTGGTGGAAGAATAAGGTGGCCGTCCTTCCTCTCCCTGGCCGGTGCCAGCGGCGCTGGCTTGAGGACGGCGTTTTGGTCCCGCTGATCTACGGATCTGGCGGTTGCTCGTCTCCCCTCGACGCCGGTGGCAGTGGTGGCGATGGTGGAGGTTTTGGTCCTCTCAAATCCGTGGATCTGGTGAGGATGGTCCTCTGGCTGGGCGACGCGGCGACGGCGGCGCTCCAGTCTGTGAGTATTTTCCTTCCCCTCCTTGCTGTCGTTGCTCTGGCGTTGGCCCTGGCGTCGGTGCAGAGGTGGGGTGCTGGTGGTGGTCTCCAGGGCGCGGTGCTCAACTCTAGCGCTTGGGAGGTGGCGCGGTGGAGGTGGTTCTAGCATGGCCCGGTCGTCCCGGCGGCAGGAGGTGCTGGAGCTGGTCGAGGGGATGGCTTGGCCGTGCCCGTTCAACGGCAAGATCTCGTCGCTTGCGACGAGTGGTTTCTGCGGTCTTCTTCAAGGTTGGAGGTCTCTCCTCTTCCAGGCGGGAGGTGGTCTGGTTCTTCTTCTCCGGCGAGCGTCGGCGTTGGGAACTCCGGTGGTTCAGCAGGTTGCTGAGCTTAATTTGGTTGTACCCAATCAAGATTCGGATAATCGGATTAGAGTAATGCAACGGTGTCCTTGGTGGCTGATGAGGCAAAGCATCGGCGAGACGATGATGGATTGGATAACTCTCAAGCCAAGTCAAGAGAAGGAATATGTACCACCTTTTCGGGCTCCCTTTGGCTTAACAACCACGCGGACCTGACGTCGTCACAATTCACATGCCCCTAATTCATGCCGTTATCTGACGGCCGCCAACGGTGTCCGGGATAATAGCCGCGCGCGACGTCGACCAAATCGATAACAGAGTCACTCATATACTATAATGCAAAAATTTAATCACGGCCATGATGGTACTATATATAAATATATAAATTGTGTAATATCACTAATCTTAATCGGGAATGAATGGGACGTTTTGCGTCATGATATAATACGAGGTGATCGACCGGCACGTCGAATTTGTTTTGAAATTACATGTTAGCTACAACTAGGCCGACCATGGAATTCTCTCCTTTTCTAAATGGAATCTACCATGCTAAATTAATGTTTTTCTGCTTAGCAAAACTCAGACAAGTTGCTTACGGATCAACGATCCCAGCTAAATCTGGTCACTTAGTCAACTTTGTCCTGTAAATTACTTAATTAACCAGATTATTACTACTAGCTGTTTCTGTCAAGCGACTCAAAGGCGACTTCGTTAATTACTCTGCAGTTACTAGTTGTTTCTGTCAAGCTTGCTCAACGGTGACAGTTTTTTGTTTTGGTTTTTGACAGGTTACTACGGTGATAGTTGCTGACAGAGGAAGAATATAAAGCTTTTGGCAACTCTGATGCTGTTGGTACGCATGCATACAGCTACGTGCGATGGATCGAGCAGCCAATCCACGGACACAAGGCCACTACTGCTAATTTCAAAGGGGTTAATTAATTTCAGAGTTCGATCGATTCCTAATTTGTTTCTCTTAGAGCATCTCCAAAAGCTTCTCTTTTATCTACCGCAAACCCCAATAAACATTTTTTTAGCAATTGTAGCCAAAAAAATTGCTCCAAGAAGCTTACTATAGGTTGTCCCCTAAACCCTTTATATATTTGCCAAGTCTGAAACCCTTTCCAAGTCCCATACCCTTCCCAAAACATCAAAATATCAAACAGTAGAAGGCAACCATTGTGCGGTGAAGTTTCACCCGCGTGCGACCAGCCGACCACCCACCTTATTCTGAGCCCGCCTCCACGGCGATTTCCCGCACTCGTCACCGACCTCGTCGTGACTCGTGACCTCCACCGCTTCCATCTCGCCGAAATTCGAGTGGTGCCATGCACGCTTGTGTGCAAAAATACATACCATTGACCGACCGACAAAACAAAAACACACGTGCTGCTTATACAATGATCCTGCACTCGTGCTCGGGGGTGTTAATCAGTTGAAGACTATGATAAGGCACTATTAGTTCGCCATCCATGATAGATTAATCAAGGAAAGGAAGACTAGAGGTCGTACCTAGCAAGCTCCTCTGTTTTGTAGCGCTACCAATCTTGGATGCACGCCCGCATGCGTCTATCTCCTACAAAATCTTCAATGACGCATGATATGCTACCATTACTTAAAACCAAAACAACAATTAGTCGGTACTAAACCTCAAAGAGTGTGTCTTAACGAAGAATAGTATATACTACTAGCAATAATGGATACTAGCAATAACGCACAGATCATAAGCAGACGATCGATCGGTGTCGTTAACTAAGGGTTGTATACTCTTTGCTTAATGCGTGCTGATATGGCACATTACAATCACTAGTAGCAGTCAGGTAGTAGTAGTGTACTCCCTTCATTTTTAAAAATAAGATGTTTTATGTGTTGTACACGTTGTCTAAATGCATAGTAAAGTGAGTAAACATACACAATAAAACATGTACAGGGATGGCCTGGGGCGACGGGCTTGGACAAGTGGATTGATCAGCTACAACTCTATCCAAATCTACAACTTATTAGTTAGTCCACTTAGATATACTAGCTGTTGCTGTCAAGCGACGCAAAAGACTGACGCCGTTGGTACGCATACAGCTACGCAAGATCGACCCAACCGCCAATCCGCGGCCACAAGGCCAGTGCTAGTTCAAAGCTGTTATTAGTTAATTTCATAGCTCGGTTCTTAATATGCTTCCCTTAGCTGGCCGAGGGCCTCCCGATTGTAGCTAGAGTACGTAGTACTATGAGTCATCGCTATCTAGCTGGCTCCCGGTTGAATTTGATAAGTACCATATACCTCTTTATACGGAATTTGTTATGCACACTTTCATTAAATACTCAAGAAATTAGCATCACCAGTGTAACTAAACTAATACTAAGGCTTATTCACATCGACATTAAACAACCTCTGGCGGATTCCATCTTGAATATTTAGTGCTACTGATCTTTCATAGAGATCAATCCCCACGGGCTTGCGCATTTGAAAAGTCATTTCGTTAAGATCGCCATTGTTCTCCCCTCTTTTGTCAGATTATCGGCAACATATGAAAAAATGGCATATCGGGTACATGCTCTTGTTTGTTTCTCATGATGAATATCATAGGAATTTCGAAGAAATGTATTTCAATTTTTTCCTGTAGTGCTTATATGGTTTGTGAGGATTGGAAATTCGTGTGTGCTATTTTGCATGCAAGTTTTCATAGGAAATTTTCCTTAGGTTCAACCACATGTAAATGTTCCTTTGTTTTACTGACAAGTATCGCCCAATCGTTCACCTAGCCACTTCCTGTGTTTTGATGTAGTGCAACCAGCCAACATCTATGAGTCACTTCATGCTATAAGATCTCACATGCCAATACAGAGAGAATTTCCTAAACTCAAGTGAGATGTTACCGAACTATACTTAGCAAAACATAACTAACTGAATTTGCTCTTCAAATAACTCAAACAGTCTGTGGTACCATCATGAAAAGTTGGCGGATCCTGGTCGCCCATGAGTATCCTTTTTAATTAGCTCGTGAAACTTGTGGGCAGCACGTGCATGCCACATGCACAGCACACATGACACAGTTCATGCATGCTTAGACTCAGGGGCGTACCTAGCTTATAAGCTAGCAGGTGTCACTGGACACCGGGTAAAATCCCATTTCCTTTCTATTATTTGTACATTTTTAGTGCGTGACACACCTAACCGTAGGTAAAAAAAATATGTATGTCGCATACAATGACACCGGGCTGATTTTCCTCTGGGTCCGCCCCTGCTTAGACTATTAAACAATTTAAGATATCTAGGACTAGGAGTATGATTAACCCCTTTTTTTATTTTGAATCTATACGATAGATCAATCCATCGATACTTGCAAGACTACATAGCCTAGCTAAGAGCATCTCCAACCACAATGGTCAAATTTGGCCTCTAAACTGTCCGCGGACACGTCCAGACGTGTCCCCGGACAGTGACCGGACCGCCCCTAAAAGTGGTCTCCTCCAACAATGTACCTCAAAATCTGCTCAAAATGTGGGATCATTTACATGTGATTGGTGGAGGAGGAGAGAACTATAAATGAAGGAGAAAAGAAAGGAAAAGAAAGGAAAAATTGGTCCAAGCGGACAGCCGGACGTGTGACCGGACAAGTAATCCTAGATTCCAATCCCAAACTTTCCCCACATATGCCTTGAGCTTGGGGGTTGCCGAATAGTCCGGATGTATAGGGCCGGTTTGAGGGACCGGTTGGATGATGATTTTTCACTCTTTTTCCTGCCGGACACGTTCAGACTGTGCTGCCGGACATATGGGAAGGATTTGAGGGGACCGGTTGAAGATGCTCTAACTCCTCTGTTTTGTTGCACTACCAACCTCGGAAATCTCTGAAGTAGTAACTTTTTTCCCTTTCCTGAAAAATAATACTACGGGTTAGCAACTAGCAAGATGCATGCAGCTTGAGCCTCAATGTACAAGTTTGTGATCCATCCACCGACTTTAGGTGGATGGAATTGGATCACATGCATGCAGATGCAGGGCCAGAATCCATGCAGTCATACTCTGCTTACTGGCTACACGGATGCTGGTGAGACGCATTATAATGGCTTGGCTATCGGAAAAGTGTTTTCCGTTCCCGAACACTAGTGATCCTGATGTTTTAGAAAAGTTTACAAAAATATTTACGGGTTTCAATTTTTTTTGAAGGAAATCCCGGATTTAGCCAATGATGTATTCTACAAACATGTAAAATATCAACTTCAAATACATTATAATCCGAGCTACACAAAAATAAGAATAAT
Source organism: Poa pratensis (assembly GCA_947311845.1). NCBI lineage: Eukaryota > Viridiplantae > Streptophyta > Magnoliopsida > Poales > Poaceae > Poa > Poa pratensis. The sequence goes on along the minus strand of CAMZMU010000038.1, from coordinate 76,645,924 downwards.
CTAATAAATTTAGAGATTTGAACATAGAGCTCTCTTTTACGGTGATTGGGATGGTACTCGGGTACCATCCGGTACCACCCATCTAATTTTTTGACCTTCGATTTCAGAGTTGATTAAATTTTTTTATTTTACAAAAGGGTAAGTAAGTAATTCACGCACCCACGAACAAGGCTCCCAAATCCCTCGCCATGAAGGTTAAAAAAATATTGTCGCCATGGGAATTGGTAGCCACCGCTGCTCCAACTAATCGAGCCGCTGCTCCTCGGACACGGCCATCTGCCGCGGACAGGGGCAGCCTCCACCGACACAGTTCCTTCCCCCACCCCCCACCCCCCGCATACTGACCGACATCGACAAGGGAATTGGCACATCTACAACGGTGCGGGAGCGCCGTCGTTGGCCTGCACCCTGCGCACTCGGACACAGTCATTACCGACTACCTATGTCGTTGTACAACGCCGTCGAAGCTACCCTCGCAAACGACGCCAAAGGTCTACAAGGATGCTCAACTCTCTGAAGACGAGGAAACCTACACGCCTGTGAAGCCAACGATCACTACCTCGGCACCACGGAAATCCCTTGTTTTTCTGTTGCTGGTTAGTACTATTTCAGAATATCACCAATCTTGGATTTATCGATGATCTAGAATCTGTCAATGGAAGCTATAATTTTTTGAAACGAGGCAACAGACATGCCATTTTCATTATTTAAAAAGAACAGAGGTTGCCAGTTAATTGGCGGAAACTGGCCGAAAACTGGTAAAAAACTACAAACACGTACCCTCGCCGGTTTCACTAACATAAATTTCATTGAGCTTGAGGAGTGCCATCCTTGAGATCGGGGGATTAAATAGTACCTTGAGCAGAGGGAATCGTCCATGGCATTGCCATGGTTTTCCGATGCGGGAAGAGGTTTCATTTTAGATGAGTATGGTGGGCGAGGCTGAACGAGAGAGGGAGTGTTTCCTCGAAGATTCGCTCCTTTTTTCTTTCGGGCGTGGGAGGAGACGAAGCCTTGGGGCTGTGAGGGCGTCCCGCGAGTGGCACTTGGTGAGTTCCGCGAATTAGTGATATACGCAATCATTTCACGTTCGTAGCCAGTTATATGTTGCATATTCCTGTTAGACACAAATTTATGTTAAATGGGTATTACATTCTTACCATGGGGGAAGGGGGCAATTGCCCCCCCCCCCCTCCTCCGCCCGACCTAATAAAACGATGGTATATGGCTTTGACTTCGGCTTACCAAACTTTTGGACCGTCATCTGTCACTGTGAAGTAGCATAACACAATCCACTATGCACGTGTAAGCCGACCAAATGGAGACCAAAGGGCGGTGGCCGGCAGTGGAGGGGCATGTACTCCAAGTCAAGAAGAGGGCTTCCACACGCGAAAACTCGGGCCACAATGAGAGAAGAAGATTGACGTGCTAAGGAAACTAGCAAAGCTACCCTAGATTTCATTATATCGCCAGTCCTTAGTCCTTGCATGACGATATTTCCTTCTCGCCAGCACCAACGTGGTGCTCACGTGTTGGATTGTTTGCGGCTACCAGAACCGCCATGCAGCCAACGACACGACCAACCTCGGACAATGGCGTCGCCATGCTGGATGAGATGAACGTTGAGCTAGCCATATCATGTTGGTCCTATGACTCCCCTCCCTTCTTTCTTCCCTTTGTTTTGAGCAGCCCCTTTTTTCTTCCTATACTAATCATGCAAATCTTTGTCTTCTGAAATGAAAATATTTGACCCCTTAAAATATCATGTTTGGTTTCTTTTACCTGAGTCCTCATTCAAAACTTGCCGGCATCAGATTTAGTTTTGAAGATTTCCTTGCGAGGAAGCCAACGATGAAAGCGGATCATTGAGAAAGGGTCATGTGCGGCGCCACCTGGTAGCACAACTGAACACTTCAGCCTCAGTTGGCAGCAAAATGTTAAGAAACCAGAGTACTATCTAGACAATCAATACTTTTGTTTTATTAAAAGAGGTTCTGACCTGTTTTTATACACTTCAATATCAGTCCAGTTTTGTAAATATTGAAATATTTAAAACTGCAGTTTTTGGTACAACCAAACATTTTAAAGTATTTAAAACTATATTTTTTTTTTGGAAACGACAGTTTTCTTGGAATACTTGGAAAATACTTTGCTCTCAAACCCACCTTTAACCATTTATACAAACTAAATATGATGTGAGGGACACCTTTTAATGAAAAAGGTAAACTTTTTGCCTCACTTAAAAATGGGGTCGAATTAATTTCTAGTGTCATAGTGTGTGCACGTAAAATGAACTGTGTGCTTATGCATGCCTGCTAAAGTTTGCGCTCTGCATAAAACTTGCTGCGTTCCGCCGGAAAAGCCAGAAAAAAAAATCAAGCTTTGGCTACGAACAATACAGACTCGGACATTGTAAACGGTCAGGTCGTAGCCAAAGCATGGATAACATCGATCGGTGAGAGGATGTGATGCATGGATAACTCTCAAGCCAATCCATGGGATCGAAGGCATATATCAGCCTTTCGGGCTCCTTGGCTGCCCCGGTCTGATTTTTTTTTATCGATAATTGACAATGGTTTTGTCTCTGACAAACTAGTTTGGAGTCACGTCGAGTCTGGGTGAAGAGGTGATATGTCCTTTTACCCTTTGATGGTTACTACGGTGGTGTCCAAGGAGAGGATGTGTTAGTATTTTGTTTAAGATTTTCCTGTCTTTTCAGATCTGTAACGTCGGTTTGTACGTGACATGTAACCAGGGGCGGGCCCAGCTCAATTCATGGGTATTCAAGTGAATACCCATTATTTTTGGCACAAAGAATTCATATATATACCTTATGTACAAAGTAACTTCCGTATTCAGTTATTCTTCAGCCTGTATGTCTCTAGCGCGTTCAACAGCCCAACCAAACCCTCATAGGCCACTTGGCCCACTTCTCCACATCTCATACACCGGCCCATTACTAAATTGAGATGTCACGCATTCATCTTAGCCCAACTCCAAGTGTAACTAGCGACACAACACGCAGACAAACACAAACTCACGACGCAGTACCAAAAAAATTATGAATCTTTCTTTTATGTATGAACAATTTGTGACCCTTTACATCTAGACTGTTATTTTTATTTCACTTTGAATACCCATTGTCAAAATCCTGCGCCCGCCCCTGCATGTAACCTAACCTTTATTTTATAAATAAGATAGTATTTCCGTTGCTCCGTAGCCGTTAACTGACATCCGCCGACGGTGTATGAGTTACTTACCGCGCGATGTCGACCACGTGCAGTGTATGCGGTATGCCACTGCCACATGCGCGCACACAGGATACAGTTGGCGACATATATATTGGTGGACCGACCAAACGTCTAAGATTGGCGATCGGGTAGATTCTCTGATCGAGAAAACGTGTAAGATTCTCATTGGCACGCATCGCACGCACGCACGCACACCATTTTTAGACGATTAACCCCTTTAATATGGAACTGACATATTCACATGCATGCAGACATCTAATCACACTCTGCTTGCCGGCTACGCAAATGCTAAGGTGGCACATTACAGTCACTGGCTAATGGAGTAGTAGTAGCAGCAGTGATACCGTTGAGAGCACATGAACAGGCTTGCACCGCAGAGAGCTTTGCCCCTGAGGCCTGCAGCTGCCAATCCTGCAATTATACTCATGTAGACTCATGTACAAGGATCGGTACAAGTTTGTTGGCGTTAGCAGCCGACGTTAAACTGGACAAGAAAATAACGATGACGATGATGCATCCATGCTCTGTTTCGTGCAGTAGCGTGATCGGTACAAGTTTGTTCGACGCTCGATCGGCCAGTCCATGTCTGAAATTATTTCTTCATGAGGTCAGCTGCCATTTTGCTTGCGTGATCCATAAAAATCCACGTAAGTGCAGCTAGCACGTGTCCTGTTGTACACTCTGCAGTGCGGCACGACCTCGCTAGTGTTAGAGTATATGTACGGTTAGGATTGATTAGGGTTAGATCATCTTGTACTCCAAGTCTCCTACCCCTTGTACTCCTATATAAACCCTCCACCAGGGTCCAGATCAATACAACAGAAATTAGGGTTCCACAAAATTTCACATGGTATCAGAGCGGTTAGTCTCACGACGCCGATCCTAGGTTTTCCACCACTTCCGCATCGCGCGCCGCCCCCGGGGAGATCAACCTCCTCGGGGGCGCGGCACCCGGTTTCGATCAAAGATCGGATCGGTTCTTTAGATTAGATTAGATCAAGTTTCGAAATTTCTATTCCATAGCTTAGATCCGAAGTAGCCAAATAAATCTCTAAATCATCTAGATCCCCTCGTCCTCCGGTGAAAACAAGTACAAGATCGGTGCTCCAATTGGCGTCAGGATCGCCATCTTAGTGGTCGCCGGTACTGCATCCATCGCAGAGCCCCCGCAGCGGCCACGGACGACGAGACGCAGCAAGCCATGCGTGCCATACAGGGCCACGCGGGTCCTCCACGAGCAGGTTCTCCGCAAGCCTTCAACCACATGATCGGTACAAGCAAAATCATTAGCAGGTACGATAATTCCATGAAGCCAAATCTTCAGCGAGTCAAGCGTCAATGGCACGGCGTGGATCACGGGAGGGTCGCCAAACTCTGCGCTGTACATCTACACCGAGTCTACATCAAGCCGTACCGATCTGCACTGCACCGACCGGACTACACCGAGCCGAACCACAACATCGAGCTACATCAAGATCATCGTCGAGTTCTACACCGCCAACACAAATCAGCGCCAAGGTCTACATCACGCGAGTCGAGCCGCACGCCGCAAAACCCGCCGCCTGTCGCCGCCGCTCCCATGCGAGTCGCTGCCGCACGCCGCCAAAACCCCGCCGCCGCAGATCTGCTGCCGCCGCCGCACAATGACCCAAAAACCCGCCGCCTGCCTGCCGCTCCCAAGCGAGTCGCTGCCACACGCCGCCAAAAATCATAACCCCGCCGCCGCCGCAGAAACCCTGCCGCCGCCGCCCAAAAACTTCGCCGGCGCTCTGCTAGGGCGATCGCACGATCGCCTCGCCCGCCTGGTAAAAACCCCGCCGCCGCCGCAGAAAACCTGCCGCCGCCGCCCAAAAACCCGCCGCCGCCGCAGAAACCCCGCCGCCGCCGCCTCAAAACCCAAAACCGCGCAATTTTTTTGCGCCTTCGGCTCTATCGGTTACACCGACCGCGACAACCTCGACCACGGCTACATCACGCTCGGCTACATCGACATCAACATCATACACACGTCTACAGCAACTCGGGAGCTCCAGTCGACAGCATCCGCGTCATCCCTTGCGTCCATGACACTCCAGTTGTGACTGCGGGAGGGAAGAGAAGGAACCAGAAGGGGACGGCGATGATGACAAGGTGGAGGAGACGACGGACGCACAGGACTCTTCAGTCGCAATCGTCCGCTTCACTCCCGCTACGACTGAGGGGGGATGTTAGAGTATATGTACGGTTAGGATTGATTAGGGTTAGATCATCTTGTACTCCAAGTCTCCTACCCCCTTGTACTCCTATATAAACCCTCCACCAGGGTCCAGATCAATACAACAGAAATTAGGGTTCCACAAAATTTCACAGCTAGCTCATCAGCTCATGATCTATGGAGGATAGTAAGTTGCCAACTGGGTTACAAGAACGATCCATCCATGAAACTGGTATGTGCGCGTATGGGCTAGGACACAGGGGAGCTGTGTGATTATGATCTACAGTAGTTGGATGGAGTCGACTGCTATGCCGCTATCATGTGATGCTCTGATCGGGAATTTAGCCCGCTTATCTAGGGCGCGCGACAGGCCATGTACTTGGTGGAGGATTGACTGACGCGTAGCTTTGCCCAAGACAAAGATGGAGATATATCGAGTCGTGGATGATCTCATGATCGTGTGCACGTCTCTGCTTCCTCACCGTTGGGTCCGTGTCTGCATCCAGAAATTTGGCTCTGTTTCCCCAGGGTTAGGTCGGTGTTTGCATCCAGAAATTTTGCTCCGTTTCCTCAGCGTCAGGTCGGTGTTTCCATCAACAAACTTTGCTATGTTTCTCTGTTTCCTCACCATTGGCGTTCCAAGTCCCGCATCGTGAATTAAATCTGGCAAATAGAACATTTTTTTTTTTGAAACGGGACAAAAGTTTTATCTTTTACATTGATATAGAAAAAACAATCATGACAGGCCGATGTCAAAATAAAAAAGGTTCACATGGCAAACTTTCTAAGCGATAATCTCAGCTAAGTGCTTATCTCCTTCTAGGATGAACATCGGTTACATTTAGACGATGAACAATAGAACACACCGAAAAAGAGAAGACCCTAAGCGGGTAGTATAAAATTACAACCGAGAACATCCTAGGACTCTGAAACTTGCCGTTGAAGCCGAGGCCGAATTATTTGTGGACGTGCCAGTGAACAAAAAAAATATTCATTTAGAGAAAGAGCAAATCCCACGTACTAGCTCATAACTAATGCGACGAGGATGGGTTAATATAAAAAAATGGTTCAAGATTTTCTAACATTTACTTAGCTATAGAAAGATAACCATGAAGATCAACATTGTGCTGACTTTGGATCGATCTGCACCATGCTTAACATACACAGTAGTATTTGTTTCGGCGTGGAGTTGCTTTCATTCGTCGACCGACAACGTAAAGAAGAACAAACTTGATCAACCGCACTATTTAATTAATATCAGCATCTGATCTCATAGTCAAGTGGCGTTTATTCTTTTGTATGGGTGGTTCTCAGTGTAGATATCGTTTACACGAATAAACAAAAATACATAACTCGGTCTTTCGAAATGAAGGTTCTTGCGGAATGATTTTTTTTCAGAAAAAATTATAAGAAAATTGTCCAACAAAATTTCTCACCGGGTTCACTAGTACAGGAAACCTTATCTGTGGCGCACGGGACGTGCGCCACTGTCGCTCCGCCAGTGGTAACACGTTACCTGTGGCGCACGGCTCGTGCGCCACAGATAGCTTGTCCAGTGCGCCACTGGTAAGTGCCACGGGCACACCTCTTATACGCGCACCACCCTCCTGTGCGCCACAGATAACTGATTTTGTGCGCCACAGGTAAGATATTTTGCATTTTTTTAAAAAAAATGAAAAATGAAAAAAATTCAAAAAAATTCAGAAAAAATGAAATAATTTGGAAAAGCTAAATATTTGAATTTTTTATTTTATCTGCATTTTTTTGAATTTTTTAACCTATCTCAGATGATGACTTTCCGTCACCCATCCTCAAATTGCTCCAACCCAAGCACGCTTAACCACTAAGTTCTATTCAGCTCTACCACCCTTGTGCTACTCAAGTTCTTATTGATATAAGTATCATATCAACCCTCTTAAGCCTTGTATGTGTATATATGTGTGTAGTTTATGTGTGTTTTTAATTTTCAAAAGTTTCAAAAAATCTCAAAAAAATTCAAAAAATTCAAAAAATCTCAAAAACTTCAAAAATCTCAAAAACTTAAAAAAACCCAAAAAATTTCAACAATTCAAAAAATCTCGAATTTTTTGAATTTTTTTTGAATTTTGAATTTTTTTTAGTTTTGTAGAAAAAAACTTCTTTTCGAAAAATCTTTTTACTCTTTTGGAATTTCCCGAATCTGAGATATCGAGCTCCTTTTTTTCTCATGATTTTTTTTGACATATTAAACGCATTTTTCGACGTCGTATGCAAAAGTTATGGCCGTTTTAATTTCTTTTTTCTGTTTTTTGCAAAAAAGGTCAAAATTCATATTTCAAAATTTTTGTACCAACTAGACACCAAAACCTAACTACATCTCAAAGGATTTAATTTTTTGAACATTTTATCATTTCCTTTTCTTGTTTGCAAAACTGAAAAGGCGATCCGGGGGGGGGGGGGGGGGGGGGGGGGGGGGGGGGGGTAAGGGCTCTGCCCAGGTTAGCTTGTGCGCCACAGGTAACTGCGCAGGTAACTGTGGCGCACAGGGCCGTGCGCCACAAGGTAGCCTGTGCGCCACAGGTAACTGTGGCGCACAGGGCCGTGCGCCACAGGTAACTGTATTATCTGTGGCGCACAAACAAGTCTGTGCGCCACAGGTAGTTTCAGCCTCATCTGGGAACTTCCAAAATATCTGTCCACATTTACCTGTGGCGCACAGGCTACCTTGTGCGCCACAGGTAATACAGTTACCTGTGACGCACGGCCCTGTGCGCCACAGGTAACTGCATTACCAGTGGCGCACAAGGTAGCCTGTGGGCCACAGGTAACTTCTCTCCTGGCTTGCCAAATAGTGGAAACTTACCTGTGGCGCACCACCATGATTGTGCGCCACAGGTAATAATTTGGAAAACGCTTGCGTCCAGCCGGAGGATCCAGCGATTGCATCCTCCGCTTTCTCAAGCGACACGCGTCCCGAACAAGACAAGCAACGCTGCGGGTCCCACCACCTCCTCTTATCTCCTCCACCGAATCTCATCCTCTCGTTTCCTCATTCCCCTTGCTCTCCAACTCCGATTCCCACGCGTTGATTTTGCCTGCGAATCCCACGCCGCCGCCTCGCACCGCCGACGAGAAACCTGCCGCCGGCTACATCCCCGGCCCCAATCCCACCACGCACACCTTCTCTCTCTCATACCTCCAGCGAGGAGCAAGGTCCACACCACACCAAGGCTGGTGCTGCTACAAGAGGTGCTGCGAACTGGTGCTTCGAGCGCGTCGCCTTTGGTGCTGCGAACGGCACCACCGCCGTTGCAAGCCGGAGCTGCTAGATGCCAAGCACTGGTGCGGTGGCTATGTGCTGCGATGCTACGTGAGCGAGATCCGGCGTCGCACCCATGACATTGGAGGTGCTTGCTTTAGCCTCGTCGTCGCGCCCTCGACGGTGGAGGCCCTGCTATGGGGGGCGGCGACGCTACAAAGAGTTCACGGAGGTGCTACGGTAGGAAACCGGAGATGCTACCGTCGGCAGTCGAGGGTGCTGCCAATGACGGGCGGCCTTGCTACCAACCGGGGGCGCTGTTGCTGCTGCTGCAAGGTGGTTGCCGGTGATGCTACCAGCGGCAGCTGGCGATGCTGTCAGCGGTCGACGATGTTGCTACCGACGGCAGCCGGCGATGCTTTCAGCGGCTGACGACGTTGCGACCGACGGTCACCGGCGATGTTGTCAGCCCGGCGGGCGTTGCTTCCGACGGCGGGCGGAGGAGCTTCCATAGGTGTGCAGCGGTGCTTCCAAGGAACGACGGTGGTGCTCCCAATGGTGGGCGTGGGCGCGGTGCTACCATAGAAGGTTAGCGTTGCTACCATAGAAAGTTGGCGTTGCTACCATCGTTGGGCGCCGTTGCTTCCAGCGGTGGGCAGATATGCTATCATAGCTTTATCTCCGGCGACGGGCAACGGGCGGCCACAGCTACATCTCCGGTGAAGGACGGCCATGGCTGCATCTCTGACGACCACAACTCCATATGCGGACATGCGGTTGCGGGCGGCCACGGCAGCATCTCCGGCGACCACGGCTGCATATGCGGCGACGGTCGGAGGTCACGGCGACGTGCGGTGCCCTGCTCGCCGGGGGGATTTTTCCTTTTTTTTTTCTCGTGCGGGGAGACAGTTCGTGGGCTCATGGCTTCAAGCGAGAGTGGGATGAATGGCCATGATCGATCTTATCCAACGGCGCGCGACCCGGAGGATGGATCGCTTCGATCATCCGGGGGACGCTCAGTACTCCCCTAATAATTTACCAGTGGCGCACGAGCATGGTGGTGCGCCACAGGTAAATTTCCACAGATTTGTCCAAACAGGAGAGAGAATACCAGTGGCACACAAAAACCTTGTGCGCCACAGGTAACTTTTCACCTATAAGCAGTTTTCTACTAGTGGTTGTATGCCTGTGAGTTCTACAAGATTTTGGACTTCGACTTTTTCCTGTCATTCTTGGAAAAAAATGAATTCCGATGGGTTTCTACATGATTCCAGTGGTTTCATAGGCCACTGAATTATGATGGGCAAGTTGCATCAAGAATGCTATTGCTACAGCTATGATTCTTAGTTATCGGTAACATGCACAACCTAAAATGGATAAGAACTTGGTCTTTGTATATATAGCAATATTGTTTGCAAAATTTCAATTCATTACGAAGTTTTTTTCAAGAGATGGTCAAGGCCATAAATTAAATTTATCCAACCCTTACAAGGCAACTATTGTAAAAATACAAAATAACACACGGGTTCTTGGAAAATGGACGTCGTCTTCCTCCTACACTCGTGGACGGTGCGTTGCGGACAAAGCTCGATGGCGCCTCCGGATATCTAGAGCACCTTGGGGTCAGGGTAACGTTGTTCATTTATAGGACAAGAAGTCGCTTGTCAGAGCCAAAAGAGCCGACGACAACGATCCTAGGATCAAATCGCTATCCAGGAGAAGAAGGCGCCGAAGAGGGCTCGATAACCACCTCAGATCGCACTAGACAGAATCAGAGAGTCTACTTCACTAAATTTCGGAGCGAAGGTGAAGCCAACCATGACAAGTAGAATCAAGGTAAGAAGTTAGAAGACCAACACAAGAAACATCGTCGTCCACTCCGCGGGTTGATGCTGAGAACATGGTGAGGGGTGTTATTCCATGCTAGCGATGAAATCATCGCCACCGCCGGTTGAACACCTAAATCTAGGCTTAGCAAAAGCTTACGCAATCAAAACAATGTTGCCAACCCACATCGCCCCCCTCCTTCCCGACGCTAGAAGACACTCGGAGCCGAGGGAAACCGACCGCTGCGACACCACACGAACCCTAGCAGGAGCTTTTCTATTTGGAGTGGTGGCTAATCTAAACACCGACATATGTTTGTAACCAGGATTGCTTAATCAACGTCAATTAATTAGAAAGCTGCCCTTTGAAGGCCATTGAATCTACATTGTACTTAACGTTTGTAAATAAAGTCAATGATCTTTCTCTGAAGCTCTACCTGAATTTCGACTACGACATCGGCTCTTTCTTTAGTTTCGATACACTTTTTTCTCAGTCATTTTTTTTTTACTTAGTTGTATTTTGTTCAAAATATTTTCATGTGTTTCTCATTCACAGGCGGCTTCAAGTAAGCCCTGCAGGTGTATGTATGGGCACGAAGAATCGGAATACGCAAATGCATGTAGCACGCACGCTGGCAAGCCGTCGATCGCAGGTACGTGCACACGTGGCGTCCGATGGAGGGGCCCTCTCAGGTGTCTCACGTAAGCAAGCAAAGCATAGTCGACGGTGACGGCGTCCGGAGGACGTTCTCCTGCCGCTCTATTCAGTTGTTATTCCCTTCTTCTTTATTTTTGCCTTTTATCCGATTTCTTTCTCACAACACAGGTTGGTCGATTCTGTTCGACGATCCTGTACACGTTCGACCGACGTGTTAAGCACCTAGACTGATCTCGACCTTGTTCGATTCCACGCCAGTGATCCATGCTGAGTGCTTAATTCTAATTCACTTAATTCAACGGCACTGGTCAGGCCGGTCAGGGCTAGCTACTTTGGTTTACCCACTGCCTGACGTAACTAAGGTTAGGTGTGATTAGGCGCGACTCTGGATGGTTTCTTCCAGCAGGGAGAGTCTTGCATTTTGATCAAGGAAAAAAATAGCGTGTCCCTTCCATGGAAAAAAATAGCGTGCTATCAAAAATAGCGTGTCTCTCCTCCAGAAGCTATAAAAGATATAGCGTGATATAGCAAAGTTACATATAAAATAGCGTGATGAAAAAGTTGTAAGAAATAGCCCAACTATTAAGGATTTCAGCACTAATTTTTTTTTCCAGAAACAATACATGCATAACCAGGTAACCATATTCAAATGCCAAGGCCAAATCCATGGCACGAATACAAATATGAGGCTTAAAACCATGAAAAAGCAATAAACTAAAAGATAAATATTTTAAACTTTAATCAGAATCATTGACATCATCTTCAGAATAACTAGAAGAACCACCAGATTGCCCGCCATCATCATCACCTAACGTTATTTCCAGACTTTTTGTTAGCGTAGCTATAACGTTACCACGTTTAGTGTGGTTTCGAGCGTATAAGACGAAAATAGCGCCGTAGCGTCAACTTTAGGCTAAATATAGCGTAGCCTCTCCAAATACGCTATATCGTGCTATTAACCGGGAAATAGCGTGCTATTTTTTTCGTTGGTCCCTCCTCCAGAAGCTATAAAAGATATAACGTGATATAGCGAAGTTACATATAAAATAGCGTGATGAAAAAGTTGTAAGAAATAGCCCAACTATTAAGGATTTCAGCACTATTTTTTTTTCCAGAAACAATACATGCATAACCAGGTAACCATATTCAAATGTCAAGGCCAAATCCATGGCACGAATACAAATATGAGGCTTAAAACCATGAAAAAGCAATAAACTAAAAGATAAATATTTTAAACTTTAATCAGAATCATTGACATCATCTTCAGAATAACTAGAAGAACCACCAGATTGCCCGCCATCATCATCACCTAACGTTATTTCCAGACTTTTTGTTAGCGTAGCTATAACGTTACCACGTTTAGTGTGGTTTCGAGCGTATAAGACGAAAATAGCGCCGTAGCGTCAACTTTAGGCTAAATATAGCGTAGCCTCTCCAAATACGCTATATCGTGCTATTAACCGGGAAATAGCGTGCTATTTTTTTCGTTGATTTTGATAGCTACTTCGCCTTCAACATTCAAAAGCGTTGAATTGATCTCTGCTATATATATATTCTCTAGTGTGTGCACCTAAATTTAATAGTGTGCATGCATGCATGCATGTCGGCTAAAGGTTGAAGTCGCCGGAAACTTACTGCGTTCGGCGAGAAAAGGGGGTAGAAAGAAAGAAAGCCAGCTTTTGGTTTCAGCCAATCAAGATCCTGATGATTTAAGCCAATGGGGTCGAGCGGATTAATGTAATGTAACGGTGTACTTTGGAGTCTGATGAGGCAAGCATGAGACGACGATGCATGTGATCCATGGATAACGCTCAAGCCAAGATAAGGGAAGGCATCAGCTTTTCAGGCTATCTTTGGCTTAACGACCACGCGAGCCTGAAATCGTCATGGGACCGTTCCGTTTTGCTCAACGGCACGGTAACGGATTCGGGCCGTCAACTGACGAGCCTCGACGGTGTTTAAATTAGGAACCGCTGGCGACATCGACAAGACTGATAACAAAGTCACTCATATATGGTACTAATAAGTTTAAAATTTTCAATCACGGCCAAATTAGTACTACATATTATTACAATAAAGTTGTAATATAAAACCTCTAATTTCCACACAGTATTTTCAGGTGAGGAAAGGGACGTTTTTCGCGTCGTGATATGATATATGCGGTGATCGACATGTCTAGAATTCTCTGATATTTACATGTCAGCTCCAACTAGGCCCACTGAGAAATGCCTTCTCTTCTTTAAAATGGAATGGCCACCTATATAATTAATTAACGTTTTCTCACTTAGCAAAACTCACTCAGCTTTGATTAACAGCGATAGGCTAAGCACTGCTGGTCAACTTTGATGTAAAAGTTAGCAGTAAACAAAACTGTATCCATCTGTCAAGCGACGCAAAAAGACGGCTTGGTTAATTACTCGGCAAGTACTATATACACCGCTCGGCCTGCTCTACGGTGACAGTTGATGACAGACGAACAATTTTAAAACATCCTACTCCTGCCTACCTCTCTCTATATATCTCGGTATCACAAATACAAGCTTGCTCCTTGAGCTGTATGATCTCAACAATGGTGCAAAGCACAAGGAAGGAGATGAAGCTACGGGTGAAAAAGCATCTCAGGGCACCGTCCCTCACGCAGGAGGGGGTGAGGGCATATATATAGGGTAAACCGGGTTACCGGAATACCCCTACCGAAGCACTGTAGCCATGCCAAAGGTATGTCATGATGTTACTCCTGTCAGAGACAGGACGTGACAAGCCCATCTCCTGTAGCTCTACGGTGCAGCTAGAAGGTACCCTCTGGCAGAGACAAGACATGGCCTGCCCATGCCTCTGCCTCGCATTCTGTTCCCGGATAACCCGGAGTCAGCGGTGGAATGATGGCCTGCCATCTCGGTCTCCTGCACGCTCCCGTGTCAGGCGCTTCCATGTCAGGTGCTCCCGTGCCAGACGGGATGTGACAGGAGCATTGACTCTTGTCCGACACTAGGATAATCCGGCATGGATATGCCGGATCCTCCTTCCTCAAATATCCTTCCCTGCACATAAGAAAACACACAAGTTACCGACATACATATGTCGGCTATGTTATCTCGGATCTTTATCTCGGATCCCTTGTCTCGGTAGACCCATGCTGGCTGGCACCAGCATGGTGCCCCGGTCCCTTCTGGCCCAGGTTATCTCGGTATGCCTATCTCGGTTTGCACCTGCTCTACACTCTGAAGCCCAGTTATGCCGGTTTTACTGTAACCTGGCCCACACCTGGGCATAGCTTTTGCCTCTCCATGACCCTACCCGGGGGTTGCCCCCGACATTAGTCCCCGAAGCTGGTGCGGTCCTGCAGCCTTGGATGAAGGGCCACAGCAGGTTTAATCAACCGAAACAACCATAACCAGCATCCGACATAACCATGTCGGTTCAACCGTAGAGCCACTAACAAACTTTCCCACTGACTCCGACATCTGCCCCTGTTTCGGCTTCTCTGACACAAGAACTCCGCTGACAGAGCAAGTCAAGCTCTCACAACCAACTCAACTTAACCCAACCATCCGACATTTACATGCCGGTTTATCTCAAACTTAAAGAATCAAACTTCCCACAACCTCCGAGATTTGCCCTTATGCCGGTCTCTCCGACACAGGAAGATTCCCACAATCTCTCTGAAGATCTCCTCCTGGCACGTGGCGGAGAGACTCTGTGCGTCACCTCGGTTCCTGCGCACGGACAGACACATCTCTGTAGGCACGCCGCCCACGTCACGCGCCGTCACGTCGCGTGGGCACTTGAGTGTGTTGACCGCGGCGCGTCTCCTGGATTCCCGCACCCTTAACCGCACGCGATCACGCCGCGGGCCGTTACCACCTTGTGGCCCACGATGCGGCGTATCGTGCGGCCGCAAACACCGCAACCGCGCAGATCGTGCGCGGTTAATCCGCGCGCCCGTTGCGGTAACCGCACGCGGTAAAAACGGAAACTGCACACGCACCGTGCCCATAAATAGGGGGACGGGCACATCTCCTCGTCCTCTCCGCATCCTTCTTCTTCCTTTTCTCTCCCCTGCGACATCGCCGCCGCCGCGCAGTGAGCTCCACCACCGCACGACGCCGGATCTCGCGCGCCACCGCCCACCGGAGCACCTCGCGCCGCCACCGGACACGCGCAACTCCGGCAAGCCCCGCGCATCTTCGCCCCGCACCGCCGTCGCATTCTCCGGTAAGTTCTAGCCCTTGCCATTGCCGATGAACGTGTTCATCCCCTCCGATGAACACGTTCATCCTCTCCGATGGATCTGTTCAACTTCCTCCTCTTCTCCGTAGAAGCTCTCACACCCAAATGCATAGATGCTAAAGACCTTAGTTGCTTAGATTCCCTCTGTATTTTCTCCATCGTGCCTCTTAACTAACTTGCAATAGTTTCTCCGCGGATCCTCATAAGTTTCAACTCACAAGTTCTTGTATTTATCTTCTATTTATCTTTCCTCGTAGATCTTTCCATCAAACACTTAGCCACAGAAATGTGTTTCCGCCACTTATGCACTTTTCCTCTGTTGCCCAAATGTTCCGAGATACCTATCTCGGTTCCTCTGTTGCCTAAATACTCCGAGATACTTATCTCGGTTCCTCCGTTGCCCACATACTCCGAGACACTTATCTCGGTTCCTCTGTGCCTCTTTTGCAGATCCCTTCCGAGATGTCAACCCGCAATACCCCGGAGCCTGCTGATGACTCCCAAGTGCAGGAGATCGTTGAAGTCTTCGCTGTGTAAGTATTAGTATCGATCCCACGAGGAGTAGAAGGTATAAGTATTTATCCTCTCAAATAAGAGTGTCACTTCTCTTATTATCTATGCACTAGACAAACTAAAATGATGCAAGTGTTTTTGGGTTTTTTGGTGTAGAGAATGCAAAGCTGAAAATAAAATATGATGAGTGAAAGCTCTCAAAGAGAGAGAAAGCCCAATCCCTATGCAGCAAGAGGACAGCTTGAGTGTGTGTTTCTTATGCGTGGAAAACGTTCCCAAGGGCTACATGGATTTCATGGCAAAAATATTTCTAGAACAACAAGGTAAACATTTTGTCAAGTTTTAATCTTCTTTGGACGGAGCCATAATTAGGTGTAGCTAAATAAATAAACTAAACCCCTTATGATGGATCATGTGGCCAAGTAAATGACTGCACAAGAGTTATTAAGACAAAAAGTCCCACCATAGCATTACACTCTAAGGTCCCCGATATAAATCCCCTCCTAATGTAACTTCATGACTCGGTCTCAGGTTTACGTGTCCTCCCAAGTCTCCCTCAATTCATTACACTAGTGTGAAACACCTTCATGCATTACTCAATGTATGGTGCACTTCATACATTGTACATCAAGACAATCATAAAAGATAAAAACTTGACCAAATACTCAATACATGTTAAGTAGAAATCATTGCAATCCATCCTATGCCCCCAGGAACATGAGAGAACTACTCACAACGCGAAGACATGATATGATTCAATGGTATAAGTGATACAACACAATCTGAAATTATAATCTCCCCACAAAACAATGACAAGTAGCAATTCACAAACATGTAGAATAGTACTTAGACAATAGCTAGGGTTCGAACAATCTCAAACTATGAGGGGGATGAAGTGGATCACGAAGATGGTGATGGAGATGGTGCTGGTCTTCACGGTGGTGATGATGGAGAAGTTCTTGCTGTAGATGTTGATGATGAACACGCCGGAGGGGGGTGGAGCCCTCCGGAGGCGATTCCGGCAGCGTTTCCCCCCTCCGATCTTCTCCGGCGGCAGCCTTCTGACTCTCTGTTTCGTGGTTCTGTGTTTCTCCGCCGCCTCCTTTCGCGAAACGCCAGGGGACCTTTTTTATAGGCGTTTTTAGGTCAAGACGGAGTCGGTGGACGAAAGATCGACGGCCACGGAGCTCCGAGGGGAAACGAGCTGGGCCCACGCGGCCATGTACTTTAGGCCGCGTGGGACCCTCCCATTTCCAGCCTGTTGGGCTTCTGGTCTTCAATTTAAGCCCATTGCGTTCGTCTCGAAAATTCTGAACCGTGCTCTTTGACCTTGCCCTTTTTGGAGTCCCGAAGCTCCCGGAAAGTCTGAAACACTAAAAAAGACGTTTTCTGGAAAAACAGGGTTAATTCCAAATAAATGGGAAAACTATGAAGTATTCCCAAAATCATTATAAAACATTGATATAACCCTTATATGATGCAAATATGATTGGAATATAAGCAATTAAAGTGCAAAGTTCATGTATGCATTTTACATGCATCAACATCCCCAAGCTTAATCCATGCTCGTCCTCGAGTATGAAGATGATAAAACTAACATGGACTTTGCAATTTAATACTTAACAATGAATATCAAAGATGATTACAATTGCTACATAAGTCAAATGATTCATTCTTCAAAGGAGTAGCAATATGCAAATAGTTTATGAAGTGATATCAAGTATTCAATGAAGGATGTTCATGATAGTTCACAAAGTGTAACATAACAGATAGTAGTATGGACCACATGTATGCATAATGATAAGTATGGACATCCTACATTGGTCATAGAGTGATGATGAAAATCTGAATATGATAGGTGGACACTTTGGAAAGATGTATATATGAGTAGAGGTAAAACATGAATAAGTTTCATCTAACTTCTGAACTTCTCTACTTAAGTTAATGATTGTAATATGGTAATCCTTGGTGTCAAGCTCTCATTGCCCCTATCATAGCATCTTGAATGATTAAGTTTAAAGTGAAAGCAAATATGAGTAATGTGCTTGACAAAGTAAAGGTTGAAAGTCTCATGCCCCTTGAATACGAGTACCTACTCCATGTGTTACTCAACTCGGGAAACAAAGCAAGTTCAATTTAAATATCATTGTAAGTAAAATAGTATCATCAAGAGCGTCAACTGGGGTACCTCTTGTCCCAGGATATGGAACAAGCCCATATCAAAATGACAAGACAAACAAACATAATGAACAATCTCAACACCCTTTTTATTTACCATTGGATAGCTTTTTATTGTAAGGTGTATCACAGACGGTTCACCATAGCATGTAAGTAAATTTCCACCATGAATGATGCATGGCTTAGATTAGCGGCCCAGGCGTCTCTCTAACCATTTATACAAACTCATTTAAACCTACTCCATTTCCTCATTTATTTCACCCATGGTAAGCATCCATAAACAAAAGTACATGACATCAACTAAATATAAATGAGTGCAATGTTGAAAGCATTCCATGTGACAGCACATTTCTGCTAACTCTCAACCAAAGACATTTGTCAAGCTCATAACATCATAATTTTAATCACAATGGGTCATGTTTTATTTATGCAATAAAAGTAAAGTGTGCATCAAGTTCGTGAGAGCTATATAACCAACTTTTCCCATAACAATCAACAACATAAGCATTTTAATTCAGAGGTATAGATAATACAAAATAACATGATAAACAACCTCGGAATAGCATAAAGCTAATAGGTAGATATGGTGGACTCACTGGAAAAACTTTGGTTGAAGGCGTTGGAAACAAGTTTTTATTTGTTGGAATTTTTGGGCTAGCAAGAGGGAGAAAGTTGACCATCTAGATGCATGCATGAGTGTCCATAGAACTAACTAATCCATGTTAAACCAAGTAAAATAACAATCAGCACCAAAACATGAATAAGTTATAGCTCTTCAAAAAGGATTTGCAAACTATTACTCATAAACAAGCTCATGAATCATGCAACTATATGTATCATTAAAAATCAACTCAAACATCCCTTTTCCCAATCTTATAAAAGCATCCAACATATTTCAACCCATATTTCCAGTAGCTCTCTCATATATAATGATAGTGTGGTGGTCTCTCAAACGAATCAAACAAAACAAAACAAAAGACGCTCCAAGTTTATGCGATAAAGTGTTTCGATCGAAAAACAGAAGTTGGACGTGTGCAAACCGAGAGTGTGTAGGTCCAGTGGGGTTGTCTTCACATCCCCAAGCTTATGGTCTTCACCATCCTTGGATAGCTCTTGGTGCATCTCCTCCAATCCCTGTGAAAAAACTTCAAAACACCGTTTCTCCCATTTCTTTTCTGTGGGGTGCATTAATAGTGATAAACAAATATGTTTCTTGCTGCATATAATCCTTGAACAAAAATTCATATGAGATGTCCAGAAAGTGTATAATGTTGTATGCCTACTCATAAACTCAATTGGATCAAAAAGATTCAACTTAAAAGCTCAAAGCATGCATCAAACAAAATGGGACAGAATCTGTCCAGAAAAACAGCAGCAGCAAAACGTATTTTTCTACCCTACCAAACTTTCTCGAAAAATTCCGAAAAAATTCATGCATACAGAGGATGAAAAGTTGCAACTACAGTTCAAATATGAGCTCATTCGGAGTTACGAATAAGAATTAAAAATCATACCGTGCACTGATTCGTGCAGGAATAAAATCTCCGAACGCTATAAGCAACTTTTCAAGACCAAAATGGGTAAAACTTGGCACTTTATTAAAAACTCCAGAAACTAACTAGACACAAAATCTCTTGTTACAGCAAGAGGACACAAAGAAAAATCACACACAAAAATAACCGGGTTGCCTCCCGCAAAGCGCTTTCTTTATAGCCATATAGCTAGGCTTCTTACTTTTTTTTATTGAAGATGAAGCTCATGAGGGAGCTTGAACTTTGATGTTCCCCTCTTCTTGGGAAGTGTTCCATGCATAATACCAGGGTCCCATGGTGTTCTCAAACCAATCAAAATAATAGTCAAGTTGAAACCTGGTTGAGAGAAAAATAGAACACAAAAGTAATAACAACGAAGTCTAACTTTCTTTCTATGCATTGGCATTTTGTATATGAATGAAGTTTTCCAATGCATATTAACAAAGTTACTTGCAGCCCATAATTATTAGTAGCATAAAGAGGGTTCTTATCACCTCCTCTTTCATAATAGTTGCAAGTAGTAAAAGTGTATTCAACCATATAACCAATAGAATCTTCCAACTTAGATAATTTGGGAACATAATGAGGATCATTAAATTTATTTTGGAGTTTATTAGCATGCTTCCCTCTTTCAAAATAGTTGTTAAGATCAATATCAAGTTTAATATCATGGTTGCAACAAAGATTTGGAACTAAAGATAATTGCAAACCACATAAGTATTTCTCAACATAAGCAAATTTCTCCTTTATGGTGTAAGTAGGAGAGTTCAAGAACAAAGTAGGGCTCTCATGAGTAAGAGCACTATCACAAACAGCAAGTATGTCATTTTTATCCTCACATAATTTAGTAACAACTAAACATGGAGGTTTATCAATAAGCATAGGACCATCATCTAAAGCATTATCATATAGCATATTTAAGCAATACTCCTCATTATCATAATTCACTAGTAGCATTATTAAAAAGTGAAGGAGTATTTTAGTTTCATCATAATAGCATGGGTTATCATATAGGACCATAGCATTTTCAGTTTCACCCTCATCATAACATGGATTCTCATAAATAACAAAAGATTTTTGAGTTTGAGTGTTACTATCATTTGTTGATGGTGAAGTTGGGAGATCCAACTCTTCATTCTCTAGCTGTTCATCATTTCCATCATCCTCTTGAGATTGCATGGGCATCCCCAAGCTTAGGTTTTTATCCACTTCTTCACATTCTTCCTCTTCCAAGCTTATGTTTTCATCATCTTCTTCCTGCAAAACATCAGTGCTCTCTTGGGGAGCCTCATTATATTCAACAACATAAATATTTTGAGAGAAGTTGATTATGCAATATTCAAGAATAAAATCTATCTCTCTTTCAAATTTATTAGCTATAGGGCAAGTTTTATTTTCATGAATGAAAGTTTGCAGTTCAAAAGATGCCTTGAAAGTAACAAATTCCTCCACTTGTTCCATTCCTAAATAAGCATAATCGTCAGCATGGTAAGATGCAATAGTACATTCTTCATGGAACCTACATTGGAATTCAAAGTGCTTATCTTTTTGTTCAGAGCAAAACATACAAGTTGCATCATGGTGTAAAAGCAACTCTTCAGCAATATAATTTAATTCCATCATGAAACCTTTTAGTATTTTCCCTTCCTTTGATTCTCTATATTCCTTGGCAATCTTAGCAGCATTCAATTGTCTAAACATAGCTTCCTTTATATCCGGAATTATGCCCAGAACACGAGTTTTTTTTGGTATTTTCCATTTTCTAATTTTTTTGTGTTTTTGATATATGGATGTATGCAAAACTAAACTAAATGCAAAACTGAAAATAAATATCTAGTGCAAACAAGAATAAAAACTTAAGCGCTACACTCCCCGGCAACGGCGCCAGAAAACTGTCTTGATGACTCCCAAGTGCAGGAGATCGTTGAAGTCTTCGCTGTGTAAGTATTAGTATCGATCCCACGAGGAGTAGAAGGTATAAGTATTTATCCTCTCAAATAAGAGTGTCACTTCTCTTATTATCTATGCACTAGACAAACTAAAATGATGCAAGTGTTTTTGGGTTTTTTGGTGTAGAGAATGCAAAGCTGAAAATAAAATATGATGAGTGAAAGCTCTCAAAGAGAGAGAAAGCCCAATCCCCTATGCAGCAAGAGGACAAGCTTGAGTGGTGTTTCTTATGCGTGGAAAACGTTCCCAAGGGCTACATGGATTTCATGGCAAAAATATTTCTAGAACAACAAGGTAAACATTTTGTCAAGTTTTAATCTTCTTTGGACGGAGCCATAATTAGGTGTAGCTAAATAAATAAACTAAACCCCTTATGATGGATCATGTGGCCAAGTAAATGACTGCACAAGAGTTATTAAGACAAAAAGTCCCACCATAGCATTACACTCTAAGGTCCCCGATATAAATCCCCTCCTAATGTAACTTCATGACTCGGTCTCAGGTTTACGTGTCCTCCCAAGTCTCCCTCAATTCATTACACTAGTGTGAAACACCTTCATGCATTACTCAATGTATGGTGCACTTCATACATTGTACATCAAGACAATCATAAAAGATAAAAACTTGACCAAATACTCAATACATGTTAAGTAGAAATCATTGACAATCCATCCTATGCCCCCAGGAACATGAGAGAACTACTCACAACGCGAAGACATGATATGATTCAATGGTATAAGTGATACAACACAATCTGAAATTATAATCTCCCCACAAAACAATGACAAGTAGCAATTCACAAACATGTAGAATAGTACTTAGACAATAGCTAGGGTTCGAACAATCTCAAACTATGAGGGGGATGAAGTGGATCACGAAGATGGTGATGGAGATGGTGCTGGTCTTCACGGTGGTGATGATGGAGAAGTTCTTGCTGTAGATGTTGATGATGAACACGCCGGAGGGGGGTGGAGCCCTCCGGAGGCGATTCCGGCAGCGTTTCCCCCCTCCGATCTTCTCCGGCGGCAGCCTTCTGACTCTCTGTTTCGTGGTTCTGTGTTTCTCCGCCGCCTCCTTTCGCGAAACGCCAGGGGACCTTTTTTATAGGCGTTTTTAGGTCAAGACGGAGTCGGTGGACGAAAGATCGACGGCAACGGAGCTCCGAGGGGAAACGAGCTGGGCCCACGCGGCCATGTACTTTAGGCCGCGTGGGACCCTCCCATTTCCAGCCTGTTGGGCTTCTGGTCTTCAATTTAAGCCCATTGCGTTCGTCTCGAAAATTCTGAACCGTGCTCTTTGGCCTTGCCCTTTTTGGAGTCCCGAAGCTCCCGGAAAGTCTGAAACACTAAAAAAGACGTTTTCTGGAAAAACAGGGTTAATTCCAAATAAATGGGAAAACTATGAAATATTCCCAAAATCATTATAAAACATTGATATAACCCTTATATGATGCAAATATGATTGGAATATAAGCAATTAAAGTGCAAAGTTCATGTATGCATTTTCATGCATCACCTGCCGAGGATATCGCTGAGGGAGAGCGCGCCGGGTGGGAGGGTTCCGACGTAACCCAGGGCGAGATAGACTGGCTAGTCCGGACCAAACGCATTCCGGCACAAGTGATATGCCGGGTTCCCGACAAAGAGGCCGAGCCGAAGTTGAAAACCGGCGAGCGCGTGGTCTTCGTCGCGCACTTCGAACGCGGCTTTGGACTCCCGGCGAGCGAGTTCTTTCGGTCCTTCTTGGATCGGTTTCGACTTCAACGTCACCACCTTCCAGCCAACGCCATTACCACGCTTTCTACGTGTGTCTCTTTCTCCGAGGGGTACCTCGGACTTTGGCCCACCGTAGAGCTCTGGGCCAAGTACTTCCAACTCCGGAAGCAAAGTGTCCCGGATCCGGAGAACAAGAACTTCCCCAAGGAGATGACCCCGTGCGGAGCTGCTACCATCATACCTCGGAAGGGTTCCGTCTTACCTCGGATTCAAGGGCTGGAGTCATGCCGGAAATGGCAGCGCACGTTCTTCTACGTGAAGAACCCGGACAACCCGGACAATGCTGATTATCTGAACCTGCCGCTATTCAACATCGCCACCCCCACTGAACAGTTCAACTGGTCCCTCAACCCGAAGGACCTGAACATCGAGATCAACCAGATCCACAAGGTCGTGGAGGAGCTGGTGAAGGCAGGCCTAACAAGCGATGATCTCCTGAGGACCTTCATCAGCCGCCGAGTTTCCCCCCTCCAAGACCGAGTTCACAAGATCTGCCACATGAGTGGCCAGTATGATCCAACTCGGATCAGCACCCACGAGCTGAACAAGGCCGAGATCAGAAGACGTGTCAAGGCAATTGCCCGCACGTTGATGACCGAGGAATGGGAATGGGGTCTTGAACCTCATAACCGAACTCGGCTTCCGGAGCAAGTAAGTAACCTTGCAACTTGCACCGACATATTTTCTCCTACCAAGGTAACTCTTATGCCGGTCCCATAATCCGCTCATAAAGTAACTCGGTTTTACTGCTTCTGGTTTGCAGAGGTTTACCCGGCAGAAGACTGAAGATGGAGAGGATCCCTCCGCCAAATGGGGCCAAGATATCCCTGCCCCGGACGTCGCCGAGGTAGAAGATCCGGATGATGAGGATCAGCTGCCGATACCGAGAGCTGGCGCCCCTACCCCGGGTAAGCCTCGAGCCCGAGCTTCAATCCGAGATTGGTCAGATGATGATGATCTCAAAATGCTAGAGGTAATTGACGCTCGTCCCATCGCATATGCTCACCCAGCTCCGGCATCAACTAACCCGGGTGGCTCTGCCCCGAGTGCACGCCCTGCTACCTCGGGCAAACAAGTGGCATCTCGCAAGCGCGTAGAGACTGGTACCTCGAAAACCGGAACCTCCACATCCTCGGATCCAGTCGCACCGCAGGCGAAGCGACAGAAGAGAGGAGCGGTTAAGCCGAGGAAGGGCAAGAAGACACCGCCAGTTACTGAAGGGTAAGATATTCTTTGCCGACACAAGCTTACTTCCTTTTTTCCTTCTGCCGGGATAACTTTTTCCCGACATAACACTTTTTCTTGTTTGACGCAGTGCCCCCTTGAAGTTGACCAGAGCGCCTCTTCTATGCGCTCGCCCCTTCCGAGTACAGCCGAACCTCGGCCACGTGACTCCGGGGCACCCGCCACCTCAACTGTCATTCCCGAGGTTGTGATCCTCGACCAAGATGATGGCTCCGGTGCCCCCACCATGGAAACCGACATCCCGCGGGCCGACACTTCGGTGACCTCGGGCGCACAGCAACCACCACCACAACAACAACAGCCGCAACAACAGCAACCACAACAACAGCAGCAGCAGCAGCAACAACAGGAGCAGCAGCAACCTCAACCGCACCAAGGACAGCAACAAACTCAACAGCACCAGCAGCAGCCAAAGCAGCCGCCCCGGCCGAGGTCCACCACCAAGTCCACCGAATTAGCAACTCGGAAAGCTATTCCACTCGCCAAGCCGACACAGAGCCAAGCAGCCACCGGGAAACAGCTTGCCAACCTGGAGAGACAAGTGGTGTTGACTCCAACCACTACCCCGGAGCACCAAGCTCTCACCACTTCTGTCTCCCGAGTCACCAGCAGCAGCTGGGTTTTACCCCAGCTCCAAACTCAGAGTGGACACAGCTTAGGCTCAGAGAAGCAATACCACATGGACTGGAATGCTGCCGACACAAGCGAGGTCTCCTCCGTGCATCCGGTCACTCCACACCCAGCTGGCCCCAGTGCACTTGCTCAGGCCATGCACAATTTGCAAGTCTCGACCCTTCGAGCCAGCAAGCTTGCCGAGGTATTTTTTCCTCAGCCAAACTTTTATTTCCTTTGCCATAGATGATAAACATACACAATCCCCAGTCCCCGAGATTCGGGTTGAGTGACCTGTGCTCGCCCGAGTAAAGATCACTCAGCGCGAATCTTCACAAGATTTTCATCGTTAGACTCAAAAAATCCGACACTTAGTATTTTCAGAAACCTCGACATTTAGGAGCAGAAAATCCGACACTTAGGATCTTCACAAACTCCGACATCCAGTCCCCGAGATTCTTGTCGAGTTTTACTCGGCAGGAATCTTTAAGAAATCCGACACTTAGCTTTACTCGGCATGAATCTTCAACTAATCATACCATCTCTTTGCTCTTTTCAGGATTGCACCAACGCTCGGACCACAGTGTTTCGGAAGTTGCTTCTGGACCACAACAAGCTCAAGAGGTCCCACAAGCAACTTCAGGAGACGCTGAAGAACAAGGAAAAAGCGCACGCCACTGCCCTTCAGAAGGAACAGCAGGAAGTGTCTCGGCTCCAGGAGGAACTTGCCCGGGTCCAGGGCGAGAAAACCGGCATTGAGCAGGCCCTGATGCAAAAGGAGGAAGCTGCTCAAAAGCACAAGGAAACACTCGAGGCGTCCGAGGTTCGCGCTACCTCGGCTCAAGGAGAGCTGGATGCCCTCAAGGCAAAATCCGACATCTGGCTCCGCGAGCTCACCCGGCTGAACAAGGAGATGGACTGTAAGTTTCTTTATCCTTTCCTTTTGCTTTCATTACTTGCACCGACATTAAGATATGCCGGTATATAACTCAATTCGGTGATAGCTTTTTTGTCTTCAGATCACTTCGCCCACTCCAAGGCTGCTGCACTCAACACTGTTCGCAAGGCACGAGCGAAGAGAGCCGAGGCTGGCCCAATCCCGGAGGAATGGGATATGGAAGATTACTTGACTGCTCTGAATGCTCGCATCTCTCCTTTGAAGGCCATTGGCCTGGATCTTCTTGATGCCGGTATCAAAGCTTACCGAGCCTTATGGCCAGGATCTCCAACTCCGTCTAGCATTGAAGAACTGTCCAAGTATCTGTCGGGGGCCGAGGCCAGGATCCGAGAGTGGAGATCCTCAGCAGCTCGTGCCGGAGCTGATCAAGTATTGACCTTTGAGCTCCCCTGGTACGAGTCCGTCAACCTCAACGCCGTGCGCTCCCTGCGCCAAGGCTCCGAATGGACATCCGATCCGACATTGATAGAGAGCCGCAAAGATGCAGCCAAATTCATGGCCAGTTATGCTCCCACCCGACACTTCATCCCTGGTCCCGCCTACTCGGATGACGAAGAAGACGACCAGGATGATGAAGAGGGTGAAGACGAAGAAGATGACATCGACGAGGAGATCGAGGCCGAAGCTCCCGACGCTGCACTGCCAGAGCGACCGAAACAGCTGCTGCCGGAGCAACCGAGATTTCCACTGCCGGAGCAACCGACATTGCCAAGCCGGCTGCGATCGACGCTTCAGAGAAGCCGATAACCGAGACTTCCGAGAAGCCGGTTTCCGACACTGCTGGTGCCTCGGCAGCCACTCCAACTCCCGAGGTTGCTCCAACTACTGAAGCTTCTTCTGCCGCCGAGACTGCTCCCGAGCCTCGCACCGCTCCAACTACTCCGAGCTCCTCCGAGGCAGCTGCCTAAGCTTATCAAACATTGAACCATTAAATCCCCAGAATGCCGGGTGCAGATGTAAATATACTTTTAAGTATCTCGCAGTGCTACTCTTATCATTCTAGTTTCAACAAGACAAGCTTAATGCCATATCACTTTGCACCAAGTCTCCGAGTTTACTTTCTTGTTTACTATACTTAGTAATCTTTGCTCTTGTCTACCATTTAGGCGTTCGACAGTCGAGTCACAAGATCAATCACTATAGCATACAGTACTTGTAAATTTTGAGGTAAGGTTTAGAGTCATCCGACATAAGGAAAAGAAACGAAAAAACCGGGTTAGTAAACGACATATGTCGGATCTTTTTAGGACCGAGTCCCCGAGTCCATTTTCATGTTTACCTTATACCATAACCTCTGCTCTTGACTGCCATTTCGGCGTTCGTCAGTCGAGTCACAAGATCACAACAAAATAGCATACATTACTTGAACTTTGAAACGAGGTCTCAAAATCATCCGACATATGAACAACACAGAAAAAACCGAGATAAAACACAAGCATATGGACAAAGGCAGTCCCCAAGTTTTCTTTTCGGAGTGCCGGCATTTTATTCAAAGGAAAAACCGAGATACATACACTGCGCCCTTAAGAGAAAAAGGGACGAAGTAGAGCTACATTCCAGGGTCTTTTGGTCTCCTCTCCGGATTTGTCCATCACATTTTTCCTCGGTGCCTGTGCATCTATAAGATAGTATGAATCATTGTGCAGAGCCTTGCTCACAATGAACGGTCCCTCCCATGGAGGTGACAACTTGTGTCGGCCTGCTTTGCGTTGCACTAGCCTCAACACCAAATCTCCCTCTCGGAAAACCCGAGGGCTGATCTTCCGGCTATGATAGCGTCGGAGATTTTGTTGATATATAGCTGACCGAGATAAAGTCAGTTCTCGTGCTTCTTCGAGCAAATCAACATCATTTTCCCGAGCTTCTTTTGCCTCGGTTTCAGTGTACAGCGCCACTCTTGGCGAGTCATATTCCATGTCGGTTGGCAGTACCGCTTCTGCTCCATAGACCAGAAAAAATGGCGTATAGCCAGTTGATCGATTTGGTGTGGTCCTTAGACCCCACAGCACTGCTGGTATCTCCTCTATCCAACATCCCAGAGTTCTCAACAGTGGTTCAATCAATCGGGCTTTGATACCGGCTAACACCAATGCGTTTGCTCTTTCCACTTGCCCATTTGCCTCAGGGTGTGCCACCGAGGCTATATCCAACCGAATTCTCTTATCCGCACAGAACCGAGCAAACTCTCCCACAGCAAAGTTTGTGCCATTATCCGAGATAATGCTATGGGGGTAACCATATCTCAAAATGATGTCCTTCAAAAAGGTCACCGCTGTGTGACCATCACGCTTCCGGATTGGCTTTACCTCGATCCATTTGGTGAACTTGTCCACCATTACCAGCATATGAGTCATGTTACCTCGGGCTGGCCTGAACTCTCCCACCATATCCAAGCACCAAACTGCAAAGGGCCAAGTGATTGGAATTGTCTTGAGTGCCGAGGCTGGCAGGTGGATCTTTTTAGCAAACCTCTGACATCCCTCACACTTTCTGACGATATCTTCTGCCTGGTTCAAAGCACTGGGCCAATAAAACCCATGCCGGAATACTTTAGCCACCAAAGCTCTTGATGAAGCATGATGACCACATTCTCCCTGATGAATCTCCAAGAGCATCTCCTGCCCTTCCTGCGGCTCGACACAGCGCTGCAGTACCTCGGTCACACTTCTCTTGTATAACTCTTGATTGATGATGGTGTAGGCCTTGGATCTTCTTTGCACTTGCCTAGATTCAACTTCATTACTTGGCAAACTCCCATCCATCATAAATGCCATTATTGGTTGTGCCCACTCCGGCACAGGAAAGATCAGATCATCCACCTCCATGAGATCGACCGACATTACTTTTTCCGAGACAGAGTAACCAGTCCCCGGGTTCTGCCAAGCTGTCCCCGGGTTCTCCCAAATGCATCCGACATCTACGTCCATGGGAACAGCACCAGACTCCGGTTTTGCCGGGATAAAAATTGACTCGGACTCCGGCGATGGTTTGATTGATGGCTTCCTCAGATGCTCCAAGGCTATGCCGGGTGGAATTGGATCCCGGGATGAACCTAGCTTGGACAATACATCGGCTGCGTCATTTTCAGCCCGAGGTATATGCGTGAGCTCGCAACCTTCAAAGAACCCCGAGATCTTCTGGACATGAAACCGATACAACGCCATGTTGGCATCTAAAGCATCCCAATTTCCCGAGACTTGCTGCACCACCAAATCCGAGTCTCCGAAACATTCTATCCGGCGAATACCAATTTCTTTGGCCACATTTAGCCCATGAACAAGTACTTCATACTCGGCCACATTGTTAGATGCTGCAAAATGAATCTGCAACACATATCTCAATTGATCATGCTTTGGCGAGGTAAGGACTACGCCGGCACCTAAACCAATTTTTGTTCTTGATCCATCAAAGTGCATTCTCCAGTAATTGGGGTCAGGCCGTGGTGGCTCATATTGCATTTCAGCCCAATCCACCAAGAAATCCAGCAGTGCCTGAGATTTAATGGCATCTCTTCTTTCATAGTGAGGAGTGTAAGGGGACACCTTGATAGCCCACTTGGCTACTCACAACCCGGTTTGTGGCTGCAACGTAGAGCAACATCGGTTCTTTGGGTAAGGGTGATGCCAGTATCGGCGCAGTTGCCAACATCTTCTTTAACTCGGTGAACGCCGCATCTGCTTGCAGGGTCCACACGAAGTGAGTTGTTTTCTTCATGAGTTGATACAAAGGCAATGCCTTTTCTCCCAACCTGCTAACAAACCGACTTAAAGATGCCAAACATCCAGTGAATTTCTGCACGTCTTTGAGACATGTCGGTAACCTCATGCTTTCAATAGCACGGATTTTTGTCGGGTTCACCTCGATACCTCGGCTTGACACGAGGAAACCGAGTAATTTGCCTGCCGGCACACCGAAGTTACATTTGTCCGGTTAAGTTTTATCCGGAATTTCCTTAGATTCTCAAATGTTTCTCGGAGATCATCAATCAGAGTAGCTTTCTCCTTAGACTTGATGACAATGTCATCGACATACACCTGCACATTTTTTCCTATTTGATCATGCAAGCATTTTTGCATACACCTTTGGTAAGTGGCACCAGCATTTCTCAAACCAAAGGTCATGACACGATAGCAATAAGCCCCATACGGGGTAATAAAAGCAGTTTTCATTTGATCAGCAGGGTTCAGTGGTATCTGGTGAAAACCAGAATAAGCATCTACAAAGGATAACAGCTCACACCCAGCTGTGGAATCGATCACTTGATCAATCCGAGGCAGCAGGAATGGATCCTTAGGACATGCCTTGTTCAAGTTTGTGTAATCAATACACATATGCCACACAATGGCCACATTCGGGTCATCTTTTTTCTTTTCCACCAGGACCGGGTTAGACAACCAGTCCGGGTGCAGCACTTCCATGATGAACCCAGATGCAAGTAACCTGGCCAGTTCATCACCTATCACTTTTCTCCTTTCATCCGAGAGACGTCGCATAGGTTGCTTCACCGGCTTCATATCCGGTCTGACGAACAAAGAGTGCTCAGCCAACTCCCTCGGAACACCTGGCAGGTCCTGATTTGACCATGCAAAGATATCCCGGTTCTCACGGAGGAAGTGACTGAGCTCGCCTTCCTATTTCTCCGTTAACCCGGTACCAATGATGACGTTGTGGTCCGGACATGCCGGGTCAACATTGATCTTTTTGGTCTCTTTGGGCACCTCGAAAGTTGCATTCTGCTCCGGGTTAGTCATACCCAGCATGCCGAGTTGCGCGGACTGAGCCAATGCCACCACTTCATGGATCTTCTTCTTCTCTGCAGCTATGATCAGTGACTCGGCTAAGCACGATCCAGCCGAGGCACACTCCAGTGCACGCTTGTAATCACCCGAGATAGTGATGATGCCATTAGGACCCGGCATTTTCATCTTGAGGTAACCCACATGGGTGGATATCATGAACTTGGACAATGCCGGCCTACCGAGTAAGGCATGGTATGGACTTTCGAGATCCACTACCTTAAACTGGATACTCTCAGTTCGGCAGTTGTCCTTGGTGCCAAACAACACATCAACCCAAATTTTGCCCATAGGTGCATGATACGTCCATTTTGCATCACTATTTTATATCATAATTTACTGCTATTCATCGATATATTTCATATTTAGAAGTGTTACTTATGTTATTTTACCTATTTTGCATGTTTGATGAATAATGGAGAATTGGACACCGGAGTCAGGATTCTGCTGGAAAAAGCACCGTCGAGATGCACTATTTCTGAAGATCAATAAATCGAAGGAGACATATGGAAGTTCCTATTTTACCAGAAGATGGAGGAGGCCAAAAGGGGGAGCTGAGATGGGCCATGGTGGGCCCTCCTCACCCCTTGGCGCGGTGGGGCCCCCTGCCGCGCCGACAGGTGGTTTGGGGGCCCTGGCCCACCTCAGCCGTTCCCCCTTCGCGTACTTGACCCCCTCGAACCCTAACACACGGGAGAGGGCCATCGAAATATTCCAGCGAAAAGCTCCCCTGCAGGAAGAAATCTGCCGGGGGAAATTCCCTCCCGGAGGGGGAAATCGTCGCCATCATCACCGTCATCGAGCTGGACTTCATCGGGATCATCATCATCATCATCTCCACCGCCAACACCATCATCACCGCCGCTGCACCCGTCTCCGTATAACATCTAGGGCTGAATCTTGTCTATTTCATAGGGGAAACTCTCCCGGTGTTGATTACTCTTGTTATTGATGCTATTGGGTGAAACCATTGGACTAAGGTTTATGTTCAGATTGTTATTCATCATCATATCACCTCTGATCATGTTCCGTATGATGTCTTGTGAGTAGTTCGTTTAGTTCTTGAGGACATGGGAGAAGTCTTGATGTTAGTAGTGAACTATGTTGAGTAATATTTAATGGTTTGATGCTTAAGTTGTGGTGTTATTCTTCTAGTGGTGTCATGTGAACGTCGACTACATGATACTTCACCTTTATGGGCCTAGGGGAATGCATTGTGTATTCGTTTGCCAATTGTGGGGTTGCCGGAGTGACAGAAACCTGAACACCCGTTGGTATATCGATGCATGAGGGATAGCAGGATCTCAAAGTTTAAGGCTGTGGTTAGTTTAACTTAATTACTTTCTTGTATTTGCGGATGCTTGCAAGGGGTATAATCACAAGTATGTATTAGTCCTAGGAAGGGCGGTGCATTAGCATAGGTTCACCCACACAACACTTATCAAAACAATGAAGATTAATCAACTATATGAAGCGAAAGCACTTGACAATACTCCCGTGTGTCCTCAAGAACGTTTGGTCATTATAAGTACAACAACCGGCTTGTCCTTTGCTGTAGAAAGGATTGGGCCACTCGCTGCAACTATTATTACTGCATTTTATTTACTTGTACTTTATTTATCTGTCATATCAAAAACTCCTAAAAACTTGTCTGAGAGCATTTACAGTGAATCCTTCATCAAAACCGCTTGTCAACACCTTCTGCTCCTCGTTGGGTTCGACACTCTTATTTATCGAAAGTACTACGATACACCCCCTATACTTGTGGGTTATCAAGACTATTTTCTGGCGCCGTTGCCGGGGAGTGTAGCGCTATTGGTAAGTGGAATTGGTAAGGGAAACATTTATTGTACGTGCTGTTTTTATTTTTGCCTGCTGCTATATCTCATTATGGAGGGGTCTTCTCTTGAATTCCTATTTGGGAAAACAACTACCACTGCTAAGGTAGTAGAGGAGGCGCCAGATGAGCAGGTAATACCGTTCAAAATTCCTATGAAAATTGTTGAACGTGTCACAAATAACCGCTATGCAGGAGATGGAACTGTCCATCCTGGAGATCATTTGTTATTTCTGCATGAATTGTGCGAGTTATTTAAGTGTGCAGGTATCTCGATGGGAGAAGTTAAGAAGAAATTATTCTCTCTATCACTGTCTGGTAAAGCTGCACATTGGTATAAACTGCTGAAGAATGGGTATTCTCTTGGATGGGAGGAAATTGTACCTCTCTTTTACTCCAAATTCTATCCTCCAAGTGAGATTCATAAGGATCGGAACCTCATATATAACTTCTGGCCCTATGATGGAGAGAGTATCGCTCAAGCGTGGGGGAGATTGAAGGCATTAATGCTCAAATGTCCCATTCATGAGCTTCCTGGTAATATTGTTATTGATAACTTTTATGCAAGACTCTCCTTTCAAGATAAAACTCTATTGGATACCACTTGTGCTGGATCGTTCACTCGTAATAAAGAAGAGTTTAAGTGGGACCTTCTTGATCGGATTCAGGAGAACACTGAAGGATGGGAGAATGACAAAGGTAGGGAGTCAGGTATAAGCTATGACTTTGAGTGTGTTAAAAATTTTATGGATACTGATGATTATCGCAAAATTAGCACTACTTATGGTCTTGACTCTCAAATTGTTGCAAACTTTTATAAAGCCTTTGCTTCCTATTTCGGTTTGCCGAAGGAGGGTTTTAAAAATTATCATGAACCATATAAAGATGAATCTGTTTCTCATATATCTAAAGGTGTTGAGGTTAATGTTGCTGATCGCATTATTCCAGAACCTTATATTGAAAAAGTTCCTTTTCCTAATAAGATTAAGGAACATACTATCATAACTGGTGTTGTTAGTAAAAGTAATAAGAAAACTACCAAACCTGATGAGCAAATAACTGTTGAACCTGTTGTAGCATTGGTTAAAGATCTTGTCACTGAAAATTTAGAAGATAGACACATTATCTTTTGTGAGGATGCTTCTAATATTGTCTCACATCCTAAAAGTTCTAGGAAGTCTAGTGTTCCTGTGCTTTCTGTTGGGATAGGTGATCATTGCTATTATGGTTTATGTGATATTGGTGCAAGTTCTAGTGCTATTCCTTATGAGCTTTACAGGGAAATTATGCACGAAATTGCTCCTTGTAAACTTGAAGAGATTGATGTGGTTATTCAGCTTGCTAATAGGGAAACTATCTCTCCAATTGGTATCATTAGAGATGTCGAAGTCCTTTGTGGTAAGACTAAATACCCTGCTGATTTTCTTGTACTTGGGTCGGCTGCCAATGATAGTTGTCCTATTATTTTTGGTAGACCTTTTCTGAATACTTGTGGTGCTGTTATAGACTGTAAGAAAGAGAAAATCTTTACTAAATTTGCTGGTGAATCTTATGAATTCAATTTCTCTAAATTTGCTAAAGCACCTTATGAAACTGAATTGCCTAGTGAGGATTTTGAAATTGCTCAACTTGCATCTATTGTTCTTGCTCCTAACAATGCTTTGCAGCAACATATGGAGAATCATGAAAGTGAGAACTTCAGGGAAGAAAGGAATGAGCTTGATGAAGTATTCCTTCGTCAACCTATGCTCAAACACAATTTACCTGTGGAAGATTTGGGTACCACAATGCCACCCAAGGAGGATCCTGTTTTTGATTTGAAACCTCTGCCTGATAATCTTAAATATGCTTATATTGATGATAAGAAAATATATCCTGTTATTATCAGCTCTAAACTTTCAGGTACAGAGGAGGAAAGGTTATTGGGAGTGTTGAGGAAACACCGCGGAGCTATGGGATATACTCTTGATGACCTGAAGGGAATTTCTCCTACTATATGTCAGCACGCCATCAACATGGAACCTGATGCAAAGCCTGTTGTTGAGCATCAGCGTCGTTTAATACCCAAGATGAAAGAAGTGGTAAGAAATGAGGTATTAAAACTTCTTGAAGCTGGTATTATTTATCCTATTGCTGATAGTAGATGGGTAAGTCCTGTGCATTGCGTTCCTAAGAAAGGAGGAATTACCGTTGTTCCTAATGAAAATGATGAACTAATTCCTCAAAGAGTAGTAGTTGGTTATAGATGTGCATTGATTTTAGAAAGGTTAACAAAGTAACTAAGAAAGATCATTATCCTTTGCCTTTTATTGATCAAATGCTTGAGAGGTTGTCCAAGAAAACTCACTTTTGTTTCCTTGATGGGTATTCTGGGTTTTCTCAAATTGCTGTGAGAGCGCAAGATCAAGAGAAAACTACTTTTACTTGTCCTTATGGAACTTATGCTTATAGACGTATGCCTTTTGGTTTATGTAATGCTCCTGCTACTTTTCAAAGATGCATGTCTGCTATTTTTCATGGCTTTTGTGAGGAAATTGTGGAAGTCTTCATGGACGATTTCTCCGTCTATGGAACTTCCTTTGATAATTGTTTGCACAACCTTGACAAAGTTTTGCAGAGATGTGAAGAAACTAGCCTTGTTCTTAATTGGGAGAAATGCCACTTTATGGTTAATGAAGGAATTGTTCTTGGACATAAAATTTCTGAAAGAGGTATTGAAGTTGATCGAGCTAAAGTGGAGGCAATTGAAAAGATGCCTTGTCCCAAAGATGTTAAAGGTATTCGTAGTATTCTTGGTCATGCTGGTTTTTATAGGAGGTTTATTAAAGATTTCTCTAAAATTTCCAAGCCTCTTACTAATCTTCTTCAAAAAGATGTACCCTTTGTTTTTGATGATGATTGTAAGGAAGCTTTTGAAACTTTGAAAAAGGCTTTAATCACCGCTCCTGTAGTTGAACCACCTGATTGGAATTTACCTTTTGAAATTATGTGTGATGCTAGTGATTATGCTGTAGGCGCTGTTCTTGGGCAGCGAGTAGATAAAAAGTTAAATGTTATTCATTATGCTAGTAAAACTCTTGATTCTGCTCAAAAGAATTATGCCACTACTGAAAAAGAATTTCTAGCTGTAGTTTTTGCTTGTGACAAATTTCGACCCTACATAGTTGATTCGAAAGTCACTATTCATACTGATCATGCTGCAATTAGATACCTTATGGAAAAGAAAGATGCTAAGCCAAGGCTTATTAGATGGGTACTTCTTTTGCAAGAATTTGATTTGCATATCATAGATAGAAAAGGTGCTGAAAATCCTGTTGCTGATAATTTGTCTAGATTGGAAAGCATTCCTTATGATCCTATTCCTGTTAATGATAGCTTTCCAAATGAACAATTGGCTGCAATAAGTGTAAGTTCGCGAGATAGTCCTTGGTATGCTGATTATGCTAACTTTATTGTTTCCAAGTACTTGCCTCCAACCTTTTCAGCTCAGCAAAGAAGGAAATTCTTTTATGACTTGCGGCATTACTTTTGGGATGACCCACACTTATATAAAGAAGGAGTCGATGGTATTATGCGAAGATGTGTTCCTGAATATGAACAACAGGAAATACTGAGGAAATGCCATGGAAGTGCTTATGGAGGGCATCACGCTGGAGATAGAACTGCGCAGAAAGTTCTACAATCAGGTTTTTATTGGCCTACCCTCTTTAAGGATGCAAGAAAGTTTATTTTATCTTGTGATGAATGTCAAAGGGTTGGTAATATCTCTAGACGCAATGAAATGCCTATGAGTTATTCTCTTGTTATTGAACCATTTGATTGTTGGGGATTCGACTTCATGGGTCCTTTTCCTTCTTCACAAGGTAATACTCATATACTTGTTGCTGTTGATTATGTCACTAAATGGGTAGAAGCTATACCTACTAAAAGTGCTGATGGTGAGACCTCTTTAAAAATGCTTCAAGATGTCATTTTTCCTAGGTTTGGTGTACCTAGATATCTTATGACTGATGGAGGTTCTCATTTTATCCATGGTGGTTTTAGAAAGACTCTTGCTAAATATGGTGTTAATCATAGAATTGCTTCAGCCTATCATCCTCAAACTAGTGGACAAGTAGAATTGTCAAATAGGGAGATTAAATCTATCTTGCAAAAGACTGTTAATAAATCTAGAAAAAATTGGGCTAGTAAGTTAAATGATGCTTTATGGGCTTATAGAACTGCTTATAAGAACCCCATGGGCATGTCTCCTTATAAAATGGTTTATGGTAAAGCTTGTCACTTGCCTTTAGAATTAGAACACAAAGCTTATTGGGCAGTGAGAGAACTTAATAGAGATTTTAAACTTGCCGGTGAGAAAAGGTTGTTGCATTTAAGTTCTTTAGATGAATGGAGAAGTGAGGCTTATGAAAATGCTAGACTCTTTAAAGAAAAAGTTAAGAGATGGCATGATAGGAGAATTCTTAAAAGAGAATTTAATGTTGGTGAGAAAGTTCTATTGTATAGGTCTCGTCTCAGATTTTTTGCAGGAAAGTTACTCTCAAAATGGGAAGGACCATTTGTTATTGTGGAGGTGTATCGTTCAGGTGCAATAAAAATTGCTTCATTGAAAGATAACTCTACACAAGTGGTAAATGGTCAAAGACTCAAGCATTATATTTCTGGAGATTCTATTAATGAAGAGGTTGATACAATTAAAGTGGTGACTCCGGAAACTTTCATTGAAGAACATTTTTCTGGGACTGCAGAATTCGATTCGAATAGGTAACAGTTTCGGTAAGAAAAGTTTCGCGAATAACTTTCTAGAAGATATTTTCGTCGTTTTTATTAAATATGGAAAAATAAGAGACCGAACCGGATGGGAGACGGCACCCGTGGTGCCCAAACCATAGGTCGGCGCGGTGGGCCCCCAGCCGCGCCGCCTGGTGGTTTGAGCACCCCGGAGCTCGTCTCCGATCAGGTTTCCTCCTGTACCTTCCTTATGTTGTAAAACTTTTTGCTATATAACTCACCCGAACCCCCGAGGTTCGTATCTCGCCTTTTCATCGTGTTTCGTTTCGAGCTGTTTCTGTCCAGATATTGTTTTCAGATTTAGAAGCGCCATGGTCTCCAACAACAACAACAAGGGCAAGGAGCCTTTGGAAGACGAGACTCAAGACCCCAAGCTGAAGGAGGAAGTCAAGAGCAAAGATGAAAGCGCCATGAAGGAAGTAAAGGGGATGCCGTCAACAAAGGGAGAACAGCCTGCAGTCAGGAAGCCCACCTTTGTGGGATCGGTTAACGCTCAACGTGCTTTTTCTCATAACCTGCAGGGAGCAATACCACCTATTCCGGACTACAGCTCTTTTCCGGCAGTGACGGAAGTACTTCGAGTTACAGATGAGTTCTGTGATCAATACCGAGCCCTGCGGAGGGAGGTGGAAATACTCCAGGAAGAGAATATCAGACTCCGCCGAATGCTGGAACGGTTTCTTACTCCAATCCAAGTCATACCGCCACCACCACCGAAGGAGTAATTCATCATAAGTATTGGCATCCCCTTGGTTTGTTCCAAGCTTGGGGGAGTGCCGCGGTATCACATCATTATCTTTACCTTTTACTTTTCCATAAAGTCATATCGTGAGTAGGGAAGTTATCTTATATGATGGTTTGCAATGTGGAAGTATCTCTCTTTTAGTTGGTTATCTATGTATCCCTTGGTGTGAGTTGCCGTTATGAAATATTAATGAGAAGTTTTATCATTTACTTTCTGCATACTTTATTTTAGCTTGCAATTCTCTTTCATATTGATAACCTTGTTGTTAGTATAGGGATCACTTTTTAGAGCACCAAGTTAATCTTTTTGGTTTTGGCAAACTTAGCATTGGTCAGTAGTAGACAATACTTTGAGACTTAAGTAGAGAGAGGGAGTGCATGCAAATATATTATTCCATGATCTTTCTTTCTTTGTAGCTCATAAGCTTAGTATTCTTAAGTTAAACTATTTGTGCTTCTAAGGAAGATTGCATGATTATTCTTATCACTTGTATAATTGTTTGTATCCCTCAACTCTTATGCTTGCTACATAACCTTGCTAGCCAAAGACCTGTATCGAGAGGGAATGCTTCTCATACATCCAAACCTTGAGCCAAACCATTGCCATTCGAGTCCACCATAACTTCCTACTATATGGTATTTTGCGCCATTCCAAGTAAATACTTCATGTGCTACCTTTAAATTATTCAAAACTTATTACTCCTAGTTTTGTGTCACTGTTTATTAGCTCATGAGGGTTCTGTAGAGTTTCTCTAGCACTTTTGTCAAACAGACTTTCACCAATGGACTAGTGGCATATACACCGCTTATCCAACAATTTGCAAAAAGAGCTGGCAAATGGGGTGCCCAGTCCCAATTAACTACAACTTTCATTAATAATTCTCTTCACATGTTTTGCCCTGATTTATCAGTAAGCAACTTAATTTGCAAATAGACACTCCTCCATGGTATGTGAATGTTGGAAGGCACCCGAGGATTCGGTTAGCCATGGCTTGTGTAAGCAAAAGGTTGGGAGGAGTGTCAACTATAAAGAAACTAAAATACATGTGTAAACAAAAGAGAAGAGGGATGATCTACCTTGCTGGTAGAGATAACGTCCTTCATGGGAGCCGCTCTTGAAAGTCTGGTTGACAAGGGGTTAGTGTTCACTTTACTACGATTCGTTGACAACGACATACATAGCTCAAACAACTATTTTCATACTCTCTATATGCTTTGCAAAACTTAAAAGCTCTAGCACATGATTTAATCCCTGCTTCCCTCTGCGAAGGGCCTATCTTTTACATTATTGTTGAGTCAGTAAACCCATTCCTCTCTATCTCAAGCAAGCATTTGAGTTGTTGAGATCCAATTAGTTATATGTGTTGATACTTCTAATCATATCTCTCATTTCCTTGTTTCGCACAATAGCTTTTATCCGAATGAATATAACTTTGAAAGTTATCAATGACTGTAAGGAGACTGTTATGATTAAGGCATGTAAGTTCTGCTATATAAGCTCTGATATAAAGACTCTTCTCGAAAGATAAGTATGATCTGTTAATTGTTCTCTGACCAAGAGTTTAAGTTTGCCTTCACCAATCATGGTTCTCTTTATGCACTTCATCGTGGTTCCCTTTACTTATTTCAAGTTAGATTATATGAAGGGAAGTTGCTGTCTAGAATGACTTGTGTATCAATGAATGTGATGCTTCTTGTCCGTATTTTATTTATCGACACTTTGCTCCATAAACTTGTGGTCATGTTTACTGAGCTCAGTTTTCGCTTGGGGACAAGCGAGGTCTAAGCTTGGGGGGGTTGATACGTCCATTTTGCATCACTATTTTATATCATAATTTACTGCTATTCATCGATATATTTCATATTTAGAAGTGTTACTTATGTTATTTTACCTATTTTGCATGTTTGATGAATAATGGAGAATTGGACACCGGAGTCAGGATTCTGCTGGAAAAAGCACCGTCGAGATGCACTATTTCTGAAGATCAATAAATCGAAGGAGACATATGGAAGTTCCTATTTTACCAGAAGATGGAGGAGGCCAAAAGGGGAGCTGAGATGGGCCATGGTGGGCCCTCCTCACCCCTTGGCGCGGTGGGGCCCCCTGCCGCGCCGACAGGTGGTTTGGGGGCCCTGGCCCACCTCAGCCGTTCCCCCTTCGCGTACTTGACCCCCTCGAACCCTAACACACGGAGGGGCCATCGAAATATTCCGCCGCCTCCACGAGGCGGAAAACACCAGAGAGCGAAAAGCTCCCCTGCAGGAAGAAATCTGCCGGGGGAAATTCCCTCCCGGAGGGGGAAATCGTCGCCATCATCACCGTCATCGAGCTGGACTTCATCGGGATCATCATCATCATCATCTCCACCGCCAACACCATCATCACCGCCGCTGCACCCGTCTCCGTTATAACATCTAGGGCTGAATCTTGTCTATTTCATAGGGGAAACTCTCCCGGTGTTGATTACTCTTGTTATTGATGCTATTGGGTGAAACCATTGGACTAAGGTTTATGTTCAGATTGTTATTCATCATCATATCACCTCTGATCATGTTCCGTATGATGTCTTGTGAGTAGTTCGTTTAGTTCTTGAGGACATGGGAGAAGTCTTGATGTTAGTAGTGAACTATGTTGAGTAATATTTAATGGTTTGATGCTTAAGTTGTGGTGTTATTCTTCTAGTGGTGTCATGTGAACGTCGACTACATGATACTTCACCTTTATGGGCCTAGGGGAATGCATTGTGTATTCGTTTGCCAATTGTGGGGTTGCCGGAGTGACAGAAACCTGAACACCCGTTGGTATATCGATGCATGAGGGATAGCAGGATCTCAAAGTTTAAGGCTGTGGTTAGTTTAACTTAATTACTTTCTTGTATTTGCGGATGCTT
The DNA here is from genome assembly GCA_947311845.1 of Poa pratensis. Classification (NCBI taxonomy): domain Eukaryota; kingdom Viridiplantae; phylum Streptophyta; class Magnoliopsida; order Poales; family Poaceae; genus Poa; species Poa pratensis. The sequence goes on along the minus strand of CAMZMU010000038.1, from coordinate 76,604,705 downwards.
GCAAGGGGTATAATCACAAGTATGTATTAGTCCTAGGAAGGGCGGTGCATTAGCATAGGTTCACCCACACAACACTTATCAAAACAATGAAGATTAATCAACTATATGAAGCGAAAGCACTTGACAATACTCCCGTGTGTCCTCAAGAACGTTTGGTCATTATAAGTACAACAACCGGCTTGTCCTTTGCTGTAGAAAGGATTGGGCCACTCGCTGCAACTATTATTACTGCATTTTATTTACTTGTACTTTATTTATCTGTCATATCAAAAACTCCTAAAAACTTGTCTGAGAGCATTTACAGTGAATCCTTCATCAAAACCGCTTGTCAACACCTTCTGCTCCTCGTTGGGTTCGACACTCTTATTTATCGAAAGTACTACGATACACCCCCTATACTTGTGGGTTATCAGTGCACATGAAACACCTGGCACTATGCCATGAAAGGTTGTAGAACTTCGTTGCAGCATGTTTGCCGAGATACCCATCTTCACCATGGTGTCTCGGTACATGATATTGATAGCACTCCCATTATCAATGAGAACTCGGGTGAACCGAATATTGAGTGTGGGTCCGAAGAATGTCGGGTCCAACACCAACGCATAACCTCCCGGAGTTGGCATAACTCGGGGATGATCCCTTCTGCTCCAAGTGATCTCTTGCTCGGACCAGTGCAAATACTTCGGTATTGCCGGCATAACTGCGTTCACCTCCAGTGCACGCCGATGCAAGCTCTTCTTGTCAGTTGGCTCGGTCACAAATATCACATAGCTCTGATGAGCTTCTCTGTAATCTCCCTGGGGATATTCTCCCTGCCTGCTGGGACCAGTGTTGTTATTGTTCCCTCCGACATTCACCTGATTCACAGGCTTCGGATCCGCTTGCCTCGGAACGGGCGGAATCACCGGGATAGCATTTGCTCCGGTAAGCGGCAAGTTTTGCCTCGGCGGAATTCTCTGAGGTGCCCCCACTTGGTTTCCTCCAGCTCTGGCTCCTTCTCTCCTTGTGCGCTGATACCAGCTGCATTGCCGAGTTGTATGGTTTGCTGGCCTGCGAATGTCTTGGGTGTGGAAACTGCAGGGCCCATCCAACATAGCCTCATAAGTTAATGACGGCTTCTGGTCACCCCATGGCCTCTTCCCTTCTTGATTCTGGCCCCATGCTGGGCCATTGAACTTCGGACGCTGGCTATTACCGGCATCTGGCTGGTCTTGGTTTACAGCTGCAACCTGGTTCGAGCCATACCGGTAATCTGGTTCTCTCCTCTTGTTACCGAAGTCCTGGCGATCATTCTGCCTGACTGGCCCGGGTCTGTTGTTCACCGGGTATCTTCTACTCGGCTCTCCCGAGTTCAGCAAAGGTTGCATCGGATCACCCAGTGCATAGCTATCCGCAATCCGGATTGTCTCGACCAGAGTGGCCGGCATTTCCCTCTGCAACTTCTGCCAGAGCATGGAGCCGTGTCGGCATCCCTGGGCAAACCAAGATATGGCCTGTGCCTCTACAACTCCTTCGCAGGAATTGCGAATAGTACTCCACCGGGTTAAGTAATCCCGGTCAGTTTCATTGTCCCTCTACTTGCACATCGCAAGCTGTTGAGGACGGTTTGGTCTCTTGTATGTGCTGGAGAAGTTGCTAACAAATGCTTCTTCAAAGTCCAGCCAGCAATCAACACTGCCCTCTCGCAGGTTGTTCAGCCAAATCCGGGCTGGCCCCTCCAACATCTGCGGGATATACCTCACCGCCCATCTGCGGTTACCTCCCGCAATATGCACAACCGACACATAATCTGTCAGCCAGTCCTCTGGCTTAGTGCTGCCGTCATATGTTTTTGCACCTCGGTTTAGCTGAAAGTGCCGCACCGGTGGTTCCCTCATGATCCGAGGTCCAAAACATGCAGGTCCAGGCGGACCTTGCTCTTCCAGCATTTCGGACATATAAATTCTGTCCAGCTTGTAGCGTGTATCATTTGGTGACAACTGGCGAGCTCCCAACCGAGACCCCAGTGCACCTTCATATCTCGGATACCCGGCTTTCTCCATAGCCGAATAACCATCATCATAACGGTTAGCCACCTGTTCAACAACTTGCGGCTGCTGAACACGCCCGACATTTTGCTGCTGCTGCTGGGCGAGATTTTGTGTCGGATACCGAGGTGGATAACCTCGGCCAGCCGAGTTAACTACCCCGACACCAGGACCGCCCAGACCGGGATTGCTTCTACCCCGGCCGGCACTTCCTCGCCCAACTACCTGTTTTCCGGCACACAGCGGATCATACACCTGTATCTGTTTGCTTTTACCGGAGTTTACACTCCGGTCACGATCTCCACCGACATGCGGTGATGAAGCTTGCCCCTTTGATCCACTAGCTCCCGTAGCCGAGTGAACGACATCAGACCCACCAGCAACTGTGTCGGCCTTGCGATAGGCCTCATTCTGCCGGGTAGCCACAGCTACCAGCTCATTAACTCGGTCTTGCTGCCTGCGGAGAGCTTCTCCGGATAAGCCAGACAACTCGGCTCTTGCTGCCTCCGCAGCTCTAAGAGTCTTAGCAGGGGAACTATACCTCGGTTTTTCGACCTATAAGGCACTAGGAGTTTTGCTGGAGCTAGATCTACCATCTCTAACCAACTCGGCATTGAGGTTTTTACCTCTCTTGCGCACATCCTCTACTCGACTAGGGCGAGCAGCTACCGGGGTAAAACCATGTGCTAGGTTATACTCACGGACAGTTATCCCGAATTCTCTCCGTACCTCGGCCATCTCCAGAGCCTCCTGAAGCAAGCTCTGACGCCGAGCCTCCAACTCTGCCTCTGATTGGGCAGCATCTGTACCGGCTGCTACCGGCACACCCAGCTTCTCGATTATCTCCTCGAGGTGAGCTGGCTTAACCGGCACATGGGATGTACCGGCCTGGCCGGGGAGGTTTTCCCTCCTCTCCAGCGGCACTTTCGCCGATCTGGTAACCTTTGGTGCGGGATTACCGGCATCTCTTTTGCCGGGGTCTCCTTTACCGGCATCGGCCGCAGTGCCGGTCATCATGACCTCTGCGCAGCTCCCGGGGCGAGCGCTACGCCGGCCGCGAGCCGCACAGATAGCAGGAGGATCCTCAGCCACAAGCACCTGCTCAGGGTACTTGCAGACAACCTCGGTGGCGACGTAGGTCACGAAGGTGCCGAAGCTGATGAGGCAGCCGTTCGTCGGGAACGGCCTGCTGCCGAAGCATCCAGCGTTGTCGCTGATGAAGTTCAGCGCGCCGAGCTTGCAGACGAGCCCGCAAACGACGCGCTCGCCGGAGTCGATGATGGAGCCCGTCCGGAATGTCACACCAGCCAGCGCCGCTGGGTGCCCCACGGTGGGCGCCAACTGTCGTGGTGGTATCACGGCAGATGCCATAGGATGGCTAAAGTGTGGGGCCGATGGACGCTGGTGGAATCCGGGAGAGGGCTAGCGCGCTAAGAAGCACACACGAAGAACACAACAGCACACCAAGATCTACCCAGGTTCAGGGCCCTCGTGAGGAGGTAAAGCCCCTACTCCTGCCTACCTCTCTCTATATATCTCGGTATCACAAATACAAGCTTGCTCCTTGAGCTGTATGATCTCAACAATGGTGCAAAGCACAAGGAAGGAGATGAAGCTACGGGTGAAAAAACATCTCAGGGCACCGTCCCTCACGCAAGAGGGGGTGAGGGCATATATATAGGGTAAACCGGGTTACCGGAATACCCCTACCGAAGCACTGTAGCCATGCCAAAGGTATGTCATGATGTTACTCCTGTCAGAGACAGGACGTGACAAGCCCATCTCCTGCAGCTCTACGGTGCAGCTAGAAGGTACCCTCTGGCAGAGACAAGACATGGCCTGCCCATGCCTCTGCCTCGCATTCTGTTCCCGGATAACCCGGAGTCAGCGGTGGAATGATGGCCTGCCATCTCGGTCTCCTGCACGCTCCCGTGTCAGGCGCTTCCATGTCAGGCGCTCCCGTGCCAGACGGGATGTGACAGGAGCATTGACTCTTGTCCGACACTAGGATAATCCGGCATGGATATGCCGGATCCTCCTTCCTCAAATATCCTTCCCTGCACATAAGAAAACACACAAGTTACCGACATACATATGTCGGCTATGTTATCTCGGATCTTTATCTCGGATCCCTTGTCTCGGTCGACCCATGCTGGCTGGCGGTGCCCCGGTCCCTTCTGGCCCAGGTTATCTCGGTATGCCTATCTCGGTTTGCAGCTGCTCCACACTCTGAAGCCCAGTTATGCCGGTTTTACTGTAACCTGGCCCACACCTGGGCATAGCTTTTGCCTCTCCATGACCCTACCCGGGGTAGCCCCCGACAGACGCCGTTGTTACGCATACAGCTACGTACCGTCGATCCAACAGCTAGCCAATCGATGGCCACAAGGCCAGTGCCGCTAATTTTAAAGTGGTTAATCAATTAACTTCAGAGTTCGACTCTTAAACAACCTGCAATCCCAAGCCATACTAATGCAATAGGATATGTTAATCCCGTCGACATTGAACAATCTGCCGGCGATTCCATCTTGGATAAGTCCGAATTTGCGTGAAATAAACTTGGCAAAGTAAAAGAGAAATAACCTAAACATTCTATGGTGCCATCAGGAAAAGGTTAGGGGATCCTGGTCGCTCACGACTAACTTGTCAATTAGCCCGTGGAACTTGTGGGCGGCACGTGTGCATGCCAGATGCACACACATGTCGTGAGGAACAAATATTGGCGATTCAGTATTTCAGTGATGGCGCATGTGCCACCAACCTGCCATGTCTATATATATCTATCATATCGGTCGCTTTCCATCTTGCTGAATAGTGTACCATTTCATAAGCCTCCATCGACCGACAAAACAAAATCTCACCTGTAACTTATACACACACACACACCGTGCGTGCGCTCGAGTTTAATTAGATTGTTAATCGGTTAGAGAGAGCTACGATATGATTAACCGTTTTTAAGTTTGCCATCGATGATAGACTAATCAACACAAGCAGATCACTGCCCTTGCAGGGCCTAGCGCTACCAACCTTGATGCGCGCATGCGTCTATGTACTCAAGATATTCTTCTTCATCTGACGTGCTACATATGCTACCACTACATAAGTAATTAAATCAAAGAGAGTGTCTTCATGAAGAATATTATATCCTTATCCGTCAGATTCTTTCAGCTTGGATACGGATTATTTAAAACGGTTTTGAAAGCTGATCTAGCGTGGAAACTTGCTTCTCCCTAAACATATGTCTGGGTTGATCATATTGCTGACGTTTCGTGTGTTATATTTTTTTTTGTGTTGATGGTGCACTTTGTCGGTGCTCTTAGCCTTCAAATTGTAATTGGATTTGAAATATTGTGGATTCAAAAAATTGGTTTTGGCTGCCGGGTTCTAGCGATCATTTTATTGAAAAAATAATCAAAAACTATATTTAGAAGATTTTCAAAAAATCTGAAACAAAATCTAGTTGCAGTCACTGATGCAAAATTCTTTTTATTATGGTCTACAAAAAATGATAAAAAGTGTGTACACTCAGATACACACTGTCATTTTTATGTAGCTTAGTACATAAAGTATTTTCAAACTGAGATTTTGCGCGTTTGTGTGATACATCCTTCATAACATGCAAAAAATTAAATAAAAACTTGTGAATATATTTTTTATTTAAAAAAATAAAAGATCATTGGGTCTCAGGAGTCAGAAATCTCCGGTCATTTAAAATGTTCTATTTTTTGCGGCATGATGACGTATAGTTTTAATTATCATATTTGGAAAAATTTATTTAATTCGAATGATATATGAAATATGTAATAGAGAGGCAGTAGTGGAAGAGAAGATAAAAAATATGGGTAACCAGCTTTGGATATACTGCAAAAGCAAAAAAAAACCAAACATTTCTCTCCTATTTATACATAATAAAAGCTATTTAGGTAACCAAAATTGGTGACTACTTGGAGATTTGGTAAGCAAACAGAATCCATATCTCTTATAAAGCATAACCCCACTAACATGAATTAATTATTTTTCTCTCTCAACATGTAATATATCCACATCATCCATTCTCTTACCCAACCAAATATCCATGTCATCCTACTAATTTTTATTAATGCCAATATTTTCTTGCATGCAACATATCCACGTCATCTATTTTTCTTCCATCCAATTTTCCACGTCACCAGTTTTTAATCATGAAATACAAAAAAAATCATGTCAGTTAAATGTAGCCTTCCGACAATTGATATCAATTGAATCTTGCATATTTTTATAAAAAAGTTAGGTACATCCATATCTAGATATATGTGAGTCAATTAAAATGGAACGGAGGGAGTAGTAAACGGTTTACGGCTCAGGAAGCACGGGTCGGCTGATTCTGCTCGATCTTGTACACGGTCGACCGACGTGTGAAGCACCTAGACCTTGTCTCGATTCTTGGATAGTGGTCGATGCTGACTAGCTAATTCTAATTCACTTCTGGCGTATTAAGCACCTAGAAGAGGTTAGTTCTTCGCTGGCATTTTTACACGGAGCTAGTATTGGCCTACGTACTGATCCATGCTGACTCTAGCTAATTCTAATTCACTTCTGGCTTATTTACACGGAGGAAGTTGGCCAACCCGATGAAAGGGTTAGTTACCCTGAACTCAAACGGTATTGGTCAGGGCGAGCTACTTAGGTTTACCGACTGTTTGAAGTCAGGTTAGGTGTGATTAGGCATGACTCTTGGATGGGTTTCTTCCAGGAAGTCTTGTGATAGCTACTTTGCCATCAAATTTCAAAGGGGTTAAATCGAGCAAGCAAAATGGTTTGCGCAGAGTAGTGCTGCTGACGTAATAATAATGTTACTATAGAATCATCTGATCTTGAATTCTTTTTTCACATAATATTTAACCGTGTGCATGCATGTCGGCTAAAGTTTGAAGTCGCGTGCTGCGTTTGGCAAGAAAAAGTGACAGAAAAAAAGCCAGCTTTGGTCGCAACCAATCAAGATTCGGATAATTTAAGCGACCAATGGGATTAATGTAATGTAACGGTGTTCTTGGAGTCTGATGAGGCAAGAATCGTGGATCGATGCATGAGATGAGACGATGATGCATGCGATGGAGGGATAACTCTCAAGCAAAGCCGAAGGAAAGGCATATATACTCTTTTCAGGCTCCCTTTGGCTTAACGACCACGCGAGCCTGACATCATCCAGCAGGGACCGTTCTGTTCCGTTCTGTTTTGTTCCTCGGCTAACGGACTTAGGCCGTTAACTGACGACCCCGACGGTGTTTAAATTCGTTATTGATGCAGATCGATAACAAAGTCACCCATTTATGACAAGTTGCAAACTTGTAATATAAAAACTCAGTGCTTGGTATTTTGGGGGAGGAATGTGACGGTTTTTTGCGTCCTGGTATGATGATACTCTCTCTGTTTTTTAATATAAGATGTTTTAGCATTTGTTCACATGCACATGTACACAAATGTATGTAGACATGTATTAGTGTGCATATTCATTCACTTTAGTATGTACCTATACAACATGTGCAATACCTAAAACATCTTATATTAAAAACCGGAGAGAGTATATGCGGTGATCGATCGACAGTCGACACGTCAAATTTGTTTTGATATTTACATGTCAGCTCCAACTAGGCGGAGCAAGAACTTCTCTCTTTTCAAAACGGAATCCACGTACCTAATTAATTAGCAAAGCTCAGACAAGTTGCTTATGGATCAACGTACCTAATTAATTACTAGTTGTTTCCACGTATGGTAAAATCTGTTTGATTAGTTTGTCATCTTTGTTGTAAAATAAACAAATTATTCAAATTTATATGTGCCTGTCAGGCGACCCAAAGAAGACTTTGTTAATTATTCTGCAACTAGCTCGGCTTGATCTGTGGTGACAGTTGATGACAGTCGAAGAATTTTAAACTTTCGGCAACCTCTGACGCCGTTGCTACGCATACAGCTACGTACGATCGATCCAAACAGCCAATCCACGGCCACAAGGCCAGTGATGTTTAATATGTTTGTGTTAGCTGGCCGACGCTATCTATTTGTATACTGGTGTAGTACTATTATTACTCAATATATTAAGGCAATGCACTTTGCCGGCCTGAGAGCCACCCGAGCACTGTAGCTGCTACAGTGTTACTGGTGTGCACTGTAGCATCATACAGTGCGTCGATCCGAACCGTTCACCGGCAATCCAACGGTCCAGATAACATGTTCATGCCGCTTTAGCAAAAAAACCTTTACTTATCAGAAAATCGAACCCGCAATCCGCGACGGTAGCTAACACAGTACTGTAAAGGACTAAATTGCAATTTTGGCAAACATCAGGGACTTTTCTGCAAAACGTTCACAAATCATCCTCTTCCTCTCCTCTCTCGCGCACGGCCGAAGCCACCGACGTCGCCTCCGCTCACCGCCGCCGCTGCGCTCTTCTCTGGTCAAATCGAAGCAGACGGCACGCTCCGCCACCGCGTCCTCTTCATCTTCACCAACAGGCGCACGCTAGGACGGCCGATCCACGCCGCAATCGACGCCGCCGCGCTCGGCCGTACGCCACGGCCGCTTCGCTCGCCGCCGGCGGGTCCAGCGACCAAATGGATCACCGCGACGCCCATTCTTCTCCCCTCCATCTCCTCGTGCGGATCCGCGCGATCCCGAGCCCACGCGCGTGCTCGCGTGCACCACCGCAAGCTCGCCCGCGCGGCCGTCGCGTCCGCCGCCGACGCGCACAACGTCAGTGCCCATGTCACGGAGGGCCCACCTATCATAATTTTTTGTTTTTAATTGCAGAAAAAAACTAAAATTTGTGAAATTTATAACTTTTCATCTGAAATTCATATAAAAATATGCAGAAAATTTTAAACTTTACAACTAACACATTTCCATGCATAATTGAACAACTTTTAAAAAATTAAATTAGAAGAACCAATATAACCTTTTAAATTAATTATAAATCTTATTTTCAAAATTTTCCGAAACTACCAACTTTGCATACTCTCCAAACAATTTACAAATTTAAGCAATTTTAGAATATGAACATTTTTCAAACTTAAATAACAACCATACTTAATCATTATATTCCAAAATTTCAGATTTAAGCATTCTAAAATTTTACCAATATTTCATATCTAATTATTTTACAAATGTAAATATAATTCAAATCTTAATAACTTCCCAAATTGAACAATATTTTAAGTATAAATAATTTTTAAACATAAACTTTTTTTTGAATTCAAACAAAAAATCCAGACCTAAACAATTTAAAAATATGCATATTTACGTATTTGAATTTTACTTCCTAACAACAAATGTTCAACGATATTTATTCTGCTAAGATAAATTTAAAATGAAGTTTGTTTCCCATATTTTTCAACAGTACACAGAAATTGATCTTTATCAGATGAGTTTTGACGAAGTGTGTGACGAAATATTGTTTTAGGGTATGCAAACAATTTCCCAAAAACTACAAAATAATGCATATTTTAAACTTACAAATACCTTTCAAACCTAAGCATTTTGCAAACGTGAAGAAAAAAACATAAATAACTTCCCAATTTTACCAACTTTTTGAAATCTAAACAATTAACAAACGAAAACTTTTTTCGAATTTCAACAAACATAAATAACTTCCCAATTTTACCAACTTTTTGAAAGCTAAACAATTAACAAACGTAAACTTTTTAAAATTTCAACAATTTTAAAAACTAAACAATTTCTTAAATGCGAACATTTTCAAATACAAATTTTACCGCACAGGAACGGCGTGTCGACGCGTCAAATAAATAATTAGCTTTACACAGTTTTCAGAGAAAAAAAATGTAAAATCTATCCACAAGAAAAATATGACAAAAAATATCAAAATGTCCAAAAAAAAATACATACTAACTACTTACAACAAAATACAAACACTTTTCCACAAGAATATAAAAAACTGCTAAATCCGTGACATATGGGCTCACTTTACTTACACAATTCCCATAAAAAAATTGCAAAATCAATAATTTAAAATGTATCCATCATAAAAAATGTGACAAAGATATCAAAACGTCCAAGAAAATACATGATAGCTACTTATACAAAAATACAAATATTTTTGGACATTCTATTCATATGATACATTCCCTCTTATTACAAGCTTAAATTGAACATTCTAATTCAATAATTATTTGGATGCAACCTAAATTAATTTACTCTAATTATAAAATTCAATTCAACAAATATGTATTTTCACCACTACGTACTTAAATTAAATAATGTCAAAATATAATTTTAACATTTCAATTCATTAGATATTTAAATATACTTCACATAACAAAATTCAGCGAATTTCAACATTTTAAACCTAACAGGTGCGGCGTGCGCCGCACCAAATTTACCTAGTAGTCATCGCAAGCTAGCTCCCGGTGGAATTTGTTAAGTAGCGCCACGTGTGGGGAATATCCTGAGACGCCATACTAATAAGATAACATCATTGCTTAATTTTTATTGATACCATTAAAATTAAGTAACCTACAGTCCCGATCCACACTAACAAGCTAATATTTAGGAATGCTTAGAGGTCGCGAGTGCCGCCGACTTGTTGGCAACATAAATTGTGAGGGTATCTAACTCGCGGTCAGCCCGATTGTCCGATAAACTAGTTTTTTTTCCCGTTTAGCTATGGGAGAGCTTGTACGAGAATAACCGTCGCGGTCTCCACTATACCGAAGAAGAGGTGATTCTAACCACTAAAGTGAGAATATGAGTTTTCACCCCTGAAAAAGTTCAAACAAATTCAAGATAAATGTCTTCGACAAGGTAGCAGACATCCATCAGTCATTGCCCACACAATTAATGAAGGTCAGACATAGGTTTTCATCCTGAAGAGCAAGACTCGGTATTCAAAGAGCACCATAAAAAACGAAGTCACCCTATATTGCAACCCATACTTACCAAGAATATTATTGCAATACACCAATCGCCAGTCTCACAGTCGCCATGTGCACAATTTTGACGGAGCGGGCTGGACCTGGTCGGCAACGATGATGGCCAAGGCTTATGTCATGGTGAACGATGTGGCATTGATGTATGTGCTCAGCCCGGAGTTTTTACATGATCCACCAAACATCGTTCTCAAGGAAGGCGAGCCCCTTGACAATGGTCCTGAATTGGCTAAGGCTGCCACACCGTTATCGTGGACGACCTCCTCCGATGGCAGCGAGGAAGGTCCTTGTGTTGTGGCGGCGATCGGGAGCGACCAGAGAGTCTAGGTTAAGTTAGATCAGTTATAGAGTATAATTTCCTATTGCTAGTCTCACAATGGCCATGTGCACACTTTTTACGGAGCAGGCTGCTGGACCACAAGGGCGTCGGCAACGACGATATCAGCCAAGGCTTATGTCATGTTGAACTGCTCAACTCGGAGTTTTTGCATGATCCACCGGCGAACCTTGTGATGCGGGTAGGTCCCGATTTTCACGGATTTGTACAGAGGGAAGGATGAACACGAAGAACACGCGAAGAACGAAGAACACAAAAGTGGGGAAAACAAACACACAAGGGTAAATAGCAAGTAGCAACCTGGCAAGACTCGATTGGTAACAAATCCCCAAGGGCAGCCCCCAATCCTCCTCTCCCAAGCACACCTTACTCTTAGAATTGTTTGTCCAATTGGTCAATCCAACCAATCCAACCTAGCCACCTAAAGATGGAAGATTAGCAAATAATCGCAACTACAAGCGGAGCCTTGGTATCCACGCAGGGATCTTCTCCTCAAGAGGAGGCCTTGGTTCATCTCCACATGTGGAGGTCTTGATTCATCTCCATAGGAGGAAAGAGACACTTTGAGAAGAAGGAGCAAGGCTCTACTTTAGTTCTCAAATCTTAGTCTAACCCTAGATCTAGTCAATGGGTCCATTATATAGTCCAAGCAACAAGGAGGACGAACGGATAAGGTTTCGTGGCCGAACTGACGAATCTGCTCCCGCACTGGCGGTGGTGGTACCGCCAGTGCGGGCGGGATTCACGCATCCCACGTCCCCGGTACTGACCAGTACCGCCGCTGGTACCGCTGGCGGTACCGGACAAGACCTCCGAGAGGGGGTTTCGGCGGTAGCATGTGGCGGTGGCGATCGGTGCCGCTGAGGTGGGCGCGCGTCCATCCCACGCTCGCGGTACCGGACGGTACCGCTGGTGGTACCGCTGGCGTGGGTGTGGCTCGGGATGACTGGGCCAGGGGCGGTAGTACCGCTTATCCCAGCGATAGTACCGCCGCCTGGGGATTTCTGCTCCATCTTCTTGTCTTCTTCTCCATCGTCTTCTTGGCTCGTTTCTTGTCCATCTTCGGCGCGTCCTTGGCCATCTTCAAAGGGGTCTTCAGGTCCACCGTAGCTGAGCACACACAAGGTATCGGAATGAAGTAGCAAACCATTCAAAGGAGTGTCGATATCACACATAGATAGGAGTGAATTCACCTTGTCATGGATAGCTTTGACTCTAGCTCTTGTCATTGGTCCACTTGTTGTAGGAGCCGTAGGTTGGGCTACATCATCTCCCCCCCCCCTTTAAAAAGAGTCGTCCTCGACTCTTGCTCTTCATTATCATGCAAAGGAGGTAGATGTGTTGTCGAAGAATTAGAATTCACCATGCCTACAAACACTAAAGACCAAGCAAAACATGTGTGTGCAAGAAAGAGGAGCATATCAAAAATGACATGTCCTTTCTTTGTCATAGCACCATTAGCACAACACAAGAATATGAAAATGTAGTGCAAGTGCAAGGTCAAAGTGCAAGCAATCCAATGCAACATCTTCAAAATGTGAGAACACAAGAACTCCATAAAAATATGAGGATGCCATCGAGGTATCTCATTTGGAATCATATGATCATTATTGCACACAAGGCATTGGAAAGAACAATTTGTCATCATCCTTGATGCAATAAGCGAAGAGTTTGGCAAAAACACACAATGAAGAATGTCCAAAAAATCATTATGGGTGCAAACAAAGCACCTGAAAGAGCAAGTTTTCAACATATTTGTTGCAACACCAAATTGGTAGAAACCAATAAACTCATGACAAACATGCTCAAAATGTCATTATGGTTGCACACAAGCCAAGTAAAAGAACAATTGTTCATCATATTTGTGGCAACGCATAAATCATTCATATGAAAGATGGGAAAATTTGTCTTGCCATAGGAGAAACCAACATCACAAACATGTTTGCAAACAAACCAAATGCAAGATAAATTGGTCAACTTGTTTGATGCAAAACATGGGAAAGGTATTAGAGCCGGGTTCGATCCACGACTCAAGTGTATGCTCTCAAGAGCTCGCATTGTCAACTCATGCTCAATGGCGGTTGACATTATTATGCGCTTACCGGAACACACAAGACACCATGTGAAGAAATGATGTGCACGGTATATGAATACGTCATCCATCATGACGCGTCTCTTCATTTGCACAACACCAACCACACCAAAATCAAATGGAAAATATGACATATGTGGATGGTTACTATGCAAATTGAAGGGTGGAATAAGGTCCATAAAAGATAATGAAAAGTCTCCACACGGTGAGAAAGCTATGGGGGCAATCTCATAAGCCAATATATCAACATTATTGCAAACCAAGCATTTAAAAGAACAATTGTTCAATATTTTGGATGCAACAATGGGAAAGTAGCGCAAACATCGATTGCAAAACATGGGTATGGCAAAGTCATCACAAATAGGTGATTCCACATGATCAACATTGGAAGTATCACATGGGAATAAAAATGTATCATATGATGGGGCAAGGAAATCATCCATAGCATGCGAGCAATCAAAATTCGTCATGTCTACTAGCGGGATCATGGTCACATCAACACCCATACCTTTGTTGTCCTTCTCATGTGAAGTAGGTGTTGAAGTAGGGGCCTCTATGTGGCCGACTCGTTCATCTTGATGTAGGCATGTGGTGGCATCATCATCATCCATGAAACCTAGTACACAATGAGCGAACACACTAGAGGAAGATGGTAAGTTGTTAGAATGCAAAGTAGCCTCACTTGACCTATCAACTACCTCTCTCAACTCACGTGGTGTATCACTCATTCCCTCAAAATAGAAACAATCAAACTCACATATGGTGGAGGCACTCAACTCACTCTCGCTCGCACTCGAGTGGGCTAAGTGGCTCTCATTCTCACATGGGATTGGTGCTATGTCATCATTCAAGCACATGAGGGTAGGCTCGGTGTCCTCATCTCCACACGCCTCCAAGGTTGAAGGGAAACTCCCATGCTCAACCTTCTCGAGCTCATCGCCTCCAAAGATGCATGCCATAGTTTGGCCATCCTCTTTCAATGCATCCACCGAAGTGATAGCATTGCTCATGCTCGCCTCCGTGGTCGAAGGGAGAATCCCGTTCTCGACCATCTTCTTGTCGCCCTCATCTCCATTTGGGCACTCTCACATCATGTGACCATTGCCATCGCATATTGGACACGAGAGATTGGGACATTCTCGTGGACCATGGTCTTGGCCTTGGCAATTGTCGCATATGCGTTCTTCCTCATGCCATATGGGAGTCCAAATGTCTCGGCGATCTCTAGGGTGAGGTGGTGGCGAAGGAGTGCGTTCATGGCATCCACCAGTTGAGCGATGAAGCTCTTGATGTTCATTCTTTTGGTACGCTCGAGGTGAGTGTTGACGTTCTTGTCGAGGTTCATGACGTCCATGATGTGCTTGTGTCGACCTTGAGGTGCTTCTTGTACGGCTTGAGCGTGAAGGAGCTCGTTGTCGCGCAAGGTTGTTGATAGCTTCGGTCATCCGCTCCATGTTCGCATTGATTTCGTTGAAGTTGGCATCATGAGTTTGGAGACGGCGCTCGTAGCGGCCTAAGCCATCACGAACAAGGTGTCGAAGACCGACGAACTCGGATTGGGTGACATAGCCATGATCACCTCGTGGGCCGCCGTGGATTTCTTCATCCGAGCTTGGGCTTCCGGTTGTACTTTCCCTAAACATTTTCTCAAGATGAAGTGAGATATGTGGTAAAGAAAAACCAAGACAAACTATATCCCAAGTATAACGTGGCTTGAGAGGAGAGTATCCGGTTCTAACACCCAACACACACACTTATGAGGATAGGAAGGTATGAAGTGGCAAACGAAACAAGCAAACCCGGCGAAAAGTATGTTGTTCAAGGTAGAGAAAATCCACAATGATCAAAGTACCAAAGAAACTCCAACCACAAAGTAGCAAGAAACACACACAAAAGCGAATAATGAGGTTGGGCGACCAAAGGGCGAGCACTCGAAGATAGACAACCTAACGAAGACTACGTGCTCCAATGTCACCCAACACAAGAAGGACGCTAGCTCAATTGCTTTTTGTGGGCAACGGATTTGCACAAGACTTAACACTCACACTCACTTTGGCGGTCTTAGCTTTGTCGCAACCTACAAGAGATGAAACTTGGCACCACTTGATTCTTTTTTTTTTTTTTTTTTTTTTTGATTTTTGCTTTTTGATGATGAGTCCTTCTCGTTTGCTAGTGCCAAGATCCCTAACGATACACACTCGCCAATACTTTGAAGACAAACACTCAACACGTGCAATGCCTTGCAATATCACCGAGCTAGTCCAATAGGTTAAGTTGCGCGAAAGGAAGAAGGGCTCACAACGGATTATGATGGTGGGGGAATGTCGAGTCCTTGGTGGCGTCGTCGCTTGGCGTTGATGACGCGCTGTTGCGGAAGCTTGTCGATGTTGTATACGTTGCACACACCGGAAAAGGACTCAAACAACAAAGGAGAATTGCCAAAACGAACCGAGGAAAAAGAAAAATTTCTGCAAAAATTGGCCCTGGCGGTAGTACCGCTTAACCCGGCGGTAGTACCGCTGCAGTCGAATCTGCTCGAGTTTGACTCGATTTTGGGGAATTTGGGGTCCAAAATTTCCTCGAATCCGTGGGAAATTGGCAAAATTAAGGCTAGGGAACGCAAACAAGGGTGGAGAGGGTCCTAAAGCAACAGATCCATGGACAAAAACTACCAAAAACGCAACAAATCGACAGATCGGCTCGAATCAAGGCAAGGCTATTTTTGGTGGAAATTTTCGAATTTCTCAAAAACGAATAAAAATTTGGTGGATTTTGGTGGAAACACAAAACAAATCCGTGTCAACCTAGAGCTCTGATACCATATGATGCGGGTAGGACCCGATTTTCACGGATTTGTACGGAGGGAAGGATGAACACGAAGAACACGCGAAGAACGAAGAACACAAAAGTGGGGAAAACAAACACACAAGGGTAAATAGCAAGTAGCAACCTGGCAAGACTCGATTGGTAACAAATCCCCGAGGGCAGCCCCCAATCCTCCTCTCCCAAGCACACCTTACTCTTAGGATTGTTTGTCCAATTGGTCAATCCAACCAATCCAACCTAGCCACCTGAAGATGGAAGATTAGCAAGTAATCGCAACTACAAGCGGAGCCTTGGTATCCACGCAGGGATCTTCTCCTCAAGAGGAGGCCTTGGTTCATCTCCACATGTGGAGGTCTTGATTCATCTCCATAGGAGGAAAGAGACACTTTGAGAAGAAGGAGCAAGGCTCTACTTTAGTTCTCAAATCTTAGTCTAACCCTAGATCTAGTCAAAGGGGTCCATTATATAGTCCAAGCAACAAGGAGGACGAACGGATAAGGTTTCGTGGCCGAACTGACGAATCTGCTCCCGCACTGGCGGTAGTACCGCTGGGTTAGCCGGTGGTACCGCCAGTGCGGGCGGGCTTCACGCATCCCACGTCCCCGGTACTGACCAGTACCGCCGCTGGTACCGCTGGCGGTACCGGACAAGACCTCCAAGAGGGGGTTTCGGCGGTAGCATGTGGCGGTGGCGATCGGTGCCGCTGAGGTGGGCGCGCGTCCATCCCACGCTCGCGGTACCGGACGGTACCGCTGACGGTACCGCTGGCGTGGGGGTGGCTCGGGATGACTGGGCCAGGGGCGGTAGTACCGCTTATCCCAGCGGTAGTACCGCCGCCTGGGGATTTCTGCTCCATCTTCTTGTCTTCTTCTCCATCGTCTTCTTGGCTCGTTTCTTGTCCATCTTCGGCGCGTCCTTGGCCATCTTCAAAGGGGTCTTCAGGTCCACCGTAGCTGAGCACACACAAGGTATCGGAATGAAGTAGCAAACCATTCAAAGGAGTGTCGATATCACACATAGATAGGAGTGAATTCACCTTGTCATGGATAGCTTTGACTCTAGCTCTTGTCATTGGTCCACTTGTTGTAGGAGCCGTAGGTTGGGCTACATCACCTTGACAAAGGTCCTGAATTGGCTAAGGCCATCGTGGGTTCGTCGTCCGGCGGCCTACTTCGGCGGTAGCAAGGGGGGTCCTTTTGCTGTGGGAGGTTAGTTGAGTGTCTTCTCATCAATACTCCGATGTACGGGGAGAATTCCCAAGTACAAAAAACCTTAGCAGAATTGAACAAATTGAAATTGAATGCATCATCGAATAGCCTAAACAATCTGTTGGTGCCATGATGAAAAGTTGGGGATCCTGGTCTCTCGTGACTATAAATACTACTCACTCCGTTCCAAATTAATTGACTTGATTTTGTCTAAATACGGATGTACCTATACTTGTATAGTGTCTAGATACATTCATTACTAGACAAATGCATGTCAATTAATTTGGAATGGAGGGAGTACTTGTTAATTAGCTCGTGGAAGTTGTGGGTAGTACGTGCATGCCACATGCACACACGTATGCCAAGTTGGCGATGGATCGACCGAACAAACGTGTGAGATTAATTGGCGACTCACGCACTGATGAGGGGCACGTGCCACCAAACTTGCCATGGCCCGCACGCACGCTTGCCCATCATCAGTCCGATCCCTTTCAGTCTTGCTGAGACTCGAGTGAATGAGTGATGGTGCAGACGCGCGCGTGCCAAATACTGTACTGTAGTATATATCGACCATTTCATTATTTTCATGTCTCCATCGACCGACAAAACAAAAAATCCCATGTAACCTATAGTACGCCATACATTAATTCCTATGGGGCTATATGATTAACCCCTTGTAGTTATGGGGATATGATTAACCCCTTTTAGTTTCGATCTATGATACATTAATCAAGACTTAGCAGATGGACCAACTTCAGCAAACTCCTCTGTTTTGTAGCGCTACCAACCTTGGATATCGGCGTGTGCACTGCTTCAGAACGAACAGCAGGTAGTCAGGAGTCAGGACTAACTAAAATAGTGTCCTAGCGAGGAACAGTGCTGACGTGGCACATCACAATCACTATTCAGTAGTAGTACGTACTAGCCAGGTAGCAGTACTGCTACTGTTGATAGCACATGAGCAGGCTTGCACCGCACCGGATGCATAAATCCTGCATCTGCCACGGATCTGGCTGAGACTACTGTAGCACGATCGACACAGGTTTGCTGGAATTAGCAGCTGGCATCAATTCTGACAAGGAAATAACTGAGACCATGCTCTGCTTTGTTTAGTAATTAATAATCCCTTCGGTTCAAAACAAATATCGCAATTTTTAACTAGGGTTATTTTAAAACCACGACACTTATTATGGACCGTATAGTTAGCACATGAACTAGCTGGATGAATCAATCTAGCTCTGTGATTCTGCATCCTTGCCTGCCTGGTTGCACAGGAGCTAGCTAGGTGCCTGGATTCGATCAGTCTTTATGTGCGTGATCCACACATCTCCAGGCAAGCCAGCCACGTGTCCTGCCTCTACACTCTGCAGTGCGATCTCACTGTCAGGACTCAAAACGTGGCAAGAGCTACATAGCTACTAGCTACGAGCTAGCTCGTGATTCGTGAATCGCGATGATCTCTAGATTGATCCATCGGGGGCAGTTGTTGCCAATTGGGTAACGAGAATGATCCATGGAACCAGTCGGCGTGCGTATGGTCCAGGACACGAGGAAACTTAGACGGAGTCGACTGCTATATAGCTCCATGATGTGAAGCTCCCTCTGATAATTAAGGAGTTTTACCTGGGCGCCAGCAGGACGTGCGCTTCGTGGTGGAGTGCCAGACGCGTTGTATAGATTGTACGTACTTACGAGGCAAATATCGATAGGGATATATCAGCCAGGTCGTGGATGATAATAAGATCATGTGCACGTCTCTGTTTCCTCAGAGTTGGGTCGATCGATCCGCGTTCAAGCTGGTCTCTTCTTCTCTTCCATTCCAGCTAGCGATTATACCGGCTGCCGATCGATACTGATTCTAGCTCCTGAAGAAAGATTTCATTACTCAGATAGGGTTACAGATCGCTCCAAGTCTAGCTCCTGAAGAAAGATATCTGAGCCATGCATTAGTTTGGCGTTCTGCTCTAGCAAAATTTGCGAGGCAGTGACTAACCCTAACCTGTGATCTATCCACTTTTACAAAAGAGCATATTCTATCCTGGCTAGACAAATTTTTGATTTCCGACACAAGGTGCAAAAGATACGATCTATTGGGCGTGACGTCTTGGATCACCGATACCAACATGGGGCAGTCTGTGTCGATGATGATCGGCCGTTGACTATGAAGCATAGCTACATATACGGTGCTGAACTCGAGGAACAAAAAAGATCACAAACAAAGGGATAACTGATACCAAGAAGACCCTACCTCTCAAAATTCTCATGAAAACCACTGCCGAAAATTCTTGTCCTTGTAGCACCATAGGCATCGCTACGATAAATTCAACGGCTGAAGTATCTGCAAATACCTAGAGACGACAAAACCTTGTTGAAAAGCTGTAATAGTAGACTCACTAGCATAGCCAGAACAGGCAGGTGGAACTTTCCTCGCAAAGGGTCAAACAACCTCCTTTCTTAACCTCCTTAAAGCTATTTTTTTCAAAAATAAAAGGCTAAATGCATCACTTTGATGCAGAGGCCGGGGTAAGCCCCCATTTAAAAAAAAGCAATTTTTTCCTTTCTTAAGTGTCTATATGTCTCGTCAATATCATTTTAATAGTAATCATTTTTAAAAAGAAATTCAGTTCAAAAGATCAATTCAAAAAATGTGCTACCATATCTAATTTAGTTACATGATAAAGAAACAAATAGCAACAGTGAGATGATCGGAACATAAGTATTGGTGAAAACAAGTGCAGACACCCATGTTGATAGTGGTCATGGTCGTGAAATGGTCATGGTCCGAATTGGAGAAATGCTCGTAGTCGATGGATAAATGGTCACATCCAAACGAAAAAGTGGTGGTCGTAGGCAAAGTAGCCGATCATATTAATATTTACATCGGTGCACTTCCCCCCAAAACTTATCGCCCCTCACAAGGGTATCGAAGACCTAACCTACGTTATGGTAGTGCACTGAACTTCTGGTATGGAACAGACACATATGCCTAGGGGGAGGGAGGGGGATCTATTAGGGACAGAGGTGTGAGAAAGACATGAAAGTAGAAATGTATAAAATTTATATTGGAGTAACAAACATCCCGAATTCAAACACTGTACGATCTTTCGCACGCCGGTTACCAGCTATGCCTTGTAAGCCAGACTAGGAAAAATTGCGCGGCGACACGCCGCGCTCGTGCGATAAAATTTAAATTTGGAAATATTCTTATTTTTAAAAGTGTGGAAATTTGAAAATCATTGAAATGCAAAGAGAGAATACGTTCGGAAAATCGTTCCGATTTTGGAGATGTCGCGTGGTAAAATTTAAATTTGGAAATGTCATTTTTTAGAAAGCGTGGAAATTTGGGAAATTATTGAATTTATATTAGATGGTTAATTTAGCTCAATAATTAGAGGAAATACATTATTTGAGACTTTTAAAATTTAATTTAAATCCAATCCATAATTGGAGGATATGAATTTGGTTTTTTTGCAAATAATGTTTAGAGGAAGTGCATTTAATTTTTTCTTGAATTTTTACCAAATTGGAATTTTAAAACATACTCGTTGGTTGGCATTAAATTTTTTCTGGAAACATGTTTATTTTCTGTCATAAGTAGCTTCTGATCAGTTGCATATGTTTTTTATATTTCTGAAATTCAATCTATGTTGAAGGATGTGAATTTGTTATTTTTTGCAAATAATGTTTAGAGGAAGCGCAATTGGATTTTCTTGAAATGTTGACCAAATTGGAATTTGAAGACATGTTTGTTTTCTTGTCATGAGTAGGTAGTATATTATATATAGATAGATTTATTTTTTCCGATCGTTCGGATGTTTTATGCATATTTTTCCGGTGGACGAAATTGACGAAATTGAAAGGTGCTTAAAATTTTGGAATATTCAAATTTGAATTTTTATCGTGTGACATGAATAATCACCATTTATTTTTTTGTGGCCAATTTGATATATTTATTTTTATTGTTGTAGTGGGTATATTTAAATTTGAATTTATTGATATTACAGCATTTAACAGGGAAAAAAAATGGGAAAAGAAAAAAATCTGACGCGTGGGCCCTCTGTGACGTCATGATGACGTCACAGTGGCTAGAAGAGGCTGGTTCGGCCGCGGCGGCGTGGACCTCGCCGGCGGCGCGTCACCGCGTCCTCGGACGCGAGCGTGCGCGCGGCGAGCGCGCCTGGTCGCGGGGCTCCCGTAGACGGCGGCGCCGCCCATTTTGGGTCGCCGGAGCGGCCGCAGCGGCCTGCGAATGCGGCGGCGACCTGCGGACACGCCGGCGTCGATTCCGGCGACGGCGTGGTATTCCGGCGGCTGATCTGCGGTGAGGTGGTGGAGGCGGCGACGGCGGAGCGTCCGGTGGCGGTCGATTCGTCTGGGGAGGGCCGTGGCGGCGGCGGAGCGCGGCGTCGCTGGCGGCGACCTCGGGCCGTCGCGCGAGAGAGGAGGAGAAAAGGGGGGGGGGGGGGGGTGTGGCGGCGTTTTGCAGGGAAGCCCCTGTGGTTTCTCAAATTTGCAAATTAATCCTTTTACGTGCAAAGTTTAGGACTTTTCCGCTATTTCCAGTGAGCGCAAGACGCTTTTTGTAAAAAATGGCATGTTGACCGTCCTGATCCATGCAGACTAGCTAATTCTAATTAACTTCCGGCTTTCTACACGGAGGAACGCTAGCCAACCTGATGAAAGGTTTTGTTACCTTAATTCAAACGGTATTGGTCAGGGCTAGCTAGTTTGGTTTACCCACTGTTTAAAGTCAGGTTAGGTATAAAAAAACGTTGCCAACGGGGGAATGATCTCTCCCTTGGTCATACGTTAGTAGGTAGATGAGACACCGATTTATTCGAATATGCCACAACTGGGACTCGAACCCGGGCGGGCTAGCTCCACACCCGGAGCATCAGCCACCAGGCCAGCGCCTCGTTCTCAGTCAGGTTAGGTATGATATGATTAGGCATGACTCTTGGATGGTTTCTTCCAGGAAGTCTTGTGATAGCTACTTTGCCATCAAATTTCAAAGGGGTTGAATCGAGCAAGCAAAATGGTTTGCGCAGAGTAGTGCTGCGGACGTAATAATAATGTTACCATAGAATCATCTGATCTTGAATTCTTTTTTCACATATATTTAACCGTGTGCATGCATGTCGGCTAAAGTTTGAAGTCGCGTGCTGCGTTTGGCAGGAAAAAGTGACAGAAAAAAAAGCCAGCTTTGGTCGCAACCAATCAAGATTCGGGTAATTTAAGCGACCAATGGGATTAATGTAATGTAACGGTGTTCTTGGAGTCTGATGAGGCAAGAATCGTGGATCGATGCATGAGATGAGACGATGATGCAAAGCCAAGGAAAGGCATATATACTCTTTTGAGGCTCCCTTTGGCTTAACGACCACGCGAGCCTGACATCATCCAGCTGGGACCGTTTCGTTCCGTTCCGTTTTGTTCCTCGGCTAAGACTAGCCATAGTGGGGAGTAACTTCAACTAGTAACATACACATATTACTAGACTATGTTACTACCTTCATAGTGCAAAGTAATAAAGAGGTGGTGTCATATATGGTCTCATTTATTACTCTATAAACTCTTTTTTTTTTGAAAAGTGTGATGTTACTAGTGTTACAAGTAACTAGCTAAGTTACTCTATTTGCATCCCTACTCATTAATTACATGCCACATAGGATTTTTTGCTTAGGTGGCATCTATGTTACTAGTGAAGTTACTCCCACTATGGGTAGTCTAACGGAGTTAGGCCGTTAACTGACGAACCTGACGGTGTTTAAATTCGTTATCGATTCAGATGGATAACAAAGTCACCCATTTATGACAAGTTGCAAACTTGTAATATAAAAACTCGGTGCTTGGTATTTTGGGGGAGGAATGTGACGGTTTTTTGCGTCCTGGTATGATGATATATGCGGTGATCGACCGACAGTCGACACGTCAAATTTGTTTTGATATTTACTCCCTCCGTTCTAAATTATTTTACTTGGGTTTGTCTAAATATGGATGTATCTAGACACTAAACAAGTATAGATACATCCGTATTTGGACAAAACCAAGTCAAGTAATTTGGAACGGAGGGAGTACATGTCAGCACCAACTAGGCGGAGCAAGAACTTCTCTCTTTTCAAAACGGAATCCACGTACCTAATTAATTAGCAAAGCTCAGACAAGTTGCTTATGGATCAACGTACCTAATTAATTACTAGTAGTTTCCACGTATGGTAAATCTGTTTGATTAGTTTGTCATCTTTGTTGTAAAATAAATAAATTATCAAATTTATGTGTACCTGTCAAGCGACCCAAAGAAGACTAGCTTCGTTAATTGCTCTGCAACTAGCTCGGCTTGATCTATGGTGACAGTCGAAGAATTTTGAACTTTCGGCAACCTCTGACGCCGTTGGTACGCATGCAGCTACGTACGATCGATCCAAACATCCACGGTCACAAGGCCAGTAGTACTGCTTAATACTCCATGTTTGTGTTAGCTGGCCGATGCCCGAGGCTATCTATTTATATACTAGTGTAGTACTATAATCATCGCAAGCTAGCTCCCGGTGGAATTTGTTAAGTAGCGCCACGTGTGCGGAATATCTTGAGACGCCATACTAATAAGAAAACATCATCGCTCAATTTTTATTAGTACCATTCAAATTAACTAACCTACAGTCTCGATCCACACTAACAAGCTGATATTTAGGAATACATGTATAGAGGTCGTGATTGCCGTCGACTTGTTGGCAACATAAATTGCAAGGGTGTCTAACTCGCCGTCAGCCTGATTTTTCGGTAAACTACTTTTTGTTTTCCCGTTTAGCTATCGGAGAGCATGTAAGAGAAGAACCGTTGCGGGTCTCCACTATACTGCCTCTACCCGATTTGCTTCCGCCGCCATCTCGCCGCAGTGCCGAGAATGTTGGCTTCTCCCTTGCCTCGAGCTGGATGATCGAGCTGGATGATGGTGTTGTCTCTCTATCTATCTCACCTTGTTCCTCTCCATTGTTGGGAATGGAGATATGATATATAATAAGGGAATAACGAGATAGGATAAGAGCATCTCCAACCGGAATGACCAAAATTGGCCCCCAAACTGTCCGCGGACACGTCCGGACGTGTCCGCGGACACTGACCGGATAGCCCCCAAAAGTGGCCACCTTCAACCATGTACCCCAAAATCACCCCAAATTGTCCGGTCACTTGGATGTGATTGGTGGGAATGGAAAGAGTAAGGAAAAAGAAAGAGAAAAGAAGTAGATAAAGTGGTCCAATGTGGTCCGTGTCCTATGTGGTGAGCTGTCCGGGCGTGTCCGGCCGCCCCCATACCCTCCCCGCATATGGGGTGAGTTTGGCAACTACCGGACAGCCCGGACGTTTGGGGATGATTTGCTCACCCCAGTTGGGTAGCTATTTTACCCCATTTTTTGTCCGGGCACTGTCCGGACTGTCCGTCCGGATGTTTGGGGGAGGATTTAGCAACCCCGGTTGGAGATGCTCTAAGGGGGATATGAGAGGTTGTCGGGCCCACGGTGCTAACCGCATGCTCCTAACTTCGAGTCACAGTCAGCCGCTAGAGAGAATTTCTGGGTAAAATGTCATCAACCATACATTTTCGACAACGAGAATAAACTAGTATCAAGAAGATAGCAATTATGCCTGGCCTCTACACTAACATAATATGAACATCTAGTCGAGAATTCAGAATGCTGACAACCAAAAATTAAAGAAAAATAAGAACATTGGCTCGCCAATGCAACCAATGACTCCTAGTTTTTCGATGATCCACCAAACATCGTTCTCGAGGAAGACGAGCCCCTTGACAATGGTCCTGAATTGGCTAAGGTTGCCACGCCATTTGTCATCGGACGACCTCCTCCGATGGCCGCGAGGAAGGTCCTTGTGCTGTGGCGGCGGCCGAGAGCGACCAGAGAGTCTAGGTTAAGTTAGATTAGTTATAGTGTCTTCACGGGCAGAATTTCCCATTGCTAGTCTCACAATCTCCATGTGCACAGTT
The DNA here is from genome assembly GCA_947311845.1 of Poa pratensis. NCBI lineage: Eukaryota > Viridiplantae > Streptophyta > Magnoliopsida > Poales > Poaceae > Poa > Poa pratensis. Next base: position 76,579,295 of record CAMZMU010000038.1, on the reverse strand, counting down.
TTGATGGAGCAGGCTGGACCATAAGGGGGTCGGCAACGACAATATCGGCCAAGGCTTATGTGATGGTGAACGATGTGGCTTTGATGTATGTGCTCAGATCAGAGTTTTTGCATGACCCACCGGAGAGCCTTGACAACGGTCCTGAATTGGCTAAGGCGATCATGTGGTTCGTTGTCGGACGGCCTCCTTCGGCGGTAGCAAGGGAGGTCCTTTTGCCGTGGGAGGTTAGTTGAGTGTCACCTCATCAATACTCCAAAGTACGGGCAGAATTTCTCAGTATAAAAATACTTTGGAATAACTAACTAGTTGAATGCCTCAACAAATAAGTTTTTTTTGAAAAGGGGAGCCCAACCTCTGCATCGAAGAGATGCATACGACTTTTATTTCATTTATTCAAATAAGCTGGCAAAGAGCCTTACAACGAACGAAAACAAGCGGAAGCTGCCAAACAGTGAAACACCACAACTAGCACAAACGACAGAGGGAAAGTGGCCTTATGCCCCGGCCACAGCCGCCGCCGACTCCCTGACCAACTCAGAGAATACCGAATTCTGCACACTCTCCGGGAATTGCCTCCTCCATCTTCCTCCAACCCAATTCCAGCTTGTCGAACGAAGCAAAAACTCCCGCCAGACCTGCGGCCGATGCCACCATGACACCAGGCTACGCCTCCACCTTGCTTGAGTCCATCAAAACATGACCGTCGCCAAGACCCCGCCGCACCATGTCGCCGAGACTCGCCGTCGTCGACGCGATAGATGCAACACCGATCAACCTCCGGTCCCCTCCAACCAGTACCTCCTCCAAAACGATGCCCTCAGGAGGTAAACGGCCCGAAGCGTCGCCATCGTCCGATCCAGGAAACCTAGATCTAGGGTTTCCCCCGGAAAAGGCCGAGAGGAGAGACGAGAAATGCACCGACGATGCCTTCGACAAGGGAACGACGCACAAGACGTCGCCATCGTCCGCCATGACCCGAGGTCGGCTCGGTTTTCACCGGCACTCGTGTCTCCCCATTCTCGCCGCCGACAGGAGCCGACGGTCCAGCGAGGTGCGCCCACGACGTGAACCCGTGGCCGGCTTGATCTTCCACGAGCAGGAAAGGGGGGGGGGGGGCTGCCACCCCAACCTATCTCGACGCACCGGAGCCAAAACCCTAGGCGCCGCCGCCGAGCTCCAAAGGGCGCCCATGGCGCTGCATGGGAAGACAAGACCGGCAGCCCGCCGACAGAAAGCCGGATGGCCATGGAGTCGACGCGGAGCCAGGACGCGGGGACCTTCCCACTAGCTTCTCGTCGCCGCCGGGTGGGGGAGCTGAAAGCGCGAGGAAGAGATGGCCCCGCTGCCGCCGTCGGCCGCATGGCTTTGCCCGGCGTGCTCGGGAGGAGCTGGCGGCGCAGATGGGATCGCCTCCCGAGTCGCCTCGCGTGCAGCTCGGGAGGTACCGTACAAGAACAAATAAGCTAAAAAATCGGTTGGTGCCATGAGGAAAATCTGGGGATCCTGGTCTCTCATGGCTATAACTTATTAATTAGCTCGCGGAACTTGTGGGCAGTACGTGCATATGCCAGTTAGCAATCGATCTCGACCGAACAAACGTGTGAGATTGGCGATTCAAGCACTGATGAGGCGCATGTGCCACCAGCCTACCATGGCCATACGCACATCATCAGGCCGATCGGTCGCTTTCAATCTTGCTGAGACTCGAGTAGTCGAGTGATGCTGCACACGCGTGCGTGCCAAATACTGCAGTATATATCGATCATCCACCGACAAAACAAAAACTCGCATGTAACATATACTATTCCCTCTTTTCTACTCGTAAAATAATTGACGTTTTGTTCGCTTGTATCTAGACGAGTTTTAGTGTATAAGTTCATGTATTTTAATATGTATTGTGGTCTGCATTGACGGAGCGCGTGATCATGTTTAGATTTTCAGTTTTACTATAAGATGGTTGTAGGCTATGATTACCCTCCTTTGGTTTCGATCCATGATTGTTTAATCAATAATTCAATACTCTGTTTAGCAGGGCCTAGCTAGCGAACTCCTCTGTTTTGTAGCGCTACCAACGACCTTGGATATCGGCGCGCGTGTGCATCCATCGAATCGATCACCCTGAAGCATGCTACTCTACCACTGCTTGCCCTAACGAAGAATATTGCCGACGTGTAGCACTAGTCAGGTGATAGCTGGTATACCAGGACTGATACTGTTGATAGCACATGAACATGCTTGCACCGCACCGCACTGCACGCGCGTCTCCCATAAATCCTGCATCTGCTACGGATCTGCCTGGTCTGGTTTACATGATCGACACATATTTGCTCGAATTAGCAGTTATTAAATATTATGTACTTCTGTTCCACAATATAACATATTCCACCTACCTAACATGATGGCTATGGCTAGGTGCAAACTCAAATAAGTGTACATACACATTAAAACATGTACACATACATCTAGATACATACATCTAAATACATGTGAATGTGACAAAAAATTAAATATTTTATATTTAGTAACGGAGGGAGTACAAGTTGGGTTATGTTTGGATTTGAAATTGTATTATGTGTGGATAGATCAACCGAAAATCACAGCACGATTAGGACACCGAAACTTGTTAACGCAGTCCAGCGCTTAACGCCTATATTTGTCAGACATGACTACGGGCACTCCTCCCATTGATATCGCAACACCTGGTTGCCATAGGCGCCGGCACAAGCCGCTGGCTGCCTAGCTGCATAGGAGATGGGTGCCTGCCCTGGAGGGCCTTAGCTGGAGCGAAATTAGAATTTAACAGGGCTCACAGTACTCTATTGTAATTACGTGGCAATCAGGTTAACTACGTCATTTGGTGTTGATGACAGCACCCGCAATCCATACCTTATCTCATCACTGCAAACGTTTCGATCGATCGGTCGATATCAGAATTGTTTGCCCATGAGGTCAGCTGCCATTATGCGTGATCCACACAGCTCCAAGTAAGCAAGCTAACGTCGGTGCATAGAAAATCCCATGAGGTCAGCTGCCATTTACAGCCAGCGCGACGTGTCCTGCCTCTACATTCTGCAGTGCGACCTCACTGTCAGGACTCAAAACGTGGCACCAGCTAGCTAGCTCTTGAAGATCTCTAGATGGATCCATCGGCAGTTGTTGCCAATTGGGTAACGAGAATTATCCATAGAATCAGTCAGCGTGCCTATGGCCTAGGCCTTAAGAACATCTCCAACGGTGTGCCCAACTGCACTTTCAATAGATCTATTGGGCGCGTCGGCACGAAATCGGACCACAGTGTCGCGCGCAATAGATCAAATGTTGCCGGCACGCCCACATCGTCCGGCAACCCCGCTTCGCGCACATGTTTTAGGGACGCAAGCGGGCGTGCTGACAACCGCGGCAACATGTGCCACGTCGAAACCCGACGGGCGGGACCGACATGTCAGCGACAAGGACGGCCGGTCAACGCGATTTATTGCCGACGATGCGCGTTGAGCGGTTTTCTAAAGAGACCGCGTTGCGCCTCGTCTTCCCGACGCGCGTCGCCGGAGTTACAATCCACCGGCGTCGAAGGTATAAATCGCGCCGCCCCTCTCCCTCGCCACACTCCGCTCTCTCTTCTCCCCTTGCTGCACAATCCACCGGCGTTCATGGAGGCACAACGATTAAGCGTACGACAGCAGGGGCGGCGCGTCGAAGACCTGCCTTCGGAAGGCCGAGGCGGCGTTCTTCCACAACCACCATATCCCCGAGCCGTCGGGTTGCGCCTTCCCTCCAGCGGCGGCTGGCAGATGTCGGCGCTCGTGTACAACGTCCCGCCCCTGCCGGAAGGGGATCGGTTCCAGGATCGTTCGCCTGTGCGGCCAGCAGCTGACACCGGAGCAGCGGGCGGACCCCGAGTACGCCCAGAATAGCCCCAACTGGCAGGCGCTCCTATAGGCGTAGTGCCAAGCGGCGATGGACGACCATGACGGCTCCGAAAGGTCGTGGCAGCATAACTCCGTGTGGCGGCGCCGCTGGTGGGAGGGCCGCGACCTCCACGCCGTCATGCGGGAGTATGGCTACGCCACGCCTGACGACTACTCGCGCGAGCTCCGACAGATGCCGACGAGCTCCTCCTCCCGCAGCTCCTCCTCCAGCGCCAGCCTGCGGTCCACGACGCCGACGACCCCGCGGTTCTTGAAGGTGGAGCAGACCCCACTGCGCAAGGGCGGCACGAAGATCAAGGCCGAGCCATCATCCGCGACTTCGGACCGCCGCCCGCCAAGGTGAAGATCGAGCCAAGGGCGTCCTCGTCCCGCGACAAGGTCAAGATCGAGTCAGGGACCTCCTCATCCTGCGGCAAGAAGTGCGGCGCCGGGTACGCTTTCGGAGGAGGAGGTCGAGTGGCGTTCCAGAGGGACCTCGCCCTCGCGCAGAAGCTGTCCTTCAACACCGTCCAGCCGGCGTCGAAGGAGTTCGCTGAGAGATGGTCGTGCCGCGACCTGGACATCGTCATCATCCCCGACGACGGCGAGCAAGCCGCCGCGGCAATGCCGGCCACAACAGTGAAGGAGGAGCCGACCCAGGAGGAGCCGTCACAGCAGAACGAGGGTGGCGCGTGGGACGCGGTGGCGGCGCACGACTGGGAACAGTACTACGGCTACTTTACCGGCATTTAGACTAGGTTTTAGTTCAAATTTCGTCGAATTTTGTTAAGACTATCGAATTTCAATGAAATGTGTTAAGTTTTAATGAATTCCATCGCTCCATTTTTCTACTTCTGAAAAACCTATTGGGAGCGCCTGATGGGGCGCGACGCTCCCAATAGGTGGCAACGCGTGCCGGCATGTCCAGTAGCGCTTTTCCGACAACTTTGCCAGACGTTGTATTGGCCACGCCGGTGGAGATGCTCTTGGACGGAGTCGACTTCTATTGGTCCATGATGTGATGCTCTCAAGTCTGATCGGGAGTTTCACCCGCTTGTCCCGGGCGCCAGGACGTGGGCTTAAAATTGATACCAAAAAGACCTATATCTCAAAGTTGTAATGAAAACCACACAAGGAAATTGTTGTCCTTGTGCCACCATAGTTATGGCTAACGATAAATGACAATGAGAAGTTCAACAATTGAAGTACTACATGGACAAAACCTTGTTGAAAAGCAGTAAGATCGAGGCGGTACTGTCGTGTTACATTGACCGTCACGGTTAGCCGTATATCAGCTGGGGCACCATCCCAATCTAAGCAGACTAGTGCGCTAGCATACAGCCAGCCCGCACTCCACCCGTTCTTCCTTCTACTCCCTCCGTATATAAAAAGATGACTTAACTTTGTCTTAATTTACATGTATCTAGATAGACATGGTTTAGTGGACGATACAGTTGCTGCCGCTCTTTTGGTTTACGACATCACAAGGTACTTGCCGGGAGACTCCCGCTCGTCCCCGCGTCGCCCTCGTTGGGCGACACAGGGAAACCCTAGCGCCGCCACCACTCAGTCCTCTCCTCCTCCCCCCTCGCGCCGCCGCCACCGGAGGGGTCGGCCGGCAAAAAGCTGCGCAGTCTCCTGGGAAGGTGGCGGCCGGGCGTCTCGCGCCATGCGCCCTCGGGACGGCGTTTCCGGTGGTGCGGGGCGACCTCGCTCCGGGGAGGCGCTCTGGCTCGCGGCGGCGGAGGCGGTCTTCGGCGTGTGCAGGCCTGACCACGGTGCAGTGGGTCGTCGCCGCGAGCACTTCGTCTGGCTGTTGGCTTCCACGAGGGCCCGATCTGGGTCCTGGTGGGCCGCGGCCGGCGCGGCTGCTGGTGTTGAGATACGGGCTCGACCGCTGCGTCGTTCGCCGGGTCTGGTATGGCTGGTGCTGTGGCTCGGTGGTGTTCGGGCTCCAGGCGGTGGTCGCTCGGGGCTTCGGCGTGTTCTGCCGGCCACGGTGTGGCCGGTGTGGGAGGTGATGCGGTGATGGCAGTAGGTTGGTGAGGCTCTGCGCTTCACACGGACTCAACGGTGGCGCGCCGCAGGCTGCGGCCCGTAGGGCCGGGGCACCCCATCCTCGACAGTGTGTGGCGCCAGACTCCGCCCCCTTGGCAGCCGCGCGGTGGTGTGCATGGAGCACGCCGGCGTGTACTGCTGGTCCGCTGCCTGGAACCATGGTGGTTCTGGGCTTCGGGCAACGCCTCTCCGCCTCCGTCGGCATGGTGCTCGGCGGGGTGCGGTCGTTGGCGCTGCGTCCGGCGGCCCTTGCGGATTTGGTTTATGCGCTGTTGTTCTGGCCTCTGGTGGTCTCCGTGAGGTGCGGCTGATTGCTGCGGTGGCTGGTGGTGATTAACTGCCTCTTTTGTAGGGATTGCTTAAACTCCGGGTGAGAACCCTGCATCGACCTCGTCGTTGCCGGCGGCAGCGGTGTCTTCGACACCGTTCCCTCGCAGGAGGTGCCGCTGTGGAGCTCCAGCGCCTACATTACTTTGGTCTCCGGGTGAAAACCTTGGGTCCGGCTTGCCGGACCGGATGACGGTGTTGCTCGTCAACACAACCTCCCTGGAGGCGTCATCTTGGAGACGCTAAAGTATGGCTTTTGTTGATGCGTGTGCTGGTGGTGCTGTGTTCTGGTGGTGTTGGTGCGGCCGGCTTGGGGCCGACGGCGGTGTTTCTCTCCTCGGCTAGCCTTCACGTGGTCTCGTCCACTTGGATGTGCTTGCCCAAGACCCTCCCCTGGTTGCTGTTGCGGTGTGGGAGCTTCGTGCTCGTGGTGGCGTTTTGGCTCACCTTTGCTCCTTGACGACACAATGTATGTCTCCCCCACCTGCTTTCGTCTCGATGTCCGTGGCGGAGCTCCCTTTCTAGGATAGTGCTAGGTGCTAGGCTTGACACTCCGATCCGATGATGATGGTGGTGCTCCTGAGTTGTGCCGTGGGGTTCGAGTTGCATGCCGGTGCGGTGCGTGAGGCTGATTGCCGAGTCTCGGCATTGTGATCCCTCGACTACACCCCTCACCTCTTGTGTCTCTGGGTGGCTCTTGCTTTCCCTCTTCTAGTTGTCTTTTTTCTTGTATTTTCATTGTCCTCTCTCCCCTGTATCCCCCTGTAAAACTGTTATTCTGTTGTAAGAACATGGCCCGCCAGGCTACTTTTCGGAAATATAACAAGCGGTGGGGCTCCTCCCCCGTTATTCTCGAAAAAAAACATGGTTTAGTGTGACTTTTTTTTTCGATAAAGGGATCTTTATTACTGAAAGAGTTTTAAGTATTACATCCGGTCTCTGCATATCTAGGATGTACACAGCCTTACCAAGTTCACAAGCCTCGAAACAACAATAAAAGGCAAATTACATATCAGAATAAGAAATGGCAGAGATGCCTAAGAGTTTAGTGTGACTTAATTTGGACAAAGTTGAGACATACTGCCATTTTGCTGATCCACACAGCTCCAAGCAAGCATACAGGCATACAGCCAGCCCGACGTGTCCTGCCTCTACACTCAGGGCTCGTTTATTTCAATGGTATTTTAAGGGATGGAAAGAGTGGGGATGGGAGTGGATTTAGTGAACACCCAATCCCCATAAATCCCCACAGATACTCTTCCCCTACAATACACTAGCATGGAATATAATTTTTGTGTTAGGCAAAAATGAGATGATTGGTAGGGAATATTTGGGGATTATCCCCTCCCATACCCTAAAATACACTAGAAGTAAACAAAATAGTAGGGATTTTCCGAGATCCGGAATAAGATCTCGGAAAATCCCCTCCCATCCCCACAAAGCCTCACCGTGAGGAGACAAAACGTGGCACGAGCTAAGCTCGTGCTCGGCGATCTCTAGATGGATCCATCGGCACTCCTTGGCAATGGGGTAAGAATGATCCATGGAATTCGTCGGCGAGGGCGAGCGTATGGCCTATGACAAAAGGAAACCATGCACGGATGATCGAGTTGGACGGAGTAGTCGACTGCTTGCTATGATCGGGAATTTCGCCCGCTTATCTAGGGCGACAGGGCGTGTGTTCCGTGGTGGGGACAGGGCGTGTGTTCCGTGGTGGTGGCTTGCCCGAGGCAAATATAGAGATTTTTTTTTTGACGGGAAAATATAGAGATATTATCATAACAGATCGTGGATGATCATGCACGTCTCTGTTTCCTCAGCGTTGGGTCGGCGTTTGCATCCACAGTTTTTTTTTCATCCACAGGTTGTGTCTCCTTCACTTCCAGTCCAGTGATTGTACCAGCTAGCTAGCAGCCGAGACTGTCGGTGTTCCATCTTGTGTTCGTGTCAGGCCTGCGTCGTGCTATGCCGTTCTGTTGTTTCCTTGTTGCTTTCCGGGTTTAGTGTAATCACTTAATAAATTCTTCTTTTTAGTTAAATCGCGCTAAGAGAACATGTTACAATAAGAATAAGATTAAGGATAAAATTCAAAAAAAAAAAAGAATAAGACTAAGGATGGATGGGATCAACAGTATCCGGCACTATATAATATTGTACGTCATAAAGGTGATATCATAGTTACGGTTATGCAGTCTTCACCGCCGACTTAATCGTGCCGAGACTCGCGTCTTGGAACGCCTTGTTACGCAGGATGACATCGGTTCAGCTGTCACAAGGCTCCGATGAATTTAGCTGGAATTTGGGAATGGAAAATTCTCGGTACATTCCATGTATAGGGCGTTAGTCCATTCCGAAGTTCCAGTCGATAAAAATAAAAAAAATATGGCAAATGAAGATTCTGCTAAGACTGAAAAATTAAGTGGTATCTTTGTAAATGTGTCATTTTAACAAGGATAATCTAGTTAAGGGAACCAACATGGGAGTACAAAGTGCGTATTTTGTCCACAAGAGGAGACAATAAAACACTTATTCTTCGAGTGAGTGTATGTTTCTATCTGGTCATCTATCCGAATAACTTCTAACTTGTATCCACCTATTTTTTTAAAATGTTTTTGACATCTGGTTACATGGGACTGATAAAGTTTAGAGCTATTATTAGGGTGATAGTGATAGCCGTTATATGGTCGATTTGGTTGTAAAAATGACAAGATTTTCAATGATAAAAATTTCTCTCGTTTGCAGGTACTGTACCGATGCGATGCACTAGTATTCTCCGTTTGTGGTCACATTACAATGGGCGGGGTATCGAGGCCTTTTTACATAGGCATGTGTACAACTGGAAAACATGACGAGGGGTATTTTTATCCAACATGGATGACCGCTTGATCTTCGGATTGGTCCACCATAGACATAGACCTTTTAGCTCTGCATGATTGTAATTCGTATGTTGCTACCTTTTTAGCTTTTAGTACTTTTGATTGGCGGCTGTGTGCATCCTAATTATGCAGAGGCCCGGTGTAATGCTTAAAACTTTTAAGTAATAAAACACTTTATCAAAAAAAAAGTTACTAGTAGAGATATGTTAGTTAGAACCCGGAACATGAAAGATCCCGAACATATGTCGAATTGATAGCAAAAAAACAGAAAATGACACTATAGATATCAAAATAATTGTTGTCCCCATGGACCATGGTCATGAAATGGTCATGGTCTTAATTGAAGAAATGCTCGTAGTTGACGGAGAAATAGTCACATCCGAACGAAGAAGTGGTGGTCGTAGGCAAAGTAGTGGATCACATTAATAGTCACGTCAATGCACTTCCCCCCAAAACTTATCGCCCCTCACACGATGCAGATTTTGGTTGGAACTTTTGGTATGGGACATATGCCTATGCCTGTCTATGATGAAGAACATGAATGGAGAGAAATATCAAACTCGCTTAGGGATGTTAACAAATCCACATCACTGATTTTTCTGCTTCCACTTCTGAATAGATTTTTTAAGCATGTACAGAGGGGTGGGAAGACATAAAAATAGAAATGTTTTAAATTTATGTTGGACTAACCAACATCACAAATTCAAACGCTCTAAGATTTTTCTCACGCGGTTACAATTAGCCATGCCTTGCAAGTCAGATACTCAGTTGTAAAATTATCCACCAGCTTTAATCTTCAGCCTAAGATTATTTTTCTAGAGATTATTTACTGTTGAGAAAGAAGTGTCGAACTCATGCAAAGATCATTTTTCTGGTTTCAGTGCTATCCACGGAAGATATCATGAGTGACGTGGCGGTAGCAGTAGCCGTTCGACGTGTCCCAAAACCCCCGGCCCGATATGCATTTGTGGCCGCGCGCAGTTGCCCATGTCCACGGCCGACACAGCCAACGGAACGGAACGGAACCGAACGGGGAGCCGTCGCCGTCGCTGTTAATTTCCTCCCCGCCGCCGTCTACGTCAGCGCCCCGTGCTCCTCCCTCCGAATAAGTAGACCCCGACGGATTGACCCACCTCTCCTCGCCCAGCGAGCGAGCGAGCGCCCAACGAGAGACAGAGACAAGGCGGAGGGAGCCCAGCCAACCAACCAACCACCCCCAGCGCCCGTGCCCGAGGACATGGACTCGCCGCCGGGCCCGTGCGGGGACCAGCAGCTGGCGTCTGCGGCGGCGGAGCGGCCCTCGGAGTCGGCGGCGCTGCGGGCGCTCGTCGACCGGGTGCGCGCCGGGGAGGTGGAGGCGGCCCGCGAGGTGCGGAGACTCACGCGGGCGTCCGCCAGGCACCGCCGGAAGCTCGCCGCCGCCGTCGAGCCCCTCGTCGCCATGCTCCGCTCCGGGGCGCCCGACGCCGGGGAGGCCGCGCTCCTCGCGCTGCTCAACCTCGCCGTCAGGGACGAGAGGTGCGCAAAACACTCTGCCTCAAACCCGTTTCCTTCCTTTGCATCGCCACTGCGCTCAGTATCTGTTTCCTACTATTGCAAAATTATTTTATCATCATGTTCTTCCTACTTCAAAATATCGATAGATTTGGCTCAGTTTTCTTCTTCCACCCGAATTGCGTCGGCGAAATTCCATATCGTCCGTGCACTCGGTGATCTCCTTCCTCGATTGCTCGGCTGTTTCGGTGCGAGCGTTACAGAATCCTTGGTTTTATCGTTTAGCTATCGTAGTATGGGTTTGTTTAATCCCCAATTATTGTACTGATTTCTTACGTACGATTTGTTCCAATTATTCAACAATGGCGGCATATCAATTTGATTTCCCCACTCCGACCAGAAAATAGCTGATTGCAAATAATAAAATCGCCCCTTCCGTGGTCCTGCACTGAACGTGAAAGATCACGGAGTCCTGTGGTTGTTGGATAAAATTAGCTCTCCATCCATCGGTAGTAAGTCTGTATGTTGCTCTGATGCATACTCAAGACATCTCATTGAATTATTGCCTCCTAGTAGTCACGCATATATTCTGAAAGCATATTCCAAAACCCGGCTATAGGATATCTACGCACCGGATTTCAGTCTAGTAATCAACATCATCCAACAGGTAAAGCATCATCGCGCTTTCTTAGACGTGCAGCGAATCAGATAGCATCTCCTGTGTGCAAAGAGATTTCATTCCGGTGACCCTTCAACCAATCTGTGATCCCTAGGATGCAGTGTAGATTTTCAGCCAATCGTTGAAATGACAGCAAGAGGAAAGCGAAGAAAACGGTCAGTTTTAGATGTTGGAGGAAACAGTTGCTCTGATTTGGAAGCTGACCTAAGTTTGCCAACCACCGTATCCTGGTTGGCCGCTTCCGAGAAAAATCTAGCTGCAGGACAGGAGCCTGGAAGGAGTGTTTTCTTTCTCAAAGGTTTCCTGGGCCGCCTAATATTTTCTTCCCTTTCCAACCGCCGTGGTCAAGATACAGTTAGCCTCCCATACTTTCTTTGGAAATTCGTGTGCCCATGCCGTGAACCAATTTGCTTTGAGATATATCCAAACATGTTGATCTCATGGTTGTTGGTAGGACTCATGCCAACCTGCGGAGAGAAGTCAATTCAGACAAGTATGGTGCTATGTACCAGAATTCAGAACCCATCCTTCCTGTATCCCTTTGCTTTTTGAGGTACTAGAAGCAAAACAAAGATAAACAAATAGTAAATACATCACCACTGTTTTATTCGGAGTTGAGTCGGTTCTTTATTTCTCCGTCGATTTGATGGATTCTTTGTCTGCCACTAGTTCTGGTAGGATCAATTGTTACCAACTGTTGGAGAATCAAGTTCTTGTCTTGATTCTTGAGAGATCAGATCTACTTCAACCAGTTTAGACGTCATGGATAAGGATTTCAAGACATTAAACTCTACTGAAGGCCTATATTTTAGACTGTGTAGCTGCCCATATCTCACATTTATGGGTACTCTTTTCAGAACATTAAATTAGGTTTAAACTGGAACATTCTAAGCTATATAATATTTCATCATGGTTCCCATCTTGGTGTAAAATCCATACTTCCACCATCCAGTACTCTTGGATACTATCCTAGTAGTTGCAGAGCCTTTAATTTGGATCTCTGCAGTAGCTGGCCTTACTGTGTGTTGAGTACTGACTCACTGTTTCGTCATAGTCTAGGCTTTACTAGACACTATGTGTGGAGCATGTACTGTTTGTAGGTTGTCTCTGCCATAGCTTATCTATGGATGAAAATTTCTTTTCTAACCATACAACATGTAGCATCCGAGTAATATAATCTTCCTTGAGAACATGCAGCCATAATACAGTATATAATTTTTCCCATATATGTTTTCTGTTTACATGATTATGATCGGAAATGTTCGTGGTGACTTATTAATCTTTCTCAGTAATGTTTAGCTTGAAGAGGAGTAGGATTGGTATGATGCGTGCACATTGTTCCTAAATTTGTATTGTTTCATCTATGCAGGAATAAGATCAAGATACTGGATGCTGGTGCGCTTGAGCCGCTTCTTGGTTACTTGCACTCGAGCGATCTAAACTTACAGGAGTATGCGACTGCGGCTATCCTCACGCTCTCAGCCTCATCCACAAATAAACCTATTATTAGTGCATCTGGAGCAATCCCTCTCCTTGTAAAGGTCCTCAAGGAAGGGAACCCACAGGCCAAGAATGATGCTGTGATGGCTCTTTACAACCTCTCCACGATTGCAGATAACCTTCAAACCATCCTTTCTGTCCATCCTATTCCCCCTTTAATAGAGTTACTGAGGGCTGGCAAGAGGTCTTCCAAAACAGCTGACAAGTGCTGTGCCCTTTTGGAATCGCTGCTCGCCTTCGATCAAGGTCGAGTGGCCCTAACTTCTGAGGAAGGTGGAGTGCTCACCATTGTGGAGGTACTTGAGGAAGGCTCCCTTCAAGGTAGAGAGCATGCCGTTGGAGCACTCCTAACAATGTGCGAGAGCGATCGAAGTAAATACAGAGATGCCATTCTGAATGAAGGAGCTATCCCTGGTCTTCTCGAGCTCACAGCCCATGGCACGCCCAAGTCTAGAGTGAATGCTCATGCTCTTCTGGACTTACTGCGGGACTCGCCGTATTCAAGATCAAAGATGCAGCCAAACACGCTAGAGAACATTGTTAGCAACATTGCCTCTCAGATAGACGGGGAGGACCGTGGTGGCAAGGCCAAGAAGATGCTCGCTGAGATGGTGAAGGTCAGCATGGAGCAGAGCCTGAGGCATCTGCAGCGCCGGGCTTCCTTCGCTTGATCAGTGTTCTTGCTTGCTTCAGACCGGTGACCACCACGGCCACCCTGTTTTGCAAATGGAAGTAGGCAGATGGCGGAAATTAATAACGAGATCGCTGGAGATGCCGGTCCAGGCCTCGACAGGACCGAGTGACTGGTGTAAGCGCTCATATACTTTAAGCTCTTGACATAGTTCCCTTTTTCCGTTTCGATCTTTCTTGTGTGCTGTTTTGAAAGAGAAAAGGACACATTTTCTTCCCGTTCTCATTTCCCTTCCACCATGTTTTGTGCATGTACCAAAAGCAAAAGAGTGAAAAAAAAAGGAAAAGAGAAAAGAAAAGAAAGACATCTCCTTCAAGGAAAGGATTGTACATACATGATATAAAGTAAAGATCCCTGTCTTCATGTCTGGAATACTATGCTCTCAGTCTTAAGTCTCTTAGTTTATGTGCTAAATGATTCATTTCTGACCACATTTTGGGTGTTTAAGTAGGCAATCAGTTACCTTGGTTTAGCAGTCTCTGATCTGTCTACGATGCCATATTTTCTGACTTAGACATGCTACTAGCTTGGTTCTGTGGGCTCTTGTTATGGTGTACTTGGGCTTCAGGTCTAACACTTAACCATTCAGCCATCAATCTCATCTCTTTCTCCATGGATGATGCTAGCTGAACATTCTGACTCTTCGTCAGCTAATAAATCTCTTTCGGTCTGAAAAGCGAGTCGATAATATATAATCGTTCTCTTTCGCCGTCTCTTAAGAAACTTTTTTGTCTCATTGGCTCGCCTGGTTTTGGAGTGTGATCATGGCTGGCTTGACCCTGTGAAAGGTTGCTGATTGCTTTTCTTCGCGTCTCGAAGGGACATGTCCCTCATCTTGTAGCTTTTCCTTTCCGTTATCCGTTGCTTTGATGGAACGCTGATGAATATTTTTTCGGATTGGAGCTTCTTGCAACGCTCATTTTCGTATCAGATTTCTTGTGGCTTTGTTCAGCTGCTGTAATGCTTTAGTAAAAGTCAATTAGGTTAAGCTAATTGCGCCGCCGTTTTTTTGTCGGCCAGATAATATTCCCGTATCTGACAGCCGACGAGTGGTGGACTTATCAACGAACCTAAAAAAAGGTCTGACATGACGAGCAATAAAAGAAAAGAACATCATGTTATTGTTATACTTTTTTTTTTAAAGGATCAACAACTGCGAGTTCAAAACAAAATACACAACAAAGAACAGAAAACACAGTCGAAGCAAACCGAAGAGCTCAGCACAACAGCAGCGAGAGCTGAACCACCGCAAACGCCTGAAGAAGAGCTCCAACGCCGAGCACCGCCGGAGAAGGAGACACCAGGCCGCCGCGCACCCGGGGAGGAAACACCCCACACATGTAGAAGACCGCAAGAGCCGTCCGCCGCAAGCGACGGAGCCGAAGAACGCTGAACGCGCACGGCCATGGCGCCTCCGTCCCGCAGCCACCACTCTTCCATCCATCCCTGCACTGAGCTCAAGCACGGCTTGCCGGAGCCGCCGCCGAAACCACACCTAGACTCCACCTTCTCCCCTCGCCACCACGGCCGGCCGGAGAAGAAGAAGCAACACGAAGAAGAAGCAGAGCACGCTGTCAGAGCCATACCTCCCCTCACCACCATGGCCGGCCGGAGAAGCCTGAACAACGCACCAGCAGCCGGCGAAGAACTCCGGGATCCCAGAAAAGTTGCTCCTGTACAAGCTCATATCCTCGCGACGATGCCGGAGACCTCGTCGCCGTGCCAGCGAGGACCAAGCACAAAATCCACCACATGGGGGTCACCGCTGGACCGACCGCCATGCTTGGACAAGAGGGTTACAGAACCACCACCGGCCGCCGCGAAACAAGCCACCGGCCGTCGAACCGAAGTACCTTATTCACCGCCACCGCCACCAACGCCTACGGCAGGAAAACTAGCTACCTAGCCTAACCTAGACTACCAGCACGCAGATCCGCCCGGCGATTCGACCCCCCACCCCCTTCCGACGGCACCAAGGCCGGCGGGAAGGAGGAGGGCGGCGGAATCGCCGGCGGAAAAAGAGTCGCCTCCCGGTCGCCTTTACTGTAGAGGTAAGGGAACGAGAGCGAAGAGGTGAGACGCCCTTTGTTATACTATTATTACTATTATGGAATAAAAAAAACTCTCCAGTGCTTAGCCTACAATATTATCTTGTTGCTAAACATCGAAAGTATTTTTAATGACCAAATTTGCATTTCTCAGTGTTAGAACCAGCTAACTCCCGTTCAATTTAATTGAGGTACTAAGAGCATCTCCACCGGCACGCCCAATACAGCATCCGGCAAAGTTGGCGGACATGCGCTATTGGGCGCGCCGGCAACCGTTGCCGTCTATTGGGAGCGCCGCGACCCACCGGTCGCTCCCAATAGCCCAACCCCACTAATTCAAATTTAAACGACCCCACAAGTTCGAATAGCGTTGGTTCGCACACTCAAAAGCGTCGCCAGGTTCGGTGATCACACCCAAAAGCATCGCCAGGCACCATTGCCGTCCGCGCCAAAGAGGCATTGCCGCCGCTAACATCGACGCGATGGCGGCGCCGGCCTCTCTGGAGATCCGGCGAGTCGGTGAAAGCCTGGTTGAGGTCGATTGGGACGCCGACGGTCGGCGAGTCGGAGCGGCTACTGCTATCACAGAATGGCGAGACCCGTACCCCGGAACGCGGGGTGGCGCCACCGCAATCAAAGAACGCTGGGTTCGACGGTGATGCAGCACCTGCGTTCGTGCTCCCTTGACTTGCGCCGCTGGCAGCGGCGTACGCCATCGACGCCCGGAGCAGATCTATCTCATTCTGCTGCGGTGGCCGCCCTCTCCTGTCTACGGTGGCCGCCGCTCGACGCGCCAGCTCAGTTTCCTAGGCTTCATCCGTCAAATCTGGCGGCCGCGCGCGAGATTTGCGAGGGGCGACGTAGCCGCGACTGCCACCGCGAGCAGCACCGCGTCATCCTCCTCCACCGCGAGCGCCGCAATGGTTGCGTTGGATGGGCGACGTCGGCGGCGGACGTAGATCGCCCAAGGTGGGAAAGGCGGGAACGAGGAGCGCGCGGGGAGGCAAATGGCGAGAGAATGAAAATGGACGAGAGGGAGGGAAAGTGATATCGAGCGTCCTGTGTCGCTGACGCGTCGGGCCCGCCCGTCGGGTTTGGACGAGGCGCGCATTGCCGCGGTTGCCGGCACGCCCGCTTGCGTCCCCAGAACCTGGGCGCGAAGCGGGGTTGCCGGACGCTGTATTGGGACGTGCCGACAACGTTTTCTCTATTGGACGTGCCGCTAGGGGACGGATTCGTGCCGGCGAGCCCAAAACGTCTATTGGGATCGGAGTTGGGCGCGCCGGTGGAGATGCTCTAATAACAACAAAACAAATGGTTTCCCTTTTGTTTTCAAGAAAGAAACAAAAAACATAGGCAGCACAGTATGTATAGCATGTTTTTTCATTTGAGGCTGAGAAGCTCCCTGCTCAGATCTCAATCTCATACAATAGAGTTCCAGTTCCTCACTTCCTCCTAGATATCGTTTTGACGACGAACATGCCACATGCCAGCCAGAGCGTTCACTACCGTGACATGCATCAGTCTCCCCTACACATACATGAGATTAAGCTAATTGCGCCGCCGTTCTTTTGTCGGCGGAGAATATTCAGCCATAAAGAAAAGTTTCTGACATGACGTGGAATAAGAACTCGGAGTAGGACCTGAGCGATTTGGCGACCTCTTGCGGCCCCTTCACCTGCGCTCGGAGTGTGTGCTGGGGTGGCTCCCCTTTCAGCCAGTTATCTTAGTTGCTGTCCTGTTAGCTTGAGCTTGTCTGGTGGATGTTTTTTCGGTTCGCTTATGTTCGTCTCTTCTGGCTAAGCTGTACGCCGCAGCATGTATCTCGGCTATGTGTGAACTCTTTGGTCTTATTAATTTAAGGCTGGGCACTTCTGTGCCTTGTATCTAAAAACGTGGAATAAGAAACATATCATGTTATTGTATATACTACTACTATTATGCAATAATAAATAATTAAAATGGAAGTTCTCCAGTGCTTAGCCTACGACATTGTCTTTGACCAATGTACAAGTACAACTTCAAGAAATTTTGCATTTCTCAGCGTCAGAACTTAGAACCAGCTCCCGTTCCTTTTAATTGAGCTACTGATAACAAGAAAGGAATGATTTCTTTTTTGTTTTGAGGAAAAAACAAAAAGGTGATATAGATTAATGGTATAGGATTCGGTTCCTGTAATTATCTGAATCTGTCATAGTCTCATAGATGTATCCGGGTACGGGCTCATGCGCTGTACGCCTCCTACTAATCGTGGCGTCGGCTAGCTAGGGTTAAATTTCTTCGGCTCTCAGCTTCGGACGCTGATCTTCGCTAAAAAGATCTTGGATCGATTAACTGATCGACCGGCGACGGCAGCATGGATCGTCGCCCGCCATTGGCGGCGCAGTGGCCCAACCTCCCCGACGAACTCCTCGGCATTGTCCTCTCGAAAGTCACGTCTCTACTTGTTCGTGTCCGCTTCGCCGCCGTCTGCAACTCGTGGCGCGCAGCCATGTCGCTCCACCCGGCGCTGCCGGCTCTCCCGCTGCTGCTCCTCTCGCCGCCCAACTGCGGCGCCACGGACACGGAGGAGTCGACTTTCTACTGCCCCGAGGACGGCGGCGTACTACGCCTCAGGCTCCCGAGAAGGCTCAGCTCCTTCTCGTTCAATGGGTCCTATGACGGCGGCTGGAAGGCGACGAGCCCGGTCACCATCACCCTGTGCCGGAGCCCGATCGTGATCATGAACCTCTTCACAGGAGTTGAAATCACGCTATCCAAGAAGCAGAGGTGGATCTCATGTCCACACCCTTGGGACTGCCCACTCCTCATCTTGAAATCATCTTCTCTGAGGCTCCTACCTCGAGCAGCTGCATCCTCGGGGCATTAACCTTCGGTTGCAGCAGCTACAATATCGCATTGTGCAGGATCGGCTGCCCGGATGGTGGGTGGACTATGAAGGAATCTAAAATGGAGGAGCTCATGGTCAAAGACATCCTGTTCTGTTGCGGGGAGCTTTACGGCCTAACAACCCGTAACTACAGCCTCTACAGGTTCGACATCGGCGTGAACCATGACGGTGCACCGGTGGTCACCGCCGTCCATCAGCTGGCCGTCCAAACGCGCGACGGCGGCCCAAGATCTGAGAGCGAGGGCTTCCCTGATTGCAATGCCTACTTATTCGAGCTGGGTGGTAAGCTTGGATGGCGGTGATGACTGTATGGTCGCAAAACGGCAAGCCTTTCTTCAAAGTGTATGTGCTCGCGGACGCCAAGGCGGATAACAGTAGGCACATTTACGAGTGGTCAGAGGTGCAGAGCTTGGGTGATTACTCCTTGTTCTTGGGGCCAAGGTGTTCATCCAAGATGGTGCATGTGCCGGAAAGTGGTCGTGGAAGCGTAGAGAAAAACCACATCTACTACTCGAATCATCGTCGCCTACAAGGTAAACATGACAAGGAGTTCCAGGGGAAATCATACACAACGAAATCAGTAGACGGCGACACAATATATATTACAGGCGATGGTGATGTTGACCTGGAACGGATCCCATCTGTGCGATACTGTGTTTTCGAAGAAGACACTGATGTCTCCACGTGGTGCTTCCCTCCGGAGTTGTAGTGCCTATTTGATCCGGCTTTTTATAAAAAGTTTGATGGATAATCTTTTGAAATATTTTACATGGAGTGGTTGGATTTATAAGATTTAATCATATGTGAGTATTCTACGATGCCATTGCCCTATATTTTCTATGCAAACTGGTACTTTTTTTTAGACTAGGGATCACCCCCGATTTCCACTTAAAAGAAAACCAGCGAACAGGACAATGCAAACTGGTACTAACACCTAATTTTTTATATGGCTGGCCATACTTCTTGATATGGAAAATCATCTTCTCCGAGACCCCAACCTCGAGCAGCTGCATCCTCGCTGCAATGACAAGCAGTTGCAACATCGCATTGCGTAGGCTTGGCTGCACGGAAGGTGGGTGGACGACAGAGGCATGTGACATCAAGGAGCTCGTGGACATTGTGTTCTGCTCTGGGATGCTTTACGGCATAAGGATGACTCCAACGGGCCGACGCATCCAGTCCGACCGTGTCCGAGTTTGTCCGGATGGGTAAAAACCAGCACCCAACGGGGCGACCCATCCTAAATATTGTCCGTTTCTCTGTCCGGCCCGACGCATTTCTGGACCAAATTTGGGTCAGCTTTGCGTCGGCACGGACGCGTCCGTGCGTCCGACTGCATCCGCTGCTGTCCTCCTCCACACGATGCTGACACGATGTATTTCAGAATTCAGATAGGATGATGACCGTGACTTGGACCGGATCTCATCCGTAGCATACCAGGTTATGGGTGGACCTTATGTTCCCACATGGTTCTTCCCTCCGGATTTGTAGGCCCAATTTGATTTTTTAGAAAGTTTGATGGATAGTCCTTTGTAATATTTCTATGGGATGGTTTGATTTTGTAGGATAAGAGAGTTTTATAGGTTTCCTTTGCACTAGGTTTCTATGCAAAGTTGTAGTAACTAATCAAATGTAAGTTCATCATTGATGTACCTTTTCTTTTGTCTGTTTTTTTTTTGAGACTGCCCCTAGTCGTGCATTATCGGCGAGAACGAAGATGGCCGCTGCATGCTGGACCACCAGCAACTGATGCTCTACATTTCCGAAAACCCACGTTTCCGTTCTTCCGAAGGCTCCAACATGCAAGGATGACAAGTGGCAGCTGTTTTTGCCGTGCCGTGTTCTTATAGATGTTAATTTACCGGCTGTACTTTGTACACTTGTACTACTACTCTACTACTGTTCAATGAAATAGCAGCTCTGACTGCATTTTCGTCCAAAAAAAAAGGATGACAAGTGCATCATAATTTTACCTTGTCTCGAGGAATATTTTTGATGCACCTATCCATCCACATCGGAGGAAAAATTATGATGCACCTACATATTTTCAGGGAACACCTTCTTGCTATGCAAGTTGCTGTTCTAAATTCTAATACAACATAGTTTAGTCTGAATAGTGATTGTGCACCACACCCTTCAAACTCTTCACATTTCACCTGATTCAACGTTTCAGATGACGAAACGATATTTGAATTCGATTAGTTATGCCAGTTTAATTGAGAAGCATATAATATGCAGGGTATGCATGTAGCTAAGAGATTGTTCTTATACACACTCAGACATATAGGATGCTACTCTGCTAAACGACTCAATCACTTGGTCCTTAGCGGCAAATGGATGCTACTCTGCTAAATCGGCCTACAAGGCCCAGTTCTTGGGGTCGACCCCCTGCTCCTTCGACAATTCGGTCTGGAAAACTTGGGCGCCCCCGAAGTGTAGGTTCTGTGCCTGGCTCGTCGTGCAGAATAGGCTCTGGACCTCTGACCGCCTCGCTATCAGAGGCTGGCTGCACAGCCCGCTGTGCCAACTCTGCCAGCGTCAGCAGGAAACTGCTAGGCACATTCTCTTCGAGTGCCGTTAATCGAGGCGCATTTGGCAGGCCGCCGCTTCTTGGCTGTCTTGCCCGGATATGCTTCAGGCTCTAGGCGCTGGGCGGCCTACGGTCCTCCAATATTGGAACGCAGTGGTGCACACGCCATCAGCGCACCCTAAGGGGCTTCGCACTGCCGTCGTGCTTAACTTGGGAAGTTTGGAAGGAGTGAAATGCGAGAGTCTTTAACAATAAGTTTACAGCTCCGCTAGCCCTGTTTCAGAAAACCAAAGACGAAGCCAAGGACCGGATCCTTGCAGGCGCAAGACACCTCGCGGAGTTGGTCGCTTAAAAAATGACGATTTATCTTTCTGAGAGACTGGATGGAATAGGGTGATCTGGACTCTCGCAGGGTTACTTTTCTTGTTTGAGTAGGCCCTGAGCTGTATGGTTTTTTCTTTTTGGCCTCGGCCGTTTCATGTTTGCTTCTCCTATATCAATATAAGGCAAATCTTTTGCCCCGTTTAAAGGGAAAAAAGACATATACATACGATTTGAGGGTATCCGTAATTGTTCGATTCAGTTAGAAATGCGTTCGGACACGGCCGGTCTGCTGTACCTCTCCTAATCGGGCTCTCAGCTCTGGCCTTGGATCGATTCCGTGTTTTTTGATTTTTCATACTTGTATTTAAACTGGAACAACAACCATACAGGTACACATACAAGTACAAAACTGGACGAATACGTACGCAGACGCAGCTGCAACAACCTTACAGAAAGGACCTTGTAAAGAAGAAGAAAAGCACAACGAACCCGAAGGTTTCACATCCTGGTCCTTCTTCCTCCACACAACCAAGGATTTCCAAATCCGCGAAACATAGCCATCGACGGAGACACCTCCGTCGCATCCAAGGCCGCACCACGGTGCAAGGAAAGCTTCTCGCCACAGGCTTTGATGAGCCGCAACAGAACCTAGCTCGCCGGAGCCAGAGAAGAAGACGATGAAGGAGCATCGGCCGGGGACGCACCCCAAGGAAACCAAGCACCGGACCTGGGCCCAGCGGCGCCTCACCTCGACAGAGATGGCCAGGTCCCTCTCCAGCAGCACCCAACTCCCAGCAGCCGAAACCACGCACCAGCAGAAGCTACGACCTCCACCTCTCCCTCGCCACCACGGCCGGCCAGAGAGAAGAACGCCGCACGCCACCACTGCCGTATTCTTCCAACCCATATGCTCCTGTACAGGTAACCAGATCGACCGGCGACGAACACCGGTACCCAGCTACCCCACCCCCAGATCTTCCACAGCAAGATCAGAGCACACCTTACCGAGGCGAAGAGAAGAGCAGGGGACCAAAAATCCAACCACCGGCCACCGTCTTCGCTGCAGCAACCGGACAGAGACCACCAAACCTCACCAGATCGAAAGATCCGTGAGGACGCACCCGCCGTAGCTCGCCGACGCCGCCTACAACCGCGCCAGGAGGGAGATCGAACTCCGGCACCATTATTCCCCACCAGTAGCACCTCCCTCTCCCTCACGGTGGCACCACCAGGGACTCCTACCCTACTCTGTACACGCCGGAGGCACAGAGGCGAGGTTCTGCACCCCTCCCGCCGCCGAAGCAGCGAACGGAGAGGCGAGGAACCACCGCCCTGGCCGGCGACGGGAACGAAAACGAAGAACGCCTCCCTTTCGCCTCTTAGGACTGTAGCGAGGGGATAAGGGAGAGGAGCGAGCCGGTCGTAATGGCCTATGTTGGATCGATTCCGTGTTGGTCTCGTAGTTGATTGCGTGAGCGTACATATATAGCAATCAGTTGATCGACCTGCAGTCACGTTGCGCCGGCGGCAGCATGGCAACAGGAGCGAGCTCGCCGTACTCGGCGGTGGATTGGTCCAGCCTCCCCGACGAGCTCCTCGGCGTGGTCAGCTCGAAGCTCGGCAGCCCGCGCCGCCGCGTCCGCTTCGCCGCCGTCTGCAGCTCGTGGCGCGCCGCAGCGTCACGCCAGCCGCGGCCGCCTGCTCTGCCGCTGCTCCTGCTCTCGTCGGGGTACGAAGAAAGGGAGAAGCTGCTCTACTGCCCCGAGGACGACGCCATACTGACGGTCCCGCTACGGCGCTGGCTGCGCGACATGTACTTAAACGGGTCCTACGACGGCGGCTGGGTCGTGGCGAGCAGCACCAGCGCGCCGTGGCCGGTCATGATCCTGAACCTCTTTTCCGGTGTCCAGGTGGCGCTTTCCGAGAGGCAGAGGAGCATCAAGTGCGCGCGCCACCATGGTCCATACATGGTCTGGAAAGTTATCTTCTCCGAGGCTCCCACCACGAGCGGCTGCATCCTCGCGGCCATGACCCATCAGTGCAACATCGCGTTGTGCAGAGTTGGCTGTCCAGACGCGGGTGGACGATGGAAGGATGCGAGAGGGAGGAACTCGGGGACATCGCGTTCTATCGGGGCGAGCTTTACGGCCTAACGCGTTGCACCGAGAACGTGATCAAATATGATATCCGCGAGAACAAAGGTGGCGCGCCCGTTGTCACCGCTGCCCGCCAGCTGAACATCAAAAGACGCGATGGCCCCGTATGCAAGGACAAGTTGGTCCATGATTATGCCAGTTACATCTTCGAGCTGCATGGTAAGCTCGCGATGACGGTGATGATCCGGTGGTCCCAAGACCGCAGAGCATTCTTCAAGGTGTTCGAGCTCGCCCAAGCCAATACCGGCGACGACGACGATGCACATGACTACAAGTGGGTAGATCAAAAAAGAGTTAATGGCACCAGCGGTCACACAACTCGTCGTCGATGTGCACTTAAGTCACACTTCTCCAGAACGTGATTATTTGGTCACACAACTCGACAAGTGCGTGCACGCAGGTCACTGACCCACTTGTCAGTCCGTTTTGGACGATAAATTTTCAGAAAACCCCCTGGAGTAATATTAATTTTACAAAATGGTCCTCCTAATTTTACAAAATGGTCCTCCAGGGGAACCATTTTGTAAAATTAATATTACTCCAGGGGGTTTTCTGAAAATTTACCGTCCAAAATGGACTGACAAGTGGGGTCATTGACCTGCGTGCACGCACTTGTCGAGTTGTGTGACCAAATAATCACGTTCTGGAGAAGTGTGACTTAAGTGCACATTGACGTCGAGTTGTATGACCGCGGGTGCCATTAACTCATCGAAAAAGATATTTACAAGGGCATATGGCGCCCTTGGGAAATCTGGGCCGTCCATTTCGGCATCCGACGGCCCAGATTCGCCGTTGACCGCGGACAAATCAACGGCGAATCTGGGCCGTCGGATGGTCGAAACGGACGGTGGTCGAATCTAGGCCGTCGGTAGAGTTGCTTAGCTTGGGCGACTACGCCTTGTTTTTGGGGCCAGCATTCTCCTCCAGACTTCTCCACGTGCCGGCGGGCCGTCCTGGAGGCGTAGAGAGAAACCGCATCTACTACTCACACTATCGAAGCCGTTACACCAACCGCGATAAGGATTTCGACGGGAAAACGTATCTAACGAGATCTGTACCTGGTGACTTGATGTACTGCATGGAAGATCAGAACGACGATGACGGTGGCGATGGCACAGAGAAGATCACAGCACTAGGATACTATGTTATTGATGGCCCTTATGTCCCCATGTGGTGCTTCCCTCCCAATTTCTAACGCATATTTGATTCTAGTGCAATTTTTTGGTACATACTTTGGGGTCCTCCAACTATGAAACGGCCCAAAATGCTCAAAGATAGTTGTGCCGCATTTGATCGCACATTCTCTTTTGGATTGTAATGATATTGTATACAACAGAAACAACATTTGGATTTTAGTAAATACAACAATCTTTTGGTGCAACCAGTATTATACTGAAACTTATATATGGATATTAGTTTTATTGCAAGAAAATAATAGGCACAATGGTTTTATCATGTTCGTACCATTTGTGTTTAAAATTATTCATGGAAGATTGGATAGATAAATCCTACATTAGTGTGAAGTAGTATTTTTGTAGATGAGCTTGATTCATGACGCAGATGACGAAGCTAAATACACGAAATGTTTACACCAGGATAACATGTCGAAATATCATAGGCAAATTTCTGTCGTATGCTAAGCATGGAATATTTTGCAGCTTGAAGCTACTTGCATCTGAATCATCTGGTGCTTCCGTCCTGACTTTTAGAACATTTTGATTCTAGCGCAGTTTTTCTGTACATATTTTGGGGCCTACTATCTAATGGACCAAAATGAACATATGATTACATGAGTATTTAATTTGGTATACCTTTAAGTTTTTTTCTAAAGTTCACACAATGTTCTTGAAAAAATCACACCTGATTTTCTGTTTACTTATTTATTTTATTAAATTAGTCGTGAACATTTGATTTCATGCACCTGGACATTTGAATTAATTTCCTCATCATAATTGGCAACAATTACTTATTGATTTGTTCCCATCTCTATCGTTGTTTTTATTGGATAATTATATTTTATGATTAGAAAAAACAATTCTCATGATTCATTTTTATTTAATACACTTGAACATAATTGATTTTTTAACATATAACTAACTTTTTGCCAAAAATAAAAATATAGAAAGGTGAAACATAAATAGAAGAAAACTTAAAGGCTAAAAATAACAGAAAAGCAAACGAAATAAATGAAAACAAAAATGAAACAAGAAAATAATCTAAGCTAAAGATCATCCAAGATTGGGCTTTATTAGGCCGGTTGGTTATGTGGCGAGCACTCGGGACGTACGTGCATGTGCGTGATATAGTGCTACCGCCAATTAGTGATAAGAGGGTCGGCCCAAACGAAGTCAAATAATGCATGGTGCATAAAGGATGATTTTCGATTCACGATCGATGCATTCATCTGGACGTAAGCAATCTCAAATAAAAAGAAAATGTATGTAAGCTATTTCCGGCCGTTGACCACAAGGCCTAACGAAGCCTTTTCAATCATGTACGAAACTGCACTTATAGTTAGTTTGGCTGACTATTATTAATATTCACCTAGGTACACTAAAGGATGAGCCCAGTTGGTGTGAAAATAATATT
Source organism: Poa pratensis (assembly GCA_947311845.1). NCBI lineage: Eukaryota > Viridiplantae > Streptophyta > Magnoliopsida > Poales > Poaceae > Poa > Poa pratensis. Next base: position 76,553,225 of record CAMZMU010000038.1, on the reverse strand, counting down.
TGCAAGTTGCCTCTCAAGCGCATAAGGGAATAATCCTGAAACTATTAATAGTTCCTGATACCTCTCTTGGGATATTTAGTTTCTTCCCAGATCTTAGTTTGGTATAATACAATCGCAACGAAAAGAACATATGTAGGGAGAGGAAAACAGTTGAACGAGTCTTTGGTTTTCTTGCAATGACAGTTGAACAAGCTTCTTCTTTTTTTGCAAGTTGTATCGTGCATGCGACGTCCCACCAACTAATTAGATATCGTATTAATTACTTAAGTGTATTAAGGCTCACACGGCAATGACAAAAGCAGCAGATAATTATTTGCAAAATACAGAGGAAGAGTTGGCACTTCTATTTTGGGAGAAATGATGACAGTTTGAATAATCCATATACACTTGCCTACTTAATATCCATTGTTGCGTACACTACTAGAAAAATGACCTCTAGTCGTGGTTCCAGAGGACCTTTAGTCGCGGTTGGGCAACCGCGACTAGGCTGGCGGGACTAAAGCCCCCACCCTTTAGTCGCGGCGGATTCCGAACCGCGACTAGAGGTCCCTCCACGTGGGCTTTAGGGGGACGTGGGGTGTTGGGACCTTTGGTCCCGGTTGGTAGCACCAACCGGGACCAAAGGGTTTTGGTTTTTTTTTTCTTTTTCGATTTAATTGCAGGGTTTAGGGTTTATATATGCCGGGGTTTGGTTATAGCTAGGTTCCCGTGTCCCGTGGTAACGGTAACCCTTCCCGTTGCGATGACGGTTACGGTGACGGTAACCGTTACGGTAACCGTAACGTTTTCGATGTCGTAACCGTTCCCGTGTCGTATGAAGTCGATGCACATATTTATAACACATACAATTAAATTAAGTAATACTTGAAGATCGTAGACAAGAGTTCGTTGATGCGCCAAGAGTTATCGTAGTACAAGAGTTGAAGCAAAACAACAAGTTACTTTAACGATTTCATGCTTTCAGCATCGTAGTACTCTCCTTTCTCCTGTAAGGCCTCTGAAAGGTAAAATCCCGCCAATTCCTCTCCAATTGCTCTGAAGCGGTGGTCGAGTGGTAGCCTCTCGCGCTTTTTTGCCAACTCTGCATCCTTTCTCATATTCCATTTCTCGGTGACTAATACATATATATACTCGCAAACGAAGAATCCACAGTACTCAGTTCCCTTTGGTTGCTCCATGCAAGACTATACAAGAATAGATTTCAGTCAATAATAATGAAGTATGCATGAGAAATGTTGTGTGGACGAAGAGGTAGCAGTACTTACTTGGTTTAACTTCCAATCCAGCTTTTGGCGCCACCCACCTTCAGGATCTTCCGCTCGAAACCTTTCCCAAACTCTGCCCGACAAAGAACATTCACAAATGAGTTATTCGTTAATGACTTGACATCAAGATATGAATGACAGAGGCGGTAAGAAATGAATGTACCTTGCTAGTAAGTCGAAACAACTCCTGTAAGTGTCAGGATGATACCTCAATGAGTCAAGTGAATGAATAAGTCCTTCGTGATGTCTAATGACAAGAAGAATCCAGTGGTAGCTGGGCACAGTCATGCATAACTCATCAGTTAAACTTAACATCGGGTGAGCAAATTAGAATGTGTAGAAGACACTAAAACTTACCGGAAGTGGTAAGGCCAATATATAGTTCTTTTGTCGCGGTATCGCTTGAACACCCTTAGCAAATCATCCGGTGTGTTCTTGTTATACAAGGGATTTATTATGGTTTCTTCGTTATATTTATCCGGGTCAATGAACCCAATGTCATGCTGGTTCAGCTTTTTGAGCTCGAGCATCTTCAATCTGCATAATATAGCACACAAAAGATTAAAGTGAGAATAATTACAAACAATGAACGAGACTAGGTAAAGACTTAAATAAATCACTTACAGGCAATAGGAACTCATGATAGATTTGTCGAGTGCCCGCAGATTGTATAGCTGAAAAAGTTCGCTAAACGTAACAGTGTGATTGTAGTCTTCTAAGAAGTGCTCATCGTCTTCCCTACATTTCAGAACGATAGCAGATGTCTTCTTTGCATTTTTCATGTACCATTGATGCAGAGTACGCATTTTTGTTGGAAGGCCCCTGATTTGCACCAAAGCTTTCCCCGGAACGAACTTTCTTACTGGAGGAGCTGGTGGTGCAGTCTCGAAATTCAATCTCGAAGCATATTCATCTATAGGCATTTGCGCTTCGGCGGCAAGACGACGGATTACCTCTATGTCAAACACCATCGGCTCTTTAGGGTCAGATTGTACTGGTTGTTTTCCGCGCTGGGGAACTCGACTATCTTTGTTCGTCGGCGGCGGGACAATTAGCGGGGGGACAGAACGTACGGGTTGTTCTCCGAGCTGGGGAACTTGTTTACCTATCTTCGGCGGCGGTGGGACCGATGGTGCTGCTTTTGTAGCTTCCTTCGCCGGCGGGACCGATGGTGCTGCTTGTTTTTCGTTTGCCGCCGGCGGCGGGACTGACTCTGCGTCTTGTTCACCTTTCTTCGGCGCCTCCGCCGCCGTCACCTCGTCATATGACTTCTGAATAGAACGGACATAGTCAGATGGCGGCTTCTCTGGAGGGACATATAAGTTGTCAATGACTTTATGACAAGCCGCTGCAGTATAGCCCTCGGTAAATGTTGGCGGCGGCACTTTCGGTGCGAACAATGATTTATTATGCTCCTCGATGGCTGCTTCGTTTTGGTCAAGAGTCTTCTGCCAAGGTTGCCTCAGATCAGGCGTTGTGGCCCTTTTAGCAGGTCGCCTCTTGACCGGGGAAGACGCGCGCCTTCTCCGTTTAAGCGGTACGGACACTTCCGGTGGGGGGTTCCGTACCGGAGATGGAGATGGAGATGGACTTTGCTGACTGAGATGGTCCTCTAGATTATTTTCCGGTGTGGGGTCCCTGTCACGCGGTGCCGGAGATGGATGTGTCTCATCGATACCCCGGCAGGGTGGGCTTTGCTGAGTCGGTGGCTTTGAGAACTTGATGTATTTCTTGTTCCACTGGACGAAACCACCATTGACATCGCACAATGCCTCCTCACCGTTACCTCCAGGAATCTCAAGAGCCAATGATTCCGATCCCGGCACAATTTCATCCACCCCGACAACAGCATAGCCAGGATGAATGACACCATTATGGTAGCTTGCTGTGTCGACAATCGGTAAAGCATAGCCGACCGCCACCTTCATGGATATGTTGCTCACAGGCGTATGTAGCTCACATGGTGTCGGTTCCGTGATATCATCCACGGGGTAGCGAGCATCGAGTTCTAGTTGCGTGGAACCCACGCTGCTTCTAAGCTGAGATCGAGCATCCACGACTTCAGGATCTTGGGGCTGCTGCACCTGGCGTTCATTAATGAGTTGCTTCATCTGGCGTTCCAAATTCGCTATCCGCTCTTCACCCTGCTTCTTCTTTCTTGCACGGCTTCTATAAGTGTCAGCGTGCTGCGGATACTGTTTTTTCAAGGTGGCACCGCCGGGTAAGCCTCGTAAACGTCCCCAGTGTTCAGGTTTCCCTAGGGCCCGTGCCAGCTCGTCTTCCTCTCTATAGGGTTCCCACGTACCCGCTAGAACTTCCTTTATTGCATCTTCAATTTTTGGGACCATGGCTACTACTGTTGCCTTGTATTTTTCAACCCTCGGGACAATCTTCCCTTCCTCGTTCAACGTTGCGCCATGCGCGAACAACCAGAATTTGGACCTTTCGGGCCAGCTGTATGTCTGTGGAGTGAAACCTGCAGCCACGAGTTTATCTTCCATGGCTAGCCACTTAGGAATGGCTAACCTGTAGCCACCTGGCCCCAAGTTATGGTGGTGTGTCTTACTCGCAGCATTTAGCTTATTTTTTTCCGATCGGGCCACAGCCGCAGCCGAGGTCTTACACGCCTTAAAGGCTTCCCAGTGATCTCTTAGCTTCACCAGTTTTTTTTGACTGAAATCTGGATCAACCTTTTCATATTTTGCCCATAATGTTTGCTTATATTTCCGAAAGGCGTCGGCCATCTTGGAGAGAGTCCAGTGCTTGAGTTTCAACTTCAAGGCGGGCTCAATACCATCCGGGAGGTTAAAATGCTGCAAGAGTGTGTCAAAGCAGAAATCTTTATAATGCTGGTGGACATAGCAAGGGTCATCCTCGGCAACGCCTGCTGGCTTAAGCCATTCTGCTATGGAGATCGGGACCTCGTCCCTAACAATAACTCCAGCTTGACTAATATATTTTCTGCGGTTCTCTATCGGTTCCACCGGATCGCCATCTACATCAATTTTATAGATTGGTAACTTTGCATCTTCGCTAGTCATTCTTTTCGCTGGGCCTCGAGGAGCTTGATTCTTAGCCTTTTTATGCAAGGTGGACGCCTAAAGTAAGAAATATAATGCGTTAATAAGTGCAATACAAAACAGTTAATGCATTTTGTGTTCAAGCAAATATAGAATTCATATATAAACCTCGAGGTGGAGGGTGTTCGAGGTGGAGGCTGTTATTTCTTCTTCCTCTAAAATACCCTCACCAGACGGGTTTAAAAATTGTGATGCAAATTGCTCAAAATCTTCGTTTCGATCGTCGACGGCGCCTTCTCCACCGGCAGCATTTGCATCGCGATGCTCAAAAATATCCTGCATGAATAAGTTTTCTCCTTCCTCGTCTCGCACAATTAAAGGGTCATCCATAGCTGAATGTTCCTACACGCAATAAATTTAACAAATTATGATAAACAATAATTTGATACAAAGTATCAAAGTGCTTGATACAAATTTAACAAATTATGATACAAAGTATCCACATGTGCTTGATACAAAGTATGACAAAAACAATAACAAATTTAACAAATTTGATACAAAAAGTTACAAAGTATATATGATAAACAATTACAAATTTAAATCCTTACTTATATCTATAAATTTACCTAGCTATATTGATCTACTAATAAAATGATTTCTACCTATATTGATATACTAATAAATTAACCTAAGTAAATTGACCTAACTAACTTATGATATACTAATAAAATGATTTCTAACTATATTGATCTAACTAAATTAACCTAAGTAAATTGACCTAACTAACTTGACAAATAATTAACCTAAATTAACCTAACTAAATTAAACTAACTATATTGATCTAACTAAATTAACCTAACTAAATTAACCTAACTAAGTTAAACTAACTATATTGATCTAACTAAATTAACCTAACTAAATTAAACTAACTATATTAATCTAACTAAATTAAACTAACTAAATTAATCTAACTAAATTAACCTAACTAAATTAACCTAACTAAGTTAAACTAACTAAATTGATCTAACTAAATTAACCTAACTAAATTAAACTAACTATATTGATCTAACTATATTGATCTAACTAAATTAACCTAACTAAATTAACCTAATTAATTTAGTAATTTATCTAACTAAATTAAACTAACTAAACTAACTACAGGGGAGGCGCGCGGCGTGGGGAAGACCTCTACCGGCGGCGGCGCGCGCGAGGCAGGGGAGGGGCGCGCGAAGGCTGGAGGGGCACCACGGCGGCGGAGATGGGCACCGGCGTTGGGGCGGCGCGGCGGCTGCAGGGGGCACCGCGGCGGAGGCAGGGGAGGGGCGCGCGTGGGGGCGCGGCTGCTGGAGGGGCACCACGGCGCGGCGGAGATGGGCACCGGCGTGCGGGCGCGGCGGCTGGCCGGAGCAGGGCTTCGCCGGCGTTGTGCGTCGTGGGAGCCCGGAGGCGTTTGCTTCGATTTGGGGGGAGTTTGCCAAAAATTTCGCAAACTCCCCCACTAAACCGCGCGGAATCGACCTTTGGTCGCGGTTGTTGGCGGTAACCGCGACCAAAGACCCTTTAGTCGCGGTTGCAGCCAACAACCGCGACCAAAGGTCGACCTGGGCCGCCCAAATTCTGGCGCCAAGCCTGGGGGGCCTTTAGTCGCGGTTGTTTGCTGCAACCGCGACTATTGGGCTTTTTTACATTTTTTGCTGTTTCTTTTTTCTTTTGTTGTATTTGTTTTCTTTTATCATTTTAATTGAAAGGGAACTCAACGCTTGGTCCCAACTTAATGAGTCATGGAATTTCCAAAAACTATGGATGGTTCTATGTTGTAACCACTACTTGTGTACCCTAAAATTATTTTTGTAACAATTTTAGAGCAAACTATCATATATTTGTAAGATGAATGTTTGGTGTTGTAAAATGTAGAAGAAAGCAGAAACATTATTACACATGATACAACGTCTCACAAGCGCTTGAAAGAAACACACCCCTGATCCAACATCACCAACATTATTCTACATAAACGGACTTGCTGGCTCGAAGGCCGTAGGATTAGGGGGAACGGCGGGAGGAGCCAGCCCCGTGGGCGGCCGCCCGGTTCTCGCGCGCACGTTTGCGGCGGAGGGCAAGATCCATGGAGGATGAGTCTTTCAGCGCCCAATCCAGATCGGAAGCCTCCTTCGCCTTGAGCTGGTAGGAAGTCTTGGCTCGCTGGACAGGGTAGTCGCGGATAGACTGGAAGGAGGCTTCCATGGCCTCCTGTATCTGCAACCCACAACCTTCTTCCCCGTCGTCGTCCTCCTCCTCCTCCGCGGGAGGAGCGGCGGCGCCTGGTGGAGGTGCAGCGCCGCCAGGTGGAGGTGCGGCGGCACCTGGTGGAGCAGGAGGCCGGTAGCTGGGCATTCCTCTCCACGCCGGGCTCGTGGGCATACGGCGGGATAGACTCCCGCGGTTGCGCCCAAGCGCGCTCTGCCGAGCACGCTCGACCTCGTCCAGAAGGCGCTGCGGCGGGCGTGGCGGATCCATCTCGTGGAGACGATGCGTTCGTGGCTAGGAATGGTGGATTAGGGTTTACCCCGTCGGCGACAATATATAAAGACCTCCAGGGCAGCGCTGGGGGAGGACACGTGCCCAGGGAAGCGCTGGGGGAGGACACGTGTCGTGACCGCAAAGCCCGTCTTTAGTCCCGGTTGGTGTTACCAACCGGGACTAAAGAAGCACACGGATCGTGTGTTTCTTTCGAGCGCTTGTGAGCCGTTGGATCAGGGGTGTGTTTCTTTTGAGGGATTGTGAGCTGTTGGATCAGCAGTATCACGACCACTTCGTGAGCCACATGACCCGGTTGGTGTTACCAACCGGGACTAAAGAAGCACACGTACCCTATATATAGCCGCCCTCCTCAGACAGGTTACTCACTCACACAAAACATTCCAGCGTCACTCGGAGAGGCATCTTTGGGCAACCAGCGGCAAGACGTCTCTGATGACCTGCGACCGTTCCAAACGGTTGCAGATCATCAGAGATGTGTTGCCGGACGGTTGTAGATCATCAGAGACGTCTTGCCGCTGCTTGGATCGAAGTGGCGCTCAAACACAAAACATTCCAGCGTCACTCGGAGAGGCATCTTTGGGCAACCAGTGGCAAGACGTCTCTGATGACCTGCGACCGTTCCAAACGGTTGCAGATCATCAGAGACGTCTTGCCGGACGGTTGTAGATCATCAGAGACGTCTTACCGCTGCTTGGATCGAAGTGGCGCTCAAACTCACGAGCCACCGTCGGGCTGTATGCAGGGGGAACTGTGTTTGGACGGTCGAAGCTGAGGTTTGAGAGGTTCCCACATGGACACAGTTACATAAAAGGTTTAATACATTATTACACATCACCAACAACATCCCTATGTATTGTTCACTTGTTCTTCTTGTGTGCCCCTTTCTTTTGAACGCGCCGTAACCATGGACAATCTTCTTGAAGTAACTTGATGGTTGGGTCAATGTTCACTTTGAAGGGCGGAATTTCATGAAACTTATTGTAATCTTCTGACATGTCTGTGTGGTCCTCCACTCCCACGATGTTTCTTTTACCTGAAAGAACTATGTGGCGCTTTGGCTCATCGTTTGATGTATTCGCTTGCTTATCTTTTCTTTTTGTTGGTAGGGTAGACATGTCCTTCACATAGAAAACCTGAGCCACTTCACTGGCTAGAATGAATGGTTCGTTCTCGTAATGAAGATTCTTGAAATCCACTGTAGTCATTCCGTACCGTGTGTCTACGGCTACACCGCCATCTAGGTTGAACCATTTGCACTTGAACAAAGGAATCTTAAATGAAGGTCCATAGGACAGTTCCCATATCTCCTCTATGTAACCATAATATGTTACCTTTTCCCCACTGCAGCCATCTATTGCATCAAAGCGGACACCACTGTTTTGGTTGGTGCTCTTTTTATCTTGGTCGGCCGTGTAAAATGTATTTCCATTTATCTCGTACCCTTTAAAAGTCAATATAGTCGAAGACGGTGTCTTGGCCAATAAGTATAGCTGTAGTTCATTTGTGGTGACATTCATCAGTCTTTTCTGTAACCAACCGCCAAAAGTCCTGATGTGTACTCCATCAATCTCATCTTCTGGGTATTTGGAGCGTAAATCATTCTTGTGTTGCTGGATATACGGAGCCACCAAGATGGAACTATGCAGAACTGTGTAGTGTGCTCGAGTGAAAGAATCCACGTCTTCACATATGATTGCTTTCTTTCCTAGCGTGCCTTTTCCACGCAGTCTCCCCTCATGACGCGATTGAGGAACACCAATCGACTTAAGATCAGGAATAAAGTCAACACAAAACTCAATGACCTCCTCAGTTCCATAGCCCTTGGAGATGCTTCCTTCTGGCCTAGCACGGTTATGAACGTATTTCTTTAAGACTCCCATAAACCTCTCGAAGGGGAACATGTTGTGTAGAAATACAGGACCGAGAACACGTATCTCTTCCACCAGGTGAACTAGAAGGTGCGTCATAATATTGAAGAAGGTTGGTGGGAACACCAACTCGAAGCTGACAAGACATTGGACCACATCATTCTCTAAATCTTTTAGAGTAAGTGGATTGATAACCTTCTGAGAAATTGCATTCAGGAATGCACATAGCTTCACAATGGGTACTCGAACATTTTCTTTTAGAAGTCCCCTCAATGCAACCGGAAGTAATTGTGTCATAATCACGTGACAGTCATGAGACTTCAGGTTCTGAAATTTTTGCTTTGCCATGTTTATTATTCCCTTTATATTCGACGAGAAGCCAGATGGAACCTTCATACTGCGAAGACATTCAAAAAATATTTTCTTCTCTTCTTTCGTAAGAGCATAGCTCGCAGGACCTTGATGATTATCAGAATGATCGTCGTCTCGTGAATGCATACGTCGATGGGCCTGTCTTGCTTCCGGTGTATCTTTTGACTTTCCATACACGCCCAACAAGTTAAGCAGGTTCAAGCAAAGATTTTTTGTCACGTGCATCACGTCGATTGCAGAGTGAACCTCTAGCATTATCCAATAGGGCAGCTCCCAAAATATAGATTTCTTCTTCCACATGGGAACGTGGTTCTGAGCGTCATTCGGAACAGATAGTGCTCCAGCACCCTTCCCAAATATTACTTTTAAATCCTTGACCATATCATGTATAACAGAACTAGAAGGTCGAGTAGGCTTCCGCCGAATATCTTCCTCACCTTTGTAATGTCGGCCTTCCTTTCTTCCTGCATGCCTCGGTACAAGCCATCGACGATGGCCCAGGTACACAATCTTGTTACCTATATGTTTACCTTGAGTCTCACCTAAACAATGCGTACATGCATTGTATCCCTTGTTTGACTGTCCTGAGATGTTACTAAGAGCAGGCCAATCATTGATGGTTACAAACAAGAGCGCTCGTAGATCAAATTCCGTTTGCTCGTGCTCATCCCACACACGCACACCTTCATCACTCCACAGCTGTAAAAGTTCTTCCACCAATGGCCTCAGATACACGTCAATGTCGTTGCCAGGTTGCTTCGGGCCTTGGATGAGCACTGGCATCATAATGAACTTCCGCTTCATGCACAACCAGGGAGGAAGGTTATATATACATAGAGTCACAGGCCAAGTGCTATGACTGGAGCTCTGCTCTCCAAATGGATTAAATCCATCTGTACTTAGACCAAATCTTAAGTTCCTAGCGTCATCCGAAAATTTCGGGAACACTCTGTCGATTTTTCTCCACTGGGACCCATCAGCGGGGTGTCTCATCATCATGTCTTTTTTACGTTCTTCTTTGTGCCAGCGCAACAACTTGGCATGCTCTTTGTTTTGGAACAAACGTTTCAGACGTGGTATTATAGGAGCATACCACATCACCTTGGCAGGAATCCTCTTCCTTGGACAACCTTGCTCGCCCTCAACTTCACCTGGGTCATCTCGCCCAATCTTAAACCGCAATGCACCGCATACAGGACAAGCATTTAAATTTTCGTGCTCGCCGCGGTAGAGGATGCAGTCATTAATGCATGCATGTATCTTCTGCACCTCTAATCCTAGAGGGCAGACAACCTTCTTTGCTTCATACGTACTAGAGGGCAATTCGTTTTCATTTGGAAGCATCTTCTTAACTATTTTCAGCAAACTTTCAAAGTGCTTGTCGGTAGTACCACTCTCTGCCTTCCATTGTAGCATTTCCAGTATCGTACCGAGCTTTTTCTGGCCATCTGTACAAGTTGGGTACAACAATTTGCTGTGATCGGCTAACATGCGCTCCAACTTCAACCTCTCGTTTTCACTTCCACAGTCCATTTGTGCATCATGAATGGCCTGACGAAGATCATCGTCGGGCTCATCAAAGATGGCATCCTCTTCAACTTCGTCTTCCCCCATTGTAGTATCAGCGTGTTCATTGAACAGAGGATAGTTGTCATTATCCTCCTCTTCTTCATTCTCTTCCATTATAACCCCTCTTTCTCCATGCTTGGTCCAACAATAATAACCAAGCATGAAACCATTTCGCAACAGGTGTTCGTGAAGCCTGTCTGTGGAAGAGTATGTATACTTATTCATACAGAGACTGCATGGACAACACATAAAACCATCCTTTCGCTTGCTTGTCTCAGCCACATGGAGAAAATTATGCATGCCAGTAATGAATTCGGCACAAACTCGGTCACCGTACATCCATTGACGTCTCATCTGCATTATATAAGTATATCAAAAAAATTATGCATGCCAGTAATGAATAGATAAGTGACCATAATAATTCAAGCAAAGTAGAGTGGCGACAAATGTAATACATTGTAGCATTAAATATCCATTAATTTAAACTAACATTGAACTATTTAAAAATTTAAGTCCAACAACAAATGCGATCAGAATCGCAACTAAGGTAACTATTGAACCAACAGCATAATGATACCAAGCCTCTTGACTAATGGCATATCTTCTAATTTTTTTAAGCTTCAAGCGCATCGCATCCAACTTGATCTCGTAAGCATTAACGACGTCGGCAAGCTTCGAGCGCATCCCATCCAACTTGATCTCGTAAGCATCGACGACGTCGGCAAGCTTGAACTGGTGTTCATCGATGATGTTGACAAGCTTAACCTCCAATTCCTTCTTCTCTTCTTTGCGGAGATCTTCACTTATTTTTAATTTAGCTTTCAAATCATCGTTTTCTTTCACAAAATATTCAACAATAGGGTCCACTGGAATTTCCGGTTCAACTACCTCCTAGACAAATATATATTTATGTCAAAGTTGGTCCGCATGATTGTCATAAACGCGAAACGAAACAAATATATAGTTATTAAAAGTCATACCACATCCGAATAATAGAGCGGACGAGAGCCGGTGGGGGTATTTGTGAAAACCATGGCACTATATATATATATATATAAAACAATTATACAACTTATACAAAAAAACAAATAATAATTATGGAACAAAATCATACAACATAGATTTTTTTTAAATAAAAAAGAAAGCTCACCTAGGTGGTGTCGGTGACGAGACGGTCTATCGACGACGGTGAGGAGGTGAATGTTGTGACACTGAAATACAAAAACATAATTTAGTTTAAGATCAAATTGACAATACAAAATTGAGCTAAATAAGCAAAATGAGCTAACTTAGGCATTTCATCATACACCTACCTAGCACTACAAATATGAATTGAGCTAAATGAGCTAGACAACCAACGAAACGGGCGCCGAAAGAGAGAGTTTGCAGTTGCTAACCCTTGGATAGATGCACCACCGTCAATCTTAACAAATGGTGCAAAAAATCGTGGATGAAATCGAGCTCGGTGGAGAGAAAATGGAGATTCAACTCGAGCTCGAAATGGCCAAGGCTGGTCGGGGTGGAAGATGAAGGCGACTGACCTTTGATCGCGGTTGGTGGCTCCAACCGCGACTAAAGGTCCTCGCTAGGACAGGCGGCCTTTTTGTGCGGGACCTTTAGTCGCGGTTGGAGCCACCAACCGCGACTAAAGGTCCTCGCGCGTGCCCCGCGGCTCCGGCCGCAGGTGGAGGACCTTTAGTCGCGGTTGGTGGCTCCAACCGCGACCAAAGCTCCAGCACAAACCGCCACCTGTCCTAGCCGTTGGATCTGTCGGAGCCGCGAGACCTCTAGTCGCGGTTCGGAAACGAGCCGCAACTAAAGGTCCGCCTCTAAGGCCACTTTTTCTACTAGTACGGCTGCTTTAGTGTCACAGGGGATTATGTTCATTGGGCATGGTTTGTGTACATATTTTTTTATCGATGTACCTGCTTAAACCACCGGATTTCATGCGCTTGCCGCGTGAGCCAGTGCTTGACAAGTAGGCTAAATAAAGAGCGGTGCCGGCAAAGGCAACAAGTCTACTCCATCGGACACTCAACAAAAACTTTCCCGAGTATCAAATACAGGCTCTGGACAAACAAAAATGTACAATAGAATGGGCAAAGAAGACATTATCTTTCACGAGAGCTTATTTAAATATATGTTCTAGCTTAAATCTACATCAACGTCGCAACGTGTCCCTGGCCACAGTGCATTATATTCTCATTTTTTGATGGGTTGGAATGTAAGGCTTTGAAAAACCTTAGAGGTTAGTCCGGCTTGGTCTTCCACAATTTTGTCACTGGATTCATCACGCAACTTTACATTTGTCAAGATTTTATGTTCTTCAAGTTTGTTCTCTTCAATCTGTCATCATCATCGATTAATGAGACAAATTATAGTTCTAAGATAATCACCTTCTGTTTTTAAAACAAATATAGGAAATGAGTTTAGACCTACACAAATACAAAAATAACAGTGAGACCAATAAGATGGATGAACTCAACGACATCTAAGTCAATCAAGTCTTGACAAGTCGTCCAAAATAAATTCAACACAACTTGATATTACATTTTGCATTCACGGTGGTTGTCTTACATGCATTCACGTTGTTGGCTGCCTTGTTTAGGCATGCATGATTAGCAAAAATATACTAGTTTACTCTTGACAATAAATATACGGAAAATATATGAGACAATTAATTAAGCTTCCCACCAGCTTACGACTTGACAGCAGCACAGTTCAGGTGAAATCAGAAAAAAAAAAATAGACCTAATTAACCAAGCATGCGGTTGCTTTTTTTTTCTTGACACTAACACGGCATGCAGTAAGGAAGAATCAAACGGAAAAACCGAAAGGTATGGAAAATCAAACGGAAAAACGAAGTAAGGAGCGGCAGCATATGATCTTGCTGAGTCATCGTTATGCATCGTTGTAAGCCTCTATGATCTGGAGCGCCCTCTCGAGGTTGGCCACGACGTTGGCCATGGTCGGCCGGTCCTTCCCCTGCGGCCACAGGCAGAGCACCGCCGTGTTCGCCACGAGTTCCAGCGCCTCCAGCTGCCGCATCGTCGGCACCAGCCGCGGGCGGCCGTCCAGCACTTCCCGTAGCTTGCCGTTCTGTATGTCCGGTAGCACGGAGCTCACCAGGGTCACGGGACGTCCGCCGACTTCCCTTCGCTGCTGCTGACGTGTGGCCTCCCCGTGAGCACCTCCAGCACCACCACGCCGAAGCTGTACACGTCACTCGCCGGGCTCACACGATTCGTGCTGTAGTACTCCGGGTCGAGGTACCCGAACGTGCCGACGGCCTCCGGGACGAGCTGGCCCTGGCCACCATGCCCGCCCGCCTCTTGCCAGATCGCTTGGCCGAAGTCGGACAGGCGCGACGTCCAGCTCGCGTCTAGGAGGATGTTGGACGAACTGACGTTGCGGTGGATCACCGGTGGATTGGCGGTGCGGTGCAGGTGCTGGATAGCGCGGGACGCGCCCAGCAGCACCTCGAGACGGGCCTTCCAGGACGAGGCCACCGGCGAGCCGCCGCGCGCGCCCAGCAGGTGGTTTCTGAGCGTTCCGTTGCTCATGTTCTCGTAGACGAACAAGTGACGGTCCTCCTCGGAGCACCAGCCGACGAGGCTTGCGATGTGATCATGGCGGAGGCGGAACAGGATCTCAAGCTCCGCCACGAACGCGAACTGAAGGCCCAGCCGCCCGTCCTTTTTCAGCACCTTCACGGCCACATCCCGCGCCCGGCCGCCGTGGTGGAGATGCCCCTTGTACACCGTCCCCGAGCGACCTCCGCCGAGCACAACGGCCAAGTTGTTGGTCGCCGCAGCAATCTCCGTCCATGCAAGCTTTCTAGGGGGGTCATCGGAGCTGGAGGAGCCCGGCGTTATTGCCGTTGCCGGTGTCGGTACGCCGTTGTCGGGTTGGGCAGGAATGATTACTCCGTTGAGGCGGCGGTTGGCGGCTTGGAAGGCCAACGGGAAGAGGCTGAGGTCGGTGGCGATCCTGGCGCGGACCTCGATGAATCTGTCGGCGTAGGCGCGGCCCCGGAAGAACTGCTTCAAGGCGCCCCGCTTCTGGCAGGCGGCAACCAGGTCGTCCGCATCCTTCAGCGTGGATCCCAGCTGGGCCAGCAGCTGCGCCAGCTCCTGGTCCATCGGCAGGCTACGCAGCTTCTCGCCGATGTTGGACACGTAGAGCGCGAGGTGGTCGCACTCTCGCTTATTCCGCTCCGCCGTGTCTGCCGCCTGCTTGATCTTGAAGATGAGACCGCCCACGTACACGAGGAGCTGCCCAACTCCAAGCCCGGCTGCCAACGCCATGACTCACTTGTACTAGCTACACAGCCTATTCGTGTTCCCTCTCCAATTAGTTATCATCAACAGCTAAGATGAAGAAGTGGGAAAACAAGTGGAGGTAGCCTAGGTGGATATAAAGGAACATCAGAACCGCGTTACCTTATTATAGTTTCCGCTAAGTTTCTTGTGTGAAAATTACTTAGAGCTACACGCTATCGAAAACTGGGTCTGCCCAAATTATACTACTAGAACTAATGAGAACTATATATATTTTGAGATGAAATGGCCCAAGCATTTGATTATGCTTACTCAGAGCTACACGCTTTCGAGATTTTTTTTTTTAAGATGGCTTTCGATAACTGAGTCTTCCCGAATGTTCTAGAATGAGAACTATATATCAGGCATTTAGTTATGTTTACTCGGATTAATACGGTTTTGAAGTCTTAGTCTGCCCATATTATAATACTAACATTAATGAGAACTACTCCCTCCCTTCCATAATGTAAGATGTTTTAGATGTTACACATGCATGTCTACATTCATACTAAAAAGAATGTACACATACACTAAAAACTGTCTACATAAATATGTATGCAAGTGAATGTGGAAAAGGGGTAAAACATTTTATATTGCGAAACAGAGGGAGTATATAATTTTTGAGATGACATAGCCCAGACATTTGGTTAGAGTATGTTTCTGGAACACTTGACAGACACCACATGCATGGCCGGTTGTGAGCACTCGATCAACGGCTTTTTTTTCGAAATTTAGAAGAAAAAAAATAACCGGTGTTTGTGTTCTCTTACCTCCCCGATTAGCTAGTAGAAGAAGATGAAGAAGAAGTGCAAGTAGCCTCGCTGGAAATAAAGGGGAGTTACTTGCGGCCCAAGCACGTTACCTATTTGCGACTAGATTTTTATGGGAAATGTATTTAGACCTACTCGGTCTGCCTAAGCTTATAGTACTAGAACCAATATTTTTCATTATGCTTTGCAAAAGAAATTCAAGCAGTGTCGTCATCTGTGGTTTTCAAGAGAAAATGATTACGTGTTGACGCTCTTCAAACAGTTTCAAGTCAGTATTATAAGTCTGTATATAACAATAGATCTTAACTAGTCTCTTACCATAGTTCTATCATGTTCTAGAATGCACCAGTGTGTTCCACTGCGCTTCAAACTTGCTGCAATTCCTTCTTATATAAACAGTATATGTATTTTCCAACTTCAAAAAGTTGGCATAAATATACATTATATTCGTTTAGTGTTTGAGAGGCCTTTTTAGAGCGACTCGGTTGCGGGAACTAAGTCCCCCTAAGATTTTATATAGTACTAGAAATGAATTCAAATCATATATTCTTTAGACGAGATAGCTCAGGCCTTGAGAGTGATTTTTCTGCCTTCCACACGGTATGCACCCGTCGTCCACGTCTCATTGGGATGGTGCACTTATATTCTACTTCTTTGCATTGCATGTCAACTACTCTCTCCGTTGGATAGGAGATACATCCACATGTGGTGGATAGGAAATCAATTAAATTAGAACGGAGGGAGTAACATATAGTATTATGTATTGCGTACATCCTTCCACTCTCTCATGTTGTTGTGGTCCACATGTAAACGGGTATGTTTTGAACAAAAAAAATGCAAAAGTGCTGCAACCACCTTGTTTTTTCATGTCAGTCAAATCATTGTATCATTTTATCTTCTAACTCGAAACTTGGAATTGTGATCCATTTGCACATTTGTATTTCAAGTGACGTGCATGTTCTTTCAAACAAATGGTGTATATGAAATTTTTGGGTGACTTGCCGAGTTCATCCGTTAAACAGTGAGTCACTTACGTAGTGATTTTAGCGAGATTGTGTAGTACATCTTTGTTAAGCTATTAGGACATTGAACAATTACATTTTGATGTGTGGTTTGCCAAAGTCCTTATACGCGTTCCGATCCGGTTATTGTTTTTTCCATCCCGAATCCTCTCCATTTCGGTTTCGAATACGTGATCTGATATATCCGCTTCCATATCTGCAATGGGTCATTGTACGATCCATTCCGAATCCGATCCATGAAAAAAAATGTGGTAAAGGTAACGACCAATTTCGATCCGTTTTGATCCGTTTACATCCTAATACTAATAGACCGCTCATTATAAATTTTCTATTGGCGCATTTACTTCTCTTATTCGGTAGCTTGAAGAAATTTTGAGTTCCAAGTTTCCAACAACCAGACATAACCTCAGCGGGGTTTTAATTGTATACATATTTTTATGCCCAATTGACTAATCGAAAACTTTTTTTAACAAACTAATTGAATACTTAGTGATATGCAGAAGTAATTATAAGGATCGATATACAAGTAAGAATTGGGTTCCCTAAATTGTTTGATTCTCTTAGGGATGGGGCCGGACACGCGTGGGCCTCAGCTCTGGAGTTGGATCGAGACTCGTGGTCTACCCGGCTATCTGTACGTGTACGTACATAGCATTTGATCGACCTGCACAGACGACGACACATCCCGATGGCCGCCGGCGACATAGGCATGGAATCGGGACAGAGCTCACCGTCGACAGTCGACTGGTCCAAGCTCCCGGGCGACCTCCTCGGCATGATCCGTTCGAGAGTCACTTACCCACGCGGCGGCGTGCGCTTCGCCGCCGTCTGCAGATCTTGGCGCGCCGCCCCTTATCATCGTCACCTGGCGTCGTCAGCGTCCTCGTTGCTGATCCTCTCAACC
Organism: Poa pratensis; assembly: GCA_947311845.1. Lineage (NCBI taxonomy): Eukaryota > Viridiplantae > Streptophyta > Magnoliopsida > Poales > Poaceae > Poa > Poa pratensis. The sequence continues at coordinate 76,535,578 of CAMZMU010000038.1, read as the reverse complement.
CACGTCCGGGCAAGAGAAATAAGCACCTCTACTGCCCTGAGGAAGGCAGAGTTCTGCAAGTTCCGGTCCCGAGCAGGCTGCGCAGCATGCGGTTCTGCGGAACACGCGGAACATACGACGGCGGATGGATTGCCGCGATTGCGTCGTCATCGGCCACAGTAATGATCGTCAATCTCTTCTCCGGCATTGAGGTGACACTCTCCGGGAAGCAGAGGACTGTGGCATGGCAAGCAGACGATGGAAGACTACAGTTGATCTGGAAAATAATCTTCTCTGAGATCCCTACCTCGAGCGGCTGCATCCTTGCAGCCTTGACCACCGAGCACCACAAGGTGGCGCTGTGCAGGGTTTTTTTTTTTTTTTGATTTTTCATACTTGTATTCATACGTAGAGGAAACCAGTACAAGGCCAGATACAAGCAAAGAAAAAAACAAGGAGAATACAGAGGGCAGCACAGCTGCAACACGCCGTCTTCAACCACGAAGACCTCCATCGCCGGAGACGACGGAGAAAGAAGCCGCCCAGAGCTCGCACCCATGGAGCAGAAGAGCTCCTTGCCCGAAGGCGTTGATGAGCCGCATCAATCACCAGCTCCGACGAGCTGGATCTGAAGACGGAGGTCGTCCATCGGCCGGGGCACGCCCCAAGCATCTTCTGCCCCGGATCTGGGCCTGCGCCGCACCACCTCACCGGAGGTGGCCAGATCCGCCACCAGCACGCCACACCACCACGCAGCAGCCGCCTCGCATCTCCTCCTCCGGCCTCCTGTACACTCGTCACCAGCCTGCCACCGACGCCGGAAGGAGCAGCGGCAGAACGGAGACGCACCTGCAGCTTTGGAGCGCCGTCGAGGACGACGCCATGGAGGGGAAGCCACAGAGCTGCAAAACGACGACGCCGGCCACCCCGCCTCAGCCGCGCCGCCCGAAGACCCCTTATCTACACGCCGGAGCACAGATCCGGGGATCCCCCACCCTCCCGCCGCCGTAGCGGCCGACGGAGGGAGAGGGATCCCGCGGATACGCCGGCGGCCGCCGGGAGAGCCCGAGTCGCCCCTGAGATCGCCTCTTAGCACTGTAGATGGAGAGGAGTTTCCAGAAATAGGACGAGTGAGTTGTGTGCGCTGTGCAGGGTTGGGTGTCCAGATGGAGGGTGGACGATCCACTGTGGATGTCCCCGGGAGGAGTTTGGTGATATTCTATTCCATCGTGGGGAGCTCTATGGCCTGACACATGTCGAAAAATTGTTTAAGTTTGACATCGGCGTTAACAATGACGGGGCACCGGTGGTCACCGCCGCCCACCCATTGGACGTCCAATGGCGCGGCGGTCCTATGACGAAGAACCCGTTCCACACCTACATCTTTGTTTTACATGGTAAGCTGGCGTGGCGGTGATGACGCGGTGGTTGCAAAACCACAAGCCTTTCTTCAAGTTGTTTGAACTTGATGTAACAACCAAACATGCACTCCACTATGAGTGGAAGGGGGTGCGTACCTTGGGCGATTGTGCCTTGTTCTTGGGAAAGAATGCTCCTCGCGAGTGGTACATGTGCAAGTGGGCACGACCGGTGTGGTTGAGAAAAATCACATCTACTACTCGAGCCATCGCTCTATAGCAAGTAAAGAGTACCAAGACTTCAACGAGGAAGCGTACTTGGCGAGATGAGAACATGGTGGTCATATGTACCGCCAGAAAGACCCAAAATCCGATGGCGATGGTGACGACAAGGAGCGAATCCCCTCGGTAGGATACTACAATACGGGTGGCGCAAATCCTCCGATATGGTGCTTTCCTCCCGACTTCTAGGTCATGTTGATTTAAAAGGTTTTAACTTTTGCCTGGATGATTCAAAAAGTTTACATTCAGAGATCATAGGATTGTAGTCCTTGGCTGTAATTTTTACATAGATTGTTATGTGATGGCATGCATTGTTGTTCTTGCTAGAAATTTCTTTGAAGTATGTTTTAAAGTAAACAATTTATTGTGTGTCTTGCAATCAAAAAATTTGATGCAAATACATCATGTAGAATACCTCTGTTCCATAAAATATAACATGTTTTGGTAGGCCAATTTATCCTACCAAAACATGTTACATTTTGGAACAAAGGTAATACATGACACTGCATTCCGGGTTTTTTCTTTCTTTTCCGTCGCTTTTTGAATCTTGCAATAAGTTAGCCAGCATGCAATAATTCCTTAACTGCGGTCCACACATGCAAGGTTGCTTACAGTGAGTATGGCGAACATGCATTCTTTAATTTAGCCACTCATACCATATTTCTCCACTTTTCTCTCGTTAATGCAGTACTTGTAATTACTCCATACAGTTGTAAAAAAAATGTAACTACTCCGCCGGTCTCCAAATGTAAGGTGCTATATTTGATGCCTAACTTTTAAGAACATAGGGAGTAACATGATTTTTTTCTTACTTTAATAGCTTTAAATAATCATTTGGTCTTGCCCCAAATTAGTCCAAGGACCAAAATCATCTTCTTGCCCCAAATTAGTCCAAGGACCAAATGATTATTTAAAGCTATTAAAGTAAGAAAAAAATCATGTTACTCCCTATGTTCTTCAAAGTTAGGCCTATTTTTTTGACCAATTTTTTTTAGCGAAAATCATAAACATCTGCTACATCTGTTCCGCAAATTAAGACTAGCTTACTAAAAGGCTTACATTGTGGAATAGAGTGAGTACAATATTGCATTAATGTTCTGAGATCCATCACGAAGTACATTTGCATATGATATCAATATATATGTTATTATAGTTTTTTATCTTGTTTTTCAAAAAACTTGATCAACCTTCACTTTATTTGACTTTTGAGAAAATTTATAGGTCTTACTTATAGAAACGAAGGGAGTATAAATTTTGGGATTTGATGTAGTCGAATTTTGTCCGTCCATTTCCTTTTTTTTTCTTTTTTTTTCTCAGTTTTCGTTATCTTTAATTTCCCCCTTTGTTCAAAGTCTAAACCATTTTTTCAGATTTGAATATTTTCAAATCGGAACCATTTTCTATTTTTCAAAATAGGAACCATTATTTTAAATGGTTCCGAATTTTCCAACTTTGAAATTTGTTCAAATTTGAAATTTGTTCCGATTCAAATTTTGTTCAAACTCGAATTTGGTTCCGATTCAAATTTGTTCTGATTCAAATTTTTTTCAAAATCGAATTTTGTTCCGATTCAAATTTTTGTTCCGATTCAAATTTGTTCAATTCGACGTTTTGTTCCCATTAAAAAATTGTTCCCGTTCGAATTTTGTTCTGATTTTAAAAGTTGTTCTGATTCAAAATTTGTTCAAAATAGAAATTTGTTTAAATTTGAAATTTGTTCTGATTTATAATTTGTTCCGATTCTAGGTTTTTCCACGTGTCAACGACGCTCCCCTAAATTTTCAAGTGGCCGACGTTTCAGACAAAGATAGACCGACCGCGGTGGGACGTTTGATTCTCCTCAATTCGGGTCATTGTTTATGATTTCAAATTAAGATGACGCAGGAAAGACGACGAGGATCTTTGTCTGGCCAGAAGAGAAGAAGCACACAAAGCGAGTGCAACAGTGGTATGGTTAATTCAGTTGATCCGGTACGTGCACACTTCCGGTGGCAGCATCAAATCGCCCGTTTCTCCTTCAGTTTTTCACACGCCAAGAGCGTGCGCACCAGCCACCACGGCTTGATCTGCTCCAGCCGGCCCGTTACATATGCATGGCGGGTGGCCGAGACGATTATATTGGCGGGAGCTATGGAACACACGAGGCAACGGTGAAATCCACCATGGATCTAGTCATCTAGACAAGATGAACGGCGACGCGGCGAACGGGCAGGATCTTGAACAGGCTCGCCGTGGCCAGGATCTGCCGCCGGCCGCTGGCCATGCCACTAATGGCCTCGCCGTCGGCCATCTCATACGGGAGGTAGTACATGCACACCTGTTCTGCATCTACATCAGCTGCGTAAACTAGCTGATCAGCATTCATTTTATAGCAGTTTGAGCTAATCTAAGACTGTCAATTAACGAACTGTTGATCGATCGCGTGAATGAAGCTGGTGCTGGAGGGCGTGGCGACGTTCCTGGTGGTGTTCTGGTCGTGCACGGCGGCGGTGTTGCAGGAGACCCGCCACGCGCTCACCTTCCCCACCGTGTGCCTCGTCGTCGCCCTCACCGTCGCCTTCGTGCTCGGATGGATGGGCCCCGCGCACCTCAACCCGGCCGTCACCGTAACCTTCGCCGCCTTCCTCTACTTCCCCTGGCGCAAGCTCCCGCTCTACGTCGCCGCCCAGCTCGGCGCCTCCGTGCTCGCCTGCCTCTCCGTCAACGCCGTCATGCGGACACGCGAGGAGCACTTCTACGGCACCGTGCCCATGCCGCCCGGCGCCGGCGCCAGGCTGCCGTTTATCCTCGAGCTCCTGGCCTCTGCCGTGCTCATGATCGTCATCGCCACCGTCGCCAGGAGCTCCGCCGTGCGTACACACATTTATTACATACTCTCGCCGTCTCGCCGCCACCGCGCTAAATAAACAGAATATGTATGTACATGAACGATTCAACTGATGCATGCAGAGCAAGGCGGTGGGAGGGATGGCCATCGGAGGGGCGGTCGGCACGCTGGGGCTGGTGATCGGGCCGGTGTCGGGAGGCTCGATGAACCCGGTGAGGAGCCTCGGCCCGGCCATCGTGTTCGGGAGGTACACCGACATCTGGATCTACATCGTCGCGCCCGTCGCCGGCATGCTGCTCGGCGCGCTCTTCAACAAGGCCGTCCGGCAGTCCGATGTGATCGTGGGTTTCCTCTGCGGCGCCAGGGCCGCGTCCAGCAGGGTGGTCGTCGTCGCTCGGCCCGTCGGCGGAGCACCAGGAACGAACTAGCTAGCCAGCCAGCGTACGTACATCGTCTGCACCTGGACAACGAATATGATACGACTCTTGCAAGTATCGATCAACGATGTACTCCGTACTTCACTTGTACCAACGTTCTGTTTAAAAAAATATACGACATATAAATTTTGTCTTTGAGTCAAAATTTTGTATTTTGGACCACATTTGTAGCAAAAAGTGAAAAACCTCAAGACCCACAATATCAAATCAATATTATTAATACATAGTTAAAATACACATCCATGTTATGTTTATTTAATATCGTATATGCAGATGTTTTTCAACAAATTCAAAGTTTAATTTTTTTACTTACATAAAATTACGTTGGAGCATCTCCAACAGCTTACCCATATTTGGGTTTACAACCAAAAAACTAAACAGTACTATAGCAATTTTAGTTCGATATCATGGATCCTCTAACGTAAGACTCTCTACTGCAGAGGGACGTAAATGATTTTCGTTCGTTGGTTTTGCATCCGACGACAGCAGTCCGAGTATGTTGTCGCCACGGCAGAATCGCCACGCTCATCCTCGGTGGTGTCGTCGCCGTTGAGCATGCTGGCCGCGTCCTCGAGTTGCTTTTGTAGTTGTGACTGAATAAGCAATTAAGTACTGCATATTCATGTATGGAAGTAGAACTGAACAGATTGTGAAAGAAAAATGTTCCTGTGTTTCGTCAAATGCTATGTTTAAATTAGGGTTCAAGGATTGTGCCACTAAACTGAAACAGAAGTATGCAGAAAATTATACTGAACTGGGTGCAATTGTTAACTGAACTACATGTCACCCACAACTCGATTTGAACTGAACAAAATTGCACCCAGTTCAGTATAATTTTCTGGATGGTGCATACTACAGAGGAGAAGTACAATGACTCCTTTTCTTTCTCTTGGAGGACGCGACTGGTGTGCGCAAGGGCAGCAGCAGCACAGAGGTCGAGCGCGGCGACCAGGATGACGGAGCTGCCACACAGCAAACTTCCAAGGCACTATGGCGGGCACTGCTTCGGCGGCGACCATTTCCGTGTGTTTGCTTCGGACTGGTGCCGTCGGATGCAAAACGTCCCTCTGTTGTAGAGAGGTTTACGTCAGAGGATCTCGTTCCGAAATCATGCTCCAAGAGCAAACCCAACTGCCTACATATACCTGTATTTTTTATTTGTGGCCCGTAATTCACTCCCTACCCACATATGAGCCTGCAAAGGCCAAAGACTCATATAAAAAAACCAGTGTGGGAGATGCTATTCCATTGCCTTGGAAAAATGAGTGAGATTTAAGAGATACCTTATCCAAGTTAACAGAAAAAGGACCATCGATTTTTTGGTTATTTTAGCCCTTAATTTTTCTTGCATTAAACATAAAAACCCACTTTATAGCTACTGAAGGGTGGCACTAGGCCACTAGGCACACGATTCCAAGGTTACCTCTACCAGTGAGCTTTTTTTATGAGAAAAGACACCCAAATGAATCTTATATCTCGACATAAAACTGATAGTAAAAATAAAAATATGCCAAAAATCATACTAGTTGTCTTCCTTCTATGATTGTCCGACGGTTGCTAGAGCTTCAAACATGCACTGTACAAACAGCAAAAGACAAGCACTCCTGGAAACACTCTTGCCAACCAAGGTATTGAAGATCGCAATAGCCACTCGTCGCGAACATGAAAATAAAATAACTGACAAATGAAGGCTAGGAACATATCCCAAACATCACAGACTTGCAATCCTTCGCCACCTCAGAGGGTTGACGAAACTGAACCTTGCCGCATACCAAAAGGAACAAAGAAATTTAAGGACAAACGAATTTTCAAGATGCAAAGAAATTCAACAAATCTACAGCACCTATCCTCGCTGACCCTTCTCCGGCGGCATAAACATTCACGAGGTAGGGAGAGGCTGGAGAGATCTTATTTCAGTGTGCCATCGTCGCCACTACCTCGTCGATTCGGCTACAGAGATCAAAACTAAACTCTAACTTTAGCAACCTTTCAACAGCGTCGAGCGCTGATCCAGGGCCCCACCCCTTCTGCCGCCAGAGCTGCAAACATGGGAGGCAGGGACCCATCGTCACGAACCAAAACGGCGGAGACGCGGTGGTGGTGGCCGGGGTTGAACTCTACGTTGCCGCCTCTTCTATTTCTTTTCTTTCTGCGTGTTTTCTTCCTGTGAGCTCTACTGTACTCCCATTAGTCCATCCTCTAAGACTAACCAATTCATGGTTTATGAACTGTGTTGCGCTAAATTTATTTAAAAATAGCCATCAAAGTTGACATGTCATAGAAACACTAAGGAAATGCAAAAGCGGATGGAAGAAACGAGATTATGATGCTCCACAAAAGTATCAATGCATCCAAAGACCGTTGGGATTTCTCGTGACCCTTCCAACTTCCAGTTAACGTCCTGACGGTCTTCTCCTTACCTCTTTGTCATTGTAGCTTCGTCACTCGTCAGCCACCGGCGCCAAGGTCACATCGTTCCTCTTCCTCTCCATTTTCTCTTCTTGCTCCTGGAAGTGGCGCAAAAGTGATCGCTACCCAAGATTTCCGACAAAATTTTCATAGAAGGATTTCATTTTTTTTGAAACGGAGAAGGATTATCGATTACGTACAAGGTTTTCTTGTGTGACGAGGTATTCGTTAGGTATTTTCTTTTAGCAGCACACAAAGCTAGTGCAATAGTAGGATGCTAATTCAGTTTTTGACATGCCAAGATCGTGAACTCACTTGCTCTGCTCCAACCCACTACATATTCAAAGCTAGGCTACTGGCAAGAGAACTTGAACACACATGACAGGAGATCAGCTCTAGCTCTTGATCCAACGAAGCCACGATCGACATGGTTCTCGACAAGACGACCACGGCGGTCGGTGGCGCCGCCCACGCCGCCACCAGAGCCTTCTTCTACATTCGCCTTACCATATTCAGGGTATACTGAACGAGCTCAACACGCGGCGGTGTTTCTGAACGAGCGGTGGGGCAGCTCATCGGGCCGGTGCCCGCACGGCTGATGCTGGGGTCGGTCATCCTGCTCAGGGCGCTCTTGGCTTAGATTTGAGAGGCGGGTACATGGATCCTTTCTTTTCGCTCCCGGCCGATCGAGCTGATTCGATCCAAGCCGGTCCAAAAAGCTTGCATGAGTGCTACTGAATTTACTGAAGAGATGTTGCGAGCAAGTTTACCAGTAAGCTCAAAATTTTACTCGTAGAGTGTGTATAACTTTAGTGAATCTATCAGCGAGAGCTGTTTTTTCTGCGTCTCATATGGAGTGACTTGGAGATGAGAATGGTTAATTGGTTAGATGCATAGATGTGACTGAGACTTACGATATTTTTCAGCCAACATATAACTGTACGACAAATAGAGAGACTTTACTGTTTTATTTGGCAATTCAAGCACTTCTTCTGTTTTGTCGAAAATAAACCAAAAAAGTTACTAGTCCATCTATTACTCAAAATAGCGCTAGGATTACGACAGGGGAGGAGAACAGACAAATTTGAGGTAAGGCAGACAAATTCTATATTTGTGAAGTCCGGTGAATTTAACAACCATACAAATGAGACTTAACCTAGAGCCTCTTACGAGAAATGTTGTCCCGTGAGCAATCGCTTTTGGCGTACGTGAGGGTGGGAACACTAGATCTGTGTTGTGGCGGTTTAGTTAGGAGTTAGGTTTTGGTCAACCGTTGGCATCAGTGGCGGCGACGCTGATGTTGTACGGATTAAGAATTAGATTTCCCCACTCCTGACCACCATGTTGGTGCCACTGCGAATGGCGGGAAATAGTCTGATCGCTCGCTTCTAGAGTGGCGGATCTAGTTTACATTTGTGTTTTGTAGATACTCTTCGTCTCTCGGTCTGATGGTTTCTCCCTTCGACCGGCGAGGTTTGGATTCGTCATGACGCTAGTGAGGTTAGGTTTCTCGAGATTTGTACGTATGGTCATATCTGGGGTGGTCGTCCATCCTTCCTTGTCGATGTCTTCTCCCGTATGAGCACTATTGTCGGTGTCGTCTAGCTCTAACCACGGCTTCCCGATTGCCACATCAACAATGTTTTCCTACCTATGATGTGGTTCAGACCACCAGAGGCAGCATCTAATTCGATCAGGGTGCGCGGCCCACGAGTGCATGGGCAACACGATGTCAACTTTTTCAAGCTTTTATGTGTAACTAGCAGGGTGGCCCTCGCAAATGCGAGGGCATCATCTCTAATTGATTGAAAGTGTTCAAAAAATAAAAATATGGTTTGACTGATACATTATTTTCAATTATTATGACAATAAACAAAATTGCTCAACAACTACCGTAAACGTTTGGGTAAGCAGTCACTTATGCGAGTAACATCTTTGGCAATCTGAATTTCGTGGTGATTATAATGCCATATGTTGAAACATCCATGTAACATGATATTGGATCCGTATGATAGGTTAGTTATCTTTGATTCAAAAATTGTGGAACTAAGATAAATTTGTTTATCCTCCTTGATAGGCCACACTAAATATCGAGAATTATCTTTTTTTGAGGTTTCTTCCTCCTATGTACTCACTCCATGTCACAATGTGCAACACTTTACTAACATGTACATGGTGAAACTTCCTATATTATTTTTATATGAATATGTTGCTATAAGGATAAATTATTTTGTTCTAAGCTTATTTGGTAACATGTTTATACATCAATAGTCGAAGCTAGAGAAAGACGACTCTAAATTTCAATCTTTAAGTTAGTCTGGTCTTCATTCAATGGTTCTACACACCCAAAAACATGTATTTCCGTGTTATGTAAAATGACTATGTGGCTTAGATAGGATAGTTCAAGACTATTAATCAGTCGTCAATGTTCTTGTGCAACTGAAATGATATGTGCTCTTATGTTGATTTTCTTACATGAGACAAAGATGCATACAATAGCTCAAATATGTCTACCGTGCAAATAAAGCAATATATGTGAAGATAATTCATAAGAATTAAGTGTGAGCTTCTCCCGCCGATGGTGTGACTAATGTTGTGACTTGATTAATATTAAAATTCCACGACTTTGAGTTTAGACTTCCACATGCCTTTTTTGAGATTGTTGGTCTCATGAAGGTCGAATAGATCTGTCATTTATGTTTACTCAATAATAGAAGCAATATACATCGTGTTTCTAATGTGGTGACTTAATTCATTAATTTTAAAAATCCACGATTCCAAACTTGTGCAGACATTTTGTGAGTACTGTGTTATGAAATAGTCAAATAAAATTGTCATTTATCTATACTCAAACAACTATAACCTTAAAATGTTTTTTCATGGTATACGGACTTTATTATAAATATTTTTATTTATTGCTACATGTTCCGTCAAACTTTATAAAAAAACTCCTAACCTTTCGTACTGTGCATGTATTCCAGCCAAGTTACGTACTGCATGCTAATGGAAAATCGTAGCATGTGGACCATATGACCTATTTTCCATAATGACACGTTTATATTTCTAGTAAAATAAGAAGAGAGGACTTGCATGGACATGCTATTCAAAATCCATCGGATGGATCCACAGGATAGATTTTTTGAGATGAGACATACGTCTCTTGACATCACCTTCCGACAGTCTTTTTGGACCGAAGGGCGTATCAGTTTGGAACTCATCTTTCTCGCCGAGCCAGCAGCAGGCAACTCATCGTGATGTCATCCATGCAATTTAACGAATCATACGGCAACTTGCATGCATGTATACGTGCTAGAGTTGCATTGGAAGTGCGTAATCAATTGGTGCATCTATATTGGATTACTACTTGTATTCACGTGAGCTCTATTATTTGTAGTTGCACGTGACTTGGTTTTTCACGAATCGATCAACGATCAATGCCACCCAGCAGTTCGTGTCGCGATTGGTTTCGTTAGGCCAGCTGGCTCGGACGGCCGGAACGTGCTCGACCGGCTTATATAGTTAGTTAGTTTGTACGTGTCAGCGTTCAACTTAATTGTACATGTACATAAAGTTTTAAATCTTTCGTCCAATCCTAGCCCTTTGTTTCAGATCTAACCACTATAATTAATCTAGATGATGTGGATTAACGTGGTGGCTCTATTAGCTAACTTATTTTGTTTTTAGTATATAATAGATTTTCTTTTCTCTCAAGGTTGGTCCTGTCACGAATGTTGTCTTTAAAAATGGCCTTCGGGGTCTTTGAATCGTACAAGGGCATCCTTTTAGAGATGGCTTACAGGACCGAGGTTTTCCGTGCACGAGTGCATCGGCCCATTCGTCGGAAGCCCTGTTCGCAAATGGCGGCAGGCCAGGCCAAAAAGACCACACGAACTCGACACAAAGACCTCAAACCCAGCAGTCCTTCACCATCTCCCCATTTTCAACCCGAATCGCCCCCTCTCCCGTTAAACCCTAACCCTTCCTCGGCGGCGCCATGACGCTCCTCGCCGCCATCACCAACCCGACCCCAGCCACCACCGCCGCCCACCTCGTCCTCACCCCCGCAGCAGCATCACCTCCCCCAACCACCTCCGCGCTCCCCACCGCGATCCCGCCCGCCGTCTGGTCCCTCTCGCCCGCCAACCCGGCCCTCGCCGCCGCCGCCTCCTCCCTCGCCGCCTCCCTGTCCGCCGACGCCCTCACCGCCCCCCGCTTCCGCGCCCTTCTCGCCTCCTTCCTCGCCGCCCTCTCCCAGTCCCTCTCCCTCCCGCCCCCTTCCCCCAAGCTCCCCCTCGCGGTCCGCGCCGCCGCCCCCTACCTCCCCTCCACGCTCGCCTCCCTCGTCGCCTCCGCGGCGGCCCGCCTTGCGGAGCACGACGTCGTCCTCGCCCTCGCAGACTCCCGCGCCATCCCACACCCGCAGCCGGACCTCCTCTCCTCCCTCGCCGACGCCGGCCGCCCTGACCTCGTCTGCGCGGTGCTCCGCCAGGCCGCCGACCTCCGCTCCGCCGAGCTCGTCGCCGCGCTCCGCTGCTTCCTCTCCCCGGCCTCCGATGCCGCCTACGACGCCATGGTGGCCGTCAAGGGCCGGTGGAAGGACGCCGCGGTCCTCGCCGTCAACAAGTGCAAGGACAAGGACGCGGGGAAAAAGGAGAGTGCCGTCGCGCGGCGGGCGGCGCTGCTGCTCATGATGGGCCACGACGGGTTCACCTCCCCGGATGTGTGCCTGCACTACCTGTTCGCGTCGAGGACCGTGGACTCCATGGTCCTCGCCGCGGCCGTGTCTGAGCTGGACGGTGACGAGGTGGCAGGCCTGATGAGGTACCTCGCCAAGTGGGTCGGGAAGTACTGGAGGTTCCCGGAGGCGCGGCCTTGCCCGGAAGCAGAGGGAATGCCAGGGTTGGAGCATTGCGAGAGCGTGCCGTCGATTGGGGCGGTGACCAGGGCGATGGGGCTGGTGCTGGACCAGCATTTCTCCCACCTTGTGCTGAATGTGGAGCTGCGGAAGGACTTGTGTGCCGCCGAGGTGATGGTGAAGGACCTGGCTGTCGAGGCCGAGTCTTCCGGTCCAATCCTGGACTTGCTGCACCGTATGCAGCAAGAAGTGTGAGAGATTCAGGTGTTTGTTTACTTTTGGTAGTTCTGATACTGGTGTCTGAAAATTTTGCTTGAGTAAGGATGAGTTATGTCCACTGGAAAATTGTTGCCATATTGCTTAATTGTGGTGTTTCTTCTGTTGGCATTTTACATGATGTATTACTATCAGTTAAACGAATGTGTAAAGGCAATATTCCTCATATCCAAATCCAAATATGTCTTGTAACAGTTAGCCTTTGATGAATACAACTCTTAGCCTAAGTTGTCTAAATAATACATTGCACACCTATGTCCTTGTACCACTTTGGTTGAATCAATTTTATTTCACTTTGATGATACATCTAAGGTGGTCAAGCTTAACCAAATGAGAAGCTTCATCGAACCGTTTCTCAAGATTTGTGCACTGCACGAGAGTGAGATTAATTTGTAATGCAGTTATATCTCAAAATGTAAGGTGCTATATTTGATGCCTGAGGTTGGATGTAAATTTTGCGTAGAATATTTTATTAATGGTTACAAAATCACAATCATGCCGGAACTAATTTTGAATATTAATCTATAGTATTGTTTGAAAATAAGATTCATACTATTGGAATAATTGTTTCTCACAGTATGAATTGGAGCCGTCAAAATACTATAATTATTTTGGAACAGAGTTAATAAGTGCATGATATGTTGTGTTTACAAGCAAAGTTTAGTATTAACGGAGCGAGCAAACGCATCACTAGGGTATTTTCTTCATGTTTGTTATTATTTAATAATTTAGACCATTAGAGATTCAATCGATTCTTGCCGAGGTACAGATAGTGGCACCTATAGAGGTGATAATTAACCAAGATGGAGGCGGCAATACCGCAGAGCAGCATCGTCGACCGAGGAAAGAGTTGAGGGCTTGTGGTTATGTTAGCTCAGATAGCATCGATTGGTCGGGTAAGAGAGCATATCGACAAGATGATGAACGTTATTGGGATGTTTCTTGTAAAGGAGATGACAAAGATGGAAGGGACAGAGGGAAGCTTGCAGGGGTTGAGGAGCGCACTGGGTGAGGAAAAGTTAGGCCTATGTGACGAAAAGAAGATGATTTTGGTCCTTGGACTAATTTGGGGCAAGACCAAATGATTATTGAAAGATATTAAATTAAGAAAAAAAACATGTTACTCCCTATGTTCTTAAAAGTTAGGCCTATTTTTTCGAAATTCAAATTTCTTAAAATTTGACCAAGTTTTTTTTAGCAAAAATCATAAACATCTGCTACATCTGTTCCGCAAATTAAGCCTAGCTTACTAAAAAGGCTTACATTGTGGAACAGAGTGAGTACAATATTGCATTAATGTTCTGAGATCCATCACGAAGTACATTTGCATATGATATCAATATATATGTTATTATAGTGTTTGATCTTGTTTTTCAAAAAACTTGATCAAACTTCACTTTATTTGACTTTTGAGAAAATTTATAGGTCTTACTTATAGAAACGAAGGGAGTATAAATTTTGGGATTTGATGTAGTCGAATTTTTGTCCGTCCATTTCCTTTTTTCTCTGTTTTTTTTCTCAGTTTTCGTTATCTTTAATTTCCCCCTTTTTTCAAAGTCTAAACCATTTTTTCAGATTTGAATATTTTCAAAATCGGAACCATTTTCTATTTTTCAAAATAGGAACCATTTTTTTAAATGGTTCCGAATTTTCCGATTTTGAAATTTGTTCAAATTCGAAATTTGTTCCGATTTAAATTTTGTTCAAACTCAAATTTGGTTCCGATTCGAATTTGTTCTGATTCAATTTTTTTCAAAATCGAATTTTGTTCCGATTCAAATTTTTGTTCCGATTCAAATTTGTTCAATTCGACTTTTTGTTCCCATTCAAAAATTGTTCCCGTTCGAATTTTGTTTTGATTTTAAAAGTTGTTTTGATTCAAAATTTGTTCAAAATTGAAATTTGTTTAAATTTGAAATTTGTTCTGATTTATAATTTGTTCGGATTCTAGGTTTTTCCACGTGTCAACAAATGATTGGCCTAAAAGTTCGACTGAGCCCGAAATCGAAATCAGTCGACTGACCAATAGACGCTCCCCTAAATTTTCTAGTGGCCGTCGTTTCAGACAAAGATAGACCGACCGCGGTGGGACGTTTGATTCTCCTCAATTCGGGTCATTGTTTCTGGTTTCAAATTAAGATGACGCAGGAAAGACGACGAGGATCTTTGTCTGGCCAGAAGAAGCACACAAAGCGAGTGCAACAGTGGTATGGTTAATTCAGTTGATCCGGTACGCGCACACTTCCGGTGGCAGCATCAAATCGCCCGTTTCTCCTTCAGTTTTTCACACGCCAAGATCCTGCGCACCAGCCACGGCTTGATCTGCTCCAGCCGGCCCGTTACATATGCATGGCGGGTGGCCGAGACGATTATATTGGCGGGAGCTATGGAACACACGAGGCAACGGTGAAATCCACCATGGATCTTGACAAGATGAACGGCGACGCGGCGAACGGGCAGGATCTTGAACAGGCTCGCCGTGGCCAGGATCTGCCGCCGGCCGCCGGCCATGCCACTAATGGCCTCGCCGTCGGCCATCTCATACGGGAGGTAGTACATGCACACCTGTTCTGCATCTACATCAGCTGCATAAACTAGCTGATCAGCATTCATTTTATAGCAGTTTGAGCTAATCTAAGACTGTCAATTAACGAACTGTTGATCGATCGCGTGAATGAAGCTGGTGCTGGAGGGCGTGGCGACGTTCCTGGTGGTGTTCTGGTCGTGCACGGCGGCGGTGTTGCAGGAGACCCGCCACGCGCTCACCTTCCCCACCGTGTGCCTCGTCGTCGCCCTCACCGTCACCTTCGTGCTCGGATGGATGGGCCCCGCGCACCTCAACCCGGCCGTCACCGTAACCTTCGCCGCCTTCCGCTACTTCCCCTGGCGCAAGCTCCCGCTCTACGTCGCCGCCCAGCTCGGCGCCTCCGTGCTCGCCTGCCTCTCCGTCAACGCCGTCATGCGGACACGCGAGGAGCACTTCTACGGCACCGTGCCCATGCCGCCCGGCGCCGGCGCCAGGCTGCCGTTTATCCTCGAGCTCCTGGCCTCTGCCGTGCTCATGATCGTCATCGCCACCGTCGCCAGGAGCTCCGCCGTGCGTGCACACATTTATTACATACTCTCGCCGTCTCGCCGCCACCGCGCTAACTAAACAGAATATGTATGTACATGAACGATTCAACTGATGCATGCAGAGCAAGGCGGTGGGAGGGATGGCCATCGGAGGGGCGGTCGGCACGCTGGGGCTGGTGATCGGGCCGGTGTCAGGAGGCTCGATGAACCCGGTGAGGAGCCTCGGCCCGGCCATCGTGTTCGGGAGGTACGAGCATCTGAAGGCCACTCGCCTTTGATAGGCCCCTTGGAAGAATTTTCATGTCAGAGTTGCCTGACAAGTCTAGTATTTCCATGTTTGTCTTGTCTATAAATGAGTCATCAACATCAGCTGATGTCTCCCATGGACAGGTTGGTTTGATTACGCGGAGCCTTTGGAGGTTAGGCAGCCGCCCTTGTAGGTCAGCGGTGTACCGCCAGCCCCTAACTCCCTCTATATATAGCTCCCTGATATTTGTCATGAGGTCCATCTTTTCTTGAGATAAGATTTCATTCCAATCTGTATGGCGCAGGTCCAGCACCCACAAGTTATACAAGCATAGCCACCCTGTATGATCATCTCCTTCAATTGTTTTGTCATCTGTACAATGGACCAACCCAAGAAATCTTAGGCTATGGCACTTCATAAAGGGAGGTGATGCAAAACCGAAGGCACACCCACAGAGAATTAGCACACCAAGCTTGCTAGAGTGTTGAAACAATCCATCTCGTAAAGTTGATACATCATTGGATGTTTTAAATGCCAAGAAGAAAGATGATACCGTCGCAGGTATAGTTTGCATGCCATGTAGTTCTGTGTTCCTTGATGTGACTGAAATCCAACGATATAGGCCTTCTTTATAGACATCATCATCTTTGATTGCCAGAAAAGGAGTCTCCAAATGTTTCATGAACCTTTTAAGAAATTCATCAAGTAAAGAAGCATCACACATCCAGTTTACCTCTCGATGAATTGCATTGGTAATATCCCGAGCTATGTTCCCTTGGATAATACCATCACATATCCAATAGTTGGATGCATGACCTGCCCAATCGAATTTGTTGGTTGTGTGGAAATTATAATGCAGGAATAACTCGTAGAGGCAACATTCCGCGACCATTGTGGGGTTGATGTCCAACATACATGGATTGTGGTCCAATATGGTATTAGCTTCTTCAAGTAGTATTGCTTCAAACTGTGCATTTGTTAATCGTTCAATTCCAGGCAAGTAAATGACAAAATGGGTGTATCTTAGCTTGCTTTCCACCTCAGAAATGTCATCATTTATGGCCAGAGACCTTTTCTTGAAGGTCCATATCATGATATTGTTTCGAAACTCTGTAAAATGAGGAATACCGAAGATTGTTACGTCAACTTCATCATCAGTTCCATTAAGAAAAATCATCATAAATCGTGTACTCATTAAGGTGTTGTCAATCACTGCAGCAACACTTTGTATCACATCTCTAGAGCCTTGGCTGACTCCATTAAAGTCATCCTCCTCATCCTGCTTGTCTAAGATGTCAATTACTGAGCTATCAAGTTTCAATTCCTCTGCAATTGACCTCTGCATAGCTCTTCTACTTATCCACTCTGAACAATCAATATAAAGTATTCTATCAAAGCATAGTTGCGGAGTTTTTCTCATAGATGGAAGCACTGCTGCGATGGATCTAAGAACAGGGGATGCTCCGAATCCATTCCAACCATGTAAATATATGACCTTCAGGTCGGCCCTCTGTTGAAGTTCCTCTAGTATACTCTCTCTGGCGGTATCAACATCTTGAGAGTAAATGCCAAACTGAAACAAAAGACATAAATAAGTTTGAACACTTTTGATCTGAAGCACTAGTTTAACATATACCAACAGTGCATCTCTGGACAAGTGCATTGTTGTTTGAAACCTCATTCAAATTACACCTGCCGTTTAAAATAGTTTCCGTGATTGATACTGCTACTTTACCTCGTAAGGTTTCCTAGAGGCTTCAGTGTTTTATTTTGTGATCTTTCCGTACACGCCTATGAGTTCATTTTTTTGTACGTACTTGATCATGCTAGCATTAAAGATAGTACAGTAGTCTCCAAAAGGCTCTAGGTTCATGAGGGCTACTTCGATTTGTTCTGTTTTCTCCTAGTTTTGTTCGTGTTGGCAAATTAATAAATGAACTGAGTTTGCTATGCTATTGCTTTTTGAGACGGTTTGTTGTTTCAGGCAACTGAGAAGTAATTATTTCTAAATCCACAATAAAAAACATCCAATCTAAACATAACGATTTGTGCAGGTACATAGGGATGAGAAGATCTCATTGGATGGCTACGACTGAGAAATAGCCGCTCTCATTCTCAAGTTAATACTTTCTGTTTATTTCTGCAACGATGTACAAATCTGAAAAACGTAGGACAAGCATAAACTCTAAAAGCTGTCGTATCATGAATAGAGGCACGATTCAGGCTCAACGTAAGGAAAATGGCACATAAAAAACCGGTGCATTTAGTCCCCTAAACTATCCAAAACCTGGCAAAAGACCCTCTTACTCCATCTTATGCTGTTTTGCCTGCCGGAGTAAATGTCAATGGCAAAAGACCCCCCTTACTCCATCTTAAGTGCAGGAAGGCTACCTCCCGCCATGTGCCCTTCTGCATCTGGTAGACGCCCCAATCCACCTCCACGCTGCCCCAGGCCACCGCCACCTGATCCTCAGCGCCGTGCCGAAAGTTGCAGAGATTCATCCGGCACCGCTACCACATTCTCCCTAAACTTCCACAGCCCTCGTACCGTTGCCTGGACCTCTGCATGTTGGACAAGGGCGGTCACCGTCAACTACCATGGATGTCGTGTCCTTCTCCGGATCCAGCGCATTGGGCTCAAATGTCCCACGCACTCCTTCCCGACGTCCCACTCCCACACCACGAAAGTTGTCCCGAAGGGGTTGTGAGAGAGTGAGAGGAAGGAAGGGGGGCAGTGAGAATGGTTCGCCACTCTTTTATCATTGTCTAGATCCCTTTAAATAGTGATATGCACAACCTACAAAGTCAACTAAGCTGTCACATCCGACTTGCTGTGATAGAACTATGATGGCATTGACTCACCATCACTGTTCACTGACTCACTTCATTTTGAATGACTCCACTAACTAAGAACCACTGTAGATGAGGCCTAACACGTCCTATCTACCTACTTTGTATGAACTGCCAGGGAGCCGACTCGCACGACGACCCACAAACTCACACGACTCGGGACATCCTCCGAGTCGGCACACTTGTCAACTCTCCACGAGTCGACCTGGAATACAAGCCTATTTCCAACAACGAACTTTGTCTGACCGGCTGCGGCGCACTTTTGTCGGCATCTTGCATCTGCACTGTGGCGACATGGCCACCCGGCCCAGCCCTCTTGCTCCCTTCCTCTCCTCCTGGAAGCTAGCATCTTGAGCAAGAATGCATGGATCCATTGCACCCATGCCTAGCCCGATAGGTTCGCTTCCGCCCGCAGAAACACACGGCCAGCACTTTGTTGAGTGCTGAATCAATCCGGTGTTGATTGTTTGTAGCTGTAAGCAGTGCTCTATACCTGTTCGTTCATATGCCGCCGTAGACAAGAGATGGAGAACGGATCGGGGATGGGGACGAATGTCCACGTGTGCAAAACCACCAGGAAAAAACAGCTTATGATAAGGATAGCTAGGGGGCTCGTTTGTTTTTTTCAAACATTTGTGTGTGTGTGGGTGGGGGGGGGGGGGGGGGGGGGTTGGTATACGTTCTTCTTTCTAAGAAAAATGGCACACAACAACCACAACAGAGGTCTAACACATTTAGTACTAGCGATAAGTTCGATGGCATTCTTATTAAACGACTACTTTGTTGACATTCTCTGAACACAGTAACTGTTTGATTACATTTTTCGAATTTCCTCTTTAAAAAGTGTATTTAATTAAACAAACATGCATGTACTAAATTGTGAATTTATAATGCGCAAGAGTATTACGTACTTTCCCCTTGAGAATACTCATGATGACCTTCTCCGTCGAAGATCAGTTGCAAATTCGATTAATCTAACCCATCAGCTCGAGATCTCGGCACCACCTGCAAAACACAAAACAAGAACAAACGATAACATGTTACACCTGTCCTTCACCATTGTTGACCGGGGAGAATTAGTTTCATGACTACATGACAAACTCTTTTCGGTGGAATAGTTAGAGCCTTAGAGGGCAGAATGCAATTAGTTGTTAGTACTATGTACGCACCTCAACAGACAGAAGACAGGAGCAGCTCGAGAGAGAACAAATCTGTTTTCTTCAGACCGCTAATGCACCCCTAAATCAGAGCAGGAGTATGAAGCCCAGGATATTTCAGATCCTCTGCAACTCTAACTAGGGTTCGTTGCTCTATTGTCTCCATATATACTCTGCCGGAAAAGGAGTGAAGGGGCCATGTTTCTCTTTGCCAAAGCATGAAGCAAAATATATATGCTTCTTTGGCCGGCTTTGCTTTTTCTAAAGATTGTTTAGATGCTCCTGCAGAGGCCATGCTGGTTTACAAAGTGCAGCAATCCCTTCTCCTTTGTTCAAAGTATAGCAACCCGGACGATCGACGAGGGCAGACAAAGTAGCTGGAGATCGGGCTCCATCAAGCGAGATAGAGATGCGGCAGCGCCGAGTAGTTTGGTTGGAGGCCCGGCTCGATGTCCCGTAACTTCTTCCCTTTTGAACCATGCAGGAGCGCTGCATGTATATATATTAGAAAGAAGGAAAGGCCTTAAGGCCAAAAAGTACAGAGCTGCCACGGTGGGCAAAAGCAAGGAGAAATACAACCACGACCCGACCCTAAAAGGCAGAAAAACAGAGCGTAAATTCCCTAAAACACAGCGTCTCTGAAATACAAAAAACTACTACTACCCGGCCATCCTCTGCTCCATTTCCCTGCAGGCCAAAACAGAGCAGAACTGAACCTCTACTAACCATCCGAGAGGGTAAGACGACCGGAGCTGGCAAGGCACCATAATTTTGCTTCACTCTTGATCTGCTCAACGACAAGATTTAAAGGCTTGGCAATTTTCTCAAAAATTCTATTGTTTCTTTCTCTCCAGATCGACCAAGTAGTCAAAATTATCAGTGAATCAGCTCTTCTTCTTTTCTTCCCTGACAGAGTACCTCTGATCTCTTGCCACCATTCCTTTAGAGTAGAGTCATGTGACGGCGATGGATCTTGTAAATTTGCCCAGCTAAGCACCCTACTCCAAATGTTCTTGATAATTGCACATCCCAAGAATAGGTGTTGCGAATCTTCCTTAGTGGTATTGCAAAAGGAGCAGAAATCATTGTGAGGCAGACCTCTTTTCGCCAACCTATCAGCTGTCCAAACCCTGTCTCTAATGAACAGCCACATAGAAAGTTTGCAACGCAAAGGAGCCCATGAATCCCAAATTGCTGGCGCCAAATCACAAAGAGTTTTGGTTTTGAAATGAGCTTGGTAAACTGATCTTGTTGTGAAAATTCCTTTTGCTTCCCACGACCACGACCACTTGTCTTCCTGCTGCGGCATAACCTGAATCATATTACATTCCTCCCAGATATCAAGCACTTCCATGAAAATATCAATTGAAATTGTTTTCTTTATGTCTTCAATCCAGGCCCCTTGGTATAGAGCCTGCGCCACCGTTCTTCTAGCTTTAGTTTCTGGGTTAATTAAGGCAAACACTCGTGGAGCGATTTCCTCGATTGTTTTCCGTTGACCCATTTGTCAGTCCAAAAGAAAGTTCTTTCTCCATTACCAAGCACCACTCTGGCTGCCGAGTTAAAAATGCTTCTAACTTTATCATCAACAGGAGTAGCTAGATCACACCACGGCTTCTTTGGTTCTGCTCTTAGGTTCCATGCCCATCGAGTATTGAAAGCTGTGTTCATTACCTCTAGGTTTAGTACTCCCAGCCCCCCAACAGGTTTTGGATGACATACCGTCTGCCAATTCACTAGGCATTTGCCTCCTTCCACGACTTCAGTGCCTTTCCATAAGAATGCCCTCCTAATTTTGTTGATGGCTTTGAAAACCCACGGCGGTGGATCCAAAGACATTAGGTGAAATATAGCTATTGCGCTCAACACGGATTGGACCAGGATGAGCCTCCCTCCATGCGTTAGCATGTGTGTCTTCCAAGCAGCGAGCCGACTTCTTATTTTATCTATCAAGGCTCGGAAGAATTCTTTCTTTGCCTTTTTGACATGTAGAGGGAGACCTAGATAAGTAATTGGTAAGGGTGCGACCTGGCAGCATAAAATATCACTGATTTGCTGTAGCACTTGGTCGTCACAGAGTAAAGCCGTAACAGAGCTTTTGTGCAAATTGCATTGTAAGCCAGAGGCTTGTCCAAACAAGTCCAGCAGCAGCTTGATTGCGACAGCATCCGAAGGACAGGCTCTGGAGAATAAAATTACATCATCGGCATAAATCGACAAGCGTTGGGGGACAACTTGGTGATTTGGAAACCTCGACAGAATTTGAGATTCCTCCGCCTTTTCAAAGAGCAGACTCAAGGCATCCATAACCAGGGTAAAGAGCATCGGAGAAAGAGCATCTCCTTGCCTCAGCCCTCTGGCATGCCAAATGTTAGGGCTCGGCGCTCCATTGAGGAGAATACTAGATGATGCAGTTGATAAAATCAGGGAAATCCACGCCCTCCATCTCTGCCCAAAACCCTTTCTTTGAAGAATTTCCAAAAGAAACTGCCAGGCCACAGTATCAAAAGCTTTGGCAATGTCAAGTTTGAGGAGTACACTTGGGCATTTTTTCTTTTTCAAGTATTTGGCTGATTCCCTAACCAGTTTAAAGTTGTCGTGTATCGAGCGACCTTTCATAAACGCCCCTTGGTTCTGACCCACAAGTTGAGGGAGAACCCAGCTTAATCTATTAGCAAGAACTTTGGAGAATACCTTGGCAAGGCTGTGAACTAGGCTGATTGGCCTAAAATCCGCTGGTTCACAAGCACCCGGTTTTTTTGGGAGAAGAACCATGTATGCACTGTTAATTCTTTCAATGGCGCGACCATCCAAGTTGTAAAATGCAGCAAAACATGCAACCAAATCGTCCTTGATTATGTTCCAGCATTTTTGATAGAACGCAATAATGAAACCATCCGGTCCCGGGGCTTTTTCATTGGGCATCTCTTTTATTGCACTCCAGATTTCCTCCTCGCTGAAATTATTTTCGAGATCCTGCAGATCAGCTTGTTGCATACCGATGAAATCAAGGTCAAGGCTCGAGTGTCTCATAGCTGGCTTGCCAAACCGATTTTTGAAGTGATCACAAAGTAAATTCTCAATGTCGTCATGGTTTGAGACAAAGAGATTTCCTTCCCGGAGAGATCCAATGAAGTTTTTTCTTCTTCTATGGCTTGCTTGTGTATGGAAAAAACTTGTGTTAGCATCTCCCTCGCTGAGCCAATTAATTCTTGACCTTTGTCTTGCCATGGTACGTTCAACCGCACATAAACCCAACAGCTTCGTTTTTAGCTCTCTTCTGAACCATCTTTCCCTAAAAGACAGGGTTCTAACCTCCTCAGCTTGATCGAACAAGGCGATCAGGGTATTAGCCCAGACAATCTGCTGCTTGATGTCCCCAAAAACCTTTGCACTCCAGCTCTGTAAAGCTCGGGCTGTTCTATTTAATTTGTGATTGAATTTAGCAATCGGGTTGTGTGGTTCCTTGGGATCATTGCTTTTCCACGCGTTCTCGACTACTTGTTGGAATCCTTCCCGTTTGATCCAATGAGCCTCAAATCTGAAGCGAGTGCATCTGTACGTGTTGGAAACCGTTGTTAGTACGAGCGGGCAGTGGTCAGATGCAGCAGACGAAATACCTTGAAGAAAACAACCCGGGAAGCACGAGTGCCACTCGACTGAACCGAGCACGCGATCAATCCTCGTAAGAGTGGGATTTTGCTGATCATTTGTCCAGGTGAAAGCACGACCGTTCAACGCAATGTCGTTTAAAGCGAGATCATCAACAACCCTCCAGAATTTACCCATCATTCTCCTGTTAAGGATCCTGTTATTTTTATCTTTCTGATCTCTTCCAAGAAACGTATCTTATCCGGTTCCTCCTGTGGGCCGTAAACCGACGTGACCCAGAAGGTTGAAGATGAATCGGGGGAGAAGCGCACCGAGACAGAGAATTCTTTGGTGAAACCAGAGTTTCCCGTGATTTTTGAAGTGTCCCATGCGAGTAATACCCCACCCCGAGTTCCAACGGCCGGAAGAAAACAGAAGCCATCATAAGCGGACCCAAGCATTGCGAAACAAGGTAGGGGGTAAAATTCTCGATTTTCGTTTCCTGCAGGCAGATAATTGTTGCCCTGGTAGTTACGACCACGTTTCTTACAACATCGCGTCTAGCTTTAGCGTTGAGACCCCTCACGTTCCAACATAAGAAGATGATGTTAGCTAAATCCATGTCAAACTATAAGGCAGCGACCTAAAACGACCAGGAGGTGGCGACCTACGAGGCCACCTCGACCGAAGGTGTGGCATCAGGTTCGTCTACTTCAGGTACGACGATCTTGAAAAGGTTTGCTAACTTGACCAGTTCTGCATGCGGTATTTCCTTGTCTGTCAGTTCTTTTAATTTGGCCATTGCATCCTTCCATTGCGGGACTCCTTTCGTCTGCAGGCCAGCTTTTTTAGCAAGCACAACTTGTGCCCTTTGTTCAGCAGATAACCCATTCAACTGTTGTTGAGCTAGTCTGGAACTTTTCCTGCTTGGGGTTGACTCAGTCTGTTTTCCTTTCCCTCTCCTTCGCGTCTGGGTGTCCGGGTAGGGTAACAGTGGCGGCTGAATTTCTTTCAGGGCTCTGCGTGAGAAAGCTGCCAAAGCTTGCGAGTTAGTTGGGGAGATGCAACCACGTTGCTCCGGCGACCTCGCAGTTTGCATGATGCGATCCCCAGCTTCTGCTCGATCAGCGACTCTTCCCCCATCCGCGCGTACTGGTGTGATGGGCTCTTGGGTCTCCGGGACGCACGTGCCAGTGCTTGAGAGTGGTTCATCTGTATTTGGGCTAGCCTGGGTTAGCCAATGGTCTCCAGTGCATCCGCTTGGTTCATGAGAACCGCGGCCCACTTCGTCCAGCAGTGCCAGATCTGTGGCCGTTAGCACCGGCGAGAATGAGGCCCTGCTAATTTCAAAACAAGGATCTGACTCCTGGCCTCCCGCCATTATCACAGTCACCTCGGGAACTTGCGACGCCGTTTGCACGCGATCCCCTGTCTCCCTTTCCTTTTGCTGGAGAGGTATAATGGGCGGTAGGTCCGAATCATTAAAACTTCTTCCATTAATTATGACGCCTTCATGGTTGCAAGTCGTTCTCTCCCCATCAGCCCTGCCAGGTGCCACCGAGAACGGGAATTTTCTAGGGCCATGATCGGAGTCCGGCGAGCTGGGTATGCCATCAACACTAAAATCATCACTATCGCCGTCCGAACGACCTTCATGGCGAGGAGAGTAATCTTCAACTGAATGTAAATGGATGAGGATTTTGTACTGTAACGTATCTATACGTGTGGATCTTCTACCCCTCCTGATCCTGGTGGCAGCGAAACAAGGATCGGGGACATTGCCATCTGGTAGTTCTTCTGGTTGAGTGAAACGAGCGTATCTGAGCTTAGGGATTTTATATGGATTATCTGTCCATGCGATTACCTTGAACGCCCCTAAGTCCTCCCTAGCAGCTGATTCTGGGCTGACAGATTCAATCCAACAGGAGGTAGATAGGATTTCCACCGCATTTTCCCACGACCAAGCATGATCTGGAAGTCCAACTAGGCTAATTGCGCACTTATAAAATAAAGATTTCGCCTCTGCTTGCAAGTGCCTATTCCACTGTTTGATCAAAAGGTGATGATTGGCAGTTCTGATATCTCCACCGTTCAACGCCCTGTTTCTAAGACTGTATGAACTGAACACGACCAAAAAATCGCTAGGAAAATGTCTGCGAACTGAAATTGCCTCTGCCGGAATGTTTCTTTCGACGGCGAACAACTGACGGACAGTTTCCCCTTTTGTTCCGCGACGCCGCCGCCGTGAACTCAAGGCCGCCTGCCTGCTGCTCCCGCGCAGAACCGGATCTCCACTTTTCCCCACGGCGAGCCAACCTCTGCAGCATGTCGGCCCGCCCCGCGATTCGAAGGTTGAGGGATGAGGCACAGTAGATTCGTGGATACGAGTAGATGGATGCGAAGAGCAGCTTCATTTTGGTGGTTTCCAAGGGACTAGGTCATCGATGCTCTAACAGAACTGCTCGTTTCGACCCATAAACCCACGGCGCAAACCACATCGTCACAGACGCATCTCTCCGCACACGCGCGACAATTCAGTTTCGGTTTGTTAATTTCCTTCCAGAATAGACGCGGTCTTCTCTGTTTTTTTACTGTTTTAGTTTAGCTTAGCTTAGCTTAGCTGATACTACTTATTTGTCATGACTTACATTAAGATGATGAATTGCACATTTGCACTGTTATATTGTTCTCTACCAATTTACATTCTCCACAGCCAATTATAGTTAACATTCTACTACATTGCATTGCCAATTTACTATTGCTGAACCAAATATGTGCTCCATTCAACTGAAAAAACAGATGCTCCATTAAACTGAAACAAACTATAGCATTACACTTCTCCATTACATTGCCATTCTCTTGTAATTTATGTTGCCATAACACCATCAGCAATTTAATCTAACACAATATGGCCAATACATCAATGCCTACATACATCAACCTGTAACACCACCCTTTCAGCGAATAATACGTACGGGCACATTTGGCACTGAGTTCAACTACTTCTCCCCTATTGTCAAAGTTCAGCTACTTCTCCAGTCCATCTGCAGGTCCCTGATTTCCAAATGGCCGCAATGCATTCTTCATCTTCCAGCTTGCACACTTGTTTCGCAGATCAACAAGCAAATACCGTAGAAATTGGCTAGGCCAGTCATCCCACCATGAATGGAAGCTACAGCCACCCCACTGTTTCAAGTGTTCTAATTAAAAGAAGAGAAAAAGAACCAAAAATCAAAACTGAGCGTTCACCAAAATGGTGGAGCCACTAGTAGAAAAATGCCCTATGGTTCCGGTTCGGTTTGGCTATCAGTCCCGGTTCGGCAACCGGGACTGGCCAATCGGGACTAATGTTGGTCCCGGTTGGGCCTCGAACCGGGACCAATGGGTGTCCACGTGGCCTGTTCTGGCTGCTCGTGGGGGGAGACTCATTGGTCCCGGTTCGTAATACGAACCGGGACTGATGTTTTGATTTTTTTTTAACAATGGTTTTTGTATTTAGGGTTTAGGGTTTATTTGGGCCACCTCTTTGTCCTGTCGCCCGGCGCCTCCATCCACCCCCTCCCTCTCGCCGGTGCCTCCGTCGTCTCCCCCTTCTTCGCATCGCCGACGTGCTCTCCATCTCTCACTCGCCGGCTCATCGAGGCCAAGCTTCGATATTTCTGTGCAGGTACTACTCGCCGGCTCATCTCTCACTCGCCGGCTCTCCATCTCGCACTCAATTCGATGGTTCTACATACAGCAATGAATGAACCACTATTACACATCATCGTCATGAATATATTACACACTTCTCATTCATCGTGCTTGGTCGAACATATTACATGTACACACGAGTTTCATGCGCATATACATCTCTTTTACACTCGCATTTTAACCGGCCCATCGTATTCTCCCTTCGTATCTAGGACCTCTGCATCTAAGAATCCCGCAATTTCCTCTTGAATTGCTCGTACACGATCTTGTGCTAGAAGACCGTCTCGCAACGTTCGATCTAATTTAAAGAAGGGGTCAATATATTTGAATGAAACTAAACACAATTGATGGCAATAAACTAAAATTGTGAATATTGTTTACGTACTTCAAGTTGTTCTAAGAACCGGCTGCCCATCTCTTGGGTCGTCTGGCGAATGAACTCGCAAACGTAGTATCCACATAAATTATTTCCATGTTCCTGCCTTAAGCACTTTACGAGAACAGAGTTCAATCAAAATAATAATCAAGCATGATAATGGTATTGAAACTAAAATCAAAGAGATGCGCGGAATAATAATCAAGCATGATAACTTACATTTATTTGTTGAAATGTAAGCTGCGGCACCCAAATACCCCTAGCCTTGGCGGTGAACCGTTTCCAAGCCCTGTCCGGCAAAGAAAATGAATAAAGGAGTTATATATTAATTGCTTGCTACCAGGGAATGAACGGAAAGTTGCCGATATAGTGCCATAATGATTGAAATTACCCTTAGAGGCATTCCTGCATATCCGCCCACTCCTCAAGGGGTTTACGTTTCGAGTCCATGACTTGTACTACTCCTTTGTCAGGTTTAATGATTAGCAGAATAAAGTGAAAGCTGCGCACGCATAAGTCATCAATTATACACTTAACATCGAGTAAGCGAAATAGAATGTGTACAAGACAATAACACTCACCCGTAGTTGTAAGGAAATAGTATTTCCCTTTTGGTTTCGTTAAACCTTAACGCCCTTACCAAGTTATCCTATGTGTCGTTGTAATGACGTTGGAGAGTTTCTTGATGAACGAAATATGGGTAAATGAACCCAATGTCATAGATTTGTCCTCTTTTGCATTGGAGAATCTTCATTCTGCATAATTAATATAGTGATGAGTAAGATTATACATGCAATGAACGAGCTGAGCTAGCTAGAGACTTAATTACAGAAATAATACTTACAGACAATAGGCACTGAGGATAGATTTGTCGATGGCGTCTTGTTGGTATAACTGAAATAATTCAGGAAATTCAATCATTACCACGCCATTTCCATGCCCGTAATGCTCGTTTCTATAGGTGATGCTATGCGGTGAATCACACGTGACGAGGGGTAGACTCATCAAGACCCATGGTTTAAGGTCCTGGGTTGTGAATATGGGGGAGAGAACGTGGTTAGAGCTGGAAGTATCGACGGCTGACAAGCGGGGCAAGGATTTTACCCAGGTTTAGGGCCCTCGTGTGGAGGCAACACCCCTACGTCCTGCCTGTCTGTTATTGATTCGAGAGTATATGGTGGTTACAAGGGGATCTCGGCGAGATGCTGATCTCGCTAGGACTTTTGTGGTTCTGAAAGTACGTGTCCGGTTCGACGGCCGTCCCACCCTTTATATAATAGGCTGGGTCTCGGGAGTTGATACGTCTCCAACGTATCTATAATTTTTGATGTTCCATGCTTGTTTTATACCAATTGCTACATGTTTTGCATCTACTTTGTGTCACTTTTATACATTTTTTGGGACTAACCTATTAACAAGATGCCGAAGTGCCAGTTCCTGTTTTCTGCTATTTTTGTATTCCAGAAAAGCTAGTCTGGAAATATTCTCAGAATTGGACGAAACTTCACGGGGGATGCTATTTTGCCAGAACACACCTGAAGGACCAAAGGAGGAACAGAGGAGAGCCACGTCTACTTATTCCCCCCGACGCGAAAACCCTAAGGGCCTGAGCCAATATCCACGAAAAGTTCCAGAGACGCCGCCCGTCAACCCTAGCTCGGGAGGGTCAGAACCTCTTCCCGGCACCCTGCCGGAGAGGGGAATCGTCACCGGAGGCTTCTACATCGCCATGCCTGCCTCCGGAGTGATGCGTGAGTAGTTCATCCTTGGACTACGGGTCCATAGCAGTAGCTAGATGGTTGTCTCTCCACTTTGTGCCATCATGTTTAGATCTTGTGAGCTGCCCTACATGATCAAGATCATATTATTGTAATGCTACATGTTGTGTTTGCTGGGATCCGATGAATATTGAATACTATGTCAAGTTGATTATCAATCTATCTATGTTATTTAAGATCTTGCATGCTTTCCGTTACTCGTAGATGCTTTGGCCAAGTAGATGCTTGTAACTCCAAGAGAGAGTATTTATGCTAGATAGTGGGTTCATGCCTCCGTTTAATCTGGGACAGTGACAGAAAGTTCTAAGGTTGTGGATGTGCTGTTGCCACTAGGGATAACCTAACGATGCTATGTCCACGGGCATATGTGTTTGTTTACATTACGCACTTTACTTAATGCAATTATCCGTTGCTTGCAACTTAATACCAACGGGGACTCGGATGACAACCCGGCGGTGGATTATTAGTCATAGATGCTGTTGGATAACGGTCTATGTATTATGTCGTAATGCCCAATTAAATATCATAGTAGTCACATGTCATATATATGCATTGTCATGCGCTCACTATTGTCAATTGCCCAGCTGTAATTTGTTCACCCAACATGTTAGTTATCTTTTATGGAGAGACACCACTAGTGAACTGTGGACCCCGGTCCATTCTTTTACACTGATTAAACAACCACAAACTGCAAACTGTTCCTTTTTCATTCTCTGCAATTTAATACTCATTTTCCACACCATACGTTTAATCCTTTGTTTTCAGCAAGCCGGTGAGATTGACAACCTCACTGTTTCGTTGGGGCAAAGTAGTTTGATTGTGTTGTGTGCAGATTCCACGTCACGATCCGTGTTGCGCCGCACACGTTGACAACCTTCTGAAGAGTTGCTGCTCCTACTGGTTCGATAACCTTGGTTTCTTTCTGAGGGAAAACTTGCTGCTGACTACATCATACCTTCCTCTTGGGGTCTCCCAACGACGTGTGTTTCACGTCATCAAGCTTTTTCTGGCGCCGTTGCCGGGGAGACAGCAGTCTTCTGCAAGGGGAGTTTCACGCTTCCAATCTCTTTACTTTGTTTTTGTCTTGCTTAGTTTATTTTATTTTATCTTGTTTGCTTTCAATTATCAAAAACACAAAAAAATTAGTTACTTGCATCTAGTTTACTTTCAAGTTATTTTCTGTCTGTTTTTAATTCTGCTAAAATGAGTACTCCTGAGAACACTAAGTTGTGTGATTTCACTAGCACGAACAACAATGATTTCATATGCACACCTATTGCTCCACCTGCTGCTTCAGCAGAATTTTATGAAATTAAACCTGCACTTTTAAATCTTGTTATGAAAGAGCAATTTTCTGGTGTTAGTACTGATGATGCTGCTGTTCACCTTAATAACTTTGTTGAACTTTGTGAAATGCAAAAGCTCAAGGAAGTAGATGGTGATATTATTAAACTGAAACTTTTTCCTTTCTCCTTGAGAGGACGTGCTAAAGAATGGTTGCTATCTTTGCCTAGAAATAGTATTGATTCATGGACTAAATGCAAAGATGCTTTTATTGGAAAATATTATCCTCCTGCTAAGATTATTTCTTTGAGAAGTAGCATAATGAATTTTAAGCAATTTGATAATGAACATGTTGCTCAAGCATGGGAGAGAATGAAATCATTGGTTAAAAATTGTCCCACTCATGGACTGACTACTTGGATGATCATCCAAACCTTCTATGCAGGATTAAATTTTTCTTCAAGGAATTTATTGGATTCGGCCGCTGGAGGTACCTTTATGTCCATCACTTTGGGTGCTGCAACAAAGCTTCTTGATGATATGATGATTAATTATTCTGAGTGGCACACCGAGAGAGCTCCAACAGGTAAGAAGGTAAATTCTGTTGAGGAAACCTCTTCCTTGAGTGCCAAAATTGATACTATTATGTCTATGCTTGCAAATGGTCAAACACATGTTGATCCAAATAATGTTCCTTTAGCTTCTTTGGTTGCTCAAGAAGAGCATGTTGATGTGAACTTCATTAAAAATAATAACTTCAACAACAATGCTTATAGGAATAATTTTGGTAATAGCAATTATAGGCCCTATCCTTCTAATAGTGGCAATGGTTATGGAAATTCCTATAGTCCTACAACAATAATAAGAGTGTACCCTCTGATCTTGAAGTTATGCTTAAGGATTTTATTAGTACACAAACTGCTTTCAATAAAACTGTTGAGGAGAAATTTGGGAAAATTGATGTGCTTCCTCTAAAGTTGATAGTCTTGCTCTTGATGTTGACTTGTTGAAACTAAAGAACATGCCTCATGATGTTAAAGAGAGCAAAACTCTCAATGCTATACAAGTTAAAATTGATAACAATGTGAGGATGTTAGCTGAATTGCATGCTAGATGGGAAAGAGAGGATGAAATTGCTAGAAAGAATAATATTGCTAGAGTTTATACTATTACTACTTCTGAAAATGCTTCAAACTCAAGTGTTAGCAAACCTCCTACCATTAATGGCAAGATAATTGGTGTTGGTAATGTTTCCACTTCTATTGCAAAATGTCCTAAATTGCCTGATAACTCTGAAACTGTCCTTGATAAAGATGCTGAAATTTCTAGCAATAAGGAAGATAATAACTCCATTACTTTTGATGATAATGACTTTGATTTTGATGGTTGCAATATTTCTGAAGTAATTAAGTTCTTGCAAAAGCTAGCTAGAAGTCCTAATGCTAGTGATAAACATGGCTTTTACTAAACATATTACTAATGCTCTCATACAAGTTAGGGAAGAAAAATTAAACATGAAGTTCTATCCCTAGGAAGTTAGAAGATGGTTGGGAGCCCATCATTAAAATGAAATTGAATGACTTTGATTGCAATGCTTTGTGTGACCTTGGTGCTAGTATTTCTGTTATGCCTAAAAGATTTATGATATGCTTGATTTAGCACCTTTGGAAAATTGTTACTTGGATGTTCACCTTGCTGATTCTACTATTAAAAAACCTTTGGGAAGAATTGATGATGTTCTTATCATGGTTAACAACAATTATGTCCCCGTTGATTTTATTGTCTTGGATATTGAATGCAATCCATCATGCCCTATTGTGCTGGGAAGACCTTTTCTTAGAACTGTAGGTGCTATTATTGATATGAAAGAAGGGAATATAAAATATCAATTTCCTCTCAAGAAAGGTATGGAACACTTTCCTAGGAAGAAGATTAAGCCACCTTATGATTCTATTGTTCGAACAAATTACAATGTTGATGCTTCTTCACTTGGTAATACTTGATGCATGCTTTGTGCCTAGCTAAAAGGCGTTAAAGAAAAGCGCTTATGGGAGGCAACCCATTATTTTTTTCTGCAATTTTTCTTTTATTGAGTCAAGGAGTTGTTTACTTCTGTAGCAACTCCTTTGTATCTTTATTTTCTCGCATTGTTGTGCCAAGAGTAGCCTCTAATGTTAAGATGATGCTTAATTTTGATTGCTGCGCAGAAACAGATTTTTGCTGTTCACTGTACGAAATTCCTAAAATCACCAGATTGTTAATTAAATCTGAAATTTTTGTGCGTAATCTTTATGAATGTCTGAATCTTTCATTAGTTCAGAGTTTTCGATCTGAGCGTCGTAAGTGCCTCGAAAAAATTCGTCTTTGCGGACTGTTCTGTTTTAGACAGATTATGCCTTTTTATTTTGCATTCTCTCTTTTACTAGTGTTGAGTGAAATTCTTTTTTGGGTGGAAGAGCTTCACATAACATCAGTGGCTGTAGCTAATGTTTAAAGTAACAAATCATATTGCGTCTTTATAGAACATGTGAATTTTTGATTATGCACTAACCCTCTAATGAGATCTACTTTGAGTTTGGTGTGACGGAAGTTTTCAAGGGTCAAGAGAGAAGGATGATATAATAGGATCAAGAAGAGTGAAGAGCTTAAGCTTGGGGAGGCTCCCATGGATCTCCCCAGCATATTTCAAGAAGACTCAAGCGTCTAAGCTTGGGGATGCCCAAGGCATCCCCTTCTTCATCGTCAAAATTATCAGGTCATCTCTAGTGAAACTATATTTTAATTCTTTCACATCATATGTGCTTTTCTTGGAGCGTCTGTGTGCTTTTATTTTCAGTATTGCACTTTTATTTTCAATAAAGCTTGACTGGACCCTAGCATTCTTGATTGGGAGAGAGACACGCTCCGCTTTTTCATGAGAATACTCCTATTCTTCACTTATATTTGTTGAGTATTCATATCTAGCGCTGTTCAGCTTTTAGCTCTTGTTTTCATGTATCTCTTGTCAGAGCTATTAGCTTTCTTTTGTAGAAAGTACTCTCTTGCTTCACTTATATTTGTTTGGAGAGTTGATTAAATAAATTGATTGGTGTTTGGTTGGTTCAGAAAATGTTGCATGTGGTAATTGGTATAAGGAAAAACTTGCTTAATCTTGTAGATCACTAAATGGATAACTTGATGCTTGTCAATTGTTTTGAGTTAACAAGTAGATCATGATTAAATTGTGCATCACATGAGTTAAGCCTATTAGTGAAGAACTACCGTAAAGCTTGTTGAAAATTTGGTTTGCATCGGTGGTATCTCTAAGGTCTAGATATTTTCTAATAACAGGGTTTGGTTAACAAGGAAGACGGTATGAAGTCTTATAACGTTTGCAATATGTTTGTCATATAAAACTTGGTGTACGGGTTGATATTCTTGTTTGCTTACATAACCTTGCTAGCCTAAACTCTGTACTGAGAGGGAATGCTTCTCGTGCATCCAAATCCTTGAGCCAAAATCCATGCCATTTGTGTCCACCATAACTACCTATATGTGGTATTTCCTTGCCACTCCAAGTAAATTTTTCATGTGCTACCTTTAAATTATTCAAAATGTTATTATTCCCTTTTTGTGTCAATGTTTACTAGCTCATGAGGAATTAGTGTGGTTATTCTTTATTCTTTGTCAATGGACTTTTACACCTGGACTAGTGGCATATACATCCGCTTATCCAATAACTTGCAAAAAGAGCTGGCAACGGGGTGCCCAGTCCCAATTAATTACAACTTTAACCAATTAATTCTCTTCACACTTTTGCCCTGATTCATCAGTAAGCAATGACAAACAGTGAAATACCTGAATGTGTGTAAACCAAAGAGAAAGAGGGATGATCTGCCTTGCTGGTAGAAATAACGTCCTTCATGGGAGCCGCTCTTAAAAGTCCGTTTGACAGGTAGAATACTGTTCTCACCCGCTACCATTCGTTGACAATTAACAAACACCTCTCAAAAATAGATACTCCTCCATGGTATGTGATTGATGGAAGGCACCCGAGGATTCGGTTAGCCATGGCTTGTGTTAGCAAGGTTGGGAGGAGTATCAAATATTTTATGCAATCTCTATATGCTTTCAAAAACCTAAAAGCTCTAGCACATGATTTAATCCCTGCTTCCCTCTGCGAAGGGCCTTTCTTTTACTTTTATGTTGAGTCAGTTTTCCTATTCTTTCTGTCTTCCACAAGCAAACACTAGTGTCAACTTTGTTACAACATGCGTTATATGCAATGTATTGGACTTGTTATACTACTTTGTGTTGACAATATCCATGAGATAAATATGTTGAAAGTTGAAGCAAATGCTGAAACTAATTCTTCCTTTGTGTTGATTAAATACCTTTTATTAGAAACTATTGCTTTATGAGTTAACACTTATGCAAAACTGTTTGATGCTTGTCTCGAAAGTACTATTCATGAAAACGTTTAGCTTGTGTGATTCATTGTTTACTCATTATCTATTTGGTAGCAAATTATAGACCATTGACTTGGATCACTTCATTCATTTACATGTGCCTTGCAATATTATATGATCAAGATTATGATGGTAGCATGTCACCTCAAAAATTATTTTGTTTTTATCGTTTACCTACTCGAGGACGAGTAGGAACTAAGCTTGGGGATGCTGATACGTCTCAAACGTATCTATAATTTTTGATGTTCCATGCTTGTTTTATACCAATTGCTACATGTTTTGCATCTACTTTATATCACTTTTATACATTTTTTGGGACTAACCTATTAACAAGATGCCGAAGTGCCAGTTCCTGTTTTCTGCTGTTTTTGTATTCCAGAAAAGCTAGTCTGGAAATATTCTCGGAATTGGACGAAACACACGGGGGATGCTATTTTGCCAGAACAGACCTTAAGGACCAAAGGAGGAACAGAGCAGAGCCACTTGGGCCCCACACGCGGGCAGGGCGCGGGCGCCCCTCTGGCGCCAGCCGTCGCCCTTTCGTCTACTTATTCCCCCGACGGAAAACCCTAAGGACCTGAGCCAATATCCACGAAAAGTTCCAGAGACGCCGCCGCCGTCAACCCTAGCTTGGGAGGGTCCAGAACCTCTTCCCGGCACCCTGCTGGAGAGGGGAATCGTCACCGGAGGCTTCTACATTGCCATGCCTGCCTCCGAAGTGATGCGTGAGTAGTTCATCCTTGGACTACGGGTCCATAGCAGTAGCTAGATGGTTGTCCTCCAATTTGTGCCATCATGTTTAGATCTTGTGAGCTGCCCTACATGATCAAGGTCATATTATTGTAATGCTACATGTTGTGTTTGCTGGGATCCGATGAATATTGAATACTATGTCAAGTTGATTATCAATCTATGCCCTATGTTATTTATGATCTTGCATGCTTTCCGTTACTCGTAGATGCTTTGGCCAAATAGATGCTTGTAACTCCAAGAGAGAGTATTTATGCTAGATAGTGGGTTCATGCCTCCATTTAATCTGGGACAGTGACAGAAAGTTCTAAGTTGTGGATGTGCTGTTGTCACTAGGGTAACCTAACGATGCTATGTCCACGGGCATATGTGTTTGTTTACATTACGCGCTTTACTTAATGCAATTATCCGTTGCTTGCAACTTAATACCAACGGGGAACTCGGATGACAACCCGGCGGTGGATTATTAGTCATAGATGCTGTTGGATAACGGTCTATGTATCTTGTCGTAATGCCCAATTAAATATCATAGTAATCATCATGTCATATATATGCATTGTCATGCGCTCACTATTCGTCAATTGCCCAGCTGTAATTTGTTCACCCAACATGTTAGTTATCTTTTATGGAGAGACACCACGAGTGAACTGTGGACCCCGGTCCATTCTTTTACACTGATTAAACAACCACAAACTGCAAACGGTTCCTTTTTCATTCGCTGCAATATAATACTCATTTTCCACACCATACGTTTAATCCTTTGTTTTCAGCAAGCCGGTGAGATTGACAACCTCACTGTTTCGTTGGGGCAAAATACTTTGATTGTGTTGTGTGCAGGTCCACGTCAGCGCCGGAATCCCTGGTGTTGCGCCGCATCATATTTCGCTGTTGACAACCTTCAGAAGAGTTACTGCTCCTACTGGTTCGATAAACCTTGGTTTCATACTGAGGGAAAACTTGCTGCTGAACTACATCATACCTTCCTCTTGGGGTTTCCCAACGAGCGTGTGATTTACCGCATAGCATCATGAGTTCGTAACTGACTCAAATTACATGTAAGTTAAATCTAAAACCGACTATGTCTTCGCCTAACTTGGAGGATACTCCATCTTCTTTGGGCCTTCCTTCATGGGCTTTTCGTAGGCTCTTGATAGTTGGGCCTAGTCGATACGTGCACCAGGTACCCTCATGGTAGGGTAGCCGATAGGCATTCCCATGTCAGTAGCCCCCGAGTACTTGTCTGATTCGAAGAGTCGGGCATGGACTCACACATCTGTGCACGTTACATTCTTTGCATCTGTGTTTATAATTGGAATTCCTGTATGAAATAGCACATGTTGGCTATGTCGAGTGATTCATCGACTATGACTTTTTGCTTATGACAATCAAGGGATAATAGCTTAGCAGGCCCGGCACACACGATGGATCGGGGCCAGTTAACTACCATTCGGGCAAAACCATACAAGCTTCCAATCAAACTCGAGTCCCCGGACTCGAATCTGGAACAAACTGGTCAGACTCGAATCAGGCCGTTGAGGTCTTACTGAATCGAACTCCAGTATAACTTTGAATTTACCCAACGCGTCCGTCGGGATTTTCATCATGTCTGCTGACACGGAAAGCTTAAGGATAACGCTGCTGGAGCGGTCCCTAGCCCAGCTCGACTGATCGGCGGGTCTTACCTTTGCATCATGCATGCAGCATCCGAGAATCGTCAGATACAACTCGGGAATATTTCGAGTATGATTTGGCATATGAACTGAGTCAAGTGATTTGTCGACTGTCATTTTATCATTATTCTATCGGGTGCGCGACAGTGCTCCCGTTGGGAGTAGCCCCCGAGATTGTGCTTTATTGCTTGCAATGGAGGATAATCTCAAATTCTTTTTATCATGCATATGTTTAAAGAAATTTTTGATACGCTCCGATGGGAGTATTCTACTTCAGTCGAAGATCCTTCGACTGCCATATCTAATCTCTGTCAAAAGACCAACCAAAATTCTGGTATGATATCAGCTGAAGAAAACATCGAGTGGCTTTTATGCTAGTTGTGCAAGTGGAAATAACGTCAGCAATGACACATTTGGCGACTGCCATCTCAGACAAGCGGTGGCGTGCCTGGTAAGGCTGATGGGACGCGACATGCTTGTGGGCCCATTGTGCAGAGCTGACCAAGGACGGCGCCGTTTGGACTTGATTTGACCACTCTGGCGCGATTTTCACGTGGCGTGATGATGGTTTCTCGATTCCCGTGCATAGTGGGAGGAGTGGCCGGCGACGGTTGCTCTCCGTGGCCGCCACGTGTACGGTAGGATGTCACGCGGAGCGTATGTTTTATGGATTAACGGAGAGGATCGTTTGTGATCTGTGGTAAATAGGGAGAGCGGCGCGCGCAGAGTTTTTTACTTGCCATTTGCTCCCTGCGCCGCCCCTCATCTCATCTTCCTCCTTGCGCCTATCTCCATTGTTTTTAGCCCAAGCTTGCTGCACTCCACCTCTCCACACCACCAATGGCAAAGGGTGGGGGTTCCAAGCGGGGAGCTGCGTCTGCCGCCGCGACTGACGCGTCGCCGAAGGGCAAGAAGAGCGCGGCGAGCGCGCCTGCGGCCGCCGCCGTCCTGAAGAAGAGCAGCGGAGACTGGGCGAAGTCCACGATCAGGGACGCCCATCTGACCAAGTACCGCGAGCAGGGATTGCTGCCTCCCGCGGACCAACTGGCGGTTCGTGCGCCATCGCCCAAGGAGGTACTCCCTGAACCACGCGCCAACGAGCGTGTTAGCTTTGCGGAGTTTCTGCCTAGGGATTCTCGCTCCCCCTCCATGATTTTGTTCGTGGTTTGCTGTATGCCTACGGGGTGCAGATTCATGATCTCACCCATAACGGGACACTGTGGAAGGCCATTTTCATGGTGCGACCTAACAGGGGAGGCGGCCGCACCTACCCTGTGGGCGGCTGCGGGATCCAGGTACGCGGCGACACCCGCTATTTTCGCCTGAAGACGGTCGACTCCGCACAAGGCTGGAGGAAAGGGTGGTTCTATGCCAGCGTCGAGCAGGGCGCAGTCGCCGCTTTCTCGACTGCTGCTTTTGCAAGGACCAAGGCCTGGGACCATCAGCTTTCGGATGAAGAACTGGCGGAAGCAGGGCCTCTTCTGTCTCAGGTTGGAGGTCTTCTCGACAAGGTGACGGGTGTGCATCTAATGGCCACCTTTGTGAAGAGACGGGTGTGGCCGATCCGTGCACGACCCCAGTCGGATGAGCCCGGAGGAGCTGTCAAGGAATGAGCTGGTGGCGCATGTGCGATCTATCACCAGCCTCACAGCAGCCGACCCGTGCAACGTCGACTGCCCCGTTACTCCGTATGGGATGGAGAATCCTTTGCTTGAGGTATGTGTACTTTATGATCTGCTTGCAGTTAGGAGTTGCCACTCGTACGCTTTGTGGTTGTTAACTTTGCAACTGGTATATGTGATATGCAGGGCCACTCGACTGCTGCCTCTCTTCCTCCGCTGCCAGAAAATGGCCCGACTGAGGAAACTCAGGTGCAGGAGGTGGAAGCGAAGGGAGACCACTCGCCGGTCCCCTCCGCCAACACCTCGCATATGGAGGAGGTTGGAGAGGAAGCAGCAGAGGAGGTACAGACTGAAGAAGTGGCCACCTTCGACCATGAAACCGACGCCGTGCCTCCAAAGCGTCGTCGGTTGGTCAAAAAGGCATCTTCATCTGTGAGTTCACGCGCAGCCATCGAAGCTGCCCTCCAGTGTGTTGTACAGGTCGCGGTTGGCGATCATGTTGTCTGCTATGGCATCGCAGGCTTTCATTGTTTGCTGCACCACCAGATTCGAGTCGCCGTAGATCATCAATCGAGTGCACCCAAGTGCTTTGGCCATCCGCATGCCATGGATTAAAGCTTCATACTCGGCCTCGTTGTTAGATGGTAATATGAATCCCATTTGCAGGACATAGCGGAGCTTGTCTCCTTTTGGTGATATGAGGATAACGCCTGCTACTGCGCCTTCGTTTTTCTTTGACCCATCAAAGTACATGGTCCATGAGTTGGACACATCTGGTGTTCCAGGCAATTGGGCTTCTATCCACTCGGTCGTGAAGTCGGGTAAGACTTGTGCTTTGGTGGCCTTCGGGTGCTCATACTTGATGTCTCTTGGTGCGAGCTCGATGAGCCATTTTGCGACTCGCCCAGTTGCATTAGGGTTTGTGAGGATATCACCGATTGCTGAGTTACTCACCACGGTGATCGGGTGCTCCGTGAAGTAATGCGTCAATTTCCTGGAAGACATGAATACGGCATAGGCCAGCTTTTGGTAATGCGGGTACCGCGGCTTTGATATGGAAAGGACCTCGCTCAGGTAGTAGACTGGGCGTTGTATGCTTTGGGCGTGCCCCTCCTCCATGCGTTCGACTACCAGCACGATACTCACCACCCTGCTAGTAGCCGCGACATACAGGTATAGCGGTTCCCGCTCCTTAGGTGCAACGAGGATTGGAGGGCTTGTGAGGATCCGCTTGAGATCTGTGAAGTCTGCTTCGGCTTCTGGTGTCCACTCGAACTTGTCTGCCTTCTTCATCAGTCGATAGAACGACAATGCTTTCTCACCCAGTTTGCTGATAAATCGATTGAGCGCTGCCACTCGTCCTGCTAGTTTCTGCACGTCATGAAGTTTTGAAGGCCTTTGCATTGTGAGGATGGCCTGTATTTTCTCCGGGTCTGCTTCGATTCCACGAGCAGAGACTAGATACCCCAAGAGCTGCCCAGCTGGAACGCCGAACGTGCACTTCTTAGGATTGAGCTTGATATGAAAGCGTTTGAGGTTGTCGAACATCTCCCTCAAATCATCGAGTAGCGTGTGCTCCTCCTTTGTTGTGATAACAATATCATCCACGTAGACTTGGACGTTTCGTCCGATCTGCTTCTTGAGGCAGTCTTGCATCATGCGATGGTATGTTGCACCCACGTTTTTTAGTCCAAAGGGCATGGTTGTGTAGCAGTAGACCCGAGTGGGGTTATGAACGCCTTTTTTCTTCATCTTCTTCCTTCATCCTTATCTGGTGATAACCTGAGTAAGCATCTAGGAAGGATAGTCGTGCGCACCCAGCGGTGGAGTCGACGATCTGGTCGATTCGAGGTAACGGGAAGTGATCCTTTGGACAACACTTGTTGAGAGCTGTGAAGTCCACGCACATCCGAAGGATGTCTGTATGCTTCTTTTCTACGAGTACGGGGTTAGCCACCCATTGTGATTTCTTGATTTCTCTGATGAACCCAGCCGCGAGTAGCCTGTCGACCTCAGACTCGACAGCGGTTCGTTTCGTACCGGAGATTCGGCGCATTGTTTGCTTGACTGGCTTGGCATCTGGAAACAATTGAAGAGAGTGATCGGCGAATTCCCTGGGAATACCTGGCATGTCGGCTGGACACCACGCAAATATTTCCCAGTTCTCACGGAGGAATTCGACGAGCGCGCCTTCCTATGCGATAGGCAGACTCGAAGATACGTTGACTGTCTTGGACGGGCCAGTCGGGTGCACCTGATGGGACCATGTGTCATTTGTTGCGTTGAACGATCGGTCGACTGCCAACCTTTTATGCTCCGGCATGAGTGTTCGATCATTGGAGATCGCTAGATCAGCGAGTGTCTATTCCATGCCGAACGTCTCGGAGATTTTGCTGAACTCGCGGTCGCAAGCATCGGACCTTTGAAAGTTTCCACGGACAGTGATGACTCCTTTTGGCCCTGGCATCTTGATCATGAGGTACGCATAGTGTGGTACTGCCATGAATCGGGCGAACGTTGGACGCCCAAGAATAGCATGGTACTGTGACTTCCAGTCGACGACTTCGAACTCAATCGACTCTGTTTTCAAGTGGCTTTTGTCTCCGAACGTGACGTCGAGTTGTATTGTGCCTTCTGGGCTGATTGCTTTGCCAGGAACGATACCGTGGAAGGTATTTGAGGATTTTGGGAGGTTTTCGACTGACCTGTTCGTTTTGCGGAGCGTGTCTGCGAAGATGATATTTATGCCGCTGCCTCCATCCATGAAGACCTTGGACATGGAGTAGCCTCCGATTTGCGCGTCGAGTACTAGAGCAGCGTGCCCTGGTCGAGATACAGCTGGGGGATGATCCTGCCGACTGAAGCTTATGGTGGTCTCGGATCACTTCAGGAATTCAGGAACGGCAGGAGGTGCCATCACAGCCATGTTCACTTGTCGAGTGATTAGTTTTTGCTGCCTGTTGGAGGGGCGACCCTTCTGTATGATGTACATCTGTCCCCGAGGCTGAGGATATCCATCATCTTCGACTCGATGTACGGGCTGTATGGCACCCGCGAGATGTGCACCTGTACCGGGCTGTGGTGGTTGCGGTGGTGGCTGAGGACCCATTATGGCAGGAACAGGGTTCGGCTGAGGTGCAGGTGTGGCTGGTTTCTTGATGAGTTTCACGTATCCGTCTGCCAATTGGTCGAATTCCCTACAATTCCTTAGCGTGTGGTTGGAGCGTAATTTTCCGTCGTCCCCTTTAAAGAGGTGGAATCTGCACCAGTCGTCCATCTTTTCTTCGAATGATCGCTCAGTTTTTGTGTCGGTGCGTTTGCGCCACTCTTGCCTTTTGTAGCTATCGCTTCGCTGTTCGCGGTCTCGACTGTCCCTTCAATCATCCGACCGCCGATTGCTTCTGTCTTGATCGTCGCGGGGTTGTGTGTATCCAGCCGCCATGAACTCGGGTCTGTCCTCGTCGTAATGACGTTTTGAACGTTTGCGCCTGCGATCATCTCTGTATGAATCTCTACGGCCTCGACTGCCGCTGTCATGACTGTCGCGTGGGGGAGAAGCGCGGGATCTACACACATAGTCTTCTCCATCTGCCCACTCGGTCGCAATTTTTATGAGGTTAGCCAGGGAGGTTGGCTTTTCACGCCCCAGTGCTTCTTTGAAATCCTTCCTGGCTAGACCTTGTGTGAAGGCATCCATGGCCCTATCTTCAGATATTGGGCCTACTGAATTGGTTATTTCAGTCCAACGCCGTATGTATGATCTCAACGACTCGTCTGATCGTTGGACGCAAGCTCTTAGTTCTTCGAATGTCTTCGGGCGCTCACAGAGAGGCTCGAAGTTTTTGATGAAGTCTCTACGGAAATCATCCCACGAGTCGTATGACGACGGGGGTAGTGCTTTGAGCCAGTCGCGGGCTGTGCCTTCGAGCATCAGTCGTATGTACTGCATCGCTGCGGTGTTTGTGCCTCGCTGCCACGAGACGGCGAGTCTGTAGTCCTCTAGCCCCCCAGACGGTTCCTGCCTACCGTTGTACTTGGGTTGTTCAGATGTCAACTTGAATCCTTTAGGCATCCGTGTCTCGCGGATGCGTCGAGTGAAGCACAGGGCTCCGCATGCCTCGGGTTCCCTGTCAGAATATGAGTCGCTGCTGTACAACCTGCGAGATCTGCTTCTGCTGGACCTGCGTCGGCGTGTGCTTCTCCTTCCTTCCTCCGAGTGGTGACTGCGACCACTATGATCACGTGTTGCTTGTCGCGGGCTTGCTACCTGGCGCTCTCGACTCCCTCCTGGAGTATGTGCATCCGTCTGGATGGACCTTGCCGCTAGGGCCAGTGATTTGAGCTGTTGGCGATGCAAGGTAGCATTCGGATCGTCCGCCGGAGGCTGC
Organism: Poa pratensis; assembly: GCA_947311845.1. Classification (NCBI taxonomy): domain Eukaryota; kingdom Viridiplantae; phylum Streptophyta; class Magnoliopsida; order Poales; family Poaceae; genus Poa; species Poa pratensis. The sequence goes on along the minus strand of CAMZMU010000038.1, from coordinate 76,492,226 downwards.
ATTGCCTTAAGGTAAGCACCCACGGAGATCAAAGCACCCTCGGCTGTTTTGGGTATTGGGATTCCATCAGCATCGTGTGTCATGAATGACAAGTTGCGAGTAATTGCTGCTCTCTCATTTTTTGGGAGGCCTGCCAGCCTTGACCTCTGTCGTGGGGCTGCTTGCCCTGTGGAGCTAAGGGACAGCTGCCTCCTTCGTGCACTCGACAGGATGGCTTGCCTTTTGCGTTCTTCGAGCGTAGCTCGGTAGTTCTGCAGTCGAATTGATTCCTGCCAGTTGAAATACTGGAAGGTTAACATCTCTTCTGGAGTCGAATCTGCTGGCATCATTGTGCACTCCTTGATGACTTTGTCTGCTTTTGCCGCCATCTCTGCAGTGATTGTCAAGGTTGTGACCCCATCCGGCATGGTTACCGTGCATGGGAATTGTGTAGGCCTGCGGACAGCTGCGGCTGCGGATGATTCTGCAGAGATAGCAACGTAAACCTGGTGGGGCATGACCTGGGAACAGGTGTACGTGCTGTCGATTCCTGTCAAGGATTCGACTTCTTCATCCAGACTCATGTCAGAGTTAGTATGCCCGTCGAGTAGATCTTCTAGACGAATCTCGTTGTCGACGTGCTCATCGCCTATGCTCATCTCGGTGTTGGTGAAACCGATTTGGATCTCGGAGTCGAGGTTGGTGTTGGTGCAGATCTCAGAGTCGACGTTGGTGTCGTTTGCAGGTTCATAGAAGTCGTCGAGGGAGATCCCGCAGTCAAAGCTCTCGTCGAGTAGAAGATCAAACTCGACGTCACTCGTGCGATATGTTGATTCTGCTTCCTCACCTTGGAGTTCCTTGGCCATGAATTCATTGATCTCACCAGTCGACATGGTTGTTGCAGGTGAAGCAGCTCCGACAATCGATAATGGGGTAGATGCAGTCGATGGATTCCCGGGTGCAGCCAACGCGAGTTGTCTTGGATCTGTCAAGTCCTGCGTACCAAGCTTTTTGAAGGAGTCGGCGAGTTGCCGCGTATCGTCCGAGTCGGCGAGTTGTGGTTTGTCGATGTAGCCGGCGAGTTGCCGTTTGCAGATGTGATCGGCGAGTTGCCGTTTTCTGATGGAACCGGCGAAACTTCGAGTCCAGCGCTATTCTTTCCCACAGATGGCGCCATTTGACGAGGGGTAGACTCATCAAGACCCATGGTTTAAGGTCCCTGGGTTGTGAATATGGGGGAGAGAACGTGGTAGAGCTGGAAGTATCGACGGCTGACAAGCGGGGCAAGGATTTTACCCGGGTTCAGGGCCCTCGTGTGGAGGTAACACCCTACGTCCTGCCTGTCTGTTATTGATTCGAGAGTATATGGTGGTTACAAGGGGATCCCGGCGAGATGCTGATCTTGCTAGGACTTTTGTGGTTCTGAAAGTGCGTGTCCGGTTCGACGGCCCTCCCAACCTTTATATAATAGGCTGGGTCTCGGGAGTTCGTAACGACTCAAATTACATGTAAGGTAGATCTAAAACCAACTATGTCTTCGCCTAACTTGGAGGATACTCCATCTTCTTCGGGCCTTCTTTCATGGGCTTTTCGTAGGCTCTTGATAGTTGGGCCTAGTCGATACGTGCACCAGGTACCCTCATGGTAGGGTACCCGATAGGCATTCCCATGTCAACACGCTCGTTGGGAAACCCCAAGAGGAAGGTATGATGTAGTTCAGCAACAAGTTTTCCCTCAGTATGAAACCAAGGTTTATCGTTGGGAAACTCTCTGAAGGTTGTTGGCGGCTCGCACGGCGCAACACGATCACCAACGTGGAACCTGCACACAACACAATCAAACTACTTTGCCCCAACGTAACAGTGAGGTTGTCAATCTCACCGGCTTGCTGAAAACAAAGGATTAAACGTATGGTGTGGAAAATGAGTATTAAATTGCAGCGAATGAAAAAGGAACAGTTTGCAGTTTGTGGTTGTTTAATCAGTGTAAAAGAATGGACCGGGGTCCACAGTTCACTAGTGGTGTCTCTCCATAAAAGATAACTAACATGTTGGGTGAACAAATTACAGCTGGGCAATTGACAAATAGTGAGCGCATGACAATGCATATATATGACATGATGATTACTATGGTATTTAATTGGGCATTACGACAAGATACATAGACCGTTATCCAACAGCATCTATGACTAATAATCTACCGCCGGGTTGTCATCCGAGTCCCCCGTTGGTATTAAGTTGCAAGCAACGGATAATCGCATTAAGTAAAGTGCGTAATGTAAACAAACACATATGCCCGTGGACATAGCATCGTTAGGCTACCCTAGTGGCAATAGCACATCCACAACCTTAGAACTTTCTGTCACTGTCCCAGATTAAATGGAGGCATGAACCCACTATCTAGAATAAATACTCTCTCTTGGAGTTACAAACATCTACTTGGCCAAAGCATCTACGAGTAACGGAAAGCATGCAAGATCATAAATAACATAGGGCATAGATTGATAATCAACTTGACATAGTATTCAATATTCATTGGATCCCTGCAAACACAACATGTAGCATTACAATAATATGATCTTGATCTAGGGCAGCTCACAAGATCTAAACATGATGGCACAAATTGGAGAGACAACCATCTAGCTACTGCTATGGACCCGTAGTCCAAGGGTCAACTACTCACGCATCACTCCGGAGGCAGGCATGGCGATGTAGAAGCCTCCGGTGACGATTCCCCTCTCGGCAGGGTGCCGGGAAGAGGTTCTGGACCCTCCCGAGCTAGGGTTGACGGCGGCGGCGTCTCTGGAACTTTTCGTGGATATTGGCTCAGGCACTTAGGGTTTTCGCGTCGGGGGGAATAAGTAGACGAAAGGGCGGCGGCTGGAGGCCTCGTGGGGCCCACACGCACCCTGTGCGCGCCAGGGGGGCCCCGCGCCCTGGCCACTTGTGGGGCCCACGTGGCTCTCCTCTGTTCCTCCTTTGGTCCTTCAGGTGTGTTCTGGCAAAATAGCATCCCCGTGAAGTTTCGTTCAATTCCGAGAATATTTACAGACTAGCTTTTCTGGAATACAGAAACAGCAGAAAACAGGAACTGGCACTTCGGCATCTTGTTAATAGGTTAGTCCCAAAATATATAAAAGTGACATAAAGGAGATGCAAAACATGTAGCAATTGGTATAAAACAAGCATGGAACTTCAAAAATTATAGATACGTTGGAGACGTATCAGCATCCCCAAGCTTAGTTCCTGCTCATCCTCGAGTAGGTAAACGATAAAAACAAAATAATTTTTGAGGTGACATGCTACCATCATAATCTTGATCATATAATATTGCAAGGCACATGTGAATGAATGAATTGATCCAAGTCAATGGTCTATAATTTGCTACCAAATAGATAATGAGTAAACAATGAATCACATAAGCTAAACGTTTTCATGAATAGTACTTTCAAGACAAGCATCAAAGCGTTTTGCATAAGTGTTAACTCATAAAGCAATAGTTTCTAATAAAAGGTATTTAATCAACACGAAGGAAGAATCAAGTTTCAGCATTTGCTTCAACTTTCAACATATTTATCTCATGGATATCGTCAACACAAAGTAGTATAACAAGTCCAATACGTGGCATATAACGCATGTTGTAACAAAGTTCACACTAGTGTTTGCTTGTGGAAGACAGAAAGAATAGGAAAACTGACTCAACATAAAAGAAAAAGAAAGGCCCTTCGCAGAGGAAGCAGGGATTAAGTCATGTGCTAGAGCTTTTAGGTTTTTGAAATCATATAGAGATGCATAAAATATTTGATACTCCTCCCAACCTTGCTAACACAAGCTATGGCTAACCGAATCCTCGGGTGCCTTCCATCAATCACATACCATGGAGGAGTATCTATTTTTGAGAGGTGTTTGTTAATTGTCAACGAATGGTAGCGGGTGGTAACAGTATTCTACCTGTCAAACGGACTATTAAGAGCGGCTCCCATGAAGGACGTTATTTCTACCAGCAAGGCAGATCATCCCTCTTTCTCTTTGGTTTACACACATGCAGATATTTCACTGTTTTGTCATTGCTTACTGATGAATCAGGGCAAAGTGTGAAGAGAATTAATTGGTTAAAGTTGTAATTAATTTGGACTGGGCACCCGTTGCCAGCTCTTTTTGCAAGTTATTGGATAAGCGGATGTATATGCCACTAATCCAGGTGTAAAGTCCATTTGACAAATCGAATAAAGAATAACCACACTAATTCCTCATGAGCTAGTAAATAATTACACAAAAGGGAATAATAACATTTTGAATAATTTAAAGGTAGCACATGAAAAATTTACTTGGAGTGGCAAGGAAATACCACATATAGGTAGTTATGGTGGACACAAATGGCATGGAATTTGGCTCAAGGATTTGGATGCACGAGAAGCATTTCCTCTCAGTACAGAGTTTAGGCTAGCAAGGTTTATGTAAGCAAACAAGAATATCAACCCGTACACCAAGTTTTATATGACAACATATTGCAAACGTTATAAGACTTCATACCGTCTTCCTTGTTAACCAAACCCGTTTATTAGAAAACTAGTCGTAGACCCGTGCATTCGCACGGGCTCATATGCCGAATATTTAGGAAGTACCAATACAAACTTATCGCTTAAACTTGTTATTCTCATTTGTTCGACCTTCTTTGATAAATTTGATATTTACTTTAATCATTAAAATCTATTGAAACCAACTATATATACTATCCTTGGTAACACATGGTGCTGAAAAGAAATAAATTAACATAATTTGGAACATTAGAACTATGGTGTCAACAAATGTACTAATTTATACCACGTTGTATCTGTGATCTACCACGCAAAAAAGTAATAATTGTAGCCTATTAAAATAAATACATTTAGAACAGAGTACAACTCCATTCAGCGAACAGAAAGAGCATTTGGCATGTAACACGTCGATCACATCAACGGTACTACATATCAGAAACTTTAATATCTTATTTTCATAACGACCAAGAAAAATTATGATTAAAACATATGATAGTCAATATACATACTTTATGCCTATTTCAGCATGGGACTCGCGACAATATTACCAGTTACATGTAAGCTACTGCATCCCTTGTAAATTTCTTAACAGCGAGTCCTCAGAAGCAAATAGAATGTGTTATTTCCATCCGGAGAAGTGAGTTACGATCTGAAAAATAAAACCAAAAAACCATTAGTAAAAAACAATTTAATGTGAAAGAATTTAAATTCTGGTCTATATACTAAAGTAGTACATATAAAAATCGAATCAGTATGCATGTGACATCAAACCAAAAAACTACCAGTAGAGATCACTTTAAGATAGAATATAAATTCGGGTCTTTCAGCTAGGAGTTGGTTGAGACATCCTTTTGTGAATGGAGGGAAGATATTAAAGGTACATCAGTAAACATGTGCTTCCACGCCAGCTAGACGAATATGGTTGTTTTAAATGTACTCGCACCAATTCAATAAACCGTCCATGGCGCGGGAATTGGTGGGCATTTTCTTCACACAATGATGTAAATAAAATCGCAGGGATCTTTTTATATTTCTGCCACTAACGTACCTTGATATATGATGAAATACACCTTCCATATCTCAGTATACTGTAACAAAAAGAATGTGTGGCTTCCCCAATTCAAACCATCCGTACCTTAAAAAAAGAATATAAAAAAGGCAACTCCACATGCCGATCGTATGTTGGGCAGGAAGCAACGTTGTACTCCAATCTACCAAAGAGGGGAGCATCTCGTATACCATCCTGGATTATTAATTAAGATCTTACCTCGTTTCTCTCTAATGTAGTTTCACTGCAACAACGTAAGCAAATACACGTTGGAGATATGTGGCACATAAGCCCTGACTACTTATCCCTTTTATCCACTTAGTTATCGCTATCAATTTGGATTGCCCAACTCTGACGACTGACGACTTGCATAATAGGGAAAAAGGTGCACATACCTTGAAATAATTGTCATCGATCTTTAAAATGAAGTTCTCCACATTTTCATCAAACCTCAGCCATTGAGCTGCATGATTGTGCACCAGGTGGAGTAAGGGCACTTTATCTGTCAAATTTTATAAAATTCATGTGTTTGTATAGGAAGTATGGGCGATACAGCCTATGACCATTAATAATTTGATATTCTTTAGCGAAAAAGTTTGGTAGAAAATTATGGTTGTTGCGACCATATTCGGCCTAAATTTACGACAACACGGCCTATAACCATAAACCCACACGGAGATTTATTTACGATTCTTAAACGTGATATTACAAATCTACATAGTAGGCAAATATTAAACTATGCAAATCCACATACTGGATTATTTGGGATTAAAGACTGTCGGTAATCATCATTATGTAGCGATGCAATAATCAATTTACCACCACAATTCCCAGAGTCTTCAGTTCTTATGAACTCTTTAGTTCACATGATTTCTCATAATTCATTTGTTTACCTACGTACATTACCACAACCTATTCTCAGTGGTTGTGATAAAAAAATTAACCAAAAGGTCATATTTGTGTGGATATATAGGGATAATATTGGACCATGGTACAACTAAAAGGAAGCTGAAGCATGAAACCTATCATTTTTGTGTTTGTGCAACTTCTGCACTATGGCCTTTACCCTTTTTCAATCTTGGCAAGAATAATCCAGTCCTGTAGATCAGCTACATGCCATGAATAACAAAGCAAATTGTGTAAAACTGAATGATATAAACTAATTGATGTTTACCTACGTACTCCCTCCGTTACAATTTAATTGACTTGGGTATGTCCAAATATGGATGTATCTAGACACTAAATAAGTATAGATACATCCATATTTGGACAAACCCAAATCAATTAATTTGGAACGGAGAGAGTACCTGTTTGCTCAAGAAAATTGTGTGGAATTGCTGTCCGCAATAAGAAGAAAAAGGTGCGTACCTGTTTGCTAGAGGAAAATGTGAGGAACCGCTGCATATAGCTGATGAAAATTGTAATTAGAAGGCACTGGATTCCTGGGATTTGATGCAGCTTACAGATACGAAACAATCTTAATTTTGTTCAACCAAAAGCTCAGCAAATTCTGCTCAATTTAGATTCAGGTCAGTGCAGAACACCTCGTGCCTGCCTAGCAGACCTTGTTGGCAACACTGCCGTTGGAATCGTGCTGCACGCTGCTGTCGACCGCGCCCGCCGGCCGCTCTCTGGGCCAGGCTGCCATGACCACACGATACTGCCTAGGTTAGGGATTTGAAGATGCAGGGCACAGGTTGCGGTTTACCTCTGACTGAAATTTTGATCACACGATGCGGTCATGAGAAAAGAATCGGATCTTGCGGTCGTGCAGAGGAAGGACATAGGGTAAGAAATTTTAGGACGAAAGCTTTGAGCCAGGACGTTGACTACAACCGTGGATGGCGCTGAAGTGCAGCCGGCGGCGGAGCTGTGATAATATTTGGGAATCTCATCTAGGAGGTTAGGGCGAGGGACGGTAAGATTTTTTTAATGACGTGCAGCTTTGGGTCACTGCGTGCGCCAGGACGCGCGATCAATCTACGGTCAACGATCGATAAATAAGTTAATCCGACGGACTATTTTCTTTAGCGCGTGAGAGTTAACGTGGAGCCTTCTACGGTGCCTCCAATTAGTAAATATATAAGATATCAAGACCTTAGAGATACCACCGATGCAAACCAAATTTTCAACAAGCTTTACGGTAGTTCTTCACTAATAGGCTTAACTCATGTGATGCACAAATTTAATCATGATCTACTTGTTAACTCAAAACAATTGACAAGCAACATGTTATCCATATTAGTGATCTACAAGATTGAGCAAGCTTTTTTATACCAATTACCACTTGCAACATTTTCTGAACCAACCAAACACCAATCAATTTATTTAATCAACTCTCCAAACAGATATAAGTGGAGCAAGAGAATACTTTCTACAAAAGAAAGCTAATAGCTCTGACAAGAGATACATGAAAACAAGAGCTAAAAGCTGAACAGCGCTAGATATGAATACTCAACAAATATAAGTGAAGAATAGGAGTATTCTCATGAAAAAGCGGAGCGTGTCTCTCTCCCAATCAAGAATGCTAGGGTCCAGTCAAGATTTATTGAAAATAAAAGTGCAATACTGAAAATAAAAGCACACAGACGCTCCAAGAAAAGCACATATGATGTGAAAGAATTAAAATATAGTTTCACTAGAGATGACCTGATAATTTTGCCGATGAAGAAGGGGATGCCTTGGGCATCCCAAGCTTAGACGCTTGAGTCTTCTTGAAATATGCTGGGGAGATCCATGGGAGCTTCCCCAAGCTTAAGCTCTTCACTCTTCTTGATCCTATTATATCATCCTTCTCTCTTGACCCTTGAAAACTTCCGTCACACCAAACTCAAAGTAAATCTCATTAGAGCGTTAGTGCATAATCAAAAATTCACATGTTCTATAAAGACGCAATATGACTCGTTACTTTAAACATTAGCTATAGCCACTGATGTTACGTGAAGCTCTTCCACGCAAAAAAAAGAATTCCACTCAACACTAGTAAAAGAGAGAATGCAAAATAAAAAGGCATAATCTGTCTAAAACAGAACAGTCCGCAAAGACGAATTTTTTCGAGTCACTTACAGCGCTCAGATCAAAAAACTTTGAACTAATGAAAGATTCAGACATTCATAAAGATTGCGCAATTTTTTTTCAGATTTAATTAACAATCTGGTGATTTTAGTAATTTCGTACAGTGAACAGCAAAAATCTGTTTCTGCGCAGCAATCAAAATTAAGCATCATCTCAACACTAGAGGCTACTCTTGGCACAACAGTGCGAGAAAATAAAGATACAAAGGAGTTGCTACAGAAGTAAACAACACCTTGACTAATACTAAAAATAAAAGATAATGGGTTGCCTCCCAAAAGCGCTTTCTTTAACGCCTTTTAGCTAGGCATAGTGATTTTTATGATACTCACATAAAGATGAGAGTTGAAACATAAAAGAGAGCATCAAGCAGCATATATAAAACATGTTTAAATCTAACACTCTTCCTATGCATAGGAGTCTTATAAGAAAACAAGTCAATTAAGCACAAAGTGACTAGCATAGGAAGGCAAAACAAGTGCAACTTCAAAACTTTCAACGGACCATTAGGTCTTAAAGCAAAAATCATATAGAAGCAACACAAGAGAAAGCTCAAAACTTTCATCATAAAGAGAGGAAATTTAATAACATGAAGATTTCTATAACCATATTTTCCTCTCTCAAAATAATTTTCAGTAGCATCATGAACAAACTCAATAATATAACTATCACATAAAGCATGCTTTTCATGATCTACAAACGCATAATTTTTATTAAGCTCAACAATAGTGGGGTTATCAAACCCACTTTTGACATTAATAGTATAATTAATATCATTAGGCAAAATAGGACCATCATCAAGAGCATTATCATATATAACATTAGGGAGCACATTTTTTCTTTCTGCAATTTCCTTTACTTGAGTCAAGGTGTTGTTTACTCCAAATTTATCAAAAGGGGATATTTCAATAGAATCATGACATTCAACAGTATAGCACTCTTCCTCCTTAGGTAGGCATGGAGGGCAATCAAATAATGTAAGGGTTAAAGAGTTACTATCATTAGAAGGTAGATCCTCCTTTTGTTCATCACTCTCTTCCTCTTTTTCATCAAATGAGCTTTCAGCTTCAGCAATTTCTTCTTCCACATTTTCCTGCAAGGCATTAGTCTCTTCTTTATGAGGAAAAATCCTCTTGACATGTTCAGTAATATAAGAGTTTTCATCCTTATAGTTATCAAAACAATATTTAAGTATAGCAAGACTTTCAGATTTATAAGGGGCATCAATTTTATGCTCAAGATAAGAACTAATTTCAAGTGCACCCTTAAAGACAATAAATTCTTCCATCCTTTCTACCTCATAAGCATTATAGTAACCTTTAACATAAGAAGCTAAGGTTTCATTTTCATTACAAGCACATTGGAAAGGAAAGTGTTTAGACTTCCTATGACAATCAGATTCATTAAAGCAAAAAGATTTGCCAAATATATAGCATAAATTTCTAGCATATTCCTCTAGTTGATTTAATAATTTCCACAAGTACATCCCTTTTTATGACAAACGGTAATTCCTATAATATCTTCGTTCATCTTCCGTGGACCCACCTTGCCAACAAGATCTAGTTTCAAAGAGATAAGCCATTGATAGCAAATAAACAACTAGACATAATAACAAACCGAAATAAACTAAATGCAAGTAACTAATTTTTTTTGTGTTTTTGATAATTAAAGGCAAACAAGATAAAATAAAATAAACTAAGCAAGACAAAAACAAAGTAAAGAGATTGGAAGCGTGAAACTCCCTTGCAGAAGACTGCTGTCTCCCCGGAAACGGCGCCAGAAAAAGCTTGATGCTATGCGGTGAATCACATGCTCGTTGGGAAAACCCGAGGAAGGTATGATGTAGTTCAGCAGCAAGTTTTCCCTCAGTATGAAACTAAGGTTTATCGAACCAGTAGGAGCAGCAACTCTTCTGAAGGTTGTTGGCGGCTCGCACGGCGCAACACGATCACCAACGTGGAACCTGCACACAACACAATCAAACTACTTTGCCCCAACGAAACAGTGAGGTTGTCAATCTCACCGGCTTGCTGAAAACAAAGGATTAAACGTATGGTGTGGAAAATGAGTATTAAATTGCAGCGAATGAAAAAGGAACAGTTTGCAGTTTGTGGTTGTTTAATCAGTGTAAAAGAATGGACCGGGGTCCACAGTTCACTAGTGGTGTCTCTCCATAAAAGATAACTAACATGTTGGGTGAACAAATTACAGCTGGGCAATTGACAAATAGTGAGCGCATGACAATGCATATATATGACATGATGATTACTATGGTATTTAATTGGGCATTACGACAAGATACATAGACCGTTATCCAACAGCATCTATGACTAATAATCCACCGCCGGGTTGTCATCCGAGTCCCCCGTTGGTATTAAGTTGCAAGCAACGGATAATCGCATTAAGTAAAGTGCGTAATGTAAACAAACACATATGCCCGTGGACATAGCATCGTTAGGTTACCCCTAGTGGCAACAGCACATCCACAACCTTAGAACTTTCTGTCACTGTCCCAGATTAAATGGAGGCATGAACCTACTATCTAGCATAAATACTCTCTCTTGGAGTTACAAGTATCTACTTGGCCAAAGCATCTACGAGTAACGGAAAGCATGCAAGATCATAAATAACATAGGGCATAGATTGATAATCAACTTGACATAGTATTCAATATTCATCGGATCCCAGCAAACACAACATGTAGCATTACAATAATATGATCTTGATCATGTAGGGCAGCTCACAAGATCTAAACATGATGGCACAAATTGGAGAGACAACCATCTAGCTACTGCTATGGACCCGTAGTCCAAGGGTTAACTACTCACGCATCACTCCGGAGGAAGGCATGGCGATGTAGAAGCCTCCGGTGACGATTCCCCTCTCCGGCAGGGTGCCGGGAAGCGGTTCTGGACCCTTCCGAGCTAGGGTTGACGGCGGCGGCGTCTCTGGAACGTTTCGTGGATATTGGCACTTAGGGTTTTCGCGTCGGGGGAAATAAGTAGACGAAAGGGCGGCGGCTGGAGGCCTCCGTGGGGCGCACACGCACCCTGGGCGTGCTAGGGGGGCCCGCGCCCTGGCCACGTGTGGGGCCCACGTGGCTCTCCTCTGTTCCTCCTTTGGTCCTTCAGGTGTGTTCTGGCAAAATAGCATCCCCCGTGAAGTTTCGTCCAATTCCGAGAATATTCCGAGAATGTTTCAGCAAGCCGGTGAGATTGACAACCTCACTGTTTCGTTGGGGCAAAATACTTTGATTGTGTTGTGTGCAGGTCCACGTCAGCGCCGGAATCCCTGGTGTTGCGCCGCATCATATTTCGCTGTTGACAACCTTCAGAAGAGTTAATGCTCCTACTGGTTCGATAAACCTTGGTTTCATACTGAGGGAAAACTTGCTGCTGAACTACATCATACCTTCCTCTTGGGGTTTCCCAACGAGCGTGTGATTTACCGCATAGCATCATGAGTTCGTAACCGACTCAAATTACATGTAAGTTAAATCTAAAACCGACTATGTCTTCGCCTAACTTGGAGGATACTCCATCTTCTTTGGGCCTTCCTTCATGGGCTTTTCGTAGGCTCTTGATAGTTGGGCCTAGTCGATACGTGCACCAGGTACCCTCATGGTAGGGTAGCCGATAGGCATTCCCATGTCAGTAGCCCCCGAGTACTTGTCTGATTCGAAGAGTCGGGCATGGACTCACACATCTGTGCACGTTACATTCTTTGCATCTGTGTTTATAATTGGAATTCTTGTATGAAATAGCACATGTTGGCTATGTTGAGTGATTCATCGACTATGACTTTTTGCTTATGACAATCAAGGGATAATAGCTTAGCAGGCCCGGCACACACGATGGATCGGGGCCAGTTAACTACCATTCGGGCAAAACCATACAAGCTTCCAATCAAACTCGAGTCCCCGGACTCGAATCTGGAACAAACTGATCAGACTCGAATCAGGCCGTTGAGGTCTTACTGAATCGAACTGCAGTATAACTTTGAATTTACCCAACGTGTCCGTCGGGATTTTCATCATGTCTGCTGACACGGAAAGCTTAAGGATAACGCTGCTGGAGCGGTCCCTAGCCCAGCTCGACTGATCGGCGGGTCTTACCTTTGCATCATGCATGCAGCATCCGAGAATCGTCAGATACAACTCGGGAATATTTTGAGTATGATTTGGCATATGAACTGAGTCAAGTGATTTGTCGACTGTCATTTTATCATTATTCTATCGGGTGCGCGACAGTGCTCCCGATGGGAGTAGCCCCCGAGATTGTGCTTTATTGCTTGCAATGGAGGATAATCTCAAATTCTTTTTATCATGCATATGTTTAAAGAAATTTTTGATACGCTCCCGATGGGAGTATTCTACTTCAGTCGAAGATCCTTCGACTGCCATATCTAATCTCTGTCAAAAGACCAACCGAAATTCTGGTATGATATCAGCTGAAGAAAACATCGAGTGGCTTTTATGCTAGTTGTGCAAGTGGAAATAACGTCAGCAATGACACATTTGGCGACTGCCATCTCAGACAAGCGGTGGCGTGCCTGGTAAGGCTGATGGGACGCGACATGCTTGTGGGCCCATTGTGCAGAGCTGACCAAGTACGGCGCCGTTTGGACTTGATTTGACCACTCTGGCGCGATTTTCACGTGGCGTGATGATGGTTTCTCGATTCCCGTGCATAGTGGGCGGAGTGGCCGGCGACAGTTGCTCTCCGTGGCCGCCACGTGTACGGTAGGATGTCACGCGGAGCGTATGTTTTATGGATTAACGGAGAGGATCGTTTGTGATCTGTGGTAAATAGGGAGAGCGGCGCGCGCAGAGTTTTTTACTTGCCATTTGCTCCCTGCGCCGCCCCTCAACTCATCTTCCTCCTTGCGCCTATCTCCATTGTTTTTAGCCCAAGCTTGCTGCACTCCACCTCTCCACACCATCAATGGCAAAGGGTGGGGGTTCCAAGCGGGGAGCTGCGTCTGCCGCCGCGACTGACGCGTCGCCGAAGGGCAAGAAGAGCGCGTCGAGCGCGCCTGCGGCCGCCGCCGTCCTGAAGAAGAGCAGCGGAGACTGGGCGAAGTCCACGTTCAGGGACGCCCATCTGACCAAGTACCGCGAGCAGGGATTGCTGCCTCCCGCGGACCAACTGGCGGTTCGTGCGCCATCGCCCAAGGAGGTACTCCCTGAACCACGCGCCAACGAGCGTGTTTGCTTTGCGGAGTTTCTGCCTAGGGGATTCTCGCTCCCCCTCCACGATTTTGTTCGTGGTTTGCTGTATGCCTACGGGGTGCAAATTCATGATCTCACCCATAACGGTGTTCTGCACATTGCGTGCTTCATCACGCTGTGCGAGTGCTTCCTTGGAGTCGCCCCCAGCTGGACACTGTGGAAGGCCATTTTCATGGTGCGACCGAACAGGGGAGGCGGCCGCACCTACCCTGTGGGCGGCTGCGGGATCCAGGTACGCGGCGACACCCGCTATTTTCGCCTGAAGACGGTCGACTCCGCACAAGGCTGGAGGAAAGGGTGGTTCTATGCCAGCGTCGAGCAGGGCGCAGTCGCCGCTTTCTCGACTGCTGCTTTTGCAAGGACCAAGGCCTGGGACCATCAGCTTTCGGATGAAGAACTGGCGGAAGCAGGGCCTCTTCTGTCTCAGGTTGGAGGTCTTCTCGACAAGGTGACGGGTGTGCATCTAATGGCCACCTTTGTGACGAGACGGGTGTGGCCGATCCGTGCCCGAGCACACCCCATGTGGGAGTATGAGGGCGCGCACGACCCCAGTCGGATGAGCCCGAAGGAGCTGTCAAGGAATGAGCTGGTGGCGCATGTGCGATCTATCACCAGCCTCACAGCAGCTGACCCGTGCAACGTCGACTGCCCCGTTACTCCGTATGGGATGGAGAATCCTTTGCTTGAGGTATGTGTACTTTATGATCTGCTTGCAGTTAGGAGTTGCCACTCGTACGCTTTGTGGTTGTTAACTTTGCAACTGGTATATGTGATATGCAGGGCCACTCGACTGCTGCCTCTCTTCCTCCGCTGCCAGAAAATGGCCCGACTGAGGAAACTCAGGTGCAGGAGGTGGAAGCGAAGGGAGACCACTCGCCGGTCCCCTCCGCCAACACCTCGCATATGGAGGAGGTTGGAGAGGAAGCAGCAGAGGAGGTACAGACTGAAGAAGTGGCCACCTTCGACCATGAAACCGACGCCGTGCCTCCAAAGCGTCGTCGGTTGGTCAAAAAGGCATCTTCATCTGTGAGTTCACGCGCAGCCATCGAAGCTGCCCTCCAGTGTGTTGTACAGGTCGCGGTAGGCGATCATGTTGTCTGCTATGGCATCGCAGGCTTTCATTGTTTGCTGCACCACCAGATTCGAGTCGCCGTAGATCATCAATCGAGTGCACCCAAGTGCTTTGGCCATCCGCATGCCATGGATTAAAGCTTCATACTCGGCCTCGTTGTTAGATGGTAATATGAATCCCATTTGCAGGACATAGCGGAGCTTGTCTCCTTTTGGTGATATGAGGATAACGCCTGCTACTGCGCATTCGTGTTTCTTTGACCCATGAAAGTACATGGTCCATGAGTTGGACACATCTGGTGTTCCAGGCAATTGGGCTTCTATCCACTCGGTCGTGAAGTCGGGTAAGACTTGTGCTTTGATGGCCTTCGGGTGCTCATACTTGATGTCTCTTGGTGCGAGCTCGATGAGCCATTTTGAGACTCGCCCAGTTGCATTAGGGTTTGTGAGGATATCACCGATTGCTGAGTTACTCACCACGGTGATCGGGTGCTCCGTGAAGTAATGCGTCAATTTCCTGGAAGACATGAATACGGCGTAGGCCAGCTTTTGATAATGCGGGTACCGCTGCTTTGATATGGAAAGGACCTCGCCCAGGTAGTAGACTGGGCGTTGTATGCTTTGGGCGTGCCCCTCCTCCATGCGTTCGACTACCAGCACGGTACTCACCACCCTGCTAGTAGCCGCGACATACAGGTATAGCGGTTCCCGCTCCTTAGGTGCAACGAGGATTGGAGGGCTTGTGAGGATCAGCTTGAGATCTGTGAAGTCTGCTTCGGCTTCTGGTGTCCACTCGAACTTGTCTGCCTTCTTCATCAGTCGATAGAACGACAATGCTTTCTCACCCAGTTTGCTGATAAATCGATTGAGCGCTGCCACTCGTCCTGCTAGTTTCTGCACGTCATGAAGTTTTGAAGGCCTTTGCATTGTGAGGATGGCCTGTATTTTCTCCGGGTCTGCTTCGATTCCACGAGCAGAGACTAGATACCCCAAGAGCTGCCCAGCTGGAACGCCGAACGTGCACTTCTTAGGATTGAGCTTGATATGAAAGCGTTTGAGGTTGTCGAACATCTCCCTCAAATCATCGAGTACCGTGTGCTCCTCCTTTGTTGTGATAACAATATCATCCACGTAGACTTGGACGTTTCGTCCGATCTGCTTCTTGAGGCAGTCTTGCATCATGCGATGGTATGTTGCACCCACGTTTTTTAGTCCAAAGGGCATGGTTGTGTAGCAGTAGACCCCGAGTGGGGTTATGAACGCCGTTTTTTCTTCATCTTCTTCCTTCATCCTTATCTGGTGATAACCTGAGTAAGCATCTAGGAAGGATAGTCGTGCGCACCCAGCGGTGGAGTCGACGATCTGGTCGATTCGAGGTAACGGGAAGTGATCCTTTGGACAACACTTGTTGAGAGCTGTGAAGTCCACGCACATCCGAAGGATGTCTGTATGCTTCTTTTCTACGAGTACGGGGTTAGCCACCCATTGTGATTTCTTGATTTCTCTGATGAACCCAGCCGCGAGTAGCCTGTCGACCTCCGACTCGACAGCGGTTCGTTTCGTACCGGAGATTCGGCGCATTGTTGCTTGACTGGCTTGGCATCTGGAAACAATTGAAGAGAGTGATCGGCGAATTCCCTGGGAATACCTGGCATGTCGGCTGGACACCACGCAAATATTTCCCAGTTCTCACGGAGGAATTCGACGAGCGCGCCTTCCTATGCGATAGGCAGACTCGAAGATACGTTGACTGTCTTGGACGGGCCAGTCGGGTGCACCTGATGGGACCTTGTGTCATTTGTTGCGTTGAACGATCGGTCGACTGCCAACCTTTTATGCTCCGGCATGAGTGTTCGATCATTGGAGATCGCTAGATCAGCGAGTGTCTATTCCATGCCGAACGTCTCGGAGATTTTGCTGAACTCGCGGTCGCAAGCATCGGACCTTTGAAAGTTTCCACGGACAGTGATGACTCCTTTTGGCCCTGGCATCTTGATCATGAGGTACGCATAGTGTGGTACTGCCATGAATCGGGCGAACGTTGGACGCCCAAGAATAGCATGGTACTGTGACTTCCAGTCGACGACTTCGAACTCAATCGACTCTGTTTTGAAGTGGCTTTTGTCTCCGAACGTGACGTCGAGTTGTATTGTGCCTTCTGGGCTGATTGCTTTGCCAGGAACGATACCGTGGAAGGTATTTGAGGATTTTGGGAGGTTTTCGACTGACCTGTTCGTTTTGCGGAGCGTGTCTGCGAAGATGATATTTATGCCGCTGCCTCCATCCATGAAGACCTTGGACATGGAGTAGCCTCCGATTTGCGCGTCGAGTACTAGAGCAGCGTGCCCTGGTCGAGATACAGCTGGGGGATGATCCTCCCAACTGAAGCTTATGGTGGTCTCGGATCACTTCAGGAATTCAGGAACGGCAGGAGGTGCCATCACAGCCATGTTCACTTGTCGAGTGATTAGTTTTTGCTGCCTGTTGGAGGGGCGACCCTTCTGTATGATGTACATCTGTCCCCGAGGCTGAGGATATCCATCATCTTCGACTCGATGTACGGGCTGTATGGCACCCGCGAGATGTGCACCTGTACCGGGCTGTGGTGGTTGCGGTGGTGGCTGAGGACCCATTATGGCAGGAACAGGGTTCGGCTGAGGTGCAGGTGTGGCTGGTTTCTTGATGAGTTTCACGTATCCGTCTGCCAATTGGTCGAATTCCCTGCAATTCCTTAGCGTGTGGTTGGAGCGTAATTTTCCGTCGTCCCCTTTAAAGAGGTGGAATCTGCACCAGTCGTCCATCTTTTCTTCGAATGATCGCTCAGTTTTTGTGTCGGTGCGTTTGCGCCACTCTTGCCTTTCATAGCTATCGCTTCGCTGTTCGCGGTCTCGACTGTCCCTTCAATCATCCGACCGCCGATTGCTTCTGTCTTGATCGTCGCGGGGTTGTGTGTATCCAGCCGCCATGAACTCGGGTCTGTCCTCGTCGTAATGACGTTTTGAACGTTTGCGCCTGCGATCATCTCTGTATGAATCTCTACGGCCTTGACTGCCGCTATCATGACTGTCGCGTGGGGGAGAAGCGCGGGATCTACACACATAGTCTTCTCCATCTGCCCACTCGGTCGCAATTTTTATGAGGTTAGCCAGGGAGGTTGGCTTTTCACGCCCCAGTGCTTCTTTGAAATCCTTCCTGGCTAGACCTTGTGTGAAGGCATCCATGGCCCTATCTTCTGATATTGGGCCTACTGAATTGCGTATTTCAGTCCAACGCCGTATGTATGATCTCAACGACTCGTCTGATCGTTGGACGCAAGCTCTTAGTTCTTCGAATGTCTTCGGGCGCTCACAGAGAGGCTCGAAGTTTTTGATGAAGTCTCTACGGAAATCATCCCACGAGTCGTATGACGATGGGGGTAGTGCTTTGAGCCAGTCGCGGGCTGTGCCTTCGAGCATCAGTCGTATGTACTGCATCGCTGTGGTGTTTGTGCCTCGCTGCCACGAGACGGCGAGTCTATAGTCCTCTAGCCCCCCAGACGGTTCCTGCCTACCGTTGTACTTGGGTTGTTCAGATGTCAACTTGAATCCTTTAGGCATCCGTGTCTCGCGGATGCGTCGAGTGAAGCACAGGGCTCCGCATGCCTCGGGTTCCCTGTCAGAATATGAGTCGCTGCTGTACAACCTGCGAGATCTGCTTCTGCTGGACCTGCGTCGGCGTGTGCTTCTCCTTCCTTCCTCCGAGTGGTGACTGCGACCACTATGATCACGTGTTGCTTGTCGCGGGCTTGCTACCTGGCGCTCTCGACTCCCTCCTGGAGTATGTGCATCCGTCTGGATGGACCTTGCCGCTAGGGCCAGTGATTTGAGCTGTTGGCGATGCAAGGTAGCATTCGGATCGTCCGCCGGAGGCTGCATTGCCTTAAGGTAAGCACCCACGGAGATCAAAGCACCCTCGGCTGTTTTGGGTATTGGGATTCCATCAGCATCGTGTGTCATGAATGACAAGTTGCGAGTAATTGCTGCTCTCTCATTTTTTGGGAGGCCTGCCAGCCTTGACCTCTGTTGTGGGGCTGCTTGCCCTGTGGAGCTAAGGGACAGCTGCCTCCTTCGTGCACTCGACAGGATGGCTTGCCTTTTGCGTTCTTCGAGCGTAGCTCGGTAGTTCTGCAGTCGAATTGATTCCTGCCAGTTGAAATACTGGAAGGTTAACATCTCTTCTGGTGTCGAATCTGCTGGCATCATTGTGCACTCCTTGATGACTTTGTCTGCTTTTGCCGCCATCTCTGCAGTGATTGTCAAGGTTGTGACCCCATCCGGCATGGTTACCGTGCATGGGAATTGTGTAGGCCTGCGGACAGCTGCGGCTGCGGATGATTCTGCAGAGATAGCAACGTAAACCTGGTGGGGCATGACCTGGGAACAGGTGTGCGTGCTGTCGATTCCTGTCAAGGATTCGACTTCTTCATCCAGACTCATGTCAGAGTTAGTATGCCCGTCGAGTAGATCTTCTAGACGAATCTCGTTGTCGACGTGCTCATCGCCTATGCTCATCTCGGTGTTGGTGAAACCGATTTGGATCTCGGAGTCGAGGTTGGTGTTGGTGCAGATCTCAGAGTCGACGTTGGTGTCGTTTGCAGGTTCATAGAAGTCGTCGAGGGAGATCCCGCAGTCGAAGCTCTCGTCGAGTAGAAGATCGAACTCGACGTCACTCGTGCGATATATTGATTCTGCTTCCTCACCTTGGAGTTCCTTGACCATGAATTCATTGATCTCACCAGTCGACATGGTTGTTGCAGGTGAAGCAGCTCCGACAATCGATAATGGGGTAGATGCAGTCGATGGATTCCCGGGTGCAGCCAACGCGAGTTGTCTTGGATCTGTCAAGTCCTGCGTACCAAGCTTTTTGAAGGAGTCGGCGAGTTGCCGCGTATCGCCCGAGTCGGCGAGTTGTAGTTTGTCGATGTAGCCGGCGAGTTGCCGTTTGCAGATGTGATTGGCGAGTTGCCGTTTTCTGATGGAACCGGCGAAACTTCGAGTCCAGCGCTATTCTTTCCCACAGATGGCGCCATTTGACGAGGGGTAGACTCATCAAGACCCATGGTTTAAGGTCCCTGGGTTGTGAATATGGGGGAGAGAACGTGGTAGAGCTGGAAGTATCGACGGCTGACAAGCGGGGCAAGGATTTTACCCGGGTTCAGGGCCCTCGTGTGGAGGTAACACCCCTATGTCCTGCCTGTCTGTTATTAATTCGAGAGTATATGGTGGTTACAAGGGGATCCCGGCGAGATGCTGATCTTGCTAGGACTTTTGTGGTTCTGAAAGTGCGTGTCCGGTTCGACGGCCCTCCCAACCTTTATATAATAGGCTGGGTCTCGGGAGTTCGTAACTGACTCAAATTACATGTAAGGTAAATCTAAAACTGACTATGTCTTCGCCTAACTTGGAGGATACTCCATCTTCTTCGGGCCTTCCTTCATGGGCTTTTCGTAGGCTCTTGATAGTTGGGCCTAGTCGATACGTGCACCAGGTACCCTCATGGTAGGGTACCCGATAGGCATTCCCATGTCAACATGCTCGTTGGGAAACCCCAAGAGGAAGGTATGATGTAGTTCAGCAGCAAGTTTTCCCTCAGTATGAAACCAAGGTTTATCGTTGGGAAACTCTCTGAAGGTTGTTGGCGGCTCGCACGGCGCAACACGATCACCAACGTGGAACCTGCACACAACACAATCAAACTACTTTGCCCCAACGTAACAGTGAGGTTGTCAATCTCACCGGCTTGCTGAAAACAAAGGATTAAACGTATGGTGTGGAAAATGAGTATTAAATTGCAGCGAATGAAAAAGGAACAGTTTGCAGTTTGTGGTTGTTTAATCAGTGTAAAAGAATGGACCGGGGTCCACAGTTCACTAGTGGTGTCTCTCCATAAAAGATAACTAACATGTTGGGTGAACAAATTACAGCTGGGCAATTGACAAATAGTGAGCGCATGACAATGCATATATATGACATGATGATTACTATGGTATTTAATTGGGCATTACGACAAGATACATAGACCGTTATCCAACAGCATCTATGACTAATAATCTACCGCCGGGTTGTCATCCGAGTCCCCCGTTGGTATTAAGTTGCAAGCAACGGATAATCGCATTAAGTAAAGTGCGTAATGTAAACAAACACATATGCCCGTGGACATAGCATCGTTAGGCTACCCCTAGTGGCAATAGCACATCCACAACCTTAGAACTTTCTGTCACTGTCCCAGATTAAATGGAGGCATGAACCCACTATCTAGCATAAATACTCTCTCTTGGAGTTACAAACATCTACTTGGCCAAAGCATCCACGAGTAACGGAAAGCATGTAAGATCATAAATAACATAGGGCATAGATTGATAATCAACTTGACATAGTATTCAATATTCATCGGATCCCTGCAAACACAACATGTAGCATTACAATAATATGATCTTGATCTAGGGCAGCTCACAAGATCTAAACATGATGGCACAAATTGGAGAGACAACCATCTAGCTACTGCTATGGACCCGTAGTCCAAGGTCAACTACTCACGCATCACTCCGGAGGCAGGCATGGCGATGTAGAAGCCTCCGGTGACGATTCCCCTCTCAGGCAGGGTGCCGGGAAGAGGTTCTGGACCCTCCCGAGCTAGGGTTGACGGCGGCAGCGTCTCTGGAACTTTTCGTGGATATTGGCTCAGGCACTTAGGGTTTTCGCGTCGGGGGGAATAAGTAGACGAAAGGGCGGCGGCTGGAGGCCTCGTGGGGCCCACACGCACCCTGTGCGTGCCAGGGGGGCCCCGCGCCCTGGCCACTTGTGGGGCCCACGTGGCTCTCCTCTGTTCCTCCTTTGGTCCTTCAGGTGTGTTCTGGCAAAATAGCATCCCCGTGAAGTTTCGTTCAATTCCGAGAATATTTACAGACTAGCTTTTCTGGAATACAGAAACAGCAGAAAACAGGAACTGGCACTTCGGCATCTTGTTAATAGGTTAGTCCCAAAATATATAAAAGTGACATAAAGGAGATGCAAAACATGTAGCAATTGGTATAAAACAAGCATGGAACTTCAAAAATTATAGATACGTTGGAGACGTATCAGCATCCCCAAGCTTAGTTCCTGCTCATCCTCGAGTAGGTAAACGATAAAAACAAAATAATTTTTGAGGTGACATGCTACCATCATAATCTTGATCATATAATATTGCAAGGCACATGTGAATGAATGAATTGATCCAAGTCAATGGTCTATAATTTGCTACCAAATAGATAATGAGTAAACAATGAATCACACAAGCTAAACGTTTTCATGAATAGTACTTTCAAGACAAGCATCAAAGCGTTTTGCATAAGTGTTAACTCATAAAGCAATAGTTTCTAATAAAAGGTATTTAATCAACACAAAGGAAGAATCAAGTTTCAGCATTTGCTTCAACTTTCAACATATTTATCTCATGGATATCGTCAACACAAAGTAGTATAACAAGTCCAATACGTGGCATATAACGCATGTTGTAACAAAGTTCACACTAGTGTTTGCTTGTGGAAGACAGAAAGAATAGGAAAACTGACTCAACATAAAAGAAAAAGAAAGGCCCTTCGCAGAGGGAAGCAGGGATTAAGTCATGTGCTAGAGCTTTTAGGTTTTTGAAATCATATAGAGATGCATAAAATATTTGATACTCCTCCCAACCTTGCTAACACAAGCCATGGCTAACCGAATCCTCGGGTGCCTTCCATCAATCACATACCATGGAGGAGTATCTATTTTTGAGAGGTGTTTGTTAATTGTCAACGAATGGTAGCGGGTGATAACAGTATTCTACCTGTCAAACGGACTATTAAGAGCGGCTCCCATGAAGGACGTTATTTCTACCAGCAAGGCAGATCATCCCTCTTTCTCTTTGGTTTTACACACATGCAGATATTTTACTGTTTTGTCATTGCTTACTGATGAATCAGGGCAAAGTGTGAAGAGAATTAATTGGTTAAAATTGTAATTAATTTGGACTGGGCACCCCGTTGCCAGCTCTTTTTGCAAGTTATTGGATAAGCAGATGTATATGCCACTAATCCAGGTGTAAAGTCCATTTGACAAATCGAATAAAGAATAACCACACTAATTCCTCATGAGCTAGTAAATAATTACACAAAAGGGAATAATAACATTTTGAATAATTTAAAGGTAGCACATGAAAAATTTACTTGGAGTGGCAAGGAAATACCACATATAGCTAGTTATGGTGGACACAAATGGCATGGAATTTGGCTCAAGGATTTGGATGCACGAGAAGCATTTCCTCTCAGTACGGAGTTTAGGCTAGCAAGGTTTATGTAAGCAAACAAGAATATCAACCCGTACACCAAGTTTTATATGACAACATATTGCAAACGTTATAAGACTTCATACCGTCTTCCTTGTTAACCAAACCCGTTTATTAGAAAACTAGTTGTAGACCCGTGCATTCGCACGGGCTCATATGCCGAATATTTTGGAAGTACCAATACAAACTTATCGCTTAAACTTGTATATTCTCATTTGTTCGACCTTCTTTGATAAATTTGATATTTACTTTAATCATTAAAATCTATTGAAACCAACTATATATACTATCCTTGGTAACACATGGTGCTGAAAAGAAATAAATTAACATAATTTGGAACATTAGAACTATGGTGTCAACAAATGTACTAATTTATACCACATTGTATCTGTGATCTACCACGCAAAAAAGTAATAATTGTAGCCTATTAAAATAAATACATTTAGAACAGAGTACAACTCCATT
Organism: Poa pratensis; assembly: GCA_947311845.1. Taxonomy (NCBI): domain Eukaryota; kingdom Viridiplantae; phylum Streptophyta; class Magnoliopsida; order Poales; family Poaceae; genus Poa; species Poa pratensis. The sequence goes on along the minus strand of CAMZMU010000038.1, from coordinate 76,468,481 downwards.
CAGCGAACAGAAAGAGCATTTGGCATGTAACACGTCGATCACATCAACGGTACTACATATCAGAAACTTTAATATCTTATTTTCATAACGACCAAGAAAAATTATGATTAAAACATATGATAGTCAATATACATACTTTATGCCTATTTCAGCATGGGACTCGCGACAATATTACCAGTTACATGTAAGCTACTGCATCCCTTGTAAATTTCTTAACAGCGAGTCCTCAGAAGCAAATAGAATGTGTTATTTCCATCCGGAGAAGTGAGTTACGATCTGAAAAATAAAACCAAAAAACCATTAGTAAAAAACAATTTAATGTGAAAGAATTTAAATTCTGGTCTATATACTAAAGTAGTACATATAAAAATCGAATCAGTATGCATGTGACATCAAACCAAAAAACTACCAGTAGAGATCACTTTAAGATAGAATATAAATTCGGGTCTTTCAGCTAGGAGTTGGTTGAGACATCCTTTTGTGAATGGAGGGAAGATATTAAAGGTACATCAGTAAACATGTGCTTCCACGCCAGCTAGACGAATATGGTTGTTTTAAATGTACTCGCACCAATTCAATAAACCGTCCATGGCGCGGGAATTGGTGGGCATTTTCTTCACACAATGATGTAAATAAAATCGCAGGGATCTTTTTATATTTCTGCCACTAACGTACCTTGATATATGATGAAATACACCTTCCATATCTCAGTATACTGTAACAAAAAGAATGTGTGGCTTCCCCAATTCAAACCATCCGTACCTTAAAAAAAGAATATAAAAAAGGCAACTCCACATGCCGATCGTATGTTGGGCAGGAAGCAACGTTGTACTCCAATCTACCAAAGAGGGGAGCATCTCGTATACCATCCTGGATTATTAATTAAGATCTTACCTCGTTTCTCTCTAATGTAGTTTCACTGCAACAACGTAAGCAAATACACGTTGGAGATATGTGGCACATAAGCCCTGACTACTTATCCCTTTTATCCACTTAGTTATCGCTATCAATTTGGATTGCCCAACTCTGACGACTGACGACTTGCATAATAGGGAAAAAGGTGCACATACCTTGAAATAATTGTCATCGATCTTTAAAATGAAGTTCTCCACATTTTCATCAAACCTCAGCCATTGAGCTGCATGATTGTGCACCAGGTGGAGTAAGGGCACTTTATCTGTCAAATTTTATAAAATTCATGTGTTTGTATAGGAAGTATGGGCGATACAGCCTATGACCATTAATAATTTGATATTCTTTAGCGAAAAAGTTTGGTAGAAAATTATGGTTGTTGCGACCATATTCGGCCTAAATTTACGACAACACGGCCTATAACCATAAACCCACACGGAGATTTATTTACGATTCTTAAACGTGATATTACAAATCTACATAGTAGGCAAATATTAAACTATGCAAATCCACATACTGGATTATTTGGGATTAAAGACTGTCGGTAATCATCATTATGTAGCCGATGCAATAATCAATTTACCACCACAATTCCCAGAGTCTTCAGTTCTTATGAACTCTTTAGTTCACATGATTTCTCATAATTCATTTGTTTACCTACGTACATTACCACAACCTATTCTCAGTGGTTGTGATAAAAAAATTAACCAAAAGGTCATATTTGTGTGGATATATAGGGATAATATTGGACCATGGTACAACTAAAAGGAAGCTGAAGCATGAAACCTATCATTTTTGTGTTTGTGCAACTTCTGCACTATGGCCTTTACCCTTTTTCAATCTTGGCAAGAATAATCCAGTCCTGTAGATCAGCTACATGCCATGAATAACAAAGCAAATTGTGTAAAACTGAATGATATAAACTAATTGATGTTTACCTACGTACTCCCTCCGTTACAATTTAATTGACTTGGGTATGTCCAAATATGGATGTATCTAGACACTAAATAAGTATAGATACATCCATATTTGGACAAACCCAAATCAATTAATTTGGAACGGAGAGAGTACCTGTTTGCTAAAGAAAATTGTGTGGAATTGCTGTCCGCAATAAGAAGAAAAAGGTGCGTACCTGTTTGCTAGAGGAAAATGTGAGGAACCGCTGCATATAGCTGATGAAAATTGTAATTAGAAGGCACTGGATTCCTGGGATTTGATGCAGCTTACAGATACGAAACAATCTTAATTTTGTTCAACCAAAAGCTCAGCAAATTCTGCTCAATTTAGATTCAGGTCAGTGCAGAACACCTCGTGCCTGCCTAGCAGACCTTGTTGGCAACACTGCCGTTGGAATCGTGCTGCACGCTGCTGTCGACCGCGCCCGCCGGCCGCTCTCTGGGCCAGGCTGCCATGACCACACGATACTGCCTAGGTTAGGGATTTGAAGATGCAGGGCACAGGTTGCGGTTTACCTCTGACTGAAATTTTGATCACACGATGCGGTCATGAGAAAAGAATCGGATCTTGCGGTCGTGCAGAGGAAGGACATAGGGTAAGAAATTTTAGGACGAAAGCTTTGAGCCAGGACGTTGACTACAACCGTGGATGGCGCTGAAGTGCAGCCGGCGGCGGAGCTGTGATAATATTTGGGAATCTCATCTAGGAGGTTAGGGCGAGGGACGGTAAGATTTTTTTAATGACGTGCAGCTTTGGGTCACTGCGTGCGCCAGGAAGCGCGATCAATCTACGGTCAACGATCGATAAATAAGTTAATCCGACGGACTATTTTCTTTAGCGCGTGAGAGTTAACGTGGAGCCTTCTACGGTGCCTCCAATTAGTAAATATATAAGATATCAAGACCTTAGAGATACCACCGATGCAAACCAAATTTTCAACAAGCTTTACGGTAGTTCTTCACTAATAGGCTTAACTCATGTGATGCACAAATTTAATCATGATCTACTTGTTAACTCAAAACAATTGACAAGCAACATGTTATTCATATTAGTGATCTACAAGATTGAGCAAGCTTTTCCTTATACCAATTACCACTTGCAACATTTTCTGAACCAACCAAACACCAATCAATTTATTTAATCAACTCTCCAAACAGATATAAGTGGAGCAAGAGAATACTTTCTACAAAAGAAAGCTAATAGCTCTGACAAGAGATACATGAAAACAAGAGCTAAAAGCTGAACAGCGCTAGATATGAATACTCAACAAATATAAGTGAAAATAGGAGTATTCTCTTGAAAAAGCGGAGCGTGTCTCTCTCCCAATCAAGAATTCTAGGGTCCAGTCAAGATTTATTTAAAATAAAAGTGCAATACTGAAAATAAAAGCACACAGACGCTCCAAGAAAAGCACATATGATGTGAAAGAATTAAAATATAGTTTCACTAGAGATGACCTGATAATTTTGCCGATGAAGAAGGGGATGCCTTGGGCATCACCAAGCTTAGACGCTTGAGTCTTCTTGAAATATGCTGGGGAGATCCATGGGAGCTTCCCCAAGCTTAAGCTCTTCACTCTTCTTGATCCTATTATATCATCCTTCTCTCTTGACCCTTGAAAACTTCCGTCACACCAAACTCAAAGTAAATCTCATTAGAGCGTTAGTGCATAATCAAAAATTCACATGTTCTATAAAGACGCAATATGACTCGTTACTTTAAACATTAGCTATAGCCACTGATGTTACGTGAAGCTCTTCCACGCAAAAAAAAGAATTCCACTCAACACTAGTAAAAGAGAGAATGCAAAATAAAAAGGCATAATCTGTCTAAAACAGAACAGTCCGCAAAGACGAGTTTTTTCAAGTCACTTACAGCGCTCAGATCAAAAAACTTTGAACTAATGAAAGATTCAGACATTCATAAAGATTGCGCAATTTTTTTTCAGATTTAATTAACAATCTGGTGATTTTAGTAATTTCGTACAGTGAACAGCAAAAATCTGTTTCTGCGCAGCAATCAAAATTAAGCATCATCTCAACACTAGAGGCTACTCTTGGCACAACAGTGCGAGAAAATAAAGATACAAAGGAGTTGCTACAGAAGTAAACAACACCTTGACTAATACTGAAAATAAAAGATAATGGGTTGCCTCCCAAAAGCGCTTTCTTTAACGCCTTTTAGCTAGGCATAGTGATTTTTATGATACTCACATAAAGATGAGAGTTGAAACATAAAAGAGAGCATCAAGCAGCATATATAAAACATGTTTAAATCTAACACTCTTCCTATGCATAGGAGTCTTATAAGAAAACAAGTCAATTAAGCACAAAGTGACTAGCATAGGAAGGCAAAACAAGTGCAACTTCAAAACTTTCAACGGACCATTAGGTCTTAAAGCAAAAATCATATAGAAGCAACACAAGAGAAAGCTCAAAACTTTCATCATAAAGAGAGGAAATTTAATAACATGAAGATTTCTATAACCATATTTTCCTCTCTCAAAATAATTTTCAGTAGCATCATGAACAAACTCAATAATATAACTATCACATAAAGCATGCTTTTCATGATCTACAAACGCATAATTTTTATTAAGCTCAACAATAGTGGGGTTATCAAACCCACTTTTGACATTAATAGTATAATTAATATCATTAGGCAAAATAGGACCATCATCAAGAGCATTATCATATATAACATTAGGGAGCACATTTTTTCCTTCTGCAATTTCCTTTACTTGAGTCAAGGTGTTGTTTACTCCAAATTTATCAAAAGGGGATATTTCAATAGAATCATGCAATTCAACAGTATAGCACTCTTCCTCCTTAGGTAGGCATGGAGGGCAATCAAATAATGTAAGGGTTAAAGAGTTACTATCATTAGAAGGTAGATCCTCCTTTTGTTCATCACTCTCTTCCTCTTTTTCATCAAATGAGCTTTCAGCTTCAGCAATTTCTTCTTCCACATTTTCCTGCAAGGCATTAGTCTCTTCTTTATGAGGAAAAATCCTCTTGACATGTTCAGTAATATAAGAGTTTTCATCCTTATAGTTATCAAAACAATATTTAAGTATAGCAAGACTTTCAGATTTATAAGGGGCATCAATTTTATGCTCAAGATAAGAACTAATTTCAAGTGCACCCTTAAAGACAATAAATTCTTCCATCCTTTCTACCTCATAAGCATTATAGTAACCTTTAACATAAGAAGCTAAGGTTTCATTTTCATTACAAGCACATTGGAAAGGAAAGTGTTTAGACTTCCTATGACAATCAGATTCATTAAAGCAAAAAGATTTGCCAAATATATAGCATAAATTTCTAGCATATTCCTCTAGTTGATTTAATAATTTCCACAAGTACATCCCTTTTTATGACAAACGGTAATTCCTATAATATCTTCGTTCATCTTCCGTGGACCCACCTTGCCAACAAGATCTAGTTTCAAAGAGATAAGCCATTGATAGCAAATAAACAACTAGACATAATAACAAACCGAAATAAACTAAATGCAAGTAACTAATTTTTTTTGTGTTTTTGATAATTAAAGGCAAACAAGATAAAATAAAATAAACTAAGCAAGACAAAAACAAAGTAAAGAGATTGGAAGCGTGAAACTCCACTTGCAGAAGACTGCTGTCTCCCCGGAAACGGCGCCAGAAAAAGCCTTGATGCTATGCGGTGAATCACACGCTCGTTGGGAAAACCCGACAAAGGTATGATGTAGTTCAGCAGCAAGTTTTCCCTCAGTATGAAACTAAGGTTTATCGAACCAGTAGGAGCAGCAACTCTTCTGAAGGTTGTTGGCGGCTCGCACGGCGCAACACGATCACCAACGTGGAACCTGCACACAACCACTACAACAAGAACCCCCTCCTGCAACGCACAGATCTGTATCTAAATGTCCATATAAGCGTTGCAGGCTCTTCTACCAACGGATCTATATGTGTTGCCTTATCTGGCGTTGCAAAGGTATAAAGCAACGGATATATGTGCGTTGGTAAATCATCAGTAAAGCGTTGCAAACTGGCAACAAATGGCAAGCAACAATTGTATCCGTTGGAGCATAACCTGATCGAATGATTTTATTTTTTTGAAAATTATTATTTCATTGAAAGTGGATTGATCGCTTCAAAGGTGTTTGTATTTTTTCCAGCAAGAGAATTTACACTATGACAACGGACATAAATCACGTAATATTATTGCAAGAAACAATTCATTATTGATTATCGAAATCATCATCCCATACATGAAAATTATCTTGAGTACACAACTTACAATCGGGCTTCAAAATATTATATCCTAACTAATCCTATTACATCCCTCTAATTGTTTCGCCTTCGAGTGTATAGAGCTTATATCCAAATATAGCAATCCTTACTGATCTTTGTGCCTGCAAATTCAAAGTTCCGATTTTAGAATCGATCTGACAAAACCAAACTTCCTTGCTGATCTCAAGAGCAGCTCAATGAACACTAATACCACAATTAGGAGCATTATAGACATCAACTAGACCAAAGCTATAGCAGTTTATTACGGAAACAGGCATTTAACAAATAGATGATAATAGTAAATAAAAATAGATCATATTTATCAGAGTTGTAGAGAATGGTTATCGCCTTATCTCTCCCTTATACCAAAGACCAAAGTATTTGTGTTATCGTTGGTCTGGGTATGTGCTAGAAATGTTGAGGGTTACACATACATGTAAGCAATAATGATTGACATCGAGCACCCAACAGAAAGTATTGTCCAACTTTTTTGAAGGCTATCCAGTTTTGTAACTAAGTAAAAACGAATCTGAGACAGTAAAAACTTTCTAGTCTTTCGCACATGTCCCCTGATGGCAAATTGCTTCTTTCCAGCTTCAGTTTGCGGATTCAAGAACAACATACCTGAGAGGAATTGTTGAATACAACAGATTAGTAAAGCTGACAAAGAATTTGACAACTTTGATAGCCACGGGAGATATAATTAGATACAAGTGATGCAAATCTCACTGATGGCCTGGCAGTTGCACTACTAACCACCACGTCATGGAGTACTACAGCTCCAACGCAGAGAGTGACTCAAAGAGCCCGGGCTGGGATTTCATCGGACACAAACCTGAAGCCGAGGCTGATATAGCTCTTGAGTTCCTCCTGGTCCTCCTCCGTTAGGCTACTTGCCCGCCCCAATCCCAACACCTGAACATCAGATCGCTGTCTATTTGGTTATAGTAAATGAGGAAAACGCATCAATTTAGAAATATAAGAATCAAGAGCACGATTCAGATCGGAGAAAGGAAAGAATCTCACCGAAACCTCTCAGACCGAGGACTTGGATCCATACGTAGGAAAGTGACGGTGGCACGAGTGTTGTCGATGGAGTAGCCAACTAGCCACTCGCGGACAAGGATCTGTTCACATGCGCAGATCTAAGAGAAATAAAGAAATAGGAATAGAGAGCTCGAGATCGCATTAATCGGCACCGATCAGTACGCAAGCGAGCTACCTGGCTCCGGTGCTTGAAAATCGAGGGTGGCCGACTCACCAGTCCACCCAGCGGCCGCGGGAGCTCTTCATTGTCGGACGATGACTGATCTAGGGTCAGGCGGCGGCTACCTTTTAGACGGTGGCTGCACAAATCTGGGTGGCCCGGGGAGAAGATTGCAGGGAGGGTGTATATGCCGTCTAAAATGGTCGACGTCACCGGCGATGGAAGATCGTACAGTGGCCATGGAGATCGGGGCGGTGGGGAGGAGGAACTGCTAAAAGGGAGAAGGCTATTGGGGAAAAGTCAATGGGAGTTGAGATAAGAACGAGCGGCTCATTAGAATTTTTTTTACGCGCCAGCACATCGCGCCACAGGGTGGAAATTTCCATCTAGATCCCGCCTCCCAGAAAGATCCATATGGGATTAGCCGTGGACAACGGATGCAGTCTGCAACAGTTATATGTGTATCTACATATAAATTTTACAACATATATTTAATTCGTAGCAAGCCATATGTTGCTTAACGAGGGGTCCTCTTGTAGTGAACACAATCAAACTACTTTGCCCCAACGTAACTGTGAGGTTGTCAATCTCACCGGCTTGCTGAAAACAAAGGATTAAACGTATGGTGTGGAAAATGAGTATTAAATTGCAGCGAATGAAAAAGGAACAGTTTGAAGTTTGTGGTTGTTTAATCAGTGTAAAAGAATGGACCGGGTCCACAGTTCACTAGTGGTGTCTCTCCATAAAAGATAACTAACATGTTGGGTGAACAAATTACAGCTGGGCAATTGACAAATAGTGAGCGCATGACAATGCATATATATGACATGATGATTACTATGGTATTTAATTGGGCATTACGACAAGATACATAGACCGTTATCCAACAGCATCTATGACTAATAATCCACCGCCGGGTTGTCATCCGAGTCCCCCGTTGGTATTAAGTTGCAAGCAACGGATAATCGCATTAAGTAAAGTGCGTAATGTAAACAAACACATATGCCCGTGGACATAGCATCGTTAGGTTACCCCTAGTGGCAACAGCACATCCACAACCTTAGAACTTTCTGTCACTGTCCCAGATTAAATGGAGGCATGAACCTACTATCTAGCATAAATACTCTCTCTTGGAGTTACAAGTATCTACTTGGCCAAAGCATCTACGAGTAACGGAAAGCATGCAAGATCATAAATAACATAGGGCATAGACTGATAATCAACTTGACATAGTATTCAATATTCATCGGATCCCAGCAAACACAACATGTAGCATTACAATAATATGATCTTGATCATGTAGGGCAGCTCACAAGATCTAAACATGATGACACAAATTGGAGAGACAACCATCTAGCTACTGCTATGGACCCGTAGTCCAAGGGTCAACTACTCACGCATCACTCCGGAGGAAGGCATGGCGATGTAGAAGCCTCCGGTGATGATTCCCCTCTCCGGTAGGGTGCCAGGAAGCGGTTCTGGACCCTTCCGAGCTAGGGTTGACGGCGGCGGCGTCTCTGGAACTTTTCGTGGATATTGGCACTTAGGGTTTTCGCGTTGGGGGGAATAAGTAGACGAAAGGGCGGCGGCTGGAGGCCTCCGTGGGGCGCACACGCACCCTGGGCGCGCTAGGGGGCCCGCGCCCTGGCCACGTGTGGGGCCCACGTGGCTCTCCTCTGTTCCTCCTTTGGTCCTTCAGGTGTGTTCTGGCAAAATAGCATCCCCCGTGAAGTTTCGTCCAATTCCGAGAATATTTCCAGACTAGCTTTTCTGTAATACAAAAACAGCAGAAAACTGGAACTGGCACTTCGGCATCTTGTTAATAGGTTAGTCCCAAAAATATATAAAAGTGACATAAAGTAGATGCAAAACATGTATTAATTGGTATAAAACAAGCATGGAACATCAAAAATTATAGATACGTTGGAGACGTATCGATGGGCCACGTAGATCCAGTTTTCCCCTTCCTCATAGGCTCACATGTACCACTTATGCAATCTTCGCATTTTTGTTGGTAGACCGTTGACTAGCTCAGGTTTGACGAGAGTATGCCCGTGCCGGTATTGGTATGCTACTTCCTGGAACTTTTGTAATTGAGCTAAGTACTCCGGAATAGACATGCCCTGAGCAGCGGCCGCTTCTCCGTACATTGCAAAAACTCAGGATCAATAGCGACAGCACCTGTGCTCGACCCCTCCTCGGTATTGGTAAACACTTTGAGCGGGGGCACGACTGGTTTTTTCTGTTCTCCGAGCTGGGGAACTGATTTCCCGCTTGGACTACTACTCTTCGACCGCTCCTTATTTGCCTGAACCGACTTGCGAATAGAGCGGTCATAGTCTGGTGTCAGCCTTGGCAGGGGTTGTTCAAGGGTCTTCAGCATTTTGAAGACGGCGGCTTTTTCTTCTGGGGTGGAGGGGAACTCTGCCGCTTTCGGCTTCTTCAGGCTAGCCAACCACTCTTTATGTTGGGCATTTGCGATCGTGGCATTTTCCTCCACCGTATAGTCATAAGGTCTCACGGGAAGATTCTTATGAGGTACTTTTGGGAGGGGCGACCTTTTACGTTTCGGTGATCGCTTACCCCTCATAGTACCAGCGGTGGGCGGAGACGGCTGACGCTGCGGCGGAGACGGCTGCGCTGGAGACTGGTGAGGCGGCGGAGACAGCGCCTGAGGCGGCGGCGGTGAAGAGGACTGTTGCGCTGGAGACTGGTGAGGAGTCGATGGCCTTGGCTGCCAGTTTGGAAGCACGATGAATTCATCTGGCCATAGAATGGTCCCTTTTTTGACTTCTCCAAGTTCAAGCACCTCCCCATGTTCACCTGCAGGGTGTTCCAGCTTTAGCTCCTCAAATTCTTTCATCACTTCATCCACCCCGACAACAGTGTAGCCATGTGGAACCGGAGAGAAATGGAAAGTTGGATTAGGTCCAATTGGTACGGCATAGCCGACCGCCATCTTCATGGTTAAGTTAAAAACTTTCACATGTAGCTCACAAGATGTGCTCTCCGTGATATCATCCACTGGGTAGCGACGAAGAGGAGCCACCATCAGTGCATCATCATTACCATCCTGGAGCTCCGTGGAAGCCACGCTGCTTTTCCGATTCGATGGGCCGCCATTACCATCGCATGCAGCTTCTACCATGTGCCGCTGAGATTGGCCGCTAGTACCTTGCTGGCTAAGTGCGGCAATTTGATCCTTCTGCCGCTTTAATTCTTCTATATTATGCAGCCGGTCTGCAGCAGCGCGTGCTTCCATTGCCTCCCTTTCCTTTCTCCTCTGATGGCTTCTATCAGGAAATTTCTTGCTGTCCTCGGGAATCGCAATTTTCTTGGGCTTGGAGCGTGGTACGCCTCGTGTTCGTCCGTCGTGTTCCTTATTCCCAAGGGCGCGTGTGAGCTCGTCATCCTCTCTATCGGGACAGAACCGTCCCTCTTCAACATCCTTTACTGCATTTCTAATGCCTTCGATGGGTAGTAGGGGCTTATCTTTGTGTGTTCTGTTATAAATGCACTTCCCTTCTGCGTCCAACGTGCCCCCATGCCCGTAAAACCAATTTCTTGCCCGTTCGATCCATCTGAGTGGCTCTGGAGTGATCCCTTTAGCCAGCAGGTCGGCCTCAAGTTTCTCCCACTTAGGCATGCTAAAGGCGTAGCCACCAGGCCCCATAGTATGGTGGTAGATCTTTTTAGCAGCATTTGCCTTATTTTTTGCAGACTTTTCCTGAGCTTCCTCCGATTTCTTGTACAACACAAATTCTTCCCAGTCGTCCCTTATCTTCTCATACCCTTTATCGAAGTCCGGAGTCTTATCTTTCTTGACAACCTCGTTGTATAATCTTTTCTTCCAGTTCTTGAATAGCTCAGCCATCTTCTTAAGAGCCCACTCCTTGACTTTTTGCTCTATGTTTTGCTGGGCAATCTTTTCTGCCTCATTTGGATCCTCCTCATCTGGATCCACCTCTGGCGCCGGCAGGGTGAAATTAACCATGAGCTTTTCCAAAGGCTTTCTTTGCCCACGTCGCCGATATATCTTATTCCTCCCACCTTTGGCTTATGCCATTATCGAATGGTGATCGGGATGTAGTCCCTCACAATAACTCCGCATTGCTTTACAATTTTTTTTGCAACATCAGGGGGAGCAGTCGGTGTGCCGTCTTCAGCGACTTTTTCGATCCTGTACCTTTCTTGGTCACGCAACTTTTTGGCTGGGCCTCGTTTTGTCCTTACAGAAGATTTGCTCGATCCGGAGGGCTAAAAGAAGAAAGAGCGTTATATGTATATAGACAGCAGAGGCTTAATTAATTAATTTATATATGCTCCTCGCCGGAGTTTGCAACATTTAATGTTCCACCGGAGCCTTCGGCTTCTCCCTCATCGAAGCCGCTGGCTTCTCCCTCACCCCAGCCGTCGGCTTCTACCTCACCGGAGCCGTCTCTTCGGTTGAGAGACTCATCTCCCTCACTGGAGTTGTTCAGAAACTGCGAGGTGACATCGCCAACATCTTCCGGCCCACGGATGATATCCTCGATGATGTTTTCCTGATTTTCGTCTCGGTCCATAGTTTCTGCAAATTAAGAACAATGCACAAAACTTTAGTTGGGTAACTTTGCATACAAATGTGAATCGGATATGTGAATACAAAGTTAAATTTGCTAATTTTGCTAACACCTTAATTTGCTAATTTTGCTAACACATAAATTTTGCTAACACTTTAAATATTCTTAAACAAGCTATTTCTTAATTTTTCCTAACACAGTACTAACAATTCCTCACATAAATTTTTCTGTTGCTCACAAAAATACAATCTGAAATTTTACAAACATCTACTGCCATATAGAAGTCAAAACGATTGAAGTTTAATTCAATTCAAATTAGTATCAAATTCAAATACTTTTATTTATTTCAGGAACTAGTCACACACCATTTAATTCATCAATTATTCTCTGTTGCTCACAAAAATACAACCTAAAATTCTACAGATAGCTACTGGTATCTAGAAGGCAACACAATTGGATTTGACTCAAAATGATCTACCAAATTCTCTACACATTTGTTTTAGTCCAGAAGCTTAATAACCAAGTTTTAGCTACTGACTAAGTTCTTTTACTTTAAAAATTAAATCTTTTTAGGATTACACAGTGTTGATTATTTGTGACTTAACCCAATTGGATTCAACTAAAAAACCTAATTAATTCTGTTGCTTAATTAATCCTACAAAAATTAGGGTGCTATGCTACTGCAATACAAAGCTAACACAATTGGATTCATAATTTTTGGATTATTAGAGTATCACAAACAAACAAATTAAATAATTAACGTTCTGTACTATTCTAAATACCCAGCAATTAATATTAATCTAAACAGGGTGAAACTAGTTTAGTTGCACAGACATTTTCATAAGCTATCCAGAGAATTTTGGTTTGAATTATTTGGACTCATAAATTCGGAAGAGGAGGGAAAAAAATAAATGGGCTGAGAAGGTTCGTAGCCCACTGGGCCTGGCCCAGTTTTATATTTTTTCCACGCGTCCCACCCGTCAGCGGCTAACTCTAAAAAAACGGTGCTCCACGGGCGGCAGTTTCCGGCGGCGCCGCCGTGGCCAGAGATGGTGGCCACGGCGCAATGGCTCACCTTGGGGCCCTGGAGGTCCGGTGGACGGCGGAGGCGAGTGCGTCGGCGGCGGAGCGTCGGCGTCGACGTGCACAGGCACGCGTGGAGGCCGGCGACATGCGGGTTCCTCTCCCTTTCTGCAGCACGGGCGGCCGGCGTGCGGGCGGCGCGGCGCGGGAGTCGAGGGTGCGGCGGACGTCGACGGCGGCGGCGGGGCGCGGCGTGGAGCGGCGCGGAGGTCGGGCAGCCTGACGGCGTAGTTTCGCTCCGGCGTCGCGCGCTTCAGTCCTTACTCGTTTTTGGGATGAATTGGGGAAGGAGAAGGGCGCAGGCAGTTATACCAGGGGTCATTGGTCCCGGTTGCTGCCACGAACCAGGACCAATGCCTCATTGGTCCCGGTTCGTGGCAGAAACCGGGACCAATGCCCTGGCAAATTAATGCCAGATTTGCTCGCGCGTCCATGGACTCATTGGTCCCGGTTCTTCATATAAACCGGGACCAAAGAGTCCTTTTTCAAAATTATTTCGAACTTTTCAGTTCTGAATGTTGTTCTGCCTTTTTTTTCCTATTTAGGTTTTTGAATATGAATTTCAAATGGTTTTTAATCTGAAAAGACTTTCAACATGAAAAGTGTTTAAATTTGAATAAATAATCCAAAACCATTTTCTGTTTTCTAAAATAATTATTCTAACTATACAAACTATTAACCATTTTGTGATTTTCAATTAAAAATGCATTAACTTTATTGCATATTTTGAATTGACAAAACTTTCAACATGAAAAGTGTTTGAATTTGTATCAATAATCCAAAATCAATTTTACATTATTATTGTCATTTTCAATTTAATATGGATAAATTCATATCTTTAAATCCGTAAGTCGAAGTTTGACAAATAATATGTATAAATCGCTCAAAAATGATTAAGTAATATTTATGATTAAGTAATAATAATTATTAATTCATTTTTTGCATAAGTGTTTGAATTTGAATAACTAATTCAAAACCATTTTCTGTTTTATAAAATAATTATTCTAACTATTCAAACTATTAACCATTTTGCCATTTTGAAGTGAAAATGCATTAACTTTTATCTTTCGCATAACTAACTCAAAACCAGATTACTTATTCAGATGCTAAAGATCATTAGTTGGAAATGCAGAGATAAAGAATACATTTTACACGATCGTCGTCGTAGCTAGACCAGCATTAGGGAATGACAACAATCTTGGGTACATAGACGAACCATTTGTCCTAACCAATGATGTGGCTCAGGTTAGTCATACTCCTGCCTAGGCCTATAATACTCGTCCTCGTAGTCGTCGTTGTCGCCGCCGTCGTCGTCGCTGTCGTCGGGCGGCGCTCGCCTGGACTGGAAGTGAGGGTAGCACATGCGGGGTTTATCGCCGGCCGTGATGTAGTCCATGACGCTCTGGAGTGTCCGGCCGCCCCACCACAGCCGACAGCCGGCCTCGTTGAAGTTCGAAGGAGGCGGGCCGTCCTCCTCGTACCTGGCGAGCACCCTCTCACGCCGATTGATGAAGAAGGCGTCCCAAGTCGGGCGGTAGTCGTGATTCCAGCGGGGATCCATCCGCTGCTCCGGAGTGAGCTCAAGGTAGTAGTGGTTCGTGATGGCCGCCCGACGCGCCAAACCTTGAGGGACAGGAGGGACCGACACGCCTCCGGTGCTCAGCCTCCAGCCGGCGGGGACGTCGTAGCCGGGCGGGCAGGGGTAGTTCGAGGCGCAAAGCGCCTCCGCCTCCGAGTAGGTTAGAGTGGGTACGGTGAAAGCCATGGGAGAGTGATGAGGTTGCAGATATGAGTTTAGATGTGCTATGCCAATGGAGGCCATGACTACATATATATAGTGAGAAATGGCGGGTAGACGAAGCTGGGAAGCGGTGGAAAGCGCGGGAAGAAATAAGGTGGGAAGAAACAGACCTTTAGTTCCCGTTGGAGCCACCAACCGGGACTAAAGAGAATCCCACCAATACGAAAGAATTACACGGATGGTGTGTTTCTTTCGAGCGCTTGTGAGCCGTTGGATCAGGGTGTGTTTCTTTTGAGGGCTTGTGAGCTGTTGGATCAGCACAACCACTTTGTGAGCCACCAACCGGGACTAAAGGGGCTTATTTATTCCTTCGTAATTTTACCAACCGGGACTAAAGGGAATCTCGCCAATAAGGAAGAAACACATTGATCGTGTATTTCTTTCGAGCGCTTGTGAGCCGTTGGATCAGGGGTGTGTTTCTTTTGAGGGCTTGTGAGCCGTTGGATCAGGGGTGTGTTTCTTCTCGTGAGCCACATGACCCTATATATAGCGCCCCTCCTCGACATGTTCGGCACTCAGTGTCTACTCCTTGTAGTTCATTTTGGTATACAAAGCATTCGGATTCCCGTCATACAGCCCAACGATGCATTTGATATGCAGTCACTCACGAGCCACCGTTGTGCTGTATGACGGGGAAACCGTGTGTTTCCGTCAGTTACTGGGTGGGCGCGCTGATCGGGTGGGTGAGGTTTTTTTCTTCCTATTTTTGCATTTTTTCAGATCTCGGCGACGATGTCCGG
Organism: Poa pratensis; assembly: GCA_947311845.1. NCBI lineage: Eukaryota > Viridiplantae > Streptophyta > Magnoliopsida > Poales > Poaceae > Poa > Poa pratensis. The sequence continues at coordinate 76,452,946 of CAMZMU010000038.1, read as the reverse complement.
CCTGTTGGATGCGAGGGGCGATGTCCGGGACTGGGCTCCGCTGGGCAGGCACAGGGAGGTGGTATCTTCCGGGACGCGTCGCTTGGTGAGGAATCCGGGTGACGTCGTCGACCCGGATCTTGGTTGGTGGAAGTCGCGTGGGCCACACTCAGTGCAGAGGGAGCCGGCCCCCGAGGAGGTGGTACGTCGCCGTATCACCGAGGAGAACGAGCACATCAATCGCTATGTGTTTATGTTGGATACGCCAGCGGTGTATGACAGTACATGGATGGTTCTTCATAGGGATCCTTCTCACGTGAGTATTGACCCTGTGATGGTTCCTGCTCTTTGGGTGCGCAGCGCCGGCCGCTCAGCACCCCGTGGCTTAGGACCGGCAAAAGTTAGTGATACTATTCGTGATGTATTATGGTTAAATAAAAATGGACCCGAGCTATGTAACTGGATTAAATAAAAATGGACACGGGAACCATGCATTACATATGGTCACTTGTTTTCTAAAAGGTTTAATACATTACTACACATCACATAAAGGTTTAATACATTATATTGATTTACATAAAAGCCATGAACCCTTCTTCGCGTATGTCCCTTGCCTATGATCGCTTCGGCCGTAACCATGCAGCATCTTCATTATTTAACGGGATGCTTGGGTCAGTTTTCACTGTGAAGGGCGGAATTTCATCAAACTTATTATAATCTGCTGACATGTCTGTCTTGTCCTCGACTCCCATGATGTTTCTTTTCCCAGAAAGAACTATGTGACGCTTTGGCTCATCGTCTGATGTATTCGTTTGCTTATTTTTTCTTTTTTTCGGTCTGGAGGACATGTCCTTCACATAGAAAACCTGAGCCACATCATTGGTTAGGACGAATGGTTCGTCCCAGTAACCAACATTCTTGAGATCCACTGTTGCCATTCCGTACAGCTGGTCTACCTTTACCCCTTCTCCATTCATATTGACCCAACTGCACCTAAACAAAGGGACCTTAAAAGTAGGTCCATAGTCAAGTTCCCATATCTCCTCTATGTAACCATAGTATGTGTCCTTTTTCCCATTCTCGTCTGTTGCATCAAAGCGGACACCACTGTTTTGGTTGATGCTCTTTTTATCTTGGGCGATCGTGTAAAATGTATTCCCATTTATCTCGTACCCTTGGAAATTCAATACAGTCGAAGATGGTGACGCGGCCAACAAGTAGAGCTGACACTAGTACAGAACAACACATCGGATACCCCTCTATGGCAACGGCAGGAGTTAGGCGACAGTAAATCGCGACATCCCCCGCGTGCCCGCACTGGGCCGTAAAGCAGGCCCACAACAAAGGCAACGGGTGAATAGTGAAATATATGTTGGCAACGGAGGTTAGTTTACCTCCGTTACCGATGTGGGCTCATCGCACACAGACAGTTTCGTAATCTCCGTTGCCATTACAAGCAGCCCGACAGCCGGCCTATAAGAACCTACTATGCCCTTCACTCTCACTCTCACTGTCTCACTTCCAACCCTAGCCGCCGCACAGTCTCCTCTCTCTCCACTCTCTCGCATGGCTTCCACCGTCGGCGCTGGTAGATCCGGCCATCGCGGCCGTGGCCGCCCCACCCTCCGGGCCTTCAGGCAGCAGCAGCGTCAGCTGGTGTTGCGGGACGGGCTTGCGGAACAGGCCACCGCCGATCCGGCCCCCTCGGGCTGGTCCCGCGCCCTTGGCGCTCGTCCGCACGGCGAAGGCTCTGGCCGCACCCGCTCATTTGGCCACCATTGCAGCTACCGCGAGATCCGCCAGGCGATGTACCCCGGCCGCCATCCGTCTTCCTCCTCGTCCTCCGACAAGGAGGAAAAGGAAGAGGAAGAGGAGGAGGACCGTGATCTGGAGATCGCTTGCCAACTCTCCCGCGCCGATTTCGAGCGCGATGACGCCAAGCGTCGTCAGGGCGAGGCCGATCTGGAGGCGGCGGTCCTCCTCTCCGAGGCCTCGACCCAGGTCGAACGCGCCGAGGAGACGGTCTACCAGTCTGACCTCCGGGCCGCCATAGCCCTCTCTTTGGTCCACGGCGAGGGCAAGGCGCCGCCAGGGGAGGCCGGCGCTAGCTCTGTCGCCGGCGGCGACGCTAAGCGAGCCCGCCTCGCGTAATGTAAGACCCCAGTTCAGTAGGATAGCTATTTTCTAGTTGTAAGTAGCTAATTGTTTATCCATAGATTTGCTCTGTTTGTAGTAGGCATTGTTTCCACATAGATTTTTGCTGTTTTCTAGTTGTAAGTAGCTAATTGCTTATCCATAGATTTGCTCTTTTTAGTAGGCATTGTTTACACATAGATTTTTGCTGTTTTCTAGTTGTAAGTAGCTAATTGTTTGTCCATAGATTTGCTCTGTTTTTAGTAGGCATTGTTTACACATAGATTTTTGCTGTTTTCTAGTTGTAAGTAGCTAATTGTTTGTCCGTAGATTTGCTCTATTTTTAGTAGGTATTATTTACACATAGATTTTTGCTGTTTTCTAGTTGTAAGTAGCTAATTGTTTATCCATAGATTTGCTCTTTTTAGTAGGCATTGTTTTCACATAGATTTTTGCTATTTTCCAGTTGTAATTAGCTAATTGTTTGTCCATAGATTTGCTCTGTTTTTAGTAGGCTTTGTTTCCACATAGATTTTTACTGTTTTCTAGTTGTAAGTAGCTAATTGTTTATCCATAGATTTGCTCTTTTTAGTAGACATTGTTTACACATAGATTTTTGCTGTTTTCTAGTTGTAAGTAGCTAATTGTTTATCCATAGATTTGCTCTGTTTTTAGTAGGCATTGTTTACACATAGATTTTTGCTGTTTTCTAGATGTAAGTAGCTAATTGTTTGTCCATAGATTTGCTCTGTTTTTAGTAGGCATTTTTCCACATAGATTTTTGCAGTTTTCTAGTTGTAAGTAGCTAATTGTTTATCCATAGATTTGCTCTGTTTTTAGTAGGCATTTGCTCTGATTTTAGCTTTGTTTCTGTTATGCCGATGATTAAAATTAGGTGACACCGTGTGATCCGGGGGTAGCGCTAGTGATCCTTGTGATATGCACAAATACACATCGATCTTGTGCATCCTACTTGGCTCGCTTGCTCCATCCCTGGAATTTGTGTGTCCAATCTACCTATATATGAGGCATTGTTTAGTCTATGTTCTAGTTGTAATTAGTTCTATATTTTCTGTAATGCCGATGAAGAAGCATCTGTCTTGTGTATAGAGATGAAGGAGCTTACATTTTGATTTTTTTTCATCTCCTTTAGGGCGAGGAGGAAACCTGGAGACTATGCGGCGGCCGTGAAGACGTAGGAGCGGGGCTCCGTCCACACGGTCCACTGAAGCCGGCGCCTCCAGGAGCAACACTTTTGTGCAGTACTAAATAGGTAGAAGAAGACCACGCAATGAAGCTGGGCGAAGAGGAAGGTGAAGAACCGGCGGCCGTCAAGCAGGAACCACAGGGCTCCGTCGACGGTGCAGCAGGCGTCACCGGCTTTTTTTTTGTTTCCTTTAGCCCTCATTACAAACGGTCAAAAACTAATCTCCGTATCTGATGTAAAGACTAAAGGCAACGGTTATATATTATGCCCGTTGCTAAACTTATTGCAAACGATAAAAATCTCCGTTGCCATTGTGAGGCTTCACATCAGTGACAGAGGCGGGGACACGGACCCTTTCTCTGTTGCCGAAGGGGTTTTTTGCCCGTTTCCGATGTGTCGTTCTGTACTAGTGTGATCTCCGACAGTGGTGTCATTCATGAGATGTAATCGCAACCAACTGCCGAAAGTCTCCATGTGTTTTTCTTTAATCCAGGAGTCAACCTTCCCGGGTTCTTGGAGCGTACATAATTCTTGTGTTCCTCGATATACGGAGCCACGAAGGTGGAACTTTGTAGAACTGTGTAGTGTGCTTGAGTTAAAGAATGCCCGTCCCTACATATCAGTGCTTTCTTTCCTAGCGTGCCTTTTCCACTCATTCTCCCCTCATGCCGCGATTCAGGAACACTAATCGGCTTAAGGTCAGGAATAAAGTCAACATAGAACTCAATGACCTCCTCTGTTCCATAGCCCTTTGAGATGCTTCCTTCTGGCCTAGCACGGTTATGAACATATTTCTTCAAGACTCCCATGAACCTCTCGATGGGGAACATATTGTGTTGAAATACAGGACCGAGAATGGCAATCTCGTCGACTAGGTGAACCAGGAGATGCGTCATAATATTGAAGAAGGATGGGGGGAACACCAACTCAAAACTAACAAGACATTGGACCACATCCCTCTGTAGCCTTTGCAGACTTTCTTGATCGATTACCTTCTGAGATATTGCATTGAGGAATGCACATAGCTTCACAATGGGTACTCGAACATTTTTCGGTAGAAGCCCCCTCAATGCAACCGGAAGCAACTGCGTCATAATCACGTGGAAATCATGAGACTTCAGGTTCTGAAATTTTTTCTCTGCCATATTTATTATTCCCTTTATATTTGACGAGAAGCCAGCCGGGACCTTGATACTGCTCATGCATTCAAAAAAGATTTCCTTCTCTGATTTGGTAAGAGCGTAGCTGATTAAGTATTAACGCCCTTTATCCGTCTGCTTGTTGTATGGGTCTTTCATACGTTGCTGGTCCTCCCGTGCTTCTGGTGTATCTTTTGTCTTCCCATACACGCCCAGGAAGCCTAGCAGGTTCACGCAAAGATTCTTCGTCACGTGCATCACGTCGATTGAAGACCGGACCTCTAGGACTTTCCAATAGGGTAGCTCCCAAAATATAGATTTCTTCTTCCACATGGGCACATGTCCGGTAGCGACGTCTTTCGGAACAGATTGACCGCCAAGACCCTTTCCAAAGATTACTTCTATGTCCCTGACCTTACCAAATATAGCATCACCATCAGGGAGGTTAGGCTTCTTCCGGCGATCTGCCTCACCGTTGAAATGCTTGCCTTTCTTTCTTACGGTATGACTGTTCGGAAGAAATTGACGACACCCCAGGTACACAACCTTCTTACTTTTTTCCAAATATGTACCTTTAGTCTTATCGAAACAGTGCGTGCATGCATTGTATCCCTTGTTTGACTGTCCTGAAATGTTACTAAGATGTAACACCCCAAAAATTCGTCCCTAATTTTAGTGGTGTTTTCTCACGCCGGAAAAACTTTTCCTTTTATTAAATGACCTTCTTAAATATTTTGTGGATGATCTTGACTTTGGTTTTGCTCTCTCAGAAATTTCCCATGTTCCCTGAACTTCAATCACCACCCTCGATAATTATGTGCATAGATTTTCCCTCGAAAACTCTAACCCTTTTGTTAAACTCCCTATTATCTCCACTTACCAAAAGATGTCTATTTCCCTAGCCAACAAAATTCCACCAAAAATGCCGGAGAACTCCCATATCCACATAAAGCCTACCCATGCAAAAATATTTCTTACTCCAATCCAATAATCCCGATTTCGGAGTTAACTGTTAAATATCGGTCCTGATCCCAAATTTATTCAGTCCACCTAGGAACCTCTGAAAATTCTCATAATTTAGGGAGATGGATATTTTTTTATTTCCTACACTTCTTCTGTTGAACCCAAACCCATTCGAGCGATTTTTGACCTACTTTCTTTGTAAGCCGAAAATCGATGCCGGTACGCGGCTTAGCGGACACATTACCAAAACCCCATTTCTAGTTATCCAATTGAGCCCAAACTTCTTGGACACCCTCCTTGTACCAAACCTAGGCAGTGGTGAAATTTTGGGATTTTTCTGAGTTGAGGAAGACCTCTGTCTTTTCATCAGACACCTTGTGTGCGTTAGAGGTTTGGAAAATTTCGTGTTGCGAAGTGTGAAGTTTTTTAGTGTGGCCTGTGTGGTTGAGTTGGTCTTATCGTTTTGAACCCCGCGGTGCAATCCGTTCGCCGTTTGGACCTCTGAGTCACCGGGAACGCGTCGTGTCGCCCGCGTCGTGCTCCGGACATGCCGGACATGTGCGCTTTGGAGCGACCTTTGATTAGCTTAGCCCTAAACCTCTGCCTAACCTCCCGGCTGCAGTACAGCCGCGTGCGGCACAGCTCGTCCAGCACCTCCCCTAGCCAGCCCTCCCCCGGTTCTATCCCCTCCCTTCATTACCTGGGAAAAACCGTTGCACCAGTGGCCGGTGCATTGAAGCGCCGCGAAGTCGTTCGTCGGCTTCCTTCTCGCTCCGCCTATAAAAGGAAGCCCAGACTCCCTCCAGAACTCGCACCTCCCCTTCCTATCTCTGGTTCGTCAAAAATCCCGAGTCTCTATATGTTTGGGTTGAGAACAACGAGCTCTCCTTCGGTTCGGCCGTAGCCACCCAAAGCGGCCGAGCTCGCGTTGCTCGCGCCGAGCCTCTCCCTCAGCCACCCAGCCACCCAGGACCCTCCCCGGGCGCGGCGCTGTCCCACGGCGTCGCCACCGTCCTCGGCCGGCCGCCGAGCCGCCTGCCGCAGCCGGCCGGCGCCTCCCCGTGCGTGCCCGCGCGGAGGAAGACGTCGACCATGTCCCCGTCGCCGGAGCCGCCTCCCCTGGCTGCGGTGCGCCGCCGCCGTCCCACTCCCTGGACCAGTTCATCGAGGAACGTGTCGTCTGGAGCTCCCCATGTTTCGGCCGCCATGGCCGTACCGCGAACTCGCGGGTGCCGTGCGCAGAGGCTACCCCCGCCAGCAAGGAACTCTCCCGGGGCGACGGGTGTGAGGCGGTGACCTTGCCTCCGTCCGCGCCTTGCTCAGCCAGGCTGCCTACCGCCGACGGTCGGCCGCTCCCGTGCTCTCCTGTGCCCCGTACGTGAGCTCAAGCTAGAAGAAACAGAGCACAGTGTTCTGATCGATAGCTAGCTTTATGCATGAGCGGCGGATAGTTATTTTTCGCTCGCCATTTTCTCCCAAACCATAGCTCCGATTGGAGTGATTCAAATTTCTAAATTCCTATCTTTGCGAGATCTGTCAAATGGTATGGATTTCATATTTTTCCAGTATATTTTCCGGGTAACGCATTTTATGTGCGATACCATCCCGGCGACGCGGTGTAGGGCTACCGGTGCCTGAGTCCACGACGTCTTCACTTCATCGACGAACCGGAGTACAACTACATGACCCCGAGGCAAGCTAACCACTTGCTATGAGCCCATGTCTAGTTTATCTTGTGGTGTTTTGCTTGCTAGTCAATATTGATGATTATCGATGAGATTTCATGTGAGTGCATGGATGTCTTATTTATTTCGAGCACATATAGCAATGCCATGTTTAATTTCGAGTATGGATAGTGTTGCCATGTTTCACTCATTATTCATGTGTGCATTAGAATGACGTGTGAATAATCTATGCGCCTCGCACTTGCGCGGCTTTGTCGAACCCTCTAAATAAACAACTGTAAAACATGCGTTCCTATGATTGTTTGCTTTTTCTCCTTCGCCGAGGTGAGGAGCGGATGAATGTCGTCTTATGATCCTCGGAGTTGGGGGCACTTGCCAAAAGAGTTATTTGCTTCTTCTCCCTCCGTCAAACTTGGTTGGCATATACCCGCTTTGACTGCGACGCTTGGGACATTTGCTTTCTATTTGGGTCTTTTTGCCAAGATTGCTGACACCATGTCGGTTTAATCCTTGAGTGGAATGGATGCTTTCTTTCTTATGAGTGCTTTTCGGTTCATTTTGGAGACTACATGTCCTACCAAATTTGGTAGTTGATCTGTGATGGCGCTAGTCGGAGGTATCTCCGCCACAGTCAGCCGATCGACGCCAACAAATTGTGCTAACTGTTGTAGTTGATCTGCGATGGCGCTGGTCGGTGGTATCGCCGCCGTAGTCATCCGGTCGACGCAAACCAACTGTGTTATACTTTGTAAGTTGATATGTGAAGGCGCTGGTCGGCGGGATCGTCGCCATAGTCTTCCGGTTGACGTTTCTTTTACCTTGTCGAACGAGAAGGCGCTGGTCGGCGGAATCGCCGCCGTAGTCTTCCGGTTGACGTTTCTTTTAACTTGTCGAACGAGAAGGCGCTGGTCGGCGGAATCGCCGCCGTAGTCTTCCGGTTGACGTTTCTTTTACCTTGTCGAACGAGAAGGCGCTGGTCGGCGGGGTCGCCGCCGTAGTCTTCCGGTTGACGTTTTTGTAACCATTCCTTGAAATATGATGTTGCTAATGTCTTGTTAATTGATGATGTATTATTTTGATATTGAGATTGTTGTGTTGGACTAATCCCCTGTTGTTGGACTTGTTATGATGAAACTTGATTAAATTGAAACACCCCTCCAAGCATCGATAGGGGCAATCCATAGTGCCACTTATCTAAACATCGAAAGCACTGCCACTGTCGCCCATATGGGCGGGCCTTGACCTACGTAACCTATTGAGCCTCCTTTGATGCTACCATTTTGGCAAGACTAGTCGGTTACCTTTGTGGTCGGGGCTAGTCTTGTGAAGGTTCCGGAGCTAGGCGTCGCTCATCTGTTGGGTGCGTGCCGGATTCACTTCGTCATAAGACATAGAGTTGTGTCGGCAGCTATACAGGGAGTGTCTTGGTAGCGTGAACGGTCGGGTGAGTGTATCTTGCTGAGTTCGCCTTAAGGATGATATCCTAAACTACCGGCTGAGTGTGGTGCACTTAGATGGGTGGTATCTGCAACCTCTCGAGAGTGTCAAATCTGGATGTCTAGCCTCGTTCCAAGGTTATGGAACAACAGTTCAGTGTCGGTCACACTGTGTGTCTTTGTCGTGTCGGGAGGTTAAACTTAAGTTTTGTTTGAAAGAAAGTTGAACAACCTGAGTTCACTAAATGAACATTAAGCTGATGCAGGGAATGTTACTTGAGCTGTGGATGGTTACCGTGTTTCGGGGTGACGGTGTGATCGTTGGGAGACTAGAGTTAGGCCTGAGCCAACATCAACCGTGCATGCCCAACGTGGAAAAATAAGGCCAGAAGGCCTAGGAGAGTTGAGAAAAGAGATAAGACCAGTGGGCCTAGCAGGGATGATAAATATTGTTATGTTACTTGGTACCAAATGGTACATCCGTTTACTCGTCACAGGTAAGCTCTTTGTATGATTGCCGGTGCACGATCCAACCCCACCTGGCTTGGATTCTGTACTGGTGATACCCCCGTTGCTTGCTTATGACATGTTTGGTTGTCAATGCCATGTTACTTTTATGTCATGTATCTAGTGTACACCTTGCCATGTTGTAGGATTTTATTTCCAATGTATATCTTGTTGCATGATTGTTGGATTGTTTGTAGTGAGTGGCGATTCTTGCTGAGTGCATACAAATGTACTCACGGGCCTTGTGTTTGTGGCCAGATATTGGCGAAGATTCATCTTCTACCTTAGCAAGGATATAGAGCAAGAGCGTGCTAGGATCAGTAGCCCAGCCAGATACCTGTGGAGTGGAGCCGCACCAAGCCGTTGCCTTAGCCGTCTTCCGCTGCCAGTTAAACTCTGTCCTGAGCCATGCTTGGCAAGATATTTTGTAATGACTCGATGGCCTTGTAAACCATTTGTAGCACTTTTTGTGCCCGATTGTGTAATGATTTCCGCTTTGTTGCATTGTCGTAACGTGCGGCCTGATATCTTGGGCTGGCGCACGGGGCGACCGCCTCTCTGGAAATATGTGCCAGAGCGGGGTGCCACAGAGCATAGTATCAGAGCACCAGGCTGGCTGTAGACTACCCTAGCATGGAAAGCCCTGCCTTACTTTTGCCCGACAAGGAGCCCGATGGATTTGACCCATCTCCGCCTAACCGGCATGGCTATTGTTGGTCAACAGTATGGTGCAGTAGAACTTGTCCCAATTTTTTTTCAACAAGACTTGCCGGTTTCTTCCTTGAGAAGGAATCGACACTACCCATTAGTATGAAACCCAAGTCCTGGCTACCTATAAAATCCCACCCTTGCTTGCTATCCTTTGCAACCTAACTCTCTTGAAGCAGATCCCGCTCAGGAATCTTGCGCTCTCCTCTCTCCCAAGTACCTTAGCTTGAGTTTGTAGATGGAAACCACACTTGTTTTCGAGACCACCGCTGAGTTTCGCCCCGGTTTTCCACCTCTGCTGTGGGAAGCTGCTCGCGATATTATTGGTTGTGTTTCTCGGCCGGTGTACCATGTATATCGGTCTAACCTCTCCTCCTGCGTGAGCGAGTATCATGCCAATGTGTATGTCGCCACAAGTGCCTTAGGAAGCGCGGCGCCGTATGTGATTCAAAGCCACTTCGTGGATTCCCCTGAGATGGCTCTCCAGGTTGCAGCTTGGAAATGTCTCACTCGTCTGCGATACTTCGAAGACGCGACAGGACCACCCGCGTCTCGCTTTTTCCCGCCAAGATCCCTTGCAAGCCCCAGCCATCCCGTGGTAAGCATCGAAGTGATGCTCAACTCAACCTTGTTCCACCTCGAAACCTACACCACCGCCTTGGAAAGCATTCTTGTCTACCACTTGGAGGAATGCCATTCCAATAGGCAAGCCCTTGACCGGGTCCCGCAGCCCACTGACAAGAGCCCATCACCGCCAAGACCAGTAACAAGTCAACTCCAGAGGCCACCCCCATCAATGGAAGCTCTAAAGTTTGGACTCAACACCTTTCATCCAGGACCAGCCGCAACCCATGACCTCCAACCCCTACGCAGCTTTGGCGTTGTGCCAGAAGGCATCCCTGAGACTCTAGCCGTGGTGGCGAGGAGCCTAGTGGATACCAAGCTTTGCTTAGGACCAAACCTGCAAGATCTAGAAGGCAACAAAGTGGATGCCCAGACCAAGTCCCCACCAAGTGAGGAGTCCTAAGTTGGTAGGTGAGAGTTTGTGAGGTTGTTTGTTTTTCTTGTGTTGGCTTGTAATGAAAGTTTGTTGTCTGTTTTCTGGTTGATGTCGAATCAGCCGAAATAAAACTTGGTGTTCTGATTCCCTTGTTAACCACTTGGTTGACGTGTGACGGAATACCATGTCATTTTCTTCAGTTGAAAAGTTTTGAAGAAATGACAGATCACATAAAAACAGAAGTGGTATATGTGAACCCAGACACATATGCACGCCTTGTAAAATTAATGCACACTTTGAATGATATTATTTTCTAGTATGAGAATTATTTTGTGTGTGTTGCACAAGTTTAACTATTAAGTGGAAGTATTTAATGAGACACTGTAATCACGGTGTCCCGCTCACTTAATGTTGGCTCGTGCATAGGTTTGAAAAACTCATATATGTATCGACGCAAGGTTCCTCACCCAATAAGAACCTTGAAAGGACTCATGTTAAAAAAGGGGCCCAAGCCCTCCACGATGACCCCCCATCACAAGATTTAGTATGCTTGTTGAGTGTCCCATCATCGTTGGAGCACAAAAGGATTTCTTGTAGAGTGTTTTGTTAGCTGTTGTGCACGTGTTTATCCGGTATGGTTGAAATGATTATGCCATACTGCACCGATTTGTTTGGGGCCATAAAAATGCAGGATTATTTTTGCTAAAATGATATTTTCTAAGAATAGAAATTCTACTACTTATATGCGTGTATCCTAGCCATGTTATCTTTGCTGCAAGACCAGAAGTATGGCCGGTGGAAAAATTCCAGAAATAAAGGATGTGAGTTCTACTCCAGCTAGAACCCTACAGCTACTTCTGAGCAATGAGGCACCCTGGAAAGTTCCTCCCTCGTATCTATGGTGTTCCATAGGGAAAAATCTTTGCAAAGACAATTTTTGGATGTGGCCCTGACCATCAAATCACTTTTGGGTAACCCAAACATCCTTCTCTTAAAGGAAGCCTTGAATTTTTCAAAACCTGTATATGCATGAAAGTGTGTATATAGCTTTTCTAAAATACAACTCTAGATGAGAGGATGTGAGAGCATATCCCAATCCTTCTATTTATAAATTTTTGGGTAATTACTTACCCAAGTTTAACCTCTGTGTTTGTTGAATGTTAGCTTGTTTATAAACTTGCTTGTTTGCTTTTGCCATGGTTGTGTTGTTTATGTGTGCCCTGCCATGTGAATGTTTGAGCAAAAACCATAGTTTGTATTTATATACCATGGTGGTAGATACTATTTTTGTGTGATTCTGTGAGCCCCTGCCATGTCATTCATTTGGGTGTGCCTTGTTTGATAGTAATGCTATGCTTGCAAATGCCCAATTTTGAGAAATACCTTGATATGTGTGGATCCCTCCGAGTGTTTTAAAACTCTAGCATCATGAAGAAAAAGTTTTGAAAAGTCTTAAGGTATAGGGGTATAATAAAATCGTACAAGAAATATCTTGTTATGACTCCGGGAATCTTTACAAGTCTCCGAATCTCGGGACGAGATTCCTTTTAAGGAGGGAAGGTTTGTAACACCCCAAAAATTCGTCCCTAATTTTAGTGGTGTTTTCTCACGCCGGAAAAACTTTTCCTTTTATTAAATGACCTTCTTAAATATTTTGTGGATGATCTTGACTTTGGTTTTGCTCTCTCAGAAATTTCCCATGTTCCCTGAACTTCAATCACCACCCTCGACAAGTATGTGCATAGATTTTCCCTCGAAAACTCACCCTTTTGTTAAACTCCCTATTATCTCCACTTACCAAAAGATGTCTATTTCCCTAGCCAACAAAATTCCACCAAAAATGCCGGAGAACTCCCATATCCACATAAAGCCTACCCATGCAAAAATATTTCTTACTCCAATCCAATAATCCCGATTTCGGAGTTAACTGTTAAATATCGGTCCTGATCCCAAATTTATTCAGTCCACCTAGGAACCTCTGAAAATTCTCATAATTTAGGGAGATGCATATTTTTGTATTTCCTACACTTCTTCTGTTGAACCCAAACCCATTCGAGCGATTTTTGACCTACTTTCTTTGTAAGCCGAAAATCGATGCCGGTACGCGGCTTAGCGGACACATTACCAAAACCCCATTTCTAGTTATCCAATTGAGCCCAAACTTCTTGGACACCCTCCTTGTACCAAACCTAGGCAGTGGTGAAATTTTGGGATTTTTCTGAGTTGAGGAAGACCTCTGTCTTTTCATCAGACACCTTGTGTGCGTTAGAGGTTTGGAAAATTTCGTGTTGCGAAGTGTGAAGTTTTTTAGTGTGGCCTGTGTGGTTGAGTTGGTCTTATCGTTTTGAACCCCGCGGTGCAATCCATTCGCCGTTTGGACCTCCGAGTCAACGGGAACGCGTCGTGTCGCCCGCGTCGTCCTCCGGATGTGCCGGACATGTGCGCTTTGACGCGACCTTTGATTAGCTTAGCCCTAAACCTCTGCCTAACCTCCCGGCTGCAGTACAGCCGCGTGCGGCACTGCTCGTCCAGCACCTCCCCTAGCCAGCCCTCCCCCGGTCCTATCCCCTCCCTTCATTACCCGGTGCATTGAAGCGCCGCGAAGTCGTTCGTCGGCTTCCTTCTCGCTCCGCCTATAAAAGGAAGCCCAGACTCCCTCTAGAACTCGCACCTCCCCTTCCTATCTCTGGTTCGTCAAAAATCCCGAGTCTCTATATGTTTTGGTCGAGAACAACGAGCTCTCCTTCAGTTCGGCCGTAGCCACCCAAAGCGGCCGAGCCTCTCCCTCAGCCACCCAGCCACCCAGGACCCTCCCCGGGCGCGACGCTGTCCCACGGCGTCGCCGCCGTCCTCGGCCGGCCGCCGAGCCGCCTGCCGCAGCCGGCCGGCGCCTCCCCGTGCTCTCCCGTGCGTGCCCGCGCGGAGGAGGACGTCGACCATGTCCCCGTCGCCGGAGCCGCCTCCCCTGGCTGCGGTGCGCCGCCGCCGTCCCACTCCCTGGACCAGTTCATCGAGGAACGTGTCGTCTGGAGCTCCCCATGTTTCGGCCGCCATGGCCGTACCGCGAGCTCGCTGGTGCCGTGCACAGAGGCTGCCCCCGCCAGCAAGGAGCTCTCCCGGGGCGCGGGGTGAGGCGGTGACCTCGCCTCCGTCCGCGCCTTGCTCAGCCAGGCTGCCTACCGCCGCCGGTCGGCCGCTCCCGTGCTCTCCCGTTCGTCTCCCGTACGTGAGCTCAAGCTAGAAGAAACAGAGCACAGTGTTCTGATCGATAGCTAGCTTTATGCGTGAGCGGCGGATAGTTATTTTTCGCTCGCCATTTTCTCCCAAACCACAGCTCCGATTGGAGTGATTCAAATTTCTAAATTCCTATCTTTGCGAGATCTGTCAAATGGTATGGATTTCACATTTTTCCAGTATATTTTCCGGGTAACGCATTTTATGTGCGATACCATCCCGGCGACACGGTGTAGGGCTACCGGTGCCTGAGTCCACGACGTCTTCACTTCATCGACGAACCGGAGTACAACTACATGACCCGAGGCAAGCTAACCACTTGCTATGAGCCCATGTCTAGTTTATCTTGTGGTGTTTTGCTTGCTAGTCAATATTGATGATTATCGATGAGATTTCATGTGAGTGCATGCATGTCTTATTTATTTCGAGCACATATAGCAATGCCATGTTTAATTTCGAGTATGGATAGTGTTGCCATGTTTCAGTCATTATCCATGTGTGCATTAGAATGACGTGTGAATAATCTGTGCGCCTCGCACTTGTGCGGCTTTGTCGAACCCTCTAAATAAACAACTGTAAAACATGCGTTCCTATGATTGTTTGCTTCTTCTCCTTCGCCGAGGTGAGGAGCGGACGAATGTCGTCTTATGATCCTCGGAGTTGGGGGCATTTGCCAAAAGAGTTATTTGCTTCTTCTCCCTCCGTCAAACTTGGTTGGCATATACCCGCTTTGACTGCGACGCTTGGGACATTTGCTTTCCATTTGGGTCTTTTTGCCAAGATTGCTGACACCACGTCGGGATAATCCTTGAGTGGAATGGATGCTTTCTTTCTTATGAGTGCTTTTCGGTTCATTTTGGAGACTACATGTCCTACCAACTTTGGTAGTTGATCTGTGATGGCGCTGGTCGGAGGTATCTCCGCCACAGTCACCCGATCGACGCCAACAACTTGTGCTAACTTTTGTAGTTGATCTGCGATGGCGCTGGTCGGTGGTATCGCCGCCGTAGTCACCCGTTCGACGCAAACCAACTGTGTTATACTTTGTAAGTTGATCTGTGAAGGCGCTGGTCGGCGGGATCGCCGCCATAGTCTTCCGGTTGACGTTTCTTTTACCTTGTCGAACGAGAAGGCGTTGGTCGGCGGAATCGCCGCCGTAGTCTTCCGGTTGACGTTTCTTTTACCTTGTCGAACGAGAAGGCGCTGGGCGGCGGAATCGCCGCCGTAGTCTTCCGGTTGACGTTTCTTTTACCTTGTCGAACGAGAAGGCGCTGGTCGGCGGGGTCGCCGCCGTAGTCTTCCGGTTGACGTTTTTGTAACCATTCCTTGAAATATGATGTTGCTAATGTCTTGTTGTTTGATGATGTATTATTTTGATATTGAGATTGTTGTGTTGGATTAATCCCCTGTTGTTGGACTTGTTATGATGAAACTTGATTAAATTGAAACACCCCTCCAAGCATCGATTGGGGCAGTCCATAGTGCCACTTATCTAAACATCGAAAGCACTGCCACTGTCGCTCATATGGGCGGGCCTTGACCTACGTAACCTATTGAGCCTCCTTTGATGCTACCATTTTGGCAAGACTAGTCGGTTACCTTTGTGGTCGGGGCTAGTCTTGTGAAGGTTCCGGAGCTAGGTGTCGCTCATCTGTTGGGGGCGTGCCGGATTCACTTCGTCATAAGACATAGAGTTGTGTCGGCAGCTATACAGGGAGTGTCTTGGTAGCGTGAACGGTCGGGTGAGTGTATCTTGCTGAGTTCGCCTTAAGGATGATATCCTAAATTACCGGCTGAGTGTGGTGCACTTAGATGGGTGGTATTTGCAACCTCTCGAGAGTGTCAAATCTGGATGTCTAGCCTCGTTCCAAGGTTATGGAACAACAGTTCAGTGTCGGTCACACTGTGTGTCTTTGTCGTGTCGGGAGGTTAAACTTAAGTTTTGTTTGAAAGAAAGTTGAACAACCTGAGTTCACTAAATGAACAATAAGATGATGCAGGGAATGTTACTTGAGCTGTGGATGGTTACCGTGTTTCGGGCTGACGGTGTGATCGTTGGGAGCCTAGAGTTAGGCCTGAGCCAACATCAACCGTGCATGCCCAACGTGGAAAAATAAGGCCAGAAGGCCTAGGAGTGTTGAGAAAAGAGATAAGGCCAGTGGGCCTAGCAGGGATGATAAATATTGAAATGTTACTTGGTACCAAATGGTACATCCGTTTACTCGTCACAGGTAAGCTCTTTGTATGATTGCCGGTGCACGATCCAACCCCACCTGGCTTGGATTCTGTACTGGTGATACCCCCATTGCTTGCTTATGACATGTTTGGTTGTCAATGCCATGCTACTTTTATGTCATGTATCTAGTGTACACCTTGCCATGTTGTAGGATTTTATTTCCAATGTATATCTTGTTGCATGATTGTTGGATTATTTGTAGTGAGTGGCGATTCTTGCTGAGTGCATACAAATGTACTCACGGGCCTTGTGTTTGTGGCCAGATATTGGCGAAGATTCATCTTCTACCTTAGCAAGGATATAGAGCAAGAGCGTGCTAGGATCAGTAGCCCAGCCAGATACCTGTGGAGTGGAGCCGCACCAAGCCGTTGCCTTAGCCGACTTCTGCTGCCAGTTAAACTCTGTCCTGAGCCATGCTTGGCATGATATTTTGTAATGACTCGATGGCCTTGTAAACCATTTGTAGTACTTTTTGTGCCCGATTGTGTAATGATTTCTGCTATGTTGCATTGTCGTAACGTGCGGCCAGATATCTTGGGCTGGCGCACGGGGCGACCGCCTCTCTGGAAATATGTGCCAGAGCGGGGTGCCACATAAGAGCAGGCCAATCATTGATGGTTACGAACAGCAACGCTCGTAGGTCAAATTCCTGTTGTTTGTGCTCATCCCACACACGTACACCTGGTTCAGACCACAACTGCAAAAGTTCATCAACTAATGGCCTTAGGTACACATCAATGTCATTGCCGGGTTGCTTCGGGCCTTGGATGAGCACTGGCATCATAATGAACTTCCGCTTCATGCACAACCAAGGAGGAAGGTTGTAGATACATAGAGTCATGGGCCAGGTGCCGTGACTGTAGCTCTGCTCCCCAAAAGGATTCATGCCGTCTGTACTTAGACCAAACCATAAGTTCCTTGCGTCACCTGCAAAGTCCGAGAACTCTCTCTCGATTTTTCTCCACTGCAACCCATCGGCGGGGTGTCTCAACTTCCCGTCTTTCTTACGCTCTTCTTTGTGCCATCGCAACAACCTGGCATGCTCTTTGTTTCTGAATAGACGTTTCAACCGTGGTATTATAGGAGCATACCACATAACCTTAGCAGGAACCCTCTTCCTGGGGGGCTCGTCATCGCCCTCAACATCACCGGGGTCATCTTGTCTGATCTTGTACCGCAGTGCATTGCATACCGGGCATTTATCCATATTCTCATACTCCTCACCGCGGTACAGGATGCAGTCATTAATGCATGCATGTATCTTCTGCACATCTAATCCTAGAGGGCAGATAGCCTTCTTTGCTTCGTATGTAGTCTCGGGCAATTCATTATCCTTTGGAAGCTTCGGCTTCATTATTTTCAGTAACTTCTCAAGTCACTTGTCAGATAAACCAGTCTCTGCCTTCCATTTCAGCAGTTCCAAGCTTTGTGCTGCCATTTTCGCAATTTGGGTACAACAACTTTTTGTGATCCTCTAGCATGGCCTCCAACTTTAGCTTCTCCTTTTCTGTATCGCATTCTCGCTTTGCATCAGAAATGACCCGACCAAGAACATCAGCGGGCTCATCTGATGCCCGATGTTCACCTCCTTCTTCTTCATTGTCTTCCATTACAGTATCACCGTATTCTTCAGGGAACATAGGATAGTTGTCATCATCCTCCTCTTCTTCATTATCTTCCATCCTAACCCCTCTTTCTCCGTGCTTGGTCCAACAATTATAGCTGGGCATGAAACCTCTCTGAAGCACGTGGCCTTGAATGGTTTTTGAGTTAGAGTACTCCCTGACGTTCCGATAGTCAATACATGGACAAGGCATAAAATTATCCACCTTGTTTGCCTCAGCCACATCGATAAATTTATGCAGGCCTACAATAAATTCGGAACTGCGTCGTTCGCCATACATCCATCGCATCCATGCATCCATCTACATCATATAATGAAGTTTATCAAATACCATTACAATAACATCTTGAATAGTGAAATGACCACCGTACATCGACACATGCAATATTTCTATATCAATTACAGATGAGAAGGATAAAGTTGCTAACCTCGGTCGAGGATATCATTTTGTGTGAACTTAAGTGTGGCTCGGTCATTTCATCGAACACATCTTGTGCGTGGCAAAGGAAAAAAAACTAGCACCCACTTCCCACCAATCCAAGCAGAAAAAAAAACAGAGGAGAGAAGAGAGGGGGTGGGTTACTTATAGGCAGGGGAGGGGTATTAGTCCCGGTTCGAGACACGAACCGGGACCAAAGCTCCGCGGCACGCCACGTGTCAGGAGCTTTGGTCCCGGTTCGTGGCACCAACCGGGACTAATGTCCCCAACTGAACCGGGACCAATGCTCCACGGGCCCCTGGCAGCTCGAACCGGGACCTGTGACAGGCATTGGTCCCGGTTTTTCCCTGAACCGGGATTAAAGCCTGGGGCGGCTCTGGACCAAAGACATGTTTTCTATTAGTGAGCCTACTTTCTGGGTTTGCATCCCTCCACGAAAATTCACCTCGGTGCCTACGGCTTCGCGGCGCAAGCACACAGCCTGACGGGCTCGTAAGCTATCGGATGGTCAAGATATGGCGGGGCGACCTTGACGGCGGCTGGCTCTGCCACCCCTATGGTGGCCCCCTTCTGCTGCAGCCGACGACCACGACACTGTTATAGTTAACATTGGATACTACGGGTCTGAATGGGACACAGACTACCAGCATGGACGTCGATGCGAGTCAGTCATCGGGTTCGGCTAATCATGGTGGGACTGTGGCTGCTGCGGATGGTCCTCCTCAGCGGACCCTTCTGGTAATAACGCCTTACAATCCGAACCCGCAAACCCCTCTAGGGAAAGAGATTACATCACGGATTCGTCATGTTTCACCGGGCCTGCTGCGCGTCTCTGACGCAGCTAACTCGCCGCCTGGAGGATCGGATTTCTCTGATATTGTTCATCATCGCATTGAGTTGGAGACTGCAGCGACGGAGGGGCTGGAGCACCTTGTTGGGCAGACACTGCAGCATTTGGCTATTCGTCGCACTGTGCATGCAGCGTCCGACCTTCCTGGGCCGGGTGCGGCCACTTCTGGCCCGCTTGAGACAGTGGCTCGCTCCACTGTGACAGAGGCAAGTGGCGGCCTGCAGCCGGAGCTGGCCGAGCTTGGGCCGCTGGAGAGGACGCCGATGGGCCGGCCTCCTTCGACGGAAGCTCAGGCTGCAGCGGATGGGCCGGTCGCCACTGACGGCCTGGTCCAGCTGGGCCTTGCTTCGGCTGGGCTGGACTTGGGGGAGGTACATCCGCTTATCTATTAATTTTGCAAAAAGAGCTGGCAACGGGATGCCCAGTCCCAATTAATTACAACTTTAACCTCTTAATTCTCTTCACATTTTTTCCTTGATTTATCAGACAAGTAATGATACCAGTGAAATATCTGCATGTGTAAACAAAGAGAAAGAGGGATGATCCGCCTTGTTGGTAGAAATAACGTCCTTCATGGGAGCCGCTCTGAAAAGTCTGTTTGATAGGGGGAATACTGTTTTCATCCGTTGTCATTCGTTGACAATTAACAAACACCTCTCAAACCTTAGTTTTTACTCTCTATATGATTTCAAAAACTAAAAAGCTCTAGCACATGATTTAATCCCTGCTTCCCTCTGCGAAGGGCACTTCTTTTACTTTTCATGTTGAGTCAGTACACCTATCTCTTTCCTCCTTGAGCAACCATTTGAGTTGTTGTGATTCAAGCATATATATCATTAATGTTTTCAATCATGTCTTTTATCCTTACTTGTCTTAGTACAAAGACCTTTGCCTCTAAGAATATAACTTTGAAAGTTATCAATGACTATAAGGAGGGTGTGATAATTGAGTATGTAAGTTCTGCAATATAAGCTCTAATATAAAGACTCCTTTCGAAAGATAAGTTTGAATTGCCTATTGTTCTATGATTAAGAATGAAGTGTGCCATTACTAATTTATAATTTCTTTCGTGCACTTTTATTGTGGTTGTTTCATTACTCATGTTCAAGTTAAGTTATATGAAGAGTAGTTGTTGTTTGAAATGATTTGTGTTGTCAAGTAAATACTGATGCTTCTTGTCCGTATTCTTTATTATCGACGCTTCACTCCATAAACCTGTGGTCTTGTTTACCGAGTTCAGCTTTCGATTGGGGACAAGCGAGGTCTAAGCTTGGGGGGAGTTGATACCTCCATTTTGCATCACTATTTTATATCATAATTTACTGTTATTCATTGATATATTTCATATTAAGATGTGTTACTTATGTTATTTTCTCTTATTTTGCATGTTTGATGATTATTGGATTATTAACTACCGGAGTCAGATTTCAGCTGAGAAAGGCACCGTCAAGACACTATATTTCTGGAGTTCTAAAAATCTTGTCAAATATACAGAAGTTCCTATTTTATCAGAAGACAGAGGAAGCCAAAAGGGGAGGCTGAGATGGACCACGTGGGGCCCACACGCACCTAGGGCGCGGCCAACATGGGGCCTGCACCGAGGCCACGTGTGGGGCTCCTGGCCCACCTCTGGTGTCGCCCCCTCGCGTACTTCATCCCCCCAACCCTAATCTGAGAGAGGAGAGCCCGAGGAAATATTCCGCCGCCTCCACGGGACGGAAACAACAGAGAGAGAAAAAGCTCTCCAGCAGGGAGAAATCTGCCGGGGAAATTCCCTCCCGGAGGGGGGGATCATCGTCATCACGCTGGACTTCATCGGGATCATCATCATCATCTCCACCGTCATCACCGCTGCTCCACCCCATTCCGCTGTAACATCTAGGGATATACTTTGTCTAGTTCATAGGGAGAACTCTCCCGGTGTTAATTACTCCTTGTGGTTGATGCTATTGAGTTTTATCGGTGAATTAAAGTTTATGTCCAGATTGTTATTCATCATTATATCACCTCTGATCATGATTCAAATGATATCTTGTGAGTAGTTCATTTAGTTCTTGAGGACATGGGAAAGTCTTGTCGATAGTAGTGAATTATGTTGAGTAATATTTAATGGTTTGATATTTAAGTTGTGGTGTTATTCTTCTATTGGTGTCATGTGAACGTCGACTACATGACACTTCACCTTTATGGGCCTAGGGGAATGCATTGTGTATTTGGTTGCTAATTGTGGCACTAGTAGGAAAAAGGCTATCTGTGGCGCACCCATTTTGCCTTTCTGTGGTGCATGGTGGGTGCGCCACAGATATCACGCCACTAAATTATATTTCTGTGACGCATCCCAAGATGCGCCACAGAAAGACCAAGTTTCTGTGGCGCACCAAGACCAGTGCGCCACAGAAATATTTTCAGTGGCGCATCAACCATCCATGCGCCACAGAAACTAATGCGCCACAGAAAAAAATATGCGCCACAGAATACATTAGAGGTATTTTCGATTTGTTGCTGCCTGCTGTTTAAATACAGGTATATTACAGGAAATACAGGTATATATACAGGATTTATACAGATATAATAGAAACAATAATATATTTAACACGGTATATCAAAACAGACATATTACTATGTCATCATATTACTTAGAGCCCGAGATACATACATATAGTGAAAAGTACCAAATTAATTGTACAAAAGTTCATCTCATGTCACATAAGTCATAGTTCATCCCTTAATGTCTAAGCAATCACTAGGGCCCACTTATCACGCCGGCTCCTGCGCCCCACGCTGAATCTGGCTACTCGGACTCAGCCCACTTGTCGAGGGTCTTTGCGGCAGGAACCGCTGGAGTATCTTCTTCTTGAGTCGCTGCTGGGGTCTCTTGCTGGGTCGCTAACGGAGAACACGTCTAGCTCCACTGGTAGGATTGAGGCTTCTTCTTCATCGGCTCCGGGAACGGTTTATAGCAGTCTTTCGCCATCCACGTCCTCATGTCATTTTGCCTGTATAGGCGTTCTTCGATCTCCCACTTAGACAACCCTGGAGATGGATTGGGATATATATTTGGTTAATAATATAAATAGAGTATGATTTATTCATCTAATTAAGTGGATAAGTCTATAATAAATAAAATAATGAAGCACTTCTATCGAGTGAGGCAAGGCTTTCTTTTATAATACATCCTACCTCTGGCGTTGTGTAAGGACCCCCCTTCTGTCATGACATCTTCCACGATGATTTGCGATAATTGCATCTGGATGCGATGGAAGTCTTCTCTAAGCTCAGAGTCGGTGATTTCCCTACTAAGTTTGGTCCATTCTTGGAGACTAGATGGCCACCTCTTCTCTGCATCCCGGACAAACCCTTTAATTTTATGGAGGACGTAGAAGGCATCCTTCACGCTGCCAGGCACATGCTGGATGCAATGGAACCCGGTCCCATGCCAGAAAATGTGTTTCTTGTCCTTCGTGAAACGTTCCCGATTCTTTTCTTTGTGGAAGTGGCCTCCCTTTTGGGCATAGCCCTCGAGAGCCTGATCGAGAACACCCTTTATTCTGGTGCAGTCTTTAAGACTCCCCGAGTCGAAATAAGTGGCAACGGACCACCTCGGGCTTAGGATGATGAGTACGCAGTACTTGTCACTGCTCAACACAATTGAAACGGAATGTTGGAAAGGATCAACAACGGAAGAAATCTATAAGAAAGCATAAGATACAACGGCGGCGATCGGATGTGTACTTACTCGGAAAAGAAAGGCAGAAGAATGCTGTTCTTATCCTGGTTGTTCAGCATGATTCTCTGGAGGAACTCCGTGGCCATGGCCCGTGTCGTTGATCCTTCCACCAGCTGGCTGTCACACATGTAGTAGGGATCCACTACCTTGACGTACGGGGTATTATCTCTCCTGATCCTCATCGCCTGGTTGAGCGCGTATAGGCGGACCAAGTTATAGTCCAGCCGTCTATAGTGAAACAGCCTGAAGACGTCCTCGTACGATATGAAGAACAGATCCACGGGGGCTTCATGGACGAAGTCGGCCAAGTCCTTTGGCACCTTGACAGTGAACACCGGGTAATTTGGATCCTCTTCTTTAAGAAGGTTGCCCTCTAGCGTCAAGATAGCATTTTGCAAAGAGAGCATGCATCCGTCTGCGAGGCGGAGCAGCTCCCGAGATAGGATCGGTTGACCAGCTTCATGAACCTGGGTCACGCCATCCGCATGGGGTGATACCATGTCTTCATACCCCTGGATAGTCGTCTTAGGAGCTGGCTTACTTCTCTTCATGTGCTTCTTCTTCTTTACCTCTGGGGATGCTGGGGGTGCATCTTCTGTAGCCACATTGATTGAGTACTTGTTGGAGCCGAAGCTGATCACTGGGGGAGGCCCTTTTTTCCCTCCCTCAATCCAAACCCTGACACCCTCGCAGACGGTAGGAAAGAGCGACGGGAACGTCTTTGTCA
The DNA here is from genome assembly GCA_947311845.1 of Poa pratensis. NCBI lineage: Eukaryota > Viridiplantae > Streptophyta > Magnoliopsida > Poales > Poaceae > Poa > Poa pratensis. The sequence continues at coordinate 76,429,352 of CAMZMU010000038.1, read as the reverse complement.
CTGCCTGTGCGATGACCGTCTGAATCATACTATTTTCCTCTATCGGTTCCTCGCCTCCTGTTCGAGAACCCCTGGCCTCGTTATTGTCAGCCATGTTCGTACCTATAAGAAAAAAACGTCGAAGTTAGTACACCAAATATAAGAAAAAAATCACTTAATTAAGTACTAAGATACCCCGGCCCATGCATTAGTCGGAATACCCCATATGTCCTATTTTTAGCAAAGTCATGCCAAAATTCACGAAAAATTTCGGCATGACCTTTGCTAAAAAAGGGACATATGGATTACCCAAATTTGCCGGAACGGAAGTTAATTGACGTTCCGGCAATCTCAACGGCCTCTCGGGTACCTGCAGACATTTCATCCACAAACATTTGGCCCATGCATTAGTCGCAATACCCCATATGTCCTATTTTTAGCAAAGTCAAGCCGAAATTCACGAAAAAATTCGTCAGACCTCTCCCAAAAGTAGGACATATGGAGAACGCGAATTTGCCGGAACGGAAGTTAATCGACGTTTCGGCAAACTCAAGGGCCTCATGGGTACCTGCAAACATTTCACAAATCATGTGTTGCAGGCATCTCCGGCCGGCAACATCCACATACACGACACGATGGTCGGAATACAAACAACCACGACACGATGGTTGTGGTAGCACAGAACACAAGCACCTCTGCACACCTCTCGAGGTACCTACAAATATTTCACAAATCGATTCCAAGGGCATCTTCTTGCCTAGCACACACAAGCACCTCTGCACCTGTACAACGAAAAAAAGAAAAGGATCATGACCTAAAGAAATATGTCTTCATGGATGAACCAATGCAAAACTTGGCTACATGTATTTCTTGACTGTTACTTCTCTAGAAAATATAAAATCTTGCAAATTCCAACTAAAAATGCATCTTCATGAAAGTTAAAAAGTACCATATTTAACACTTAGCAAAATTTGTGAAAATTTTCATCTCAACTAGCAGCAACTAGCAGCAAGTACTTGTAACAACTTAATGCAACTAGCAGCAAGCAATTGCATAACACATATTTCTTTAGGTTTGGCATTTTAACAAACACCTCATGTGTAAGGTGGAGGGGAAGGAGGGACGTGCGGGCGGGAGAGGGAGGTATGGGGATGGAGCAGCACCTCGGGGAGGGGATGGAGGTGTCGAGGGCGATGGTGTCGAGGGCAGCGGCGTTGAGGTCCTCCGCGGGCGTCGAGGTCCTCCGCGGCGTCGAGGACGTCCGGTCCGAGGGCGGCGATGCGCGCGGGTGAGAGCGGCCGGCGATGGGCGCGACGGAGAGACGGTCGGCGGCCGACGGATGGGTTACGGCGCGGCGGCGGGCGGGTTACGGCGGCCGGCGGCGGCGAGTTGGGCAGCCGGCGAGGGCGAGTGGGTCGAGAGCACGCGAGCGGGTGAGAAGAGGAGAGAAGAGAAGAGAAAGGGAAGGCCGGGGCGGGCGCGCCTGAAAACTGCTAAGTAAAATAATTCTGTTGCGCATCCCCCAGCGGATGCGCCACAGAATTCTGTTATTCTGTGGCGCATCCGCTGGGAATGCGCCACAGAATTCCGTGGCTGTAAATGCTAAAAAACACTGTTGGCTGGTATGCTACAAGCACACAAGCACAGCCCAATGGTTAGCCACGGAACATATAACTTGGGGCAGCCAGGTTCGAATCCTGGCTGTCTCACCTTTTTTTTCTTTAAAAAAATATTTTTGGTTAAATTTAAATAAAGGACACAAACACATTTGTTATTCTTTAAAAAAAAGATTTTTGGTTATTTTAAAAAAAGAGCCGACACACATTTTGAAGAAAAGACGAATATACACACAATTGTTAGTAGACCAATATTTTATTCATGTATATATATATATGCTTGTCTCACACACACATGTACAAATTAATACACAAAAAAGTCTTCTTCGTCCCGGCGGCCGGTTCCGAGCTAGCTTCTCTTCTTTCCTTTCTTGGCGGTTGAATACTTTAGGCCGGGCACCTTGAGATTTCTTCGCGTGAACGGACAACCTTTAGTAGGTAGGGAGGTCTTCCTTCTTTGTTTACTAGTAGTCGGCATGTCGAAGTACTTGTCGAATTCCTCCTCGATCTTCGGATCGCCGTTCTTGTCCAAGTCTTCCTCGTTGGCGTCTCCTTCCATTCCGATGATGCTCCTCTTGCCCCTCCTCACGACAACACGGCTAGGCTTTGACGGGTCGGTAATGAAGAAGCATTGCTCAACTTGGCTAGCGAGTACCCATGGCTCATTTTTCGCGGAGGCGTTCTTCGATTTGGCATCGGGTATTACCATGGTGGTGAAATACCGGCCTTCTTTGACGACGTCCTTGGCCCATCTCACACGGAACATTGGCACCGACTCTCCACAGTAGTTGAGCTCCCATATCTCCTCGATCCTTCCGAAGAATCTTTCCTTGACAGTAGCCTCGTCATCGCCGTAGGATAGCATAGTTACTCCTGAGTTTTGATATTCGCTATCCTGTCCTTTTCCTCGGTGTAGAATCTGTAACCGTTGATGTCGTACGACTGATAGGTCCTTACGTTGTGCCCGGGGCCCTGTGATAAGGAGAATATGAGTTTTTCATCTTCCGTAGATGGCGCTTGAACCAGTTGCCTTTTCTTGAACCAACGCGTGAAGCTGGAGTTGTGCTCTCTGGTTACGTCTCCCTTCTTCCTCGGCCGGCCCAGGTCGATGTAATTCTGCTCGATTAAGCTTTTGTGCTCTTCCACCCAAGGTTCGATCAATTGTAAGTGTTGTAGCGCGACCCGGTGAGCCCTGTCGAAGTCGTCTTTTCGACCATGAACGCCGACAAAGAGTGAGCGGTAGCCCTCGCGGTGACCAAATCCCTCGAGCCTGCCGAGGTGCGTCCTGGTGGGCAGACCAACATCCTGGTTCTCGGTGCTTAGATAATTCTGGCAGAAGGAGATGCACTCGTAGGTTAGAAAGCCCTTGGCCATGCTTGCGTCTGGACGGGCCCTGTTGCGAACGTATCCTTTCATGACACCGTTCTGCCTTTCGAACGCATCATGTAGTGCAGGAACGTCGGCCCGAGCTGCCTGATGTCATCAACGACATGGAGAAGGAGATGCACGCAGATATCAAAGAATGCGGGCGGGAAGTAAATCTCGAGCTCGCATAGTATCAGCGCGATCTCTTCCTGTAGCCTGTCCAGCTGCCTCACGCCGATCGACTTCCTGTTGATGACGTCGAAAAAGTTGCAAAGGGCAAGCAGCGTATCACGGACGTGCTCGTCCATTATCCCTCGGATCGCAACGGGAAGTATCTGCGTCATCAGCACGTGACAATCGTGAGACTTCATCCCGCTGAACCTCTTCTTCGTTGCGTCCAGATATCTGCTTATCTTCCCCGCGTAACCGTGAGGAAATTTGACTCCTAGGAGGCACCTGTAAAACTGCTCGAGCTCCTCCGGACTCATAGTGAAGCAGGCAGCGGGAAGCACCACCGTGTTCTTTTTACCCTTTTGCGGCGACCTTGAGTCCCTTCCTCTGATCATCATCATCATCATCATCATCATCGTCGTCATCACTATCGGGGCCTGAAGATCTTTCCTGACGCCAAGCCATTTCAGATCGTATCTTGCTCTCGTCCCATCCTTGCCTTTTCCGGCATGTTGGAAAGAGTGCCAAGCAGACTCTCGGTGACATTCTTCGTAATGTGCATCATATCGAGGCTATGTGGCGTCTTGAGGACCTTCCAGTACTCCAAGTCGTGGAAAACAGACCTCGCTTTCCATACACCCAGCAGCGGATCTACCCTCGGTCGCTTCTTTCCCGGCGCAGGGCACTCCTCCCAATTTTTCAAAAGCTCGTCGATTTCTGTGCCGCTCCTCGGGCGCGGGCTCTTTCGGCTCGTCCTTACCATTGAACAGGTCACCGCGTTTCCTCCATGGGTGATCCATGCGAAGCCACCTTCGAGCCCCTGGGAACACGGTTTTCGAAGACCCGGGATCCCTTGGTAGCTGGAGATGCGGGGTCTCATCCATGCACCTGACACATGCGCAGAATCCGTGGCCTACCTGGGCCGATACATATGAGCAACCAGGATAGTCCTGCACCGTCGAGCAACGCGGCTCTCATATCGAAATAATCTCCAGTGTAGGCATCCCACGTACGGGCTGGCGTCTCCCACAACGTGGCTAACTCCTCTTTCAACAGCGCGAGATACAGATGTATGTCGACACCTGGTTGTTTCGGCCCCTGAATGAGAATACTCATGTGTATGTACCTTTGCTTCGTGCACAGCCACGGGGGAAGGTTGTAAGGCCATACAAACACGGGCCAGGTGCTATGCGTGCTACTCTGGTTGCCGAACGGATTGAGTCCATCGGTGCTCATACCCAGCCTGACGTTCCTTGCGTCGCCCCCGAAATTTTCGAAGGCGCTGTCCAATGCTTCCCACTGGCTAGCGTCTGAAGGGTGTGTCAGGATCCTGCCCTTCTCCGGATCTTCTTCGGGCTTCTCCCTTTCCGCGTGCCATTGCATGAGCTTTGCTTCCTTAGGGTCCACGAAGTACCGCTGCAGACGGGGAGTGATAGGAAAGTACCATACCACTTTTCGAGGAACTTTCTTGTTCCCAGTACTCTTGTACCGTCCGTGGCCGCACACCGGACATGTGGTTCTGTCCTTGTACTCGCCCCGATAAATTGCGCAATCATTGATGCAGGCGTGGTATTTAACGTGCGGCAGGTCAAGAGGGCACACGACTTTCTTGGCCTCCTCGATACTAATTGGCAATGTGTTCCCCTCGGGAAGACGATCGTGCATGAATTGCATGTTCTTGGTGAAGCTCACGTCGGTCCATCTTTTTCCGACTTCATCTCCAGAGCATCAAGCGTTACTTGCAAGCGCGTATCCTGTGGTCGGCACCCAGGATACAACGGAGTCTTCCCGTCTATCTCCATTTGCCCAGCTTGGCTTTCTCTCTGGCTGCAGCTCTGGCGTTGCTCGTCTCCTTGAGGAGCAGTTCTTGAACATGAGCATCCCGCAAGGCCGACATTAGCGGGTTCTGCGTGTTCGCGTCTTCTCCACCACCATCTACTCCTTCATCATGACCATGTCCGCCGGCATCTCCTTCATCATCATGATCTTGTCCGCCGACATCTCCTTCGTCATGATCATCTTGTCCGCGACATCTCCTTCGTCATGATAACCATGTCCGCCGACATCTTCTCGCCCGCCCTCGTCTTCATGCGCCTCGTTGAAGCCTAGCATGAAACCGCGCCTGAGCAGGTGATCCTCCAATTGTCCGAATCAGGGTCGATCCAGCTCACGAGTTTGCATTTTCGACACGGACATCTTATCTGGCGCTGTTGCACCGAATCATTTCCGCCTTCGCTTCTTCCTTTATCTGCTGATTGGACCGGAGCTCATCATGACGACCATGGTTGCCTACGCGGTATACATAGAGCAGAAACAAGAAGAGAGTACGTTAATTAGAACCGCAACATGCAGACACACATACACACACATGCATGTTCGACGAAAAAATTCGGCATGACTTCTCCTAAAAGTAGGACGTATGGGTGGTGCAAAAATGCCGAAATGGAAATGAATCAACATTTCGGCAAACATCCATGCACCACGCCGGTGCAAGCAACAACAAAAAGCAACACAAAGCTTCATGCATGTATAAACATCGTCTCGCCATCGTGCAAACCGCCCGCCGACAAGCGCTTCACCTACAACAAACATCCATACACACACCGCCGGCCACACAACACATGCATATGCATGTCCATCCAACAATACTCACCTAGTAGATTTACCGAGACGTGACCGTGATCGATGAGAGAGAGTGTGTGGTGTTGGAGAGAAAATAGTGGAGAAAAAGAGATGTATTGGGAGAGGAGGAGAGTGTATATGGAGGCTCTCCCAAAGCCCTCACCAATTATCTATCAAACAAAGTAGGTTTAACTACAAAAAATGGAGAAAAGTGTGGGCAAAATGGGGTGGGAGGGAGGAGGAAGACGAGCTAGGTGAGAGAAGGGAGAAGCACAATGGGGGTGGTAGGTAGGGGCTGCCTCCTTTTATAGATCTGGAAACTATATCCGTGGCGCATGCATACCCATGCGCCACAGAAATGCTGCTTTCTATCGCGCATGCATCTTGGTGCGCCACAGAAAACAATATTTCTGTGGCGCATTCAGGTCCATGCGCCACAGAATGTGCATACCCCCAATCATTGGGGGCGGGGCCCACATTATTTCTGTGGTGCATGTGCCTGTATGCGCCACAGAAACATGCATTTCTGTGGCGCATCCAGGCACATGCGCCACAGAAAGAGGTGGTGGGCATCGATTTCAAACGTGGGTGGTGGGGTCCACATTATTTCTGTGGCGCATGGATCTGCATGCGCCACAGAATGTGCTTATTCAGTGGCACATGTGTCCTCCATGCGCCACCGATATCTGTGGCGCACCGCAGCTGATGCGCCACTAGTAAACTTCTGTGGCGCACCACCAGAAAGATGCGCCACAGAATGTGGATCCACCTATAGCCATTTTCGTACTAGTGTGGGGTTGCCGGAATGACAGAAACCTAAACCCCCGTTAGTAAACCGATGCACAAGGGAGCGTAGGATCTCAGAGTTTAAGACTGTGTTTAGATTTATCATAATTACTTTCTTGTAATGCGGATGCTTATAAGGGGTATAATCACAAGTATGTATTAGTCCAAATAAGGGCGGTGCATTAGCATAGGTTCACCCACACAACACTTATCAAAACAATAAAGATTAATCAACTATATGAAGCGAAAACACTTGACTAAATTCCCATGTGTCCTCAAGAACATTTTGCCATCATAAGTAAACCAACCGGCTTGTCATTTGCTCTAAAAAGGATTGGGCCACTTGCTGCAATTATTATTATTGTCTTTTATTTACTCGTATTTTATTTATCTGCTATATCAAAAACCCCTAAAAACTTGTCTGCTAGTGTTTACAGTGGAATCTTTACCGAAACTCCTTGTCAGCACCTTCTGCTCCTCGTTGGGTTCGACACTCTTAGTTATCGAAAGTAGTACGATACACCCCCTATACTTGTGGGTCATCACTTGGTCCCTTGCATCTTGAAGTAGAGCGCCCACTTCTTGTCGGACGATTCTTGTATCGTCTTCTTCTCGGCAGCTGACTCGGCAACGAAGATCTTCAACGACTCTTGGATGCTGCCCGAGGCTACCGGCTTCTTGCCAGCCCTGGCCGCCGCCTTGCATGCCTTGACTCCCATCTCTGGACGGTCCGCGCTGGCAGCCGACATGCTTCTTTCATCTCCATCGGCCTCCTGCTTGACATGGCGCTTCCACTTCGGGCAGTCGCGAAGCTTCTCCCAGCAATGCATAAACTTGTATGGCTTCTTTTTGTCCATCTCCAAGTCGAGGTACATGTACTTGGCATCCTTCAATTGCACCAACAAAAAACAAGTCAACAAACATGCCCGGTTACAAGTAAGCCGCAAGTTAAGATGACAAGCTGACCTTGTCGGCGTCATTCTTGCCACTCTCATCTCTATTCATGATTTGCTCATGACAACCATAAAACTTGCTACTGAGATTCGCGATGACGCTCCACCGGCTCTCAACCGATTTGACATTGCGATTGGGCAAATCTTCATTAGGTGGATACGACCTTCTTTCGGTGTAGTCCTCTTGGATGCGTGCCCAATAGGCATCCCTCTTTTCGTTGGCGCACTTCGTGCCGCACATGCTCACATTCATCCATGCCTCGCACAACAACACGTCCTCCGTGTTGGTCCAAGTCTGGCCACTGTAACCTGCCTTCCTGCCGCCATCATCCTCGTCGTCGCCGTCCTCTTCGTCACCCTCCCCTTGCTGGTCCTGGCCGTGGTCGCCATCCTCTTCATCGCCCTGGCCGAACTGATTTGTGTCGGCGTGGACGTAGACATCACCGGTGATGATTCCATTCATCGCCTCGGCGCCACCATCCTACGGCACAAAAACAACAATTTGCATCCGGCCGCAGCTCGCAATAAGTGCACACAACAACAAACAATTTGCATCCGGCCGCTCACAATAAGTGCGCCCAACAAACAATCTACCGGGAACAATAAATAGGCGCGGATCAGGAAGATAAATAGCAGGCACCTGGCCGAGTACGTCGGCCGTGTTGCCGAAGAGGAGGCCGCGGGAAGCAGTCACGTTAGCGTTTGTGGCTGCCGTCCGCCGCATCGCTGGCGATTCGCTGAACATCAACGGTGCCTCGTTCAGATCGATGGCCTCGTCGGGGGAAAGCCGTGACTGCTGCGACTGGTAGCCGGAGGTGGCGTCGAAGAAGCCCGGGGTAGACGGTGACCCGCAAAAGACGCCGGCGCCACCCGGGCTAGAGCTGCTTTGGCTCATGGCAATCAACAACTCGGCGGTCTCACCAGCCGCCTTGTCCTTCGCCTTCAGTCGCCTCATCTGCCGAAGGTGGGAAGCGGCAGAGCGTAGGTCACCCGGGATCAGCGGCACCGAAAACTCCTGCGGCTCCCGCTTCATTGGCTTCTTCTTCCACTAGTACAGAATGACACATCAGAAACATGCCAAAAGGCCCATCGGCAACGGAGAAAGGGTCCGTGTCCCCGCCTCTGTCACTGATGTGAAGCCTCACAATAGCAACGGAGATTTTGATCGTTTGCAATAAGTTTAGCAACGGGCATTATATATAATCGTTGCCTTTAATCTTTACATCAGATACGGAGATTAGTTTTTGACCGTTTGTAATGAGGGCTAAAGGAAACAAAAAAAGCCGGTGACGCCTGCTGCGCCGTCGACGGAGCCCTGTGTTTCCTGCTTGATGGCCGCCGGTTCTTCACCTTCCTCTTCGCCCAGCTTCATTGCGTGGTCGTCTTCTACCGATTTAGTACTGGACAAAAGTCTTACTCCTGGAGGCGCCGGCTTCAGTGGACCATGTGGACGGAGCCCCGCTCCTACGTCTTCACGGCCGCCGCATAGTCTCCAGGTTTCCTCCTCGCCCTAAAGGAGATGAAAAAAAATCAAAATGTAAGCTCCTTCATCTCTATACACAAGACATATGCTTCTTCATCGGCATTACAGAAAATATAGAACTAATTACAACTAGAACATAGCCTAAACAATGCCTCATACATAGGTAGATTGGACACACAAATTCCAGGGATGGAGCAAGCGAGCCAAATAGGATGCACAAAATCGATGTGTATTTGTGCATATCACAAGGATCACTAGCGCCACCCCCAGATCACACGGTGTCACCTAATTTTAATCATCGGCATAACAGAAACAAAGCTAAAATCAGAGCAAATGCCTACTATAAACAGAGCAAATCTATGCATAAACAATTAGCTACTTACAACTATAAAACAACTAAAATCTATGTGTAAACAATGCCTACCAAAAACAGAGCTAATCTATGGATAAACAATTAGCTACTTACAACTAGAAAACAGCTAAAATCTATGTGTAAACAATGCCTACTAAAAACAGAGCAAATCTATGGATAAACAATTAGCTACTTACAACTAGAAAACAGCTAAAATCTATGCGTAAACAATGCCTACTAAAAACAGAGCAAATCTATGGATAAACAATTAGCTACTTACAACTAGAAAACTGCTAAAATCTATGCGTAAACAATGTCTACTATAAACAGAGCAAATCTATGGCTAAACAATTAGCTACTTAGCACAATGCCTAATAAGAACAGAGCTAATCATCTGAAACGAGCAAAAAGAAGTGGAAAAAAAAACTATCCTACTGAACTGGGGTCTTACATTAGGCGAGGCGGGCTCGCTTAGCGTCGCCGCCGGCGACGGAGCTAGCGCCGGCCTCCCCTGGCGGCGCCTTGCCCTCGCCGTGGACCAAAGAGAGGGCTATGGCGGCCCGGAGGTCAGACTGGTAGACCGCCTCCTCGGCGCGTTCGACCTGGGTCGAGGCCTCGGAGAGGAGGACCGCCGCCTCCAGATCGGCCTCGCCCTGACGACGCTTGGCGTCATCGCGCTCGAAATCGGCACGGGAGAGTTGGCAAGCGATCTCTAGATCACGATCCTCCTCCTCTTCCTCTTCCTCTTCCTCTTCCTCTTCCTCTTCCTTGTCGTCGGAGGACGAGGACGAGGAGGAGGAGGAAAACGGATGGCGGCCGGGGTACATCGCCTGGCGGATCTCGCGGTAGCTGCAATGGTGGCCAAATGAGCGGGTGCGGCCGGAAGGGTGCGGATCACTGGAGCCTTCGCCGTGCACTTCCTGCGAATGAGCGCCAAGGGTGCGGGACCGGCCCGCGGGGGTCGGAGCGGCGGCGGCCTGTTCCGCAAGCTCGTCCCGCAACACCAGCTGACGCTGCTGCTGCCTGAAGGCCCAGAGAGTGGGGCGGCCACGGTCGCGGCCGCGGCCGCGATGGCCGGATCTACCAGCGCCGACGGTGGAAGCCATGCGAGAGAGTGGAGAGAGAGGAGACTGTGCGGCGGCTAGGGTTCGAAGTGAGACAGTGAGAGTGAGAGTGAAGGGCATAGTAGGTTCTTATAGGTCGCGGGCTGTCGGGCTGCTTCTAATGGCAACGGAGATTACGAAATTGTCCGTGTGCGATGAGCACACATCGGTAACGGAGGTAAACTAACCTCCGTTGCCAACATATATTCCACTATTCACCCATTGCCTTTGTTGTGGGCCTGCTTTACGGCCCTGTGCGGGCACGCGGGGGATGTCGCGATTTATTGTCGCCTAACTCCTGCCGTTGCCATAGAGGGGTATCCGATGTGTCGTTCTGTACTAGTGTTCGGCTGCGACGACGTCGGCGGTTTGCGACCCCCCTTGGGTTTCGCGAGTCCAACGGGCTTTGGCGGCATGGTGGCGGAAGGCGAGGAGCTCGCGGCGGCGCAAGGGTTTGGGAAATGGAGGGAAGATTGCGAATTTTGGCGCCGGGGGCGGCAATGTAGACGATGGGGAATTTGGGCGTGGCGCGCTGTGTGTATGACGGGCGGGTCAGCCCTGTCAGGCGCATGTCCGGCACCCCCGAGAGGGCCTCCAAGGGTGCCGGACACGATTTTGCTCGGGCGACCCTTTGGGGTTGCCGCTGGCGGCGTTTTTGGCCATCCGGACCCCCAATGGGCCTTTGGGGGGTCATTTTGAGGCCCCCGGTGGAGATGCTCTAACAAAAGAATGCATATAATTCCTTGCTTGTTTGCTCCATACTTGCTGCCGGGCCCCTCTTCCTTTTTCTCTTTACCAAAGCATGAAAGCAATATATCGCTGCTTTTTTTTTTTTTTTGCTTTTACCTAAGATGGTCCTATATCCGTCCACATTAACCTGGTAGTTTGTGCTGCTAGAGTTAGAAATAACCATGGTACGGCAAGGTGTGGCAATTCCTGTCTCCTGTCTAAGGAACTACATGCTCATGGTGATGCTTGCTGGGTAGTCCGCTAGTGTCTCGCTTTTTTCTAGGATATGCCCGGGAAGGCATATCAATTTTCATATAAGAAGGGGCCAAGCGGCCAAGTTACAACACGGGCTCTAAAACAAATTTGAGGACAGACAAATTTGAGGTAAGACAGACTCTAAAACATAATAGAAAGAGTAATATGGCAAACCTGAGTATGTAGTCCATCCACAAAAACATCTTTATATAATCTCAAATCGACAACAACCACATGCAATGGAAATTAAAACATATAGCTGTATAGAAATGCAACCTAAAATCACCGTCACCAACCGGTGTCACGCAGTTGCGCCACCTTGCTTTTGATGTGCCCCTACGCTCCTCTTCCCTCATTCCCTGCCACAAACACTACATATTTGTGAAGTCCGGTGAGTTTACGAACCATATGAATGACGTCATATTCTAGTAAAGAAAGCAGGGTTCCTTACGTGCCTTGCTTTTCTGCGAGTTGAAAATTTTGAACAAAGCCGAAAGGGACATGGGAGACACTTCAACAAACACCAGTTATCGAAAGCCATGAGAGTAACCTAGCGCCTCTTACTAAAAACGTCGTCCCTGTCAGCAATCCCTTCCGGCGGCAGGGGAGGGTGGGAGCGTTAGATCTATGTTGTGGTGGTTTAGTTAGGGTTAGGTTTTGGTCAATCAACGACATCACTATGGTGTCAATGGTGATGTTGTGGGGATTAAGAATTAGGTTCCCCCTCTCCTGTCCACCATGTCAGTGGCATTGTCGATGGCGGGAAAATGTCTAGTCGCTAAACTTCTAGAGTGGTGGATCTAGTTTTACATTTGTGTTTCACAGGCCGTCTTCGTGTCTCCATCTGATTGTTTCTCCTTCGACCGACAAGGTTTGGCCAAGTTCGGATTCATCATGGCGCTAGTGAAGTCAGTTTGTCGAGATCTGTATTGCCACCTCTGGGGTGTTCATCCTGCCCTTCTCATCGCTTTCTTCTCTAGATGGTGATTTGTTACTCATATCACTACTGTGAGCGTCGTTTTGGCTATAACAACGTTTTCCTAACTCTGATGTGGTTCGAACCTCCAAAAGGAAGCATCGAGTGTCGCTCATGGTGCGCCGCCCACGAGTGTGTGAGCAAGACGGTGTCAACTTTTCCAAAACTATTATGTGTAATTTTCTGTTCGTTCAAGGTTGGTCCTGTCACGAACGTTGACTTTTATATATGGCCTATGCCCTTTGGCCTCTTTTAATACTGCCTTTGATCCATAACAAGCGCCGTAGTTTCGAGCTAACCACAATTCAAAACTGGGACACTATTTTGGATAGGAGAGAGTATATTTTTTGTACAAGAGCTTTCCTTGAGTGAAGCTTTTGTGCTCCCGGGCACGAGTGCCCGTGGTGCATGTTAGGATACGTATATGATATGATTAGAGATATAATTACAGATATATTAGGATCTTCTTGTATCCCAAGTCATTAGGCATCTTGGCCACCAAGTTATGTACTCCTATATATACCCATGAGGGTCACCCTAATACAACAACAAAATATTAGAGATTCAATAATACTTGTTACAGTGCATAGATATTTATTCTAAAAAATTCGTTGTAACAAAAAAAATCGAAAATAATCATGCATGTAGATTGAATGTTCATTAGCATTAGAAAAAATTCAAAAATCCATTGTTGATTTGCATGTTATACAAAAACAACAAGCAACATGGGTCAACGAAGCAAATTAAAAAAAATGCAGAAACATGCACAGACTTCTTATATTTCGGCAGGTCACATTATTTCGAATTACGTCATCCAGATTTATAAGTTAAATACACATGTACTCCGTAGATTACTACGTGTGTGATTTGTGTAGGCATCTTTTTATACACAAATAAATCTTTAAAAAAAATTGGTACTAGGAGCAGGGGTGCCAGATATCCAAAATGACTTTTCGGGCTTCCTTTCGAAGATGGGCTTATAGGACCGAGGTTTTCCGTGCACGAGTGCATCAGCCCATTCATCGAGGCCCAGACAGAAGACAGGAACGCGACACAAAGACCTCAGCAGCAGTCCACCATCTCATTCCCCATTCTCAACCCGAATCGCCGTCTCTCCCGTTAAACCCTAACCCCTTCCTCGCCGGCACCATGACGCTACTCGCCGCCATCACCAAGACACCAACCCAACCCCGGCGACCACCGCCGGCCACCTCGTCCTCACCCCCGCAGCAGCCTCACCTCCCCTGAACACCTCCGCGCTCCCCACCGCGATCCCGCCCGCCGTCTGGTCCCTCTCCCCCGCCGACCCAACCCTCGCCGCCTCCATCCTCACCGCCCCCCCCCCCCGCTTCCGCGCCCTCCTCGCCTCCTTCCTCGCTGCCCTCGCCCAGTTCCTCTCCCTCCCGCCCCCGTCCCCCAAGCTCCCCCTCGCCGTCCGCGCCGCCGCCCCCTACCTCCCCGCCACGCTCGCCTCCCTCGTCGCCTCCGCGGCGGCCCGCCTTGCGGAGCACGACGTCGTCCTCGCTCTCGCAGACTCCCGCGCCATCCCACACACGCAGCCGGACCTCCTCTCCTCCCTCGCCGATGCCGGCCGCCCCGACCTCGTCTGCGCGGTGCTCCGCCAGGCCGCCGACGTCCGCTCCGCCGAGCTCCTCGCCGCGCTCCGCTGCTTCCTCTCCCCGGCCTCCGACGCCGCCTACGACGCCATGGTGTCCGTCAAGGGCCGCTGGAAGGACGCTGCGGTACTCGCGGTCAGCAAGTGCAAGGACAAGGACGCGGGGAAGAAGGAGAGTGTCGTCGCGCGGCGGGCCGCGCTGCTGCTCATGATGGGCCACGACGGGTTCACCTCCCCGGAGGTGTGCCTGCACTACCTGTTCGCCTCCAAAACCGTCGACTCCATGGTCCTCGCCGCGGCCGTCTCCGAGCTGGACGGTGTGGAGGTAGCCAACCTAGTGAGGTACCTCGCCAAGTGGGTCGGGAAGTACTGGAGGTTCCCGGAGGCGCGGCCTTGCCCGGAAGTAGAGGGGATGATGCCAGGGCTGGCGCAGTGTCAGAGCGTGCCGTCGATTGGGGCGGTGACCAGGGCCATGGGGCTGGTGCTGGACCAGCATTTCTCCCACCTTGTGCTGAATGCGGAGCTGCGGAAGGACTTGTGTGCCGCCGAGGTGATGGTGAAGGACCTGGCTGTCGAGGCCGAGTCTTCTGGTCCAATCCTCGACTTGCTGCACCGTATGCAGCAAGAAGTGTGAGAGATTCAGGTGTTTGTTTACTTTTGGTAGTTCTGATACTGGTGTCTGAAAATTTTGCTTGAGTAAGGATGAGTTATGTCCACTGGAAAATTGTTGCCATATTGCTTAATTGTAGTGTTCCTTCTGTTGGCATTTTACATGATGTATTACTATCAGTTTTCAACGAATGTGTAAATGCAATATTCCTCGTATCCAAATCCAAATATGTTTAGTAGCAGTTAGCTTTTGATGAATACAACTATTAGCCTTGGATGTCTAAATATTACTTTGCACACCTATGTCGTTAAGCCTATTTGGTTGAATCGACCTTGTTTCCCTTTGACGATACATCTAAGGTGATCAAGCTTAACCAAATGAGAAGCTTCATTGAACCGTTTCTCAAGATTTGTGCACTGCACTAGAGTGAGATTAATTTGCAATACCGTTTTATCTTCTTACATACTTTTATTACTAGAGTTCATTGTTAGCGAGCTGGCTGTGGAAGCTGAGCATTCTGGATCAATCCTGGATTTGATGTGCCATTTCCAGCAATATTGTTACTAGTTGGGAACCTGACATGCGTTCAGAATGTTCTTGCTAGCAAATTGTTTCTACCTCTACTCTACTGCTAAACTGTACTCTTTTCTTTACTGCTAAACAGTATGCTCAGTCAAGAAGCTTAAGATCTAAATGCTGAATTCATTGTGAGTGGGATCCAAGTATGTGAGCATTGTAATATGTTCATGGTAACTGGTGTCAATTTACTTAAACAACTATGTCAGAGACTCTAGAGGAAAAACTGTCATAACAATTCTTTGGTTGCCACAGGTTTTTGTTTGGTTCAGAACAACAGTCTTAGATGTTGTTCTACACATATTTGACAAAATTAGCTCACTGATCACTCGGAGGGGCAGGTAACTGCAAAAATAGATCAATGATTCACAGAGAGACAGGTAATTGCAACAACCGGCACGCATAGGTGCTGCCTTTTTTTATACTTCAAGTAAACATAGCAAGCAAAGCACACAGTTCAGCATGGTCGATGCCTTACTCCAAGCACACACTCAACCAGCTCAGCTGTTCTTGGTTCAGATACATAGCACACACACTCAAACAAATCACACACTCGGATGCAGCCTGAGGACGCATAGCCACACACACCAGGGCCAGGTCGGTGTACGCATGCACAGGCCTGCCCTCTTCTTATTTGAAAGCCAGGATGCAGTGCGAGCGCCACCATAAGCTCGCACGCAACAAAATAACACACAAAAGCATGAAGAAGCGATCGATCCATTGATGACCAACACACTCCGTGAAGGCTTGCAAACCAAGCAGACACGCCAGCAAACCAAATGCATGATCCAGCAGCAGTATAGCAGGAGCATCCATCCCTTCCACATGGCGATGAAAGAAACACCGCAGTGCAAAGTTCCATCACCTAGGAGATGTGACGAAGATGGAGAAACAATATAGCGAGTCACTAATCTGAATGCGAAACAGGAGCAGTGCAGAACTAAAATATCAAAGGTGGATTCGGTAGGATCGTACCTGAGGAAGGAGACCCTGGGCAGTTTCTTCTTGTAGTACCGCGAGTGGATCGGCGCCTCGAAGCTGTCAGGGCGGTGATCGGCGTCTCACTCCAGAGCGTCCCACACGTCCTTCTCAATCTCGATGGCCGGCTTCTTTACGCCTTGGCCACGGGCCGCCACGGATGGCAGCCTGCGCAGGCTCCAGCATCCCCTGACCTTGATGCTCTCGAGCGCAGGAGCCACCATCTTGACCTCGCATATCTGACGCAGCTTCGGGAGGTCGTGCAGGTGGATGGTCTTCAGCTTCGGGAATACTATGTCATCGGTGGTTATTTCCGTTTTATTTTCGTACAGAATGAAAACGTGGCCGAGATTGCCGCAGTGGATGATGTGGAGCGTCTCCAAGCTGGGGAAGGAGGACACCGGGAGGGCAAACTGGAGTCTAGGGCAAGAGCGCAGGTGCAGGTGCTGTAAGTTTTGTCATTTCGATGTTGTAGAAGAATGAATAACCACCCCAAATCCAGCGGGCCATTAGGAGATCTGATGCCCAGAAGGTCTCTAATTTAGATTTGGGGAAGGAATTCAAAGGGAAGACGGTATCCAACTTGGGGCACCTCTCCACGTGGCACCACCTAAGCTGAACCCACAGGTATATTATCTTATCCGTAATATGATGTATCGAGGCATCGTGCAAATGCAGGGATTCAGCACCGCTCATCAGTTTACCTAGACTCTCTTCGCTCTCCACGTAGCAGCTTCCTTCAGCAATCTCTATATGTCGGTTCAGCCGTGTAGCTGGAGGTTGCGGGAAAGCCATCATAGGGGGATCACCAACTATGCAAAGGACATCATTGTAATGGCTTGATGGAATAAGCTGTTGCAAGTTCCCTTGGTCACAGTGGTCAAACTTCTCGTTGTTGGTTTCTTCAAATTGAACAACCCCATCATATACAGGTGAGGAGGTGGCATGGATATTATAATAAATATCACGTGAGTAGCTTTTTAGATAAGGAGATAATAATGCCGCCAAAGAGCGAGCAATCCTAGCGTCCACAACAATAGCATGCACCTGCAACCGGAAGGATTTAGTCTTGTCAATGGATGCATGGCTTAGGACACATGATTCCAGCTTGGGTGTCCATGCACAACAACTCCAGGTTGGGCTTTAACTTAGAACCAATGTCACCCAAAAAGATGATAGCACGAAGGTGCTTGCATCCTATAAGAAAGAGCCGCTTGAGCCTTGGCACTTCTACCACCATAGTCTTGAAGTCAAGTATCTTGATCGCAGTTCCAGAAAGGTCCAGTTCCACGAGATTGTTTAGCTCACGCACGAACAGATTATCCAATTTTGTGCAGCCTTCCAGGGAGATTCTGGAGATACTGATATCCTTCTCATCTTCTACACTAGAAGGGCGGAAATGTTCCGGAGGTAGCTCAACTGTTGTTGTTCGCTGGGAAGCAGGCCCATAGCCATCAAAGCTAAAGGACCTAAGGGAAGGAGGACTGACAACAATGTTTTCCAGTCCATCACAACCATCAAGTATGAGCATCTGAAGGCTCCTCGCCTTTGATAGGCCTGTTGGAAGAGTTTTCATGTAACAGTTGCCTGACCAGTCAAGAACTTCCATGCTTGTCTTGTCTATAAATGAGTCATCAAGATCATCTGATGTCTCCCATGGACAGGTTGGTGGTTTGATTATGCGGATCCTCTGAAGCTTAGGTAGCCGCCCTTGTAATTGGGCAACATATTGCCAAGATCTAACACCCTCTATATTTAGTTCTCTGATATTTGTCATGACATCTATTTTTTCTCCGGATAAGATTTCATTCCAGTGTGTATAACGTAGGTCCAACACCAACAGGCTATGCAAGCATGTCCACTCTGTATGATTCTCTGCTTCAGCTGTTTTGCTATGTGTACAGTGATCCAGTCCAAGGAATCTGAGGCTGTGACACTTGCGGAAAGGAGGTGATGCAAAGTTGAAGGCACAAGAACAGAGAACTAGCACACCAAGCTTTCTGGAGTGTTTAAAAAATCCATTTGGTAAAGTAGGTGGGATATTGGATCTTTCAAACGCCAAGAAGAAAGATGATGCCACTGCAGGTATAGTTTGCATACCATGCAGTTTTCTATTCTTCGATGTGACTGAAATCCAACGGTATGAGCCTTCTTCATAGACACCATCATCTTTAAGTACCAGAAAAAGAGGCTCCAAATGTCTCATTAACTTTTCAATAACAGGTTCAAGCAGAGAAGCATCACATTTCCAATTTATCTCTTGACGCAGTGCGTTACTAATATCATTTGCTCTGTCCCTTTGTATGATCTGATCGCATATCCAATAGTTGGAAGCATGACCAACCCAAGAAAATTTACTGGTTGTGTGAAAATAGTACACGAATAAGTCATAGAGGCAGCAATCTTCAACCATCTTTGGGTCAATTTCCAGGATACATGGAATATGAGCAATTATGGCAGCAACTTCTTGACGCAACAGTTCCTGAAACAGTGAAGTTTCTAATTCTTTAATCACATCTTGATACATGAAAACATGAGTATATCCTTGCTTGTTTGCTACCCTTAAACGGTCATTATTCATGGTCAGGAATCTTCTGCTGAAGGTCCATATCATCCTGTTCTTGGTAAATTTAGTAAATTGAGGAATACCAAATCTTGTTACGTCAACTTCATCATCAGATCCATTAAGAAAAATCATAATAAATTTATGACTTGCGAGGGTTTCAAAAATCATTTGAGCAACACTTAATATCTCGTCCCTAGAGCCCTGGTTCACTCCACGAAAGTCGTCCTCTTCATCCTGCTTATCCAAAAGGGCCATGACTGAGCTGTCAAGTTTAAGTTTTTTTGCAATTTCCCTCTGCATCGCTCTTGCATTTTTCCACTCGGAACAATCTATAAAGATTATTCTATGAAAGAAGAATTCCAAAGTGGTTCTCGTAAGCGGTAGCTTGAAGTTTGAAAATGCTAGGGATCTAAGAACAGCGGTTGCTCCAAATCCATTCCAACCATCAAAATATACAATTTTCTTATTCTGAAGTTGATTCAATATCCGCTTTTTGGCGTCCTCAACATCTCCGCCAGGGTATTTCTGAAGTAAAACACGTTAGTAAGTTACGATGCTTTTGGTAGCTGCAGCACTAATTTAACATATACAAACAGTGAATCTCATCACACTGGTCAATCGGTATTTAAGCACTCATATGAAACACAATTACTGCTATGGCCAGGCTTATGGCAAAGTAGTTGCCATGAGTAATACTTAGGCACACGGTTTACCTATGGGCTATCTTCTTGCTAGTTAATGTACAATATGCTGAGTTTCAGGTTTCTGCGTGTGTGCACCCCTAGAGGTTTAGTTTTATGGTACAATTAACGCCATTTGAGTACCTGATCGTGTGAGATATATAGTAAATTAGGTTACAAAAGGTTACATGTTCATCAGAGCTACTCGGGTATATTCCTTTGTATTCCAGTGTTGGGATAGCCTTTAAGAAATAAACTGAGTTTGATGAGCTACCGCTTTTAAATAAGTTCAGAGTGCGCTGCAGGAGATAAACTTGCAGGCTTATAGAAACTGACAAGCAAGCAGCACGGTTCCCTTTTTTCAGTATACAATCTTTAAGTGCAAGCGTACAACTAGTAACAACAAAATCAACTATGGGATATGAGATTTGTCCTGCATGATTACACAAGAATCAATACTAAATTTGGTCTAAGCCCTGCTGGCATATCTAGGCATCTAGCAGGGGAATTCTGTACGCTTGCTATTTGAGAGTGAAGTGATTGTAACAGCAGACATTCCCCAGCCTGACGAAACACCATTGCACAGCGAAAAATGTGCCTTCGAAGCTGTGAGAAAGCCATAACAATTATGCATGATTAAGGCTTGATGCAAACAAAATGGTATATATACACATCCATAAAAGGCTCAACATAATTACTGTGGCTATAACAGACATGTGTCCATGTACTATTTTTGAACGTAAAATGCACGAGTATTACCAGCTCGTCCGTAAGATCCATGATGAATGCCTCTTTCCAAGAACAAGCGATTAAAAAAAACGTTGTTAAAGGTGGAAGTTCCCTCCCTTAACTGTACGTCGTTAGAATGGAATGTGGCACCCTACGGAGGTTGCGCCTCGAAGGCGGGTGGACGAGCTCACGAGCGTGGACTTCTAACCAACCGGCCACTGCTCGGTTCGCAGAACAAGCGATAAAAGGAGCAGCAAACTTAATAAATCTTCAACTGAGGAGGATTCAGTGATGAATGTATCCCTCCGTCGATGACCAGCAGAGAAAAACAGCAGAAAATTCGTCCAGTCTAACCCATCACTCCAACTCTCCAGATCTCTCTTCGGTGCCACCTGCATATATATAAAATAACAACATGTTACCCACTCCCTCCATTCCTAAATACTAGGTATTTGAGCGCGGCAATGCCGCGCGTGTGTTTGTGAATTTGAATTTGAAAATGATGATGTTGTAAAGTTGTGTAAGTTTGGAAATCATTAAAATTGAAAAATGGTTGGATTTTGGAGGTTGCTGAAATTTGGGAATTATTGTAATTCAATTTTAAATGTGTTTTATTTTTTTGTGAAAATATTCCTAAGTAGTTATTTTTTGTTTCTGTGAGTTGGTTCACACATTTTAGAGTTACGTTTTATCGTAGAGGTAGTAATTTGTTATATCGAGTATTTTTGGATATTTAGAAATTTGGGATGGTTGGATATATTTGAAGTATAATATAAAATTTGCGTCAACTTTATAATTAGGGTGAATGCAATTTTTGAGATATATTTTAGAGTGCTTCTAATTTTTTAGTAATTAAAAATGTTCGAATGTGTTGCATTTTTTTTAACGTCTATTTCAAATGTGTTATTTTTTTTAAAGGTTTTGTGAGATAATATGTGAAGTATTTATATTTTGCAGTTTTCCTTTTTTTAGCAAATTGAGTTTTAGAAATGGGCTGTATGTATTTTTTTTAATGAGAAATATGATATATTTTATCGTAGACGAAGCAATTTGTTACATTAACTATTTTCAGATACTTAGAAAATTGGGATGTTTCGATATATTTGAATTATATCATAACCATTTGTTTCGACTACATAGTTAGGGTTAATGCATTTTGTCAGTTATATCTTAAAGTGTTTTTAATTTTCTAGCAATTCGAAATGTTCAAATCTGTTCCATTTCTTTGAAAATTTATTTCAAATGGGTTTTTTTTAAAGGAAAATACTTTGAAAGAGTTAGTATTTTTTTGAGTGCCTTTATATGATACACGGTACCGTAAAATGTTTAGCAAATCGAAATGGTTATATATGTTTGTATTTTGCTGGAATATTTGTTTGTTATTTTTTAGTGTCTTTATATAATATACAGTACCGTCAAATGTTTAGCAAATCGAAATGGTTAAATATGTTTGTATGTTGCTGGAATATTTGTTTGAGTTTCATAATTAGAGGACGTATAGTATAATTTTTGTATGGTAAGTTTGAGAATTTGTTAATTTTAGGAAATTTTGTCATATTGTTTGCATTATTTTGAAATGTAGATTTGAAAAATATGGTTTTTTTGTTTGAGTCTTACTTTTTTTTGTAATTGTTATTTTGAATTGCATGGTGAAAGATATGTATGTTATGTGTATTTTTTTTTTTGAATTTGCGGCCGGTTGATGAATTTGTAGTTAGCGCGGCAAATGCCGCGCGTGTTTGGTATAATTTGAATTTAAAAATATCGGTATTTAATAGTTGTGAGGATTTGAAATATTTTGGAATGCAAAGAAATTTTAGGGTTAAAAATTGTATTATCATTTATTAAATGCAAGCTATTTTTAGAGGAAATAAATTTATATTTCATCTACTGTGCATGTAATTAAGCATTTTTGAAATTCAGTTTCATAATTTGTGAGGGGTAAGGTAAATTTAAGCATTTGTTGAACTAAATTGCATAATTGGAGAGAATTCAGTTATTTTATCTTTGAGTATCAATTTAATCTAATTGGTGTAATATATTTGTGTTTTGTTTTAAGTATTTAATTTTAGTCAACAATTAGAGGAAATATATTGTATTAGTATTTGTTCAATTCAATTTAAATTTAATCCTTAATTAGAGGGCATGAATCTGTGTTCCCTCCAAATGTTAATCTAATTAAGTTTTTTATTAAAAATGAACTACATAGTTATAGAGATTTAAGTTAAGTGAACTTTAAATATTTTAGCTAAATTTGAATGGTCAAATATAGTTTTATTTTGGCAATAATTTTCTTGTTTGTCAGCATAATCAGAGGGAATTTACTATGGTTATTTGTAAATGTTAACCATTTTTTTAAAAAAAAATACAGTTGCATTATTTTTTTAATATATGTACAATATAATTGTTTTGCAAACTAAAATGACTTGCATTTGTTTTTTTTTTTGATCGTTGTTGCAATGATGTTTTATTGCAAACGAAAAGAGAAGCAAAAAATTGAAAGAAAGCAAATATGAAGTATAAATTTTTTTTCTGCAAAATATATTTCCAAATATTTAGCAATTTGATACGCGAGAATGAAATTCGATTATAGGTCAGAAGCATTTTTTTTGTGATTAATTTTTTTGATAAATTTTTTTATTTTTACCTCGGTGGATAGATTTAAAGTTTTTGAAGTTGTAATATTATTTATTTTCTTGAATTTGTATAAGTCGGTAGGACCCATTTGTAGTCAATTTAATATATTTTTTGGAATTTTTTTTTGGGAAGGGGGAAATATGGCAGGTGGGGTCCACGCTGATGTTGTCATTTGAGGAAATACATGTTGTTTTCTTTTTTTTTAAAAAGTGGGTTGCATTGTTATAATTAATTTTGTAATTATGGTGGTTTGTTTAATCTATTAATGAGTCCTTATGTATTATTTGGAAATTTTAACATTCTTTTTTTTTGAAGGATCCCAAAGTGTTTGGAATGTATATTTTGATTTATTAAAAGTTTGTACAAATTGGTTTGAACTGAATTGAATTTGTGTTTGGAAATTTGGAAAGTTTTCAAAAAAAGGAAAAAAAACAGAGAGGGGAAAAAAATGGAGGGACGCGCTGGGCAGGCCAGCCCACCAAGAAGCCCACGCCCCAGCCCAGGCCCACGGTGACGTCGAGGTGACGTCACCGGTGGGCGGAGCTTCCGCGGCGGCGGCTCGCACGCCGGCGACGCGCGACGCCGAGCCGGGACGCGCGGGTGCGCGCTTCCGGCGCCCTTCGACGCGGGATACCCATATGTGGCGGCGCCGCCTCTCCTGGGTCTCCGGAGCGCCGTCGGCGGCGTGGAAACGCGGCGGCGAGCAGCGTACGCGGCGGCGATGATTCTGGCGAGCAGGCGGCGTCCCGGCAGCCGATCTTCGGCGAGGTGGGAGAGGCGAGGATGGAGGAGGTCGCCGTCTGCTTCGATTTGTGAGGGGAGGGCCGGAGCGGCGACACGGCGCGGCGGCAGCGGCGGCGACCTCCCGCGGCGCGCGGGAGAGAGAGGGGAAGGGGGAGGTCTGCGGGGCAGTTTTGCAAGGAAATCCCTGTTGTTTCTGAAATTCGCGTTTTGGTCCTCTGCGGGGGGTTTTATGTAAAGTGGCAGGGGTTCTTCTGCAAAGCCGTGCTCCAAAATTCGTGCGAGGACGACGTGTTCGCACGTGATTGGAAGAAATACCACTGCTACAGTAATACTGTAGCAGCTGCAGTACGCGAGTGGTCTGGACCGTCTGATCGTGGTATCAAACGTCGCACGACGACGCACGTTTACAGGGCGACGTGGAAGCTCGATTCGGACGTGAAACGCACCAACTTTTATATATAGGAGGAATAAGATGTTGTGGCCCTTTTCTAGATTCACATGTATCTAAACATTTTTAGTGTGTATGTTCACTTATTTTAATCCGCATATAGTCAACATGTGAAACAGCTAATACATCTTATATTTAGGAATGGATGGAGTATGTTTCAGTGCTGTTAATTAACCAGCAGTGCTGCTTAGTTGCAAGCCAAGTTTTGGCAGGAATATAGTTAAGACAGTAGGAAGAAGTAATGTGGCAAATGCTACTGTTTGTCAGTAGCTAGCAAGTACCTTTGGTAGTAGACAAGGGCAGCTTGCCGAAACTGAAGTATTGATCGAAATTCCTGAACTACTCTTCGAACAATCAATCCACCAAGAAATCAGAGCAGAAACGCGAGATATGCATTCAGGAGTATGACAATGAGGTTTTGCTTGTTGTCTTGCCTCCTCTGGCCTCTGGGACTGAAGAGTGCATAAGGATTCCTTGCTTGCTTGTTGTCCTGATAAGTTCATATAAACTCTGCAGGGAGGCCAGGCCCTTTGCTTCCGCTGCTCTCTTTGCCAAAGCATGAAGAAATACACATATGCTGCTCTGCTTTTTTTTTTTGCTTTTTAAAGATGATTCAGATGCTCTTGCAGATTTGATTCCCATGATAGCTTGTACCATGATCCAGATACGGGATACCCATTGCAAAGCAAAGGGCAGCAATCCCTTCTCCTTTTTTTCAAAGATAAAAGAATAACAGCAACTGGGATCCAATCTCGCAAGGCCGGACGGAATCCATCCCGGCCATGCGCTGCCAGATTATTGTCCGTCACCGCCTTCTATTACGCGCGGCCGCCGTGATCGCCGGGCCGTCTGTATCCCCATCCGGCACCGCTTTGGCCTGCCCACGGGGTAGGGGAGAGCAGCTGATTAGCGAGGAAGCTGTATCCGACGGGGAAATGCGGTTATGCTGATGTCATTTCCCGGGATAGGAGCACGACAGATTTGACACGATACGGTGGATTACCACGATTTGAGGGAGAAATCGGGATGAGGAATCAAAGAACATGGATGAAGAACAGAGAGCACGGGAGGTGAGGGAGTTCTGAGTTCATTCATATTCAACATGGAAACCATTCGGACTACAGTGTTTTACTTATACTGTTTCTACTAAGCATACACAACGGTGGCACTAAGCCCATCTCATATCTCAGGCCCATAACTGGGGTGTTACACTCTTCCTCCCTTGAAATTCGGCTTGCCCTCAAGCCGATGATGAACAATCTTAAATCAGAAATGCCTCCGGTCTTGTCTTGGCAATGAGCAATCTGACCTGGATCATATGGTAGTAGCAGGTTCGTGTAGATGATCCTACTATTAATCGCAAGCTGATGAAAGAAATTGCAATCCTCACATATGTGTTTGGTAGCGTTTAATCCTCCCAACTCAATGCCAGACCTTTCAGTGTGTGTTATTCCACGTTCCGGAGAAAGTTTCATGTAGTTGTCAGCTGGCTGCACTTTGTAGATAAGCCAATATGCAAAGGACAGGACTAGGCGTCCCCCGGGGATCTGGGGCAAAAATCCCCTAGGTCCCCCTGCCGACACATGTCCTTTTTTTTGTCCAAATCCCGCTTTTGCTACCGTGTAGCAAATAATTGCCCGCTTTTGCTCTCTATGTAGCAAAAAAACGGTTCGCGTAGAAAACAGAAAAAGAAAAAGACAGACTTCACCGGAGACCTCGCCGGCGATTTCGTAGCAACAAAAATGTGCTATTGTAGCAAAATCGACTTCGCCGGAGACCTCGCCGGAGACATCGTAGCAATTTTTTTGTTCGATTGTAGCAAAACTACATAACAATAATAGCAAAAACATTGTTATATTGCAACATTGTAGCAAAAAATATTCCGGCGAGGTTCTCCGACAACAAAACAAATTCACAGAACGTATGGTGCAAAATATACAGACAATTGTAGCAGAAAAAATTCTGGCGATGGCTGGTAGCACCGCCGGCAAGCACGTCGCCTCCGGTTGGCACCACCACCGCTCCTCCTTGCAGCACCGCATCTAACCGGTGGTAGCAACGTCACGCGCCTATGGCAGCACCACCGCCCCTCGTTGCAGCACCGCCGCCCCTTCGAGATGGCAGCATCGTCGCCGCCGCCGCCCTAGAGGGCAGCACCACCACCGCTCGTTGCAGCACCGCCGCAGATCTCCTTGTAGCATAAAAGGGTGCCATGGTAGCACCGGCGGTTCTCCCACGTAGCACCACCCAACGCCCCACGTAGCACCGCCGCTGACCCACGGCAGCACCTCCTCCCGTCGATGGTAGCAACTCCGATGGCCGATGGCTGCAAAAACGACATGCTTTCCTAGCATCCGCGCTCACCGCTGGCAGCAACATGGCGTCCTGCTTGCATCCCCAACGGCAACCACTCATAGAACCGGCGCCGTCCTGGCTTAGCAGCACGGCCGTCCGTCGCTGGCAGCAACACCGGAAAAATTGAGTACGAGGAGACGGCGACGCCTCCTGCTGGCCCCATCAAACAAGCTGCACGGTGCCGCTGCCGCTAGCTCGACGAGCTCGTCGGCGTCGAAAGCGAGGAGGAGCCGTCCATGGCGGCTGTTCGGGTGTGTCTCGAGTTGCTCCTGGCCGCTCCGGCGTGAGGTAGGGGAGCCGTCCCGGCAGCAGCGGCGCGCAGGGAATCTGTCCCCGGTAGCGGTGGCGTGATGGGAGCCGTCCCGACGGTGGCTGCGAGCAGGGTAGGGCGGCAGTCGAGGGCAACGCGCTGGGCCGAGGGGGGAGCCGGGCAGCGGTCCGATAGGAGGAGAGGTGGCCGGCGCGGTGGTGGTTGGAGTAGGCCATCCGTGAACGGCGTCGACGTGGAGCCCACGGGGTGCTTCCGGCGCCAAGCGGAGGAAGCGGCCGAGGAGAGAGAGCCATGGCGCGGCGGGGCCGTTGGGCGAGAGAGGAGCGGCGCCGGCGTCGGACTAGAGAGGAGCGGCGCCAGCGTCGGGCGAGCGGGGAGCAGCGGACAGCGGGGGTTGCGTGAGAGAGAGACCAGCGAGAGGTTGCAGAATGCAACGAGTGGATGGGAAAGATCGGGAGATGATAAGGTAGGTGGAGCTGGACGCGTGGCGTGCGCTCGACCTGGGGGACGCGAGCGCGCGATCCCCCAGATGATTATAATCGTTTTCCATATGCAAACCAGAACAGAGAAGATCGTAGCATCACTGTCAGGTGTCCCCACTAACCAAGTTTGATATCACATTCCAGCTCCAGCACACAATAAACTGCAATTAACTTCAGCTTGCTTAATACAGCAGTTCCAAGGATAAACTGAACAATACTAGGGTCCCATTGTCTTCCAGAAGAATATGCCCTCTTCCACCTTGTGCAAGTATGAGTGCGTTCTCCTTGTGCAACCCCCCATGAATGGCTCCTCTTGAGCAGCCACAAGTATTTTATTTGGCAGCCACGAGCGAGGAAAGCAAGAATGATCAATACCACCAAGCTTATGTTGCTCTTCGATTTTGTAGTTGGATACTTTCTGTTGTTTCCAACAGGCCTAGCTAGCTCTCGCAGCTCACTGTCGGAGGTAGAAGAAAGGGATTTTTCAGGCGCACAAACACCAGCCGCACGAACGGCTTTTTTTGCGAGCTCCAACTCGATGATTACAGCGATGTACAGAGGAGTGGTTTTATAGGCGGAGCTTGTCCTCCTGTCCGCGCCCACGTCGCGCACTAACGCGAACTCACGCACCCACCTCGCCATGATCTGCACGTCCTCGGCTCACGCGCACGCCGCGCTCTGACACGAGCAACGCGGTCGTCTCGAGCTGCAGGATCTGGTCCTCCCCTAACTCGCTAACAACCTAACAAACACACACACAAACACACGCACACACGCACACACTGACGCGACATGCCGTGCACGGTCTCGACCTGGCGCACAGACACCAGAGTCCACCGTGCACGTCATGGCTTAGTGCTAACAATCTCCCCCTAAGCCATGCCTAGTACAGCGCCGGCTCGTTGTCGACGTCGGCGAGGAGCGACTGCTCCTTCTCCTTCTTCGGCTTCCAGCAGTCACGCGCGAAGTGGCCACGGATGCCGTAGTTGTGGCACTTGCCACGCCTGCCGAGGCCGTCCCCTCGTCGTCATCGTAGCCGTGTGCATGACGCCGCGCCTCCCACTGTGCCGCCGTGAGCAGCAGCTGGTCGCCACCACGCTCGCCGCTGCCGCGCTGCTTGCGCCGCTCCGTGCGCTCCTCGAACGCCTTGAGCCGCCCGAGCACCTCGTCGAACGTGATGGTGTTCATGTCGCAGAACTTCTCGATGCCGGCCACCGCCGTGTACAGGTGATCGGGCACCGATTCCAGAAGCTTCTTCACCATCGCAGCATCTCCAAGGGTCGCGCCAAGACTGGCGTACCTCGCGGCCATGCCGCTGATCTTGCCGGCGAAGACGTCCAACTTCTCCCCATCCGCCATGTCCAAGCGGTCGAACTCGCCGTGGAGAGTGGAGAGCCGCGCTGCCTTGACGTGATCGGCACCGACGAACCGCGTCTTCAGGCTGTCCCACACCTCCGCCGCCTTCTTCTTCGACGAAACCTGCAACAGGATGTCCTCCGACAGCGCGCCGAGCAGCTATGCACGCGCCGTCTTGTTCTTCTTCTCGTCCACAGCGACGCCCTTCTCGGGCACCACCTTCTCCCACACGCCCTGGGCGTCAAGGATCGCCTCCACCTTGATCGCCCAGACGGTGTAGTTCTCCGCCGTCAGCATCGGACAGGACAGCGACACCGTGCTCCCTCCGGCGCCACCATGCGGGATCAACGCCATCGCCTAACTCGCTCACCTCGCTCTGATACCAAATGTTGTTTCCAACAGGCCTAGCTACCTTTCGCAGCTCACAATCGGAGGTAGAAGAAAGGGATTTTTCAGGCGCACAAACACCGGCGGCACGAACGGCTTTTCTTGCGAGCTCCAACTCGATGATTACAGCGATGTACAGAGGAGTGGTTTTATAGGCGGAGCTCGTCTTCCTGCCCGTGCCCACGTCGCGCACTAACGCGAACTCACGCACCCACCTCGCCATGATCTGCACGTCCTCGGCTTACGCGCACGCCGCGCTCTGACGCGAGCAACGCGGCCGTCTCGAGCTACAGGACCTGGTCCTCCCCCTAACTCGCTAACAACCTAACAGACACACACACAAACGCGCACACACACGCACGCACTGACGCGACATGCCGTGCACGGTCTCGACCTGGCGCACAGACACCAGAGTCCACCATGCACGCCATGGTTTAGTGCTAACACTTTCATCTTCTGACAGTCTGCATGGAAACTTTTATCATGAGAACTGAGCAATGCTATGGCACCACCTTGTGGAAGAGCAAGCACAGGAATGCAGTAAGCAAGCACAGCCTTGTTTAAGTCATTCATGCGAATCTGAGCCTCCACTGGTTGCTCCTTAGTGAGATGTCTCAGTTCTATAGTAGATGCACTTAGAGTTCTAGGATCCCAACACTTCGTAGTCAGATGTATGATACAAGGCTGCATCTTCTGCCGTAAGAAAATGAACCCTATTGCTGAAGATGTTGGGTACAACAATACACCTTGATAGGCAAAGCTGCTGCTACATGTTTGAAAAACATGCTTGGGATCAAAGGCACGCATGCTTGCTGTAACAGATTGCACACCCAAGGGATAAGCAACCATTTCCAGAATATCATGGTCGTGCACATGAAGAACAAGGGAATCTTTAGCTGCCATTCGACAGCAAATTCATTATCCCACTGAATAACATATAGGTGTCATAGGAGCTTCAGGTTTTATATTTATATGATGCAACCCAGATGAGAAAATCACTGAAACAATAGCAAGCATCTGGACACCCAATTGTTTTGCAGACTGGAAATCCAAAGTAGAACCACAAATGGCATTAGTTGGTTGTAACAGTGGTCTATTATCCGTGCCTCCCATCAAACTTTGCATTGTGAGTAGTAGTACCCAACAGTGATTGCTAATTATACTGTAGCAAGAATATTCAGTAGTACTAGCAGCTTTCAGTAAAAGGTCTTCCAGATAAGTGTCACAACTCCATTCAACACTTTTCAGTTCAGCGTACAAACCGGATAAGACATCTGTGGAGAATAGTTCAGTTTTCCCATTGAGCTCTGTATCGAATACCTCACTAGTATCAAGGAACTGACTGTGAGCTTCAAAAACTGCACTGGCTGTCTGAACACATTGAGTATGAGTCCACCATTTCTTAAGCCTCCTGAGCACAACATCCAAGCACCACATCGCACTAGAATTGTGTGGAGCATTACTCATAGAATTTCCACAAGTATACAGCCAAAATATCAGAGGTAAATAACTCTTCCATTGTGTTACTTCAGACACCACCAATGCTTTAAGCAAATAATTGCAAACATGGGTACCAGGACTGAAACCGTCACGCCTCCAGGATGGCATATCGTCCTGAGCAAAAACACATGATAAGTTTCAGAGTACCAAGTGAGTGCATATATATCACATTCCAATTTGATGTCAGCAAGCCGGGATCCCAAGGTATAGAGAGTTGATCAGTCCAAGAACAATGAAGTACGTATCCATGCTTTGCAAGTGTGCTCCACGGACTGGAACCACTACACTGCCATGATGGCAACAGCTCGAACACTAGGCATTCAGCTGTTTTACCAATGTTGTCAGCATTGAAGGAACTCCGATTTTGTGGAGACACATCCTCGAACACCAAACACTGGTGCCATGGAGCGTGACTCAAAACTGGTTCTGGAGGGCGTGCTAGCGCTGAGACCACCATTGAGGGCTGCGACAGTTGTAATAACGAGCTTATGACCATGGAGTAAGTTAGCCGCTTGCCGTCTCCACACGGAAAAGACGGCCATGGCAGTGGGCGCGGCACACCGCTAGCAGAGAAGCTCCTATCCGAGAAGAACGTGGCCAAGCTGTGGATGATAGGGTCACGGTCCATAGGACCACGGACACCGCCGTAGGGCTGTCGCCGTCGTGACCATGTGCGAGGCCGTCCGTCGAGTAGGTGGCGGGTGCTAGTGCAGCGACACTGACGGTGTCGAGGTTGAGTTCCTTGTCGCTCTCCGCTGCGGCAGTGAGCTTGGAAAAGACGTCCACAGACACATCGCTTCTTGGGCGCTCCGTCAAGCATGTGGTAGGTGTCAGAGCACCACGGTAGCTGGTATCGGTGGTGGTGATGTCCTGGCCTGCCCTGCACTGTACTAGAGCAGCGAGCTCGGCGTCGGTGAGGGTCTCCATAGACATGAAGCCAGAGCTGACGCCCAACTTGTCAGCACCCAGTGCCCTATCCTCCACAATTTCGTTCTCCCTTATCCGAGCAAGGCACGATGCACCAGTGATACTAGAAGGAGATCTTGACCGCACAGCTGCTTGAATATCATCCCGCAGGCCCTCAACATACTGCTGGACGAAACACTTGATGTTGAGGTTGGGGTTGAGATCCAGCACAGGGTGTAGACGCTCCGAGAACGTGGCGGTATACTCGACCACAGTTCCGGTCTGCTTCAGCTCAAGCAACGAGCGCATGTGCGTGTTGAACATACCCATGGACATTTTGTCGAACAGGTTGCAGAGCTCACCCATGTCACTCTTGGCCGGTGGGGCAGCCGGTGAAACATCCTGAATGTCCAGGAGGCAAGAACGCTCGTAAATGCAACGGCCATGCAAGGCACGATCCTATGCTGCTCCGTTACTGGTTCGAAGCTGAACCTCCGCCTCCACGTGGTCGGCTCTCTCAGAAACGGAGATCTGCACCACTCCATATGCCTTGAAGACCTGATGCAACACCTCCTCGGTGATGGGATGATACACATAGCTCACAGTGACGCAAAGAACGCCGCCGGCGAACACTTTCATGGAGTTCGACATTTCGTCGAACAGGTGGTAGGCAGGAAACGGGGTGGAGATTTTTTTTGTGGATTTTGCTGGCTTGGACAACGCCCTTGCTTCTCTTCCTTCGTCAACTCCAACCCCGCTAAGGATTTCGAGCCGAATTCGCCGAAGCAAATCAGCACCTTTCGCGGTGAAATTTTACAGAGTCGATTGTCGGAATTTTCGAGCGCAAACGGAGCGATTCAAGGGCTCTGATACCAAATTGTCATGTCCCGGGATAGGAGCACGACAGATTTGATAGGATACGGTGGATTACCACGATTTGAGGGAGAAATCAGAGAACATGGATGAGGAACAGAGAGCACGGGAGGTGAGGGAGTTCAGAGTTCATTCATATTCAACATGGAAACCATTCGGGCTACAAGTGTTATTCTTATACTGTTTCTACTAAGCATACACAACGGTGGCACTAATATCTCAGGCCCATGTTACAGACCATACGGACCATCTCATATCTCAGGCCCATGTTACAGACCATACGCTAACAGCCCATAGCTGGGGTGTTACAGCTGAGCAGGCGGCGACGGCGGCGCAGCGAGTGTCCCAGATTTATCACGTCCGACATGCGTGGTACCCGGAGGGAAGACCATAGTGCTGCGGAAAAGACGATAGGACCTGGCCCGTTAAGGCCCACATCGGCTCTTTATAAACAGGCTGTGCCGTGCCGGCCCAAAGGGCTTAAAAGGCGATCCAGTTGTGAAGCATGGCTTTTCGGTTTTAATCATAAACCCCAAAAAATCAAGGAATCAATCTCTTTTCTTGTTTTATATTTTCCTCAACGGGAAAAATAAAAAATCATGCTAGTTGTTTTGAAGTCATTGTAATCCCCTATACACAAAATTTGCGATGTAAATTCTTCCACGGACCAGCCTAGGGATGCAGAATAGGAAGGACCATGATATAGACGCTTATAAAGTGAGGACACCTGGATCGTATTTTGAATAAATTCATGATTTAATTTCGGAAGCATTTCATTCACACAAACATATACGATATTATATCGCCTCACTCTAAAATTAGTTGCTTTGAAAGGGTTGTGCTATGTTCAGGGGCTCGTCGGCCCGCCATCCTCCGAGGGAGGACGACCTATTGAAGACATTAAACAAGCTTTCATTGAATTGGTTTGGTTTGGAAGAGTTCTAAATGAAATGATACTTGGCTATAAGTAGAAGGTGATTCAGTAGAGGAGTATGGGATAATTAGTCATAGTACGGAAGACGAATAAAAATGGTCAATTGCTAGATTTGTTTTAGAGAAATTGCAAAAAGGTGCTTGGAAGGCCACTCCTCACTTGGCCCAATATTATCAAGACCAACTGCACACCGTAAAACCAATGCACAGTTTCGTAGCTAGTTTGTCCCTACATTTCAGCCCATACCATATTGGGCTCCGGTATCGCATCAAGTACAAGGCTATTTTGACATCTATTTTATGAACGCTTTTGAATTTCCTATCAAACCCTAGATTTGTTTCTCCGGATAGGACGATGGTTGCGCTATTAGTTATATCCCCCCTCTTGGGGACATAGTCTTGAAGGTGGAGCCCGTTAGAGGGACTTTGTCACTCGTGGAGGAGGTTGGCGGTGGTGGTGGGCAGCAGGAGCACTTTCCACACGCGAGGAACCATGTTAGTCCTTTCTCGTGGGATCGGAGCGGCGCATGTCCGGCTTCCTTAATCCTTCGGGCATGTCGTTATGTGTAGACGAGGTTGCTTGCATGCTCATTTTTTTTGAAGTTAATGGCAGTCGTTCTGCCTTCCGATTAGATAGAAAGGAGTGTTATGTACATAAGTAAGTTCCAGATAGGGATAAATCCCTTTACAAACAAAACAAAAAATATAAATCCCCCGGATCCTGCGTGGCTTGTATGCTCATTGGAGACCGGTTTAATGCGACTGTTCTGCTTTGCACTTTGGTAGCGGCGAAGACGACGCTTGAGGGCCCGGTTGTGAGTGTCGTGTGTTCAGTCTTACCAACGTCATGTATACCTCGTGGTGCTTTAGAGCTAGTCTGGGTGTGGCTTGTCGCTGTACATATTTTCGCGTGGAACATCAATTTTTTGGAAATGCGAGAGTACTTAATAAACCGAGTTGTGTGTTTCGGAAATGCGAGAGTACTTAATAAAGTGAGGTGTGTGGGTACAGTCTTCTTTCCAATCAATGGATTTAGCAGTGCCAACATTTTTTACATAAACGCAGGAGGACCATATCCTTTAACATGGCAGATAAGTACATGATGAATAAGTAAAAGACCTTGCACAAATATGGCCAGTGCCAGGCATAGCGCAGAAAGAAAAAGCGAGGAGGGGATATGGGCCAGATTCGAAGATTTCTCAAAACGCGCCTATGGCATGGTCTCATCCAGCGGCCCTGTTCGGCTGTTCGTCCCAGCTTAGGGAAAATGGACAAAACCTCTTTCGGAAATCTGAAGGCACTCACATGCCTTCCCTTACCTACAACATGTCAAGAGGTATGTGTGGCATGAGCTCGCTACACGTACAACAAGTACTCAGCTCAGCTCAGCTCAGCTCCTTGGACAACTCAGCTCTTTTGTATCTCAGGCATTGTCCTTGGACATCTCTGCTCTTTTGCATCTCACGGCAGTGTACATCGACACTGCTAATCGACCATGCCGTTTCACTTTCTCTGCCTGAAAAAGGATGTCGATAAAATGGATATCTATATGTACATCAACACTGCTAATCGATCATGCTGTTTTACTCTCTCCGTCCGAAAAAAGTTATCGATAAAATGGATGTATCTAGGAGTATAATGTAATTGCTCACACAATCGAGAGAAGCTACAATTATTTTTCTGTATGCAATTCTTGTCCATGCTCCTATTTTTTGGTAGGTGTAGATACATCCGTTCTATCGACAACTTTTTTTCTGACGGAGGAGTATAATATATTTGCACCCACGATCGAGATAAGCTACAATTATTTTTCTGTATGCAATTCTTGTCCATGCTCCTATTTTTTGGTAGTGCAATTTCAAAGGCAAGCCTTTCTGTTTTCCCACTTCCATTACAATGGTCGGAGCTGTTGATCAGTTGATATTCTATTGCAACCAGGGGGAAAGAAGCTAGATTGCATCTTCTCCAAAGGTGGCGGCCACCTTGAGATGTGCGCCACAAAGTCTCGGTATGGATGAAACATCCCTCGGATCTGGTGCCCGGAACTGCTCGACACGTGTGCCTGGCCGGTGCTGCTCCCATCATTCTCTGTGCACGCATGCAGATTCGCAGATTCGCGGGGTCAGGAGAAAGAGGTCAACGTGGCTGGGTCACCGGTCGTACTTGCACAGACGTAGAGTAGGGACGAGATTATACCAAATATTCCACCATGTAAGATGTTTTTGATGTTGCAAATGCATGTCTAAATTTATACTAAAAGATTGGACACATGTATTTAAACGTGGCTAGATACATGTATGTGCATGTGCATGTGAAAAAAAGACTAGAACATCTTATATTGTGGAACGAAGTGAGTATTAATTTTCTTTGGCTATGCATATTCTCATTTTGGACAGGGGAGGAAAAATGCCAATAATACAGTATGCATATGAGACTGAGCGCAAATAAAATTGGTTGTCAGTTGCGAAGCTAGAAGGACCTTTTCAACCGCGCCTCCTTCTCGTGTTGCCCGCGGCTGGTGACCAGGATGCGAAAGATACCCCCAACCTCTCCGGCTGTCACCGGCGAGCGCATAGCTCGTGCGATGCCGTCGGCAGAGGGCTTTTCTTTCCCCTCTCGCAAGTGGGACCACACACTACGGGCTCGGCTTGGGGCGGTGTGAATTGGCACCGGCTAGTTCTGAGACCCCTTATGCGGCTGTGGTGGGCTGGTGGCGCCTCATGCTACGTCGCCGGAGTCCAGGATGGCGTGGTGTGGCGGCACCATCCTGGTCGGGGACACGGCACAGGGCTAAGCGGGATTGCAACAACTTGGAGCTACTGCCTATAGAGGGTGGTGGGCGGTGCGGTGCTGTTCCAAGGCGGCCGTGCGTGTGCGGGCCAAATCTGGGCCGAGCAAGCCTAGTTCTTGCGACGTGCTCAAGGGTTCGATCTTCTTGGACTCATCGGGTCACGGTTTGCTATGGAGGTTGCCATTGCTACTTAACGGCATGGAAGCCGGGGCGGCGGCCCCGAATGGCGAGGCAGTGCGTGGGTTGCTCGGCGACTAGTAGCGTTGCAACCGTGGTGATGCATTCTTTTGGCGACGTGGGCAGCAAGGAGAGGCGGTAGATGATCTTTGGCATTGTCGTGGCTTCTCGGTGGTGGCGGCTCCTTGATCTAGATCTAAAGGCCTTCTACTCGCGGAGGTAGTCCACCCCTCGGGTTGGTGATGACCCTTGGGTGACACGGGTGAGGTGCCGAGCGAAACCTCCGCGCTTCGGCTCGACAACGACGACATGTCCGGGTGTCGTATCTCTCTTGGGGACGTTGTTGTGGGTCCCTCTTCGGGCCAGGGCTCTAGGTGAAAAAGCCTAGTCCGATTCTTCAGACTCAGTGGCGGCCGTGTGACGCGTCGTTACCCTCTTGAGGTCATCGTCGAGGAGTTGTGGTGTCGGCTTCTGCAGCATGGGGTAACCTTGCTGATCTGTACACGTGACCTCGTTGTCATCGTTCGCAGTCCTCGTTACCCGCTAGCTAGCACGATCCGGCTCGGTGACGTTGCATTCTGGAATCACTCCATTGGATTCACATCGTAGATTTGGAAGAAAAAAAGGATACACACATTGTGCTAGTTCATACGTGGCCATGCATGGAATCCAATCCATCATATCGTGCCATGGTGTACACACTTTTGTTCACATATCTTCTTGCTTTAAGAAGAAAACGTTGCACGGAATTGGACGACAGTGTAGCTTTTGGCACGCACCACACCTAACCTGACGACACGAGGCTCGATCTCTTTATTCGGCATGTTGCTCAAATTGCTAGCTTTCCGCCCTTCATCTGCGGCCGCGCGCGCGAAACTTCGCAGAAACGACGACGGTGCAGCAGGGAAGAAATTAAGGATATGGGATACTTTGAAAGTGTCTGCTAGGCTAGCTCGATCACTATTATTCTTAACATAGAAAGAGAGCCTGATTGTATTCGATCGCCTCGTCTCTTGCCTGGGTCCTTTGCGTCGATCGGCGGGTGGAAACTAAAGGTTGCCGGTCGCTTGGTTTGAACGGTTCTCCCTCGTCGGATCCAGCGAGCGAGATGCATTGTCTTGCATGCAAAGCTAGCCAAAGCCGACTTGATGTATGACTACCTACGTTTACCAAAAAAAAATACTAATGTTTTCCAGCAGTACTAGTATGACTCAATGACTGAACGATTAGCCGGCCTTCGTCGAAGATCGAAAGAAGAAGAAGAAGAAGCCAATGCATATACAGCTGGGCATGTATCATGTGCCTATGCATCTATCTACACACACATAGTCGTCACACTCACTCAATTGTCTTGTAGCTCAACGACCCCAGAATGGAAGAAACCCAGCCGAGCAAGCAACGACCAAGCTTTTCATGCATGCATGACTCGCAAAACATATGGGGAGAAATGAGTATTTTTGTAATTTTGCGCAGTGACAAACCAATGCAAGGAATTGACAGGCCAGGTCAGGGTCCCATGCATAGTTTTTTCCATTCAAGGCTCCAGAGCCAGCCTTTACCCCTCCCGCTTTTCTCGATCGTCCCTTCTTTGCCGTAAGTACTTTTCTCGTGTCGACACTTCGTCGTCATTGAGATATATGATGATCCATCCGTGACAGAAAAACCAAACCTTTTTCCCTTTCTTTTGGAGCGGTGGACTTTTCGGGAAATTGCTTATGACAGGAATCGGCAAAAGGGCTAGGGCATCAGTACACACACCTTTCCACGTCAAAGTTGTACTCCTGGCGATCGACAGCGTCCACACACCATTCATTTCCATCAACAACTGATCGACCGACCAATCCATTGATCAAATCGCTTTCTCATCGACGATCGATGTAGTATACTCCAACATGTTAATTAGGATCTTATATATGCCTTGGAATGCAAGGCCTTTTCCTATAGATAAGTTTTGTCAAAATTGACATTTGTATCTCAAATTAAGTGTTAAACCTGCAATGAAGGAAGCTAAGGCAATTGATCGATGCAAGCTCAAGTCATGGTACGAGAATCGATTTGGTCCAACATTTTTATCGCCGGCAAGGTTCGAGCCGTACGTGCATGCTCCTTGTAACTTAGTTCCCAATGTGACTCGTGGTTTGTTCTTCAGGGAGTACTGGTTAACATAAGCATTATTTCTGAGAAACTGCTGAAGAAACAACCAGATCAAGAAAAATTACACTTAGAAGCGCAAATGGAAGAAACTACTACTCTGTACGTGATTTTCGTACGTACTATCAGTTATACTATAATATATAGTACACAAAATCAAAAAAGAGAGAGAGGCACTGAGAAAAGGCACAAGATTCTTGCGATCACTAACCATATATATTTATGCTCCCAAAGAACTAGCAATAGCTTCTCCACTACCCAAAAGCAAAATGGGCGATGAATCATAGTACAGTGATGATCAATACCAGTGTCTTGCCACATTATATATTTAATTATATATAGGAAAAATCAACTAACAATGGAGAAAGAGACGGGACTGGTAGCTAACTATAGCTAGCTAGTGAGAATCACATCAGCACAGCGGCCAAACCAGCAGCAGCGGCCACCAAGAGGTGGACGGTCGTCGAGGCACGCCCGCTGATCACCGGCGCCGCGGCGGAGGACGGAGGGGACAGGTAGTACCAGGGGTACCACGGCAGGATGGGGTTGGGCGGCGGAGGCGCCGGCCCGTAGCTGCCACCCCCACCGCCTCCACCGCCTCCGGCGGGAGGCTGGTAGTAGGGAATGTAGCCCCCGGCGGGCGGCGGGTAGCTCCAGTAGGGTGACGACGGCGGGGAGTCGCCCCCGGAGGAGGACGGCGGCGGGGGTGGGTACCCGTAGACGGCCGGCGTGGAGGGAGGCGGCGGGCAGTCGGCTGCAGCGGGTGGCGTGGGCGGCGGGAGGAGGCACGGGTACGGGCAGTCGGCCTGGTAGTTGTCCCCGGCGGTGGTGGCGACGAGGACGGCTGAGAAGACCAGGATGACGAGGAGCCTGTAGGACGCCATGGTGCGCGCGATCGCGAGCTAGCTGAGAGCGATGGCGCAGGGAGTGTGTAGAGTAGCTCGGTCGGGAGTGCGGTGGCGTGTGTGGGAATGTGATGGGAGTGGAAGGTGGCAGGGGAAGAAGAGAAGGAGAGGAGAGGAATGGTCAGGGGTTTGGTGGTGTTATAATTGGTGACGGAATGGAAACGGGAGCCCGCGCTTTGTCAAGTGTACCCTGCTGCTGCTAACTGAAGCAATTATTATGCAAAGGTGTTAGTGCTTGGTGTAAAGTACTAATCTTAATTAGTTCGAGGGAACCACGTGAAGGTAGTCTAGGAGTAGAAAAAATAGTACTATTCCGTATATAGCACTCAAAAGAACAATAAACTGTACACTCATGCATGCTTGTGTCGTTGCAATTTAGTCTTTTCCCAGCTATACATGCCTTATTCGCAGCAATATCTCTCTCTACAAGTATACTACGCACCATTGAGCTTGAGCACCCAGTCACCCACGCATTTCGTCGTGGCCGGCCGGCCGATTCATAATGCGTGCACTCAAGGATTGGATGGATTGATCAAGTGAAGAAATTATGTTCCCCTACCGTACGTACGTAGTCGTGCTCAAGTACTGGTTGAGAATATTCTGCGGTTGTACGTGCCATACAGCCCTTTCCTGGCTGGCTGTCTGGCCGCACGAGTCTGTGTATCCCTTGCTGTTTGCTCACGTACGTGCTCGTCATTTCGTCGGTATGGTTTGATTCTTTCACGCATCTTTCGGAGAAGAAACCTTTTTCCCGCGTCGTCTTCTTAGCTCCACGCATGTGCATGCCAAATGGGTCTGAAGAAAGAAGAATCGATCGAAGAGTATGCATGTACTCCCTCCGTTCTACTCCCTCCGTATGACTAGACATGTTTTAGTGCAAGATTCATGCATAAATGTGAATCTTACATTAAAACATGTCTACATACATATATCCATGCAAATTTTAGAAAGTCTTATATTTTGATACCGAAGGAGTACAATGTAAGATGTTTTAGTCTTTTTTCACATGCACATGCATACACATATACACGTTTAAGTGTATGTGTCCATTCTTTTTAATATGAATCTAGACATGTATATGTAATACGTAAAACATTTTACATTATGAAACGGAGCGAGTATATTTGAATCTCATACACACGCGTAGTCTACAAAATATTTTATCCAAGGCGCTATTGTACTCGGTGTAATGCACTCGAATTTAGTTATACCAAGTTTGACCTGGCCATTGCACTCGTTATATTTTTTCTTTTTTTCTTTTTTGACGCATATTTCATTTTCATCCGAAGCAAAATCTATAAAAAAGCGAACAAGGTTTATTTTTAAGGAAGCATAGTACATGCTTGAAATTATCTAGAATAATGAGTATTCTTTATTATGCAGAGTTAATTCCATGAAAATCAAAAACTCAAATCTTCAAATTAACAACCCATCACATGTTTTAGCAACGAGTGCAAACAATATCTTTAATAACAAAAAGAGTGACGTGCGACCTTGTTCAATGTTTTTTCCGGGTAACTCTACTTGTGGTTAGATATCGATGTGCTAGCTTATAACATCACAAATTGCCAGAATCCTTAGGTGCCTTGAATTGTTATCTCAAGCACCACAGGTAAGACAAATGACCGACAATATGAGGATCACTAGATTGAATTTTTTTGTTGTTATCACAACATGGCCAAAAGGATCTATGATGCGCAACAACATCTACAAATGTTCTATTCTTTTCTTGTTCCGAATATGTGCTATGTTGGGCACAGGAGGAACTGTAATTTTGCTTTTCTTCAACCACGACTAATATGACTCATCATTCTTCAAGAAAGTGTTCCTTGGGAAATCTTTTGACCAAAATTAGTGTTTTATTTTCCTGTTGACAATCTTATTGAGAAAAACTGAATGTGGAAATTGAAATATATTTAGACTCACCCACAAGTAGTTTAGGCGCCTTGAGTTATTGTCTCAAGCACCACATGTAAAATATATGATCAACAATATGAGGATCAACAGTTTGAAAAAAGTTGGCATTGGCACAAAAGGAATTGTAATTTTTTTTGCTTCAACCACGACTAATATGGCTCATCATTCTTCAAAAAAATGTCCCTTGAGAATAATTAGGACGAAAGTTAGTGTGTTCTTTTCTTCTTGTAGACAATCTCACTGAGAAAACTGAATGTGGAAATTGAAATGTACATATAGACTAACACATGTAGTATACAAAATATTTCAGCAAAGGCGTTGTTGCATTCGGTGTAATGCACTTGAATTTAGTCACCACCAAGTTAAAATAGCCATTGCACTCGGTATATTAACAATTTTTTTTGTTTCGGCTCATATTTCATTTCCATCCGAAGCAAAACCTATAACAAAGAAGCATAGTACATGCTTGAAATTATTTAGAATAATTAGTTTTCTTTGTGATGCAGAGTTAATTTCATAAAAATCGAGGACCCAAATCATGTGTTGTTAATCAGGAATACCACTTAACTCACCTTAGAGATGGCTTATATACATGAGTAGTTATTAGAACTAATTAAGTAGCGCAAACTAAAATCACATCCCATAATTTAGCCATGAATGTAAACAATATTTCTAATAACGGAAATAGTTGCGCCAGACGTCTTTCAGTATCCTACTGCCACACCGCTATCCTTCCTATAATGAAACATTGGTCTAATGGAAAGGAAACTATAGGACAACCATCACTGGTGGTGTCAAAATAAATATGTTCATACTAAACTTTTGTACTTGTTTATGACTTTTTTTAATATATGTCATAGCTAATATACTGTGCAAAAATTAAAATAATGTTTTGGATTATTATTTACATTAAACGACCAATTATCAAAAGTGAGTAACATTAAGAAAAAGCAAAATCAAATATCTTGCATGATTACTTTTTCACATGCATGAATATAGTGTATGTGTGTGTATCATTATCTATCTTTGTAAAGATCTCTAATAAAAATATATTGACATAGGTTTCTAGTTTATAATAGGTATATTAAGATAGAAAAATCTGGAGTATATATGGTGTTCTAGAGGATCTTGTCTGGGTTGACTCCCCTACATAATTGGGGGATCGACAGAGCGAGAGTTTACGCACACACAATTGATCCCCAGCACCCATGCATTTTTTCTTTCTTTAATGAACTGAAGAAATTATGTATGGTTTCGTACGTAGCAGTACGCTCTCAAAAGCTGAAGTACCACTTCTTCAGAATATTCTGCGGTCCAGCCCGTTGCAGCTAGCTGTAGGCCGGCCAGTTCCAAAGTCCAAACTATGATCTGATGATGCACCGCTAGTAGAGATCGCGTTTCGATCGACCTTTCATCGTCAGCGTCGTCGTGTTGTTTGCGTGATCGCCGGATCTATGTCAACGATACCCGTGCATATATATTGCGCGCACAGATTGGGAGTTTGGGGCTGTATCCATGCAAACTTGTCAGTTTCTTAATTTTGCACTGCACTTAACTTGCTTTCGGTCGAGGAGAATGAATGTGTCTCCTGAGGACACGATAGTACGTCCAACAGAAATACAATTAGCCTGGAGAGAGAGAAAGAAAGATTAACGCCGCTTACGCTTTGCACTTTGTTCTTCTTTAGACTGGGGACGATTCGATGCGATCGATGCCATATACCTGAACGGTTCGATTCTTCTCCCTTGTGCAGAAGAAACCTTTGCTTCTTCTTTCTGATGGACTTTATAAGCTTTGTGACGATTGTACGTGTGCCATACAGCTCTTTCCTCGCTGGAAGTGTATCTGTATCTCGCTTGCCATATTCATGTGCGCGTGTGTGGAATGAATAGCCAGAAATAAATTTAGAACGAGTCCGAACATTTCCAAACCGAACGAACGCCGATCGAGTTAATTAAGCAGAAACATCCAAGGAGAGCTAGCTGCATGCATGAATGAACGAATGAGTGTGTCAGCGAATCGATCACAACGAACTCATGGGCGCCAGCAACTGCTGCTACCGATCTAGCCAAGCAGCGGCAGGAAGATTTTTATTTTATTTTTAGAAACTGTGGGGCAAAAGCTTTGCCCCTTATATTAATTAAGGAGAAGGTTGCAAGAAAGCAAGTTCGTAACCCAAATATTACAAAACGACTACTCTCGCGGCATCAAATTGCCCAAATCTTTGGCACCCGCAAACACCCAAAGGCACGCTTCTTTCTTAACTTTATATAAAAGAACAAAAGATGGCGTGCTCTTATTGCGGAAGACTCTAGCATTGCGCTCGTTCCAAACCTCCCAAGAAGTGAGAAGGGTGAGGGAGGCGACGGCTTTGCGGTTGGGAGGGGACTTCGTCATCAAGAGCCACCACTCGTTGAAGTCGAGGTTTCTCCAATCCGCCGTGGCCAAGGTGTGAAGGCCAAGCCAATCTTTTATTAGGTCCCAAAGTCTTCTAGTGAAGCGACAATGAACAAAGAGGTGTGTTGTGGTCTCCATTGTTTGTTTACAAAAAGGGCAAGGACCACAATTTGGCCACCCTCTTCTTGCCAACCGATCCGCGGTCCAAATCCTATTTTGGTTGGCAAGCCAACCAAAAAACTTGGTCTTGGGAGGAGCCCAAGGCCTCCAAATCGAATAGTCCATGGTGGAGGAGATCGTCCCCATGAATTGCATCTTATAGGCCGACTTTGCCGTGTACTCCCCACTTTCCGTAAGCTTCCATCGGATGACATCACTTGTGTTGGGGTCTAGTTGAATGCCGTTGAGCAAGGACCAAAGTTCCACAAATTGTAAGAGGTGCTCGATGGTGAAGTCCTCATCAAGCCGCACCTTCTCAACCCAACTTGCACCATGCATGGCAAGGCCAACCGAACAATTCTTCTTGCTAGAGCAATCGAATATGAGGGGAGCAATATTTTTGGGCTTTCTACCCTCCACCCAAGGGGCATGCCAAAAAGGAGTTTTTAGGCCATTTCCCATTGTGATCGTCGTTGCGGCATAGAACAAATCCATGTCCTCATTAGTGCAAGGGTTACCATATCCAACCCAAATTTTGTTGGCGTCTTTCCACTCAAGCCAAGGCCACCGCAACCGTAGAGCCGACGCAAACTTGTCAAGATGAAGTATGCCGAGCCCACCAGGCTTCTTGGGGCGACACACCATCTCCCAATTCACCTTGCACTTGGCGCCCGTTGTTGTATCCTTAGCCGACCAAAGGAAAGCCCGTTGAATCTTTTTCATGAAATGCATAGTCCCCGGTGGGATGATAAGAGGGGTCAAGTAGTAGATGGCTTGGGAGGCGATGACCGACTTGACAAAGGCCGCCCTACCGGCCGTGGTAATGAACTTTCCATTCGAAATAGGGAGCTTATTCACACATTTGTCCTCAAGGTGTTGGAAGTCCGATCTCTTGAGGCGCCAAATTGAGAGGGGGAGGCCAAGGTAGCGTAAGGGGAAAGAAGCCCTCGTCGCCGGGATGCCCTCAAGGACTTCATCAAGGTTGATCGCGCCACATTTAAT
This sequence comes from Poa pratensis, assembly GCA_947311845.1. Taxonomy (NCBI): domain Eukaryota; kingdom Viridiplantae; phylum Streptophyta; class Magnoliopsida; order Poales; family Poaceae; genus Poa; species Poa pratensis. The sequence goes on along the minus strand of CAMZMU010000038.1, from coordinate 76,384,817 downwards.
TGGGACAACGGAGCTCTTGTCAAAATTTGTGCAAAGCCCGGTGACCTCTCCGAAAGCTTCAAGAATGGAAGCAAAGTTGGTAATATCTTGCCTCAAAGGCGCCACAAAGACCGCCGCATCGTCCGCATATAGGGAAGTTCTCAAGATGGTTCCTCTCCCACGAAGTTTATGTAGAGGGCCTTCCCTAGTTGCGATCTCCAAGATTTGTGTGAGAGGGTCAATGGCCAACACGAAGAGGAGGGGGGAAAGCGGGTCCCCTTGTCTAAGACCACGACCATGCAAGATGGGAGGGCCGGCAATGCCATTAAGGAGCACACGGGAGGACGCGGTGGAAAGCAAGGCGGCAATCCAATTCCGGAAGCGGCTAGGGAACCCACGGCGTTGGAGGAGGTCTAGAATGAACTCCCAACGGATAGAATCGATGGCCTTGCGGATGTCAAGCGTGAAGAGGAGCGCCGGAATTTTGCCCTTGTGGAACCGCTTTGCAAGGTTTTCGACGTAGAGAAAGTTATCGTGGATGCTTCTTTTCTTGATGAAAGCACTTTGGGCGTTGGAGACGAGGTCATTCATGTGCGGTCCAAGCCGAAGCGCAAGCACTTTGGATATAATTTTTGCAATGGCATGAATGAGGCTAATAGGCCTAAAGTCGGCCACTTCTTCCGCACCTTCCTTTTTTGGCACAAGGGCAATGTTGGCGGAGTTGAGCCAATGAAAGTTTTTGGTATGGAGATTCCTTTTTTGGCAGGAAGATTAGCCACGCCGCTCCATCGATCGACCAACTTGCACTTTGGCATGCTTAATTCTTGACGAATGATATGGCGACAGAGAGATGAAGGTGTCGACAATCTGCAAATTGTACTGACTGACTGCCTGGTTCTTGCCTGCCTGCCTGCCGGTGTACGCGCGGGTGAGCGAGAGGAAGGTGACAATCTGATGAGAAGCTTCTCTCTGTCTCCTTGTCTGAACCACTCGTGCATGCATGCGTGTCCTGTACCCTGTTGGTTCTGCTCTGTTCACTACCCACTGCTTCTTCACCGGTACTACTGCTGTAAAACTATGGTGATTGGATCCGCATGAACTTCTGCGGTAGACAAGCGCGCGACTCAACCAATCTCCAACCAGACATGCTGGGAACGCTCCATTGGACCGTTTCCATAGAACCACACTGTTACTTTGGAAGAGAGATGCTAACCTCCTAGTACGAAGCAATCACACTGCCGATCTGACAAGAGCTGATAAGTAGTGAGGCCGGGTTGCTAGTTATTGCACAAATTTGGTGTGAGGTACGGAATAATAAAGTTTGCAAAGGACATTTTAGTCAATAAGTATAAAATTTGAGTGCTCTATAGTTCTAGTGATAAAATATAGATCAGGCCAGATTCGGACTTATTTCATTTCATTTTGCTTTCGTTGCATGTAAACGTTACATTTATCCAATTTCGTTTTTAATTTTAGATGCACAGATAATATGACTGTTTATCTTGTTGATTCTTTTGTTATCTCCTAATGTGAGAGAACATAGCACATTAACACATCTATCTTCAGTCACACAACGAAAATACTAGATAAGTGACAACTACATCAATGTTGCTACCCCCAGTACATCGCCCTCTGCCTCACTGAAATATCAATTTCTAAGTGAAGGTATCGCACAAATCTGTACATTCTCTTTCTGACCATATTATCAAACCTATATCTATTTCTCACTCAAGGTCATTAAATTCAAATTGTTGGCCTAAAGCCGAGTCAGAATAAATATATTTATACTGATTTTTTCTTGTTTATAACTCATTTTTATTCATTCATGCTCATTCGCTACTATGTTGTGCAAAAATAAAAAATATTGTTAATAAAAGTTACATTAACTTGTTAATGTGTTGCACATTGCAAAGATATTTAGACCAAATCATCTCAAATGTGAGGAAAAATACAAAATGACTCGTCTTCTCTGGTTTATTTTCATGAATATAGTGTATATATGTATTTATGTGTATCAGTAGCTACTTTTTAGTTTCTCTAAATTACGCTATAAACACTATCTTCAGATAGGGTTTAGTTTCTTAATAGGTATATTCCAGATAGAAAAATCTAGAGGATATATGGAGTCTAAGAGGATCTTGTTCACTAAATCATTGTAATCAATGTAATTTTCTAGGTCAAATGTGTGTTACATATAACAATCAATCGGCTCGGTGATGTATCAAAGACATGTATTTGCTTTGTAGTCAATGCTGAAATCCCATTGCTCTACCTAATTAAGATAGCTTTTGGTATAACTTATAGAGTATTCACGGGAGAGATACTAACAGGTAACTATGACTAGTCATAATGATGAGTAACTTAGACTAGTGAAATGCATAAGTTACTAGTATATGACATGATCTTCATAGTGTGAAGTAACATAGTGGTAGTGTCATAGATGTCGCAATTATTAGCATGTAGAGTCACTTTATCTTGTAAAGCGCTATGTGATGCTAATATAATATGTTACTCTATTTGTCTCTCTGCTTCTTAATTAACTGCCACATCATTTATTTCTTAGGATGCATGTTTGTTACCACCTATGTTACTCCAACTATGATTAGTTTAAGTTAGCCGCCACGCTAATGAAATTGATTACTCTCTACATGATGCACATAATTTGTTTGTCGTGTGGACTTATACTATTAAAGTTGGATCTTTTGTTTAACCACATATTCACATAGACTCCTGGACGTTTCTAATAAAAACATGTGTTTAATACACACTGTTACTACATGTCCTAAAACGGTCATCCTATTTACCCGGTCCAGTCAATGCACCAATGCTAATCTCACTCTAGTATAAGGACTACACCAATTTTTTTTGTTACAACCAAGACGCAATGCGCCAAGTCCAACTGAAGTCGAGAACCTAAAACCCTTTCTTCTCCGCTCACTTTTTTCATTGCTTAGTTAGGGGTAGAGTCATTCTCGAGGTGCATGCATATGCACCTTTTATTTAAAATGCATTTTACAAACATTCCAAAGTTACAAAAAAATAAAGTTCATGCATAAATCTTAACATACCTTGCGTTCACAAAATAGTTTTTTAATGAAAACCCGACATTTGTTGTGACATATGTAAAAAAGGACAATTTTTTGTGCTAAAATAAGACTTTTCACGAATTTTTCTTTTCACTTTTACATAGGCCACGAAAAATGTCAGTATTGTCACAAAACTACTGTGTGAACATATAGAAAGTATAGATGCATCCGCAAAATTTAAAAAGGGTTTTTAAAAAAATAAATAAAGTGGAATTGACCTTAATTTGGTACGAGTGTGGCGTGCCTCTCAACCGCCGTTCGATCCATGCTACATATACGTGCACCCATTCCCATTGGTCGGTGTAGTCTTGCTCACGTCCGTATTTCGTGTGTACGTACACCCAGCGAGCTGCTAGCTAGCTGTACCTCTACCGCTGTATGCGATAAACGTCGTCCATGACTTTTAGCTCCACGTGCCACAGGTGCATGCCAGATGGGCATGAACCCTCGAGGAAGAAGAATCGAAGAGTATGCTTATATGTTATGCTGGGTAGGCATGTGTGTGTGCGTGCGGAAGAATGAACAGCTAGCCCATCTACACTTTGCATGCATACATGTATGTAGACATGTTTTAGTGCAAGATTCATGTGAATCTTGCACTAAAACACAGGGGCGGAGGCAGGATTTGGACATAGAGGGGGCGAGGTATGACGATCACACATGTGTAGTATAATATATCAACATATCAAGTCTAAACCAAAATAGCATATGAAAAAGTATGTTTGGGTACAAGTCAATAACATGGATATAAATGACCTCAAATATTTAAAAAGTAAGAAAAACGATATTTTTCACCTAGTTTTTCGTAAGTTCTTAAATATCCTACTATCATCATTCGCCAGCAGTTTGGTCCAAATATTCAACATAAGGCCACTAATTCAATAACAGAACAATTTGCGTGAAACATTATATACTTTGTCTTTGTTTTCAACTAACAAATAGCTAAACCTAAACAAATGGGGGCATTAGATCTGCATTAGATCTGATTACAATTACTTATAGTACTCCGTTCCAATGGTGCGGACACACAGCAAGCGAGCAGCGGCAGCCGCCGGAGTCGCTGCTACTCAGCTGCCTAGACAAGCCGCCAATCAACTCGTTTACCGCCGCCGGCGCGCGTCCTGACACACAAGCAGTGGGATCGATTGTTTCTTCTGATCGACTAGCGAGACCAATGATGGCCAACGACCAGGGTCCACGATCGATATAGTTGGACGCACAAGTAGATGGGCTGATTTCGTTGGGCTGGGCTACGGTGTGTGCCTAGCCACCTAACTTTGAGCTTTTTTGTTAGCTACGGGCATTAGCGTATTTGTATACACGTAGTAGTACCGGATGTGGTAGTATCTCTATGAGGGGGGCGATGCGTTGGGGGTCTGACCCCCTATCTCCGTCTCTGCTAAAACATGTATACATACATATATGGATGTAAAGGTCAGAAAGTTTTATATTTTGATACGGAGGGAGTAGAATGTGTTGCCTGCTCGCAATCACGCTGGTTGAGTTACGCAGAAACAGCCAAGTGCATGCATGAATGGATGAGTAATCGATCACAACAAACTCATGGGCGCGAGCAACAGCAGCTAGCAATCCAGCCAAGCAGCGGCAGCATGAAGGTTCCTCACGCCGCTCCATCACCTTGCAGTTCGGCATGTTTAGTTGCTGACGAATGATATGGAGAGAGAGAGGGGGGAAGGTGACAATTTGCTAATTGTACTACTGACTGGCTCGTTCTCGCCTGCCGGTAGGTGTGTACGTGTGGGTGGGTCATCAGAAAGAGGTCGGTCAGGATGATGAGAAGCTTCTCTCTAACTCTCACTGAACCGCTCATGCATGCGCGCGTGTATGCATGGGTGTTCTTTACCCAGTCGGTGCTCTGCTGTAGCTGTTGACCCGGCCGCCCCCTTCACTACCAACTGCTTCTTCACCAAGGATGTCGTCTACTAGAAACTATATAAGCAAGCTTGGCCAACATGTCGAAATGAATCAGCCCATTTTCATTTGATAACCCTACCAGAGATTAGAGGCAGAAAGGTACCTATTTCGTCGCACGTACCTCTATCGCTCTTTTCTAACGGAGGCAAAAGTTTTGTCTCATTTATTAATTAAGCAGAAGAGAGTTGTCCATTTGATTAACTGAAAACAGGACGAAAACCATCACAAATAGCTGAGCCTCACCCATACAAAACCACACACGTCTCAACGTAGATGGTTTCGCCAAGATCACAAACCAGCCTGTTCGTCATCACTTCTCCCTAAGGGGTCTCATCGCCAACTCTAAACTCCCCTCTACCACTTTTACACATGTGCATGCCAAATGGGCCCGGAGAAAGAAGAATCGAAGAGGGTGGGGCTATTTCATGAGCGCTCGACCGATTCCTAACGTACGAGCCATTTCTGACCAGGTGTTTTGTGCTAAATACGGAAACTGCTTGGATACGTATGTTTCCTATTTTGACTAACTACCATGCGTATACAAGGTTTTGTTCATATCCTCTCCGCGCGTTACAGAATCAGTTTCTATTCATTTTTTTCTGTGCGCGCAAAAGTCCTCGCCAGTTTCCCGCTCCCAGTTATTTGAACCATCGGGAAACAATTCCTTTTGGGGACAGTGGGTTTTTTGGGTAAATAAAAATTGGTGGGAGATCAGGGAAAACCACTTTCTACTACTATAACAAATTGAACACAAAAGGACTATCACTTTCTATTGGTATAAAAAATAAACTTAATTTAGTACACTAGGCATTCCGATAATAAAGGAAGCAAAAAAACTTAATTATCTTGTAACATAAAAAAGGAATCGAAATTTGATGGAAACATAAGGTTTTAACAAAAAAATCAGATAAGCAAACATATAACCATTGGGTAAGAAAAAGATGATAAATAACTTAGCGTACTATCTCATAGATAAACAACAATCATATATTGAGAACTGTGAACATGGTAGAAAAAGCATGATGGGAAACATTGCAGTCCAAGAAAATCATTGCATAAATGTTTTTCAACAACTGACTAGTCTTATGCATAAGAAAAAGATAAATTGATTTAATTTCCAAATTCTCGATTTCAAGGCCGAAGGATAAGTCTCTAGGCTCCATCTTCACAACAATAAGAGATTTAATGATAATTCGTTTCTTTGTATTTTTCTAATTTAATTTGTATACTATCATATAATAGCTCTCCCACAATTCATTTCTCTAGTTTCAATGTTTTCCATTATTTTTACTGAAATTTTATACTTGTTTATAACTCATTTTTTAAAATTCGTGCACGAAACGAAGCTAATATGTTATGGAAAAAATATTTTTAGCAGAAGATACATTATATTTTATGCATTGCGCATGACGAATTTAGGTATGAAATCACATTTTGTCGATGGTTATTTTCATCACTTTGATGAATATAGTGTATCTATCTTTATGTGTATCATTAGCTACTTTCTAGAGACCTCGAAATTATATGCTATAAAGAATATCTTGTGATATTTTTTAGTTTATGAATAGGTATATTCTCTCAGACAAAATCTAGAATATATATGTAGTTAATTAAGGGGATCATATCAGGGAGGCGGCGTTTTGGATAGTAGGTGCAGATGCACCTATTATATAAAACATTTTTATTGTTTTTTCAAAATGTCAAAAAACTATAGGAAAATTTTTGGATACACAATAGAACATTTTGTGTTAGCATAAAAAATGTTGTGGAGAAAAAACATTTTTTGTGGCCTGTGCAAAAAAGACAAAAAAATGTCTCATATAAAATCATTTTGGAGCATCCGGATAGTCTGTGTCACAATTTACAGGGCAGATCATAAAATTACCCTCCACTTCTTATCAAATAGATTAGTATCTACATGGCGCACATGATTCTCTTTTTTTTATGTTAGGACAAAAAGTATGGACCAACTTGCACTTTGGCATGCTTAATTCTTGACGAATGATCAATGATATCATGAGGTCGAGAGGAATATGCATGACAAATTGTACTGACTGACCGACTGGTTCTTGCCTGCCTTCCTGCATGCCGGTGAACGTGTGGGTGGGCCGTCAGAAAGAGGTCACGATGAGAAGCTTCTGAACCACTCCTTCGTGCGTGTATGCAACTATGCATGCTTGTCCGGTACCCTGTCGGTGGTGGTCTACTCTGTTCTAGTACTCTGCTTTTTGACCCGGCCACTTCACTGCCAATAAATATAAAAGAAACTTCCTACAGATTGATCAAACCACCTAACTTAATCAATGCGTCTATTCTCCTAAATCAAGACAAAAGGGATTCCACAGATCAAACTTTTAAGCCTAAAAGGGACCTCCCTCGATCATAAAGAAAAGTATGTTTTCAATCAACTGATGAATGTCGTCGACACACTTTCAATCGACTGCTCTTCTTCTATTCTAAACGTCTTAAAGTGTGCCATTCAGAAAAGTTAAGGTTACAGGGCGGTCTGATGAAGAGCTTGCATCACAACAATCACAACAAACTTTGGGTCTGAGTTGCGGAGGGGGTTACAAATACGACCAGTCATCGGGATGACGCTATGTATGTTATGCCGCAGATGTTTTACAGTTTATGGCCTCTATCGGTCTATGCGATTTAGAACGCCGACGGTGATGTACATTGTCCGATATGTAAGACTGGTGTTGTTTCGCCTCTACGTACGCCATTTGATTTTTCTATTTTTAACGAATATTTTGGTTCCATACTTGGGTATTTTCTGCGATAAAAAAAAGAAGAAAACAAGAACTGACACTTGGCATTAAGTTAATAGGTTAGTCGAATAAAATTGATACAAAATGCCATGAAGAAAATAGCAAAAGCATGTAGCAATGATATAATAATAGTCTGAATCAATCAAAAATTATAGATAGGTTCTAGACGCCGTATCAGTCTCTCTATCAGATGAAGCTGATTGTTTCACGTCGAATTTGACTCCAAATGAGAAATTCACGGTTAAGTCTATGTAGTCGTATTGTATGCTTGGACACACCCCTTTCTTGCGCAAGTATCATTGGTCGACCCGAGCACCTCTAACCCCACCATGGATGGAGGAGGTGGATTCGGAAGGAAAATGTGATCCGCACTACACAGGTACTAAAATACTGCAAGAAAGAAAATGAGGTTTTAGGAGAAGATTAAACATGGAGTGAGCTGGCTCGAGAGGAACAACAACGAAAATCCATGAGCACAAAAGAACCGCAATGCCATTCGATTCGATCAACACCAACGCTAAAAAGACCCATCCCACACACAGCAACAAGAACGATTACCACCGCCTCCTCCTGGGAATAGCAACAGCCGACAAAGCAAGGCCGCCCGGAGACGCCAAGCAAGCAGAGCAACGGGAAGCCGAAACGAACGTGAGCGAGGGTGTGGGGCGCGCTGTGGGCGTACAGCGACGCACGAGTTTGACTCGGAGTCGGACCTGCCAAGCCGGGCATACAAAATGTCTCGATACCTCTCCAAAGTCCAAAGCCACGATAATATTCAGTCCGTGGGGATCTCAACAAGAGAAATGGAAATGGAAGAACAAGGTCACCGTAACAAATGAGATTGAAACGGAAACAGAGCACCCCAATCTCGATCGTAAAAAAAACTTCATATAGCCAAGAATTTACACCTCAAACAGACCACAACTCATGACAGAGTAAGACTTCGACAAAGAGATGGCAAAGTTTGTCCCTCTGCTCTTCTTCTCCCAGCTCACGGCACCCCAATATATTTGTGCACATTTTTGTAGCTTAGATCTATGCACACTAGAAGCAAACGAACAGATAATCTTCGAATGCAGTGCACATATCAACCAAATAATCACTGACAAAAAGAAAAGGAAGATCAAGAACTCCAAACAAAGCAGATTGGAAACAAAAGAGAAAAAACACTTCACTGATGTCTTGCTCGGTAAAGAGCCTGTTCTTATAAACATAGCCAAGAACTTGCATTACAAAACACCAAACTATAGCGCCGGCGAATATAGCGGTAAGGGGCCGATCGGGACAGAGTTGATCCAAAAAAATTGCATTACTGAGAGGGAATATAGCAGCTAAGGGCTAAATTGGGGCTAAATTCATTTAGCCAGGCTATTAGCGACTATTACCTTTTTAGTCTATGAAGGTCTTATCTATAGCGCGGACCCTCTCGCGAGGCTATAGCCGGGTGATAGCCGGCTATTTAAAACAGAGAAGGAAACACTTCACTGAAGGACGGGGACGGAGCGTACCTTGCAGACGCGGTGCCTCACTCAACGAGCTTCTACTCCTAGCCATGAGTGAGCACCAACGAACGAGGGGAGTTTCATGCAGGCGCAGCGGAGACGCGGTGTGGCATCCTTGCTCGCTCACCATGCCCTGCTCATTGGCCCGGCAACAAGAACGATTACCACAGCCTCCGAAAGGGAACCGACACCGGCAACAAACAGAGCAGGGCCGCCAAGCAAGGAGCGCAATGGGAAGCTGAAACCAGTGACGCCCCGCCGCAAACTCTCGGACGGAGACCCCGAAAGGAAACCAAGACCGAGACACCGCTCACGAAAGCCAAAACCCCGTTCGACAAAAACGAAACCAGACCCAAATTAAGGTCGACGAGACGCGAACACTCTGGGCACACCCACACAAGACCCACACGTCAGTGAGGGTGTGGGGCTGTGGGCGTACAGTGACACGCGAGTTCGTCTCAGAGTCGCACGTTCACGTTCATGGACTAATTCTGGTCCAACTCCGACTCAGCTGGGACGGTGTGTCTTGATATTACTAGGAAAAAACCTCTCAAAAAGCCATGATAAAATTCAGTCAATGGGGATCTCAACAAGAGAATTGGAAGAGGTCCCCATAACAAATGAGACTGAAAGGGAAAAAGATCACCCAACTCTCCATCGGTAAGAAAACTTCGTATAGAGATAGCCAATAATTTATCGGGGGAGAGCAGTCTTTTCGGACGGGATCAGACATGAAGACCGGCGAAATTTGAAAACAAAGTTGGAGAACGGTAAACTTTACTAACAATAGCAAATCAATCCGATTTTAAACTGAGGCGGCACTCATACTAATAGACGTGAGTGGGGAGGAAGGAAGAGGTGAAATGGCGAAAAAATGAGGCGGGAAAAAGGAGACCAGTATAATGGCAGGAAAAGCAGGAAATCCTAGTTAATTATATTGTTAAAAGCGTGAAGGATACATGCGCCGACTTAATTATCGTGTATGAATCATTTCATATCATCGCATATCACTATAGACAGATTATATCTATCTTTACACACGACTAGATTAACATAGCCATGTGTGATATGGGCGAATTATGAAAACGATGTAGTTAAAATAATTGTGTACGATGTGTTATACACATACGGTTTTGCGAAAAAAGCGTGTGCGAAGTTCTCTGTAAGGATCACGGCTGAAAAATTCGGGGATGGTTTTGAAGTTATATGTGCCACAGCGCACACGGAATGCTCCATCCATGTGATTTAAATATCTGAACTGGATGTTCAATGCTTTTTTGAAGCTGCTATGCACGATCGTTGGTTTTCCTTCATTTTTCCAAATACTTTGCGACTTCTAGCACAATTGTATTAGTTATTTTCAGTTACCAAGCTCTACATTGCCAACAACCATTTACACTTGTGGTTAGGAAATTTCAACCGCCTTTCGAGGGTTTTATGATCTAAGGTGAACGTACGTCTTGGAGCCTTGGAGGTAAAGTGTAGGTTTACACTTGGCATGTAATATTCATTTGTTCTTGAAAGTATGTGCAATCAACCAAGGTAGAAAATCCTGTCAAAACGTGTGGAAAAGTTAGTTGGATCAACCGGTTGAGTCAGGTGCTTGTGCGTATGTAGCAGTTTACAATCTTGTTATTATGTTTTTACCAAAAGCAAAACCTTGCTATCTTTTGCCTCTAGCGTTCCTTCTCCTCGAGTCCTCGGCCGCTTTACTAAAAGTGGAGAGAGAGGCGACGTTGCAGCGTGACACCCCGGCCTGCCATGCATGCCTGTCGTTCATGTCATGTATATAGATATGATCCATTTTTGGAATCGGCTACTTCCGAAAAGTATGCTAAGAACGATTTTGATTGATTCGACCCACGGAAATGAAGATTAGTTTTCTACATACACAAGTGCACTTAATACCGGTGATGAAAGTGTTGTATATGAAAAAATCTTACATTGTATCTACATTGCAGAGTGACAAAATCAAAGCGGGGATGGAATTGGGTTTGAGATCACTAAATAGTACAAAGATTGATTGCATTGGGAACAATGCATAATATCGGCAATATAATGTTGCTAGTGTAAATATTACCATATCTTCAACCAATTCTCACTCAGGTTTGTTACGTGTGAATTGTTACACTCGAGTCAAAATAATTATGTTTATACTGAACTTTTCTACTTGTTTCTAACCCATTTATGTCACAATTCGTGGTGATGACTAATATGTTTCCCCTTTCGTTAATATAGTGTATATGTATTTATGTGTATCATTAGCTACTTTGTAGAGATCTCTAAATTAAATTCTATTGAATATCTTGAGATAGGTGTTAAATTTATGAGTAGGTATATTTAGATAGAAAAATCTAGAATATATATGTAGTAAGAGGATTTTATCACCGAATCATTGAGTTGATGTCATTTTCTGGTCAAATGTGGGTTACGTATAACAATGGGCTCAATAATCTACAAATGACATGTATTTGCAATGTACTCCCTCTGCTACACAATGTAAGATATTTTAGTCTTTTTCCACATGCACATGCACACATGTGTATGTAGACATGTTTAAGTGCATGTGTCCATTCGTTTTAGTATGAATCTAAACATGCATGTGCAAACACCTAAAACATCTTACATTGTGAAACAGAGGGAGTACTTGTTACTGAACTAAGACAACATCTAGCACAACTTATATGGTGTTCACTGTCAGAGAGATACTAGCAGCGTAACTAAATTAGCTGACACTGCTACTCAAAATAATAAGTTTCTACATGGTGTACACAATTGGTCTGTCTTGTGGGCTTTGTTTGGGAATTTTGATATTTTTAATGTAAATATTCACTTAGCCTGTTGGACGTTTCTACTAAAAGTACTGATTAATTTACATTGTTTACCACATGGCGTAGAACCGTCGTCCTATTTGCCCGGTGGCGATCTCAGTCCGGTCTAAGTATTACGCCAAATATTCGGGCACAATCATGATGAAATGCGCACAAGGCCAACTGAACTTGAGTAGATAAGAGAATCTGCATGTGGTAGGACAGCGTCGGAATCCCACCAAATTATGCATGGGTCCCAAATATATGTGTACGAGTGTAGGCTCTGTATGCCGACGGCATATTGTTCGTTTGCCGTGAAACATGTATGCCTACGGCATATGTGTGTTTGCCGAGGGTTTTTAGCCGTCGGCGTATTTGGCCATTCCTGTAGTGAATACTATACAATATACACATGCTTTGTTTTAAGGAACATGAGTCGATAAAAAGAAACTGCAGGGGTGAGAAAGGCAGCTTGACTTTGCTCCGATCATCCCGAATAGATCTATCCGTCCGTTTCGTTCCACCCATTAGCTTTGCCACGTGGGCGATGAAAGAAATCACGCAGGCTGCAGCTCGAAGTTCAAAACACGTGCAACTTTTTTGTTTTTGGCGCATTCGTCATTTCGTCGGCATGGTTTGATTCTTTCATGCATTTTCCAGAGAAGAAACCATTTTTCCAGCGTCGTCTTCTTTAGCACCTTTGTGATGGTACGTACGTGCCATACAGCTAGTAGCTCCGTGTATTTCGTCATTGCGAGCTACTCATACTTGTAGTTCACGTCCTCCTCGATGTACCGCACGTGTGTGAGCGTGGAATGAGCAGCTAGCCTGCTTGCAAAATCCCGCTGGCAATCTGCTAACTGTGCTACTGACTGACTGCTTCTTGCCTGCCTGCCGGTGTACGTGTGTGAGTGGGTCTTCAGGATGAGAAGCTTCTGAAGCACTCATGCTGTCGGTGCTGCTCGGCTCTGTTCTGCTCTGCTTCTTGACCTGGCCGGCGGCTTCACTACCGACCGCTTGATCTTCACCGGTACTTCTGTAAAAGTAAAAGATGAGCAACTGTCGGGTCAACATTCGATCAGCACAGAATCACCAAGAAAATAACACCACAGAACGAAGAAACCATAAACGCAGTCCCACATTCGAATTCGAACGACATCCTTTTTTTGTTGACAAATTATGAATCGTTTGACCGGTCTCCGGGGATTTGTAGGCCATAGCGTGTGGGCTACTAGAAACTAAGCGAAGACTGGCCCACATATCGAAATGAATAAGCCCATTTTCACTTGATAACCCTACCAACAGTTCTAGTTACACAGCTAGAAGATACCCCGCACCTTGCAGCGGGCCTTTTAGAAACAAATATTTGAACACATGAAATGTCGAAAGCTCATATGAAAATAGTGCAGCATAATTACCTCAACTTTTATTCTCTCTCAAAAAAAGGAAAACCTCAAAGTTTATTCATTTATCGTGTAATTATGGATAATAGCTAGTGTGATGAAGCACAACCAATAAGTATCTTGTATCAAAATAAATTGATGATCCCCAATAAAAACAATCCAAGTTTTCATACTGATTATTCGGTATGTATGGCCTTGTAATTGAATTTCCTTGATTATTACCAAGGCATGATCGGCACAACTTACTTATTTTATTCTTTGCTTCTTTATTTTGAAGATTGCATACAGAGGTGAAGTCCCTCTTCCTGCAAAGCAAAGTACCTTAAGATTATTGATTGTGCTTATTGCTGATAATTCGATATATGTGATGCATGCCTTCTAATTGAATTTCCTTGAATATTACCAAGGCAAGATCGGCACAGTTTTTTCTTCTTTGCTTCTTTATTTTGAAAATCGCATGGAGAGTTCAAGTCCCTGTTCCTGCAAAGCAAACCTTTTTATTACTAATTATGCATGTACTTACCATTTTGGATTATGATGCGCGCATGTGGAATCTCTTGTTCGCAAAATTAGATATGCTCTCACTGAACGTAGCATCATGCCTGACATAGAGGCAGCCAAAGATAGTTTTCATAGGCCAAGGAAAATGTTCTTTGCATCATGGAAAATAAGTGACAAATGGCATACCTATTGCTCAGCTTGTAGACGTAGAAGATGGTGAGGCAACCCCCAACACTAGACATTCAAGCATACTATAGTCATATATGTTCATTTTGAGCTTCCAGCTGAAGCTCTGTATTTAGTGTCCTTAATTTCAAACCAAGCACTACACAGCATATCGTGCAAATATCCAAAAATCGCACAACATCAAGTCGAACTATCATACAACAGGGAGACGTGCCTGATACGGAGGAGAGATCGTGTTAGCACTGTTAACACTGATGGGCCACCAGCCCATCAGGAACCGGCCCACAGCGCAAGCATGAGGACAGCGATGCCGAATGTCCGCGTCTCAGGACCAGAGTGGCACAAGAAAGCAGTATAAGAAGACACGAGATCCCAAAAGGATGGCGTCGAAGATCGATCATGGAAGAACGGCGGCAGCAACCTCTCCCACCTGGCTCTGAACCCTACCTCCTTCTTGATGTTTTTCTTTGGCACACATGTGCTTGTGTCGGATCGAGAGAGATACTCACCAGACTTGTACTCTGAATCCTATATACACTGTCGAACTACGAGAGCTCATGTGAGAGGCTAACACTTGGTATCAGAGCCAAATCAGAGCCAGAAATTTCGCCACCTACCCACCACACCTCGATCGGGCGTCGATCATAGAAACTAGACACCAAAAGGCTTCGAGACTTGAGCGAGCGACAATGGACGCGAGCACCAAGGCGGATCTGAAGGACCTGTTCAAGGAGTTCAAGATGAGCTCTGGGACAAGATGAGAGCGACGGTCGAGACCGAGTTCAGCAGATGGAAGCCCACAGTGGACAAGCTGATCCATGGCCTTCAGGTGGTGGTCGATCTACTCCAACAACACATCTTCTTCGAACCAGGATTCGGTGCAGAGGAGGTATCGGCGGCAGATCTTACCGATCTGTCCACATCGCGGGACAAGGCCGTTCTCGGCGCTACCCCGGTGAAGTAATCTCCTCGGGCCAAGGGCCACGACGTCGCATCACCCCCACGGACGGCGGTCGGCGAGATCCCAGCGATCTCGGCGTGTGAGAGAATTGACCACACTTGGGCCTTTCCATTGCATTGATATATATAGACAAATTACAATCCTAACCATAAATGGGAGATCACACAAATAAGGACTCTCCACAATTTAGTGAATTAGGGGGATGTGTCACGCTACGTGACATATCTGTCTAACACTCCCCCGCAGTCACAACGGGAGGAGGACGGACGTTGAGACTGGACCAAAAATCCAGAAACAACGGTGATGGGAGACCCTTCGTCAAGATGTCGGCGAACTGTCGAGACGAAGGAACATGCAGCACGCGGATCTGGCCCATGGCAACACGATCGCGAACGAAGTGAAGGTCGATCTCGATGTGTTTGGTGCGCTGATGCTGAACGGGGTTCGTAGACATGTAGATGGTGCTGACATTGTCGCAGAACACGACCGTAGCAGGAGGAGTAGGTCGACGAAGCTCCTGGAGGAGTTGGCGGATCCAACTAGCCTCGGCGACTGCATTGGCCACAGCACGGTACTCAGCCTCGGCGCTGGAACGAGAGACCGTGTGTTGGCGCTTGGAAGACCATGAGACGAGGTTGTCCCCGAGGTAGACACAGAAGCCCGACGTAGAAAGACGAGTGTCGGGGCAGCCAGCCCAGTCGGCGTCGGTGTAGGTGACCATGGAGTCCGGCGAGGATGAGTGAAGCTGGAGTCCATGAGAGAGCGTGCCCTTGACGTAGCGCAGGATGCGCTTGATGGCAGCCAGGTGCTGCTCGCGAGGGTCGTGCATATGAAGACACACCTGCTGGACGGCGTACGCGATGTCCGGACGCGTGAAGGTGAGGTACTGGAGAGCACCGGCGAGGCTCCTGTACTCGGTAGGATCAGCAACGGGAGCACCGGCGGTGGAGGCGAGCTTGGGGGAGGTGTCAACCGGCGTCGTCGCTGGCGTGGAGCCGGTATAGCCGGCTTTGTCCAGAATTTCCGCCGCGTACTTGGCTTGCGAGAGGTGCATGCCGGAGGAGTCACGAGTCACCGCTATACCGAGGAAGTAGTGGAGGCTGCCCATGTCCGTCATGGCGAACTCGGAGCTGAGGGAGGCGGTGATCCGGTCGAGGAGGCGCGGCGAGGAGGCGGTGAGGACGATGTCGTCGACGTACAGCAGAAGATAGGCTGTACCCTCTGCACACTGAAGAACAAACAGTGACGTGTCGGAGCGCGAGCACGTGAAGCCGGTCGAGGTGATGAAGGTCGCGAAGCGCTGGTACCACGCGCGAGGGGCCTGCTTGAGACCGTAGAGCGAGCGGTTCAGGCGACAGACGTGGTCGGGGAGTAGAGTTGGTGAAGCCGGTGGGTTGGCGACAGTAGACGACCTCGGTGAGCTTGCCGTGAAGGAAGGCGTTCTTGACGTCGAGCTGGCGAGTCCCCCAGTTAAGGGAGAGAGCGATGGAGAGAATGACGCGGACCGTGGTCGGTTTGACAACCGGGCTGAAGGTCTCGTCGAAGTCGACGCCTTGCTCCTGCGAGAAACCGCGAATCACCCAGCGTGCTTTGTAGCGGTCGAGAGAGCCATCGGGCTTCAGCTTGTGGCGAAAGACCCACTTGCCGGTGACGATGTTGGCGTTCCGAGGAGCAGGCACGAGATCCCAAGTGTCGTTGCCGAGGAGAGTGCGGTACTCCGCGGTCATAGCCTCGAGCCAGTTGGGATCCTTGAGAGCAGCACGTGCCGATGTCGGAATCGGAGAGTACCTGTGGACAACAGCATGCAAGTTAAGCCGTTCACGGGGAGGAACGCGGATGCCGGAGGTGCTGCGCGTACGGTGCACGGGAGGGGGCGGTGGTGGGTGTCGTGGGATTGTCACGTCAGGTGTCATGGATGACTTCGTAGGTGTGGGATTACGCGAGTCAAGCATCTCCGAGCTTGGGATCGCAGGAACAAAGATCAACACAGATTTACCCAGGTTCGGCCCCCTCAATGTGAGGTAAAAGACCTACTTCCTGCCTACCCTAGATTGGTATTGATATGATAATCGAGGTGTTACAATGGAGGCGATCCGATCTGGTACTCGCCGTATGAGCTAGGGTTTAAGGGCTTGATAGCTTGACCCTGTCTAAGTCCTGCGAGTCCTCTTTATATACACAGAGGCTCGTCAGGTTACAAGAGTTCTACACGAAGCCTGATTATCTTTCTTGTCTTCCAAGGCAAGTTTGCACCGACCTTCTAGAACTTTCCTTTATGGAGTCGCGATGCGAGATTGGCCCATCTTTCACGTGGCCCAACAATGATAGCGTAGCCTTAAGCGCTGTTGTTGAATTCCAATAAGTTGCGGGTTAATCATTCCCCGACATTAGCCCCCAAGCGTGGCCTGAACTTCATAGGATTTCTTGATCTTGAATGTTTAGGCCGCGCTTTTCCTTATTTCGCGACTTATAATTGTGCTGGATTGGCCTTGACTCGCACCTGGAAGATCATCTGACTTCGTGAGCTTCTTTGTTAGAGTAGCCTGATAGCTTCAAAACTTGATGACGATCCATCTTCAAATTTTT
Organism: Poa pratensis; assembly: GCA_947311845.1. Classification (NCBI taxonomy): domain Eukaryota; kingdom Viridiplantae; phylum Streptophyta; class Magnoliopsida; order Poales; family Poaceae; genus Poa; species Poa pratensis. The sequence continues at coordinate 76,367,097 of CAMZMU010000038.1, read as the reverse complement.
GATGATAATATGATGTAGCCCCCAAGGATTGAGAGGATGTAACGTGTAATCATCTCAATTCTTCTCAGAGAATTTTGAAGGTCGTCACCTGTAACTTGATATCATGAATAAAACAATTGTTAAGATACAAGTAATTGTAATTGGTGTTGCCGTACTATAAGCAGTACATCGACCTCTAGTTAGGCCATCTGAATCCTTAAGTGGGCACTCGCGCGACTCAGTATTTCCTAGGAACATGTGTGTTCAGGGTCGAGAGCGGCCATGATAGGCAATCAAGCTCGATTGACGCCACACCCCAGTACTTTGGCCACATAATGCGAGTAGCAATCCAACTTAAGGTAAATTTGATAATTGCCAATAAGTTGGCTGTTTCAGGGTAACAAAGCCCCAAGAAACATAATGATATGGCCATGATAGGCTAAGCTATGATAAGCTTTGATTATGATGACACATAAGGTCGCGCCTTGGTGGCAACCGAGTGTTATACATAGGGTTGGATCGCGCGTAGGTGGCGATCCATGGTGATACATGGGGTCGGTCGCGCCTAGGTGGCGACCAGAATGATACAAAGTTTACGGCCGCGCCTAGGTGGCAGCCGGTTTCTGATACAAGGGTCGATCGCGCCTGGGTGGCGATCAGATGTTGCATAGGTCGCGCCTAGGTGGCGACCAAAGTTGAAGTTCTAGCCCTGAGTGGCTGTGATGATACTCAGCTATAAAGCTGGAAAGGATGATGCTTGGCTCTAATTAGCCTTTTCTTATGTATAGTACGGTCGCAGGTGTGCGACGTTCCAAGGGCGAGGTGCCTCGAGACGATCCTCGAAATCATGGCGTTCGCTGCTTTCTTCCCTTACATCCAGCAGATAGTACGACCCATTGTTTAGCTTCTTGCTGATGATGTAGGGTCCTTCCCATGGAGAGGACAGCTTATGCATTCCCTTGTGATCTTGTTTAAGTCGCAGTACTAGGTCGCCTTCTTGAAAGGTGCGGGTTTTGATGCGTCTGGCATGATAGCGTCGCAAGTCTTGTTGATATACCGCTGACCTTGATGCTGCCAAGTCTCTAACCTCTCTAATGTGTCCACCGAGTCTTGCCGAGCTATCTCATTATCTGTCTCGATGTAAGCCGCAACTCTTGGTGAATCATGTATGATGTCGCTGGGCATGACTGCTTCTGCTCCATAGACCATGAAATATGGTGTAAACCTGTGGATCTGTTAGGGGTTGTTCTTAAGCTCCACAGTACTGCTGGCAATTCCTCCACCCAACATCCTGGAGATGCTTCGACCTTTTCAATAAGGCGCGGCTTAATTCCATGGAGAATTTCCTGGTTAGCTCGCTCAGCTTGTCCATTGCTCTGCGGGTGTGCTACTGACGTGAGGTCCAATCTTATCCCATTGTCTGCGCAAAATATCTGTGTAGCCCTTCAGAGGTGTTGCTCCCATTGTCTGTAATGATACTATGGGGGTACCCAAAGCGGAATATGACCTTCTTCAAGAACTTGACTGCTGTTTCAGCCTCGCAATCTCCCACAGGTTCTGCTTCTATCCACTTTGTGAATTTGTCCACCATGACCAGGAGGTGAGTTTTTCCGTTTGAAGACCGTCTGAAGGGCCCTACCATGTCAAAACCCCATACGGCAAAAGGCCATGTGATGGGTATTGTGCGAAGTGCTTGAGCTGGCATATGATCTTGCCTAGCGTATCTTTGACATCCGTCGCACACTCTGACAATTTGCTCTGCATCTGCTAATGCTGTTAACCAGAAGAATCCATGTCGGAACGCCTTTGCCACCAAAGATCTTGACGAAGCATGATGGCCACAATCGCCTGAATGAATTTCGTGCAAGATTTTTCGTCCCTCTTCTGGTGAGACACATCTTTGGAATGCTCCTGACACGCTGCGCTTGTATAATTCGTTGTTGATGATTGTATAGGCCTTTGATCGCCGTATGATTTTGCGCGCCTCAATCTCATCGTCTGGCAGCACTCCGCGACTTAAATATGCCATGTATGGCTCTGTCCATCCTGGCTGTTCATGCAGGGCTGCGACTAAAGTTGAATCGTCCTCTGGCTCTGCAATGTCAATCTCTGCTGGAGGTTTGACTGATGGATTGTGCAGTTCATCCAGGAAAACATTGGGTGGGACTGACTGTCTATTGGATCCAAGTCGAGACAGGGCATCTGCAGCTTCGTTTTGTCTCCGATCAATATGTTCAACTTGGTATCCAGTGAAATGTCCAGCAATTCTGTCCACCTCTCTTCTATATGCAGCCATATTCGCATCCTTGCTGTCCCACGTTCCAGAGACCTGCTGTGCCACCAAGTCTGAATCGCCAAAACAGCGTATGCGACTGATGTTCATCTCCTTTGCTATACGTAGACCATGAAGCAGTGCCTCGTACTCCGCCACGTTATTTGTGCAGTTGAAGTGTATCTGTAGCACATACCGCAGCTTGTCTCCCTTGGGGATGTTAGAACAACTCCAGCCCCCGAGCCTTGCAACTGTCTTGACCCATCAAAATGCATGGTCCAGTATTTGGTTTCTGCCATGCTAGGAGCGACTTGGATTTCTGTCCAATCGTTAATAAAATCTGCAAGGGCTTGCGACTTAATTGATGTGCGCGGCTCGTAGCTGATGTGATGTGGTCCCAACTCGATCGCCCACTTAGCGACTCTTCCAGTAGCTTCTCGATTACGGATGATATCTGCCAACGGTGCTGAACTAACCACAGTTATTGGATGTTCTTGGAAGTAGTGCTTCAGCTTGCGACTCGCCATGAACACTCCAAACACCAACTTCTGCCACTGTGGGTAACGCTGTTTGGAAGCTGTGAGGACTTCGCTCACGTAATATACTGGTCTCTGGACAGGGTATTCCTTTCCGGGTTCTTGTCTCTCCACAACCATGACAGCGCTCACAGCACGGGAATTTGCCGCTATGTATAGTAGCATGGGCTCTTTATCCTTTGGAGCCGCCAGAACTGGAGCATTTGTCAATTGATGTTTCAAGGCTGTCAGAGCTTCGTCGGCCTCTGCAAACGAAGGTGTCTGATTTTTTCAACAGTCTGTACAAAGGTAGTGCTTTCTCTCCCAATCTTGATATAAAGCGACTCAAAGCTGCTACGCAACCGGTAAGTCGCTGCACATCTTTTATCTTTTCTGGTTTTTGGAGATCCATCACGGCCTTTATCTTGTCAGGGTTGGCCTCAATGCCTCTTTCTGATACTATGAATCCCAATAGCTTTCCTGCTGGTACTCCAAAGACGCACTTTGTGGGGTTGAGCTTCATGTTGTATTTTCTGAGATTTGTGAATGTCTCTGCCAGTCACTAATAAGATCCTGGCAACTTGCGACTTAACCACAATATCATCCACGTAGGCGTGAACGTTGCGACCTATTTGCTCATGTAGACAATTCTGAATGCATCTTTGGTAAGTCGCACCTGCGTTCTTCAACCCAAAGGGCATGCTGACATAACAAAAAGCTCCAAAGGGTGTGATGAAGGACGTCTTTTCTTGGTCCTCCCTCTTCATCTTGATTTGATGGTAGCCTGAATAGGCATCCAAAAAGCATAACAGCTCGCACCCAGCAGTTGAATCAATCACTTGGTCGATTCGCGGCAAAGCAAATGGATCCTTTGGACAGCTTTGTTAAGACTGGTGTAATCAACGCACATTCGCCACGTACCGTTCTTTTTCATAACCAAGACTGGGTTTGCCACCCACTCCGGATGGTATACCTCCGTGATGAATCCTGCAGCCAGTAGCGAGCTATTTCCTCCCTATTGCCTTTCTCTATCATCGTGGAAACGCCGTAGTGGCTGCTTCACTGGTTTAGCCGCAGGGTTCACTTTGAGGCTATGTTCTGCTAATTCTCTTGGTACCCCTGGCATATCTGACGGCTTCCATGCGAAGATGTCCTTATTTTCCTGAGAAAGCGACGAGGCCTTCTCCTGCTCTTCTTCCATGTGTGCTCCAATGCTGGTTTGCTTGGATGAGTCGCCAGGAACAAGATTTATCTGCTTAGTGTCCTGGGCCGCTTTGAATTTCATTGGTGGCTCGGCAGATGGCGTGGTAACTACGCTCATGTCATTTGGGTCCACCTGCGACTTATAACCTTTTAGCTCTTCCGCGGCACAGGCGGATTCTGCGAAGGCCGCATCTCCTTTTCACATTCTATCGCTTTTTCTCTATCTCCGTACACTGTGATGACCCCTTTTGGTCCTGGTATCTTCAACTGTAGGTACACGTAGCATGGCCTGGCCATAAACTTAGCAAAGCGTTCTTCCAAACAAGGCGTGATATGGGCTTTGGAATTTTACCACTTCGAAGCATAGGAATTCGCTTCTGAAGTTCTCTTCTGTCCCAAAAGTTACCCCTAGGGTTATTTTCCCCGCTGGCCGTGCGGACCTTCCTGGGACAATGCCGTGAAACACGTTGACGTGGGCTGCAGGCTGGAATCCTTGAGTCCTAGACGCTGGAACGTATCGTAGTACAAGATATTAATGCTGCTTCCTCCATCCATAAGCACTTTGGTCAGCTTGTATCCTGCAACGTACGGTGCCACAACCAGTGCCAACTTGCCAGGTTCCCGTACTTGTGGCGGGTGATCGTCGCGACTCCAGGTTACTGTGTTCTGACCACCTTAACCAATTGGGTGTTGCTGGTATCACGGCGTTCACCTGCTGACTCCTGCGACTCAATTTCTCTTCCCTTTTGGAGGTGTCGATAACTATTGTGTGATACTGCCCCGTTTGCCTGGGGTTACTCGTGCTGTGCTGCCCAACATTTGTCATGAGCCGTACCAGGGTTTCCTTCGTGGGAATTCCCCTGTTGTTGGCTCTCTTCTTTCCACTTCTTGTAATAGTGGCATTGTGCCTTGGTATGGTCCGCTGGCCGTCCATCACCTGTTGCATGAAGGTCGCACGGCCGATTAAAAACTTCTTCATATTGATTGGACGGGAGCCGTATCCTCGACCCCTTCCTCGCTGGCCTCTGAATCCTCCACGCGTATTGGCGACGAGCCCTGAGTGACCATCTTCGTTTTTGCGTTTGTTTTGATTCGCGTTGTTGTGGCTTGTTTGCTGCTGCTGGGGCTTGTTGGAGTTTTTCTTTCCTTTGGCAGCAACCTCCTCTTCTTCTCCGTCTGACGCGTCTCTGGTTTTATCCGAGCCGGCATATTTGTTAGCCGCAGCCATTACCTCGCTGAGGCTCTTGACTTTATCTTTCATGCGACCCAGCTTATGAATCAGCGGCTCGAACTTGCAGTTTTTCTCCATTACCAGGACGGCTGAGCTTGGTGGTATATTATCTGAGGAGTGTATTATTTCTGCCACCCTTTTCATCCAATGGCGACTTGACTCGCCTTCCTTCTGGACACAACGCTCGAGATCTTCTATATTGCAGAGTCGTTTGCAAGTTCCTTGGAAGTTCTTAACGAAGGCATCCTTCAGTTCCTCCCAAGTATTTATAGAGTTGGGAGGCAAATTTTGCAGCCATATGTGCGCTGCACCTTCTAGCATCATGTTGAGGTACCTTGCACATATTTCCTCTGAGGCGTTCAAAATGCTCATCCCCATCTCGTAATTGTTCAGCCAGGTGGTTGGATCCATGCTGGCGTTGTAGTTTGCCACCTTGCGTGGCCCTTTGAAATCTTCAGGAAAAGGTTCCGATCTGATCCTTTCAGTAAAACACGCTGGGCCCTTGAGCCGCGAGGACAGGGTTGTGGATGTGCCCGTTGGATTGTTGACTTCTGCGGGCCGCGTTTGCATCACTGGCATATTCGCCTGCGCTTCTGCGACTTGCTCCTGCTGCCTCTGTGCGACTCCTGATATGTTCTCTGGTGGCCTGCTTTGGACGCTTCTTTCTGCTGCAATCCTGTGATTGGCTGGTACGAGGGGCAGCTGTGCTTCGGCTTCTGCCCTATTGGCTTGTTGCAGGACTGCCGTACTTAGCATCTGAATCGCGCGCCGCGCCTCAGCATTGACCGGGTCATCGCCTGTTGGTACCATCTGAGTCAAGATATTAGCCGCAGCATACATATTATCGACAGGGTTTGGTAATGGCCCTGCGGGGTGTGAAACCTCCTTGGTTGTTGCTGGGTCTCTTGATTTGTTGGTCCCCATCCTTCCGCAACTGTCTGGATTCCCGCTCCCGCGGCTGGAGTAAGCGGGATTTCCACTGTTGGTTGAGTCGCGCGCAGTTGTGTTTGCGAGTCAACCTGTCGTTGAGTCGCAGCCAGCGCGGCTACTCTTTGCCGCTCCTGTTGGATTCCTTGGTTTATCTGATCGAGCCTGCGGCGCTCTTCTTCCATCCTTCGAACCTCATACAGGAGCTCGGCCCTGGCGGCCTCAATTTCTGTTGCACGGAGGGCGGCGTTTGTGGCTGACACAGGGACAAGAAGTGGGTTGCTTGGGGGTGCCGATGCCTCGGCTTCTCCAGCAGTTCCTGATGCACCTGCTCCTCCGGCGTGTAAACCGCGACTTGCGCCTCTCGATCTGGTGATAATGCGATTTCTGGTGGGTAACCCCAGCAACTTTCTTCAAAGGCAGGTACAATGGACCCAAACTCTTGCGAGTCCATGCTTTCCACGGATTCTTCCCCATCATCGGCGACTTCTTCTACTGAATCGCCTTCTTGGACCGAGCTAATGGACCTGCCACCGATGAAGCCAACGAAGACGTTGATGGATCCAAACGGGATGACGTGGCCGGTCTCTAAGTAATCTGCTTCCGGCCCCCAGCTTGAATCGTCAATGAGGGGTGTGCCATTGACCGTGATGATACGGCCAACAACGAGATCTTCAGCTCCCTTCATGGATCCTGCGCGGAACGTGACGCTCTTGACCGCAGGCCCCACGGTGGGCGCCAACTGTCGTGGGTTTGTCACGTCAGGTGTCATGGATGACTTCGTAGGTGTGGGATTACGCGAGTCAAGCATCTCCGAGCTTGGGATCGCAGGAACAAAGATCAACACAGATTTACCCAGGTTCGGCCCCCTCAATGTGAGGTAAAAGACCTACTTCCTGCCTACCCTAGATTGGTATTGATATGATAATCGAGGTGTTACAATGGAGGCGATCCGATCTGGTACTCGCCGTATGAGCTAGGGTTTAAGGGCTTGATAGCTTGACCCTGTCTAAGTCCTGCGAGTCCTCTTTATATACATAGAGGCTCGTCAGGTTACAAGAGTTCTACACGAAGCCTGATTATCTTTCTTGTCTTCCAAGGCAAGTTTGCACCGACCTTCTAGAACTTTCCTTTATGGAGTCGCGATGCGAGATTGGCCCATCTTTCACGTGGCCCAACAATGATAACGTAGCCTTAAGGGGCTGATTGTTGAATTCCAATAAGTTGCGGGTTAATCATTCCCCCGACAGTGGGGCCGCAGGGGCAGCGAGGGCGCAGGCGGCGGCGTGGGCGCACGCGGCGAGGGTGGAGGGGAAGGGGCGCGCGGGGCAGGCGCAGCCGGTGGCACGACCGGGAGAGGAAGTGCGTCGTCGAGGAACTCGTAGGAGGCAGCTGAAGGAGGCTGCGGGGAGGCAAAGGGGAAGGTGGACTCGTCAAAAATGACATGGCGGGAGATGATGATGCGGTGGGTGGTTAGGTCCATGCATCGATAACCCTTGTGGTGAGGGGAGTAGCCGAGAAACATGCAGGCGCTAGACCGGGGAGCGAGTTTATGAGGCATGGTGGCGGCAGTGTTAGGGTAGCATAGACAACCGAAAACGCGCAGGGACGAGTAATCTGGGTGAGTATCGTGGAGGGCAAAATACGGAGAAGGGCGCTAATGGTTTTGGTGGGGAGGCAATTAAGAACGTGAGTGGCGTGGTGGAGAGCTTCTACCCAAAAGCGAGGTGGTAAACTAGCCTGGAATAGGAGGGAACGCACAATGTCGTTGACAGTACGGATAATACGCTCGGCTTTACCGTTTTGTTGAGAGGTGTATGGGCACGAGAAACGGATGTGTATACCGTGGGCGGCGGCGAGAGAGTGGAGTTTGGCGTTGTCGAACTCACGACCATTGTCCATCTGGATGGCCGCAAGGGGTAGGTTGAACTGAGTTTGGGCAAAAGCGCGGAAGGAGGCGAGGGAGGCGTAAGCATCGGATTTTTTGCGAAGAGGAACGGTCCATAAAAAGTGAGTGAAATCGTCGAGAATGACTAAGAAGTATTTGTTGCCAGAATTACTCAAAATCGGAGACGTCCAAAGATCACAATGAATTAACTCAAAAGGGCGAGTAGTTCTAGTGGTGGAGGAAGAAAAAGGCAAACATACATGGCGGCCAATCTAACAAGCATGACAAAGAGTACAACTGTTTTTATTACAAGGTAAAGAAATACGCTGAGAAACACGACGATAAGCGTCATGGCCAGGGTGGCCCAAACGACAGTGCCAGATATCATGGGTGGTGGTGGTGGCGGTGAAAGCACGAGGCGCTGTTGGCTGGAACGAATAAAGCTCCCCCGTACTATTGCACCGAAGAAGCTCACGCCGGGTAATGAGGTCCTTCACAGAAAAACCAAAAGGGTCAAAGTTGACAGAACAGTTGTTATCTTTAGTAAACTGACGGACAGAGACAAGATTTTTAATGATGCGAGGGGTAACAAGAACATTGTGAAGGTGAAGTGGACGATCAGAAAAAGATGATGGAAGGGAGGCATGACCGGATGCAGAGACGGGAACGGAGGAGCCATCTCCGACCGTGACATGACGATAAAAAGGGTGAGAAGATAGAGAAGAGAGGATACCGGCATTGTTGGAGAGGTGGGCGGTGGCGCCGCTGTCCATGACCCACTCCGGGGTGGAGGGCTGCAGCGTCATGTTGGTGAAGTGCTGCGCGAGGGCGGAGGGATCCCTAGTCGGCGCCGAGGCAGATGGTGCGGTGGAGGAGGAGACGCCGTACGGGGCGCCGTGGAAGGCCTGGCCGTGGGGAACGCTGCCGTGGGCGTTGTAGAAGGAGGCCGGTGCCGCAGGTGGGGGGCCGGCCATGTAGGCGTGGGGGCGAGGGCCCTGGCGAGGGGCAGCGCCAAGGATGCTGCCGCCGGCACCGTGCAGCTGCATGGGCCACATCTGAATCGCCCCTGTCCAAGGGTTGAAGGGGGTCGGCATGGGGGATCACCACCCCCTCGGGCCAACGGTACGGTCGAATTCCACACCACCCCTACTGCTAGTCCTTCTAATCCACATTCAGAGTCTACCACCTCGGTCAACTGCTGCAATCTGGCGCACAGCAGCCACCCACGATGTCGCTCCCTCAATTTGATGGGGGAAAACCCACAATTGTGGAAAGATCTGTGTGAGCAGTACTTTCTTGTGTATGGGATCCAAGAGTTGTATCGGGTGCAAATGGCAACTCTCAATTTCTCTCCCACCACGGCAGTTTGGTTGCAGTCGGTGCGGAATAAATTGTTAAGTTGTAATTGGGAGTCAATGTGCAGTACCTGGTGCCCGTGTTTCGGGAGGAACAAACACCAGTTGTTTATTCGTCATTTTTATGCTATCAAGCAGATGGGTAGTGTTCAGGATTACATTGATGCTTTTGAACATTTGATGAATCAGTTTTTTGTCCTATTCTGACGATCTAGGTTCATCCTTTTTATTTTTTGATGAGATTCATGTTGGATGGTTGCCCAAAAGGCAATAAGTTTTTACATCTGATTCATAATTATGCTTCGTGATTCTATGTTATAACTGTTGTTGCTCCTGAATGTGAGATTCAGAGGAAAATTCACACACACGTGTAGAAACATGAATAGAATAAATACCTTAGTCTTGCCTTAGACTAATTTGTTGATTGCTTGAGACCGTGTTTTCTTGGTCCAGTACATTGTTTATATCAGCATCAACGAACATCATAATATTGGTGGAAACAATATGGCTGGGTAGACCCAAGTCGTTGATATGCTAAGAGATTCCAAAGTGTCTTTTGTCCTTAGTGACATCGCAGTAAGGTTATTATATGACATGTCCGTAGACCATTAGGTTATTTGGGTTGTGCATGCGCGAGATGTTGCTTTGGTACTGTCAACCGTCACGACATTAATTGGGTGATTATAACGGCAGTCACTGGGTTGCGCCGAGGGTATGCATATATCTTATTGTTCTGAGATGGGATATTACTCCTCCGTCAAAAGAGAGATATAGCGTGGGCCCACTTGGTATGAGAAATATCCAATATGTTCTGCAGATAATGCATGATGAAGTAACATCGTGTGGGATATAGAAATATGGGAACGAGTAGTTAACGAGATAGACAAAGATATAGTGAATCAAAGATTGATTCATGGAAATATCGGAATACCTTATCTCGGGGAAACTCGGTATCGTGAGTAATGGGAATGACATATAGCAATCAACAGGTTCAAGAGTTCATCGTATAACAGTAGTGGTCATTCAGGACGTCCATGGTCTTTGACACTGATCGGTGATTGGATAAGTACTTCTGATCACAGCTACTCGTTTTCTGAACCTGTAGGGGTTACACACTTAAGTTAGGTCTGGTTAGTTGTGTATTATGGTTGGTCTGGATACGGAGAGAGTATCACTAGGATAAGCATTTTCTGCGTAATGGATATATCATATAGCGGAGAGATTAAAATGGCAGACATTGTATGTCTCGGGATAATAGGAAAGTGTTTCTATTATCATCGGATTTATTCCGAGGGTTTATATGAGAGGAAATATTTATCCGGAGTGTTTTGTATGCGGACACTGGGTGTCCCAGATCGTATAAATATGTTTATATGATAAGTATTTAATTTCGGGAATTTTCTATAAAAGGACATATTCAAATAGGATTTAATTAGACAAAATATAAATTCAGAAAAATATTTATTAAAATAAAAATAAATGGAGCCCACCAAGATGGGCTGCCGAGTGGGCCCTAGTGGCCCACTAGGCAGCCGCACCCCCAAGAGGGGTGGGTGGGCCAAGGCGCTGGAGGGGGAGCCTCCTCCTCACCCGAAACCCTAATGGGCCAAGGCCCATGAGGGGGAGAGGGGAGGCGGTTTGCGGTGCGGGGCGGGGGGGGGGGAGGATTCCTCCTCCCACTCCGAGTTGGGGAGGATAAGGACTCCTCCCCAAGAACCGACGCTCCAAAGGGGGAGGGCTTGCCCCTCCTCCAAGCACCCCTCCCCCTTGTGCTCCTATATAAACCCCCACTCCCCCTCGTATTGGGACAAACAGTTTAGATCTCTTCTAATTGGATTAGAGGGAACCTCTCAAGTTTAGAGGGATCCTCTTCGATTAGACTAGATCTAATCTCTCTCTCTTTCACATGTGTTGAGATCTCCACCTTCATATACACCAGTAGTGCTTCAAGTTTGGACAACGAAACCCTGCTGAACCAGATCCGACGGATCTGTGCGAATTCTCAGATGGGTTAGCCGTTGAGATACGGTTGACCCTCACTCTGCCGGATCAAGGCGAGATGCGAGGAGTCTACGATATTCTCTCGGCTAGTCATAGCAAAGGGAATTCTTCCACAAGCTTCATCAACGTCGTTATCGACATATCTTCCGCTTCAACGGTGTCGGTAACGAATTACAGTTAGATCATTGACATGGTTTTGTTGCTTGTATCTTCATAGTAGATCTTGGCTGTTGCGTAGTTGTGGTGAATTTTTTTTGTTTTCTGTACACGCAACCTAGTAGTGAGATCAGAGTGGTCTATGCGTAGATAAAATATTTGATCTAGAGCACATGGTTGTGCGAGCACCGCATAAGTTTGTGCGGGTACATTATTGAGCTTTTCTAATGTTCAGATTATTTATGTTTTCTTCCCAATAAATTGTAAAGTCTTGTTTCCGATGGCATGGTAAGATTTTTACAGACTTCTGGCAATCCGTGGACCTTTCAGCTGCTCCTAGTATGCTGGTCGGCGCCAACGAAGTGCTTCAGTAGCTCTGGGTCTTATTATAGTTGGTCTCGTCAACTTAACGGTGGAAAGGGCATGTGGACTAGGTCCACACGGGGGTCACGCGCTGTGCGATTGGTTAGATTGGGGTTCGCAATGTTTTCGTAATGTTGGGATCTCAATCACCCCGTAATGTCAATCAAGCGACAAGAATAATCATGCTTGGTTAGGGCCATAGTTTTTCGGTATATATGTTCCGTAAATACTAACAAACGTTAAAAGATGCAAGCAAACGTTAGAGGCGTCTAACTCTGTTTTGCCGAACATGTGATGTGGTATAGTCTCGAAATTTTATTTTGTTGACTAACCTTGTTTTATTGGCCGGCGTGCCATTCGTCCTTGTTCGTCGAGCTATGGTGATAGTGGAGGTTAGGTGAAGGCATGCAATTAATTGTCGTGAACCTCGACAAGACCATATCAGCAGAGGCCAGAGCCGCCGGTGGAAGAAACAAGAAAGACTATACTACATCTCGCCGAGACCCTTGTAACACCATTGTTCACCTCCATCAATAATCAGACAAGCAGGACGTAGGGGTGTTACCTCCACACGAGGGCCCTGAACCTGGGTAAACCTTGCTTGTCAGCCATAGTAACCGCCAGCGTTACCAATCTTCCTCCTAATCTCAACCCTAGGTGCGTAACCATGGGATTTGATGAGTCTACACCTCGTCAGTTATTTACTTGTGCATGTTTAATATCTATTTTGCTTGTTTATCCTTGGTTGCGCAGTAGACATGATTATTAGGGTGATTCCTCATTAGCTGCGAATTGAATTATTTGAGCTAAAATTTCAAGGAGATCGTGCTCTCCCAACTGTCGCGGCGTCAAACCAACTGGTTGTGTCCGGGCGACATGTATCCATGAGTCAAGAGGGCCACGTGGTTGGGAGGCATGTATGGACCGTCCATGCAGGAAACACAGTTGGTTATCTTGACGTTCAGGCATGACTAGTCATGAGCTCGGAGCACTACATCAAAAGATGAACGGAAATCATGGTGGAAGTGATTGGCAAGTTGGCCTACCCCTTAATCCATACTTCCATCTATTGATGAGTGTGGATTCCGAATCACTAAAATCTAATCACAAGGAATATCATTTTTAGTGGGAGCACTTAATTAGTTTAACTTTAACTAGTGCTAGAAAATAATTATGAACATGTCTTAGTGAACTTTAAATTGTTGTAGATCAATGGTATGTAACACTTCACCCGCTATATTAACCTTGGTCCACTAATTGTAATGGAAACCATTTGCTGCCAATGGGAGCAACTATGATTGATTGGGTGTGTTCCCTGAGACTTGTGCTTTTGGGGGTACCAAGAAAGAGTATGTCCTCGACACTCCTCCTTCAGGGGTTGCTGCTGAGACTACTGATGCTGAAACGGAAGCTCACACCTTGAAAAGTGATGAGGCTCTCTCTATCCAATGTCTAATGTTGACATGCATAGACCTTGAGTTGCAGTGGCGGTGGGATCACGCATCTGCTAACGACATGATCGTCGTACTCATGGCCATGTACCAGACTCGGGCAAGGACTGGGAGTTATGAGATAACAAATGTTTTCTTGTTATGTCACATAGCAGAAGGAAGCTCAGCAAGCGAGCATGTAATCATGATGTTTGATTATGGTATAAGGTTGTAGACTCTGGGTTTTCTAATCCTGGCTGAGCCAAGTATATATAGATTTGGTGTTATCTTCATTTCCCGTTTCACGACAGTTTTATCATGATTCGTAAACATCAGTGAATGAAGAAAACGTCTAAAGGCTCCTTTATGCTGAAAACTGCAGAAGCTTATGTGAAGAGGGATAGCAATCAAGCATGATGGTTACCCAACTCACATGCTTCAAGAAGAAGAGGAACAAGAAGGCTGAAGGTACTAACATATCGGAAAAGCCTAAAAGTTTAGTTCAGGAGAATCCTGAATGCCTCCTCTGCAAGAAGAAAGGACATTGGAAGAGGAACTGTAAAAGGTTCCTGTCATTAATGAAGAAGAAACCTGTTAAAGGTGTAAAGGTATAAGAGTTATACTTAAGTGATATTCTTCATTCTTACAAGTAGTTCCGGAGTATCGATTGCGAAGAACTTTTCTTACATTCGATATAAAAGCTACGAAAAGTAAGGAGAATGAAGAATAAAAGATGGTGGTGTGCACCACACTTGGCGCATGGACCTTCATCCTTGGGATGAAGACGACTCCACTTTTATTTTTCGAGTTGAAAGATTTGTGAGATTTTGCTCAAGTTATTTTTAATAAGGTCACATGCTTAGCGACAAATACTCTTGTGAATTCATAGGACAAGATGGTCCTGTTTATTATGATAAGAATATTGTTGATCACTCCCTTCGGGGATGATCAAGATACAAATCTTTTAAAGTTTAGAGAATATCATTTGTTCTAAAATATTTTGTGATTATTGACATCACTCTCAGGTGACACTATCATCTTAGTTAGAAACCCTATCCACCACCATCCAAGTCTTATAGAACATGTGGGTATAAGAGTACATGTTACACATAGAACATGTGGGTATCAGAATAGATGTTACACGTATGATGGTCAATACGAAGGAGTTCCTGTCATCTGCAAGGAGCTATTCAAGGAGTCAGACAAGTACAAGGATGGCATTGTTCCGATGCGCTACATCGATTCCGTACATGCGAGTCTAGTGATGAACCCATGACCTAATCCCTAAGCAATGATATACACATCAGAGTTACTATCTTGATTCATTTCCCTGATTTTCACTGCACTCTTTGCACTCTTTTCTTGACATACTATCATACCTTCATTTAGTTCTCCATCATTTTATGTTTATAATGAACTTTTGTACTTGTTTATAAGTTAATATAACCCATTTTTGTCAATTCATGGTCATACCTCATATGCTTTGGAAAAATAAAAAATTATATTGTAATAAAGTTCCATCAATTTTTTAGTGCCTTGCACATGGTAAAGATACTTAAATAAATCATCTCAAATGTGAGAAAATAAGAAAAAAATCAAATGTCTTCTTTGTTATTTCTACACTTCCATAAATATATTGTATATCTTTGGATAAGTATATTCAGATTAAAAATCTAGATTGTATACGGTATCTTAGAGGATCTTGTCACCGAATCATTATCATGCTGCTATTATTCTGGGGGGTCAAATGTGTGGTAGGCATCAATATACATAGTAATCTATCGATGGCATATATCTTCTCTGTAGACTTCTCTGTACACAGATTACGTGCAACACATACACCTTGTTGGTTAGGCTCGTCACACAACAGGTTTACTTAAAAAAAATGACTCTCATCAATTATTGTTGTTCTTGAAGAGTTAGGAGAAGTTCGTCTGCTGTCCACGCAACAAATTGAGCTAAAAAGCCAATCAAACACGCAAATAGCAAGACTTCTGCGTGAGGAGGAGCTCAAATGGTATCAAAATTCAAAAACCAAATTCATTCTTGAAGGGGATTTGAATACTAGATATTTCCATAGTATTGCCAATGATAGACATAGGAAGAAACGTATTCATTCTCTTACTCATGATGAGGGTATGATTGAGGTTATGAGCAACTTAAGTCGTATATTACTAATTATTATAAAGGTTTGTTCGGAGCACCTGAAGAAGGTAACTTCTCCTTGGATGAGTCTCGAACAGATGATTACCCCCAGGTTTCAGACGAAGAAAATAGCTCACTTACTGCACCTTATACCGTGGAAGAAGTAAGGAAAGCAGTTTTCCAAATGGAACAACAAAGCACCTGGCTTCTCGGCTGAGTTCTTTCAGTTGGGATGTTATCAAGTCAGATCTTCTAGAACTGTTCAGCTGTCTGCATGGCGGACAACTAGAGTTGTTCCGTCTGAACTTTGGTGAAATAATTTTATTACCTAAGATTAATAAAACAGAAATGATCCAACAATTCAAGGCCAGATGAAGTCGAGTACATAATAGCCTTCCTTCTCCGCTCACGTTGTGTCGTGGTGTGAAACAACAGATGCCTAGGGGTAGGCTTATGTTTGGGGCCGATGGACGCTAAAGGATTCGGGGAGGGATAGCGCACTGAAGAGCGCGCACAGAAGAATAGATCAACACGGGGATTTACCTTGCTTCGGGGCTCTCGTGAGAGATAAAACCCCTACTGCAGCATCTAGCCTACTCTGTGTATTCTCCTCTCTGCATATGGTCTGTACAAACGCTCCTGGAGCTGTTGTATCTCTTGCCAGCATTTGGCTGTCTCTATGAGCTGAAGAGCTAGTGCTAGTACTAGAGGAAGAAAGGAGCCAGGGGGGAAATGAGCCCGCGGGTGGCTGAGGAGAGCTCTCCCCTGGTGCTCTTTATATAGGGAGAGCCCAGGGGACAAGGGGTGGCCCACAAACAACTATGCATACACTGTTGCTGACATGACTACTGGGGTCTTGTCAATACTATGCACGCGTCACGTCCGTACCGTCCTTTGTACTGTAGCAAAGTCTAGGATGGGCGTGGCCTGTCTTGTCCTTGTCCTTGCTTTTGTCTTCTAGTTCCTGTCTCCGAGATCTTCGGTAGGTGGCAGGGGATATCTTGTACTTGACGAGGTAGCTGCTGGAGATGTCGGTCGATGTAGCGATCCGGCCTTGGATGATCCGGTCGAAGCAGCGAACGATGGCCCGAGGAGGAGTCATCGGCCTGCTGGCCGATCTTGGTCCCGTCCGAGGTAGGAAACAACACCGCCCAGCCGAGGTGGCAGTACTCGGCCCGTCCCTGGAGTTAGCGCTGGGAGCTTGGTCCGCCGAGTCGACGTAGCCTCGGTCCAGGCGAAGCGAGGAAGGCCAACCGAAGTGGCGGAGTATCGGCCCAGCCCGAGACGGGGCGACTCGGCCTGCCCGAGGCGAGGCTGCCTCAGCCCGCCGACACTGGGAACTCGGTCCGCCGAGATTGGAAGACTCGGCCCATCGGGGTTAGCATGCTCCGGCCTGGTTGAGGCCCAATCCGAGGTGAGATATCTCGGCCTGCTCCGGGCCCATCCGAGATCTGGTACCTCGGTTTAACCGAGTTAAACACAATGTCGGCCCAGCTGAGGATATTTCGGACTGGGCCAAGCTAATGTCGGCCCAGGCTGCCTTTTTTGCCTTTCCTTGTCTTTTATCAGTTTAACCTCTGACTCGCTCCTCTATTAACTCAACAAAACCATTAAACTTGGGGTACCCGGGGTTACGTCCCCTACATTAGTCCCCGAGGCTGTGGGGGACTCGCAGAGTCGCGCGCAGACTTACAAAAACAAATAACCAATACCAAAATCTCCATACAATAAATATCCTGCATGAGTTCCATTATCCTTTATTAAATGGCCGACACGCACACGTCTCGACACATTGCCTGCATGGGCACTGTCACATACTGATGTCTTTGCCGACACTGGCAAGTTTGACATATTGCCCGCATAGGCACTGTCACATATGTCGGTTATTAGCCACTCTGGGCATTTTACCGACATTGGATGTCAACAGCCTGAGCTGGATTGACATGGGCATATCTCATATGTCGGTTTTTAGCCACTCTGGGCGTTTACCGAAGTCGCATGCCGCCAGCATTAGCTGGACCGACATAAGCCTGCACGGGTATATCTCATATGTCTCGGTATCTCGGCCTCTCTGGGCATATTTCATATGTCGGTTTTTGCCACTTTGGGCTTTTACCGCACAGATATGTCGGCAGCGCTAGCTGCACCAACATATAGCCGTCAATGGCTGAACTGGCATTTTGCCATCACCGGCATTTGCCTTATGCCGGTTTATATCGAAAAGATATGCTGGCAGCCTTAGCTGAACCAACATATAGCCGTCAATGGCTGAATCTGACATTTTGCCCTCATGGGTACTTTGTCAGATGACGAGCTGAAACATTTCTCAACATGTAACACTCAGTGAGATCATATACCTTTCGACTCATTGTGTCGAGATAATGATGCTATGACACTCTGGTAAGCTCGGATAACTGAACAATCATGATAATTGATTAAGTCGATAAAGATAGCATTTATGAGACACTCGATGATATGAGATAAATGCCGTGATATTTTGGCAAACCGAAATAAACGGCGATCTGAGATATGAGATGATGTTGAGATATAGCTGCAAACCGAAATAAACGGCGATCTGGAGAATACCGATAATGCCATGATATTTTGGGTACTCCGAGATAATCAATATAACCATGCTCTTGGTAATGAATATCCTCTCGGTAAAACCGATACCACCTTTCAATGTTAGTTCAAGCATATATATACTGAATATTTAACGGGAACGACAACTCTATTTAACAGACAAAAATAAGTCTAGCAGCGAAACTATGCAACATGACACAGACTCGACCTCAACCGAGCCCCCGAGATACTTTATAGATCTAGGAGAAAAAGCAAAACTGACTGACCAGCCAGTCCCCGGGTCAAGACATCTTGGCCCCGGGGGAAAACAACTAAGCAAAGCAGAAAAGAGGGGAGAGTCCCCGAGCACTGTTTGAGACTATTTAAAAGAGTGATGCAGACATATAATTGATACTCACAAAGTAGTGTTGTTGTAGCAGTAGAGAAAGACGCTTATGCCGACCGGAACACCGGCCTGTTGGCCTGATCCATCAATATCTCGGTTTGAACCACCTTATCTCGGATTTCCCACCCTTATCTCGGATTTTCAAGCCTTATCTCGGATTTCCAAGCCTTAACTCGGACTTCCAAGCTTAACTCAGATTTCCCAAGCTTAACTCGGATTTCCAAGCGTTAACTCGGATCTCCCAAGCTTAACTCGGATTTTCCAGGGTATCTCGGATTTTCCAGGGTATCTTGGATTTTTCCAGGGTATCTCGGATTTTTCCAGGGTATCTCGGATTTTTCCAGCACACTAGCATATCTCGGATTTCCAGCATACCTCGGATTTACCAGCATACCAGCATATCTCGGATTTACCAGCATACCAACATATCTCGGATTTACCAGCATATCTCGGATTTCCAGCATACCTCGGATTCAAACTGTAGTCAACTCGAAAATGAGTTAACACACGGGGACGATGCCGAAGTTGAGTCCCCGAGTCACTTTTCTCATCCGGGATCTGCCGATGATGTCCGTTGGTGGAGGCAGCGCTAGCCTCTGCTCACAGCGGCAAGCTAGAGCGCGGGGGACAATGGTGATGTCGAGTCCCGCGCTGATGACGAAGGTCCCGTCCGAATTGATCCAGCAAGCGCCACTGTCAGCCCCCCGGTGGGCGCCAACTGTCGTGGTGTGAAACAACAGATGCCTAGGGGTAGGTTTATGTTTGGGGCCGATGGACGCTAGAGGATTCGGGGAGGGATAGCGCACTGAAGAGCGCGCACAGAAGAACAGATCAACACGGGGATTTACCCTGCTTCGGGGCTCTCGTGAGAGATAAAACCACTACTGCAGCATCTAGCCTACTCTGTGTATTCTCCTCTCTGCATATGGTCTGTACAAACGCTCCTGGAGCTGTTGTATCTCTTGCCAGCATTTGGCTGTCTCTATGAGCTGAAGAGCTAGTGCTAGTACTAGAGGAAGAAAGGAGCCAGGGGGAAAATGAGCCCGCGGGTGGCTGAGGAGAGCTCTCCCCTGGTGCTCTTTATATAGGGAGAGCCCAGGGGACAAGGGGTGGCCCACAAACAACTATGCATACACTGTTGCTGACATGACTACTGGGGTCTTGTCAATACTATGCACGCGTCACGTCCGTACCGTCCTTTGTACTGTAGCCACGTCCAGGATGGGCGTGGCCTGTCTTGTCCTTGTCCTTGCTTTCGTCTTCTAGTTCCTGTCTCCGGGATCTTCGGTAGGTGACAGGGGATATCTAGTACTTGACGAGGTAGCTGCTGGAGATGTCGGTCGACGTAGCGATCTGGCCTTGGATGATCCGGTCGAAGCAGCGAACGATGGCCCGAGGAGGAGTCATCGGCCTGCTGGCCGATCTTGGTCCCGTCCGAGGTAGGAAACAACACGGCCCAGCCGAGGTGGCAGTACTCGGCCCGTCCCTGGAGTTAGCGCGGGGAGCTTGGTCCGCCGAGTCGACGTAGCCTCGGTCCAGGCGAAGCGAGGAAGGCCAACCGAAGTGGCGGAGTATCGGCCCAGCCCGAGACGGGGCGACTCGGCCTGCCCGAGGCGAGGCTGCCTCGGCCCGCCGACACTGGGAACTCGGTCCGCCGAGATTGGAAGACTCGGCCCGCCGGGGTTAGCACGCTCCGGCATGGTTGAGGCCCAATCCGAGGTGAGATATCTTGGCCTGCTCCGTGCCCATCCGAGATCTGGTACCTCGGTTTAACCGAGTTAAACACAATGTCGGCCCAGCTGAGGATATTTCGGACTGGGCCTAGCTAATGTCGGCCCAGGCTGCCTTTTTTGCCTTTCCTTCGTCTTTTATCAGTTTAACCTCTGACTCTCTCCTCTATTAACTCAACAAAACCATTAAACTTGGGGTACCCGGGGTTACATCCCCGACACGTTGATAATTGCTTAGTTTGGTGCTCGTACTAGTTTGGTGGCAGAAAGGCGTGCTTGCCTTTGCCTTCCGTCGGGGAGGCCACAAGGTGTACTCCTTTGAGAGGTGGCACGCAAAAGGAGAATGCACTAGCTAGGTCTCAAAAGGACTTTCAACTTTTCCTGAGAAAGAAACAGTAAAACAGAGGAAAGGGAAGAACATTCTTCACTTGCTCTGATCCACCTTAATTAATTAATTAAACCTTTTTTGTGAAATCAATTCAGTCAGAGAGAGCACGCATCATTGTTTGTTGTCAAAAATTGCGTTCCTTTGAAATCAAGTTGCCGCAACGCAGAATGTAATACTACTACACGGGCTGAGCCGCTGAGGTCATAGCATACACCTTGGGCCAAAAGAGTTATGTACAAAGAAATTAAAATCTCGACGTTTCAAAAGACTATACACATGCTTTTTGAAAAAAGGAACATGTTTCGATAGAAAAATTGCGGGCGTGACAAAGGGAGCTTGACTTTGCGCTCCTACCTATCCACTGGAATAGATTTACAGTACTACCTCCGATCTATATTAGTGCCCACTAATATGGATCGGAGGGAGTACATTATTTATCAGTCCAATCTGTTTCACGCTTTAGCCTTGCCAGGTGTGCATGATGTCTGGCCGGTTGACGAAAAATTCAACAGCTAGTCCGGTTTATATATCCAGAGCATGGCCGATGAGAAATCAAGCCAGCCAATTAGTTAATCCCCATGATATATACTACTCGCACAAGCAATAATAATTTGTCTTTGGCACAGTATACATGATGATGCATGATCGCCTGCCTACTACGTTTGCACGATCGATGGCCAAATAGCGCGCCGGGCCGAGTGGGGGGAATTAAAACATGTCGGTCGATCGATAGCGACGCCGCAACCACCGATTGCACATTTTCGTATTGCCCGGCCCAATCGCTTTCTGCCGGGATAACCTAATCTGTAGGGTTTTCATCCATCGGGGCCTGCCACTACCCTAATTGTATTTGTTCATGGAGATTCTGCTTCACTTGAGCTAAGATATATGGGTGGTTAGTTAAGAGGAGTAACATGCAGTTAGGTTGCATCCAAGAAATTAAAGGGAGCCAGTACAGCGGCAGCAAATGCACCATGGTGATCGACCCTGTGATCATGCATCACTGATCGAGATCGACGTGAAACATGTAAATCCAAGTGTGATTAAATCAGAGACAGATGACATATATAAGTATGTATGTAGTCTGATGAACATATTTTCTCCTTCCTATGACCACCAAGTGAAGTAAAAAAGACACCAACTTACAACATGAACATGATGAACAGCACGAATAACTCCCTAACCTTATTATGAACACGGAGGAATTAACGGAATTAAAACGCCACACGTGCACCCGCGCGCGTGAGCTTGATTACCACAGCATGCAGCTGGCTCTCCATGGATCCGTGATCCATCGATCGTTGGTGCAGCAGCGAGCTCCGGGCCGGCGACGCGCGCGTGTACCTTGGCACGACCGGGCCGTCTCGATCGATCACAACGCCAGGGCGCCGGCGACCGCGGCTGCCGCGAGGGACGCCGCGAGCCAAGATACAGCACGGCCTGGCGCGGCGTTGGGCCGGAACCCGGGGTCCTGCCGGTAGAGCGGGCCCGGCGGGGTGAGGTACGACGGCATGTTGGGCGGCGTGAACCACCCTGACGGCGTCGGGTTGTACCCACCGCCACCTGACGGCGTCGGGTTGTAACCACCGCCACCTGACGGCGTCGGGTTGTAACCACCGCCGGACGGCGTCGGCGTGGGCGTGTACGGCGTGGGTGTGTACCCCGGCGTCGGCGTGTACCCACCATACGGTGGCGGGGGGCAGTCGGCCGTGGGCGTGGGCGGCGGGTAGTCCACTGGCGGGGGCGGAGAGTACACGGGCGCCGGGGGAGGGTAGTAGACCGGGGGCGGCAGAACTGGCTCCGGCGGCGGCGGGCTGGAGTAGGTGCACGGTATGCCGCACGGGTTCCCGCATTCTCCCGTGCACTTCTCGGCGCCGTCGTCCGCCGCCACCACAGACACCGCCAAGAACAACACGAGCGACACCGCCCATCGTGTCGCCATGGCGCAAGAAAAGCTCGAGCTTTTCTCGCAACTCTGCTCTCGAGCTGTGCGCGCCTGTTCTTCTTGCTCGCTCGTCTCTCCTTTTTGGTGCTTGGTTTCTTCGGTGAGGAATTTGTGTGGGTTATAATGGTCTGCTTTCGCTAGCCTTTTAGCTTTGCCGAGTGGAGTGGTGGAGGTCGTCGTCTCGTCTTCTTCTTTCGGGGCCTGTTTGCTAGTAGCTCAAGCGGCAGAATATTGTTCTGGTGGCTAACTCTAATCCTGATGCGTTATACTAGTACTGCTAATCATATTATCAAGAATGGATGGACCAATGAGGATCGTGTCCCGAGGAAAAGGTGACGTGATTTAAACGACTCCATTTTCTGCTCTACATAATCATCTCACTCGATCCTCCTACCCTACTAGCTCGGCTCCTGCTACCACCACATTTTTTCTCTGCATCTCCAGTCGACTGCCGAAAGTGACTGGGATTTTCTTATTCCCTTTTTTAAATTTGTGTGTATCCAATTGCCCTTCGACACAAATTTTATTCTTGGAATCGGGACTTCGAATCGTCAAGTGCAACAGCTTAGATTGATTAGAGGGCATGTCGGCAATCAGTGGTTCTTCGGAACGTTGGAGGCGCCTGCAGGTCATCTTGTGCAGTTGCTTTCTTAAACTTTCGTGACAGCGAGAGAATTGGACGAGGACGGCCCTGACGCTTCAGTGATGCCCGTTCGAGCGAGTACCTCAGATTTGTAGTAGCCGGCTTTTCTTAATGAGGCTCCTAAATATGCTTTGATGTGATCATTCATTTCTAACAGCATGTTTCTTCAAAAACTGAAAAGCGCTGCAATGTTATTTACAGGTACTAGTAACTGCATATAGGTCGATTGCTGCATTTTCCTAAAACAAACTGACATGTGAGATTTACTGTCCAGTAACCCCCATAAGTGGAACCTCCTAGAATATTATTTTGTTACTTGAGAAGTGTGCTGATTCATTCAAAAAAAAATTGACAGCTTGGGTCTTTTCTTCACAGAACTGTACATACTGCTAGTATTGACAAACCAAAGTAGAAAGGCACATTGTACCATCAACTAATGCGAGAATGAATATCCTACAAGGTTGCATGGCTGTTGTTTTTTCTTTCGCATATGAACTCTGCAAGACTGCAACGGTTTATTCTTGCCATGCCTGAAGGTATGATATGATAAGGTCGAACACTGTTGCGAATACCCTGAAGAATATATGCATGTTCCAAACCATGTATCTGAACATCAGTTGAAGCTCCAATCATAAAGATCATGTAATATGTGTATCATCTCATCTGCCAGCCTTTAGTTGCAGTGATAAGAGAACAGTTGTCGAATCTATGAACAAAGGAGCGGAGAGCAGGAACCCAATTCGTGGATTGTTCATAGCCTACATATATGAATTGAACGGAGACAAGGACTCTGCATCTATGAAAACGGAACAACTGAACAGTGTATTTCTCTGCCAGCTTTCAGTAGCAGTGAAGGAAAGTACAGTTCTCGAATCTATGAACAAAGGAACAGAGTCAGAAGAACAGAACGAAGGAGCAGGAACCCAATCCTTGAATTGTTCATAGGCTGCATAATATACGAATCGAAGGCCTAAAATACATGTATCGATCCAGCCGCAACACTCAGAATCTCAGATCACCGTGGAATACTGAACTCACACCTACATCTACTGATCTAGTACAGCAGCGGGCCAGAATTCAGATGCGCTGCCGAAGCACCAAGAAAGCAGAGCACACGATGACCACCGGCGTCAACGCCGCTGCCGTCCGAGCACGCCATGCCGCCGCCACAGCGAGGAACCCCGGATCCTGGGGGATGAACTCGGTCTTCGGCGGCGCCGTCTGCCAGGGGAAGGGCACGATCGACGCCGGCGGCCGCGGCGGGCAGAAGGCGAACTGCGGCGTCGTCGGGCAAGGCGGCACACACTGCGGGCCGGTGCATAGGCACGCCGTGCTCCCGTTGTCGGCGAGTACGCCGGCGGCCGACCAACAGAGTAACACGGCCGCGACGAGCAGGATCGCCGGCCGCAGAGACCGCATCCTTGCTCGCTCGCCGGTCACCGCTTCTTCGGAATCTTTTTTTCGCTGGTGAGGTGGGTGAGTGAGCCTGTAGTGGGCGTCCCTACTCCAGCACGTTCCAATGGTTAAGTAGCGGGAAGATAGAGACAGCTGCGGGAAGACGATTCATAAACTGTTACAGTAGATCATCGCTGTCGCCGATCGGAGTAATAATTTTGATGCCCCATTAACGACGGGTTTGAGGTAGTCTGAGTTTCTAATTAAGCTCCGGTTTGGTTCATACGTTGCGATCGGGCCGTGCGTCGGTGGCGCGTCTCGCGGCAACGGTACAAAAGAACTTCGTCGCTGATGAAAGATGAGACCTTTCACCTGCCTGAAGTGACGGCCGCAACAGCGACGTCCATGGAAACATCATCTGTATATTTCAGCCAAGTCAAGATGTGTTTCTTTCTTGACGATGGCAACGGCGAGTCAACGGATCAATTGTTTGTGCGACTGAGCTGAAGTGAAGTATGCCGAGAAGTTGCTTATTGCAGGTAGTAGTAGTAATGTCACTTCATTTTCAATTATTAATGAACTGCGAAATGAAAGCAGCTGCTGCCCATGTCTATTTATTTTGCCTAGATCGATCAGTTCAATCACAGGTAATTACGGGAGTGACGAGTTAATAATCGTGTATTGACAAATGCTCGGTAGTTGCAGTGCAGGAACTACTGTTGCCTTTTGCTTCACTACTCCTCCTTGGAGTTGGAGCAAAAGTCATTTCGATATCATGGCATCCAGGATCCTCCTACCTGCCTGCCTGAAACCAAGGTTCTTCTACAGAGAAGTGACAACTCCAGAAACCATGTTACCATAGATCGTAGGTAGGTTAGGAGTGTTCTGAGTCGATCGGTGTGTGGACCTACTGAAGCATTAAACTTTTCAAGAAACTTTCAGGAAATTCGTAGTACAACGGAGAGCAGGCCTAGGATGGCGACTGCCCACCGATCCTGACGACTGTTTTGGAGGACATGTAGCTGAAAAAGAGAAGACACAGCACTTGATAATGCAGGCATGCTGGGAAAGCCAAGTGGGCGGCAACAACCTCCTCCACCGGAAGCAAGCAGCATTTGTGGTGACCCTATCCTTTGCTTCCTCTCCAGGATAGACACGGCATGTGTGTATATGTATGCATGATGCATGGGTGTCCCTTATCTTTTCCCACATCTATGTATGTTTGCCTTATTATTCAGTACTTCTCAATGTGTATCTAGAGAGTATATGCCGTCAGAACGGTGGGGATGCCATTGTCTGGCCTAAACAGATTAAGGCCATTGATGTGAATGTGAAACAGAAACTGTATCTGTTTGTTTGTTTGTTTGTTTGTTTTCTATCAAGCAGTCTTGTGTTTTTACTACGACCTGAATAGCATGAAAGACACAGGTGAAACTTGGAGGCAACTGCACTGCACAGGTTATTGTCATGTGAAGATCAGTTAAACGAGATTTCAGTTGATGCAAGCGATGTTCATTTCTGAAATTGTTATGGTGTACAAGTTCCTCCTAGTACTAACTCACTTCACGGAGAAAGTGAGCATCCATAGTTCTCTTTCCTCACCAACTTCTTATTCCCATTCCTCCTTCACCAACTCTTACATTTCAGAGGAGTTTCTCTTTGCCGGATGATAGTTCAGTTTTACAGAATCATAGTGGGGTGGTTGTCTGTTACGGCATCGCATCGCAAAAACAGACGGGCCATGTGTTGAAACAGACATACAAAAGCTGGCAAAAAACTGTACAAACTAATTCTTGATTTCACTCGGAGAAGAGTGGTTCATGGCGTTAAGCATGAAGGTTTTATAGGGGCTTAGGGCTAACATCTGGATTAAAACAAAACTTACATATGGCAAATCCAAATGTAGGACAGTTGTCCCCAATTCACAGAGAAAACTTAGAGATACATCCAAATTACAGCAAAACCTTTTGGATCAGAATAGGTCACCGCTCGTTAGGTCGTGGTGAGAAAAAAAATAACTTTGATGACCAAAATGTTCCAACGGTTTGTTGAATTTACCGGCTCCATCGGTCATCGCTGCGACATTCTTTTTTAGAATGTAGGCTAAACTATTTTATTTTTTTACTAGTAACTGGTAATTATTTTGGTTGGAGGTAACAAACTTCTCTATGAAATCTAGTTCTTCTTAGCAAGTGAAATCGACAAGATGGAAACATAATAATTTCTTAGGAGGAAACTAATCCGGTCCAATATAGGTTATTCTTAATGTCCTTAACCTAACATTATTATCGATAGGGTGGAAACTAGCTCATTCCAAGAAGTCTGATTACTCTGTTTTATTTTAAAAGTTCCAAACATAAGAGACCAAAGTTAATAATATTTTTATAAAAGAAGGGAAAAATAAAATCAGAAAAATATATACTAGTTATTGAACTTCCTTACTAAAATTTATGAAATTTGGTCCAGCATATTACAAATGTTCACAAACCTTGAGAGTTGTTTTTATTGATCATAGAAAATATACCGCCTAAATATATATTAAGAAATATGTTCCAATTTCCTTGAGAAAAATGTACATGTAACTAATATAATCACACTAAATACAAAGAACAACTACACAGAACAAAAAAAGTTAAACTTATTAAAATACATCTTCTTTGTGGTAAAATAATGTTGATAAAAATTGAAAGTGGTCATCTTGTTTTTCAGATTAAAAATATGACTATAAAAATAAATATATAAAACATATGAAAATAATTGTTCGTGATAAGAAAGAAAAAAAGAAATATTGTGCCAATGGATTAATTGATGATGATGTCAAGAAAAGTTAGCTCATCAGTTAGTTGTGTTATCTAGTATTTTAGAAATCAAACGAATAAAAGTTGATAAGTCACGTTTAACAATAATATGTACAGTACAAATTCTCCAAATATAGCACAATCATATGTTAGTGCTCAAATTTGGTACTGCAGTTTGTGATATCTGTTTACCGTCCAACGAGAATGCCTATATGATAAAATGGTCACATGATTTCTGAATAATATTGTGAGAGATAAAAGAAGTACACCACATGTAAAACATATTTTAAATACGTCCAATTTTTTTATAAAAAAGCTATAAATCTGTTGTACAATCTATATTAGGATACTTACTAGACTACATTTGTGGAACCATCTACAGAGAAGTTTAAAGATACAAAACAGACACGATAACTTACATAGACATTGTAGTACATCTTAAGATGGTGCAAATTAGTCCATATCATGTTGCCATCTTTGTATGTTTTCCTTAGTATTATACATACTGAAAAAAATTCCAAACTAAAATTTAAACATATCATAATTTAGAGACGATTTTTTGCATTGTGTGTATGTAAACTATAGTTTAAACGAGTAAATATATTTAGTATAAACAGACAATTCTATGTAATGTGATAATATCCCTAATGACATCCATGTGATGGATTAGGCTGAGCTTCTTCCCAATTGGTTTCTGAAGATGATTAATTAAGATGACCCATATCTCAATCTATTTAGCTAGTTTATGATATACCCCTTTATGTGATGTGCTATATAATATATTTATTTAGTCTATAATATTAATATTAATGACATGAATTTTATAGTCTTGTTTAGATCATGGCTGCCAAATGGACCGATGACAAAATTGGATTGTCATCGAGTTATTTGCCGATTAAGTGAGAATGGGAAATAGACCAAACACGCACTTGAATCACAATGCATATGAGGAGGTGGCAAATTAGTTTAAAATGAGAACATGGTTAGAGTACAAGAGAGACCAGTTCAAGAATAAACGAGACAAACTGAAAATTTATTACAATATATTCAAAATACTTAGGCTGAGGGAGACTGGAGCAGGAAGGGATTAGGAGTGAAAAACCGTGACACGAGATAATGAGTGGTAGAAGAACACAAAAAAAGTGATTTCCCATGCCTATTTTTTTCATATCATAATGTATTATCTTTAATTATTGACAATGTATCTTTGATGTATTACATTAAATTAAAGGTGTTGGAAAGTTTGGAAAACGAGGACTTCGTAATGAAGAAAACCTGAAGGTAGTGATGTTTGAAGACATCAATAATGATGGTTCTAAATCTTTGATCAGGCGAACCCCCTCCTTATAGTGAAGTATTAACCGTGACTATGAATGTTGATGACATCCATGATTTTGATTCGGAGGAAACATCACCAACTCCTACTAATGAAGGAACAAGTGGTTCGCCAGTTAAGAGGCTTGGAAAGTTTGTTCTTTCTAGAGCAACAAACCCAAGACTGCACAAGTGATGCAGGAGGAACTTACAAGGCTTGGTGACATTGTTGTGAGAGCTCAATCATTATTTGAGTCTTTCATAAAGAATAATGATACCACCTTCATCACCTGTGTCATGAATAAGATTATTGCTTTGTGGCGCGAACAAAGGTAGTGGTGAGCACTTCATTGATATTGAATTGTTCGTCATCAGAGATCAAAGAGAGATGTTTTTGCACATGAGTTTTGCATCTCGATTGGGTTGGCTCCATATGGAGTATGAAAACAAGTATTCGAAGTAGATGGTTCCATATCATTTACTAGATGATACCCTGCGCGTTGCGGCGGAAAGTAAGAAAAAAATTAAATTAATAAATTTTGAAGACATAAAACATACATGGATAGAATTAAATATACATGATCTCGACATAATTGAAACAAACGGTATGAATAACTTAACCGTTGAAATTCAGCCATGCAACAAACCTTCTAGGTGCAAAAATGTCCAGCACGCAAAGAAATGTCATACGTGCATGCCTTTCTCAATTTGCACTATAATCTTATAAAGAATATAACTGCACAAAAACTTATAATCATGTTTTCTCAATAACCCCTTTAGAATCCGACAGAAAGAATAAAAACTTGTTCGGTGTTGTTTTGTAGATTCAATTCACAGATTAACTGTGTTACGAACAATTATTTTCACACAACAGTAGAAAAACAGAGGATGTGATTTTCCAGGACGGATGTAAGTACACTTAAGCGTTTTATCACAGTAAATAAAAGAAAAGAATTGGTACCTTAGATAAACTCTGCAACAAATAGCGTGATAATATCCCTTGTGAGTTCGATTGCTTCTAAAAACAGAAGCTTGGTCACCATGGATATTGCAAAACAAGACAAGCTTGAACCGAAGATTTCATAGAAGAAAACCGTAGAGGAACCATCTAGAGGCAAGGATGTACTACTACTAATAATACCTACAAATCAAATGAGCTGGAGACCGCAGAACGCCAGCGACATAATGTAGACAAATCAAGAGGAGGCTCACACGTAGAAAAAAACCAGTGATCCATGATGTAACCTGAGCATCTCTACAAACAAAATTTCCTGTTTATTATTTCTCAGAAGTCACAACCATAATCATGAAGCCACCACCACCAAGCCGACGGTCAGACAATCCATAGCCGATGGGTTCCTGGAGAGCTCAAGGCCAAGTTAAAAACTACTCATTAGTTCTCTCAGTGCAGACAAAGCATTATCTGCAACAACCTGTGATAGTTCGAGGAGAGCACGGGTCAAATAAGCTCATGCATAAACGTCTTCAATGTTGTGACGGTTTGATAAGATCTAGGGTCAGTTAACTGATCGGTTAGAGTAGTAAAGATGAAACATGCATACTATATTTAGGTGGCGTTACATAGTTATAATCAGCTGCAAAAAAATGAAAAATGAAAATAGTCACATGGCAAGCTGCTGATGTGGAAAGCTAGGATTGCTCGGAGATGCTTGATGAGGTGGACACCTAGCATGTTGAGAGAAATACTTTTAGTGGGTTGCTCCCATTTAGATACTATATAGATGAGTGGTTTTTGCTTATGTGTTATGTTGTTGAAACTATTTGTGCACATTGTTGAACAATTATTGGCTATTTGGTTTATAATGACTTCCTTGTATAACAATAATTTTTGAATTTCTATTTGGCATGTTCCACAATTTTTGAACAATTATGTATTTTACCAACTAATGTTGGTGACTTTTTTTTGTATGAGTAGATTTCATATGATGGTGCTAGTGCTGAGGACAAACCAGTATGTAATAAAGAAAATAATGGGTTGCCACCATGCAAAAAAATGTCCATCATTTGTTCAGGTGCAGGAAACATAGTTGGGAAGTATTGTGAAAATTGGGTGATGAAGGCTGAGCCTAGGGCATCTATGTTGAGTGGGTTTGGATGGTTGCAAGGGACTATTGACATTTCCGGTGAGACATACACAATGGTGAGAATGAGTGAAGCAATTTTCTTTGATCTTCATGACATGCTACTGAACCGGTATAGCCTCACACACTCC
Organism: Poa pratensis; assembly: GCA_947311845.1. Taxonomy (NCBI): domain Eukaryota; kingdom Viridiplantae; phylum Streptophyta; class Magnoliopsida; order Poales; family Poaceae; genus Poa; species Poa pratensis. The sequence goes on along the minus strand of CAMZMU010000038.1, from coordinate 76,336,218 downwards.
CCTTTTGTGAGTAGTTATGAGTCTCTTGCTATGTTCCTTTGGATATTGGGAGGTTGTGAATCAATTAGAAGAACCTAAAACCATTTCAAACATCCAGTAGATACTATATATCCATCGCAAATTTCATGAAGTACTCCCTTGTGTAGCCAAGATGACAACTCACTAGCTCAAGGACCCCAATTTTCACACTGCTCATCCTAGGATTAGGAATGATATAATTTTATATCCACATCTCAATGGCTGCATTGGTGCAATAGATGGGACTCACATTAGCGTCGTTATTCTTGAGATAAGCAAGTAAGATGCATTGGAAGAATGTGCGTGGTTACTCAGAATGTGATGAAAATATGTGACTTTGATATGCATTTCACTTATGCTTCAATCAGACAACCTGGCGCTATGCATGACATGAGTATGCTTTATCATGCGGTCGATAAGGAACACCCCCTCTTCTCCCATCCTCCAAAGGGTAAGCTTTTATATTCATTTCATCTGATTTTCAGTATCCTAAACTTAGATGCACTATTCTCTTTGTTTTCATTCGTACAGGCAAGTACCACCTTATAGATGCAGGCTATCTGAACAGACTTGGATATCTCGCACCATACAAAGGAGACAGGTAACATGTCCCTGAATTCAGTAAAGGTGTAGAACCAACTACTCTGATCAGGAGAAGGTCAACAAGATCCACTCATCCAAGCACAATTCCATACAGAGAACCATCAGGATCTAGAAGTTGAAATGGCAAATTCTCCAATAGGATACTCAATTGAAACCTAGGAGATGATTGTTGCTACAAGACATTTCACTAGAAGATGTCCACTTGGCTCAGTGTGATGGGGACACGAATTATGTGCCAAAAATCACGGAACCACATAGGTGGTATGCAGTCAAGTGTGGTGCATTTGATTCATCAACTAGCGAGGCGAGTGGTCGTGACATGGATGTAGTAAGGGAGCAACTAGCTAATAGCTACCGCCATCGCTCCAGGTTGGTGATGTTCAGGGCATGTTAGCAATAAGTGATTGTGACATCGATGACGCATTGATTTGCATATATATGCAAATGTAGTCCTTGTAGTGCATGATAATGTCACATATTCACTTTGTGACATAAAAATGGTCTTCCTGTATGCCGATATTAAAATGCACACATCAATTTCAACGTAATTTGCAATCTGAAAACTAGACAAATATCTCTCTGTTTTTTTAAAAAATGGGACATGGAAAGAAAAAAATCAGACTGGATTTCCTTTCTTTTCACCCGAGAGGGCCCTATTTTAACTGTAATGGGCTGGCATGTCAGGACCCCGATGAATCTGACAAGAAGGGGATCACGAAGAACTGGAATTTGAGAGTAATTGAAGCTAAAACATGATAATTTGCTGGATAAAAAAAGGAGAGATAAATTGCAGGAAATAGAGATAACAAATTAGGGTTTATATTTCTTATTCCTTTCAACGAGATACATGGGAGCCTTATATGGAGTGCGGCCACTTTTTAGATGAAATACCCATTATGCCCTCCAACTACTAAACCACTAATAACCCCATATTACCACTCATCCTAGTCCCTGACATTCCTTTCCCCTTCAGACCATTGTCCAACAATGGATAAAAAAGTTTCTTCAGAAACTTTCTCCTTCGTAAGGAACTTCAAACTGATCAGCCAAAGAGAAATTATCCTGGAGAGATAATTCTTCCATATTATGGTGGTCGAAATGTAATGAAGATAATATCAATTGCCCACATTGAAAGATATTTTTTTGAAGATAGCAGCAAATGCTTGGCATTGTAATTTTCATGAACACCTTGCTGAGGGACAAACGCCCATTGGTCAATAATGAAGCCCATGGTGCATGCATATGATGTGATGCCTTTAGATGTCGTACTAGTCCCTTTGGTAATCCATCCAGAAGAGGTAACACTAGTACCCCATTCAGGAGACTGAATACTTGTACCCTGAGATATGTATGCTAGATGTCCATCTCTCAACTCACTCACATTCAGCAACATCGCAACCATTAAACTGAACTCCAAAACATGCCCCTGTTCTGTCACCTGGACTGTTGTGGAGCAGCAATGCGTTTCCATGCAAACCATTCTCTGGCATCTTCTAGTGTGCTCACATGTCATCGCTATTGTGGCCTGTCCAGGATCCCATGGCATTTGTGTTCCCTGTTCCTTTGAGAACTCCCACAAAAAAGGTGGAGATGCAACACTGCCGGAGTCCTCTTGACGGTAAGAAACCATCGGATACTCCGCCATTAAGCTTGATAGCGAACCGCGCAGACTTGACACATCGCATGATCATATCCACCCACCTTGAGGAAAAGCCCATCTTCGACATCATCTGCTCAAGAAAACACCATTCCACCCTATTATAGGCCTTCATCATGTCGAGCTTCACCGCACAAAGCAGTTTCTTCCTCTTCCTCTTACGGATAGCATGCACACACTCATAAGCAATCATAACATTATCTTAATCAGCCTCCCGGGCACAAAAGAACTCTGTTCCTCAGAAATAAGAATCGGAAGAATTTTCTTCAACCGGTTTGCAATGACTTTGGAATCTATTTTGTAAAGTACATTGCATAGGCTTATTGGCCTAAACTGAGACAGCAGTTCTGGATGATTTTCTTTGGGAATAAGCACCAGAATTGTATCGTTGAAATCCATCGGGCAGTCCCGGCCTTCCAAGAAATCACGAACCGCCTTGCACACAGAACTCTTTAACATAGACCAATGTCGTTGGTAAAACAGAGTAGGTAGTCTATCCGGACCCGGGGCCTTTGTGGCACCCATTTGGAATAGAGCAGTCTCTATTTCCTTGTCCGAAAACACTCCAGTGAGTGCTCTATTCATATCATCCGTGACAAACTTTTCAATCAGCTGCAGCACACGATCAGCTCCGTTGGACCGCTCGGAGGTGTATAGGTTTTGGTAAAAGGCCAGTGCCATTTCCCTCATCCCCTCGTTCGTGTCACACATGGTTCCATCTGTCCTCCGCAGGGCACGAACCGTGTTTTTACGCCTCCTATGAGAGGCTCGGTTCTGGAAATATTTGGTGTTGCGATCCCCAGCCCGAAGCCACTCCTGCCGAGACCTTTGCCTGTACATTATCTCTTCCTTCTCATAAATGTCGTGCAGCTGCTTCTCTAAATCCTTCACTTCAGCAAACGAGTTAGTAACTAGAGCATTTGTGTGTGCATCTTCTAGCTTGCCGCGCAACAGCTTAATCTCAGCTCTAACTGACCCGAAGGTTTCAAAGCTCCATCGTTTCATGTCCATGGACATATCGCGGAGCCGTCTCCACAGTCCATTAATCCCTGTCTCGGAGTTAACACTTTTACTCCAAGCATCCTTCACCATATCTTCATAATTCTCGTGTTTAGTCCCCATCTCTTCATACATAAAGCCCCTCGGCCCCCGCCTCGCACTGTCCACTTTCTCAGCCGAGACCCTTATAAGCAAGGCCATGTGGTCCGACTCTTCTGTTATCACATGTTCTACCTGGGTTAGGGAAAACAAAGAGAGAAATGACGCTGTCGCTGTTCCTCTATCAAGCCGCACCTGAATATTCGCAGCACCCTCCCATTTGTTATTCCATGTATACGCATATCCCTTAAACCCAAGGTCGGACAGACCACACACCTCCAAACACTCCCTGAATGCAAGCATATTACCTTCATTTCTTGGATTGCCACCCAGCTGTTCGTCTTGGGAGAGTATCTCATTAAAATCGCCGGCACACAGCCAAGGAAGGTCATCTTGTCTTCTCAATATCTCAGAGCTTCCCATGTCTTGTGCCTCAGTTCCGTCCGTGGTTCACCATAAATCCCGGAGAAATGCCACGTTTTCCCCTCATACATACGTGATCTTGGCATCAATGTAGTATTGGCACCACGGACGGACGGACACCTCAACGTCATCACGCCACCACAACGCAAGCCCTCCACTCTTACCCACACAGTCCACCGCCACCCCATTCCTGAAACCCAAACTCCACTTAAGCTTGTCCATAGCCTTAGCTTTCTTTTTTGTTTCACAAAGGAAAACCACCGCTGGGTTGTATGATCTAACCAGATCCCGAAGTTTGCCCACCGCAGCGTCCAACCCCAGTCCGCGGCAGTTCCGGGCCAAGAGATTCATTGGTCCCGGCGGCCCTGCCTCGCAGGGTCCGCCGATGGATCTTCAAGTCTATCAAAAACTGAACCAGTACGCTACCGCTTATTGAGCTCAAGTTAGAAGAAGGATTAGTCAGGTCTGGGAGGGAACATAGAGATAGCTCTTATTGCCTTCTCTCTAATAATAATCGTAAGGATTAATAACAACCTCAACAATATAATTAGGGAAATTATAACTGAGCACTCTAGGAGGCATCTGACGCCATCATCTATTTTTGCCGCCTCATAACGCGTCATAGAGATTTTGCCCGTGCGATACACATTGCTGAATGTCCCAGGCCTGGAGGTAAATTAATTTGGTCACTAAGCATGTAAGGCCTGGAGGAAGTTCTCCTAACATTGCACTGGAAGCTATGCCAAATCTCACTAAGCATGTAAGGAATGTCCCAGGTCACTAAGCATGTACATAATGTCCCAGGCCTGGAGGTAAATTAAGATGGTGCTCTTAATTTGGCCAGCATTGCACTGAAAGCTTGGCATACAAGAGGCAACCAGTAACTCATATGCTGACTAAATTATCATCTGATGCAATGGTTTATTCGAGACGTGGATCTAAAATATGTTATGAAACGACAACCTACCCACCGCACCCCGTGCCTCCCCGCTTTATACAATGTACAAGGTCCTTTGACAGGTTTTTGCTCCCCACACTGCATGGCAGGAACAAATGTTATGTCTTACAGTGTCCTATCCCGACGTGATACCTTCAAACGATCTGCCTGACCGCCGCGCAGAGAGGGTCTAGTCAAAAATTATTGCTACAAAAATCTGCACACAAAACACTAAAATTAAAAAGATATAAAAGGATCATATAATATTCTTTAACGCCTTTTAAATTTTGAATCTCACTAGGATAGGATAGGTAATAATCCATAATGATAAGGATTACCTATTTATGGATTACAAAATATGGAATGATATATCTAAATGATATCCATGTAACTAATGCATTCTAGTAAGAAATAGCCTTAATTACATTCAATATTTTTTGTGGTGGTTTCCCTTCTCTCTATGTGTACTGTATATATATGTGTGCATGATGCGTGGATACAACAAACATAAGACATTGTACTGTGAGGAGCACCAAACAAGCATCTAACATTGCATTGCAACATGGACAAGTACATGAACTTCTTCCATGCAGGGACCATACTCTCGGTTCTTCTCCTGTGTTTTTCAATCCATGCACAGTGTAAGTGGCATATGACTGCACAACTTACAACCATACTTTTTTACTTTTGTATTTCTAGTACTTTTCTCTATAATCAACTGTTGGTAGAGTGGTTTTGAGTAATATTTCTTCTCTGAAAGTGCTTATAGTTTCCTATGTCATGGTATTTTGTTTACCGTTCTATGTCCTTTATAGTTAATCGATTGATAGATTTATGGATATATTAATGGGTTGTTTTGTATCCCGTAGGCCAAATCATGGGCGACAAGGAAAATGATAAGATCAGTTTACCAAACGGACTATGCGCCCAAAAAAAGGAATATTCGGAATGCAAACACGATTCGTTTTGTTTTTGCTGTTTACTGACCAACAAGTGCTATCTTTCAATGGATGCTTGCAATAGTCAGTGTGATAAGCCTTCTTCATCAAGCAGCGAGTTTTCACCGAAACGTGTTCTGCCACTAACTCATCCGATATACTTATGAGTAGAATATTGTAGCTCTATAGGTGGCCAGTATTCTCGACGTTAGCGCTACCACATGTCACTTTCCCTTTTGTATGCGGTTTTTGGCCGCACGAATAACATATTTTTATGCTCATTGCATGACACGGAGCAATACATGAGTCAGATTGTGCACACCGTGGTCATTTCATAGCGTCATCTTCATGAATGAGAAAATGAGGGGATTTAATAACCTCAACACGTATTGTATGACACATACTCCTTAAATTGAGAACATGTTCCGGTAGGACACTATGAGGTCCACGCATAACACCATGTCCCCAAAACTGTTCTCATTTAGTTTTATTCATATCCCTATGTCTATATACACGCGAAACATGGTCATTCACCAATGAATATGCTAGTACGGTATTCGTATACTTGCTCACAGGAATTCGAACAAGGTAATAATCATCGTAGACTTAAATATGGAGCCTCATAATTAAGTCATACCCTTACTAATCAATACAAGCGGTATTATGCAAGGACTATTATACAATACTAGCAAGAAGCCCATGCGTTGCTATGGCTAAACCAATTTAGACCAAGATATGCAAATAATAATTTTTCTCTCTCAAAAGCAAGAAGTCCAGAAGATGAACTGCAACATCAGACCGCTGGCTCCCATCTTTCCCTCAAATCTTCTAAAAAGCAGTTTCGTGGATGCGGTCAAAATGACTACATGATCTACTCGTGTGCATAAATTTAGCAATCTAGACTAAGCATAGATTTCCTGAGTCGCACACACCTTGTATTGTGGGATGTGGCTAATATGATGGATTTATCGAATCTTATGTGTGAAGTGTACAACCTATGCATAGTGTAAATCTATTTGAATAGCCGTGCCTGCGGTCAAGAACAACTAGGAGGGGCCACACTAAGCTTTGAAATGACTTTTGAATTGAGAATATAATTTGGAATCGAGAAGTTGGTATCGTACCACGGTTGTGCTACCAGAATGGATGATGGGAGGCGACGACATGTTGATACTCGTCCTGGACATATAACCCACGAGTATTTTGACCTAGTTGCTACTACAAGAAAATTAGCTTTTGGGAAAAAAGCTTAGCAAAGAAGTGTTGCTTCTCTGGACTAAATCGTTGCATATATATATTCTCGTATATTGCCTCCAAATACATTCAACGTACTCACCTGGCTTTGTTCTTCCTAGCTCTTAACTTGGTCAGACACCGAAGATTAGAGCATGGAATTGAAGATCATGGTAAAGCGATGTCTATGCGAGCTAGGACGTTTCCGAATCAGCTTCCTCTAGGGTTAAGGCATGTTGGCTCAGGCCCAAAGATGCTCATGTTGTTTCCGCTGCAAGTTTTCTATTGAATTTCATGTATTTGACAAAAATGGTCACAATTATATAAATCGTATTCGATGTGTATAGATGTTCTTATGATATCAATCTAATTGTGCTCACCAACACATTGACCATGGTATCGCTATTTTAGGGATAAAGGTTGTTTCTGACAGCTAGTCCCGGCTCCCCACATACAGAGAGAGTCATCCTCGTGCAATGGTTTACTAGCGACATGCACCTCCAATATGTTGTGAAATGGTCAGGGTCCTCCACCATGCAATGGTTTCTTCATGACATGCACCTCAAATATTTCTGAAATGATAGCCTAACCACCGCACCCCACTCCTCCCCGCTTTGAACAATGTAGAAGGTCATTTGACAGATTTTCGTTCACCACACTGCATGGCAGGAACAAAAGTTACATCTCCCAGTTCCATGTTACCGCCGCGACACGTTCAAACGATCCGCCTGACCGTCGCGCAGAGAGGGTATAAAATTATCGCTACAAAAATCCACACACTAAACACTAAAATTAGAAAGATATAAATGGATCATATAATACTCTTCAAAACCTTTTAAACTTTGTGTCTCACTAGGCTAAATATAGGTGATAATTTATCATTCCCCTATTTATGTACTATGAAATATGGAATGATATATCTTAATGATATCCGTGTAACTAATGTATTCTATGAAATAGCCTTAATTACATTCAATATATTTTGTGGTGGTTTCCCTTCTCTCTATGTGTACTGTATATATGTGTGTGCATGATGCGTGTATACAACAAACATCTAGAGTTGCATTGTGCCGACTAGCTACATGGACAAGTGCATGAACTCCTTCCATGCAGGAACCATACTCTCGGTTCTTCTCCTATGCTTTGCAATCCATGCACAGTTTAAGTGGCCTATAACTGCACAACTTATAACCATACCTTTTTCGTTTGTATTTCTAGTACTTTTCTCTATAATCAGCGGTTAGTATAGAGGTTCTGTTTGTATTTCTAGTACTTTTCTCTATGATCTAGATCCTTCGCGGGACTGTTTTATTTTTATAGTCTCTGTGCTTTTTTTATTTTGGCCTCAGTCGTATCATGTTTGCTTCTTCTATATCAATATGAAGGCAAAGCTTTTGTCCCGTTTGAAAAAATAGTATAGAGGTTATGTGTGATATTTCTTCTCTGGAAGTGCTTATAGTTTTCTATGTCATGGTATTTCGTTTATGGTTGTATGTTACTTTATAGTTAATCAATGGATATATTAATGGGTTGTTTGTATTTCGTAGGCCAAATCATGGGAGACAAAGAAAATGATAAGATCAGTTTACCAAACGGACTATGCGCTTACAAAAAGGAATATAAGGAATGCAAGCATGATTCATATTGTTTCTGTTGTTTACTAACAAACGATTGCTATCTTTCAATGGATAGTTGCAATGATGAGTGTGAGAAGCCTTCTTCATCAGGCACTAAGGTTTCACCGAAACGTGTTCTGTCACCAACTCATCCAATATAGCCTATAGGTGGATAGTATCCTCAATATTAGCACTACCACGTGTCATTTCCCCTTTCGCAGGACGTTTTTGGCCGCACGAATAACATATGGTATGCTCATTGTATGACGCAGAGCAATGCATGTATGTATGGGTTCGATTGTATGAGACATACTACTCTCTCCGTCCATGAAAGGATGTCACAACTTTGTCCAAACATGCATGCATCTAGACATACTTTAGTGTGTAAATACATGCATGTTTAGAAAAAGTTGAGACATCCTTTTATGGACGGAGAGAGTACTTAAATTGAGAATACCATGTTCCCGTAGTGTCCTACGAGGGTCACCCATACAAGTAAATATTGCCCATAATTACTTGTTCCCTAGTAAAGAGGACAGGCCCTCGGCAACTAAAGGGAAGAGGTAGGGTGATAAAGGGTCGCCCTGTATTAGGGCACAAGCCTCTCGACAGTCCATAATTTCTCAAAAGCTTCCCATTGAATTTGAAAGTGAAATTTACTGACTTAACACATGTCATTACCCTCTTAATCCACTTTTCCGCGAATCCAAATTACTTCAAAACTTTTTCTACAGAATTCCAATCAACTCTGTCATGTGCCTTCATGAGATCAGGTTTGTAAGCACAAAACTTTCCAGGCTTCCAGCTTTGTTAGACTCTTTCTGAAGGGAATGGATACATTCAAACGCGGTGATCGCATTATAAGTGCTCATACAAATCCGGGTGGAAACACTTTGCGTTTCTAAGAAATGTGATATATTACGAGTCATTCTTTGCAAAATACTACTTGAGGCCTCCAAACTTCCACCAACTGACGATGTCCAACTTTTCATTTGTTACCGGGATCGTAGCATCTTCCAAATATAATTCCAGTTCAATCCACACACGAGAGTTGACGGGCAGCTATCTTTGGGGGAGAAAGACATGTATGTCCGTGTTACATCGAATGTTATTTTTCTCTTAGCCAAAACAACGGGATTCAAGACGATTTACGAAGATTTTCTCTTAGCCAAATTTTACGGATAAATTTTTTGAAGATTTTCCTAGCCCAGATTCAAGACGATCCTTCAGCTCTTACCCGCCGGAGAACCAACAACAGATTGTACGGAAAAAAAAACTAAGGGCTTGTTTGATTCAAATGAACTTTATAGGATTCTTGTAGGAATTTATCCCATAGGAATTTTTCCTTTGCTAGTGGTTTGATTCATATGATTAGTTCTTATAGGAATTTTTCCCACAGAAATCTTTGTATTACTTCTTATAGGAATTCTAACATCCACTCCAACCTCTTTTTACAATTCGTTTGGTGAAATCAAACAAAGTTTGGTACAAACCAAATCCTATAGAATTTGAATGTGCATGACATAGCAATCATATACTTTTCCTATTCCTATGTCTTTCCTACCCTACAAATCAAACAAGCCCTAAGAACAGATTACGGTCCTCGGGTCAAACCGTCCACGTGGCGTGCAACCATTGGCTACGCACCAACTCAATCGGCTGGCCCCACGCGAGAACGACTTGACCGCAGCTGTCTGCTAGCGCCAGTCTTCGTCCGGTGTTGGGTTTTCGCCCACAGGATCGATCACATCAAACTAGACAAACACACCGCACAAAAAACTTTTAGCCAAGGATGCTTGTCGCGCCCGTTCTTTTTTCTTTATTTCTCTTTTCTCAATATCTTGGTACAACTCGATGATTCAAACGTGGCGTACTGCCGTGTATTTATACACGGACAGCAGCCGACCGACCCAACGTACTAATTCTACTCTAACACGACCAGGACACACACGAGCCCTAGCGCTAATCCTAGCCGGACTAGTACTACCGTTGAACCTACCTAATTTGGCTAGCTAGACTACTACGTACTTGACAGCTCCAAGTACGATCCAAACACAACCGGACTGATACATGGCATGCAAGCCAAACACTTTCCAAACACTAATTCCTAATTAGACTCAACACACTTAGGAAAGATTATTATTGCCAACAATCTCCCCCTAATCTTTGCTTGTCGTCTCCTCGTACTCCCCCTGATCTTGACTCCTTGCAGATCCACGACCTTTGACTCAACTCAACGTATGATCCAGACTCCCAGTTGCGTCGCTATCATGTGAACACCTTCGGCCACACCACACGCATACATGCTGACGGACGATCACGCCGTCTCATGTAGAACATGTCCTCATTGAAGAGGCTCACCTTCACTGGTCCTCGTCCCACTATACGCTTGAGCTTCGTCCTCTCGTCGAGACACCCTTGTCTTCGCGCACGTCCCTCGCCCTCGGTGACACTCCGGCACCGGACAGCCCTCGACCGTGACGCGCTTCAACTGCAACGGATCCTCACAGAGACGAGCACTTGGAAACAACGACGACTCACATAGACGACGCCGACTCAACGTGCCAACTCGCACGCCCATGACTCTCGGACTCTTCTAACTCCCCCGAAGACGAACTTGACGAGACTTCCGACGCCACACCTCGGCATCACCGCTCCATCAACGATCATCCACCTTCACCAGCTTGCCGACGCGACAGCGTCGTGCCGTCTCTTCCGTGTCGCTCCGCCGAACGACGATCGCCCGCCCCGAGGCGCTAGTACGGGTCGCCTCCCCGGGGCAAGCGTGGCTTCAAAATCTCGACCTCGCTCTGATACCAATTGTTGGGTTTTCGCCCACAGGATCGATCACATCAAACTAGACAAACACACCGCACAAAAAACTTTTAGCCAAGGGTGCTTGTCGCGCCCGTTCTTTTTTCTTTATTTCTCTTTTCTCAATATCTTGGTACAACTCGATGATTCAAACGTGGCGTACTGCCGTGTATTTATACACGGACAGCAGCCGACCGACCCAACGTACTAATTCTACTCTAACACGACCAGGACACACACGAGCCCTAGCTCTAATCCTAGCCGGACTAGTACTACCGTTGAACCTACCTAATTTGGCTAGCTAGACTACTACGTACTTGACAGCTCCAAGTACGATCCAAACACAACCGGACTGATACATGGCATGCAAGCCAAACACTTTCCAAACACTAATTCCTAATTAGACTCAACACACTTAGGAAAGATTATTATTGCCAACATCCGGGCAGGCGACGACCACGACCTGTCAATCGCCGTCGCCCGGCCCTGCCCGCCGGGTCAACTTGGATCGTCTTGCACGGCCGGTGACTGCACCATCTCCGGTCACGATTCTGCAGTCCAGTCTCCAGTTCAGTGACGGACACCGTGCGCGCATACAAACCGCAGACAATTTCTCCATCTTTTCCATCGCTATTCCACTTGCGTTTCTGCGTCTAGACTAGTGCTTCTCTCGTCTCCATCGATTGATCTTTCCCCGGCTTGTAAGCTCAGCTAGTGGTACTTCACTCCCGCCGGCCGGACTTGAAACAAATCGAGGAACGTTCCATCACAAGCACACAGGACACAGCCGGCATCATGGCGAGGCTGCTCCTCTTCGCCGTCCACGCCGACCACAGTACCGGCTCCACAGCGGCGGCGGCAGCACCTCTTGTCCAGCTTCTCCTCGTCGCCCTCGTCGTCGCGGCGGTCGTGGTCTCGCTCTGCACCAGCAGCACGCACGCCAAGCTGTGGAAGCAACGTGGGGCGACGACGGCGCCGGTGGTGAAAACAGACGGGGGCGGCACCTCTGTAAGCCAGAAGCAGTTGCTCGCCGCGAGCCTGAGCGGGATCGGCGGCAAGGCAGCGGCCATGGCCAAGATGGTGTCGTGGAACAGGCGGTCTCCGGCGCCAGGCAGCAGCGACGACGAGGAGGCGGCGGTGGAGGACGAGGAGGAGGCCGTGTGGAGGAAGGCGATCATCATGGGGGAGAAGTGCCGGCCGCTCGAGTTCTCCGGCCACATCGCCTTGGACTCCGACGGTAACCAGCTGCCGCCGGCGACGGCCAAGAGAGCCGCCGACGACGTCGCCGCCGAGAATTAACATCGTCGACATATGAAGGTGTATTTTGGCGTCAATTGGTTTCAGGTTTAGTTTTGTTTCCTCGATTTTTGGCATGCTCTACATGCATGTACGCGCGCAAAGATAAGATTGGCGCGTCTGGTGCAAACACGTACCTGAGACGAGAAAAGGTGAAACGCCGTGAGTGCTTTTGCTGCCGAGTACTTCAGATACAGTTGCAATTGCAGAGCGTTTATTTTTTGGCAAACACTTGTAGGGTATCTGAGCTTTCATACATGCATATCATGCAGAGTGTCTTTTTTTTCCAGCATCTCATATAGATTATTTGTGTGTATTCCTTACTTATTTTCGCAGGAATTTCTCCGTGTACTTTTTATTAGATTCTTCGCAGTTTACTTTTTTTTTAGAACTTTCACGGAGTACCAATACTATTACAACTGACGTCCAAACAAATTAGGCCTTTATTTAAATTAAATGGCCTATTGGGCTTATATAAAATGGGCCATGAAGATGGTGCCTGCACACTGGACCGTCGGTGTTACAAAAAAGAAAAGAGAGAATCTAGAAATTTCGTTTACAAACTTCCTCATAAATGAAAAGAGCTTGTGCTTCCATTGGCTCTCTAAAACTTGTTAATGCACCGCGTGTACATTTTATGCATTACACGACTTTTAAGTGTAGCATGTGAGTACTTTCAGGTCCAAGATGTGTACTTTCAAATGTTGGTTGCATAATTTTATTTGAACATCATCATTCTGTAAGTGTTCTCTGAAATGAAGTTTTAAATGTTATGCTCGTAGTCATTCATTTCCAACACTTCACTTCAGGTGATATTGTGGACAAAAATCTTCGATTCTTTGTTGGGTCATCGAAGTACGCATATAGAATATCAATAGCTTAAATTTAGATAGCCCTCTTTTGACCATACACCAGTGACAAGAATGGTCAATGGAACTATGTATACATTACTTGCATCGGGAAAACAATCATGTAGCTTGTAGGAATCTTGAAGAAACATCAACTCGACATAGAGCTCATTGCCACCAATGTCAGATTTTCCATCTTTTACTGGTAGAATAAAGATTATTACTATAAGTTTTCAAGCTCTTGTGTTATCCAATGACTGCAGTGTTTCAGAGTTAATAAGAACCACAAAAATCAAGTAATTGTCATATTGTTCAAAACTCTATTTGAACAAGGAGACGACTTAAGGTATAAAGCCGATTCTTAAGCTGCAAACCATGTGGCAAAAATTGTGCAATTTGGTTTCTCATAGGATTAGCTCTTTATTTTAATTTCTCATCATTTACATAATATTGTAGCTATATCCGTCACAAGTGGAATTTTTTGGTTATCTACAATGCTTCTAAGAAACCAGTTTCCCTATAGCCCTTAAATAAAGGATTAAGCCCATGTACTTTCTCAATAGCAACATCATTAAGCATATTCTTTGCCTGGAAAAAAAATTCTCACTAACGTAATAACAACCAATACCTCATACCAAATGATTATTGCCACTATAAATCATACTCTCCAAGTTCATTTTTGGCAAACCTATAGTATCAATTCCTGCGTGTACGTCATTATCAGATTCAGATATGTATTAAAAGAAACAAAATCTATTGGATATAGCCAAAGCCCTAAGGAATTGCATCATTCTCAATATAAATTTTTTGTACCTGAAGTAGATGCCCTCAATGTCTGCACATTGAAATTTGATAGATTTAATACTTTCAACACAACTCTCCCAACACATAGTTGATACTGATATGAGAGTCAATCATGCTACGTTATATTTCAGAATCTGCAATTTTGTGGTAGATTAGCAAACTTTGTGTACATATGTTGATGATTCCAAATAAATATTTACTCTAAATAAGTATTGCCCATATCACAAAGTATCAAATTAAAGTTGTGAAACCCGCAAACGGAATAGAAAGCTCTAGGATTTACATTTGTAATACGACAAACATGTTCTTGAATAATAGTCTAATTCGTCCAACATCTCTACCAAATCTAAGAAAATACCATTACTATCTTCATACAGTTTGTTGTTAGTAACACAAAAAACTAGATTATACTTGGCAAGAAATTTTACAGTGCAAACCATTCTAATCAAAACCTTTCTCCAGAGGTCCTTTCTTTCTCAAGTTGTCCCTGAGAAGCTTTATAAACAGTTTGATGCTTTTTCTAACTGACCCAAAAATGCCTTTTTGTAAGTAATTCGCATCCATAGAAAAATACTATATCAGAGTTCTTTAGATTTACATGGTATGATCTTCCACTAACTCAATAGTATTGAATGTCTTTGTTTGACCATCTCTATTACCATTGTAAGCAATAATATCAAGTAGAAGGGTAGAAGGATCAACTGACTGATTATCGAAGGACACTTGTGATATTTTAACAATAAACCTATCCATAGACCCTTTTGAGATTGAACTAAATCAGGTTCTCTCTTTCTATTGTGCTTTGGGCACCACATACATTCTTTTGAAATTACATGGTTGAGATCTTGAAACACTATATACAAAACGAGAAAAAAATAAAGGGATCAACAATCTATAAATGTTGATAGAATAGCTTTTTTTTACCAAGTAGTCGTACCATGGAACTCAGCTCGTGTCCAGCTCGAACTGCTATAGTAATTTTCCTGGCAAGAAGAGACCCAATGGACAACCGACTCTTGGCAATTTAACGATCGCACCCCATGGATGAAGTCACGTACAAGAAGACGAAC
The DNA here is from genome assembly GCA_947311845.1 of Poa pratensis. Lineage (NCBI taxonomy): Eukaryota > Viridiplantae > Streptophyta > Magnoliopsida > Poales > Poaceae > Poa > Poa pratensis. The sequence goes on along the minus strand of CAMZMU010000038.1, from coordinate 76,320,863 downwards.
TGGTGGTGAAGGCTACTTGACTCCCTGTGTGCCTAACGAGTAAGGCTTATTACTTCTGTGTCCTGGTTCGCTCAGTTTACCTCGTCTGTGCCCTACTTGCGTAGTTTTCCTCGTCTGTGCCCTACCTGGCTCTTTCGAGGCCCGCGGACGGCCAAACGCGTCGTTTCCGTCTGGTCAACCCCCTTTGACCGTTAATGAGCCTGACTGGTGGGGTCGGCCAGGGGCAGCTTGTTTGGAATCGCATCGAGTGGGGCCGGGCACTTGTTTAATCAAGGGATACCGTCGATGGGGCACACGTGGTCTTTCTTCCCTGGCTCCCTGCTGCTGCCCATAGAAGCCCCCAAGAAAACCCTAGGAACCCCCAAGAACAGAGCAATAAGAGTTGGATTGAAGGCGCAAAGCCCGTATATAACAGAGAAGAGAAAAGTATATCCAACTGGAGCCCCCACTTTTCTCCCTATATGTTAGGGTGATAACCCACAAGTATTGGGGATCATGTGTAGCCTTTTCTATAAGTAAGAGTGTCGAACCCAACGAGGAGCTAAAGGTATGATAAGTATTCTCTCAAGTTCTATCAACCACTGATACAACTCTACGTACACTAAACGTTTGCTTTATCTAGGAAATAAAACTAGAGTAACAATACGGGTATGAGAGATAGCTTTGCGAGATAATAAATAACAAGAAAGTAAATGTTAGTTGCTGCAGCAATAAAGTACACTAAAGAACCATAAACTAACAGTACCATGACTGTGGAAAAGTGGTGGAAAGTGTGATGGAATTGTCCAAGATTAATTAGTGAAGATAATTGGTTCATTGTCTTCGATGCAGTTTTCCATGTGGGAGAGGCTAAATATATATGCACTCGACTACTTGCGATTACACATACTATATGATTATATTGTTAGCGGGCATCCGCGAATGCTAACAATGCATTAAGGTTTCCCCAACCATAGACTAAAGTTAATGGTCCTCTTACTCCCATACGTGCAACACTCCGGTTCGAGTTCTCAGGTTTCTGTCGCTCCGGCAGAACTTCCCCCTTCCTTTACACATACTACAAACCCTATGATGTATGATCCATGCGGGCATAAATATAATGGACACCAAATGACTATACCATATCAACATACAACTCTAATGAACCAAAGACATTCAACAATGCAATCAAAGAACAAAGAAACTACACAAACATGACATAGATCATAGGATAATATTTTATAGCATCAAACACCATGTTTACATAGAGCGGTATAGAGGTGTGTGGGAAGATAAACCACTGTATACAAGGAGGAATTGGCGATGAAAATAGCGGTGAAGACGGCGGTCATGGAGGAAGAGGCGAGGCGGGCGGCGCCGGCGGTCGGCGGTGGCGTCGGCCACGAAGGGGTGCGCCGCCCCTTGGCCTCCTTCCTCCATGACTTCTTGGTGCTTGAGGGAGCCCTCCCCATGGAGTTGATGTCCATGGGGGAGGCAAAAACGTGACTTTGGTGGATGGAATTCGTGGGTATGAGGTGTTCTCCACGACCTAGCTTTCCTCCCTTTATATAGGCTCTCGGATTTCCGTCATCCCATATAGGGTTTCGGTGTGACGGCGATATGTGGAGCGTCCGGACTCCGATTGGGCCGAATTGTAAGTCCATATCGATTACCACAAAATTGCCCACAACTTTTGCGACTAGATTTTTTCCATTTGACGTTGTGTTCTGTCCGTAACGTGACCATCTTCGAAAAACGTTTCCAGACAGATTTCAGGAAAGTCCCAATTCGACTCCAACAAGGTTTTCTCTTATATTTTTGATAATTCCTACACATCAAAGTGTAAAACAAGAACATTGTGCACTTTTGCAACTATTAATAGTTTAGTCCAAATAAATCAGAAACTTAATATAAAAACAAGTGTTAAAAGCATAAAAGTGGCATTAAACAATCAAAAATTATAGATACGTTTTGGACATATCATAGGGTTATCCATCAGCCCCTTTTCCAGTTCATATTTGGGGCGGAAATGAGGGTGCCAGCACGTGTCTGGGCCACCACGTTGGAAGCGGCCCTCGCGGATCATTTTATCTTTTTTTTTTCTTTATATCCTCTCTCTCTATCTCTCTCCACACCCCCCCCCCCCCCAGCTATATGCAAGTGACCGGACAATTTGGGGGACACAGTTGCGCCCAAAGATAAATGAGCGTTCAAATTGACACCCCCCGGACACTACAAACATGTCTGGCCAAAATGGGGGTCTAAATTATCTCAATCCGGTTAAAGATGCTCTAAGACCTACTATAAAATTTAGACTATTGTTGCACGGACCGCACCACCGTGAACATGGGCTCGCAATAGCAACCCGCTAGGAGATCAGATCATAAGTTTGACGCCACAGGTGCATGCATATCTCATTTTGTGATGCATGCAATGCCCCCTAGTAGAAAACATGCCTTCCGTTCTGAGCATTAGTCCCGGCCATGTTTGGAACCGGGACTAATGTGAGCATTAGTCCCTGTTCCAACGGCTAGGACACCGCACGGCTCTAGTCCGGACTAAAGGGTTTTCGGCAGGCAGCCGCAGGGTGGGGCCAGCGCGAGCGCCTTTAGTCCCGGTTGGTATCTCCAACCGGGACTAATGATTGACCTTTAGTCTCGGTTGGAGATACCAACCAGGACTAAAGGCTTTCTCCTACATATCACCTCCTGCCCGAGCCATCTCCATTTTTCCTGCCCCGAGCCATCTCCATTTTTCTCCTCTGTTTCCTCTCCCGAGCTCGAGTTCATCCCCATTTTTTTCCAAGATTTGTCAAGATTGGCGGCGCCCCATCTATCCAAGGGTTCTAAAAGGTTAGCAACTTCATCCTTTCATCCATCATTGTTGGTTTAGCTCATTTCATTGCTAGTTTAGCTCAGTTCATGTTGCTAGTGCTACCTAGGTGTTTGATGAAATGCCTAAGTTAGTTGCTCATGAAGTACTAACTTAGTAGAAAAGATCCATGAAGGTAAATTGTAAATGGGATGAATATTTGATAATTATGTGGGAGTTTATTTGTTTTATATGCAATTTGAGCTCAAATTAAAGTATGATTTGTGGGTTTTAATGCCGTCCCGTCCCCGTCCCCATCCTCACCGCCGTCGATCGCCCGCACCGTCCCGTCGCCGGCACCACCTTGGTGAGCCTCTTGTTCTTATCTTAAAAAAAAATCTTACCTTGGTGAGCCTCTTGCTCATGATTGTTTATTATGTATAGTGCCATGGTTTTGATATCCCTCCCCGTCGGCCCTCATCCGGTCTATAATTCGGATGTGGTATATTATATTTTATAACTATTTGTTTCATTTCGTGTTTATGACAATTATGTCGACCAACTTGACATAGATATTTTTATCTAGGAGGTATGTGAACCGGAAATTCCAACCGACCCTCTTGTCGAGAAGTTAAATTTAGTTGAAAAAGAAAACGATGATTTGAAAGAAAAATTGAAAAGAATTGAAGAAGAGAAGATGAAATTGGAGTTGTATGTTGTTGATATCGTCGATGATCACAAGATCAAGATGGATGCGATGCGCTTGAAGATTAGAAATATTAGAAAATATGCCATTAATAAAGAGAACGACGAGCTGAAACTCGCCCTCGGGAATCCTGAACACACAGGACGAACACGAGGCAAAGGCGCCGATGTTCCGTGGAGGGCTGGGTTTTCGGAGTGGAATGACAGTTATAGAAGCCGTCAGAGAAAAAAGAAGCAGGAGGCAGACCGGATCCAACGGCTAGAAAAAAATCACGAGGAATTGCAATGCATGTTCATGCGGCAGCAGGAGCAACTGGACACAATTAGCCTGCAAAGGGCATCTGAGCGGCAGCAAGAAGATCCTGCATTCGATAGTTGATGACCCACAAGTATATGGGGTGTATCGTAGTACTTTCGATAAATAAGAGTGTCGAACACAATGAGGAGCAGAAGGTGTTGACAAGTAGTTTTGATCAAGGAATCACTGTAAATACTAGCAGACAAGTTTTTAGGGGTTTTTGATATTGCAGATAAATAAAATACGAGTAAATAAAAGACAGTGATAATAATTGCAGCAGGTGGCCCAATCCTTTTTGGAGCAAAGGATAAGCCGGTTGGTTTACTTATGATGGCAAAATGTTCTTGAGGACACACGGGAATTTCGTCAAGTGTTTTCGCTTCCTTACAGCTGGTTAATGTTTATTGTTTTGATAAGTGTTGTGTGGGTGAACCTATGCTAATGCACTGCCCTAACTTGGACTAATACATACTTGTGATTAAACCCCTTCAAGCATCCGCGTTACAAGGAAGTAATTAAGATAAATCTAACCACAGCCTTAAACTCTGAGATCCTACACTCCCTCATGCACCGGTTTACTAACGAGGGTTTAGATTTCTGTCACTCCGGCAACCCCACAATTAGTAGCCGAATACACAATGCATTCCCTTAGGCCCATAAAGGTGAAGTGTCATGTAGTCGACGTTCACACGACACCACTAGAAGAATAACACCACAACTTAAATATCAAACCATTAAATATTACTCAACATAATTCCACTACTAACAGCATGACTTCTCCCATGTCCTCAAGAACTGAACGAACTACTCACAAGACATCATATGGATCATGATCAGAGGTGATATAATGATGAATAACAATCTGGACATATACTTCAATTCACCGATAAAACTTAATAGCATCAACCACAAGTAGTAATCAACACCGGGAAAGTTTCCCCTATGAATTACACAAAGTATAACCCTAGATGTTACAGCGGAACAGAGTGGAGCGGTGGAGATGATGGTGACGGTTGTGGAGTTGATGATGATGATGATCCCGATGAAGTCTAGCCCCGGCGCCAGAGGTGGGCCAGGGCGGCCACACCATGCCCCGGCGCGGCCATGGTGGGCCCCGCGCCGTGGGGTGGTGTGGGCCCCTCGTGGCCCATCTCAGCCTCCCCTTTTGGCTAGCTTGGGCATCTGATAAAATAGGAGCTTCAGCATAATTTCCCTGAATTGACGATCTTCAGAAATAGGGTGTCTTGACGATGCTTCTTCCAGCTGAATCCTGACTCCGGCAGTTAATTCACCAATAATCATCAAACATGCAAAACAAGATAAAATAACATAAGTATATCATCCAAATATGAAATATATCAATGAATAGCAGTAAATTATGATATAAAATGGTGATGCAAAATAGACGTATGATACGTCCAAAACGTATCTACTTTTCCGAACACTTTTGCTATTGTTTTTCCTCTAATTTGTGTGATTTGAATGCAACTAACACGGACTAACGCTGTTTTCAGCAGAATTGCCTTGGTGTCTCGTTTTTGTGCAGAAAGTCAAAGTTTTAGGAAAATTCCAGAAAAATTCCAGAAATTCTATTTTTCCAGAAGACCCACGGAGCCAGAAGACGAAGCGAGGAGGGTGCACAGGGGCACCACACGCACCCAGGGCGGGGTGGGCCCTTGCCGCGCCCAGGGGTGGTGTGGCCACCCTGTGTGGCCCCCGACGCTCCCCTTTGGACTACTTAAAGCCTCTGACCTAAAAACTTCGGGGGATCGACGCTTTTTCCAGAAAACTTCCAGAGCTCCGCCGCCATCGAAAACCCTATTTCGGGGATCAGAAACTCCGTTCTGGCACCCTGCCGGGACGGGGAATTGGAGGAGATCATCGCCATCATCATCACCGCCACCTCTCCATCGACCATCCATGACTCCCCCATCCATGTGTGAGTAATTCCCCGCTGTAGGCTGAGGGGATGGTAGGGATTGGATGAGATCATTCATGTAATAGTTGTGAGATTTGTTAGGGCATGGTGCCTAGTATCCATCGGTAGTACTTATTGTCATTGTTGCAACTTATTATGCTTAATGCTTGTCACTTAGGGCCCGAGTGCCATGATCTCAGATCTGAACATGTTATTGAATCATGAGATAATTATTGTTTTGGATCATATCTATAAGTTGTATACACACGTCACTGTCCGGAACCCGAGGCCCCAAAGTGACAGAAATTGGGATAACCGGAGGGGATGGTTGCGACGTGAGGATCACATGTGTTCACGGAGTGTTAATGCTTTGCTCCGGTGCTTTATTAAAAGGAGCACCTTAATTACCAGTAGTTTCCCTTGAGGCCCCGCTGCAAACGGGCTGGTAGGACAAAAGATGTTGTGCAAGTTTCTCATTGCGAGCACGTACGACTAAATACGGAACACATGCCTATGATTGATTATTACTTGGATACCTTATTATTTATCTGCAATTGCCCTATGTATGACTATTTCATGAATTATCTTATCCATGCAACGCCCGTTCATCCATCCCTATGCCTACAGTATTTTAATCCTGCTGTCTACTGCAATTATTACTGCTGTCTTTATTTTACTGCTGCTATTATTTCACTACTGCTACTGTCATAAAACTGTTGCTACTGATAAACTGTGTCGAGCAAGTCTACTTCCAGGTGCAGCTGAACTGACAAATCATCTGTCAAGGCTTATAAATATTCTTTGGCTCCCCTTGTGTCGAATCAATAAATTTGGGTTTTACTTCCCTCGAAGACTGTTGCGATCCCCTATACTTGTGGGTCATCAAGACTATTTTCTGGCGCCGTTGCCGGGGAGCATAGCTCTATTTATAAGCTCACCAGGGAGTCATACTGCTCGCTGCAATTCATTCATCATGGGTAAACCTCGTGATGATAAGGTTCGCATATTGCCATCCACTACAAGGAGAGGTACAACTCTGAACACTTCTGCTGCTCTTGATTCACCGTCTGTTATAAGTCAACTTGTCACACCACCACATGCACATGCTTCACGTGCTGCTACTTCTGCTGAATCTGAGAATGTTTCTGATGAATTTGATGATGCTTCTACTGTGCTTGATGAAAGAGGTTCACTAGGTCCTTTTCTAGATGCTACAATTGCTAAATCTAAACAACTTGAAAATACTGAAACACCTAATGAAACTCCTGTTACACCTGCTTATTCACCTGAAACGAGAGAAACTACTAGTGATGATCTTGAGGAAACTTATGTTGAACTTGATGATGACTTTATTGATGAATGCATGAATTGTGATACCTCTAAAGATGTTAATGCTATTAAAAATCTTCTTCAAAGACGTGCTGTCAACTATAAACTTTCTCCTGATGCTAAATTCGCTACATCTCCCATAAATATAAAAGATAAAGATTATGATTTCTCTGTGGACTTGTCTTTTATAACTATTGCTGAGAAAGAACCTTTTCGAGGAACTGAAAATGAAAGTGCTGTAGAACATATGAACACTCTCTCTACTCTGAGTAGTTTGTTTTCTGATGATATTAAGAAACGCAGTTACTTTGTTACTAAAATTTTCCCTTTCTCATTGAAAGATGAAGCTAAAACTTGGTTTAATGATTTATCTCCTGGATCTATTGAGAGCCCGATGGGTTTAGTCAATGCTTTCTTTCAGAAATATTTTCCTGCTAGTGCTCAACATGCTGCTTTACAGAAAATCTTTAACTTTAAGCAAAATGAGGGAGAGAAAATGCCTGAATCTTGGGCAAGGTTTTGTTCTTTACTTAGAGCTCGGCCTGGACATCAACTAGCTAAAAATGAACTTCTTGATATATTTTATAATGGACTAACTGTTGAATCTAGGACATACCTGGATAGTTGTGCTGGTTGTGTTTTCAGGAAAAGAACTCCAGATGAAGCCGAGGAATTATTGGCTAAGATAAGCCAAAATCATGATGATTGGACCCTGCCTGAACCAACTCCGGTACCTACGCCGAGGAAAAGAGGAGTAATTGAATTGAATGATGAAGAAATGAGAGAAGCCAAGAAATCTCTTAAGGAGAAAGGTATTAAATCTGAAGATGTGAAAAATCTTCCACCTATAGAAGAATTGTGTAAGCCAATTCCTCACTCATCTACAGTTGAGGTACACTCTCTCCAACGCTTTGATGATAGAGATATCCCTTATTCTAAACCTCCTGATCAATGCTTAGATGAGTTTGATAATTTCATTGTTAAGCAAAACAATTTCAATGGAGAATAGAAAATAGCTTCATAAAGAATTCTCATGTCATTAATCATTTGCATGATGTTTTGGAAAGAACTTCTAATGATGTTAAAATACTCATTAAACATTTTCATATGGTTCAAACTCAAATTGAGCAATTGACTAAAGTGCAAAAAGATTTGCTAGTAATGCTTCTAGAGAAAATGATAAACATGCTTTTGGTATAGCAACTAGAGGTGGTGCTTCCACTCAGGATCCTTTATATCCTGAGGGACATCCTAAAAGAATTGAGCAAGATTCTCAACTAGTTAATGAAACTACTACTCCTTCTAAGAAAAAGAAGAAGAAGAAACATAAACATGTTGAGGAATCTCCTGAACCTATTAAAGACAATGAGCATGTTAATAATCCAAATAGTATATCTATCTCTGATGCTGAAACTGAGAGTGGTAATGAACATGCTAATGATAAAGATAAGAATGATGCTTCTGATAAAGAGGAAAGTGAAGAGGAACCTGAAAAGCATTCTAAAAACAAAAAGTACACTAAAGAAGATTTTCTTGCTAAGAAACATGGTAATGAAAGAGAACCTTGGGTGCAAAAACAAATGCCTTTTCCTACTAAGAAACTCAAATCTAAGGAAGAAGAACATTATAACAAATTTTGTGAATGGATGAAACCTTTGTTTTTGCAAATTCCTTTGACTGATGCTATTAAGTTACCTCCCTATTCAAAGTACATGAAAGATATTGTCTCTAACAAGAGAAAGATTCCTAATGAAGAGATTTCTACCATGCTTGCTAATTATTCTTTCAATGGTAAGGTTCCAAAGAAGCTTGGAGATCCAGGTATACCAACTATTCCTTGCTCAATCAAAAATAACTATGTTAGAACTGCCTTATGTGATTTAGGTGCAGGGGTGAGTGTTATGCCTTTTTCTCTTTACAAGAGACTTTACTTGGAAAAATTGATACCAACTGATATATCTTTGCAAATGGCTGATAAATCTACTGCTGTTCCTGTTGGTATATGTGAAGATGTTCCTGTTCAAGTGGCTAATAATTGCTTGATATTAACTGATTTTGTTGTGCTTGAAATGCCTGAAGATGATAATATGTCTATTATTCTTGGAAGACCTTTTCTTAACACTGCAGGGGCTGTTATTGATTGCAACAAAGGAAAAGTAACTTTCCATGTTAATGACAAAGAGCATACTGTTTATTTTCCCAAGAAGCTGGACAAATATTTGGAGTTAATACAATTACCAATATTAAAAGTATCAAAGTGGGAAGTATTGATTGCCCTATATATGAACCTCATGAAGAACTTCAATATTTATGATTGGATCTATAGCTATACCATTTAAGGTAACATGATTGTTCAATGTGGTTTAATTCTTTTATGTCATATAAAATGTATTTGGTGGCAAGACTTGATCAACCTTGTTAACAAATATGTTTTACATGCATAAAATTGCTAAACAACATATTTTCTTTCTCACTTTGTTTTTACCTACTGTTTTGCTACTGTAATTTGCAAAGTTAAGTAATGCTTGGTCTTTACATAAATTCATTTTGTCTAGTTTTCATTGTTTAAAGCACCCAGAAAATGTCAGAAATAAAAGTTTTCAAAAAAATTCTGAAAAAATTCTACAAGTCCTAGTTTTTAAAAGGAACGTGGGAGTACCAGAGGATGACCAGGGGGACCCACCAGGCCACCACACGCCCCCACGGCGCGGTGGAGGGCAGGCCGCGCCCTGCCCTGGTGTGGGGTCCACCTGGCCCTCCACTCTCATCTCTCTCCCACTCCTTTCTCTCTCCCGACCAACACACCACCATTGCTCAAACTCGTGTTCTTGCTGCTCTTGCTCGAGATTTTTCGATCTACTTGCTCAGCCCATCTTTGCTGCTGAAATTTGGATCAATTGCTCTCCGGTATGTGACTCCTCCGATTATCCAAATAGAATTTTGTTTAGTTGCTTATATCTTTGGCATTTTGGTACTGTAGGTGACATGTTATTAGAGCTTGCATGCTTGTTCTTGTTTAGATTAACTAGTTTTGATGCATGTTTAGTCCTCTAGCAAGTCTCCCTAGTGTTTCCCTTGAATTAATCACTCTAAAATCATTTTTTATGAGGTTTGTTTAAAATTTCAGAAAAGGAAGATGGATGGAAACCAACTTAATATGAAGAATTGGAAGTATCAGAGGTCATGGGAGTCAACCGTGAAGACTCTGTGTTTCCCTCTATTTATCCATGCCATGAGTTTATGAATGCTGCAGAGATCTTGCAAGATTTCAACACTCTAATCTCTAATGCGGGATTGGAATACTTTGTTGCTGATGAACCACATCAATATGTAAAGCTGACTATGTCGGTGGTTCAAAGTTTTAGGTTTAGTTGGAATTTGCCTACTCCCATGGTTCATTATAATATCTACAATAAAGTTGTAGATTTGTCTCTTCATGATTTTTGTGCAGCTATTAAGTGTGACGCCCCAAAATCGGTACCATGCAGATTTCAGTGATCCCGCCAAAAGCCGCATAATAACGATCTCAGGACGCCCACCAGATATAACATGCACGCCGAAACATGCGCGTTATGTGGATGGAATTGTGATAACATTACAACAGTTCACGAAAGAATCCGCAACAACAGAAAGAGGAATATATACAAGATTGACTCAAATGAGTCAAGAAACAACAGATACATTACAAAGATACAAAGCACAGCGAAAGCAAAATAGTGTCCGACTACGGACAAGATACAAATTGGACTAAGAGTCCTGAAGATAACCATGGCGTCCACATCCCTGCCCAGGCCGAGCCGGAGGGATTCCCAAGCTAACGTCGTCAGACTTCAAACCTGATGATTGTTCAGTGCAAAACAGCCCAAAAAGATTGGGTCAGGTAATGGAATTTACCTGGCAAGCAAAGCACACTTGGAACCAATACAAAGGCTCCCAAAATATAAAGGATTGGTGGTCTGAAGCAGCAGCACTAAGCCATCTACAGAAGACACGCTACAACTTTCGTCTATAAGATAGGGATAAGAACGTGAGCAAGGAGTCAACTAGATACTAACACCAAACATAACCCAGCCGATTATCACTCACTCGCTTAACCCACGAGTAAGCAATCCAAAGACACTCACACAGCGAAGCAAGTTTAAGTGTTATCATTATTAGATGTACGGCTCCTAATCTTGTTAGCCAGCATCTTCACCAAGTTGTCCATAACCGCGGACGCGGCTTTTCGAAAAGATTTAACCCTGCATGGGTGCACTATTGTTTAACCACACGCATCGAAATTGCCGCGGAGCGATCGACACGACCTTTCACTTCTCTTCGGCCAAGTCCAGGGGACCACCTTGCTAGGATCTTACCCGCATCAAGAGTCCGGCCGAGGCTCCGACACAGACCCAACCGTTGTGTGACCCTACCTTCCCAGGCCTCCTCTAGGGTAGCTACCCGGTTGGGCGGTGCCCACAAACCTATATAAAAGTACGCACATCGGTTAAGTACCATCATCATCATCAACATCTTCACCTGCATAAAAGGGTGATGTGCGTACGCCAAATTGAAAGCCCGAACTACTTGCGGCGCCCTGGACAAGGCTTCGGATCGGGTCATGGGTCGAGGGGAGCCCCATTAGGTCCCACATGTGGATAGCGCGCTCAAACTTGGATCCACGGACAAGAACTACAGCGACACTAGAAGGACCAAACACCTCAAAGGGCCTCCTGCCGGTGCCTTATCTTAAGGTAACAATCGTCCCACATCATAAAGTAAAGCAGGTAGCCACTTACCAGGGCTTCAAAGATACAAGTAATAACAAGAACATAAAGGAACAACCTAAGCATGCGCTACGACTCGCAAGGCCAACAAGGTAAACAAACAACAGGGTGATAGGATGTGGAGGTGGGGCTATATCATGGCAGCAGGGTAAACATGGATGGGATCGCACATAAGCATCGTATCATAAGGATAGCAGAGATCAACGGCAAGGATGAAAGACAATGCATTGGGAACAAGAGAACAGTGCTTGCCTGAGAACACGGTAGGGGAAGCAGAACTTGTCGTTGCTCACATAATCTCAACGTCTTATCCGTGAAGAAGCAACAAACACTGGAAAGCGCAAAAGATGCATCTTACAACTACGACAAAAGATCCAGCATGTGATGATATGCTATGCATGACATGGCAAGATGCAACTTAAGCCAAATTAAGCGGAACCGGGATTCCGACAATTAATTATAGGTCCAAGTTATTTATCTACCACAAAGTTAAATGTTGATTAACATGTGAGACATGGCATGGGTTAGCTGCACAAATTAAATGGAATAGGGCAAATTAATTAGATACCCCACACATTCCATATTAATTATTTTAGGTGATAATGCAAAAGGCCACGAAGTAAGAAGCTAAATGATGCAAACATGATCATGGATGACATATTAATATTACTTGCATTTTTCTGATCAAAATAGATATATCATTTGTATTATTTAGAGTTATACAACAAAAAGATATGGATTATACAAGATTTACAAAATTATAATTAACAGAAATAGAAGCAGAGGGGAGATGGGCCGGATCTAGCCGAAGAATTGCTATCTGCCGCTCACGGGCGCTAGAGACGGAAAGATCTTGGGCTGAGGCCCGTCTGCTGTGCCGGATCAAAAAAACACGAAGAAAAAGGGAGAAATTGCTACGGCTAGGAATCGAACTCGGGGCTGTGGTGTAGAGGAGCAAGGCGATAGCCACTGGCTGGATTGGCTTTGGTGATGGATTGCAGACGCGGCGGAAGATGAACCAAGCGGACAACGTTAACTGAATGCTGACAGAGAAGCTTCAGACTTCAGGAACAAGGCGACGGCCACGACGTGCGGCAGCGCCGGTGACCAAACAGGGGCGGAGGGCGGCGTCTTCGGGGCGCAGAGAAGGTGCTCGTGGGGTGCTAGAGTGTGTGTGTACGGAGGGCGAGAGCAAGCAGCAGCAGCTCGCACAGGGAGCAACGAAAGAAGAAAACCCAAAGGCTCGAGCTTGAGCTCGGCCATGGCAGGCAGGTGACCGGCAGACTCGCTCGACGACGAGAACACAGAGCAAGAGGGGTAAGAGGGAAAGATGTCCAGGCGGACGGGAGGCTCACCGAGGGGAAGCTGTCGGCCTCGGTGAAGAAGAGGAAGACAAGATCGGCGTCCATGGCGTACGCGCGGCGGCCGGACGTAGTCGACGTCGAGGACGAAGTTCATGGCGGCTTCGGCTCTATTTCCTTCGGCGATCTTCACGCGGACGAAGCTCTGGTTCGATTCCCGGGCTGGGACGTCCTTGGCGCTGCCCACTTCGACGGCTTGAAGAAGCTTTGTGCATTGGCCATGGTGGAAAGCTCGGGAGGGAGGTGGAGAAAAGGTGGAAGGGAGAGATGAGAGCGGCGGCGGCGCCAAGGGAGGAGAGAAGCTAGGGTTGAGGAGGAGGCCGGCTGGGGATTTAAGGAGGGGAAAAAGGTGGAGGAGGCGCTGGTGGTGGCCATGCCATGTGCGTGCTCTCCTCTGTACGTACGGGGAAGAAAACGACAGGGACAGGAGGAGAAGATGGGCTGGGCCAAAGGTGGGCTGCAGGAGTTGGGCCGGCTAGGTGAGGGAAGAGGCCAGATGGCCACATTAAGAGTTTCCAGCTTTTACTTCAATTACCAGAATTTTGGCAATTAACAAAAGATAAAGAAAAGGAAAGAGATAGACAAAAGATATAGACAAGAGGGAAAAGAAATTAGGGAAGAGAGGAATAAGAGAAGACTTTTACAAATTAATTTACAAAATTTTAATTTTGATTTGAAATAGTTTTGCAATTATGCCCAAATATTATTTTGAGGAAAAAAATAAAATAGAAAGAGAGGGAGAACGATTTATTATTTGCCAAAACAAAATTAGGTTTGCATAAAAATATTATTTTTATTTATTTAGCAAAACATGCAAGGTGATAACAAGATGCATGATGCCATGATGATGTAAAAAAGAAAAACAAACAAATCTAATTGGGGAAAAAATCCCGGGACGTTACAGACGACACCACTAGCAAGGGATCGCGCCCCCGCGATCCACCCCAAGACAACAGGAAGAGAGGGATAAACTATCGAGTCTTCGTGCTCCACGCTGATCTTCTCGACACCACTAACAAGAGATTGCAACTCCATCTTCCACTTGTCGACACCACTAACAAGGGGTTGTTGCTCATGTCGAAGACGACTTCCACAGATCAAACCTAATAGGTTGAAGGCAAGAGAACGTCCACCCACGTTGGATCCTATAACTTTGAAAGATAGGTAAGAGAGAAGACTCCAAAATAAGTAAGGTAAGAGGAGAAGTAGCACAGAGGTAAGGAATAAACTAGAATCCTATTGAGATATTTCCAAAAAATAGTTTTAGTCAAAATAGTTTTTGACACTCTACAAACAACGACCGTTAGCGAGGTTATCCTACAGGCTTTGCGGACCCGCTGCTTCGATAACCATTTGTATCGAAACAACCTAGGGTTTCGGAAACCAAGGCTCTGATACCACTTTGTGACGCCCCAAAATCGGTACAATGCAGATTTCAGTGATCCCGCCAAAAGCCGCATAATAACGATCTCAGGACGCCCACCAGACATAACGTGCACGCCGAAACATGCGCGTTATGTGGGTGGAATTGTAATAACATTACAACAGTTCACGAAAGAATCCGCAACAACAGAAAGAGGAATATATACAAGATTGACTCAAACGAGTCAAGAAACAACAGATACATTACAAAGATACAAAGCACAGCGAAAGCAAAATAGTGTCCGACTACGGACAAGATACAAATTGGACTAAGAGTCCTAAAGATAACCATGGCGTCCACATCCCTGCCCAGGCCGAGCCGGAGGGATTCCCAAGCTAACGTCGTCAGACTTCAAACCTGATGACTGTTCAGTGCAAAACAGCCCAAAAAGATTGGGTCAGGTAATGGAATTTACCTGGCAAGCAAAGCACACTTGGAACCAATACAAAGGCTCCCAAAATATAAAGGATTGGTGGACTGAAGCAGCAGCACTAAGCCATCTACAGAAGACACGCTACAACTTTCGTCTATAAGATAGGGATAAGAACGTGAGCAAGGAGTCAACTAGATACTAACACCAAACATAACCCAGCCGATTATCACTCACTCGCTTAACCCACGAGTAAGCAATCCAAAGGCACTCACACAGCGAAGCAAGTTTAAGTGTTATCATTATTAGATGTACGGCTCCTAATCTTGTTAGCCAGTATCTTCACCAAGTTGTCCATAACCGCGGACGCGGCTTTTCGAAAAGATTTAACCCTACAGGGGTGCACTATTGTTGAACCACACGCATCGAAATTGCCGCGGAGCGATCGACACGACCTTTCACTTCTCTTCGGCCAAGTCCAGGGAACCACCTAGCTAGGATCTTACCCGCATCAAGAGTCCGACCGAGGCTCCGACACAGACCCAACCGTTGTGTGACCCTACCTTCCCAGGCCTCCTCTAGGGTAGCTACCCGGTTGGGCGGTGCCCACAAACCTATACAAAAGTACGCACATCGGTTAAGTACCATCATCATCATCATCAACATCTTCACCTGCATAAAAGGGTGATGTGCGTACGCCAAATTGAAAGCCCGAACTACTTGCGGCGCCCTGGACAAGGCTTCGGATCGGGTCACGGGTCGAGGGGAGTCCCATTAGGTCCCACATGCGGATAGCGCGCTCAAACTTGGATCCACGGACAAGAACTACAGCGACACCAGAAGGACCAAAAACCTCAAATGGCCTCCTGCCGGTGCCTTATCTTAAGGTAACAATCGTCCCACATCATAAAGTAAAGCAGGTAGCCACTTACCAGGGCTTCAAAGATACAAGTAATAACAAGAACATAAAGGAACAACCTAAGCATGCGCTACGACTCGCAAGGCCAACAAGGTAAACAAACAACAGGGTGATAGGATGTGGAGGTGGGGCTATATCATGGCAGCAGGGTAAACATGGATGGGATCGCACATAAGCATCGTATCATAAGGATAGCAGAGATCAACGGCAAGGATGAAAGATAATGCATTGGGAACAAGAGAACAGTGCTTGCCTGAGAACACGGTAGGGGAAGCAGAACTTGTCGTTGCTCACATCATCTCAACGTCTTATCCGCGAAAAAGCAACAAACACTGAAAAGCGCAAAAGATGCATCTTACAACTACGACAAAAGATCCAGCATGTGATGATATGCTATGCATGACATGGCAAGATGCAACTTAAGCCAAATTAAGCGGAACCGGGATTCCGACAATTAATTATAGGTCCAAGTTATTTATCTACCACAAAGTTAAATGTTGATTAACATGTGAGACATGGCATGGGTTAGCTGCACAAATTAAATGGAATAGGGCAAATTAATTAGATACCCCACACATTCCATATTAATTATTTTAGGTGATAATGCAAAAGGCCACGAAGTAAGAAGCTAAATGATGCAAACATGATCATGGATGACATATTAATATTACTTGCATTTTTTTGATCAAAATAGATATATCATTTGTATTATTTAGAGTTATACAACAAAAAGATATGGATTATACAAGATTTCCAAAATTATAATTAACAGAAATAGAAGCAGAGGGGAGATGGGCCGGATCTGGCCGAAGAATTGCTATCTGCCGCTCACGGGCGCTAGAGATGGAAAGATCTTGGGCTGAGGCCCGTCTGCTGTGCCGGATCAAAAAAACAGGAAGAAAATGGGAGAAATTGCTACGGCTAGGAATCGAACTCGGGGCTGTGGTGTAGAGGAGCAAGGCGATAGCCACTGGGCTGGGTTGGCTTTGGTGATGGATTGCAGACGCGGCGGAAGATGAACCAAGCGGACAACGTTAACTGAATGTTGACAGAGAAGCTTCAGACTTCAGGAACAAGGCGACGGCCACGACGTGCGGCAGCGCCGGTGACCAAACAGGGGCGGAGGGCGGCGTCTTCGGGGCGCAGAGAAGGTGCTCGTTGGGTGCTAGAGTGTGTGTGTACGGAGGGCGAGAGCAAGCAGCAGCAGCTCGCGCAGGGAGCAACGAAAGAAGAAAACCCAAAGGCTCGAGCTTGAGCTCGGCCATGGCAGGCAGGTGACCGGCAGACTCGCTCGACGACGAGAACACAGAGCAAGAGGGGTAAGAGGGAAAGATGTCCAGGCGGACGGGAGGCTCACCGAGGGGAAGCTGTCGGCGAGGTCGGCTCGGTGAAGAAGAGGAAGACAAGATCGGCGTCCATGGCGTACGCGCGGCGGCCGGACGTAGTCGACGTCGAGGACGAAGTTCATGGCGGCTTCGGCTCTATTTCCTTCGGCGATCTTCACGCGGACGAAGCTCTGGTTCGATTCCCGGGCTGGGACGTCCTTGGCGCTGCCCACTTCGACGGCTTGAAGAAGCTTTGTGCATCGGCCATGGTGGAAAGCTCGGGAGGGAGGTGGAGAAAAGGTGGAAGGGAGAGAGGAGAGCGGCGGCGGCGCCAAGGGAGGAGAGAAGCTAGGGTTGCGGAGCGAGGCCGGCTGGGGATTTAAGGAGGGGAAAAAGGTGGAGGAGGCGCTGGTGGTGGCCACGCCATGTGCGTGCTCTCCTCTGTACGTACGGGGAAGAAAACGACAGGGACAGGAGGAGAAGATGGGCTGGGCCAAAGGTGGGCTGCAGGAGTTGGGCCGGCTGGGTGAGGGAAGAGGCCAGATGGCCACATTAAGAGTTTCCAGCTTTTACTTCAATTACCAGAATTTTGGCAATTAACAAAAGATAAAGAAAAGGAAAGAGATAGATAAAAGATATAGACAAGAGGGAAAAGAAATTAGCGAAGAGAGGAAAAAGAGAACCATGAAAAATGGCAGACATGCACCTTTGAACCATAGCAGGAGCATTACACAAACCAAAAGGCATATGCCTATAAGCATAAGTTCCATAAGGACAAGTAAAAGTAGTTTTCTCTTGATCTTTTGCTCTAACAGCAATTTGTGAAAATCCAGAATAACCATCAAGAAAGCAAAAAATGAGTTTTCTTAGACAACCGTTCTAACATTTGATCAATAAAAGGTAAAGGATAGTGATCTTTCTTAGTAACTTTATTAACCTTTCGAAAATCAATGCACATCCTATATCCAACAACTACTCTTTGAGGAATAAGTTCATTATTTTCATTTGGCACAACAGTAACTCCTCCTTTCTTAGGAACACAATGCACAGGACTTACCCATTTACTATCAACAATAGGATAAATTATACCAGCATCGAGGAGTTTTAATACCTCATTTCTTACCACTTCCTTCATTTTAGGGATTAAACGACGCTGGTGCTCCACAACAGGTTTTGCATCATCTTCCATGTTGATGGCGTGTTGACATATAGTAGGAGAAATCCCTTTTAAAACATCCAGAGTATATCCGATAGCCCCTCGGTGTTTCCTCAATACTTCCAATAACCTTGCCTCTTCAGTACCTGCAAGTTTAGAACTAATAATAACAGGATATGTTTCCTTATCATCAATGTGAGCATACTTAAGATTATCAGGCAAAGGTTTTAAATAAAAAACAGGATCTTTAGGAGGTGCAGGGGTACCCAAATCTTCCACCGGCAAATTATGCTTAAGTAATGGTGGTTGATGAAGAAAAATATTGTCAATTTCATTCCTTTCCTCCATAAAGACCTCACTTTCATGTTCCTCCATAAATTGTTGCAAGGCATTGCTAGGACCAATAGCAATAGCAGCAAGTTTTTCAATTTTCGAGTCCTCATTAGGCAAATCAGTTTCATAAAGTTTCTTACCAAACTTAGAGAAATTAAACTCATAAGATTCTCCATTGAATTTAGTGTAAATTTTCTCTTTCTTACAATCTATAATAGCACCACATGTATTCAAGAAAGGTCTACCGAAAATAATAGGACAAGTTTTACTAGCTTCAGAACCAAGTACTAGAAAATCAGTAGGATATTTAGTTTTACCGCATAAAACCTCGACATCTCTCACAATACCAATGGGAGAGATAGTTTCCCTATTGGCAAGCTGAATAACCACATCAATATCCTCAAGTTCACAGGGACTAATTTCATGCATAATTTCTTTATAAAGTTCAAAAGGAATAGCACTGGAACTTGCACCAATATCACATAAACCATAATAGGAATGTTCTCCTATCCTAACTGAAAGCACAGGAACACTTGTTTTCCTAGATTTACCAGGATGCGAAACAATATTAGAAGCATCTTCACAAAAGATAATATGTTCTCCATCTACATTTTCAGTTACCAAATCCTTTACTATTGCTACTTCAGGTTCAACAGTTATTTGTTCATCAGGCTCTAAAGGTTTCTTGGCACTTTTATTAACCACACTAGCTATCAGAGAATGTTCCTTGACTTTAACAGGAAAAGGTATTTTTCCAATATAAGGTTCTAGCAAAATGTGATCAACAGTATGAACTTCAATACTTTTGCCAATGGCCGAATTGGCATTATCTTTATAAGGTTCATGATATTTATTCAAATCCTTCTTAGGCACATCAAGATAAGAGGCAAAAGCTTTGTAATAATTTGCAACAACTTGAGAATCAAGACAATAAACAGCACTAACATTACGGAAATCATCGGTCTCCATAAAAGATTTAATGCATTCGTAATCATAATTTGTACCTGACTTTCTACCTTTGTTGTTCTCCCATCCTTCAGTATTTTCCAGAATACGGTCAAGAAGGTCTCATTTAACTTCTTCTTTAGTACGTGTAAATGATCCAGAACAAGAGGCATCCAATAAATCCTTATCATGAAGAGAAAGCCTTGCATAAAAATTATTGATAACAATACTACTTGGGAGCTCATGAATGGGACATTTGAGCATTAGTGACTTCAATCTCCCCCACGCTTGGGCAATACTCTCTCCATCATGAGGCCAAAAATTATATATGCGATTTCGATCTTGATGAATCTCACTAGGAGGATAGAATTTAGAATAAAAGAGAGGTACAATTTCCTCCCAGCCAATAGATCGGCCATTCTTCAGCATCTTATACCACTCCGTAGCTCGGCCCTTCAGTGATATAGAGAATAACTTCCTCTAGACTTTTTCCATTGAAATACCTGCACACTTGAACAACTCGCATAATTCATGTATAAATAGTAAATGATCACCAGGATGGATGGTTCCATCTCCAACATAGCAGTTATCCATAACACGTTCAACAATTTTCATAGGTATTTTAAATGGATCTAATTCAGCAGGCGGCGGTTCATCTACTACCTTAGCAGTGGCAGTAGTATTCCCAAATAGGGATTCGAATGGAGATCTCTCCATAATAAAATAAAGCAGCAAGCAGAAATAAAAATAGCACTTACAGTAAAGGTTTCCCTTACCAATTCCACTTACCAATAGCACTTCACTCTCCGACAACGGCGCCAGAAAATAGTCTTGATGACCCACAAGTATAGGGGTGTATCATAGTACTTTCGATAAATAAGAGTGTCGAACCCAATGAGGAGCAGAAGGTGTTGACAAGTAGTTTTGATCAAGGAATCACTATAAATACTAGCAGACAAGTTTTTAGGGGTTTTTGATATTGCAGATAAATAAAATACGAGTAAATAAAAGACAGTGATAATAATTGCAGCAGGTGGCCCAATCCTTTTTAGAGCAAAGGACAAGCCGGTTGGTTTACTTATGATGGCAAAATGTTCTTGAGGACACACGGGAATTTCGTCAAGTGTTTTCGCTTCCTTACAGCTGGTTAATCTTTATTGTTTTGATAAGTGTTGTGTGGGTGAACCTATGCTAATGCACTGCCCTGACTTGGACTAATACATACTTGTGATTAAACCCCTTGCAAGCATCCGCGTTACAAGGAAATAATTAAGATAAATCTAACCACAGCCTTAAACTCTGAGATCCTACACTCCCTCATGCACCGGTTTACTAACGGGGGTTTAGGTTTCTGTCACTCCGGCAACCCCACAATTAGTAGCCGAATACACAATGCATTCCCCTAGGCCCATAAAGATGAAGTGTCATGTAGTCGACGTTCACACGACACCACTAGAAGAATAACACCGCAACTTAAATATCAAACCATTAAATATTACTCAACATAATTCCACTACTAACAGCATGACTTCTCCCATGTCCTCAAGAACTGAATGGACTACTCACAAGACATCATATGGATCATGATCAGAGGTGATATAATGATGAATAACAATCTGGACATATACTTCAATTCATCGATAAAACTTAATAGCATCAACCACAAGTAGTAATCAACACCGGGAAAGTTTCCCCTATGAACTACACAAAGTATAAACCTAGATGTTACAGCGGAACGGAGTGGAGCGGTGGAGATGATGGTGACGGCTGTGGAGTTGATGATGATGATGATCCCGATGAAGTCCAGCGTGATGACGATGGCGATGATTTCCCCCCTCCGGGAAGGAATTTCCCCGGCAGATTTCTCCCTGCCGGAGAGCTTTTTCTCTCTCTGTGGTTTCCGCCTCGTGGAGGCGGCGGAATTTTTCCTCGATGGCCCTCCCCGTCTTAGGGTTTCTGGAGGATTAAGTACGCGAAGGGGGAGCGCCAGAGGTGGGCCAGGGCGGCCACACCATGCCCCGGCGCGGCCATGGTGGGCCCCGCGCCGTGGTGTGGGCCCCTCATGGCCCATCTCAGCCTCCCCTTTTGTCTGGCTCCGGCATCTGATAAAATAGGAGCTTCAGCATAATTTCCCTGAATTGACGATCTTCAGAAATAGGGTGTCTTGACGATGCTTTTTCCAGCTGAATCCTGACTCCGGCAGTTAATTCTCCAATAATCATGAAACATGCAAAACAAGATAAAATAACATAAGTATATCATCCAAATATGAAATATATCAATGAATAGCAGTAAATTATGATATAAAATGGTGATGCAAAATGGACGTATCAATATAAAATGCTGAAGCAACGTTGGTTCCACGGCGGTCCTGGCTGATCGTGATGCACTGATGGATGAAGCACCGATGGCTCTCTACCCCGTGGATGATATCACGGAGAAGAAAATGTGTGATCTACATCAGTCAAGGAAGAACATATCCTTCAAGGTGGCGGTCGGCTTTGCTTTACCTAATGTACCTGGAGCACGCTTACATGGCTGTCAGATTCCAGCTGGCTATGCTCTTGTCGGGGTGGATGAAGTTCTGAAGGGATATGAGACACTGGAGCTTGACATGGCTGGAGGTGAAGGGGAGACGACACTGGGAGAAGTCACGGGTGCTATCATTCTATGAAAAAAGGAATACATCGTGTTTGCAGACTCCACCCCTCCACCGACTCCTCCTTGTAGCAATCCACCTCAGGAAAGTCCACCCCTCCTCGATAGGGACCCCAGCGTGAGTCCATCTCGATCTCCGGCGTGTCAGCCGTCTCCGCCCACGAAGTGGCTAAAGCGGAAGCCCACCGCTTCGTCGACTAAGAAGAAAGGTAGAAAGAAGAAAACCAAGGATGACAAGTCTCCTCCCAAGTTACCTTACGACTTGACTGATGAGGAACTTGACAGGGTTGTGGCTGTCGATGTGAAAAGACAATTTGCACCCAAAAAGCCCGAGCCAAAGGAGAAACTAGATGAAGAGGTCGTTATGCGCTTCGTGAAGAACTTAGTGCACCGACCATCGTCAGATGTGGCTAATAGGCCATCAGACTATGAGCGCTCTATTCAGAAGTCATATAGCGAACTGATGAAGCAGGCGGGAAGTAGTGCAAAAAGCGGGGAAAAAGTTCCCCAGCTCGGAGAACAGGAAATACAATCGATCCCCCCGCTCAAGGTGTCTCCCGATAATGACGTACACAACGACAGTACTGGTCTCAGTGTTGCTCAACTCATAGGCGACACTGGTTTCCCCATGGCTGATGTAGCATGGAAATATGTTCACGGGCAGTCTCTGGTCAGACCTGAGCAGGTCCCGAATTTACCAACACAAATGCGAAGATTGCATGAGTCGTACATGAAAGTCGCAAAGGAAGGGCAAATCATGCTCATGGTGGCAGTTAAGGAAGAGCACTACTTCCAAGAATACGAGATTTGTATTGAGTTTCCCGAAATTTTTCAGTTATACAATCAAGACGCCCTCGACAAATCTATCGTCAGTTGCTATTGTCTGTAAGTGATTTATTTCTGTAATTTAAGTCTTTAGCTCAGCTCGTTCATTGCCTGTAATTATCCTCACTATATTCTTTTGTACGCTATTATGCAGAATGAAGATTCTCGAATGCAAAAAGGAGAGAATCTATGACATTAGGTTCATTGACCCGAATAACGTTCATGAATATACCATAAAAAACTGTGCCAAGGACAGAGAGGAACTTTTGCTAAGGTTTAACAAAATACAAAAGGTCCTTCCCAACCGGTACTAAATGCCTTTTTTCTACTAGTGGACCTTGTCAATTTTCATACTTGGGGACCTCGTTTTCCAGTAGATATTTTGTGTGTGTTTTCTTACCTTCCGTTTTCATTGAACTCGCGTTCAGATTTTTGCTTTCAAATTCAAACTTTTATAGTTTGGCTAACTATATATGGAAAAAATACCAGCATCTATAATATCAAATATGAAAATAAGTTTTATGATGATTCTCATTATATTAAATTTGTATTGTGGATGTTGATATTTTTTCTATATATTTTGTCAAATTTTATAGAGTTCGACTAAATCTAAAACCCAAGAAGTAGCTGCATGCCTTCCTTTTGGGCGTGAAGAAGTGTCAAATCAAAATACCAAGGATAATCGTGAACGGATGGAGTAGCACGGTGTGTTCCTGGAACCTGGAGAGACACCACCTGGACAAGGAGTGTTCATGGCATGCACATACACACGCAGCTGCTCGGTCCAGCAGATTCGAGCGCCCAGATCATCACGGCACACGTGGAGCGCCGCTCCTTGGACGCCAGATCTTGCCGCTACGTGTCGCCTGACCTGTCCTTGATCCATGCATCATCAATCTATACGTGCATGTACGCATGCTGCCAAAGGAGTATCCAAGTCCCAACCTCCCTGACAAAACCTTCATTTAATCCTTGCGAGCTCTACTTATACATACACGCAAGCGTCATTTTTATTCTGGCCGGCCGTTCATTTGCACAAGCAAGAGAGAGAGAGAGAGAGAAACTGAGCATCATGTCTCGGTTCGTTGATACGCTGGTGGTGGGGAGGGTGATCGGGGAGGTGGTGGAGCTCTTCGTGCCGACGGTGGACATGGCCGTGTCCTACGGCGCCAAGGACGTCAGCAACGGCTGCCAGGTCAAGCCCTCCATGGCCGCCGACCAGCCGCTCGTGCGCATCTCCGGCCGCCGCAACGACCTCTACACCCTCGTACGCCTCGTCCGCACGTCGGCACTACTTGCATGCACACTTGTTCATATTGCATGGGAACTTGCTGCTGATGATGATGATTTCCCTGCTGAATGGTGACTGCAGCTGATGACGGATCCCGATGCGCCGAGCCCCAGCGATCCGACCATGAGGGAGTACCTCCACTGGTATGATTTGGCACAAGAACAAGTGTCAATTCGATCTCCACACACCTTCCTATTTATATCATGCATCGATCCTATCATCGTACGTTATTTTTATATAGTTGATTATATTTCTGCCCGTACAGCTAGTTGGCCTCCAAGTACTACTACTCACTGTGTTTTCTTAATGTGTCGCAGGATAGTCATGAACATACCGGGTGGAACAGATGCAACTAAAGGTTAGTAATTATGTTCGCTTGCACTCATTGATCCACATAATTAAGTTTTTTTGTGCGATGAGCCGATGATCGACATAATTAAGTTATGTGAATTGGATATGATTCCTCTCTTCTTTCACGGTTAATTGATTGGTCTAGGCACTCAAATTTCTCGAAACTTATTTTGGGCGCTTCTATGATCAGCATTTTGCTTAGGTGACACATATTAGACACGACTGACGCCCGCTGCATTTGGAGTGTCCTTACACTACATTCCATAGATCGGTTTAATTAATAGTATGTTGTCAGGTATACCACATTGATTTACTACATCCCTCACAAGAAAAAAATATTGCAACATCAGTTTTCTCACCTCATGAACTCTGTACGAATTTCTTTTGAGGAAAACACCGTGTAAGATCGTTTTACCACATAATTTAACACCAACAACTATAGCTTCCAAGGATTTCACACATTGCCATTAAACTAAAATTATGATTTATACACGATGTTGAGTGTTTATTATTATTTAAAATTGATACTATAATAGAAAATCACAGTAATGAAAAAGGAATACATTGACTGTACTTACAGTTAAAATCCTTACCCACACCCAAGTGCATACATTTACTTTATGATATCTTTTAAATCATTACTGCCATATGTATATAGGGCCAATATGTTGGTTGTCGTGCCAAGTCCTTCTGTTGCCCGAGATATATTTGGATCGATCGTAAAAGTCTCCTATCTCACCTAAGACCCAACTGCGAAACGTAAAAGCTAGCTCAAGTACGTCACACCATGTGCCATCTTATATACATGCCGACATTCGGTGGTCCTACCACTCGCACATACATACTATACTATATCTGCTTGTTATATTATGGTGGAATATTATTTATTTTGCGAGGATTTGAAATTGTGTTTGGGCAATCGTTTATCTTTTGATTATTCATTTTTCTACAGTTCATTAATGTTTAATTTCTTGGTGGATTATAAATATGTTCATCGAACATAAAAATGGTTTGTTGCGTCTCCCCTGGCCACACAACATCTTGTAGACCTATCCTTTTTTTCCTAATTATTTTGAGTAAACCTCCTCAAATTTATGAAAACCATGGTCGATCTTGCATAAAAAGTGGAACTCTGAACTTAAATCCCTAGTTTTAGGTGCAACAAATCCTAAAGTCTTAGGAGTATATTTAAATATCGTAAGATCCTTTCTTTGTGCATATGCATATGTATATGTATGTAGACGGCCGACCACACCCCATGGCCCCATACCCAGTAACTAGACAAACTTCTTTTCTGTCTGCTTCCCGCGATAACCAGAAAAGGATAGATCTATCTATAGAGGTGCATATCCAAGATCTTTTTAAGCCACGGCAGTGCATGCATGCGATTGCACGGCACAAACTCTCACGCGGCGGCGGCAGCATGTACGCATGCATGCATCCAAGCCGGCCACCCATGGCCGCCGCAACTGCGCCGCGGCGCATGCAGCCCAAGCTGGCCGCACACGTGTCGCCGCCGCCTGGTCCAGCTGCCACCAAGCGTTCGTTCGGGAAGCAGCACACGTGTGGATCCCTGCATGAATCCATATATCTCCATTTTTGTTCGTGCGAGGTGTGGGTATTACGGCGGGTGTATATATTTGGCCGTGCAGGTGATGTGGTGCTGCCGTACATCGGGCCGCAGCCGCCGGTGGGGATTCACCGCTGCGTGCTGGAGCTGTTCGAGCAGAAGTCGCGCATCGTCGACGGCTACGCGGCGCCGCCGGCGGACCGCGCCTACTTCAACACCCGCGCCTTCGCCGCCAACCACGAGCTCGGCCTCCCCGTCGCCGTCGTCTACTTCAACTCCCAGAGGGAGCCTCCGGCAACCGCCGCCGCCGCTGATAGATCATAAGGGTCGCTGCCACCAGCTGCATGCTCACCGGAGCTCCTTCCGGCCGTTCATCCCGGTGAACAATAAGTAAACTTCTAGTATAAGCCAGCAACTAGTATATATGTGCTGTTTTTTATCCCTGCGTACGTACTGTGGTTGTATTCTGTACGTGTGCTTATCTATGCGTATGCTGATATGCATGATGCATCTCCACATATATGGACCGTACGTGTATTTGGGGTTTCTGCAAACGGGCAACAAGTCTGTCTCCGTGCGAGCGCGACGATAGTTTCCCGCCGCGCGTTCTTGTAATAATACTATGATAGCATGCAGTTGGCGCTTGATTTTCTGGTTTACTTTTGTTGATCTTTATCATGCATAGGAATTATTAGCATATCGTAATATGTTATTTTACTCTGTTGACATGCAAGTGTTTATTTTCTTTTTGATTAATGGTGATATCCCGTTCATACGTACATATTAACTTGTGAGTTAGTATAGATGTTCTTTTTTCCTTCCTTACAAAGCTAATCACTTTGTAGATCGAAGAAGAAAAAAAACAGTTGGTTTTGTAAGAAAGGCCCTTGCCCTATTCTCCCCTTTTTAGCCAACAAGCCGACAGAGGATTTTTTTTTTTATCCCGAGCTCTAGTGCTCCACATATTTTAAAAGTTCTAAAATGATATTTTAAAGTTTCAAAAAATTCAAAAATAATTTACGTGGATACATATACATGTTATCCACATATATGCATAGTTTTGTTCGAAAATACGTTGTATTGCAGGCTGCACAAAAATGAAAAAATCATGATCCTGAAAAAGTTGAAAAAGAACCCACTTTACTTGATACGTTTGTCTTTTTCATATGATCATATATGAAAAGATATTTCACTGTTAATTTGTAGTACATAGTAGAGATGCATATGTGTACTTGTATATTTTTTAAGATTTGTTTTTTGACAAAATGTTTTTTTATTCTCTTACTACTGTTTGTTTTTGAGAAAACGGAGCCCAAATATGTTCAGTTGTAGTGTGCAATCACGATCTTTAAGGTCCATTCTGAATATGCCGGGCAGGCCCATCCAAATCTGGGCCTTGTATGTCTCGACGGCAGTAGTAATAGTGCACTGCATCACCTAGAAAAAAAAAGGTAAGAGGGCATCGCAAAATTCCTGTGAATTCCTCAAAAATAAAAATGCAAATTGCCGTAGAAATACTCCGTAAGTAGGAGTAGAAGTAAATTGCAGATGACAGTACGACTAGCACACTGTACTGTAGGGACACACTCTGCTAGTTTGTATGTACGTAGCACATAGCTGCATCTCGAAGATAGGATTTATTACCACAATATATAATCGCGTCTGTACAAAACTCTGCCGCGTCTCACTTATGTGCATGCAGCAGATGCGCCGATCTTTATCTTCGCGCGCGTACATGCTAAGCACGTAAACCAAAAAAGAGAAAGAAAAAAGCATCCGAGACTTAATTTGATCGACGCCGTCAATTTTGGGCGGCGGCTTTCTTGGCTGCTGGCGGCAGCTGGTTGCCGTCAGAGTCAAAGGCGATGTGGCCGGAGAACTCGACCGGCCGGCACTTCTCCCCCATGATGATGGCCTTCCTCCATACGGCCTCCTCGTCCTCCACCGCCGTCTCCTCCTCCTCGTCGCTGCTTTCACTGCCCGGCGCTGGAGACCGCCTGTTCCAGGACACCATCTTGGCCATGGCAGCCGCCTTGCCGCCGATCCCGCTGAGGCTCGCAGCGAGCACGTGCTTCCTGGTGCTGATGCTGGCGACACCTCCCGCCTTCTCCAGCGGCGCCGTCGTTGTCCCTCGCTGCTTCCACAACTTGGCGTGCGTGCTGCTGGTGCAGAGCGAGACCACGACCGCCGCGAGCACGAGAGCGACGAGGAGAAGCTGGACGAGAGGCGCTGCCGCGGCGCCTGTACCGTGGTCGGCGTGGACGACGAAGAGGAAGAGCCTCGCCATGGCGCCGGCCCGGAGCGCTTCCTACGGAGGATGTGTGATCCTTCGGCTGATCCTACGCTTTACTTTGGCCAGATTGAAGCAGAACTTGATCAAGTAGTTTTAGGTAAGAGGGTAACCGATTGCCCGCACGACTGATACGAAGAAGATAGCGAAATTAGCCGTGGTTTATATGCGCACACGGCTGCGCACTTTGTCTGTCACTGGAGAGTGGAGAGAATCGTGACTGGAGATGCATGGTGCAGTCACCGGCCGTGCAAGACAGTTCAGGTTGACCGGGCGACGGCGATCGCCCGGCAGCAGGAGACCCGGCGCTAGCAGACAGGGGCGGTTAAGTCGGTCTCGCGTGGGCCAGCCGAAACGCGTTGGAGCGTAGCCAACGGTGGCTGGTTTTGACTAGAGGACAATGCTCTGTGTCTCGTCATACTCGTATTTGAGTCGGCACTAGGAAAGATCATCGGAAATTTCCTTCGTACACTCTAGCGGTTTGGCCATGTTAAAAACAACTTGAATTCGGACAGACTTAAACTCTAGCAAAATTTGGATGAATTCCTCTTTCGAATGTAGCCAACCGTCACATCCTCTGATTTTAGTTCTCTGGGATTTTGGACTAGGCGAGCAGTCTGGACTGGCCACTTGATCCACTACAGGAAAACGGATAGTTTCCTACGGCTAAATGTATGTCGACGGCATTTTGTCGGGGCCGTCGGCACATATGGTTGTATGTCTACGGCTTTATAAAAGCCGTCGGCATACGTATGGCCGTCGGCAACTATGTTGTATGCCTACGGCTTTTAAAAACAGCCGTAGGCATAAATTTGGCCGTCGGCATACAAGTCTGCATCCGTTACCAAGCTGACAGCGCCACCTATACGCCGACGGCCACCTTATTTAGGCCGTTGGCATACAACTTTTTTTTCCAAATAAATAATCTGTGAGTTTGTATGCCTACGCCTTTTTGTGATGTAATTTTTTGAAAAGTTTGTCAAAACTCAAGTTTATCATTTATCCTATCAACTAATACGCATAAAAGGACTCCGTGCCAAAGGATTTCTTTTTTTGAGTATTTTTTCACTTTCTTTTATTTTTTTGAAAAAACGGTCAAAATGGCCGCCATGTCTATTCATTGAAAGGGTCGAATTATTCAAAACTATCGACGGTTCTGTGATATAACCACTACTTGTGTAACTTAAAATTATTTTTGTCAAATTTTCAGAGCAAACTATCACATACTTGTAGATCAAATTTGAAATACTTTTGGAAAATAGGCATAAAGTCGTTTAAATAGGCAAAATTAGGTAGAAACCGAGAAAATTCCTAATATTTCTGGATAAACCATCAAATATGGTCTACTTTGTGAGATATTTGGATGGGTGCCATTTTGCACCATATTTTTTGTACTTGCTTCACAAAAAATGTCATTTTTTACACTTAAAAAAAGGAAAATGATATTTATATAAGTAATTTGAAAAAACTCAGTTCTGCAACATTATTTGTAATATCAAGATAAAGCTATGTGTCAAATATGAGCATATTATCACAAACTATGCCACGGGAATGATCATAGCTAGGTCATTTGATTCGAAACTTATACATGTTTATAGATGATTGATCTTTTTGTGAAGAAGTTTTTTGAAAACTTTGTCAAAACTCAAGTTTACCATTTATCATATCAACTAATACACATAAAAGGACTCCATGCCAAAGGATTTCTTTTTTTGAGTATTTTTCACTTTCTTTTATTTTTTTGAAAAAACGGTCAAAATGACCGCCATGTCTATTCATTGAAAGGGGTCGTATTTTTCAAAACTATCGACGGTTCTGTGATATAACCACTACTTGTGTAACTTAAAATTATTTTTGTCAAATTTTCAGAGCAAACTATCACATACTTGTAGTTCAAATTTGAATTACTTTTGGAAAATAGGCATAAAGTCGTTTAAATAGGCAAAATTAGGTAGAAACCGAGAAAATTCCTAATATTTCTGGATTAACCATCAAATATGGTCTACTTTGTGAGATATTTGGATGGGTGCCATTTTGCACCATATTTTTTGTACTTGCTTCACAAAAAATGTCATTTTTAACACTTAAAAAAGAAAAATGATATTTATATAAGTAATTTGAAAAAACTCAGTTCTGCAACATTATTTGTAATATCAAGATACAGCTATGTGTCAAATATGAGCATATTATCACAAACTATGCCACGGGAATGATCATAGCTTGGTCATTTGATTCGAAACTTATACATGTTTATAGATGATTGATCTTTTTGTGAAGAAGTTTTTTGAAAACTTTGTCAAAACTCAAGTTTATCATTTATCATATCAAACTAATACACATAAAAGGACTCCATGCCAAAGGATTTCTTCTTTTTTTGACTATTTTTTCACTTTCTTTATTTTGTTTTAAAATATGGTCAAAATGACCACCATGTCTATTTATTGAAAGAGGTCGAATTTTTCAAAATTATCGATGGTTCTATGATATAATCACTACTTGTGTAGCTTAAAATGATTTTTGAAGAAAAATCAAAGCAAACTATCACACGGTTGTAGTTCAAATTTGAATTACTTTCGAAAACTCGGCATAAAGTCATTTAAATAGGCGAAATTAGGTAGAAAGCGAGAAAATTTCTAATACTTGGGGTTTATCCATAAAATATGGACTACTTTCTGTGAATAATTGTTGGGTGCCATTTTGCACTTGCTTAACAATTAAAAAAAAATATTCTGCTAAAGGTTTTTGAAATACAAAAACAAATAAACCAGAAAAAAAGATTTTGGAGAGGCCAGCCAGGCCCCAACCGGCCCAGCCAGCCCACCACACCACACCAACCCGACCCCAAACCCTAACATCAGACGCAAGCACTGGACGAGACCACCGGTCCACCACTCGATCCCTTCTCCTCCCTTCTGCGCCGCCAAGCTCCCGCTGCAGCCTCCTCCTTCCGGTCTCCTCCCTCTCCCTCATCTCCGGCTCGCCTCTCTAGCCGTGGCCACCGCCCGTCCCTCCTTCCCTCCTCACCTCAACCCGAGCGAGATTCTCTCTCGAACCAGATCAAGCGCCGCCGGCCCTGCTTTTCTGACCAGACAGAGGCGCCGCCGCCCAGCGAGCACGGCGTCGCTGCTGGCTTGCTTGCCGGCGCGCTCGTGCATGGCACCATGCGCGGCGCTCCGTCGAGTTCGCCGGACCGCGTCGTGTGCGTGGGCTACGGTTTGCGCTGCGTTGCTCCCGGCGGGCAAGGGGGCGACGGTGGCCACCAGGACGCGACGGCGCCGATGCGAGCCACGGAGGGACGTCGTCCGCCTCGTGCTGCGAGCAGGGATCTTCCCCGACGCCAGGCAGGTCGTGGGCGCGCAGGATCCGAAGGCCAGGCGTGATGTTGCGTCTTCCCCGAGCTGCGACCTTCTCCTCTGTAAGTTTCCACCAAACTCCCTTCCTATGTGAATCCCTCCAAATTCATGTTTTCCAGATTGAAAGGGTTGATTGGTTTGTGCCTTTGTGGTGAATTTGACTTTATTAGTCCCATATCTAGCTAGTTCATTTGAAAGACCTTACTGCTATCTTTTTTTGACGAACCTTACTGCTATCTTGAAACATGTCATTCATGCAAATCAAGCCAATTCATGAACCTGCCAATACAACCAATTAGCTTTGATCAAATGGGCTGCCAAATTACAAACTCTGCATTTGTCCTGCTAATACTTATTCGTCTAGGTTGACCTGGTACATAAGTTGGTTCCATTTGTCCTCGTACTACTTACAAACTCTGTTGTGATTAGTTCCCATTTCAATGCAGCAATATCTTGATTTGGAGATTCAGTTCACATTAGCTTAGTTTCCCTCTGGTTTTCTACTGGAAATTACTTAAGGAATCAAAATGATTTTTTGGGGGGATGGAATGCAACAGCAGATTTTTCTTTGGTCACTGTCATTATTTTACTTTGGATGTCCTGTGTCAATTAGCTCTTCTCTGAAGTACAAGCTCCAATTGAACATTCACTTGATAATGTCGTCATTATTTTACTTTGGATGCTGCAAACACCAGAACATTTTCTTCCATCTTATTTAGTCTCCTGACCTTGCTAAGGATGCACCAACTATTTATACATGAGATGTTCCGCTTCCGCTTGTTGTTTTATATTGGTCTGCTTGGTCATAATTTACATATGTTGGACTGAACTTAGTGGTGTGATAATGCTAAAGTTTTATTGATGGCTGCAGGGCTAGCTGACTGCTTGGCGTGGTGATCATATGTGTTTGTTTGGCACCGCAGGTAATGGTCGTCTTGACGCCTTGACGCGCCGGATCTGATGGCCGAGCGTGCTGCCGGTTTCTTTCACATCCCGGAGCTGTGGCTCGAGTCGTTGGCCGTCCTCAACTTGGCTCGTAGCTCGCTGCTAGGTAAGTTCCCACCCACATCCACTCCTACTCCTAGGTAATTCAGCTCCAAGTCGAGGATCTGGTCATGTAAAATTGTGAGCAAAGATGTCTGACTTTTAACACTATGTTCTCCATCAAAACTGATTAGTTGTGTTGCCTTTTTCTTATATTAAAATTTGAATGGCTGAATACTAGTAGCACCACATGTATAGGCAGCAATAGCATTGCATATGTAGGCAGCAGTACCACACATATAACCATTTATAGGTATTACTACTACCGTGACAAGTTTTTCTTGTGAAATTACATGCCTTCGAATTGCCTAGGCCACTTACGTAGTCGAGCCAGTTTCAATTGGTGGCTGAATCAGTTTCAATTGGTGGCTGGAACTAAATTCTATAGTGGATTAACCATTGTTGATTGTTAATACAGTGTGATTTCCGATACTGAATCATGTATTTGTAATTAGCCTTTTATTGGTATTTGTCTATTGGTATTTTTTTTGGTTCTGGTAATCAAATATGCCGACGGCCTTTTCTCTGCATGGCCGTCGGCATAGGTATCGCTTGTAATCACCAGATCGTGCCACGTGGCCGCTGTATGCTGACAGCAATTTGCCGTCGGCATAGCTTCAGGCGACGTCTGACGGACGTGATGTACCTTTTTTTTGGCGACGACCAAGCATTGCCGACAGCTAAAAGAAAACCGTCGGCAGACGTGACATATGCCGACGGCAAGTATATGCCGACGGTTTTTCCTTTGTATGTCGAGGGAGCAAAAGACGACGGCAAAGGCCGTCGCATACACATTTTGCCGTCGGCATATTATATGCCGACGACATTTGTGCCTTTGCCGACGGCATTTGGCTGTAGGCATATAGAGTTATTCCTGTAGTGTGAACCGGGACATGTTAAATAGTAGTACTAGCAATCTTTGGCTGTATCATTTTAGGTCCAATTCAGACAGTTTAGCTAGGTACTGATATGGTGTATTTTGTTTTTTTTGTTTAGTATTCCCTGTTTGAATTTGGTGGGTTTATACTTGGACCACAGTCTAAAGCTTAACTAATTCTGAAATTCTCATTTGGCATATTCATGCATATGGCTCTGTGTATGACTAAAGTTTAGTCTCACGTTACTAGTTGAAAGAGAGCTGCACCACTTTATATAGTGAGCTCTTCTACGACTAGTAAGAGCATGCGAAGCGGAGTGCCACACGCAAGCTCATCTTCTTCGTTCGCCGCGTCACGTACGGGTTTAGGGAATGAGCCAATTCGATGCCTATACGCGTTAATTACTCGGCTGTTTCCGATTCCTTTGGGTTGTGTGGCTGTTACCGACTCGATCGTAGGGTTGTGCCCACTACCTACCCGACCCGCACTACATATACGTGTTTTTTACAATTTGGAATCACGTATGCCAATTTAAAATCCGCTAGTTGATGTTCCAAAAGGAATCCGCTAGTCTCCTTGTACACGGCCGCGAGCACTATATCTCGCTTGTAGTGAGTCGGCACGCAGGGATCGTTGAAATGGGCCGGTCCATCTTTGTGTCTTTTCAGTTTTTTATTTTTATTTTCGTTTTTGGTTTATTTTTTATTCTGTTTTTTTTTTCGTTTTCTTTTTTCAAACTTATGAATATTTTCTTCAAACCGGTGAACAAATTTTTCGAAAACTCAAATATTTTTATAAACCATGGACATTATTAGATTTATTGAATTGTGAACATTTTAGAATCTAAACCACTTAAAACATTTTTCAAATATGACGTTTTTCAAAATTTGAAACATTTTCAAAATCTGAACCATTTTCAAAAATTATGCATGTTCAAAAAATTACTCATATAATTTATCCGTAAACAGAAAATAAAAAATGTACATGTTTTCAACTATTTCCAAAAATAGAGAAAAAAAGCGAAAGAAATTAAAAAAACGCGCGTGCATGCTCTGGGCGTATGTGCTCGTCGCTGGGCCAGGGCCATGCAGCCTGAATCGTGAGCGAGGTTGGGCTCCCGCTCGCATAGGGGTACGAGGGGGGGGGGGCGGGCTCGTACACGGCCACACACGCGTAAACTGTAACGGCAAAGCAGGCCTAGCCCATAATAGGAGCTCCCCACACCACGAGCACGCGTAGCGCACGGCGGCGACGAGGACGCGACGAGACTCCGAGCGTCGCCGCGCCACCCAAAGGCACAAGCCGAATCTAAGAGAGGTAGCCCCGGAGTCGTCGGAGATGCTGCTGGAAGAGCTGCTCCGCTGCCAGATCCAGGAGTGGTACCCGTCGTTCCGCCGCCACACCGTCCCCACCGTCATTATTCCCCTCCCCGCCGCCTTCCTCCGCTACCTCGCCGGGAAGACCGCCTACCCCGACCCCGACTCCCCCGCCGAAGACGACGACGTTCCTCTTCCCTTCCTACTCCCGGCTATCACCTCAGGCCGCACCCCCTTCCCGCCGCTCCACGCCCACCTCCCCGACCCCGTCTCCCTCCTCGACCGCGACACCTCCGAACTCATATTCGACTCCGAAGACTCCGACGACGAGAACCCGCTCCGCCCCGCGTTCCCCGAGCTTGAGGCTGCCGTCGATGCCGCCATCGCCGATCTCGGCGGCGCCGCGATCCCCAAGCTCAACTGGAGCGCGCCCAAGGACGCCGTCTTCATGTCCGCCGAAGGCACCACGCGCTGCACCTGCTTCGCCGAGGTCGCCATGCTGCTCCGTGCCTCTGACTGCATCGCGCACGACCTCGTCTCCGCGCGTTCCTCCTGCCAGGACTTCGTGCGCGCGGAAGGTGTTCGGCGGAATGCCGGAGAGGGCAATGGTTCCGGGGAAAGTGCTCTAGCGAACGACGGCGAGAGTTGCAATGGTTCTCGTTCTGTCGATGTTCACAGCCTGAACTGCGAAGAGGGAGGCAAGCAAGGTGCTTCAGACAGTGATGCGCCGGAAGAGGATGTTGAAGAAGAAAGCAGCGATGACGAGACTTGGGTGGACGACGGGTTCCAGTACTACCTTGCGCTCCGCAAGTGGTACCGGGGCCTCCGCCCGGAGTCAGAGTTCCGTTGCTTTGTGCGGGGACGAAACCTAGTCGGTCTGTCGCAGAGGGACCCGTCGGCTTACTACCCTTCGCTGCCTGGGTGGAGGACTGAGGTACAGCCCAAGATTTTGGATTTCTTCGAAGATGTAGTTGAGCCACAGTTTGCTTCAGAGAACTATACATTTGATGTGTCTGTGAGAGCAGATGGCCAGGTGAAGCTGATCGATTTCAATCCTTGGGGTGGCTATACCTTGCCACTTCTGTTTACATGGGAGGAGCTTGAGGAGGAGAACAGAGGAGAGGACGATCTGGAGTTTCGAGTGGTGATGCAGCAGGGTGCAGTGAGGCCAGGATTAGGGACAGCAATGCCATATGATATGCTGAATTGGGGGGATGGGAGTGGCTGGGATGTATTTCTCAAGAAGGCTGAACCTGAATTCAACAGACAGATGAACTCATTACGTTTAGATTCGTAATTCCCCTCTAGAGCAACCTGTTTGAGGACTCCAGTAAGTGAACAACGAAAGTGATGGCTCTTGGTAACGTTCTGTCTGTCGAACACTAGAAGTATCAACTTTCTTCAGATTGCTGTGCAACATCAAGATACTGTGCTGTTTTCATGCCACTTCTGTAATGCTAGGTTGCTAGTATGGGATTACCTTTTGTTGCTTCATCTCAGTTATATCTTCGAGTATTTTGCAGAAACATATTTGTACTGAAAGTTTGTCACTCATGGCTGAAATCACAATGGATCTCTTATCGCTTAAACATGAATGCACCTTCTTTTTTCTCTTTGCTGTTTCATCTGTTCTTGCTTATGTAATATATCTATGCATTTGGCAGTTCAACTGAGACTGGAGATAATGATTCATAGCATTTTTTAGTTTATTTAAAGGAAAAAATCCAACTCTGCCCTGAGTTCATATTTCAACCTGGAACACTAAAATGGTCCGGTTTAGGACCCTGTACTCTTAATAATGTATGATCTCTGCCAAGTTTTAGTAACTTATAATTGAATTTAACCCGGTATTCGCCACATGGCAGCCAACTCACCCAATGTGGGACCACATGTGATTCTCTCTGGTGCGTTTTAGCATTCAGGTGTGTTTTCTGGTGCCCCAGCCAAAGTGACGTACTGCAGAATACACAGCTTATATACTGGGGTCCTGACACCTAGTTTAATACATCAGCATGCAATAGATAATCAAGTTTACTCCCATCAACTTGGACTTCTTCTAGGTATTCAATACTTCAGAAGTGGCTGCTTCTTGGAGGATCTGTCGCTAAGGAAGAAAATGTTTTTACTTTATTCCTACTGTTTAACTCCGTTAAATTCTTGAAACGATTGAGTCTGTCATTTAAAGACGTAGTAACTTCGTTGGTTCTAGACGTATTTTGCATATTTAGTTTATGTGGGCCACTAGGCTTATCCTGTGACGTGTCCATTGGCTTATAGAGTTACATCAATAAGACAATAACCCTGAAGCTATTTGAGCAAACAAACTAACAAGTCATGAGCTCCTGCACAATTCAGGCCCATTAACTTGCTTTCACTCTGTTATGTTAGGGATTTTCTGTTTAATGTTAAGCCCGAATAAGCTGTTTCTTAAGCTTATTTTACTGATAGGCCAAAGCTTAAATTGGGCCAAACAGGCCCCGTTATGATCTAGTGCCAGTAGGCATGTCATATAGGCAACACGAAGCTTACTAGTTGTATTATGTAGTTTTGTTTTCAGAATTTCTGGTGATGTCATGTTTTATGAATGTTTCTTTGGAGTGAAATATGATGGTTAGTTTGGTACGGTTATTGCTGAGGGTGCAATGTACTTTTTTGAATTCTGAGGCAATTTAACTAAAGGGTGAAGAAGAGTTACTAGAAATACTATCTTGGAGCTGGGATACACACTTCCTCAGCTTCTCAGCAATGCATGAATCCTGATTTACTCATAATCATTGACGTGCATAATGTACTGAATTTATGTCCCATAATTGAAGAATTTCGGAGTTTGTTCTTAAGGTACGATGAGCTGTATCCTCCAGCCGATCGCAGGTGAATGCATGCAGTATCAGGCTTAGATGAGCACCTCAGTCGCGTGACAAGGTAGAGTTAATGCTGCAAAACAATTATTCACTAGCATATTGCTGTTGAATCTAAGTCTTGAACAAGTTTTGTTTGCAGTGCAGGCTTGAACCTGAACCAGAGGGGTACATAGAGATAGAGGTAAGCGCAAAGCAACAGATTTCGACACTTGTTTCGACTTTTGATGGCTGAACGAGGTAGCACTCTTGTCTCTAATTAACCTCAGTTGCATTTCAGTAGTATATCCTTGTCATCATAGAGATGCTGGCATTACTTATCAGTATATGTACTAACTGAGCTAGCCATTAGGGACAAGATGGTGGGTGGGTACGCGTGTCGAGGTCGGCAAGAATCAGCAAGCCCTGGTATCATAATCTGTAGTTGTACAGCTATTAGCGAATTCAGATATGAAATCAAGCAATAGATAGTTCACATAAGGAATACACACTAAAAAACCGATCTGCAGATGCTTGGCTGCTTGAAGCAGCAGCCATATATATCCCCATGCATCTACCTGATCAACAAGGAATAGTACAGGCATGCACTAGTTGTTTACGCAAGCCGAGTATGTGTGTACGTATACGTACTTGTGTAGTCCCGGAGATCCCTTAATATAGTACTCCCTCCGATCCATATTAGTGGGCATAGCTTTGTCTAAATTCATATGTATCTAGTTAAGTATTTTGACTAGATACATGTGTATCTAGACAAAGTTGTGCCCACTAATATGGATCGGAGGGAGTACCTGTATGTTGTCTCTGATATTGATATGTATTTCTACAGCGAGATGCACGGGGAGGAGCTCCATCGGTAGGTAGGGTAGGGTATGTGGGTGCTGCGCGACTGCGTCGCACGTCCAAGTTTATCAGTTTACTCGGGGAGGGTGTTTGTTTATGTGCTTGCAATAAGTGTGACACTTGCAGTGTTGAGCTTGCTAGCTAGGCCATGTGAGCTTTGAAAGGCCACTGTAAGGACTAATTAATTAGGTCGCATTAGCCACGTACGGGGTATTTACCGTGTCGACGTGAGTGCACGTCTAAGCTGGAGCAAATCCTGATCCGTGTGAGATGTCCATGCCATGGGGTTTATCTACAGATCACCCGACACAAGTTATTCTTCAAGGTACGTGTGTAATAACAAACTATTTTGC
This sequence comes from Poa pratensis, assembly GCA_947311845.1. Taxonomy (NCBI): domain Eukaryota; kingdom Viridiplantae; phylum Streptophyta; class Magnoliopsida; order Poales; family Poaceae; genus Poa; species Poa pratensis. The sequence goes on along the minus strand of CAMZMU010000038.1, from coordinate 76,281,598 downwards.
ATGTGCGAAAGATATGCATGGATGCTTCGGTTCAGTTTCTGCGTGCAACCATTGGTGATCGGAATTTGTCTTTGATGATGAAAAATGGTTTCCTGTCCATGGGAAGTAAGTTACAGTGGAAACAAGATACTATCATAACCATTGGTGTTGCGAAATATTTGCCATTGTGAAACCTAATCGAAGAAACATGTATCGATTATAATCCCGAGGAAATAATTTAAGTTACCCAACAAGAGCTTATGCATATTTTTCTTGACTATCTTCCACATATGGACTAGCTAGGAATGGCAATGGAAGTTGAGAAGCGCATTTATGGAAGCATGACTTCTCAGCTCATTATTTACATTGCAGTTTCCCAGCTAGCATACTTCTACTCACATCATGCTTGCTAAGCTTGAATTAAATACACCAAGTTTGTCACAATGTCATCACCACCTAGCTCCTCCTTGTTTAACTAATGTAAACAGGCATCAACTTGGCTTTGAATGCCACGTGAAGAGACCACGGATGTGGAGGAGTGTAAATTATGTGGCTCTCTCTTGCAGTGGAACATGGGGGATTTTAGTTCCATTTAAACTTAATCACCTTACTTAGCTGACCATAACAGGGAATTAATCATGGATGTATCCCTAGCTAGCAGCATATGCTGGCATGCTGCATGCCATCATCCATTGTTGTCTCTCTCTCCTAGCACTTGACCCTATATTCCACTGACAGCTCAAAACCTAGCTAAAATATGGCACACCTTGCTGGCTCATTAAGCTCTCTGCACACTACCACCTACTTGATTAAGGAACCCCTCACGCTATATAAGTAGCTGCATGCTTGCACGTCTTATTCATTGTCAGAGCTAGCTAGCCACCAAGAGTTGCCCTAAACCCTAGCTAGCTTACTGTGCTAGTTTCCCCCAAACACCATCGCCAGTAGCTTGATCTCACCTAGGTAGTAGACAGTGACACAGTTCTAGCTGCCTACCCAATGGCAAGCAAGCGGGCCACCACCCGGGAGCTCCGGACGATGTACGACGATGAGCCATCCATGTCCCTTGAGCTCTTCGGCTACCATGGTGTGGTCGTCGATGGTGACGATGACGACACCGCGACTGCCCTGCCCCAGCTCTCCTTCGTCGACAGCTTCAAAGGCGGGTGTGGGTCGTCGGCTGACTACTACAGCTGGGCGTACAACGCCTCCGGTGGGACGCCGGGCGCCTGCTCCAGCTCCAGCTCGTCGGTGCTCAGCTTTGAGCATGCTGGTGGCGTCGGTCATCAGCTGGCTTACAACGCCGGAGCAGGTGACGATGACTGCGCGCTCTGGATGGACGGCATGGCAGACCAGCACTGCACAGCCAAGTTTGGATTTGTGAACCCAGAGTCGGCCGACGTTGGCCCAGAAATCCAGGACAGCAACGTCAAGCCGCCGGCCAAGGCGGCGCAGAAGCGTGCCTGCCCGGTAAACACCTACATCCTATTTCTTCCTGCATCATGATATGCTCGTACCAAGTCATGAATTAAGCATGGAATTGGATTGAATGATAACGTGATCCGTGTGCATCCGTGAAGGTTGGTGAGACACAAGCAGCGGCAAAGAAGCAGTGTGGAGGAGGCAGGAAGAGCAAGGCCAAAGTTGCCCCCACCAAGGATCCTCAAAGCGCCGTTGCAAAGGTACAATCGGGATGAGTTCCTTTCTCCCCATTTTTGTTCAAAGGTTCTTTTCGTGGTGTTGCAATTGTTTCGATGAAACCGAATTAATCCAAGGTACTCCGATCGTTTATGCATGTTTAGGTCCGAAGAGAGCGCATCAGTGAGAGGCTCAAAGTTCTGCAGGATCTCGTTCCCAATGGCACAAAGGTTCGGCTACCATGATTTCTTCTCATGGATACCATGAACATGCTACGGTGCAATTTTCCTTCTAAATGATCTGGTTATTAGTTGTTAATTCGGATGAAACCAACTCCTCGTGTAGGTGGACATGGTCACCATGCTGGAGAAGGCAATCAACTATGTCAAGTTCCTGCAGCTGCAAGTCAAGGTATGCGGTGATCAGTCATCAATACAACCACTCTTTCGAGTTTCGACCCAATTCATTTAATTATTAACTACAATCTGATGTCGATGTAATTAAAAATATACTCTGATGTCGGATCATAATTTATAACCCTGCTGATGCATAATCGGCGTGTGTACTCAGGTCTTGGCGACCGACGAGTTCTGGCCGGTGCAAGGAGGGAAAGCTCCGGAACTTTCTCAAGTGAAGGACGCCCTGGACGCCATCCTGTCTTGTCAGCATCAATCCTAGATTCCTAGGCCACGCGTCTTTGTTAAAATTTATCAAGTTTTAGTTGATCTTGGCGCATGTAAGAAAGGAAAAGAGAGCACAAGCAAGCTCTGCAAACATACATGTCAGTTACATTTGGAGCTCAGAGCTGGAATTCAGTCATGCATGATGGATCATGTTTTTGTTCCACTCTCTTTTTTAGTAGATCAATTTTCCTTGTTTTGTGAAATTGTAGACTAATGTTCTGGCCACTAAATTTAGCTCAATAAAACGTAAGCGAATAACTTGGTTCTTTTTCTCATAAGGTAAATAAAGATGATGTTGTTTTCAAATTTCAATGAAGCATGAATTGATAATGGAAACCTAACTTCCTGAGATCAAAGCACATACTCCGTGATCTACTAAATTTTCACATTGATATGTGCTTTGATTGATAATTGTGTTTTGGGCGGTGGTAGAAGTATGCTTGCATGATAGCTCAAATCTTACTATTGTTTACCACTTTTTTCACCAGGTCTAGATCGTGATTGACAAATATTTCCTAGGGATAAAAATAATATAGAGGGCCAGGGATCTTAGTTAGGGGAAAATAAATTTTCACAATACTATAGATAGCCTTCAAGTCACTACACTTAGTGTAATGATACACAGATGAAGATAATGTCTAATCGACAGACTAGTGAAATCTAGACAACATTTCCAGGCTAAGCAAGATAGATCTTCGGCGTCGCTCTCCTTGTAGGTGTTGTCTTGGTGTTTAGCGCTCTCTGGCCCTTGAGATGAGATGGTGGGACGATGTCGGACTCTGTCAGGACGTGAGTTTTGGAGGGCGCAATGTACTACCTTCGTGGTGCTGCAGAGGCCAATGCTTCACTCATCTCAGGTCCGCCACCTCCCACTTGCCTGGGTTAGGTCCTCTCTTGGCATGCTTTCTCTCCTAGGCAATTGAGGTGCGAGGTCATCGGAGTGGTGCTATGGTAGTGGTGATCTCAACGGTGCGTCGCTCGTGATGCCGCCATTAAAGCTTGGTGCTTGGTGTCCTCGCCGTTTAGTTGGATACTCGGCATGGAGGAGCTTTTGCAGGGTTCGTGGTGGTGTTGCTGTTGTTATGTGTTGTGTGCCACGCCTCGGAGCGCGTTATCCCGGCGATGCTAGGTGTTGCACGGTTTTTATGCATGTTTCCCGTATAAACCGAGCCAATCTTCTTACGATCAATGATGAAATGCAGCGTGGTGTGTTTTTTTATCAAAAAAAGATCCGACGATCATGAGCTTGTGCTGTTTTCATGAAGCAGTAAAAGTAAAATAAAATTATCCTAAATCCTCAGCTGACAAAAGGGGACCTTCTTTCTGAGATCAAAAGCAGTTAATTATTTGTCTTTTGGACGGTGGAAGAACAAGCGTGCACCCATGATCGTGCAAGTCTTGTTACTATTATTTTTCTCTCTTTTTTCACCGGGTCTGGATCGAGATTGAGAATTATTTGTCAAGGATCTTAACTCAAGGACAATATAAATCAAGGGGGAAATTATAGAATCAAAGGAGAATCTACTCTGCCCACTACAAATTTCTGCTACAAACATTGATAGCGTTGCGTCACCGATCGGAGATCATGCGGCTACTTGTGTTTTTTTCCTCTGAGTCAAACAGTTTTATAATGCAACTGGAGTTCATTGCAGTTAGTGCGTGATTACAGGAGGCACAACACAACTCATTGCTCCGTCATGTTTCTGATAAATATTTTTATTGAATTTTTTTTTGCTCTAAATCCACCATCATTTGAAACCGTAAACTGGGATTTCTTGTCGCTTACTGTAACTTCATAAACTATGGGCATCCCCGTATTTTGTCTGACATTATTCAATTTAGAGGTTTCTTCCTCTTTTTACCCCTCTAGTCATGTGTTACTTTCACATTAAATTTAACCCATGTAAGAGCATCCCCAACCATCCCCCTACTTGGGGTTTAGGGGGTCCGTACTTAAGGAGGGTGTTTTTTTTTGTGCACTCCAATCACCCCCACCACCCTACATTCTCCTCCATGCGATTTTTCTCTCTTTTGGCATTATAAAATATAGATAAATATCAGATATAAGATGCCTTTGCAAAACATAGATAAATATAGGCAGCAGCCCGCAAACTCCAACAAACTTCGAGTGGCATACAGTGTCCCAGCGATGATATCGGGTGAGATCTGATGATCTTTTGTAAACTCGGGCAAGATCTGGTGACCTCTGGTGAGTAGCGGTGGTGGACCGCAGCGAACTCCAACGGTCGGCAGCGGCCGTATGTGTCGGGATGGACAATTCATGGCCATTGGAGGAGTAGGAGTCTAAACACATGTCTATTTTCTTCCCTACATTTAGGGGGCCTCACTACTTTAGGGAGGTCAGTATGGAAAGGGGGGTGGGTTTCAGTCTCCCTACTTTTGGGAGGTGAGCATAGGAAAGGAGGATGGATTGGAGGTCGGTTATCTCCATCCCAACAACTCGAGCACACTTGCAAGACCCATGTGAGAGTTGCCTTGGGCGACACAATATCACAAAAATCAAATAATAATAATTTATCACAAATCTTTGGAACAACATATCTCACCCACTTTAACTCTAAACTGTGTAATAGCATAAAGGTGGTAGATATAGGTAGGTTACATTTAGACATGAAAATGAAGTGCCGTAAGTTAACGAGCAATGAACATCGGAGAGCTAGAGCAGTAGGTGGCCAAGCAGAAGAAAAGTCTCATTTGCCCGAGTAAACGAGAGAAGGGAGAGTATCAATACTTTGAATAAAGCATCTTGAGTTGGAATTCCCTTCTCTACTACCCACACGGAATTGGTTTGAGAAGCAGCTTGTTCATTTTATCTTCACAAACCTGTTAATAGTTTTATAATCATCATTAAAAATAAATTATTTCTGAAAAATCTTTAACTCAATTTAGTTGCATATTTGAAAGTAAAATAATTGAATCAAAGAATATAAACAATGTATAATTATGCATTTTTGGAACATAGCAGTAAATATGGAGTTAAAAAATAAAATGAGATTATTTTTTATTTTTTTATGATCTAATAGAATCGCGATACTTAATTTCCAATTTTGTGATGCGGAAAATTAGTAAGCTGGCACATGGTCCTGACAAGTGGGTCAGAGATATCGTGATGGGGAAGACTAGTTAAATGGGGTAAAATGCTTAACAATACATAGAGGAAGAAAAAACTCAAATGGGGTAATCTTTAACAGTGAGGCCCAAACATGGACTGAAAAGTGGAATTAATTCAAAATGTAAATGTAGAGAATTTTCTCCCTTTCCTACAGTAATCGGACTGCATCACAAGCAATTATACCATATTTTTCTAGTAAACCGTAGAAACTGCTCACAAATTATTGAAATGATGGAGAAAGTTGAGAACCGAGTGAAAGAAGCATCCAACATGACATCATTAATGAAGACAACTTTCTAAAAAAAAAGGCAAACAAACTGCTGATCCAATCTGGCCTTCATCTGAGAATGAACGGAAAACTGATACTTGTGCGGTTAATAGTCAATATCTAAAGTTCGTGCAAGAATGAGGGAAATTTGTGCAGGTAATAATGACGATATTTTACAATATATAAGATCACATAGATCTGATATCATTAAATTGCTGGATGAAGAAACTTGAGAACTGAAATGAATGAAGGAAGCGTCCGAGCAAAAAATCAAAGATCCCATTAAGTGCTCCAGTGACTAATAGTCTCATGAAATGCTTCTGAATAAAAGAAGGGGATTGTAGCTGACCATCACACTGCATTAAGTGCGCGATAACACATCATCAGATGCTTGACATGTGGAACTGACTATCATTTATATCTTCATCGAATCATCCATCAGAAGATAATCGACATGATTACGATAAAACATTGTTGACCAAATGCTGTCAATCACTAGTCAATGTGGTAATGGCTATAGGTGATGATGCAGGGAGATGCTGTGTCATGCGACTGGTCGGTGTCTTGAATGCAGAAAAAAAGAACAGTGAGAGCATGGGGTCCTAAGATCTAGAGATTTCAGTCGTGCAAAACCAAGGTCAGATCACAGTTTCGACCATGTGAGAACTCCATTACTTTAGTTGTTGACATTGAGTGCAATGCCATATATTCTACGAGCTAAATAAATCAGAATGAAGATACAAGTATGGTTGCCTGATTGCACACCAGCAATCAGTACATGAATCAACGTCAGCACTGTACCATAATTTTAGCTTCATTGATTTTCATTTTCCCAAGAAAATATGAACCAATTGGTGTCTCAAGCAGCATATGGCCATGAAGTGTCAAATAGTAGAAGAAAAAAAGGTTTGTTCTTGACATAACTTCTAGAACATGTCAAAAAAATCTCGAGGTCTCAGAAAGACATAATACTGTCAGTTTCCCGCTACATTTTTTCCCTAAAAATTTTGACTGGAAAGTTTGTACTTACTGAGATTCTTTAACATGGTGATCATGGGGCGTGTCATGTGTGTGTTTCGGTGAGCATGGCAGTCTGTTCTGTACTTCCGTGCGATCACATTCTGGCAGAATAAAATCTACAGATTCTTGCACACCATCTAGTTATGCATGCATTATTCTCACTTCTCAGTTCCATTCCCATGTGACTCTCGAGCACAAATCTTAAATTAAAACCACCACGACCGCGAATTGATGCCCCCTCATGTCATTAAAAATTTGATTGAACTAGGCCAAAGACGTGAGGAGCATTACCTGCCTCGCAAACTTCGAGTTGCTTTCTCTTCCATCTGCAACAAAAGAATAATCAACAAAATCACATGAATTTAATGCACATAATAGAAGATGCTCATCTATTTTTTTCTCTTGTTTAGAATCAGATACACATCTTTTTCTCTGGTATCAGCATTTGAAAAGAAATTGATGTATTACCATTGATGTAATTTCGGACCGAACTCTACTATTTTGTGATTTACCTGTAAACTTACAACTAGATTGCCACCCTCTGTAGTACTGGTGCAGGAATAATACTGCAATAACAAAAAATTCCTATTGAATTACATCATCATAGAGCCAAGGGTAAGCAAAAGGACTCCCTGATCACATGAAGGCACATGTAACTTCCTTGCAGACAGTATTAAGTGATCTTAATAACAATCGCACTGTTTCTCCCAATTGCCATGGGCTCCAAGGTTCATGATTCTAAAAGCACGGGCTGCTCGACATTGGTCTGACTATGAGACTATACGCGCACATCAGTACAAACCTGTCAATGAACTATTTACATGAGAACCGAAGGCAAAATAGAACAGATGACGCTGAACTAATCTAGGATTCTGAATTTCGGACCATTTATTCATCAAGAAGAAACCGGACCATCTACAGCATCAGGAGCAGTAGCAGATTCGATTAATCTCTCGAAATCAATAATGGTCGACTGAAAATTGAACTGATACCCACTTTGCATCCACGATTTTATACACATCGTAGCCTGCATGCTACTAAGAGGAAGGCAGTACTGCTGCTTGTGGATACTGTCCCCTTTGCTTGTGAACAGTTCTTCAGGATCCAATGAGGTCCCTTGGATTGCCAGAAAATCACGGGCCATTAAGGAGAGCCGTGGGTAACGGGAGGAATGCCCCCTCCACCATTCAAAAGCATCAGTGGAAATTGGTGCAGGGGGCTCCGCGAAATACTGAGTGAGCTCATCAGCGGCAGTGCTCATGCTCACACGGCGGCGTTTACGAATAATCTCTTCAGCGAAGGAGAATGCGCCACCATCCTCAGCGCTGTCTTGGATGCTGTATCCATTTTCAGCAGCTTGGAAGATGCTGCTGTAGTCTCTGACAAAATGGTCCCTTGCATCCTCCAAGTTGCTTGTGGAGTTGAGGGTTTCAGGGATGAGCTCTCCTTTGATCCGAGGATCAAGAATTGCAGCTGTGAAGGTGTAGATGTTGTAAGCTTGAGATGTGAAGTCAAGAGCTGTTTTGGACATGTCTCTGGCAATGTTCTCAAATAGTTTTTGGTGGCTGCTACTGTGGCAGACATTGATCAACTCAATGACATGGTCCATAAAGAAGAAAACCAGCCCAACCGTTGGTAATTTGCAAGTACAAAGGTTGGTCGTGGTTTTATAGAATGGCTCAAGGTACGAATGCAATGAATTGACCACTGACTTTTCATCGGTGCTCAGAACCCAGTCCCTCGGACCAAATACGTCTTCAAACTTCTTGATGGTGTTATCCATCGCATTAGGGGCCTAAAAGAAAACATTTAAAAAAGTGAACAAAGATATCGACCATGATGGAAAATAGGATGCAGGGTTGGACTGTGCATTACCTTCTTTACTACATCAAGCAATTTGTAATTGCCATTCCAAGTTATGGAATGATCAAACGGGAGTTTCCATGAGCCCTCTTGGTAAACTTCAGTCCAGTGCTTAAAATCCTCCATCATCTCCTGGTTTGAATTTGTCTCGAGAATAAACTCACGGGTCTTGGACAAAAGTGGCTTCACATGTTTCAGGCCATCTTCTATGATAACCTCAAGTGTCCTTGCAGCACAAGGGATGTAGCAGAAGGGGAGCTTACGGGACTCGAGCTCCTGCCTGAGCTCGTGACAAGCATGGATTGCATGTTGGCTGTTATTATGTGTGCAAGCAAGGATCTTTGAATCAATGCTGAATTCCTGCAAGACAGTCAACAGAACCCTCAAAATCTTGGTGCCGGTGCAATGGTACCCAATCCGGCACACGTCAAGCAGAACTTTCTGCGAGACCCAATTTTCATCGATCCAGTGGCACTTGACAGACAAGTACACTATCTGCTCGTAAGAAGTCCAGAAGTCGAGGGCGATGGAAAGCCGGGACCTGACACGCTGCAGAGACTCCTTGACGTCCTCCTTCATGCTCTTGAACACCTGAAGGGTGATCAACCGAGCCTTCTCCTTCGGCCAAAGCCTGACGGACGGGTTCAGATACCTGCAGCTGTCGACGAACGTGCTGTCCTCGAGGGTGGACGGCGGAAAAGAGGAGCTGATGAGCCACCGAAGCAGCAACCAGTTGACGTAATCCACATCGACCGCCGGCTTCGCCTTAGGCTGAGCACGAAGAACTTTCGCTTGAGGCTGAACCTGAACCTGGACTTGAGACTGGGACTGGGGATGAGGCTGAGCTTGGGCTCGAGCTCGTACCGGAGGGTGTGTTTTCTTGTTTTTAGCAAACATGCTGGCAATGGTGCTCTGGGAAGGATCACCATTCAGATGATCGGCGAGTTGGTCGTAACCGGGGTGCCGGTTGTTCAGATGCTTCCCCAGATTCCCTGTAACACGCAACATTGCAGCATATTACCACTGATGTACGTCTACTTGTTCACTTTTCGCAGTTCAGAAAGTACAAGCTAATTCAACAAGCTACTGAATCTAGCAGCTGATACTGAATCTTTTTTTTTTTTTTGAACAGGGAGATCCCCCGAAGGGGCTAGAAGCCTCATATTAAATCATACAGTGGGTGTACAAATCTATTACAAGGGACCCCATAAAGTAAGTAATAGCACATAGGTCCCTAGAAATTGCAGAAAGGACCTTGCTAAAAGATGGGAACATACAAACTAGTCCTTCTCTTTCCCCACCGTCGAGCAGGGGAAGGGAATCGAGCCTGCCGTCGTCAAACACCGCCGCGGGGACTGCACCACTTGCGTCGATGCCGACGAGAACCACAGCACCAGCTGATTCCACATAGGGCCTCACAACGGAGGTTGAACAGGGGCTGGAGCTCACCAGCAATTTCCTCAGGTCATCACAGACCATGGATGAAGTGCTCGAGAAATTGAGGGCTTCAACTCTCCAGAGCCACGCCGATCCACCTTCGGCTGTGATGCTACCTCCATCTTTCGCCTCCATGGCGACCGACGGAACGCACCATCGCACAGCAGGAGAAGAGACCCACGCAGCAAGGATTCTCCGCCGCCGCCAATTAATAACAGGCCCGTCGTCGAAACTCCGATTCCTGCCACGGATCAGAGGAGACAGGGCAAGAAAATTGCAGCAACATCGAATCCACACCTCAGCTTTATTCAAGGAGTAGCTCGGAGCCTTCTGTCGCCGTGCATCTGGCTCCTCCCATCGGAGCACCACACCGCATCGAAGACACAAGCAGCTGCAGATCCAGCCGAGAAGGATCCGCCTCTTCCTCCAACTCGAGCTTATTTGAAGGCGTCCCAGCGCAGATCCATGGAACGGCAGATGGAAGAACACCACCTCCGTCAAGATCTCCACCAGAAGCCGACCGGCGCTGCTCGGAAACGCCACCGGCAAACACCCAAGGAGCACAAGGCCCAAACCTGGCATACAGCCACAACCACTAAGGGAAAACCTACTCCTACTATGTACAAAACGGCCGCGAACACCGCTCCCATCACGTCTCCAACCAGCGTCGCCGGCGGAGAAGATCCAGGACCGGGCCGGGCAAGCGAGCCACTCAGCTACGACTCTCAACGGGGGCAAGGTGGGGGAAAAGAAAAGCGCTCTGATACTGAATCTAGCAGCTACATGCATGAACAAATGTGCAAACTAGCCGCCATTGCTCTCTGTCTCTTCTTGTTGTTTAAGCAAAGTTAAGCAAGTGCAAGTGCAAATAAAAATTGGGTTTTTGATGTGTGCTGAGTTTTACCGGTGGCGGTGGTGAGGCAGTAGCTCTTGCCACAGAGCGTGCAGGCGCGGGACTTGCCGTCGGGGGCGGTCTCGAAGAAGGTGAGGTAGAGGGACTTCATGGTCTTCTTCTTCTTGGGCCGGGCCCATCCTCCTCCGTCCATGCCGTCGCCGGCGACCGGCAGGAGAGTCATGTCAGCCATCCGGATGGGTCGACGGAGCTCGGACAATGTCAGCGGAGCTTGGGCGAGGAGCGAGCCGGTGGCGGCGGCGAGGTGGGCCGTGGAGCCGAGCCGGCAGAGAGAGAGAGAGAGGGGGAAGGCGCGGCGGGAAGGAGGCGGAGCCGAGGAGGGAGGAGGCGAGCCGGCGACGGCGCCGATTGGGACGGGAGGGAGGGAGGCGAGGCTCGCGGCTAGGGTTTGGTTGGGTTCGGGCTCGGGCCCGAGCTCGAGTTTGGATCGGAAGTGGGCGGCTCGATCGGGGGAGAGCCAGCCGGCTTCCTTGGGGAGCTAGCTGCTAGTGGGTGCGAGCTGACTGACGCTTATCTCGTGGTTTTTGCTTATTTTTAGTTTCTTTTTTCTTTGAGAGCCTGATTGAGTGAGAGGCAGATTCTACAAAGCCAAAAACCGGAGAAACACAAGACTGAAATGTATGAACTCATATATATTTGGCTAGGAGGATGTTGTGACAATTAAAATGTCCGAACCTGCAAACATGGCTCGATTATTCGGTGACTTTCAGAGAACCAGGCGCTGGCCTGGTGGCTGATGCTCCTGGTGTGGAGCCAGCCCGCCCGGGTTCGAGTCCTAGCTGTTGCATACTCGAAAAAATCGAGTCCCAACTGAGGCATACTCGAATAAACCGGGTGTCTCATCTACCTACCAACGTATGACCAAGGGAGGGATCATTCCCCTGTTCGTTCTTTTTTCTTTGAGAGCCTGATTGAGTGAGAGGCAGATTCTACAAAACCAAAAACCGGAGAAACACAAGACTGAAATGTCATGAACTCATATATATTTGCCAAGGAGGATGTTGTGACAATTAAAATGTTGGTTCCTGCAAACATGGCTCGATTGTTCGGTGACTTTCATGAATTTTGCCTCCAGCACGGTGGCCCGTGTTGAGTTATGATCTAAATTCATATGAAGCCTATGCAATAAACTAACTTATGTCGGAGCGGAGCATAGTCCCATCACCGAAAGTATTAGGCCGGTATTCATCTAGTTCACCACTCATTTATATATCTCTTGTAAACTGTCGCATGAGATAAGGTCATTGTTGTAATCTCGACGTTTATAAACTCTCCCGACATAGTGAATTTTCGCTGCCGGTGTCCGTGGTTTTTCTTTCCTTCTTAGAGGATTTTTCCATCTTAAAATTAGGTTTCCCCTATGGTGATTTCGTTTTTATTCGTTGTTTATTGTCTATCGTCTACAAGAGCCCGCCAGCTGCAGGTTGTGTTAAAACATGGTTTGCGCTAAGTTCGGCACTGTGTTTGGTTGCATGCATTATATCGGTCATCCGTTATTGTGCAATTAATTTCGAATGGAACAGTGCGAGGGCAGAACAGATTATGGCATTTTCTCTTATTCATTCAACACCCAAATTCATCATAGATATAAGTCATCTGCACCCCATCGTCGACTGGACCGGCGGTAGCAGGAACTGCGAGCTCCAGGCGTAGCTGAAGTTGACGTCGTGGCCCTGCTCCACTGGCTCGCCATTGTTGAGGAGGCAGAGCCTGCCGTCGCCGTCGGACTGGAACTTGGACGGGTCGGCCTCGAGCGTTGTGTTGAACCCGTCGCACGCCAGCTTGATGCGGTACTGTGGGCAGTCGCATGTGTTCTTCACCGTCACCGCGTACACCGGCATGCCGTGCGCCCACTCTCCGGTGCCGGCCTGGGTCACCACGATGTTCTGTAGCGAGCACCCGGTCACGGCCCCTGCGGATCACGCGTCGTATGTAAAAAAAATCAACTCTTACATTCTTCTTTTGCAAACAAAATATGATGGGTAAAAAGGACACTAAACTAAATACGGATCGATACCTCGGCTGTTAATGCAAAGCAACAAGCAAGCCACAACAATCGCTGGTAGCTTTAACTCCATGATGCTTCTATCGTAATGATCGCTCGTTTACCGTTGTTGTTTCAGATGAGATGTGTATATACTAGTACCCTTGATTAAGGGGCTATTTATAGAGCACTGTACCTGAGAAAGTTTTTGTGATAAGCATTGCATTTAACTACGGCCCTCCTTATCAAAATCTAGCATTGAATTGTATTTACTATGACCCTCCTAAAAAACTAGCCCTTCTTTATTACCTACCAAAAATAATAAGGTGTCATACACCAAAGTACTTTTATGGTGAGTACTCCCTCATCTCCAAACTATGTGTTGAGCAGTGAGTGCCCTCCCCCCCCCCCCCCCCCCCCCCCCCTTTCGTGGCGAGTAGACTCGAGGATGGCGTAACCGTGGACATAGCCGCTATGGTTTGGCCTCAGATGAAACAGGAACCGAAAGTTGCGGTGTGTGCAAGCTTTAACACATTTGCAAAACAATGCCGTATGTGGTTGAATCAGCATCTACAAGCAGAGCAAATTTGGATGAAACATTATGCCGATGCCAATCATTCTTAATTTCTAGGAATTCCCCAAATCAGCATTTGCAAGCGAAACAAATTTCGATGAAACAATACGCCCATATCAATCATTATTTCCGTTGAGGACATGGACTTGTTTCTACGCCGCCACTTCTATCACGGTCGGCGATGGCCAAATGACACCTTTTGGTGATGTCAAATTCTTGGCATGCCTTGCTCTTCAAAATAGCCTTTAGACGGCCGACCGTCTAGCAAAGAGAGGTTGTCCAAATTGTGGGTTGTGCCCTCTATGCAAAAGAGCCCCAGAATTAATCACGCACCTTCTTGTAAGTTGTCGCTTCACCATGCGCCACTGGGTATTCATCAAAGATTGGGTTGGACTCCACAACCTCGACGTCTCGCAATGGCCATCACACCCACTCTCCAAAGTTGGTGGCACAAAATGTCGGAAGGCTTGACCCCAAATTGAAAAGCCTTGGCGTCCCTAACATTGCTCACGTCATGGGAAATATAGAACAAGCGCAACGCTGGGGTGTTCAGAAATAAGCATGCGCAACTCCTACATTAATGGATTGGGGCAAAGCTTTGCCCCATTTCAAAAAAAAAAACTCAAACTTCATCATTATGCTCAGGAAACAGCGGTTAATCGCCCATTTCCTAAGTTGGCAATGAAATTCTTCGGTTCTTACAATACTCTCGAGAAAATTGGAACCAGTGCTTACAAAGTTGGAGCTTCCTGAGAGTAGTGAAGTCTATCCAGCGCTCCATGTTTCTCGTCTAACATAGCATGTTCCGGATCATACACCCGTACTCTATGCTGACTTGATGTGCAACCTGAAGAAATTCTAGATAGACGTTTGGTGAAACGTGGCAACTCCTCAGTTACTGGTGAGGTTTTCTTCGTTGCGTGTGTCGACCAGACCAGGAGAATGAGTCAGTGTTGAATACTCAGTTACCCGAAGGCGTCAGTTTGGGGTCAACCTGGTTCTCAAGCTAGCGGCAACGTCAGGCATGCCATTAGCCCATGACTGACAAAACGGCTGGGCGTCCACCTGATGACTTGACGAAGTGTTAACTGACCAAGTGTCGACTGAAGATTCAGAGAGGGCAGGAAGCGAAGAGCAGAAAGGAGGGTGTCATCAGCTGGCCGTGGGCCATGTGATCGCTGCGAGGTTGCTTTTATAAACCCGGAGTCATGTAATTAGATGCAAACCATCGATGATGAATTGAATGAAATCTAAATCTCTCGACCGTCTCGTCTGCTCCTCACCAACAACACTACTTCGAGGATATAACACCGCTTGAGACAAAGAGATGTAATATCAAGCGCATATTCTCTTCTGATGATGTGTTGTGTCAGTCAATATTCTGAGAAAAAACTATAGAAGATGTTTGTACAAAAGCAAGGCTAGCGAGGATGGATGAACTCCGGAGGAACAGCATGGCCAGTCCAGGCCGGCTCGATCTGCCGCTATCTCTGACAAAATCCATGCCAAGACCCCACTTCCTTGATTCATTTCCTCCTCTTGGATGATGATGATCTCCTAAATATCACGCCCAGCGGCAGCGTGAAGATCGGGAACGGGATCTTGGGCGGCGGAACGCTGCACAATCAACAGAGATTGTCGATCACTCGGAGCAAGAACTTGATTGGTATCAGATAAGAACATCCAGTATCGATATTTTTCGCTCTGGCTTACTTACTGCAGTCTGATGGTCTCGATCTGGGTGAGCTCCGCCTCCAGGAATCCATGGCGCGCCGTGGCGTGCTGCCGGATGGCCAGGACTCTGCACCCGAGGCTACTCACTCCGGCGTACGGGCTCGGCGCGCTGACAGAACACAAAAATTCAGTTTGTTGGGTTTCTTGGCGATGCTTGAATTAAAAATTTAGTGTTACCTGTAGAGGAAGCTCTTGTCGTGGACGCCGAGGACGAGCGTGGTGGCTTTGAGCTGGCCCACCGCCGCCGCCACCGTCTCCCCGAGCTCCTTCCCCTCCCTCACCACGATCTCCACCTTGGCCTGCGTACGCGCCCGCGTTCGGCGTTTGCCATCATCGACCGGCTCACTAATCAATCATCAGAAGAAACAACAACGGTGACAGAAAGAAAGAAACTCGCTTACCTCTGCGATCCCGTTGCAGAGGTCCTTGAAGGCGAGCGCGAGATGGAAGCCGCGGAGGCGGAGGCTTCGCCGCCGCCGCCGTGACCGCGCCGGCGGGCACACGTGCAGCAGCGCGATGGAGTCGCCCCGCGGATGAAGTTGCGCACCGCCCACTGCAGCGCCGCGCGCGACGCCGGCGCGTCCTCCACCAGCACCACCACCCTCTGCGTCTCCATTCCCCGACGCGCGACAATTCTACTCGTAACAACACAAGAACCCAAGCTAGCTAACTAATCCATGCCGCTGGCGTGTGGCGCGAATCGAGAAGGAGGGAGGGAGGGATTGGTGAGGAGCTGTAGCTACCTAGCTGAGCTAGAGTTCAGAAATGGAGGTCTCTTCCGGGACCAGAGGGAGAGGGGACCCCTAGCTTAGCTTACTACTGTACTAGCTTCTTGTGTTTGTGTCATCATTATCAATTAATTAACATGCTAT
Organism: Poa pratensis; assembly: GCA_947311845.1. NCBI lineage: Eukaryota > Viridiplantae > Streptophyta > Magnoliopsida > Poales > Poaceae > Poa > Poa pratensis. The sequence goes on along the minus strand of CAMZMU010000038.1, from coordinate 76,265,500 downwards.
ATACTGCTAACTGTCCTAAATTGTCGAGTTGATTGAACGGTCTCGCCTTAACTTGCTTTCTTGCAATGGATCACGGCATCACGCGCACACAAAACTGCTTGGCCTTTTTCAGTGCAATTTTTTTAGGTTCTGCGCAGGTAAATTACAGTGTAAATTATCGGTTGAAGATACATTTTGATGACCGTGCAGAACCTAAACACGGTACAAACGCAGACATTCATATACACGTGCATAAACTCACCCCTATGAACGCACGCACGCACACGCTGCCCCTATGAGTAACTCCGAAATACCAAGTCGGTGGGTTGAGTCTTGATATTGATGAAGTCACCACAGACGTCTCGCTGTCGACGGGAACGTCGCCTCCCACTGGAAAAAATTCGTCTAAATGAGAAACAGTGTTAAACCTGGGGTTTGAACTCTGGTGGGCTGGGTACAACCACCCTGTTAACCATCCTGGCACAGGCAATTTCTCAAAAGATACCTAAAAGGTCAAAACCATAGTTTTTCTGGAGCTGGATGAAATGTGTATATACCATGATCGAGTGGTATTATGTTTTCAAACTGAATTAGTACTTGCTTATGGTTACCTTAACGACCGGCGGTTAATGAGAGGGGTTTTGTTTTCGTCATGCGTTAGAGGTTGGGGGAGTGGTTTAGGGCACCACTAATTTAGGGGTTTCTGTTTATCTCGTCGATCATGACAGGACATCGTGTCTCTCCATGTCCAGCTAGTGTAGCAGTTGGTTCATTAGGTGGAATAGATTAGACATCGCCCGAGCCTAGCGAGGGATGATAGCGCCAGTGGATTATTATGTCACACTACTCGGCACATATCTGTATACATTGTTCACCAGTTAGTTTAGCTAATTTCTCTTATTTATCGCAAGTTAGACAAGAATCATTTTGCGGGTACGTATATTTATCATTCGGGTTGGCTGACACTGTTGAGCGCTGGCCAACTAGTTTCCTACCGATATACTACATGTCAGATGATTGACGAACACTATCGGGAAAAGATGATTTACTATGAGCAAAGCATTATTCGGAGGTTTTTAATTAATCTCTGGACATGTGGTTACAGGGGTAGCCAAAGTTTTGGCTGGGCTCTCGTCAGCATCCTCCCAAGACACTCTGTTCGTGTGGGATTCCTGCAACAAGTGTACGGATCCCAAACCGGCCATGACGATCTCACTCTAGACTATTCCAACCAAAGTTTTGGCGGGGAAGACTTGGGTAGGATGAGATCATTTTTTTGAAAATTCAAAACATGTCGAAAAATTCCGAAAAAAATAGACAACACGCATCTATGTTACATATGCAACGTCAAAAATTGGCAGCTCAAAATTCGACTTATACTTAGAGAGGCAAAAAAGAGAAATTTCGGTGTGAATAGTGTCACTCAGATCTGGACACTATTCACAGTGTAGTTTACCATTTTTGTTTCTCTAACTGTAGGTCGAGTTTTGAGCTGCCAATTTTTGACGTTGCATATGTAACATAGATGCGTGTTGTCTATTTTTTTCGGAATTTTTCGACATGTTTTGAATTTTCAAAAAAAGTTGATCCTACGATCTCACCTAAGGGTGAGATCCTACGCAAGTCTCTCCTAAAAGCAATGACAAGGAGGCGAAGACGCCAACATACAGCTGTGTGCATTCGTTTGCTTTCTCGTGTGCTTCTTTCCATTGTGCCAAGACGAGATGCGCCACCCGACTGAACAACCCCGACCTTCATCCTAAGCCAACCACGCAGTACGCACGCATCGCATCAAGATGAGCCGCCTGCTGCTGCTTCACAAGTCCAAATCTAAGTAAATACAGATCCCGTGTACCAGGGTACAGCTATCATCCTGTATGGAAGAAACACATTGTCGACCACTGCTAGTAATGCTACCAAACCATGAAAGCGCTGGCCCAGCTTATCCATCATCCATTCCAAGTTTCCAACCAACTAACCAAACGCCTTAAACAAACGCATGCACTCTTTATCGCACACCTCCAGGCGTCCCTTTCAAACAAGGAGATGACATAGGATGGTACCAATAGAAGCAGCACACATACACAGAAAGGAAACCTAGATAAAAGGCTTGTAATGATCAGTTGTAACAACAGTAGCGCTGACAGTTTGTGTTTACAAATGTAGTATTACATGACCTGTGAATCCTGGAAACGATAATAACTTGCACTCTTTTGTAAGTACTACAAAACAGGTAAGAAGATACAGCTAGAGGTAAGCAAATCAAGAAAGAAGCTACCGAGTGAGATAAAAGCCCAGCGCTGCGGTACCAGGTACGAGATCGGCCTATACAACTACATCTCAGACACGCGGTATGCACTCGACGAGTAAGAGGCGAGCGCGAGCAGCAGCACAGAAGCACCAGACAGCTGCTCATCTACACAACACCAGGGTGTATGAACTGAACCCAACATGAATTACAAGCCTCAGGCCCCCCTCTGCTGCTGGGACAAGGGCCACGCTAAGTAGCGTTTATTTGCAGAACGGTAAGAGATATGCGCTGTGGTAAAGGCTACAATACCAGGGTATGGTGGGCGGGCGATGCACTCTCGGCTGCTATCGTCAACCTCTTCCATATCCACGCTGCTGGTAGGAGTCTTCCTGTCCACCACCTCTCCCCATGTTTCCATAGCCTCCTCTTCCACCTCCACCATAGTAGTTTTCCTGGCCACCACCCCTGCCCATATTTCCATACCCTCCTCTGCCACCGTAGTAGTTCTCCTGGCCACCCCTACCATTATTTCCGTAATCACCACCCATATTTCCGTAGTCTCTGCCACCATAGTACCCTCCGCGAGAACGGCCACCGCCACGGTAACCACGTGCACCGCCACGATAGGGCTGGCGATGCCTCGGGAAGTCACCAAATGTCTGCAAAGATAACCATCAGAGACAGATAGATACTACATCAAAAAATGAAAGTAGCTAAAGTACCTCTGTGTCCATTTTCCTCAGTTCCGAAAATCTTGGCCTTCCGTTTTGCCCTCCACGTCCAAATGTTCCACCAGAAAGGGAATCGAAAAAATCATCCTTGACATATACGGGCTGCATAAAGGACGAGACGGTTAAGTATTTGCCGCAACAACAAACCTTTGAATGTACCAACAGGCACAAGGAATTATCAAACCTTAACATCTAACTCTGGATTGTCTGTTTCCTCATACTGCAGGTCTTCATCAAATACATCATCTCCTAGCTCACCATCTTTGTCCCTAGACTGGGATTTCTTACCAAGATGACCCCATACTTCATCTTTGTTAAACTTCTCATTCATGGCCATGAAATCAAATTCTTCGGTAAATTTTGTTACTGATTGCGACAACTGCATCGCAAGAAAACAGAAAACCATGAGTAACTCTATCCTTCAAAACCAAATGTTATTTCAGAATCAGAATTTTCACAATGTTTCATATAAGAACATCTAAACATGATACAGAGTAATACAGATAGCAACAGTCAGGAGTAAAATAATAAAGATAGCAACAGTCAGGAGTAAAATAATATTTTGATGTAGATGTAGGTGCTAACACAAAGCAACAAGGCATGCTGGAGTGTATGTGGCTTACCGCACTGCCTCTACCTCTTCCACGGCCTCTAAAATTGTGGTGGCTCTGTGAACTAGCTCCATTGTACTGAAACGCAAAAATAAAGTGAGAGAAAACATAATAGGGACATCCCTGATAATGAGCACAGGAAAATAAATAAGATAGGCCAGAAATTTATTATGAGGAAATATGTCTGGTTAGTTTAAAAGTTAAAAGCATGTTTGACATGAGACTAAGTGTAAAACAAATTCAAGCATCCATTAATGTGCCTTAAGAAACAAGATAATTAGAAAAGAGTATCGCAAACTGATGGCATCTGATAAAATTATCATCAGAAAATTGTGAAATATTTTTAGTTGAACTAGGCGATAAAATGTTAAAGCAGGCAGTAATCAGCCAAATTCAAGACTTGATTTCGTAATTGGTAATTTAAACTGTCTGGTGGAAACCTAGTTACCACCAGTAACCCTGGAGAGGAACCACTATTATCCTCATAAGTTCGAATGACACTAACTGGTTTTAAACTACCTTACAAGTATTCATAAAAAATATTGAAACATACATTCTATGTTACGCTCAAGTTACAAACGGTTAGTGCTGTTTTGAATTGGAAAAGAACATCTACTGTACAACATTCTATTACCAATAGTTCCTGCTTAAACATGCGCAGCCACACGAAGTCAGGAACGATGGTAGGTTCTATGTTCCAGAACAGATAGTCGGAGAAAAGGAATATAACAAGCAAAGGGTCACTACCAATTTCTTCTCACAAATCAAGCATATTTATAAGGATAAGCTCATCAGGTCTCTAGTTTCATAGTATGACTCTGAAGAAAAGCATGTATGTTAACACACGCAGAAAATAGATATAGAAATGATGGCATACCTTTTGTGGTGTCTGCTTTGGCAGTGGTAATATAGGCTCATTGTTTTCAGGTAGAGCACGTGTCGGAGGATCGGGTAGCAATGGTTCTGCAACCCGTGTTTTAGGGTCTGCAGGCTTAACAATGTTGTTGCTCATCTGTAAAGGTGTTTGCATGGACTGAGAAGATGAAAGCATTGATGGAGCATTCTGCATTAGTTGACCAGATGATGCCAACAAAGGTGCTGGCATCTCCAATCCAGCTGGACTAGATGAGGCAACAGTGGAAGAAATTGCCTGGGATACTGTTTGATATGACAGTGCTGAGTTTGGATTTACAGCAGTCTTAACAAGAGAATTTAAGTTCTTTGATGCTGTTGCACTAGTTTCAGTCAAGGAAATTGGCTGGCTGGCTACAGGAAGGGAGGTACCATGAGATGGCACTGGAGGAGTAAACAAAGGTACCATGTTCGGCAACGGCTTTGATGTTTCTGGACCTAACAAGCTAGCAGAAGGTGCCGCTGTAGCGGGTGTGATACTTGAGGAAGGACCTTGACCAGTAACTGATGGTTGCATCAAAGGAGGCTGGAGTTCTGAAAGTTTTTGTGGCCCAGATGGGAAAGAGGGATTCAGCCCTGGATACTGGAAAGTTTGTGGAGCTGATAATCCAGGTGTGGGCTGAAGCAAAGGAGGTTGCTGCAAATGCTGTGGAAGGCTACCTGGAGGTGCATAGTATCCCTGCCAGTACATTGGGGGGACTGAGAGTCCTGCACCATTTCCAGCAGGAGGTGGACCAGCAGATCCCCATGGAGTACTTCCAGGTTGATACAGAGGAATATTATTCTGAAAAGTTGGCCTCTGAAACCCATACTGACTTTGCTGGGAGCTGAGGTCTGGTAAAGCTGCACCACCAGCAGACGGCAAACTTGAAGAAGTCGATGCTGGCTGAGGATAATGTGACTGCAGAAAAAAAATTGCATGAGCTGAGTGACTACTGACTCGTAAGGTACAGGTACAGGTTACATGTATTTGCATCATAGTAGTACCTGGATTATGGCAGGATCATTGTGCAGGGGAGCTGGTTGTGGTGGCGGCGGTTGCGGTGGTGACGACTTAACTTGCAAATCCTGCAGAAGCAAAGTCAATTGTCTGTCCCCATAAGATATGACAGTAACACCGCACTCAAATAGATGGCTCATAGCAGATACTGTAAACGGAAAGTCCGAAGCAACTTCAAAGGTCTGCACGTAGATCATGCCAGGTGTGCACAGAGAACAAGCCGTAGCTACTAAATTAACACATTACCAATACAGAACCTTCTCACAAACTATCCATCATAATAGCATATGTTTTTCTGATTGTAATCCTACCACATCGAAAATTCAAAACATAACATGGTGTTACAAACAGGGCAGGGATAATTAACGTGTGACATACAACAAGACCAACAATCATGGATTTGACTTCATGTAGCCAAGAGATTAATTTACTTGTGATGCCCGAAACTGTCGAGCAGTCAGGGATAAGCAAACAAAAAAAGATCCCGCCTATCTGTAACTTCTGTATGTGGTTTCACTCAGTGAAAACAAGGTACCAGCAATACAATGGTATTATTTTAAGCCTGCACTACAACAAGAACGGCAACAGCTTGGGAGTACACACAGAGCTCTATCCATAGTGTCATGTACCTTGATATCACTTCCGCGGAAGAGTATGTACTCGTAAACTTTGTCGCTCGCAGGAACCTGTATTCCGTCTTTCTTCCGCCCTTCAGTTCCAAATGACCGAACTACAAAGCAAGACAGTGAACTAGGTGTAAATAAGGCACAAACATATCGCAAACCCACCCATGATGGAACGAAAAAAAGGCAACAGGTGCGCTACCAAGGCAAACATCACAGTTCAAAGTTATACGCATATGAGAGCATGCAGCGGTTAGCTTCGTAAATCCTAACAAAACAGGAAACATACTACAAACAGGTCCACATAATTGCATCAGCAAACCGTCCAAATTTTCCTCAACTGGCGCCTCGCAGGCCTGGCTAAGGCCTCCGGTCCACATAACTGTATCAGTTAACCGTCGAAATTTTCCTAGACAGGAACCGCACGGGCTTGGCTAAGCCTAGGATCTGCGACATCGGACGCACCAACGGAAACCAAATCTAGGGCAAAGGCAAGCGCATCTGGGCGGGCGCACGGGTTAGTGCGGGGGGAGGGGAGATGGATTCTCACCATTGCTCAGGCCGATGCTGGACTCCTCGGTGTTGATGTTGTAGAGGACGCCCTCGTACCTGATCTCGCTCTTGGAGGTGAGGCTGATGAGGCTCCCGAGGTACGTCTCCGGCGACGCCGCCCCGGCGGGGGGCGGGCGCGCGGCCGACGAGGAGGAGGAAGACGGCGGTGGTGGCGCTTCCGCCGCCATGGCCACCGGCGGGATTGCTAGCGGTGCTAGGGTTAGGGGCGGGGAGCGAGAGCGACGGGAGGGAGCGGGGAAAGGAGAAGGAGAAACCCTAGGCGGGCGATCCAGTTTTGCTGTGCGCCTCTTCGCTGCGGATGGTGTTTCCGTTTATGGGCTCGGGCGGGCAGGGTTAGTGGGCCCAGATTGGGAATTTCTTACGGCAGCGGATGTCGATCCAATCCAATCATCGGATCATGGGATCCATTGTGGATGCAGATTTGAACCGATGTGCTAGATAGAGTCCAGATTGCCCAAAAAAAAAGTATGTGTTGATGTGATTACTGGAAAATGTGATGGTGGTGATGTGATTAATGATTTTCCATCCATTCAAAACTTGTGGTAAAAATCTTATGTGTTTTTTTTGTCATACATGAAGCATATCCAAAACGAACAACTTATGTTGTTTTATCCTGTAGGATTCACACACAACACTTCAATCATCAATTTACGATTTCTATGTATTTTTATAATCTATGGAACATGGAGGCCTCTTAGTTTTTGCCCCATAAACTATAAGGTATGTTGAGATGAAAATAAAGGGATGTGGTGGCTTGAGGCATACGGGGTGTAAGATTCCCTAGGTCCAATATGAAAAACAATAAGAACACCCTTACTTTATAGACTTAAGTATTTCAGGGACAACTCTCGCCTCCCGTGTCGTCCAGGAGGGGCGACCCGAGGGCGACTCATCCCCGCCGTTCTAGCCTCCCCTCCGGTGCCTCTCCCTGGCCGCTGCTGCCGCCGGCAGGCGCAGTGGCGGCGCCCCCTCTCCTCCAAAGGTGGTGAGGGTCCCCGCTGGTGAGAGCTCGGTGGCTTCCATGACGGGTGCGGTTGGCGGCGCCGACGGTGGTTGCGAGTCCGCCGGAGCTCCTGGCGGTGCGGGGCGGTGGACGGCCGGATCTGGCCGGTCTCGACTGGCTCATGGCCTCCCTGCCAGCTGCTGAGGCGCTCGGCGCGGATGGTGGTGGTGCTGCCTGGGCCCGATCTGGGCCGGGGCGGGCCGGGAGGGCTAGCTCGGGAGGATGTGCTGTCGACACTGGCTTGGCAGCGGCGGGGTGGTGGTGCTGGAGCGGTCTCGGGTGAGTGGCTCGCTTGGTTCAGCTCATGGTGGACTGTGGAGGTTCCCGGGAGAAATCTTGTTCTGGCCTTGCTCAGAACCGGCGACGGCGACACTCGTGGGTGCCGCTGAATTTCTAGGAAGCGTCGCTGAGGGCTCCTCTTCTCGTCCCGTGGTGTCTCCGGAGGGAAACCTCAGATCCTTGGATCGGACGATGAAGGCGCTGCTGCGTCTTGCTCCTCCTTGGGGGCATCGTCTCGGAGTCGACTACAACTTGAGAGTGGTTGGCGGCTTGGGCGCGTGGTTCGTGAGATGGCTCTTTTGGGGCTTCAAGGGCAGTTTGGCAACGATGATGCGTCGAGTTGAGGTTGGGTCGCGGCTCGGGCATCGTAGTCGGTTTTCCGGCGTGTCCGATGGGTCCTCTCGCGCTTCGTTGTGTTGCTGTGGAGTCAGAGCTGCGGTGGAGAGTGTCCCTGCAGCGACGATGACGGGCAACCGGTGGTTTGCGGAGGACTCGGTCGGCGCAAGCCCAGCATATTTCTCCTTTCGAAGCTCTTCGTCAGAGTCTGAGCTGTCTGTCGCTTGGTGCGTGTGGCCGACTGTTGGCATGGACCGACATGGGTTCCGGCGTCGCTGCGGCGAGGGCCGTGTTGGTGGTCGTTGAAGACGGAGTCGGAGTCGCTTACTCGAGGAGGAGTGATGACGATGACGTTGGTTGGCAACCCCGACAGTGGCTTTTCTCTTCGTTGACGCGTGTGTGCTTCGTGTGGGTGGCCAGGTCGGCCGGTGGTGATGCCCAATGTGGTCGTGTTCCATGACGACGTTGGTGCATTTGTATCGGTTTTAGGCCGCTTTTCCGTTAATTAACCGGCCATCTTTGTTCTTCTTAATCAATGAAAATGGCAAGTTTTTGCCTTGTTTCAAAAAAAAACTTTATAGACTTAAATTTTAAAGATTATTCAAAGTTTAAGCATAATTTGTCTTCTTAGCCCTTCAACTTTTCTCTGGCCACGTCGATAATATTCGTCAAGCTGTGCCACCGAGTGGCCTTCCTGCTAACTATATCATATCATATTTTCTTCTCTTCTTAGTGACATTCAAATATCGCTACCATTGCAATTTGTCACAGCTGATAGTAATTGTGCATCGTGTTTGACCCAATAAAGGGGTGGGGTTTATACAAAAAAAGATGTTGGCAGTTATCGTAATTGTGTATCGTGTTAGATCCCGTAAGAGGTGGGGTTCATACAAAAAGATGGTGGTGGAGCTAGGAACGACCTGAATGATGAGTAGGCATAACAAGTATGTTTTCTGTAAGTGCTATATTAAGTAGGTTGAAGAACGACTGACCTAGAGAAGCGAACGTGATTATTGATGAGTTGGCTAGCTTTGCTGGGAGATTCAGTAGTCGTAGCTGGATGGAATAAAACCTAGTAGCAGTTTATTTTTTTGGTTGATGATGTAACTCTTATAAGTACTTGTTAAGAAAGAAACTAAAGAACATATGCCTCGTCCTTATTAGATGGAAGACAATGATGCCTTTTCTTGGTAACCCCTCCCAAACTGTCTTCCATAGTGGCATTTATTGGAGTACTTGTGATCTTCTCTCTTGTGTTTTACCATTCATTCCTTTCTTGAATTATAAGCTCCGGTGATTTAACGAGGCACATTATATTGATATAAGTATACTATTTTGAGCATATTTATGATAATTGGTTATAAAAGAATTAGCATGATGTTGACCTTGTAGTTTTTACTCAGACTAGATTCAATGTTATAGAATAAGAAACCTTTACATGTACCACAAGTTTATAATCTAACTAGCTTCTAAAATAGGAAGTAGACACCTACATTTACAGAATGCTAATAATGGTTATCATGACACCACTATAATAATGATTATAATCAACATAATTGTACATCCATTGACATTTTCAAGAAAAAAAGAAAACATGTGGACTTCAGGAGTTTTGTAGATGTTGGAAAAGACAGAACCCACGGCGGGGACCATGAGTGGCCTCATCATCTCCCTTCCTAGCTTCAAGGCATGTGATCGTGCGAATTCTGCATTGCTTTGTTCATTTGAAAATATATCTATCACCAAACTTCAAGGCGTGTGATGTTACGAGTCTCTCCTGACCGTGTGGGTCATTGTTGATGTGGGATGCTCCAAGAATAGGAGGGTATTAATGATCAAATATCGCCCTATAGTTTATAGTCTTGAACTCCCAAATTTATGAAAACTGACCACTACATTTACATCATGCCAATAATGCTTATCGTGACACTACTAGAAGAATGATTTTAATCAACGTATCTATATATTATGTTATAATTTTGAAGGAAAAAAAGAATGGACACGGTGATATAGTGGGTTCTACGTACATCACCATTTCAAGCGCTGCATGGAAAGTTGGCATGCGTAATGGCCAATTCGTGTCCATAACGTTGCATTCAAAGGTGATCATTTTGGTGTGTCCATCCACTATTCTCTTGGATAGTATATTACTTGACCCTTCTACTCATTGCATCTTTAGGTTTGAGCAAGGAAGGATGGAATCAAGAGAGGAAGTCTAGGAAACACGAAACCCAAGTCATCCAAGGGAGAAGCATGGAAAAGAATGGACTGAAACACCCTAGAGACTCCGATTAGACCCAAGAACACCCAGAGGTTGACCAAGAGTTTATGGGTCAAACCTGAGAGCACCTAGAGGGTGAACCGAGACTCCATGTTACTTCACCCGGATACCCTAGATGCCTGCTGAGCGGAAACTGAGCAAGGCCCTTATATCCCATTTTAGACCCTTAACACAACTTAGCTCTTTGGTAGGGAGGCTATATATACCCTTCTCTCTCTCTCTCTCTCTCTCTCTCTCTCTCTCCTTTCTAGGGTAGACATGATTTAGAAGTTAGAACCAAAGCGCATTGCTCCTATTTCCCTGTGTGGAATCCAAGACATCTCCCATTATTGGAACTAGTCCTCAACTTTGCCAATCGTTACTTGGGGATTCTATTGGTTTGGTCAACCTACTGGACCGAGGAAAGGGTTCAATTGAGAATGGGTTTGACTTGAGATCCTAGATACAAGAGCTATAATATTGGCGAGTGTTTTTTTGGTTTGCTTTGCTAGGTATACCCTTATATCTTGTTTCTCCGTGAGATCTTGTGTTCTCCATTTTTCATTTTGTGTCTGGTCGAATCGTGAAGATCAGATCACCAACTTGTATCACGTGGAATTCAGAGTTGTGTAGATGTTGGAAAAGACAATAACCAACAACCATGGGAAACATGGAGCACTCACCTCTTTTATTCACTTCAAGGTGTGCAAGCTTGCAAGTTCTTTCATTGCATCTTCTAGGTGAAAAAACATACCACCCAACTTCAAGGCGAGTGATATTGCGAGCCTCTTTTGATCGTTTGGCCTGTTGTTGATGTGGGATGCTCTAATAACACGATGGCCATGGTGTTGTCGCATTTAAGAACCATATGGATGGATAGAAGGCCATGAAGAGCTCAATGACCATGCCTTTGAACATGTGTGAACAAAAGCTTCTGAGTTGATCGGGCTTATCCTATTGTGTACTTTAACAAAAAAAAAAATCTAATGATTTAAATTCATGAAATTGTTTTAAGCGAGTTAGTAAGTCAAATATACACATGATTTGTGCAAGTTAATGTGCACATGTCCATATATTACATCTTTAATATTATTATATATATTTTAAAATGTGGTATTTTTTCAGTAAACTATATACGAGACCATTTAAATACAATAATGCTACACCTACGGGAACTTTTTTACAAAATCATTGTTGCAAACTCACGTGGGGAACAACCAGAGTGGTTACAAAACCTGAGAGATCACGAAGACTAAGGGATTTTAACGACTCAAAAATTGCCACCTTCTTCCGTAAGGGTTGTCCGTGAACACAATTCGTAGGTCTAGCATTTCCGATTTTAATGTTTGGGATTGGCATGTTTTAAAAACAATACAATGATACTATGTTCACCTTAGCAAACTAATTAATTTTGTATACATTAGTCAAAGTAATGAAAGTATTTTAGAAAAACATATATAAAGTCTGATCAAATAGACAAATACTTTATAGGAGGTCATGTATTTAGAAACCGATGTATAGTACTCCTACTAGTCCCTCCGTTCCACAATATAAGATGTTTTAGGCATTTCCTAAATTAACATGTATACACATGTATCTAGACATGTTTTATTGTATATGTGCACTCTTTTTTATTTCGAATCTAGACAACATGTGTAGCACATAAAACATCTTATATGATGGGCGGAGTGAGTACATAATAGTATGAGAGACTAAATTTAATGTTTCACATTCTTTTCATAGCAAGAAGTCCTTGTGTCATCAACTATCAAACTGAAGTGCGTAGTATCAGTATATGTATGTGAATATTTTTCATTCAACATTATTCAGTCCATCTACACCATACAATTGAGATAGCGGGAAATCTCAAGGCACGCGGCACGCCCATCAACAGCAAACGGATTTGGCTCCTCATCCAGTCGCGGGCATCCACTCCTCACAGCACCAACAAGGCAACAATGTCGCATCGAGTCCTCAACACCTCCAAGCCCAAGCTGCCGCCGCCGCCTCAGCTCCATCACCCTCCCCCGGCACCGCCGCCGAAGCTCGGTCGCCGTGCCGCTGTCGCCATCGCGGTCTCGCCAGCGCTCCTCGGCATCACCCCGTTGGTGGTGGCACCACCGTCCGTCAGGGCGCAGGAAGCGGTACCAGCAGCAGAGGCAGCGGCACCTTGCATCGAGGAGCTGCCGATCACGGCGAAGGCCTTCCTGGACGTGTCCATCGGCGGCGAGCCGGCGGGCCGCATCACCATCGGCCTCTTCGGCGACGCGGCCCCCGCGGGCGCGGCCCGGTTCGTGTCCCTCGCCACGGGCGTCGGCTACCGGCGCAAGGAGTTCGTGAAGGTGGTGCCGGGGTACGTGCAGCACGCCGGCGTCGTGTCCTACCCTGCCATCGCGGCGGTGACCGACCGGCTCGCCGCCGAGATGGACACCGTCCGCGCGCGCTGCGGCGGCGGGAGCGGAATGATGATGCACACGACGGGGGCGGTGTCGATCGTGGTGCGGGACCCGAGCCTGCCGCCGCCGAAGCCGAAGCTGGTGGCGCGGGGCGGGAAGTTCGAGATACAGGAGGAGCAGGTGGGCGTGGTGCCCAACGGCACCGAGTTCGTGATCGCGACCAGGGACTCCCCCGAGCTGGACGCGTCGGCGCTGGTGGTGGGCAGGGTCGTGGACGGCATGGACGTCGTCGAGAAGATCGCCGCCGTGCCCACCGTCAGGGACAACACCGGCTCCGCCTACTTCAAGTCCGTGCTCAACTAGCTGCAATTTCAGCAATCTTGTGTGCACGATTGTGTTTCCCAATCTGATTGTGTTGCTGCGATGCAGGGTGGCCAAGCTGATCGGGGACAAGAGGGCGGTGGTTGCAGAGCGAGGGTTCAACCGCCCCTACACCAAGATTCTAGTCACCAACTGTGGAATGCTTGAGTAGAAGTAGAATAGTAGTACGAGCCGACTGAGCTTCGACGGTCTTTGCTCTGCTCGTAAATGTCTTATTTCTATCTTTTCATTCTTACCGTATCTACTAGGATGCTGCCTCACGACGCCTCGCTGTTTTGACATGCATTGTTACTTCTTTCTCATTCTTCGAGATCTCTCGTTCTTCTTCTAATGGAGCCCGGGCTCTTAGGAGTACAATCTTTAAAATTTCCGATTTTTTTCACTACAAAAGATTCTGAAAAAGTATATACAGATACATGTAGATATCTAGTATGACTATACAAATTTTCGTTGAATTATGTTTTCATTGGTGACCTATATAAAAAAGACAAATGTGAAAACAAAATCAATTTTTGATCTTGGAGATGAGCCCGCCCGCGTTACCGACCAATTGTGATATCGTGTAAGTTGTTAGGCGAACTGATCATATGCAAATTGCAGCATATATTGCACTTGGATTTCCTTTACATGCTAGAGTCTATGTTGGGAGAACACTCAGTGGTCTAAAATTTTGCTGCAAGTACAAACCTCCTTGTCTTGGAGATTTCCGTAAGGCAAAGAGAATGTGCGTTAGCGCACATGCAATTCTTTTGGTGCGAGTTGGCAGGAAGAACGGGAAATGTACTTCGTCTTCTTGAACACTTGGCGTCGATTTTGGTTGCGCGTCGATACTAGTGGAAAAGTAATCACTTATGGCATAGGAAAGTTGCAGCTGCTCGTTTGCATACAAATCTGATTCGTCTATCCTGTTTCAAAAGCGAAATTCGTTTGCAGCGTCATAAAGATAAAAAAGAAGGCCCGACAAAATGAGGTGAGGAAGAGAAAGATGGTGAGGACACGCAGACCCGGTGTAATTAATTTTTGGACCTAGGGCGAATTAAAAACACATATTTTTATACTAAACTTGTATACTTTTATCAAACTATACTCCAAATGAGCACTTTTCTTTAATTTGGATGACATAGTTAATTTATAAGAATAGTACTTATAGTGTTATTTGTTACATATTTTTGTATGTATACCACTACAAAATTTGTCATTCCAAAGTTAAATTGTATGTTGAAATAAAGTTCCACTTTCATGGTTGCATGAGTTATATAGTGTCTACATGCGTGTTTTTATGCGAGTATGCTTGTTTGTGTGTATATTTATATCCTAAAATGTCATGATAGATATCGCTAAACTGTAAACTTGAAAAAATATCTTGGTAATATTCTTGTATATATTTTTTTTTGAAGTAATACGTATATATTAAGGCAAAGGCATACAGAGTACAGAATACGCATACAAAGGATAGACCAGAGGGAGACGCAGCTCCGTACAAATTGCAGAAAGACCCCTCGGGAACGAAAGATTTACAACGAAGACCCCCGAGAGCTCTGCCACACCAGTCCACTGCTCGACTCCAGCACCGGCAAGCAGCGAGACAGAAGAAGACGGACACCCACAGACCCAAAGTTGGAGAAGCTCCATCGCCATGACGGCTTTATGAACCCCGAGAAGAAGCACCAGAAGTGCCCACCTGTCGCTGTGGCACGTGGGTCGGGGAACAACCCCAAGCTCACCTCCAACCTCCAGAACCGGCCGCTCCCGTCGACGACGTCGAGGAACAGCGCCAGATCCGCCTGCCGCAGACCTCAAGCCCAGCACGGAACACGCAGACCTCCAGCCCGCCGGCAGCCTCACCAGGCCAACCGCGGAAGCTCCTGCATAAGATCCCCACATCTCCACATCGGCGAGGGAGCAATCGCCGAAGCGACGGTGGAGAAGGAGAAACAAAATCCAACACAAGATCGTCACCACCGCCATGACCATCTCGCCTGGAACCCTAACCTCCCAGATCCAAGACCAGCACGAGCCGAGGAAGCCGCGTCGAGGCCGGATCTGGAGGAAATTATTCGCCGCCGCCGTCACCACCGTCGAAACCGAAGCGAGGGACGAGCGAAAACCTAGCCCTAACCTATCTACACGCCAGGAACAGAATTCTTGTATATTTTTAGGCATGTATAGTAAAAGAAACTTCTAGAGTATAGTTTGAAGGCATTAGAGATCCAAGAGATCAGGATGATACTTTTCTAGGGACTTCATGTCTGACGATTGAAGGTATTACAGATCCAGAAGTGATGGAATCCTTGGATGTTAGGGAGGCGCTAGCACTTTTTCATGACCCGTGCATCAAGAAAATACATGTGGCTAGTGATTGTGTAAGGGTCGTCAACACAATTAATGATTACTCAGGGCCTTCGTATGCCCAGATCATCGGTGAAATCAGGGTAAGCTAGGGAGAAATCCTTCAACAGACTTCACTTTGTGCACGAGGGAAAGGAAATCGAATGGAGAAGTTCATAGCATTGCGAGATATTCGTTGAATCTCGATGAGGGTCGCCAAGTGGGGCTAGTTAATCCGCCTAATGGCGTTCGTATGATTGTATCCCAACTGTTATAAATTCTGAATAAAGCGGGGTACTATTTTTTAAAACAAAAAGTTGAACATTACTGTCAGCCAAACTATCAAGCAAATACGTGTGGCTAGTGATTGCAAAAGGTACGCACGACATACTCTGGTAATGTCAAAATCTAAAAACCTCGCGGGCATGGTGACATTCTAGGCCGAGCACTTGGCATATGGAAAACAATTCTTTTTGTTTGTTTGTTTGTTTGTTTGTTTGTTTGTTTGTTTCTAGGACATACCTGCAATTCAAAAGATTTCAGATATGCGTATGTATCTATCTCACGGGCAATGTTTCATATACACAGATTACATGGAAAACGCTCGGCATACGACACGATTCCACTAGCGAGGGTGCTAGATTTTGCCGGCTCAGCCTATACCAAAGGACTTGCACATATATAACATAATTCCCAGGAACGGATACAGAAAATAGCTATTCACGTTTAGGCAGCTGGAACGACAATGAATCTTTCTTTTTTCCCGAAAAGGAGGTTGAAACTCCCGGCCTCTGTGTGGAAGCGATCCATACAACTTCTTTCATTTCATTTATTCAACAAGTAATGGAAAAATTCTTACAACCAGCATACAGATCGAATTCAGGCGACACCACCACCAACTAGCACAACGGTAGAAAACAAACGGGGCTTAATTCCCTGGCCACAACCATCATCGGACAACGATAGAGGACATGGTAATACAACAATTCTCAAATACACAACCAAACTTTTCACAAAAGCATTTCAACATACAAGTTCAAAAGCAAAAGGGCCGTGCAAACACAATAATAAATTCCCACTTATAAATTAATGCCATCATATGTGAACATAGTAGGAGAATATTCTTTTCTAATACACTAGTCATCACTTGTTAAGTCACTTGAGCATGAGTTCGAACTCAGGCTAAGACAATGCTCTCTAGCATAGTCACAGCACCACAACACACACCGGCTTTCAAATCTTCTTAATAAACGTTACAACACGATGTTATTACCATGGGGTAAGAGACATGACGCTCATCAGCCATGGAATCCAAATCACTACCATACTCATCGCTCATCAAAGTCAGGTCACTATCACACTCATCCTCCAATGGATCATTGTAAAGGCGATCCTCTTCTACCCTACCATTAACCCTCTCCCTCGTGATGCCGCTATAGTCGATGATTCCCATGTTGGTGTAATATGGTTTCTCCACTGCAGGATCAAAATCATCATCGCAGGGGTCTTCTCCACGGACCATCTTCTCAAAATCCAACTTACGCCCATGGAAGCCTTCCCCAACCGGATGCACGATCCTAATCCCCATGTGATCGCAGTAAAGACATCGTACTCGTCCTGTGAACAACAAAACATTCATGAATGGCCGCTTTAAGTGTCCAAGGATAGTTTTTTTAATCATGCATAGAGCATAGAGTATTAATTCCGTCTAGTTATTGCAAAGCAAGGTAACCCATGCATACAAAAGGGAACAACACAACGATTTCACGTCGTTGAGTCAAGCCCCAGGCACCATGTCAAAGATCACTATGGCTACAATTAGGTGTTGGAACAAATATAATAATATTTATGGCAGGGAATAATAAATCATGCCTTTCTTTTTTTTCTAACAAATAATGCCCCTCTTTTTTTAGAGTTAATCATGCCTCGGCAGAAGCCCGGTGGCAAAGGTAGCAGTGGCTCAACCTAGCAACCAGATTTCGAATCCCGTCGGGAGCGAATTTCTGGAATTCTCACAAAAGAGCAATTTTTCTATAAAAAGAAGCCACCAAGGGCTAGTACTGGTTGGTCTCGTTTTTTTATATTGCTGCAAACTTCAACCTTACGTGGAATTAGGCCCAAAATGTATCCCTGAGACAGCCCATTCGGCCCAACAGCCTGGACATATACCTAACATAAACTCTAGCAACGCCATCGCTCACAGGCTCTTCTAACGATACAACATTTGAGAATCCATCCTTCCACTATGATAGACAATTCGATTCTGAAGAAGAGATCACAAATATATTCTGGGCACAAGATGACCTCTAGTTCACTGGAAGAAGCAACTGCAGTCTAGAAATTTCAGAACTTGGGTTTTCCCAGAACATATGGAAGAACATGGACAGATTCCAGTTCAAAAAGAACTCAAGTTCACAAGTTTCAGAACTTTAGTTGGTAGAACAACGAAGATTATCTTTAGTAATACATGGATCTAAATGTTTGAAAGAAATGGCAAGATACAAACGAACTTTGTTTATTCAGTTAGCTGATTTTAGGACCAAGTCAAAGTGTTGTTACACCACAATAGGATTATATTGAACAGGCATTTATATTAAAATAAAATCCAAAAGTTGGCTCGGTGCACTGTTTTGCTTGAAACCATGAAGGCACGGTATCTCTTAGGTATCTTTTACTCCATCCGTATCAAAATATAAGACTTTCTAGCTAGTTTCTGCAACCTTGCACTAAAACATGTCTAGATGCATGCATGCAAAAACTTGCTAGAAAGGATAGAATTATTCAACACGCTGCCTCGTGACCCTGACCTAGCCGCCCGCTCTCGCGACCCGATGTGCGCCGTCGCGGCCGACCCGGCCGCCGCTGCGTAGCTCGGCCCCGAGCTCTCCCCTGTTAGAGATAATATGTTTTCATGTATCAATACCGTATTGGTACGGTGTAGTACACCGCCCACTACGGTAGCCCTATGTACGCCACGGTGAGGGCTCTTCTCACCCCTATATAACACGTAACCCGAGCCCCCAAAGGGGCATCGTTTCCGCCTCCAACAATATGGTATCAGAGCCTAGCCTCTTCCTAACCTAGCCGCCGAACGATCTCTGTCGCCGCCGCCAGCCTTTCTTGGCCGCCGCCGCCACAAAACAACAACCTACGACCTGCCGCCGCCGCAATCTGCAGCCACCGCCTCAAGACACACGACCTACAAACTAAGATCAAGCCGCCGCCGCATCAAGCCACGACCCACGATCTAAAACCTTACGAGCCAAAACCACGATCTAAAACCCTACGAGCCAAAACCAAAAACATGACCCACGACTCAAGATCAAAACCTCGCCGCCGCCGCATATTTTGCCGCCGCCGCACCTCGCACCGATGGCGTCCTCCTCACACTCGGTGCCGTCCGTTGCTGCCTCCCTCGGAGCTCCCCCGTCGCAGAAGCTCACGCGCGGGAACTTCCTGTTTTGGAAGACTCTTGTCTTCCCTGCCCTCCGCGGTGCACAGGTCACCGGGCTCCTCGACGGCAGCGATCGTGCTCCCGCCAAGCACGTCGAAGTTGAAGACTCGGAGAAGACGAAGCGGCGTGTCCCTAACCCGGACTATGCCGCATGGATTGCACGTGATCAAGCTGTCCTGCAGTACCTCATCAACTCGCTCTCCCCCGACATCCTTGCTCATGTTGTCGGCCTGGAGACGTCCGAGTCGGTTTGGGCAGTCATCTCTGGTATGTTTTCCACACAGTCCCTAGCCAAGGTGAATCACCTTCGTGGACAACTCAATAGCACCAAGAAAAACTCTCTTACGGCTGCCCAGTATTTCGCTAAGATGAAAGGATTTAGTTCTGAGCTGATCTCACTTGGAAAAGAGGTAGATGATGGTGAACTAGTTGGATACATACTCAATGGCTTAGATGGTTCCTACAACAATGTTGTTGCAGCAGTACACGGCAATCCAAATACAACCTTAGATGAACTGTATGATCAAATTTATGCTCATGATATTCGCCAGACCATGCTTCAGGACATCGGTGACACGTTCACCTCTTCTGCTAACCTTGCTCGTCGTGGTCGTTCCCATGGTGACCGCGGGCGCGGGGATGATGACCGCGGCTCTCGCCGTGGAGATGATGATCGCGGCTACCGCAGCCGCAACGATGATGATCGCGGCCGTGGTTACTACCGCGGCAACGATGACCGTGGCTTCTATCGCCGCAATGACGACCGTGGCTATCGCCGCGGAGATGGCGACCGTGGCTACCGTCGCTGGGATGATGATCGCGGCTCCCGTGGTCGCACTGATGGCCGAGGCCGTCGTGACCATGGTGGAGACCGCCGCGATGGTGGCCGTCGCCGTCAAGACCGTGCTCCTACGCCCTACATCGACATCACCTGCCAAATATGCAAGATTCACGGCCACCCAGCTAGTGAGTGCTGGTGGCGCTATCAGGACCGTGACGACTCCGATGATGATGACGTTGATCACAAAGACAAGACCGCCAATGTTGCCTCTTATGGTGTGGATACCAACTGGTATCCGGACACTGGAGCCACTGATCATATCACTGGCGAGCTGAGCAAGCTGTCCACGCACGAGAAGTATCGAGGCCGCGAGATGGTTCACACGGCCAATGGTCATGGTATGCAAATTTCACATGTTGGTCATTCTGTTTTACATACCCCCAATAGTTCCTTGCATCTAAATAACGTTTTACATGTTCCCACTTCATCCAAAAATCTGTTATCCGTTCATAAACTCACACTTGATAATAATGTGTTCATTGAGTTCCATCCTTCTTTCTTTTTGATCAAGGACCAGGAAACAAAGACGGTTCTGTTTGAGGGTCCCTGTCATGGTGGCCTCTATCCCCTAGTGCCTATCTCTAGTGGGTCTTCCAAGCAAGCCTTTATCACAATAAAGCCGTCGTCTTCTACGTGGCATCGTCGCCTAGGCCATGCATCTTCATTTGTGGTTCAACAAATCATTAGGAAAAATGAACTCTCTCATACTCCAGAAATAAATGCTCATGTTTGTGATGCCTGTCAATTAGCTAAGAGTCATCAGTTGCCATATCCTATTTCCACCAGTGTCTCCACTGTTCCTTTGGAACAAGTGTTTTCTGATGTATGGGGTCCAGCACCTGCCTCAGTTGGCAAACATTTATATTATGTGAGTTTTATTGATGATTACAGCAAATTCACATGGATTTACTTGCTCAAAAATCGTTCTGATGTTTATCAAGTTTTCCTCAATTTTCAGCAATTTGTTGAACGCAAATTTGATAGAAAGATCAAAACTATGCAAACTGATTGGGGTGGTGAATATGAAAAACTCCATGGTTTCTTTCAAAAAGTTGGCATTTCCCATCATGTTTCATGTCCCCATGCACATCAGCAAAATGGTTCAGCTGAAAGAAAACATCGTCACATTGTTGAAGTTGGTTTATCTCTTCTAGCAAATGCATCCATGCCTCTTAAATTTTGGGATGAAGCCTTCCTTACAGCCACGTTTCTTATCAACTTGCTTCCTAGTAAAGTTATTAATTTTGACACCCCGGTTGAGCGTCTCATGCATACAAAACCCAACTATGAGTCCCTGCGTGTTTTTGGTTGTGCTTGTTGGCCCAATCTTCGACCCTACAATAAACGCAAACTTGCCTTCCGTTCCACACGTTGTGTCTTTCTTGGCTATAGTCCTCGTCACAAAGGTGTCAAATGTCTCGATGTGTCCACGGGACGTGTTTATGTATCTCGTGACGTTGTGTTTGATGAAAACGTTTTTCCCTTTGCCACTTTACATCCTAATGCTGGTAGACGTTTGCGTGCTGAAATTCTGTTACTTCCGAAAGATTCACCATCTAACACACCAAATATTGGGGATGTACAAACAAATGATCACATGCCTTTGCCTATCATCCCTGTTGTTACTAACCATGACCAGGAACATGAGGAACAAGTTGATGTGGATGATAATGCTTCTGCACACGAGCACACAGAAGAAAATTTCACTGAAAACGGACCAGAAATGGAGTCAAACGAGCAAGAAACATCAGCTGCAACCTTGCTGCATCAAGACAACAGCACAGATCCCGAAGCTGATCCGGCATCAGCCTCGGATCACGAGTTCACTGATCCCGGGGAAGATTCCCCTAATGACGCGTCGTCCTCTGCCGCGTCCAATCCCACGGAGCGCCGGGCCTCGGTTTCGTCCCCACGTGCGTCGCCAGGCGGGGCCGCCAGCGCCACACCGCCTCCCGCGTCACCCTCTCCTTCGCCTGGTGACACAGCGCACCAACCCGAGCCCGACACGTCGACGTCAGCTGCTGGTGGGTCTTCCGCCACTGCTGCACCGGATCCAGCGCTGGATGGATCCTTGTACCGCCGTCTGCTGCTGCCCAGCCTGTGGCCGGTCCTCGCACCCGACTAAAACAAGGTATACGCAAACCGAAAAATTTCACCGATGGTACTGTACGTTATTCTACCAAAGGCAGAACTATGCGGTATGGTCTTGTTGCTTACACAGGTGAACCTCGTTCCCTCTCGGAAGCACTTGATCATCCACAATGGCGTCATGCAATGAAAGAAGAATATGATGCTCTTATTGCAAATCAAACATGGCACCTTGTTCCCTCCAACTCCACCAAGAATCTGATTGACTGCAAATGGGTGTATCGCATCAAGAGACTTTCTGATGGTACCATTGACAGGTATAAAGCTCGTCTTGTTGCCAAGGGCTTCAAGCAAAGGTACGGTATTGACTATGAGGATACTTTCAGCCCTGTCGTTAAAGCAGCTACTATTCGTACTGTCTTAGCAGTCTCAGTTTCTCGTGGTTGGAGTTTACGGCAGCTAGATGTTAAGAACGCGTTTTTACATGGTGTTCTGGAAGAGGAGGTTTATATGAGACAACCCCCAGGTTTTGAAAATCCCAATGCCCCCCATCACATATGCAAACTTGACAAAGCTCTATATGGTCTTAAACAGGCTCCTCGTGCTTGGTTCTCTAGGTTGAGCTCCAAGCTTCATGACCTTGGATTTATACCTTCAAAAGCTGATACATCTTTGTTTCTTTATCACAAGTTTGATGTTATCATTTATGTCCTGATCTATGTTGATGATATTATTGTTACAAGTTCATCTGATTCAGCCATCACAGTTTTGCTCAAGGAGCTCAATGTTCATTTTGCCATCAAGGATCTTGGAGATTTGCACTTCTTTCTTGGAATTGAAGTTAATAAAATTTCAGATGGTCTTCTTCTTTCACAAACAAAGTATGCCACCGAGTTGTTAGCTAAAGCTGGTATGCGCGGTTGTAAACCAGCTCCTACACCTCTCTCAACAACAGACAAGTTATCCCTGACGAATGGACAGCCACTTAATTCCGAAGACTGCACTCAGTACCGTAGCATTGTGGGTGCCCTTCAATACCTCACATTGACATGACCTGACTTGTCCTTTTCTGTCAATAAGGTTTGCCAGTATCTTCATGCTCCTATGACCTCTCATTGGATAGCTGTCAAGAGAATTCTCAGATATGTTAGTGGCACATTAAAGCTTGGCATCACGTTTCAAAATTCTTCTTCTACATTGTTGAGTGCTTTTTCAGATGCAGACTGGGCTGGATGTATTGATGACAGGCGTTCCACTGGAGGGTTTGCCATTTTTGTTGGACCGAATTTGGTCTCCTGGAATGCTAAGAAACAGGCTACAGTTTCAAGATCAAGTACAGAAGCAGAATATAAAGCACTTGCAAATGCAACGGCTGAACTTATTTGGGTTGAAGCTCTTCTCAAAGAACTTGGAGTAAAACTAAAGGAAAGACCATGTTTATGGTGTGATAACTTGGGTGCCACTTACTTGTCTGCAAATCCAATTTTTCATGCCCGCACTAAGCATATAGAGATTGATTTTCACTTTGTTCGTGAACGAGTTGCAAGCAAAAATCTGGACATCAAGTTTATATCAAGCAAGGATCAAGTTGCAGATGGCTTTACTAAAGCTCTTCCTGTTCCTAGTCTTCATGAGTTTAGGCATAATCTAAATCTGCTAGCAGTTTAGATTAAGGGGGGCTGTTAGAGATAATATGTTTTCATGTATCAATACCGTATTGGTACGGTGTAGTACACCGCCCACTACGGTAGCCCTATGTACGCCACGGTGAGGGCTCTTCTCACCCCTATATAACACGTAACCCGAGCCCCCAAAGGGGCATCGTTTCCGCCTCCAACAATATCCCCCACCCCTCCGCCATCTCACATGGCTCTCTCTTCCTCCCCCTCCTCTCCCCAGCCACCAAAGCTCCCTCTCCACCTCCCATCCCCTGCCCCCATGTCGATCCAGATTCAACACCCTCGCCTGCTGCTGTCGTTGGTGGAGATGGAGGTCCGGTTCCCCACACCCTCGGATGCGCTGGCCTCCTCCTGCCGCCTCCCCCTGCTCAGCTCCCCCCAAACTTCAAGCCGGTGCACATCTCTGAGGTTCCCTTGGTGGCGAAGGAGCAGGGCTGGGAGGAGGTTGGGGGATGGCGTCGCCGGAGGCTGCTGAAGGCGCCTACTCCGCCTCCCAGGAAGGAGGCTGGGCTCTCCACCGCCTTCAAGAGGAGGACCGTTGGCCTCTGCTTCCGATGCTTGGCGTCGGAGCACTTCGTCGGGGACTGCCGATGCCCTGCTCGGTGTCTGAGATGCCGCTGCTTCGGCCATCGCGAGCGGGACTACCAGGCACGCCGCCATGTGTCCTCGCCCACTGATGGAGGAGACGAAGCTCACCGCCGCCCCCGCTCACCTCCAGTGCCTCCATGTCGCTCGAGGGACATAGCTGCTGCGCCTCGCCCCTGCAGCTCGCCTCCAGCCCCTTCTCTTCAAACCCAACGCTCGTGGGCGTCGGTTGTCGCCGAGCAGGATGTGCTCAATCTGGAGGCTCCTCGTGGGGCGGGTGTTTTCTGGCCTTCCTGCCGATGCTCTGGGGATGTTGCAGCCTTTCCTTGCAGCTCAAGCGGAGGCGTTGAGCTCTGAGTTGCAGGCCATGTTCGCAGCTCGTCTGGAGGAGGTCTTCCTGCCTCTTCGCCAACTAGTCGCCGTGGTGCAGGGTTGGACTGAGCAGGTATCAGGCCTCTGGGAGCTAATGGAGGCTTTTGGTGGAAGGCTTGCTCTTGCCGATCCGTTGGCACCGGGCACACATGTTGAATGTTTGCCTCTCGTCATGAGCGATGGCAAGGATGCTAGTGTGGAGGTTGAGGCCGGTTGCTTGTCTGTGCTGGGTGGTGTGTGCACGCAGGCTTCAGATGATCGTCCGGATTTGGACTTTGCTCAGCTAGAGACGGTGCTTCAAGGCGTGGAGGAGCAAGACAAGGTTGATCAAGCCGTGGCCTCATGCAATGGCTTGGGGCTGACGGTGGCGGCGTTGCCCGTTAGCTCGGTTGGGGAGGCGCCCGCGGAGTTGACGGCACCAGGTGACCCTCACAGTTTGAAGGTCTCTAAGCCTGTTGTGTCGAATGTTGGAACTGGATTGCCGCCTGGCCCGACTCCACCCACCTTGCTGGATGAGATCTGAACAACTTCAGTTGCACGGCGCCGCTCTCCTTGCTCGATGCACCGATTCAGATGCAGCTTGAAGGGGACTCCACTAATGCCGAGAGGCGTAGTGTTCGGTTGGACAAGAAGAACAAAAGTTGCAACATTCCAATTGCCAAGCGTGCTGAATTTAGGTTGGCAGAGGCTTTCAGAGAGTTGCCAAAGGAAAAGATCTCAAAGAAACCAACCGAGGAAGAGCTGCAAGAGAAGATGAAGACTTATATGCGGATGAGCAAGAAACCTACCACGCCGACGGCGATCCAGGCTATTCGTGAGTTGGTAGAAGCTAATGTTTAATCCGTGTCTCCATAAGGCTACGTGCGAGTACTCCTCTTGTTGCGTGGGTGCTCTTGAGGTTGCGGTGTTTGGCTTGGCTGGGTACAAGGGGTTTTTGATGGTTTTGGGCGTAGGGACTCTTGTATCTGACTCGGATGATGTGCCTTGAGTGGTAGTGGGGTGTGTTTGGTTTTCACCGGTCTTCCTTAATTAACCGGGTGTTGTTTGATTTTTGGGTCCAGTTTCCCTTATTAACTGGATAAATTATTATTCTTCTTAAATGCAATGCGGGAGCTCCCCGCCCTCTGACGAGGTTCATAAAAAAAACAGCTAGTAGTTGCTAACAAATTACCTAGCTACACTACTTAACAATAACTAGATAACCAAAGTCTACATAATGGCCATGCTTTTCACATGTTTACTTAGGATACTATATGAAAATAATTTGCACAGGGTTAGCTCGATCGTACCAGCGCATGGTAACGGCACTGACACACGACAGACGAAGGGTTGTGTTCCAGCTCTGTCTTCATCATCACCATTGCAAACCTCAGCAAAGAACAGCAGCGGAGTTGTGCCGGTAGGGAACTGAGTGCCTTTGGGAGTTGCCAGGAAATTGACATGAGTGTGGTAGCACTTAGCTTCAGTGCCAACTGGGCCTGACACGTATTTGTTCACACCACAGATTGTATGAAGCTCATATGTGGGTTTCTGTAAATGGAGAGAGGAGGTAAATTAAATTAATTAATTCAGTGAGCTACTTTTGCATAGCACAAGCATGTGACAAAATTAATGTTAGCAACAAACAAACAACGAGGGAAACAAACCTACCCCACTCAGCATTGCAGCATATGCACTCAATGCCGCATTGATCTTTTTGGAAATTCTTGTATGCGAAGACAGCAGACAGTGAAGAGGGAACGGCCGAAGTGGCTGCTCGGCGCAGGCGGCCTCAGGACACAACAACCCGGCAAGGCACTGAACATCTTCAGAAGAAAGTTGGCCACTACCCTGCAGTAGCATTGACATCCGCTCAGATGGACAGGAATGCAAGAGCTTTGCTTGAGCATCAGGGTTGGGGTGACGGGCAGCCGTAGCGGCAGCGAAATAGGCTCTCTCCAAGCCGGCTCGCCGGGAGTCTGCAGTCGCCTCAGCATCATCAAGGCGATGATCAGCTAGGAGTAGGTTGCCATCCGCCTGGAGCAGGCAGCGAATAGCTTGATAGAAATCGATACGATGGTAACGTGTGGAGAGGAAGGAGACGAGGCCGAACATGGAGCAGTTCTCCGTCCGGTGGAGAATCATTGTGCCGATCACATCCCCCTCGAGTTTTGCGGTAGGTGGGAACGCTGCATCGTAGCAGATGGTGTTGATGATGATGTTGGAGACAGGATCGAGCGGGCCGTAGCAGTGGCCAGCAATGAGCAAGCTGCGGTGCAAGCGGGAGCGCAGCTCGCCGGCCGGCAGCCGGGCGATGGCCTGGAGGTAAAACCCGTGGATCGCGTCCTGGAGCGTCCCCTTGAGAGCGCTGCTGGGCAGGTGCGGCGCACTACGGGGAGACGAGAATCCGCGAGAACCCACAGGCATGAGTGGACTGGTAGCGGCAATCCGTCGAGCAGCTTGGGGAGCTTGTCGAGGCTGGCTGAGGGTGAGCGCCGGCGCACCTCGTCGAGGAGGCGCACGGTGTCCTGGAGATGGCTGGAGATGGCGAGCCAGTCGGACAAGATTTGGTCAGGGTTTGGGTGCTTGGCGGCCATGGCGGCGCACTTAAAGGCCATGCCGAGGGCCTCATCGAAGGCGGGCTTGTCGGACCCGATTCGCCTGATGCCGATGTCCAAGGCGACGATGCGGAAGGCAACCATCGGGTCAGCGTCGACGAGCAGCAGGAAGCGCACCGCGTGGCAGTCGGGGAGGTAGGGGAAGAAGCGGGTGAGGAAGGTGACCATGCCGTCCAGCGACCGGCGCTCCAGGTCCCTGAGCTTCTCCTCGGGGACGTAGACGAGGTCGCATGGCTCGCCCGGCGCGCCGGCGCGCCCGTAGGAGATGAGCGTGTTGGCGACGATGTTGGAGACCGGATCGACGAAGCCCAAGCAGAATCCCCCGGCGTGGAGGAAGCGCGCGGCCATGCCGGGCCTCGCCCTGAGGTTCAGCCGCTCCAGAGCCGTGCGGTAGGAGTCGCGGATCTTGTGCAGCACCCGCGACCTGTCCTCACACTGCTCCCGGCGCGAAAACAACCCATGATCGAATTTCGAATCGTAGACACGTAGATCCGGCGGGCAGTTGGGCGCCAGCGCCATCACCGGCAGCTAGAGGGAGTATTGGATCGATCGGATTGTTGGCGCGAAGAAATAACGGAGAAGTCTATATATATATATACAGAAGCATCAGCAAAACCGACTTTGACGATGTGATTATATACCTACTCCAACTACTACTAGTCGTGTTTCACCAGTATATCGATTACTAGTAGACACAAGGGAAGATACGGTCAGAGTAA
This sequence comes from Poa pratensis, assembly GCA_947311845.1. Classification (NCBI taxonomy): domain Eukaryota; kingdom Viridiplantae; phylum Streptophyta; class Magnoliopsida; order Poales; family Poaceae; genus Poa; species Poa pratensis. The sequence goes on along the minus strand of CAMZMU010000038.1, from coordinate 76,237,502 downwards.
AGCATAACATAACCATGGATATTGAGGAAGTCTTTAATTAGATCATCTCTCCACTCCGCCAAGCACCAGTGGCGGAGCTAGGGGGATCAACAGGTGCCCCGGCCCCCCTATGCCACGGTGCATCATGAAAAAAAAATCAAGGTTTAGCTATGCTTTAGAGGTCATTATGTGCCTAATTAATCTCTAATTAGGCTGTCTGACCCCCCTTATGTGGAGATTATCACCGTCGACCCCCCTTTAATTCACATCCCGCTTCCGCCTCTGCCCTCTGCCAAGCACCCCGCTGATGCGTGTGCTAGCAGTTCCGCGGTCGATGCCGTTGATAAAGCTCCTCACGTCACGCTTCCTTGACTCACGACATTGAGCGGGAGATCGAGCGATGACGCGAATATAACCAAGCGCCTCCATTTAGGGGGGGGGGGGGGGGGGGGGGGAGTCCACCTCCACTCGTGCTCTCCATGGACGACTCCTCCGACCCTGAGCTGTTGCGCCACCCGCGTCCGATACAGTGGGTGCATGCTCGTGTCGGGGACCGAGCGCTAACAGGTCCGGAGTTCACATCGTGGTGAACTAGTTGCCCTAGTGCTCAAAAGTTGCTTGAGATGTTCAGGTCACGACACTGTTTGAAGTTCAGTTAATTTATTTTTTGTTCAGGTTTCCGCAGTTGAGCTTCTGCAATGTTTTTTTGCAGTTTAATTCTTCATCGATGGATCCCTACTGCTCTAGAAGAACACTAGCTTGTCTCGCTCGACCTCTTCATTGAATCCATCTCATAGGCGAAATTTAGATACAGAGAGCAGTCAAAGTTCAGATAGATCACACCTGAAGCTAAAGGAACCATGTTGTCGATGGTGTCCTAATTCTGAACTGTTTGTGTTCGGGTGTCTAAATGTTTTTACAGATCGCGTGTTTATGTTTTCTTCCCAAATTTTGGGTAGTTATAAACCAAATCTTCATCCTAATCGCTATGTGATTGCGCGGAAGTTTGTGAGATTTAAAAAATCACAATAAAAGGTTTGTGTTTTTATACAAACATGTAATCATAAGTTCACATTTTTTTTGTGTGGGGCGCCCTATTGTAGGACATCTGCTAAAGAATAAATTTTCAAATGCCCTAGCTATATTACCAAAAAGCCAACTTTTTGGTGCGTTAAAACTTTTTTTGGTGGCCTAAAATATGGCATCTATTGGAGATGCTCTTAATTGCCACAAGTAAATGATAACAACACATGCCAACAATCGACTGGGATCCCCTGACGTAGCCCATGGTGACATGAGTGACATTGACATGTGGGCCACCCAGACGTGGGGCCCACATGTCAGTGACCTCACGTCATTGTACCATACGTCAGAAGAGTCACCTCCGCCAACAATTAGGGTTTGTGCCCTTTCCCCTGTAGCAAGGACGAATAGGAAATCCAAAGCCCCCTCTACCAAACTGATATCACTATATCAGTCATGCCTGGTAAACGGACACAGAAGTAACTAGAGTCAGATCATGAACTCATGCCTATGTGGAACGCATGAGGCAGTAGAATCGTACTGCTACCGCTGCTCGTGCCCTTAATATGAGAAAGATGATCAGAACCACATGTGGCCAATGACAATAGTTAGTTGTAAGACGAAATGGCAGGTAATCAGGAAAGCAAGGAAGAGCTTAAAATGCATAGAAGAGAACTAATGTACTATTGTAGGTTACCTCATCTCGCCAGTTTCTCTTCACCAGCCTAGGTTCAGCATCCCGTAGGAAATAACCATTTTTTCCCCTATAGAGATACAAGTAAGTAAAGCAATTATTTCATCAAGTAGCGCCAAAAAGCCTTTTGAAGAACAACCAAGTTATTAGAGAGAAACATTCGCAAAAAAAAAAAAAAAAAAAAAAAAAAGTTATTAGAGAGAAACAATCTCAGTTAACTTACCAATTACAACCATAATGACTCCAGAATATACGATGAATTAGTGTACGAGGAGACGGTTCGTAACAACGTTCTATTGTACAATCATCCGTTGACCATGTGTCACTCTTTAGGTGGTATTTCCCAAGATTTCTCTTCCCGGCGATGGTTGTTACAATAGTGTCACCCACAACGACAGGCAGCGCCCTACCGCACACGCTCAGGCTTTTTACACCATTGGCAAAGAGAATGGTTCCTTATATGCTTGTTACCGGGGCAAACTTCTTTAGGACAAGGTCAGACAATCTGTAAACTGACATTTTCAAAGAATGCTTTGTGTCGCAACATCCGGCAACCAGGATATCCGAGCCACATTCTACGAGGTGGTAAGGATGGCGCGGATGTTGCCCGGACATGTGCCGACCAGCTTTGGTGGGGATGGGGAAGACAGATCAAAGCCTGATTCATTTAGCTGGGGAGGGTCGATCCGGAAAATTTGCTTGTCACAGTTAAACATGAGTAAATGGCACTGGCGGTCACACAACTCGTCCGCTATGTGCACTTAAGTCATACAACTGGAAAACGGGATTTTTTGGTCACACAACTGGACTTTTGGTGCACGCAGGTCACAGACCCCACATGTCAGTCCGTTTTCCGTTGGTAATTTTGCAAAAAAAAACCTGTATTTTTGGACATTTTGCAGAAAACTCCCTGTAATTGCACCCAAATTTGGGTTTTTTTGCGAAATATCCCAAAATACAGGGGTTTTCTGCAAAATTACGTGTCCACGTCAGCACTCCTGCAACGGAAAACGGACTGACATGTGGGGTCTGTGACCTGCGTGCACCAAAAATCCAGTTGTGTGACCAAAAAATCCCGTTTTCCAGTTGTGTGACTTAAGTGCACATAGCGGACGAGTTGTGTGACCGCCAGTGCCATTTACTCGTTAAACATGGCACTGAATATGTAGATACTGCCTTTGAAAGACACTGATCTCCGAATGGATGACAAGCTCCAGGTGGAGAGAGACCAATGATGGTCTCTGCCCGAGGTAGCAAATGCTAACACGGTACTCCATTGGAAGCAGGGATCATGACCGTGATGAGTCCATCCAGGTTCACACTGAGGGACGTAGCACAGATTTCCCTCAAACGCTCAAAATTTCGTGAGCTCAAAGAGAAATTCTTCAGGGTTGTGAGTGGGGGTAGGTCCGCGATGTCGCCGGTGAAGGGATTCAGGAGGCGGACGGTGCTGTCTTCGTCCCGGAGAAGAAGGATGAGGCCGTCGACGAAGTCGTATATGTAGTGGTCCTCGAGAAGCGGGAGCCGGGCGCGGACGAAGGAGCCGGTGGAGAGGTTGAAGAAGCGGACGTACCCGAGTAGTTTGATGTGTCCAGGGCAGAGTCCAAGGCCCTCGGGCAGCAACATCCACTGCCGCGGGTGGAAGCGTGCGTCGACGAGGCCGCGGACGCGTGGGCAGACGTTGCTGAAGCGCCAGAGGGGCAGACGGCGTGGAAGCGGACGTAGTCGAGCAGGTCGCCGGCCAGCACCCGCCACCCGATCAGGCGAACCAAGTCTGGGAACAGATAAGACGCCCAACAAGATGCAGAGACGTCCGCGACGACGGCCATGGGCTTTCCAGATGACATGCGCCTCGCGGTTCGTCACTCCGGCTGCCTCCTTCGCCCCGCGCCGCTGCCGTGGGGAATTCAGGAGCAGATGTGATCTGAATTTCAGATACAGCCGGATGGTTATTTGGGCTTTGCGTCGATGGGCTAGGGTAATTAGATATGTTGAAGTATGCGGACACCGGCCAAGCGATTCGTACCGACAAATCACTATAAACTCTAAAGTAACAATCAGATTTTGCCATGTAAAAAAAACTATCAGATTTTGCAGTTCCCTTGTGTTCACGTAATCACGTTTAAGCCAGAATTATGCAGTCTTGGAAAGTTCGAATCTGCAGTCTCGGAGCCATAAGTAAGTAAGCCATGCATTGGCTTCAGCATTAGGGTCAAAATAAAATAAGATGTGGATGTTCGTCGGCATCAAGAAAAGAACAAAGTTCAGAGAAAGTTAGAAAGTCTGCCGCGAACACGCACAGCCACACCAAGAGGAGGCTAGCAGGTTGATGATGCCACGGGCGACGACGCAGCGCTCCGTCATCTGGCGATTCATGTCGGTGACGGCAGACTCCGTGTCGACCTCCTTGAACGCGTCCTCGCACCTGTCCCCGGCGCCCTGCGCACTCTCCACGAGCCGCGACGCGCCGGCGTAATCCCCGTCGTCGAAGCTGTCCCGCGCGTCAAAGACGAGCGCCTTTGCGGCGGCGAGGTAGGCAGGGCGGCAGACGCTGGCGGCGTGCCCCTTCGGCGTCCACGCGTAGTTGAGGTCTTCATGGTTGACGACCCTGGCGTTCTCCAGGGCGGTATCCGCGGCGATGTCCAGCGCGATATCGGCGAGGCCGTGCACGGTGTCGGCGTGGGCGCTCCGCGAGTCGGCGCTCAGCACGGCCACGCACAGCGCCGCGTCTTGGGTCATTGTGCACGCGCGGGCGATGAAGTTGGTGTCCACCGCGTCGACGGCGGGGAGGCCGCCGGAGGACGCGATCGCGGCGACAACGACGAGTGCCATAGCCACGGAGGTTGCAGCGCTAGCCATTGCAGTTTAATTGGTTTCTGTGTGTGCCCAACTGTTACGTACATGACGGTTCCGCGGATGCTATCGGGCGGGACGTGGAGTCCTGCGCCAAACCGTAAATGGTTGGGTGGAAGGGGAATCCTGTCAACGAAATTTTATGGAAATTCACTGAATATCAGTGATCTCGGTAGACACCGAAATAATTAAGTGTCTGTCAAATATTTGAGCACTAACCATGAATTAAAAAGCTCAAAACATTTCTTCGAATTTTTGAATACTTAAGTGAATTTATGAAAAAAAATTGGTCCTTCTGCCGAAATGAAAATTGAAATCTCCGAAATTAATTAGATTTCAGTGATTTTGGTGCCGAAATATTACCCAAACTAAAATTCAAAACCGGATAAAGCGTTGATGTTGCGTGCGCACCATGGGCGGCAGGACGGGAGGTCAGATATTTGAAAGTGGTTCCGGTTCCCCTATTGTGTTGGGATGTTTTTACAAATATGCCCCCCTGCCCAATGTAATTGTCAAAAGTAACCCCTCTGAAAACTATTGTCAAAAATAGCCCTAGCGGAAGGTGAAAAAGCGACACGTGTACTTCCCGCCAGCTGAAACAGCGTAAAGCCACCTTCCGCCAGTGCAGTGGGTGGAAAGTCATCCGCGGTGCCACGTGCCACCAGCTGATTTGGGAGAAACTCGATGGCATGTGTCTTTCCGCCAACTGAGATGGCGGAAAGACACTTTCCGCCACATGTGCTGGCGGAAGGTCGACGTGTCATTCCGCCAGGGCTATTTTTGACAAAAAAATACAGAGGGGCTACTTTTGATAATTACACTGGGCAGGGGCTATATTTGTAAAAAAATCATTGTGTTGGTGACTGTCAAAGCTGTTGCTAGTGGATTTTTTTTGCGCGTGGATTTGTGTAAACCCCACTAGGGATAAAAAAGAGTGCATATTCTATTGGCTTGGTGACATTAAGAGTTCAATAATAGTGCATTTGATTTTTAATATCATATGATGAAAATTTAGCCAGCAATTTGTCTTCTATTTAATCTAAACGTGCGAATGAGCCACTTACGTCGTGAGTATTTGCAGGATGAGGGATTACCACATCATCTCAATATTACGACTCTACAAAATTGCTTCCGGAAGGACACCCCCATTATATATTGGATTTTTATTGTTTGATTGCTTTAGCTTGTAAGTATTTGTTTTGTTTCTTATCTGTTTTTCTTAAATAGAGCACCGAGTTTACATTTTGGGATTTAATTGATATTCAAACTTTACGGTTTTGCTGTTTCTGCGTGCTTGGTGTTCACTCTAGAATTTATTGCCGCCTACTTGAAATTCATAAAATCTTGAAATTCAGTTTTTCTAGTCTTAAATTGAAGGGCTCCCTGTAGGTTGAGTTTCTGACCTTTAAAGCAGTTATATTTAAAGGATAGTATACAGCATTGAAAGACGCAGGTATACATTTTGGAATAAAAATAAATAGAACGAATGATATGAGCAGTATTACTGTATCACTGTCTTGGAGATTTTGATCTGCAACGCAGTGTTGGGACGTATGGTAAATGGTAAGTAAGCTAGTACGGCTTTAGCCCAAGGGTCAACAGAGAACGATATGCTAATTGGTTTCCAAACAAATACAATAGGAGAAGAACAACGTTCAGAGATAATCAAAAGTTTTTATTTTTTCGAATGATAGTCAGAAATTCTGCGTGAACACGCGCATCGGCAGCAAGAGGAGGCGAGCAAGTCGATGAGGCCACGGGCGACGGCACAGTGCTCTGTCATCTGACGATTTTCGTCCGTCAAGGGGGACTTCGTACTTATCTCCCTGAACGCTTCCTCGCAGCTTTCCCTGGCGTCGTGCGCGCTCTCCAAGCGCTGCGACGCGCCGGCATAATCCCCCTCGCTGAACATGCGCCACGCGACAAGGTAGTCCATTGTGGCGTCGCGGTAGGCGGCGCGGCAGACGCTAGAAGCGCCTCCCTTCCGTATGCGTGGGATACGCATCTCGAGGAACCTGACGAGCCGGGAGTTCTCAAGGATGAAGTCCCCGGCGATGTCCAGCGCGATGTCGGCGAGGCCGTGCACGGTGTCGACGAGGGCGCTGCGGGGGTCGGCGCTCAGCACGGCCACGCAAAGTGCGGCGTCTTTGGTCCTTCTGCATGTGCGGGAGATGAAGTTGGCACCTACGGCAGCGGGGAGGCCGGAGGACGCGATCGCGGCGACAACGACGACGAGTGACATAGCTACGGATGCTGCAGCTCTTGCCATTGCAATGCTTTCAGTGTGCGCCGTAGTGTATCTAGCTGTTTGTTGGGTCTGTACATGGCGACTTATATATAGGAGAAATTCTTGCTTGCGCTGGTTGGTGAACGCGGTCAATGAGACAATGACACACCGAGAGCGAGGCGACGCTCAGATTCCCAGGATGGCCGCCATTAGACTGCTCACAATGGGGAGTAACATAGAGTAGTAACATGCTGATGTTATTAGCCTATGTTACTACCTTCACAGTGTGGAGTAACATATGTGTAGTGTCTTATTTATTAGGCTATAGACTCATTTTGTCTTGATAAATGTGATGTTACAGTAACTAGCTAAGTTATCACAAACACCTCTCTCCTCATTAACTACATGCCAAATAAGCAAACTTGTCTTGAAATGTGTGATGTTACCACCTAAGTTACTTCCATTGTGACCAGCCTTAGTATGGGTAATTGCACCGTCCTTGGTCTCAGAACCGATGGTAACAAACCGCGCGAGGACTCACCGGCGCTGCCGTGGTAGAGACGCCTTTGATCTAAAAATAATCGGAAGCCCGAAAGGCCTGGAACTTAACTCGTACTCCTGCTACTGCTCATCATCAGGAAAGTGCTGGAACATCTGATGAGGATCTAACCCGATCTCCTTGACAACATCATTTTTCATGTGATTTACCTTTGCGGTCAGTATACCGAGTTCCTTCTGAGCACCGGAGGTAAGTTCAAATTTTTGTAATGCTTGACGGCTTGTAGCAATACGGTTCAATGATTTTCCCGCAATTCAAACAGCTAAATTTCATAGGATCATGGAAAACCTACGGACATTTCGCATGCTCAGACGGCTTAATTTCACTAGAATATTTCAAGTTATCCCGTGGTATAAAAACAGTGTGTTCTTGGCATGCCCAAGTCTAGAGAAGTTTGTACACCGTAGATCGCATGCTCTAGCTAGTTGTCGTAAAAAACCGATATGTTAAAAGAGACACTAGGCAATTGTATTTCAACACCCTCCTCAATTTTAGGCTCGTATAGACTGCTATTTTTCTAGACGCACGCCTAGTCTCACGCGTCTAGAACGTGGATCTTTTTAGAGAGTTAACATTGCGTTGGCTGAGATTTGAACCAGAGAACTTTTGACTCTGGTAACATATTGGATCACATACTTTATCCAGTAGTTTAAAAATACCGATCTTTTTGGAGAGACTAGAGAATTTAATTATTCCAACACCTGAAAGATGGCTCCCGGAGAACATGTCTATGATAGGATGGTTAGAACGGTGGTTATACCCCTAACACCCTAAGTTTGACACTGGTGTTTCTTATTTAGTCGTAGCATACTTCGGTGGAAGACGATGTTCCTGTCGACGGCGAGGTGGCGATGGTGACTTCGTCAATGTTAAGACCTGATCCACCGACTCAGTCTCTCAAAAGTGCTCATAGTGCGTGCTTGCATGCGTTCATATGGGTCAGCGTGTGCACGCGTATGTGAAGTGTGTACGTTGTACTGTGTTTCAAAAAGAAAAAAAGGTTTTGCAGAAATCATGTTGGGCTCATGGTAAGAGTTTACGTCGTGTGTGCCAACTGCAAGAGAAACCCAACACAATGGTACAAAGAATCGAGATGTGAGGAGCAGGGCTAGCTTACGCACGCGCGGCGGTATTGGGTTGCGGGGAAAACTTTAAAATTTATCCGTAACCTTACCGCAAAGATCTATTCTATGAAGATATGCTGCACCCCATAATGCGATGATCAAGATACTTACAAACACCTTTGCGGAAGATCTTGTGTTTGTCGAAGTAGATGTCGGTGTAGCCTGATGAAGAATCTCACGTCCACGCCGGGAGGTGAGATTGTTGCCGTGCATCGACGTTGATGTAGACCTTGATGAAGTTGTTCCGTTGTCCAAGGAACTTACTTGCGCAAATCCGGCTCTAGCGGTATCCACACATACACCGTGTCAACCCACCCCGTGCGTTCACCGCCTAGCTACTAGCACGTGGTGAAGAGAGTCAGCCTTGAGGCGTAATTTAGGTGGTAGACCTAATCAACTAGATTAGATCTATATGAGAAGATTAGAGACGTCTAATTCTCAACACATGAGATCTACAAGAGAGAGAACTTGCATGGAGGCAAACTTGTGTTTCACGTCACAAACCCTAGGGTCTTGGGGTTGTTTATAAAGGAGGCCAAGGGGTGGAGGGACTTGGGGAACGGGCCAAGCCCTTCCTCTTTGGGCCGGCCGGCCAAGGAAGGGAGGGAGGAGTCCCTCCCCTTCCCCAACTCGGATTGGGAGGAGGAGTAGGACTCCTCCCTCCCAAACCTGCCTTTCCCAACAAGGAAGGGGGGGAGGAAACCCTCCCCCACTCCAACTCGGGTTGGAGGGAGGAGTTGGACTCCTCCCCCACCCGCCTCCTGCCATGTGGGGCCCGCCCTGGCCGCCGCCCCCTGTGGGGCCCGCCCTAGGCCGCCGCCCTAGCCGCCGGGGAGGGGGAGTCCCCCCCAACTCGGACTCGGCCCTCCCCCACATACCATGTGGGTGCGGCTGCCTTGTGGGCCCCATGGGCCCACTTGGCAGCCCCCTTTTATTGGGCTCCAAATAAAATCCTTTATTTATATTTTCCAATATAATTAATTAATAAATAATTAATTGTTTTGTCTAATTAATTCCTAAATGAATATTTCCTTTTACAGAAAATTCCCGGAATTAATTACTTATCATATAACTCATATTTATATGAACCGGGATACCTAGTATCCGCCGACAAAACATCGGAACAATATTTCCTTCTTTATAAGCACTCGGATTAAATCCGCTGATGATAGAAACATTCCTATCATCCCGGGACATTAGATGTCCGCATTCTCTCTAACTTATAATTCACCGGAACAAATCCCAGTGACATCGGAGCTACTCCGACACAATCTCATTCCCACTAAAACTACATCTTTACTCTCAATCAAAGATTGACCTACAGCTTAAGTGTGTGACCCGAAAGGTTCAGCAATCACAAAGTATTGTTTGGGAGCTTACCAAACAATAACCAGCAGTGGGTTAGGCATTCGTACTGGCACCCTTGTGTTGTGAATGAACAACAGAACCTGTGCGTTACTCATTACGCTTAATCCCCTTACGTACACGATACCAATGATATCTCGAGATTGAGACAATGTGCTCTAGTGTGATCAAACCCTTTGATCATAACACATATTATTCTCGTACCAATATCATTCTCTTTTCTCATTCCGTATATATGTTGTCCCGTGATAAATCACGCTTGTGTCTGGCCAGACGATTGGGTGACAACAATAATACTTGAGATGGCCTAGAGGATGTATCTCTCCATCGTCTGGAGGAGTAAGTGCCATTCTTGAACGATCTCTGTTCCAATACATTATCTAGTTCAAGCCCAAAAGCCACCTATCATAGTCCCATGTTACTGCAAGACGTTTGATGGAAATCAAAGCTCGAATGTCGAATAAGCGGTCACAAGATATTCTCATAGCATAGGGATCTAGCTAATGATAACTAAATAGATGATCAATCGCTATTTCATCGTTGACGATTTGTCTCATAGCAAGATCATACGGTGGGTCGGTTCAGTGCGATTATCATTCCGATAATCCACTCCTATAGTTGAATGACTTATACAAAGTCCATGATCAGGAAAACATGATCATCGAGCAACAAGATAGGCTAGTCTTAGAGACAAGACCAGGAACTCTTTTTCCGTTCATATCTCTACACGTGTATCGGAGGTTTTCCTCTTGCATACGTTGTATTTGCTATACAAGTACCCAATACAGTTGTAGCATAAAGATACAAACATTAATAATAAACATGGAGATAAATAATAAACTTAATTATTATTGTCTCTAGGGCATATCTCCAACAGTCTCCCACTTGCACTAGAAACAATAATGATTCTAGTTAGCATGATGACATGACACCAAATGGAACTAAGGTGCCACTCACGCTTTCGCATGCGGATCTGAAACTGTGTCCGCACTTTGATCCAACCAAAGTTCATAAACTTTTTATCACCTCACATGCCAAACTTGACTATGTAAGTCGGATTATTAGGAATTGGATATGGGCTTTCCGGTTCCGTAGTAGCATTAATAATACCCGGTTGATATTATCATACCATCTTTTGAAACCTCACCTGAGTAATGACTCATCCAATAACTTGCTTATCATGACGTCTCACATCAATGACGCAACTATCCTCGATAGATAAACTATCTTTGTTGTAGAATCCACTCATAAGATACATGTGTTTTGATAAAATCAAAACACTTAGTATTTATCATTGAAAAAACATTTATCAGAATAAATTTGATTTCATAATTCCACCACAAATATGTATACGAGTAACTTCTCTATACACACTATTTGAAGCTTTACAAAATCCACCTTGTTGGTTTTTCCTTTTGTAATCTCACCATCAGGTTCTTTTACCAAACCTTTATATGATCAATTACAATCTTAATTAACTGCTCTTATGAGAATATCCTTATTAAGAATTTCTCATTAACGCCGGTGGCAAAACTTTATAAAAGTTTAGCACTTTGGAAACTTTCCGGCTTTATGTACTATATATAGCAATGATAAGCAAAATCACATTAAATATGATTTGATCTTATTCCTCTCTATTCGCTCATCCAGGACTACGAAGGTCAAGGTATCTTGCAAATATCACGCTATGAATTCTTGATCAAATTTCTTTGACTCAAGACACAATTCGAAATTACCTTTCAGAATTGCACTTTAGTACATTCATACTCATGTTTATTAAATTCTATCTTAGAGACAAAACTTTAATAAGACATTTTCCGACCTTTTATTTAAACTCTTTAAATCACGAGATTTATATATTTATTAATTCGGCCTAGCCTTATTCAATAAATATAATATCAGCTCCCACTGTCTTTTAAGTCCCTTCGATTTATATAATGAAAAGAATGAAATTCTTACTCATTAATACGACTGACTTCAAACATTCATAATATAATTATCTAGATTATTTCATAATCCAAACTAATTATCCTTAGCAATAATATTGCTACTTTAGTTCAATAACAGCATCAAGCAATTGATATGAAAAGTATTGCAACTTCTCACTATCAGTTATTCGTCCTTGATAAAACAATTTTAATCAAGACTAGCTCTATGAATATTAGATATTCATATATGTCCTTTCTTTATGAAATATTCATGCACATGATTTTACATCACATCCAAACAACTCTCAAGATTGGATCTTGAGTCTCATGAATTTTTCTTGAACTCCTTTTATGACAAATGCCGTCATTAATGAATGTTCATTATTCTGTTTGTAATTGTTTTGCTTATATCATGTTCCTGGACATTTAAATGATTTCAATCACCTAGTGATTTAATCATCAAATTCCTCACATGACCTTTAATACTTAATTCGAACCATGTATGCCTTACATGTATTCCTGGACAAAGTAATGATATGGAAACATTTGCATGTTTTCCCTTCTCATTCTAACACTTGCCCAAAGACTCTCAGTTAATTTAGTATTATGATTTCCACTCTCTCTTCATGAGAAGACACTTTTCTCCAATTCTAAAGTCAACAAGCATTTAGAATTATGTGTGGAAGTCACTTGCCAAAATAACAATTTTGGACTTTTGCAAAACACCTTTTCAATTCGAACTTAAAACTTTAAATCCAATTGAAAAATGGAACTTACTATCAAAATAACTCTAAGTTATAATTGACACAAATCCCAAGATATCAAACAAAATAATCTATTTACTTTAGTGGGTAATTTGGAATTCTAATTTCACAACACATTAAGCAAGACTTTGTAACATTTCCTTTTAATCTTTATCTTGCAAAAGATTTTATTACCATGATGATTTCGAGTTACCAAAATCCATCACAAGTAATTTGACTAAGAAATAATTTCCTTCGTCAACAATGTTACAATATTTTATTAAGTCCTTTCTTTTAACTTTAATCAAATTCCTTTGATTCCTTTATTTTGATTCTCACACTCTCCCACTGAATTATATGAAACATTGAAACTTCAATAATTTCATTAACTCTATTTCATTAATATGCAACTTCATATTAATTCCTCAATAGAATTGAATTAATGGGTAGATTCCACTCCTTTATGTAAATCTCGAAATTTACTAGTGCCTAGCACTTTGCCAAATTCGAGTCTACTAAATGCCTAGCATTTTGTGGATTTCGATTTTCATCAAATGCCTAGCACTTTATGAATTTCGAATTTCTCCAAGTGTATGACACTTTGTGATTTTAGTTTTATCCATTTAATTTAGAGATAACTTTAAGAGTCTCAAAGAGAACCAACGAAAAGTATAACTCCAAATTAAAGATTAAACTAACTTTATTTATTACTTAAAACTTTAAGCAATAACTTGAATCAAAACAATAAAGACTTAACAAACAAATAATTAATGACATCACAATAAAGAAGATATAAACTTTGAATTTCCAAACTTGGAATTCCCACACATACTTTATAATTCGAACAATGACTTGTTCCAGAATAAAATATTCATTACATAATGATCAAACTGAAAATAACTCTTATTTAAAGTTCTAGTGTAAATCTTCTTCATTGACTTGGATTGAAGACATAGTGGTGATCATCACTTCTGAGTGCTTTCTTTCCCCACTTCCTCCAATTCTTCTTGAATCTCTTGGCTCTTTTCCTTTCCACACTGCAATCATGCAATATGAAAAATTTCAGTATTAAATACCAAAATATATTCGAGTCGAGATTATGTCAATAATCTGTGTATAACTCTTATACCTTTTGTGGATTTTCCACTTGTCTTGCAAGATGGTTGTAGTCATCAAGTGATGCACATAGATATCCATCTCTGCTGATAAGAGCATGTCGAAGACCTCATTGACTGTCTTCTCAACTCCCATCAATTCATAGCATGCCACAAAGGCATAGTAGTATGATGGTAGTGATCTCAGAAGTGTGTCAACTGCTTGCTTTTCTGGAATTGGTTTCCCAATGTCCTTAAGCTTCCTTAGTATCTTGCAGAACTTTTCTTTGTGCTCCCTCATCGAGCCATCGCTCGATAGTTTGCAATCACTAAGTTCCACATTGAATTTGTATATGCCAGACACATCTGATTTGAGAATCGAGCTTTCAACGCTTCCATAAGACGGAAGGGGCGATAGTACGGATACAAATCGCTAAGCTCAAAACTCATCTTGTCTAGCAAAACTAATCCAGCTTGATACTCATCTTCTCCCATAGGAGAATAGTCATCTTCTCCTTCCGGAACAGGTGTATCCAGAATATGCTCTAAATCGCGTCTCCTGAGATTTTCTCTCAGTCCATGAAGCCAATCCGCAAAGATCACGCTTCCCACAGTCAACTTTCCTAACAAGTCTTCTTCATAAATCTTTTCAACGGGATCCATTTTCTACAACAAAACAAGTTTATTTAGACTTCTAGTTTATTACTAATTTTAATGCACTACTTTAATTCAATCAAACATGAATCTAAGATATGCTCCCACTAAGTCCAATAATCCTCTTGATTGGCACTAAGTGATTCAGGACCCGATTGCCCTACGAAGCAAGCATGGATACATGTCATGTCCGTCGGCCAACCGGTAAGCACTATGCTAGTTGCAGCAGCTACAACTCCTGTTCGTCTTTCGACGGATGTGTTCCGAACTCATATTGTGTATGCTTGGACGTCAAGACAACCAACCGACACTGGCTGCTGGAACGGTTCGCGCCCGCCTCCCGAACCCTTGGTACACATTACTCCTGGATACAGGTCGCACGGTAACAAGCATCCGGTTTGACGGTGCCACGGTTGGTAAGAACACGATCTCCTTGATTTTATTTGAGGATTCACCCTAATAAACGACTACTGCGCAATCAAGGTGCAAACAACAAAGGATAAACATCACAGGCAATTAATAATAATTCATGTGCTTTGGTATAGCCTTTGTTATTCTCGGAAGTCCTTGGCGCTCGTCCTTGAGGATCACCATCTTCATTGTTCCGGTCACGGCAAAATTCCCGAAGGAAAATTACCATATCCGAAACTCGCCAAGTACACGTCGCCGCCAATGCCGGCGCCTCCTCCCGGTCTCCACGACGAACTCTTCTTCGCTTGATTGTCGATGACGAACTCGATCAATTGTTTTGGCTCCCACCATCATGTTAAGACACCGTAACAAAATAGCTATACCAAAACACATGCACACAATCCTGCAAAACCAAGTTAGACGTATCTAACGCTTTGTTTGCAAGTTTTACGTGGCTTTGTAGGCTCTACGGAATTACCGTCACTACCTACGTATTGAAGCACGTTTAGGCTAGTTGCTAGATTAACATTGCGGGGTGATTGAGATCCCAACATTACGAAAACGTTGCAGAACCCCAATCTAAACGATCACATGTGCGCGTGACCCCCGTGAGGCGTCCAACCCTCAGGCCCAGTCCGTATATACATCAACGTCCACAACTAAGGGTATAGACCCGAAGCTACTGAAGCACATCGTTGGCGCCAACAAGCATACTAGGAGCAGCCGGAAGGTCCGCGGATAGCCAGAAGTTCGTAAAGATCTTGCCAATACTGCCATGGAATATGATGCACAACTTCTTGGGAAGCAACTAAAATAAACTTAATGCAAGAACCATGCAATGCTCACACCAACTGGTGCTCTAGATCAAATCATACCAACGCATAGATCGGCTCTGATACCACTATTGGGTTGCGGGGAAAACTTTAAAATTTATCCGTAACCTTACCGCCAAGATCTATTCTATGAAGTATGCTGCACCCCATAATGCGATGATCAGATACTTACAAACACCTTGCGGAAGATCTTGTGTTTGTCGAAGTAGATGTCGGTGTAGCCTGATGAAGAATCTCACGTCCACGCCGGGAGGTGAGATTGTTGCCGTACGTCGTCGTTGATGTAGACCTTGATGAAGTTGTTCCGTTGTCCAAGGAACTTACTTGCGCAAATCCCGCTCTAGCGGTATCCACACATACACCGTGTCAACCCACCCCGTGCGTTCACCGCCTAGCTACTAGCACGTGGTGAAGAGAGTCAGCCTTGCGGCGTAGTTTAGGTGGTAGATCTAATCAACTAGATTAGATCTATATGAGAAGATTAGAGACGTCTAATTCTCAACACATGAGATCTACAAGAGAGAGAGAACTTGCACGAGGCAAACTTGTGTTGTCAAACCCTAGGGGCTTGGGGTTGCTTATAAAGGAGGCCAAGGGGTGGAGGGACTTGGGGAAGGGGCCAAGCCCTTCCCCTTTGGGCCGGCCGGCCAAGGAAGGGAGGGAGGAGTCCCTCCCCTTCCCCAACTCGGATTGGGAGGAGGAGTAGGACTCCTCCCTCCCAAACCTGCCTTTCCCAACAAGGAAGGGGGGAGGAAACCCTCCCCCACTCCAACTCGGGTTGGAGGGAGGAGTTGGACTCCTCCCCCACCCGCCTCCTGCCATGTGGGGCCCGCCCTGGCCGCCGCCCCCTGTGGGGCCCGCCCTAGGCCGCCGCCCTAGCCGCCGGGGAGGGGAGTCCCCCCCAACTCGGACTCGGCCCCTCCCCCACATACCATGTGGGTGCGGCTGCCTTGTGGGCCCCATGGGCCCACTTGGCAGCCCCCTTTTATTGGGCTCCAAATAAAATCCTTTATTTATATTTTCCAATAATTAATTAATTAATTGTTTTGTCTAATTAATTCCTAAATGAATATTTCCTTTTACAGAAAATTCCCGGAATTAATTACTTATCATATAACTCATATTTATATGAACCGGGATACCTAGTATCCGCCGACAAAAATCGGAACAATATTTCCTTCTTTATAAGCACTCGGATTAAATCCGCTGATGATAGAAAACATTCTATCATCCCGGGACATTAGATGTCCGCATTCTCTCTAACTTATAATTCACCGGAACAAATCCAGTGACATCGGAGCTACTCCGACACAATCTCATTCCCACTAAAACTACATCTTTACTCTCAATCAAAGATTGACCTACAGCTTAAGTGTGTGACCCGAAAGGTTCAGCAAACAAAGTATTGTTTGGGAGCTTACCAAACAATAACCAGCAGTGGGTTAGGCATTCGTACTGGCACCCTTGTGTTGTGAATGAACAACAGAACCTGTGCGTTACTCATTACGCTTAATCCCCTTACGTACACGATACCAATGATATCTCGAGATTGAGACAATGTGCTCTAGTGTGATCAAACCCTTTGATCATAACACATATTATTCTCGTACCAATATCATTCTCTTTTCTCATTCCGTATATATGTTGTCCCGTGATAAATCACGCTTGTGTCTGGCCAGACGATTGGGTGACAACAATAATACTTGAGATGGCCTAGAGGATGTATCTCTCCATCGTCTGGAGGAGTAAGTGCCATTCTTGAACGATCTCTGTTCCAATACATTATCTAGTTCAAGCCCAAAAGCCACCTATCATAGTCCCATGTTACTGCAAGACGTTTGGTGGAAATCAAAACTCGAATGTCGAATAAGCGGTCACAAGATATTCTCATAGCATAGGGATCTAGCTAATGATAACTAAATAGATGATCAATGCTATTTCATCGTTGACGATTTGTCTCATAGCAAGATCATACGGTGGGTCGGTTCAGTGCGATTATCATTCCGATAATCCACTCCTATAGTTGTTTGACTTATACAAAGTCCATGATCAGGAAAACACGATCATCGAACAACAAGATAGGCTAGTCTTAGAGACAAGACCAGGAACTCTTTTTCCGTTCATATCTCTACACGTGTATCGGAGGTTTTCCTCTTGCATACGTTGTATTTGCTATACAAGTACCCAATACAGTTGTAGCATAAAGATACAAACATTAATAATAAACATGGAGATAAATAATAAACTTAATTATTATTGTCTCTAGGGCATATCTCCAACAGACGGCGCGCTTGGTTTCCTGCAGCCGCACGTGCATGCAGGTGGGCCTTCGGCCAGCGGCGGGAGGAGGAAGAAAACTGCCGCACCTCGTCGCAAACGCTTCCCTAACCGCCACGCGAGGCCGGCGACGCTTCCGCGACCGCCTCGCCGCCCGCCCGCCCCGCTCGAAACAAGTGGGAGGGTCAGAGGGAGAGAATTTGGAGACGTAACGAAGGAAGGAGGAGGAAACGTGGAAGAGAGAAGACAGGGTTTAGATTGTGTTATGCACCTAAGAGCAATAATTGGAAAGCCTTTCTTCATGGAGATCATCCTGATGGCCTCTGGGCCATTTGGAAGACTCGTAATGAGTACACCATTGCTGAAGGGTCTTCAAGGAGGAGATGATATTACTGAAGCACAGAGCGACAAGGAAGGCTTATTCGAACTTTGCAGCCTGGATAGATAGTTTCATTTGAACTTTCATTTAAAACTACTTATTTTCTTGTTGCCCCCGTTGTACAAATCTTTTGTTTTAACAACCTTTTGGAAATCAATAAATTAAGCAGTACGAAAGTACTGTAATTTTCCAAAAAAAAAAGAAAAGAGACCACGTGTACCCACCCACGTCCACCCATACTGATACAGTACGTTTCAAGTTTCGCCAGGCTGTACACCTACGCCACGCCGGTTTCAAGTTTCATAAACGGGCCATGATTTCCCGGCCGCACCCAAACTGAAACGGAAACCAGCGAGGCTGACCAGAAAAATGCCAAAGAAACTCCTCCGCGATTTCGCTAGTGACGCAGTGCAGTGCAGCAGCAGCTGGCCGTCGTGGTCCAGCGGCGGTTCTGCGCAACGTGATCCCGTGCGTGCTGGCCGCGCGTGAATCGTCCCGCGAAGCCTGCCGAAACTGCGGCCCGGACGTCGATACATTTGATACATTTCTGCAAACTTGATGTCACGTACGTGAAATACCCACATAGGAATATTTTTGTAAAAAAGGTTTCAGGCGTTCTCCGCCTTATAGTGGAGCGGAGAGGATTTATACAGAAGTACGTGCAGACGGTGACGGACGGAAGATGGTACACATTGTGCTAGGTTTGTGGTTGGAGGTTGACGGTTCTGGTCCCTACTCCGACGTTGTCGTGTAGGGTCTCGGTTCTGAAGTTCGATGGCGTGTCTTGTGTTGTGTTGTCCCGGTCTGATTCTTTCAACGACAATGATTTGTCTATGGCAAACTAATTTGGAGATCTCAAAGATGTTGATCAGCGATGAAGTCTCGTCGAACTCGGGTGAAGAGGTGATCTGTCTTACTTCACTTTGGTGGCTGCTACGGTGATGCCAAAGGAGAGGGATAGACATTAGTTTGTCACATAGATTTGTCCTATCTTTGCAGATCTGTAAGATCGGTGTGTGCGCCCTTTGCATCTTGTTGTTTATTTATTTATTTACGAGGAACATATTACATTACAAAAAAGAGGATTTGCAACATTTTGAAAAGAACTAATGCAACCAAAAGGTGGCTGTGCACAATTTTTCGTTAGTCACAAAAATCCGGTCCACGAGAAAACAATAAGATATTGCAGCTTGGGAGGCCAATGTGTGTAGCAATTCATGAGAACCCTTGCAACATTTAAAATACTGTGGCGGCATCCAAAACCGTTGGAACGTCTTGTTTCTACGATCTCAACAAAAAAATATCTTTGCAACATTCGGAATAGATGTGCACAACATAAAATCGAGAAAAAAACTAGTAACATATGCCCAGAATTCTCGCAACATCTCGCTTGTACGTTCATAATAAAATATTGCAGATTGTAGCAATTTCGACACACGTATATGCCACATCGAGAAATCTGTTAAGAAAACTATTTTTGTGTTCAAGCACCCTTATGTTAGTGTTCCCAATGTGCTTGAACCTGAGTTAGCTAGAGAAACCTAAACCATTGCCATGGAAAACCATCTTCACGAGCTCAAACTCGAAGTCACCCTCGGTGTTCAGTTGTGAGATCATCTATGATTGCAAGACTCCAACATGATGGAGGAGGAAGCGGAGGGGCAGAGGGTGAGGGTGGAGGAGGAGGAGGAGGAGGAGGGCGATGAGGAGGAGCAGATATCACACCAGTTGCCGACGCCATGGTGAGGTTGCCTTTCTCATCCTCTTAGTAGCTAGATATATATATATATCTTCTCCTTCGTCCGCCATCTACATGGTAATGTTCAAATCCTTTTACCACCATACTAGTGGTTGACTTGAATGTTCTTCTTCCTTTTGTCAGTGATCAGATCCAGTCAACCACCCTTCCATTGGTGCTCCCAATGGCAAGATGCAACAACAATCAATAGTATGTATTTATTATCTTTCCAATTATTTTATCTAACGTTGCTTGGAAAATTGCGGGCCATTCCTTTGATTTCATCGAAGACAATGTATGATACGTGTCGCATGTGATTTTAGATGTTGACACATGTGAAGAAAAAAATAACGACACCTAGAAACCATGTGAATTCGGGATCGAGTGTATCTCTATAAATAACGATGAAATCGCGACCACTCACACAAATAGTTCTTCCAGCCCAAAGAGTCCCCCTCCACCATGGCTCGCCTCTCTTCGTTCCCACTCCTTTCTTTGAATTTCAGGACCCACCTTTATCTCCTGCCATCTTCTGAAATAACGACACCCCCTCGTTACTTCGCAAAACATCGATGATGTTATCCTCATCTTCCATATGTATAGTAGGATAGTGGAGAGCGATGCTTCCATCTCATCGCCATGTTTAGATCTGGTCTCGCCAGATAACAAAAGGATTCCATCCTCATCCTCTCGATGGTTGGAGCCTGGATCTGGTTCTTCATCATTGCAACGGTGAGGATCAACTATCCTTCCACTACCACCCTCATGCTTATGCTTATGGCTAAATACGATTGTCCTTCGCAGTTTGCCCCATCGTCAGATCTGATCTCTCATCCTTTAATTCATCCTCGCGAACGACACATTTGACACGACAACGACCAACGGTATGTCCATATGTGCTTATCTTTTGTTTAGTTTTATTTTGTACTCCTAGCTCGATGCATAGTATTTATGTAGGAAATAATTATCCAAAGGATCTCCAGCAAACAAGCTATGGGATCCACAAAGCCTACAATTTCCATGTTAGTTAAGTGGAAAGCAAAAGCAATTCCGATCGGAAACTACAATTTCCATGTTAGTGTTTGTTGTTCTTCTGATTCTGAAGTTTGCTTGGGAGGGGGACTGTACAATCCATCTACCACAAATGGTAATATCTTTTTTTGCAACAAAAATAATAAGCTCGGGGAGAAGAAAAAAAAGGCATGCTCGCAGCTCTCGACGTACCTAGGGCAGCACAGGCCGTCCTGGACCGTCCGTCCCCTGCCCTGACCGGCGGCTGAGCTCGATAAATAGCCCCCCTCCCCTCGCTCCCGGCGTCACGGCCCCACTGTTGGCACTGCACATCCGACTGCCAAGGCGAGAGAGAGAGGGAGCGCGCGGCAGGGATGGAGAACGGCGGCGGCAAGGGGTTGCCCAACGGGAAGAACGGTAAGGCAGTGCAGGCGCTGCAGCGGACCATCGCCGAGGTGCAGGAGCTCCTAGAGCGCAACCGGATGCTCATCCAGGAGATCGGCCAAACCACCAGGCCCGCGAGGCCGGCGGGCTCAACCGCAACGTCGCCCTCATCCGCGAGCTCAACACCAACATCAACCGCGTCGTCAGCCTCTACTCCGACCTCTCCTCCGACCTCGTCCGCTCCCTCAACCTCGCAGACGCCGCCAAGAAGCGGCAGCGCCCTCCCAAGTAGAAGAACTATAGAGCAGCAACCCCCTCGATCGTCTCTTCTCTGTTCTGATTTAGATTCGTGTCGTTTTAGCGTTGATCTGAGATGTAGACATGGGTGGCTTGCTTGTTGTGTATCAGACTATCAGGGATGCAGTCACGCAGCAGTGCATGGCTGTGTCAGGGAATGTCAGGGCTTGTTGTATATCTTAAGATAGTCAAGTGCAATTTATGAAATTCTCACAGCCCGAATCTCCATTCTTGCGAATAGTTAAAAGAGATACATTGATGTCGCATGCATAGTTTTCGTTAGACATATAATGCTGGGTTTACACCATTCGCAACCAGGCAGTCGATTTCGTTTGAGGGGATCCTTTGCACTCTAAAGTGGAAACATGTCTTACCGCTGTTGATGTAGGATCCAGAATTGGCATGAACATGAGGATACTTAAGTCTGATGCTGCACACTAGTCCATACTCTGAAGAATAATGACTCTCACGAATCAAAGATTTGTGTTTTGGTTACGGAAGCTAGCAGCCTACGAATGCTCAACGTTGATCTTTTACATAACGTGCCTGTAACACTGCGGCTGATGTTCAGGCAAACTTAGCCAGTCCTCTCTAACAGAGATCAAGCCGTATATACTCCTGTGTTAGCCGTCCTCTAACAGAGATGCAGGCAGTACGTACTCCATTTGTATTTCAAACATTATAACCGGTGATTCTGCTATATTGAAGTTTAAATGGATGTCCATATTCTCATAAAAAAATCAAATAGAGATGCAGGCAGTACGAACAGTATAGAACTGAAAAACGGAGCCCGGCCAGGGTGTGTCTGACCAGTGAAATGCCAAAAAAACAGCTCTAAGACTTCGATCGCAATGACAATTAGGAACGTAGTGCAGCTGGCCAGGGCTGGTGAGTAATAACGCATTGTAGCTGGCCAGGGCTGGTTAGTAACGGCTGTGCAACGTGATCCCGCACGTCTGGCCGCGCATGGATTTTGTTTAGAAACCAGGTGTGTGAGTCGTGCTCCCCGTCCGGCCTGTCGAGATTGCGGCATGGAGTTCACTCGGAAGATTTCTGCAAGCTCGATGTCAAGTGTAGTCATGGTGTGGAGGATACACAAGCGTTTTCGTCACACGATATCTCGTGTTCTTTTTCCCAGGTACATATTGTTGTCAAGGTTAGAGAAATGAGGCTTACCGGCTAGGTCGTGCACTAGCCGGCCAGAGTTTGAACTCACCACTCTTTTGAAATGACTTGCGACGGGCTTCTCCCTTGTTCGTTTGGTCGGTTTTAGATTGTCTAACTCACCAGAATCATGATTCAGTTCCTCGGATGGAACGTCTCGATCTGAGCCCGGGCAGCCCGGGCATGCTGCAGGCGCCTCTTCTTATTCTTTTAAAAATATATTTGTTGGAACCCCTTGCTAGGGGTTTGGGGTAGTATGTTGTTCAGTCTTTTTCCTTATCTTAGGAAGGGGGAGAGGAGCGGACGATAGGCCGATCCTCGTGGGGGAACCTTTCCTCTTTGAAGAAGTATATTACCGGTAAGGGAGATACGGATACTTCCGCATTAGGGAAACTGGTTTCTATCTATAGAAATGGGACCTTAAACATGAGTTACGGTAGACGTATGATGAATTGTACACGAGGTTTGTTCCACAATCAAAATATGGACTATTCATTCAGTGTGGACGTAGGTTCTTCCTCATTTCATGTATGACATCAGATGAAACTAGTGCGTCATAGTTCACATTACATGAGGAAATAGTTAACATGACAATTGTAAGTGTTGGGGTTACCCAACCCAGTAAGTAATCTGATTACTTTATAGTGAGGAATCTCTTTCATATTAAGTAAAGGTATCATCTTCTTTAACCTATTTGGTCACGGTTGTATCACTTTACGCTCGGTTTTTCTTAATCAACCTGACGACTTTCTTCTTAACTAATAGAATAGGCACATCTTGTGCCTCGTTTAAAAAAACAAATCGAGCAAATTTCACAAAACCAAAATACTATTTAGGCTAGGGTTGTAGGAAGGCCAACATTAGGCACCAATCAACCACCTAGCTATGCATGACAGATCTACGCCATCCTATCTTTTGCAACTAAACATTACCTGCGTAGAAAAACCATGCCAAAAAAAGATTTGCAACATCTCGTAAAGAACTAATGCAACAAAAAGTAGCTTTGCAAAAGAAAAGTCATCGCTCGTAGAAAAAGTCGATCGTAGGGAAGTCGCGCCCCCCCCCCCCCCCCCCCCCCCCCCAAGAAGTTTTGCAACATGCGAAGCTTATGAGTGTAGCACATCACGAGAACCTTTGCAACGTTTAAGAAAATTGTAGCGGTGCCCAAACTCGTCGCAACATCTTGTTTCTGCGTTCTGCGGCAAAACAAACATGTATTTGCAACATAAGGAATGGACACGCAAACAACCCGAGAAAAAACAAACTCATCCTAGTGGTAGTCTCAATTATTCTTCGCCCTTTGTCTCACAGTCAGATCCACCGTCCCACCCTTCGTTTGGCGTCTCCAATGGCAAGATGCGACAACAATCAATAGCATGTATTTATTATTTTGTATCTTTTATTATTCCATGTTGCTTAGAAAATTATGGGCCACTCCTTTTGATTTGACACCTAAGACAACGTAAAAAATGCGTCATGAGCGAACTGAGTTTTGACACATGTGCAAAAAAACAACAACAATAGGTTAAACCACAAGAACTCTGGTTCGGGCGGACCACTGTAAGTAACGGTGAAATCACGACCCCTAGCACAATTGGTTATTCCACCCCAATGAGCCCCGCATCCTCCATCATGCTTCGCCTCTCTTCGTTCCCACTCCTTTCTATGAAACATCACAACCCATGTCTCCCTCCGATCATCTTTCGAAGTAAAGAAACTCCTTTGTTACATCGGAGAAATATCGATGACGCTATCCTCCTCCTCCATAGCTAGATTTGTACCATGGTGAGTGATGCCTTCCATATCATCGTCATGTTTAGATCTGGTCCCGATAGGCAAGAAAGGATTATTTTCTCATCCTCT
The DNA here is from genome assembly GCA_947311845.1 of Poa pratensis. NCBI lineage: Eukaryota > Viridiplantae > Streptophyta > Magnoliopsida > Poales > Poaceae > Poa > Poa pratensis. The sequence continues at coordinate 76,212,902 of CAMZMU010000038.1, read as the reverse complement.
CGATAATTGGAGCCTAGATCTGGTTCTCCATCATTGCAATGGTAATGTTCAATTATACTTCCTCTTTCCCCCTTTTGAACAAATCCGAGAGTCTATCACATCTCGCCACATAGTCATATCTGACCTCCCAACCTAGCTTCATCCTCGTGGTAGACAGATGTGACACGACACACCTGGTATGTGCTTATTTCTTGATTTTATTTTCTCCGTAATCATGGCTCGATGCATATTAGTCATTGAAGGAAGAATTATGTAGAAGGATTCCGTCAAAGAAACCATGGAAATCCATCTAAAATCTTACGCTCTCATTTAATAGTAAAGTTTCGTTCAAGTGAACAAAAAATAGGAATGGAGGGGTGGCAATAAAGAGGGGATGATCAGACCAATAATATTTTTAGTTAGGGCCTCTTTGAATTGAATGTTTTCATAGTAAAATTGGAGGATTTCAACACATAGCATTTTTTGCTAAGGAATTCATTTGGATCCAAGGGAAGTCCTATGGATTGCATTTCTACACCCTAATCCCATGAATTTTCAACATCTACTTTAAACTCTTTTTAACACTCATTCGGGTAGGACTGAGACACGTTTCCTGTATTTTTCCAGTGTTTCATCCAAATGACTATTCCTGCCGTTTTCCTCTGTTTTATAATCCACTGTTTTGCACCTACAATCCTATCGAATTTTTGTGTTTTTCCAATTCCTCAGTATTTTAATCCTGTGATCCAAAAAAACCTTATACTTTTAACATGGTGGATCATTCTTTGAGCCAATTCGGCATTTGACACATTCACAGAAAAAACTTAGTACTCATGCCAAACTGAACTATCGGGCATATTTGGCACTTGAAAGATTTTGTCTGCCCTTAGCTACCAGTGAAGTTTCCATGTTAGACTTTGTTGTTCATCTGAATTCTGAAGCTTGCTTGGAAGTATCATTTTTGGGCAACGAAAATAATAACCTCGGGGAGAAAAGAGGGCATGTTCGCAGGCTCGCACGTACCTAGGGCTAGGGCAGCACAGGCCGTCCTGGGACCGTCCGTTCCCTGGCCGCCAGGCGGCGTCTGACCACTATAAATAGCCCCCACCGTTGGCACTGTACATCCGACTGTCAGGCCGAGAGAGAGGGAGCGCGTGGCAGGGATGGAGAACGGCGGCGGCAAGGCGGTGCAGGAGCTGCAGCGGACCGTCGGCGAGGTGCAGGCGCTCCTGGAGCGCAACCGGATGCTCATCCAGGAGATCGGCCAGAACCACGCCGCCCGCGATGCGGACAGGCTCAACCGGAACGTCGCCCTCATCCACGAGCTCAACACCAACATCAACCGCGTCTCCAGCCTATACTCCGACGTCTCCTTCTCATTCCTCCGCTCCCTCGACGCCACCGACCCCGCCAAGAAAAGAATGCGCCCTTCCCAGTGAATAAATAGACCACCAAGCCCCTCCTCTTCTCTGTTCAGATTTAGATTCGTGTCATTTTATCGTTGAGCTGAGATGTAGACATGGGCGGCTAGCTTGTTGCGTCACAAAGATGCATGCACGCTGGAGTGCATGGCTGTATCAGGGATTCTTGCAAATACTTAAAAGAGATACATTGATGTCGCATGCTGTATCAGGGAGTATGATTTAAAAGAACAGTTTTGTTCAAGGAACTGTGTTTCAGATGTGCGTTGTGCTTTTGCTTGGTTGCTTGAAAAATAGCGTCCTGACTTTGTTTAGCATAAATCTTTAGACACATACCCTATAAGTGCTTAGGAATCAGTATTTGACAGAAGCACATTCATCGTTTAGAGTATATATATCCTTATATTAAATCCTATACATGGTTATTATCTGTGGCTAAAGCAACAAAAATCATTGCATATCATCTCATTTGTTGCAAGGACCAGTTAAACAGTATTGAGCAGGCCAAAAAATTGCAAATTTTCCTGTGCTCGGATTGAGCTAAAGAAAAGGGTACACAGGACCTTCAAATTCATGCTGTGCTCAGCAAATATGATCTGCTTATGGTAACAGTTTACATCCATAGTCTGTGTGCCAGGGAAACACGCAAAACAATGGTACACAGAATCGAGTTGAGAAAAAAAATTGAGAGCCTGAGAGAGAGAGAGAGAGAGAGAGGGTCTGGACGAGAGAAAACTACGCAGCCAAGTTTACCCAGCCACATCCGTTTCAAGTTTTCACAAACGGACGATGATTTCCTGTGCCCAAGCTCAAACGGGAACTGGCCAGGGTGTCGCTGACGGTCAGAACATACAAAAATACAGCTCCAGGATTTTGCACTCACAGCTAGTAACGCAGTGCAGCTGGCCGGTGTGGTCCAGCACAGGCCTGTGCAACGGGATCCCCATGTCTGCCCGCGCATGAATTCAGTTTCGCATGGAGTTCACTTGAAGATTTCAGCAAACTTGGATGCCAGGTGTTGCCATGCGTGAAGTACGAGGTATGTAGAAGCGTTGTCACACAATATCTCAAACTCTGATTTTCTACACTTCGTCGCCTCGATTCGAGAAATACTCTGAGCTGCTTACTGTCTGAAGCTTACCCGCCGGCAACAAAGGTGGTGTGCTAGCCGGGCAAAGTTCGAGACTCGTCGATGTCTCAATGAATTCTGACAGGGTTCCTACCTCGATGGTTTGTTTTGTTGGCAGGATTCTTGACAATTTCGTTCGGTTTTAGATTTTTGAACTCATGCAGAAAGCATCGTTCATTTTTTAGAAAATTTTACGAACCATAACACTATCTAAAGTCTATCTTTTGGTTTCAGTTTTATGTTGCATATGTGCGTTCAAAATACTGCAAACGAAGGTTTGTTTTATGGCGGATGCAGAAGTAAGATGTTGCGATGATTCTGTGTTGCCACAAATCCTAGCCTAAATAGTGTTATGGTTTTGCGACTTTGCGAGTATTTCTCAAATTTGAACAATTCTTCTGCATGAGTTCAAAAATATAAAACCAAACAGAATTGTCACGAATCTTGCCAAGTAGACAAACGATCGAGGTATGAACCAGGTCGTAATTCATCAAAACTGCAGCGAGTCTCGAACATTTCCCGGCAAGCCCACCACCTCAGCGAGTCGAATGGCGGAAACAAGCTCTAGAAAATCAGAGCTTGAGATATTGTGTGACAAAACTTCTCCATACCTTGTAATCCACGCCATGGCATCCAAGTTTGTTGAAATCTTCCAAATGAACTCCATGTCGCAGTCTCGGCAGGCAAACGGAATTTATGCGCGGCCATACGCAGGGGATCACGTTTCACATGTCGGTGCTGGACCACATCGGACAGCTGCAGTGCGTTTCTAGCCGTCAGTGCGAAATTTCGAAGCAGTTTTTTGTATTTTCAGTTTTTTGTCTTTTCTGACCGTCAGCGACAGCCTATCTGGTTTCCGTTTTAGCTTCAACACATGAAATCATCGTCCGTTTGTTAAAACATGAAAGGAATGTGGCGAATGTGACTGGCAAAACTTGGTTGTGTTGTGTTGTGTTGTCATCCTCTCTCTCAGGCGAAACAGAGGGGAAATACAACATCAGGTGTGTAGGGGTGATCAAACATATTACACCAATGTAATAGAAGGTCCTTTGTCGTAGGGCCGCGGCAGCAGTGCATCCAAAGCTTGTAATCCTCGATGCATGTCTTCATCGTGATCCTAGGAGGTTCGTCGATCATGTTGAACACTAGGGAGTTGCGTCTTTTCCAAATGTTGCGGAGACAATTGTAAGATTGTCTTTGTGGGGCTTTTTGGAAAGCCCTTGACATATAGAATATTTTAGTACTGTTTAAATTTAAATTTGACTATTTCAAATTTGTCCAGATTCAAATGAGCATGTTTGATAAATTTTGGCATAGTTTAAATTTTAGGATTCAGAAAATTGCAAATAAAATATATTTGGAAAACTTAAGATGTGTTCTAACTGACCCTTCTGGCCAAAATATTTTTTCGACAAGTTTAGATTTAAGTTGGCCATTTGAGTGTTATTAACATAGATTTAATTCCATCAATAATTAGAATATGTTTTCTTATACAAATTTGTTCCCAATATAAACCTTGGACCAGAGAGACCAGAACCTAAGCCATTGGACACCTTTGAACCATTTCCATGTAGGTTTGGCCAAAACTCACACTAGTGATCCACCCATTTGATCATGCCTTAGGACTTGCTTCACCGGCATCCACTTCTCTCTAGGGAGTTTACATGCACTTATAGCGTGATAGTCCCGATTGGACAAGCCGGAGGGAAACTTGTGAAGACTTAGGTTATACCTTTGTCTTGTGACTTCCTAGGGCCTAGCCTAACACAACCAAGCAACTAGTTACACTTTGCTACCCCATTTTGACGCCGGTACCGGCTTTAGTCGTATAAGTCTGGTTTTTATTCAGCGGGGCTAGGGTTTCACCGGAGAGGGGCTCCGGAGCGTTGGGATCCCACCACAAGCTAGGGGGTGCCATAACATGTGTGTAAAAATGTGCTATATGTTTTGGATTGCAAAGATTGCACTCCGGGGTGTGACCTGCTTCACCGGCATCCACTTCTTTCTAGGGAGTTTACATGCACTTATAGCGTGATAGTCCCCGATTGGACAAGCCGGAGGAAAACTTGTCAAGAGTTGGGTTATGGATGATATGGATGTCATATTTGGATTTCTCTCATTTTTCTAATCGATTTAGACATATTATTTGTCAAATTTCAATTTACGGATTTGCAGATATGAATTATTCAATATTAAATGGAAAAAAGCAAATAAGTTAATTATTATTTGCATTTAAGAATATTTTAATTCAAGATTATTATTAATGATTCATTTCTTTTTATTTAAATAATTATTTCGATTCATAAAATAAAGGTGTGTGACATCATAGTCCATGGGTTAATAGGATTGATAGTATACTATTGTCAGGTAAGCATCTGTTGTTTGTAGGTAGATCATATGGAAGGAACTAAAAAGTTAAGCGTGCTAAGCCTGGAATAGTCTGAGGATGGGTGACCTGTGGGGAAGTGTTAGTAGAAGCGAGTAATTTAGATTGAAATTAAGAATGCTTAGTGATAAATGTGTGTATAGTGCGATTAAGTGGTTAAACAATTCAAATAAAAAATTGGGAAAAAAATTTGAAAAAAAAATCGAAAAGAGAGAAAAAAGGGTCCTACCTTTAGTCTCGGGTGGTATTACGGCCCGGGACTAGAGCTCCCCAGCCTCCGCGCGTGGTGGCCTCTGGTCCCGGGCCGTAGCAACCCGGGACTGGAGGTAGCCGCCTTTAGTCCCGGTTTCGCAGTACCGGATGCGAATCCGAGACTAAAGCCCACTACGGCCCGGGACTACATGTCCTTTTTCCACTAGTGTTAGCATCTAACGGCTCACGTTCCACCAATGATGAGCACCTCATCACATCACATGCGACGCCCACGCCCACGCCGCCGCTGCACTCACCCACGCGCAGCCCCTGTCGCTCCCCGAACCGCCGCCCACCCACGCGCCGATGCGGTTCCCCGCACCGCCGCCCACCCACGCACTATCCGCGCCCCGCCCCTACCAGCTCGCGCCGCCGCTGCACTCTCCGCGCCCCGTCCCTCTCAGCCCGCGCCGCCGCTGAACTCTCCGCGTCCTGCCCATCGCGGTCGAGACCTTCTGCCTCAGCCTGCACGCCAGTAATCGAGGCCGCTAGAAAATCGAAATGCCGAAGCCCTGTACGCCGGAACGCCAACCCCCTCTACCAGCCGCCGCCTTCCTGCCGCCATATCCTGCACACAACGGCGGCGTCCTGCACGCCGGCCACAAGCGAGGCGGCGCCCTGCTCAACGGCGGCCCTATTCTCCTGCGCCCTCAAGTCCACATCGACGCACCTCTGGCCCACCAAGTTGCACCTGACCTGCCGACGCTGTCGCAGTATGCGCCTCTGCCCTCGCTGCAGCCGGAGAGCCCAAGCTCAGGGTTTGCGGGTGAATTGCCAGTGCCTCCTCTTCTGTAGCCAATGATAAGAAGTCGATGGTTAGTTCTTCTTATCTCTATTCGGTTTTACATTGTGGGTCTGAATTTTAGGGATGTTGCTCAATCCCTCGCCGAGCCATTCTAAAAGCATTTGATTAATTGTATCTTGCCCTTGAAAAATTGATCTATCATCTATGCATTGTAGTTGTGGAGGAGCATAACGACTGAATCTTATGGGCAAGAAATGGACAAGAGGCTAGCAATTCGGGGCGCTAGACTCGCCTCCCAACATCTGGGGTGTTGTAGGTACTGTGTGCAGATACATGCGTCAGAGTATGACTGCGTTGGTTGAAATATATATTCCTGAATGTTCTGTGCTTTTCTTGTAGAATTAATGGACACCGGAGACATCCAGTCCGTCGACCATATCCCGATCAGGTGCATGCCCATGTAAGGACGCCGTGACATTTCTTCTTCATGTCCGATTCACCGGCTATTGCACACTTAACAAGTTTGTTTGTACGATGGAACTGATTTATCGTGGATGTGGCTTTGATTGGCCAAATTAATATATTTTTTATCTCATGTCAGCTTGATGTGATTTTGTTTTCAGATTATAGAAAATGGGTTGAGATCAAGAGTTCGAGGCCTGAAGCTAAATATTTCTTCAGGACTATGGTATGTCTCAGCTCCTTGATCACCAGGCTGCATGTGCCAACGCCCTGTCCATGCAAGATTGGGTATCAGGTAGCAAGCTAGGTGGTTGCTTTTTGCAGTTCCGTTTATCATTCACTTTTTCCTAATTCAGTCTCCGCAAGATTGTCACAGATGATGGAAAATTTAGGGAATAACTACTTCTGGAAAGCACCAGGGATAATATACTCAGCTTTAACCATAAGCTGGTTCATTGCCATGTTGAAGATGATCAATATTTGAAGGTGGTGTTATAAACATATTCTGTTTGGACTGATTTTCATGTGTCCCTTTTTGTATTTATTATCTTCTCTTTCAGACTGGCTTGGTTTCTAAATCAGATGGAATTCGTAAAGATTGGTGAGGAAGACCTTTCAAATAGCTTATGAGCCTTTTTTCATGTATTTTTAAAACCAGTTTTTTGTTTCATGTATAGAAGGTTTTTTTTTTTTTTGACACATCCAACACCCTCATATATTCACCAAACATCCACATACAAAGTACACAGATCGAAGAAAACGAAGAACATACATACGAGGAGGAAGATCCAGAGCCAGCATCGCGAGCCGCAGCTCCGCCGGCGACGAAGACGAAGGCCAGCAAGCCACCTTGCCACTGCCTGGGCAACTTTTCGACCCTTGAGAGACGCCTCCAAGCCTGCCCGCCGCGCCGCGACGAACTTGTTGTCGATGAACACGCAGGGAGACGCCCCCCTGGCACCGCTTCCCTTCTTCACCTCGGCCACCAACGGATCCGTCGCTGGAGGAGGCTGGAGAACCCGAGCAGCCCTGGACAAGCACCGCAGCTCCAGCGCCGCCGCACCGCAGCAGCTGGAGGAGAAGGCCGCGCACGGCGGATCCAAGGATCCGCGAGCACGGCGAGGACGACGCCCGTGCGACGAAGCTCCACCGGAGCTCCACCGCCGGAGAGGAAGGACGCCGCCGCCAAAACACCACCGACCGCACCACCGCCTCCACAGCGCCGCCGGAGGCAACCCACACACCCCTACTCTATATACACGAGGAGATCCGGGGATCCCCCACCCACCCGCCGCCGGAGCGGACGGGGGGAGAGAGATCCCAGCGGATCTGCGACGGCGAGAGCGCGGCGGCAGGCGATTCCAGAAAATCGCCCTCTCTGCACTGTAGTGAGGAGGGAGTGGCGGCCACCTACTTGCGGACTTGCGGTTCATGTATAGAAGGTTGCTCAACAGCTTAGGGCATGATGTCTTGTAAAGTATATTGTACGGAAGTTTGCCGCGTATTATTTAGAAAATTAATCCAGTGTTGTGTGAAAACTGATGTAGTTCTTTCAAAGAGAGGAAACAACACCCTTTGTTTATTTTGGATGAATTAGTTATCTCTTTAATTGGAGGAAATGATCAACTATATGTCGATTGTAGGGTAAATTTTTCTGTACTTGATTATAGACTTTAGCTCTTTTGGGTAAACATACAATCACTACTGCAGAAAGGCTTATAGCCGCCACGTGGTTAGTGACGGGCAAAACTGGTAAGTATATCAGCGACGGGCAAGAGTAAGACTGTCACTAGTACGAAACATTAGTGACGGGCTTATAAAAGTGACCGTCACTATTATTCTTTGTGAGGTGCGGCAGAAAGAAAAATATATTTAGTGACGGGTATATAAATGGCTGTCACTGGTAACGATGGATCATATGCGCACGTCCGCGGAAAAAACTGGGGTGGGCACCGGGCTCACGGTGCGCCCCCGCCACGTGCGCCGCGGTGAGCCACCTGCGCCGCGGTGAGCCGCGCCGCGATGCGGACTCGAGCTTCCCGTGCGATCCCAGCCGTCCAAGACGGGGGCGCACCGAGCGTGGGGTGAGTCCGGTGCTCACCCCAGTTTCTTCCGCACGTCTAGAAGAAAATAACCGCACATCGTGGCCGCGCGGGTGTCAAACTGTGCACACAACCTAATCCCATCGTGAGAGAGAAATAATCCCCAATCAACACCTCTGCCCTAGCGCTCCTGCATCCACCGAGCCGCGAGCCGCCGCCGCCGCCCTCCGCCTCCAGCGTCGCCAAACTCTACCTCCATTCTTGCGGGGGCTGTTGGCGGCGGAGGAAGAGGTCAAGAGGAGGCGAGTTCCTATGGCTCCGAGAGGCGGCCATGCGGCGGCGGCCAGCTCCGGCTCCGAGGACGAGCAGGAGGAGGCGGGCTTCTCCAGGAGATATTTCCTCGCCAAGGAGAAGGAGCCCTCCTCCGGCAAGAAGCGCGCCGCCACTGCCGCCGCCGGCAAGCTCTCCGACCTCAATCTCGTCGACGAACAGGTCTGGCAATCATCGGAACCCCTCCGACCACCACCTCACCCTCCTCGTTTACATCTCTAAAATCCGCTGCTGATCTTGGATCTGCGTGCGCAGATGTTGCGGAGCATCCTTCGCTGAGATACCGACCCCGAAGCACGGGAAGGAGATCGACGCCCTCCCCAGAAGCTACAAGGACCAATACCGCAACTGGCTCTTCGAGCTGAGGTTTGTTCTTGTCACAGTGCTGCTAATAAGAAGCATTTCATCACTGCTTGTACTAAAGTATATTGATTGATCGAACTGAATTGCTGCACTGGTCTGCTGTAGGTGCGGTTTTGGCCTCTTGATGTATGGGCTTGGGTCGAAAAATCTACTTCTCGAGGATTTCGCCTCCACAACCTTGACTGATTTCACTGTCAATGTGGTCAATGGCTACCTCCCGTCCATCAACCTGAAGCAAGTATGGCTATTTAATATTCACCTCTTGCCTGCAGAATGGTTGGCTTTTGTTACACTGTCGTTTAATAACTTCAGAAATCTGTTCAACATTTATCGCAAGTAGTTCTCTTGACCTTTCAATCCTCATGGGCAAATAAAGTAAACTCTGAAGGGATCAATTCATTACACGCTTTAGGGCCCTTTTGTTTGGGCTTATTTTGGCTTTAAGCCAGAAAAGCACCTAAATAGGTGCTTTTTTGGCTTTTGGATTTTGGAAGCCAAAAACAATGATCCAAATCTTTTGGCTTCCAAAATCTAAAAGCCAAAAAAGAAGCTATTTAGGTGCTTTTCTGGCTTAAAGCCAAAGCCAAAAAGCCAAAATAAGCCCAAACAAAAGGGCCCTTAGTTTCTGTACTCACAGCCATGACTTGGTTTCAACCTTTTGTTCGCTAACAGAATTGGGAACTAAAAATATGTGGCCTCTTTTTATGTCCTCCTGTGTGAGCTGCTGTAAAAAACTTCTTATAGTTGTATGATATAAGTTGTAGAATATGTTGCAAGCTTTCCGAGTGCTCGTTGCGCATTTTGTTGGACACTTTGTGTTCAGCGGTCAGTTTACTCGCTGTAGGTTTGATTGAAGAAGCGTTGATCTGCTAGCTGGTGTGGCCACGGTGGTTTGAGTTGGTGATTAGTGATCTAAACACTGAATTCTTCTGGTATCTTAAGATCAATTTTTGTGTGATCACATAGAGTATGAGCAATGATATATTTAAGTTGGCAAGTGTCTAAACTCAGAAATATTTTCAAACTGTTTGTAGGAATGGAAGAATCTTCTGACAGCTACGAGTCATCTGCTGATGATTCCGATTCACCTCCTGCTTCTGTAACTGAAGAAGGTAGTGCACAAGAAACTAAATCACAAGATTATCACAAGAACAACCATGGAAGGAAAAAGGGCCCGCAAGCCTAGGAAACCCAACAAGTTGACCAACGATACCTTCAAAATCATTAAAATCGCTGGCAAAGGAGTTCCTGTCAAAGATGCCAAGGGTTTCAGTAATGCCGAAGACGGTTTCAGCACATCTTCACAAGAGTTATACATTCATACTTTGAGGTGTTCGCTGTACTGAAATGATGGATATTGTGCTATTGATGTTAATTACACTTTGTAGTACTGATGGTCATATTTTGTTTACCTATGAGTTTCTCTGATCGTAATGTGTTATCAATGCTATTTTTTTTCTAACATATATACCAGTGACGGGCCCTTATAAATGACTGTCACTAGTAAACAAATATTAGTGACGGGCACTTGCCCGTCACTAGTAACCTATTACCAGTGACTAGTTATCAGTGACGGACGCCTTGCCCGTCACTAGTGGGCCTTTTGGGCCCGTCGTTGGTAGGCTATTCTGCAGTAGTGAATGGACTGTCCATTTTTTTGAAGAGACGAGCTTTGCGAGTTCCCTCTGTTTTGTGAGATTTTGACTCGGTGCTTGATCAATTCAGTTATCTGGTTGGTAAACTGGTTTACTCGGTGCTTTACCATGTAGATTTCTATACGATAATTGGATAATTCCTAAGCTGTCATGATTTGAAATTTGGTGTACTTAACTTTCCTAAAGCCCAGGTTAGGTAATTGAGTATAGATGTCATGAACCTGTTCTTATATCCTGATATAGCATCCCCTGTTGGAAGATACACGAACAGACTGACTGATTTTCAGGTAGTTTTCCTGCACATCCATCAGTATGGCTTTGCACTGAAGCAAGCAAATTGTTTGGACTAAATCTAGGTTAAACGTAATCCTGATTGTTGGCCCTGTTAATCATCATGAAGTATCATAATACATTTTTTTGCATGATTTCTTACTCTAAAACCTTTTTGGAGTAAAACCAAATAGCTTGACTAATTGAAATAATTTGGGAGTAATGAATTAGTGTCTGGGATTTGTTTTGTTTTACTAGATTGGAAGGGATCTTGTAGTATCTTTTTTTTGTGCTTCATCACTCAGCGATAGCCTTTTTGATTGGTAGAGGTACGGTGTGATGCAGGAAGAATTTAAAAGAATTTGTTTCCTTGTACTAGAGAGGAAGGGATAATGCCGTTTCTTGTGACACTGTAATATTTTTTCTACACATATACCAGAAGCTGAAACCTTGAATGCATTGCATGATCTTGTGTCACTGAAATACTTTTTGTACACATCATCATTATTAGCTTGAAAATGAATAGAAAACAACTTTATTTATTATGTATATGTTTATGGATGTCCTTTGTTCTGTTAATTTAGCTTGCTAGCGACGAGTTGGATCAGTGGAATAGAGGAGTTCACTGCGTTCTATAAGATGGCTATGTAGTTCGTGAAATGAATATTCATCCTGAAACAGATTTTTCATTCTTTCCTGGTAAGGAATCCTAGAAACTTATTTATCTTCTCTCGATGCGGTTTAAGAATTAAGCATCTTATGCTATCTAACTCTATCTACAATTCTCATCTACTCCAAGTGTTAATTTCTTGCATGCTTCATATGCTTGTTTAGCAGTCTATTATTTTGTCCATTTGTTCGGAAATCTACTCATTTTGTTTTGATATATATGTTTGGATGACCTATTCACATTTTATTTTGTGAATACCTGGTTTGATAACTGCGGAGGGGATTGATATTTTCACAGAAATTCAAGGAGCAAAGAATTGTTTAGGCAAGAAGATGATTTCTCTATTTGAGTTGAATAGATGCTTTCAGCATGGAGTGTATTAACCATCTTGAGAGTGTATGTAGTGCATACCCAAGAGAATAGGGAGACGTGTCCAACAAATCCAGGAGCTACTGGGACCAAGTCATGTACACGAACAAACAAAAAATCTCTGCTATTTGTAGAATATCCAAGTAATATATATTATTCCATTGATCCATACATGTATGTGCTATTGTGCTTTGATTAGACACCTATGTATTGTCCGAACAAAACTAAGTATACATATGTGATATAGTGATCTGATGGCAAGATCATACTTAATAAACGATGAAACTTAATAATTGTGCTGCCCATTTTTCGTATGTCAACACTCATGAGTTTTGTTAGCACATATATCTGTTTATGTCGAAATTAGTATAAGAGTCCATTCATTTGTGCAGCCGGCTGTGCTCCTCAATTATTCAAACAACAATTAAAAAATCATACGTAATAAGTATGTTATATTTATGTGAATTATCTTGTTATTTAACACGTGCATTGCACGGGCACGATTACTAGTTTCAGAAATAAATGAGTCCACCACATGTCAAATACCAATGTCGTGCAGAAAACTCCTATGTTACTACCCACTAGTTGAGTGCCCGTGCGTTGCTACGGATTACATATTAAATATAAATGGATTATGTAGGTGGTGTCTTACATATTGTATATATCTATTTTTTCCCTTTGCCTTCCTCCTCCCTCTCTAATCCTCTATCATCCACTCCACTATATTGTGATGTCACCTTGTCAACCTTCCTTGTTCAAGTTCGCTAATTCCAGGCGATGATTTTGGTCATTTTAACTGATCATGTATTATTATGAAAGTGTTCTCTCGTAATCATTTTGTGCATAAAAAATGACCATTGAGATCACATTATTGTACTTTTCATGCTTAAAAACTGGATTAAAATTCCGAGCAACGGCACACATGGAGCAAAGCATAAAAATAACGATCTCCGGAACAATTCTGCCAATACCAACAAATGTGAGACCTGAAATAAATCATTCATTCAGAGTAGCACAAATTAACCAAGTGTCATTCATACATTCAAAAGCGAACAAGATATTTTCCCGATTGCTCAAATCTTATGAATCTCAAACATATTGTTTCCAATATTAAAAAACTCACAGAATCAGAACCAAGTAGTCAATTGGTGGATCAAATGCGAGGACTTTACAATTTAGGGGATACATAATTATCCATATGTACATATCAGAGCTCATGGAGGAGGTACACCAAATACATCAATATTTGAGCATTTGAATGCCTTCTTTGGAGCTTTATGTTTTGACTAATCATATCAATACTCGCAATTAAAAGACATGATAACTCCCACATTCTGAGTTCTTAAAACATGTTATGCCAAGAGAAATATATTGTTTAGGCCACACACAAAATTCATTTAGAATGTGCAGTAACTTACAAATGAACAATCAGGAAAAGGATCTGCCCACGACCCAAAGCGTTGTGTAGACCAGAAAGTATAGGTCCAGTTCATTAGGCATGTTTATTTAGCATAATAATACTGGTTTCAAGACTTTTAAGAAAGGTATCCTGGTTAGACCGGCTCTCCGAATTATATACACCACTAAACTTAAATCATAACTTCATCCAATGCAATATGATTTCAACTGTTTATGCTGGCCATCAATATCACGGTTAAGTGGTAGCAGGGAAAGGGAAGGTCTTTAAAAATATCACATGAGAAAAGTTAACCACCAGAATGTAATCAAGAATTCCAAACTGCATTTAAGCTGTCAAAAATAAAATCGTCAAGGATCATGATTCTCCAGGTATCTTGGTAGCTAAAACCAGGGGCAACAAAATGAATTCTACAATACCTCAGATCCCACTTTTCCTTTGGAAGATGCATAACAGAGGTTCATTTCAGAAATGTATCACAAAAGACACAAGAAACACAAAAGAAAGAAACATTTCCTTTCCTCGCCACTTGTCTTGACGATAATTACAATCTTAAAAGCAGTGTAACATTAAGTATAACATGGGCAAAATGATAAAAAGAAAATTGAAGGCGCATATCACGTTTCAATTATAGTTATAGGATGACTTATCCCACTTGCTGGTTTCAGAATTAAATTTCTGTCCAATAGGGCATAAGACTCTGGCTCTCACTAAGATGTAGAAAGTGATGGCATATCATGCATCCTGTTGATAGTATACTACAGGAACAAACTTGCTGCCAGTGATCTGAAATGAGGCTTGTATACAAATTACTAAAATAACAGAGAAAGTCAAACCATGTATCCTAACTGGATGTTTGCATAGAATGTACACACATTCAAGTTGCCTGCTCGCCTATTCTTCCACTTCTCAGAAAATAAAAGTGCATACAGAATGTGATGTTTAACAAGGAATATAAATTTGACTTTGGAGCATGGCATCATTTACCTGCATGAGGACCATGACATTGTTAGGTCGTTATCTTTAAAAAGGGTCCGTGGAATTAAGAACTCGTTGTGACTTGTGAGGCTACATCACCGAAGAGTACATGGTCCGGTCACCCGACGAAAGGACCATGACTCATGAGAAGCACATTCATTCCAATGAAAACACAACAAAAGTTTCAGATGTGTGGATAAGAAAAAATGAAATAAAAGCCCGACAATCAGCCAGTTTTAGATGCGAGCATATAAAGATCAAGCAAGCAGAAAAATGAAGGGGCATATGACAGAAGAGTACATGGTCCGGTCACCCTAACGTAAGGACCGTGACTCATTAGAAGTACATTCATGCCAATGAAAACATAAAAAAGTTTCAGATGTGAGGATAAGAAAAGGTAAAATAAAAGCCCAACAAATAGCCAGTTTTAGATGCGACCATATAAAGAGCAAGCGAGCACATAGATCAAGCACAATTGTTTATGTATTCGGCACACAAAAGAAATATGAACTTGAAGACTATTCCTTGTGAGTTATAGTCTTCTTATATGCATACGCATTAGTAAGTGCATATCCTGCAACAAGTTAATATTGTGTCATTATAGAACTCGGTAAAATTAATAATACTTTAAGGCAAAGTCAATCAAAAGAACATGCATCTAGATCAAGCAGGAACTGAAATTGATACCTTCTCAACCATGGCACTCTCTATCTTTGGTTCTTTGCTGCTGGCAAGTAACAACAGTAATGCAACATATGAAACTCATCTGCATCGAAAGTAATATGCCCCTCAGAAATACATTCTGAACTCCTGAAGAAAAACAGGAAACAGGAGTCAGCTTCAGGTTATTCTCAGCTCAAGGTATAAGAATGAGTACGCATACAACCCACCGTACTTGAATCAATATTTCCAAAAGAGGTGAAGAAGCACAGGCAAGCACATCCTACAGCTCAAGCAGGGACTACAGAGATGTCCCACCATAGCAATCGGAGGAAGAACCAGTAATGGCTATCAATCATCCCTGTTGGGGTATTTTCTTTTTTGCTTATACATGTAGTTCTGTGAGTTCACATTTTGAAATATAATAATCTAATTCTACCAAGATGAGCTTGTTAGTAACCATACATTGGGACTTAAATATGCATTGCTACAATAAACATATGTTCTGCACCAACGGAATGAGACAAAATAATATACCGGTTATGATGAGAATCATGTTGTTGTTGATCCGCACAAATAATTAGCTCGAAGTTCTGCAAAGGAAAAAAATCTATATAATTGCACATTTCTTTGAAATAAATTAAAGCAAATAAGATAAAACTGATCACTGAAGAAATAGGCTTTCGCCCCGCTATATTAATATAGCAACCAACCGATACAACGAAGAGGCACTGCTGGGGCAGACAGCACAACCAAGCCAAAAAGAAAGACAGAGAAAAAGAAGAGAAAACAAGGCCAACATCGGCGGATCAACGAAAACGAAAGCGACTCGCAACCGCTGCGTCCTCTCCAGCGAATTCCACCATGATCCTAGTGCTCTGAATCACCGCGTACCAAACAACACCTCCAAGAAGGAAGGCGACGATGACGACGCTGCTGCCCAGACTAGTCCTAGGGTTTCCCCGGTACGCTCCGAGAAGTGGGAAAGAGGTACACCCGACGCCCTTCAAGAAGGAAGGGCGACACTCTCAAGCGTCACCGCGTCGGTGCCACAACGGCAGGGATTTCTCCCGACCTCCAAAAAACCAAATCTCGGACAATCAGTAGCGCTCCACCAAACTTGTCGCCCACCAACACACGCCACCACGGTCTTGAAGTCACCGTCGTCGTCTCACCATGGCAAACGTAGTAGGGCCGACCGACCGAGACGAGCAGCCGTGTAGACAAGGTCCGACAGAATCACAATCGCGCGGGAGGGTACTGCCTCCACCGAAAGCCGGTAGCCGACCGGACGCAACATCAAGAGCACACCGTGCCACTGGAGCCGGAGGGCGGCAGCAGCGCAGCCAGCTGGAGGACGTCCTCCACCGCCATGGACGGCTGCCGACCGGACACATCAGCAAGGACACACCAGGCCGGGCAGGCCCGGCCGAGCCCCGGAGGGCTCGTAAAGTCCTTGTCGTCGTGCTGCTGCACATAGGCCACCACCGCCGCTGCCCTCCAAATCGGCTCCAAAGGTTCGGCCGGTCCCCGAGAGGCCCGCGAAGCTCCTGTCGTCACGCTGCAGCAAGGGTGAAGTTCTTCCGGTCATCCCCGTCACAGGCCGCTCCTCAGCCACCCGGAGGCAGCCCGGCCGAGCCCGGCCTGACCCAGATCGAGCCCGAATGGGCCAGATCTGGGCCTGAGGGCCGGAACTCGGGCCCAGCTGCCCCGCCACCAACAGGGAGCGCCGCCAGCGCCGTTCGCCAGCCGTGCAGCACGCGGGAGAGCCCGGCGCCGCGACGGAACCAGTGTCGCCGAGGAACACCACTTGGAACCGAGCCACCCGCGCCGCCCAGCATCCAAGAGGGTAGAGGCCGACGGCCCGGCGCCGCCCGGCCAAGGAGCCAAGCGCACGACACCGGCGACGGCGGGAGGGAGGAGTAGAGGGAGGGGAAGGGAGGAGGGAGCCGGCGGCGCGGCCCGGCCGCCGCGGGGCGGCGCGGGTCGCGAGAGGAAGGGGGTCCAAATACGATCTCACTACCGGACACTAGCTCTCTGCTACACTAGACAGCTGTTCCGCTAGAAACTCAGCTGTGGAGTGCGTGTTTTACTACCAATTCATAAAACAGATCACTTCTTATCATTCGGTATTGCAGATAAAAATTAAAGATGATGAAATAATTAACTGCTAGCAGGACCAATGGTCTTCCCAACAAAAATCAATGTGAACCAGAATCAAAACAGATAATCAGCATAGTTCAATAATGTCTTTGTCTAGAGGCGAGTGGTGACCTGGACGTCAGAGGTTGACGATGACCTGTTCAGCTCCTCTGCGGCATGTGCGACTCTTCCATGTGTGTTGCCATGGTGAGTTGTAGGATAGGCCACAATAAAAATCCAAGTAGATTGTCAATAAAAGTTACAAGTAATAAGATCTAGACTGAACTTCGTGCATCAGCGATCAACATATGGTTCAGAAAGCAGTGAAGCATATGGAGTAGGATCTAGGATGACTCGATGTGCTTCTCAGGGTGCAAGCGGTAGCGGCCCGTCCGTGGCGCCGCTATTTTAGGCACACCTAACTACATATGCGAGCGTCCACGTTATTGGAAGGAAAAAAAAGGCGTATATGGGCCGGGCCGCGGTTGCCGCGGCGGCGCCGCATATCGCACGAGAGACAGGGTCGCAAGGCAGCGCCGGATCCGTCGTCTTCTCCGGCGTGCCGGGCGCCGCCAACCGCCATGGCCGCCCTTCCTCCTCTAGCTCCGGCTCCGGGGGCCTCTCCCTCTCCCTCGATTCCATGCCTCAACTCAACATCCCCGACGGCCGGCGACGGGCAGCCCTATGCCGGCAACGGCGGCAAGCAAGTAAGGGTTCGATGGCGGCGAACCCGAGCATGGTACGGACGCCGTGGGGAGGTTGGGCGGCCAAGGTATAGATGGTAGAAAACTACAGACGCGCACGGACGGCGGCGGTGATCCCACGATGCGCACACGCCGCCGGCGAGAAGCGGCCGCAGTCCAAGAACGTCTCCCTCGTCAAGAAGCCGAAGAAGGACAACAAAAGCTCCCACGTCCCCACAATCATCAAGGTACTCGAACATTTAACTTGAGCTTCATATGGTTTTGTTCTAGAATTGGGAATGACCAAATGTGCTCCAACTTGCTGCATTCACTAGAATTGGGGATAACATGGAAGAATTGATGACCACGAAAGCATAACATTGGGGGCAGTTTCCTGTTCACTAAAATCTCATAGCATAACAATCACTAAGGATGAGTGTTTTCTCAATGTTTGTCTGCTGTTGACGTAACTTCCATGTGTAAGAGTTGACTTTTTCATGAACAAATTGGAGCACTACACCCTCATTTGTTAGACATGGTGTATATGTCTGAACAACTTCTATATAGTACTCATGTTGCGGTCTGAGCTTTACGATTTGTTTGGGAGCGACACAATGTTACGAAACTGTATTGATTAATTTAGTCCAAACTGATGCTGTTTGCTCCACGCTTCAATACAATAAATTTCTGAAGTGGTGTATGTATAATCGTTTTGTCGGAATTTTAAAGTCTGCACACACGTTTCATGTTTTTGTGTGTCAACAGAAGCAAGTGTCGTCTTGATAAAACTCAAGAACGAACCTATTTTGCATTGTCAACACCTCTTAGATTAGAATAATAAGTATTTTAGTTTAAATAATTAGAGTGATATTACATTCTGACCTCACCCCACAGAGAAAACGACTTCATTTTTTTGCTACCATTAGCACTGCTCTAGCGTGTTCTCGGAAGGAAAGCACTAGCGCTACTACAAAACATCATGACCTTATTCTCCCAAAATTCGAATTTACATAATTTGACATGTTTACCTTGTTCTGCACAAAATTTGACATGTTTACCTTGCAGTACCACTTTCATATGTTCAGAATTCGAATTTACTTATATTTGAAAGCTCAAGTAGTTAAACTTGGTTCGTTTGTTTGGGCATGATGTTCAGTTTATTAGAGTATGCACAATTGTGGTTTCAGCATTGCAGGCTGATGATGTTCAGTTTATCCTTGTTGGTGGTACTGTTTGTTACCTTATGGACAGCCCTCCAAATGATTTATTTCAAGCTTATGTGCTTTGATTCTGCAGATGAGCATTTCAAGAAGGAATCTGAGTTGATCCTGTGCAAGTTGAGGACTATATATGAGTTGATTCTCTGCCTAAACTAGTTCTCACCGGTTCATTTGGCCGTGGGCATGAATTCAGCATGCATATCACTTGGTGATTAGGGAGTTTGCTGGAGATGGCAATGAACGCAAACTAATTGTAAACGGAGAAAATAAATTTTATTGTTTCTTTGGAATTTCTGTAAGTTTGCATGCTCGCCTCTTGAAATATGTAAATATGCTCCAGTTTTTTCACGTGTTTGTAATTTTCAACCCGTGAACAATTCTTTTGGACAATATGATTTGTTTATGTCTATGAAATTTCTAGGTTACAAAGTTTATTCTGACAGTAAAATAAATATACAAGGATTTGTAAAAAATCATATATTCCGAATTTCTATAATTTTAAATGGTTTTAAAACGAATATTGTAACAGAAAAGGATAAGTGATTAAAAAATGTCCGTGTGGTTATAAAAGAAGTCTCCGTGTGCACAAAACTATTTCCCCGCGCGAGCTAGCTAGCGATCGATCTGCGATGCCAGCTAACTAGCGTGGCGCCCTGGCTAGCGATCGACGCGACGCGCGCGGCGCCGCAAATAACCGTGGCGCATACGCGGATAATGACATACCGCGTACGAAAAGCGGCGTATGCGGCGCGCGCGGACTACCGCGGAGCATCCCGCTTGCACCCTGATGTGCTTCAGAAAGGGAAATTACATTGGACACGACTAATCAGCAGGCGCCTGCTGGTTAGCGTATCTTTACGCGCGAGGCCGAGCGGAGAAATGGCCCCTTTTGCATGCATGCACAAACAAACAAATAAGGTGACGTTATCCGCATTAAATGCAAAATTTGAAATTTTAAAAAGTTTTGTAGCTCAAACCGTTAATCCGATTTAGAATCCGTTTTCACCGTTGAGCTAGTCGCGACGAGATCTTCAAAACTAGATCCCATGCTGATATATTCTGATAACTTTTTTTTGTGACCAAAAGTTACCCACCCTGTAACATATAACTTATCTGGGCTTGAATATGTAAGTTACCCACCATATTAACGATTAGTATTTGGGTTGAAATAAAACCATTTTTGTTGTTCTTTTAGATTTTACGAATTTTAAAGTTACCACGTAATTTTGAGATGGTAAATTTATTGTGCATAAGTATTATGATGATAACTGTCGATTTCATAGTGACAACTACAGATAAAAAATATGAGCATTGTGTTCATAACTATTATTTACAGGACATTGTAAATACATCGATTTGGTGGCGTAAAATCAAATCATGTACACATGGATAACTTCATAAGTACAATGTGGGTAAATCCATCGGTAATGGGTGGGTAACTATTATCGAGAGAGTATGATAGCTAAATTGATTTTGTGCTTGATAACTACACCATGAAAACACACAAGGGTAACTTTATCAGTTATGGGTGGGTAAACCCATCAGTATTAGCCGAAAGAGTAGGATAATTATAACGATTTTGTGGTGGATTACTACACATGAAAATACATGGATAATTTTATCAGTATTGGGTGGGTAACTATATCATAAACACCCGGGTAACGACTTTGTGGTGGATAACTACACATGAAAACACGTGAATAACTCTATCAGTACATGGTGGACAACTATATCATGTAACTCCACCCGTAATTTGTGGATAACTTTATCAGTAATAGGTTGGTAATTTTATCAGTACTTGGTGGGTAAATCTATCAGTATGGGGTGGATAACTTTATTAGTACTAGGTTGGTAAATTTATCGGTACAAGTTGGATAACTTCATCAGTAGTAGGTGGGTAACTAAACTTGAGAGTATGGTGACTATATCGATTTCGTGGTGATTACTATGTCATTAACACATGGGTAACTTCGTTCAATATTGTGTAGTTAAATATTACCATGATAGCCGCATAACTATAGATGTGGACAGGCAAGTTGGAGAGACAAGCCGCATAACTCCACTTCTACTATCGTCGATAAATATTTGGAGAAAAGAAGGTTTTTTCAAAACAAAATCTTAACAATACACACGAGCTAACAATTTTGAGGAGGCCGACAAAGTATGTGGTGTGATGGTTTGATGAAGTGCATGGAACTAGACGGAAAAAAGGTACAAATCATGGATGTAGTAGACTTGCACCGGACTATCCACTGATAGAAAGTCCCACGTCCAACCTGAAAACAGCAAAAAGTTTGATAAATTTGCCTGAGCAGGGATTCGAGCCCTGGACATGCAAGCTGAACACCTAACTCGTTGCCACTGGGATGGGCTTCTACTTGAGTCTTAAAGCATCCGTCGTCTTATTTATACAATGTATATCGGAGCTCAAGGCCATGGTGGACAGTCCTTAAATCCATTCGGAACGACGGCTGCTGTCACGAATTAGACGCGGTGAAGACAGGGAGAGGAAGCGCGGCACGCCGGGGGCCCGTTTCCGTGGTCAGAGAAGCTGGAGACATACCGCAGCGGTGGGGGGACGACGAGTGCTTGCGGTGGCCGGTTGTAAACGAGGAAGAAGGCCGCGTTCATGGCACCCACGACCTAGGCGAGTTCATCCGGGGAGGTTGAGGCCGGCGGGGCGAGCTTTAGGCGGCGGGATGAGGTGGAGACGCAGGAAGGGAGAGGAAACGGAAGGAGGTAGGGTCAACGGAGACCAACAGATCAAGCAGAATGTGCGCGCGAGGAACTGCGCGACGCCTTGCTGCGTCGAGATAAGCCCCGTGTAAGGCGCCTGCCAGGTAGATTTTCCGAATTACATTTTATATTTCCAAGAATCTTGACGGCATGAGTTGCAGATCGAGGAGGTGGTTACTGGAAGTTTATGGCAGCAATACCTCGGGCAGGTGACCACCAGCTCGTCCTCGGTGCCTCCCGCAGGCCGCAGCCATTCCTACGCAAGGACGAGCTCGTTCCGCCCGCAGACCTCCCGTAGGTCTCGGCCATCATCGAGAGCCACCGTTGCCCAGTCACGCCTTAGGCGTCCTCGTCGGCCACCACACGAGGGTCACGTTTAGAGCTCCACCGCATACCCTGCCCTCGGTTGATCGCCGTGATGCGGCCGGCCGACAGGCTCGTATGCTCTAGCACGTGCCTGATGTGTGGGCTTTTCCATGGTCACCAGGGGGAGGGGAAGAGAAGGTGTCGGAGGACGGCCGACGGTTGGAGGAGCTGGGGTGGGCGGGGAGGTGCGTAGAAGAGGCGGCGGCACGTTTGGATCCAGAGCGAGGGAATGAGATCAGGAAGACTGCACGGGGAGGCGACCTTGGACCTTATCTCTTCCCGCTACAGTAGAGGAGAGACGAATTTCTGAGAGCACTCGTTCGAGCCACCACGCCGGCGGTGATCCGCGGGATTCCTCCCCCTCCGCCGGCCGCTTCGGCGGCGGGAGGGTGGGGAATCGCCGGATCCAGCCGTGTACATAGTGTAGGTTCGAGTGGGTTCGCTGCCGGCGGCGTCTTGGAGAGGATGGCGCGGTCGGGCCGGCGTTTTGGTGAGGCGGAGATCCTCTCCGGTGGTGGTGCTTTGCGGGGCGCGGCTACGGATCTGCCTCCTTCCCCGCGCTCGCGATTCGGTGGAGTCGTGCTGCGCGGTCTTCCCGAGCCGGTGGCCGTGGAGCGGCGGCGCCGGGTGGTGAAGCTTTTGAAGGTGAAGGTTACAAGAACCAGCTCGTCGGCGACGATGGCGAGGCAAGGTGGAGGCTCCTCGGAGCTGAGGTCCGTCGACTTCCCGTCCACCATGGGACTCCTCCTGATCCAAGGCTGCAGGGGAGGAGCGGTGGCGGCGCGCCAGCGGCACGTCTTCTTCACCGGCGGCGTCGGCGTTGACCTGCAGGATTGCGTTGTAATTTCTATCTTTCTTGGGGACTGTTCTGTATGGTTTCTGGTTTGATGTAACTGGATCTTTCTCCGCAAAAAAAAAAAAAAGACTGCACGGGGAGAGAGAGAGGGCTCGGGAGGTAGGTTTTCGTGATGGTCAACCTACATGATCGGACATCGGAGGGTGTATGTTCGAGCGGATCCATGGAGAGATGATTGAGCGGCCAGGATGCCTCCCATCGTTTGCCGATGAGGCAGAACGTACCGACGTACGTCCGACGCACCATCACAACCACATACTCCATTTAATAGTAAAGATTGTGACTAGTCTTATATTAAACGGGTGAGTATTTTTTTTGCAACAAAAAGAATGAGCTGAGAGAGAGAAAAATGGATGATTGCCACGTACCTAGGCAGATTGCAATTCCTGGCGATCGTCCGTCCACATCTTACTATATATAAAAGATCGAGAATTCGCGGCCTCTCAGCGTGTCCACGTCGCCGGCGTTCGCTGGCTGTCCGATCGGCGCGACGGACGGTCGCGATTCACCCGCGTCGCCCCCATTCCCCGCGCTACTGTAGCAACCTATTTTCTTCCAATCGGAAGGTGATGCGTGGCCAGGTCGTCCGCCGGTCGCCTGGCTCCCAGCCGGTCGCCCACCCGGTCGTGGCGCTGATTTGCAAAAAAAACCTCCCACTTTCGGAAATTCGCGCGCGGTCCACGCTTTTCCTCTACGGTGGGACCTAAATGTAATTTGTGGAAAAGTCGGGGTCGTTTTTGCAAAAGCGTCCGCGAGCTCTCCTCTCCCCCGCGCGACGCTGCGGTCGCCGGTGCCGCCGCCGCGCTCCGCCGCTGCTCCGCGCCTCCCCGGTCAAATCCACGGCTTCCACGAGCTCCGCCGCCGCGCCAGCTCCCTCCTCGCCGCGGATTGCATCCCGGGAGGCCGCGAGCTCGCCGGAATGGCCGCCACCGCTGCGCGGCTCTCCGCCGCGTTCCGCGCGCCTCCGGCGAGGCCACGGCGACCAAAACGGGGCAGTGCCGCCGCCCCGGCCTCCCCGCGTCGTTGCACGTCGAACGTGCACGCGCGCGCGTCCCAGAACGCGGCGGCGCGCCGCCGGCGATGCGGCCAGGGTTGGCCACTGTGACGTCAGCACGACGTCACAGTGGGCCCACCCTGTCAGATTTTTCCAATTTTTTTAAAAAAATAAAAAAAATAGCCCAAACGAAAAAAATAAAAAATAGTCCAAACTTTGAAATAATTGTAAATAATTCTAAAATATGATTTCAAAATAATTCCAAATAATGCAAACCAATAATTTAAAAAAATGTCCACATTTTTTTTTGGGAAAATAGTCCAAACTATCCATAAGATTTTGAAATAATTCTAAATAATGCAAACCAACAATTTTAAACATGTTCATAGAAAAAAATGACAAATATGTCAACAGGGTCACAGAAAAATAAATATGCACGATCAAAATTTACGTATTTCGTAGACGTCAAAAGGAATTCAAATGCGTCAAACTATTCAAAGACTGGATGATTTCCGAATTTGAACAATTTTCGAAATGCGGACAATGCGGATAATTTTTGAATTTCAACAATTTTACGATTGAAAAAATTCAAAATTTGAGCCCACGGGGCGCGGCGGAGGCCGCGCTTATTCGCCTAGTGGAAAGAATCTCCAGCACGACCACGACAAACTGCCCCCCCAAATCTCACCTCGTGACTGTCAGCAGAATCAGATCAGGGCCAGGGAGCGCGTGGCAGGGATGGAGAACGGCGGCGGCGGCGGCGAGACCAACGGGAAGGCGGTGCAGGCGCTGCAGCGGAGCTTCGGCGAGGTGCAGGGTCTCCTGGAGCACAACCGGATGCTGATCCAGGAGATCGGCCAGAACCACGACGCCCGCGACGCCGGCGGGCTCAACCGCAACGTCGCCCTCATCCGCGAGCTCAACGCCAACATCGCGCGCGTCGTCGGCCTCTACGCCGACCTCTCCTCCTCCTTCTCCAGCTCCCTCGCTGCCGCCGACGCCGCCGCCAAGAAGAGGCAGCGCCGCCCTCCCAACCAGTAGTAGAAGAAGAAGGAACCCCTCCTCCTCCTCAACTCTGTTGTTCAGATTTAGATTCGTCGTTCCAGACTTGTTTCTTTCTTCTTCTTCTTGCTTGAGTTTAGCGTTTAGCTGTGTTATGGACATGGGCAGCTTGAGATAGTGTATGACTGGGATGCAATGACTAGTTGAAGTACAATTGATGAACATCTGACAAGTGACAGCCTTGCGAATTGTTAGAAGATATACATTGATGTCGCATGCATAGTTTTCTTGAGACAGATAATTTAAAGAACACTTCCGTTCAGGAGAATGTTTTCCTCTTGGAAAATTCAGCAACCTCTTTGTTGCCTGACTCGTGCTCTGTTTCGGATGTTATATTTGTGCTTTTGCGTGGTTGCTTCAGATGTTTGACCTATAATCCAAGGGAAAATTTGTGTTATATTCTTGTACACGAACTAATGAAGTGAACTTCTAGTAGGATGAGATTCTCGATTTGAAATTTGTTGGGGGAGGAGGAACAGTACCTTTGCTGAAGCCAGTAACTTAGAGCAGGTGTGTGAATAATCTTATTCTAGTTCTCTTGGATTTCTGTATTTCTAAATTCTCACACCATTTCGTCCATACGCAGGTCCGTGTTTATGATGTTGCATCAGTGCCATGTTCTTATGTGCTGGCTGGCCACACTGAAGTTGTTGTTTGCCTTGGCACTTGTGTCTCTGCTTCTGGGAAGACACTTGCTGTAACTAGAAGTAAACGTAATACTGTAAGTCATATGTGCTATCCTAAAGATATTTTTGAATCAGCATACCATTTTGTGGATGACTGTTTTTTTAGTCCTGTGCTGTTTTCCTCCATTGGTACCGGCAAAGGCCATCTAGGAGCTATTAGTTGTGTTGCTTTCTCAAACAAAACAAAGAACTTTTTTGTGAGGGGTAGCAGGTTAGTTTGAAATTCATAGCTGTTCCGTTTCAGGTAATAGCGATATTCAATTACTTTGTGATTTTGTAAATTGTACGGGTAATCTGTCAGTCCTGAGAATTATTGAGAAGCCATGTTTGTGTATGGCATGGTTTTGCATTTCTATGGGTTACTGTGCGTAGCAGTGTAGCTATTGAACTGCTTAAGTAGCCATGGGATATGGGTAGTGTAAGTGTGTAACTGTATGTACTGGTTTTATTTGTGGATTCAAACACGTTGAGCAAACCAATGCTTTAAACCAAATCCTGGAATGAGCAGAACTATTAAACACTTGAGTCTTAATGATAGTTCCCTTATAAATTTATATAATTTATGACTAAATTTTTCTAAAGTAAGCTTCACTTGTTATTAGCGACCAAACCATCAAGGTTTGCACCTCTGAAAGGATGATGCCAACGGCGAAGTTCCTCTCAAAGCAAAGGCTGGTGTAACAGTAAAAGATAAAGATATTAATTCTCTGTCTGTGTCACCTGATGATGGCCTTGTTTGCAGTGGTTCGGAGGTGAGATTGAGTATGCTTATTATCCTTGAAGGTTTGACTCGCCTCATTGGATTGTCAGAGCTCTGATTACCATGATTCTGTAGGACCAAACCGCACACATATGGAAACTCCCAAACCTAGTGTCCTCTGCTGTCCTTAAGGGTATAAAAGAGGCATCTGTTCAGTTGCGTTTTCTCCTGTTGAACAATGAGAACAGTCAAAATATGTTCTGTACCTGACGGCTTATGTTTGAAGACATTTGAGGGCCCTACATCAAGTGTCCTGAGAGCTTGAACCTCTCACGTGGAACTCAGTTTGTTTCTTGTGGTACTCACACATTATCTTCTGGACTGGTTATGTGTGGCTGATTTGGTGCTGGAGGAGCTTAACATTCCGTTTCCTGATCTGGACAGGTTATGGAGGAATGGCAGCAAGAGAATATTTGGTGGAGCTTCTGGATGTGGCAAGTTGCCTTGACCTAGCCAAGTTCATTAATGGTTTCTTCTTTGTCTCAAATAACTCAGTTCGAGCGAAAGTCACAGATTCTGCCCGTAAATTTGGAGCATCTGGTGAACCAGAGAAAGTCGGGGTGAGGTTGCATGGACTGGCGGACTGGGCAAGGAAGGATAAAGCAGTATGGCATATTGCATTCAGGAATGACAAGCCGAGGGATGTGGATATTTCCTCGCTAACTGGCAATAACCCAGTCAGGTTTAATATTGTTGCGAAGGAAATAACAAAGGTAATGGGATTCAGTAATATTTATCTTAATGGGTAGGTGTTTCATCTTGCGTCGGAGCTAGCTGAAGATTGTAACTTTACTTTGGCTCCCCCAGTAAACCCTCCATCAGACCGAAAACCAGATGATGAAAGAAGGAAGTCACGAGACAATATAATAGGGGTGCTAACTGATAAGCATGATCACAGGGGGAAAATGTGCTGATAATACAAAGCTCGGATGTGCATCCTCATGGAAGTAATTATTCGGTAAGAAAGAGGGGTGAGGTGGTTGGTTCTCATTATAAGAACAATGAGGATTGGGGAGTTGAGAAGGCGTAGGGAGACTTCCTATGCATACACTCAATGAGGATGGATTCTTGTGCTAATGAGTCTAGGGAAGAAACTTTGGTGCAATTGGAGCGAGACACATAAGATAAATATGAGCATGACATGAGTAAGTTTGGAGAAGATGAGGAAGTGGACCTTAGGTCAGTGGTCAAAGAAAAAAAGATGACGCCGCCTGAAGTTGCCGATCAGTTATTGACTTAATTTAGAACTTAACGTGGAGCAAGAAACGGTGGGGAAGATAGTGGTGTTGTAGAACAAAAAAAGGAGGACTAGGCGAAGGTGGTATTTTACCCTATTCTGGTGGGATCAGGCCCTGAGCAGGGGACTTGGCCCCTCGGCCGTCTGATCTAGCTCAAATCTTTCGTTACTTCTTTTGTTTTGACCCAAAATCATCTATATAACACGTGGTTTTGCGAACTCCCAGCAAACAACAAAAAAAGAAAAACAGAAGGTCGCTGCCGACGAAAATTGGAGTTGGGAACACTGCCGGAGTCACCCACTTTCCTCTACGGCCTCTGCAACGTCTTCGCCATTGCCTTTGTGATGAGAAGGGATTAGTCCACCCTCGTCTTATGGGTTTATTTAGGTACCTTGATTGATCTCTCTCTGTGTGTTATCATGTTTTTAAACCATTTGTGCTTCCCTACAGGAACATAATCATATTTGGATTATCACCTTGGCACATATTTAGATTATGAGATGAGTAATGAGATGCAATTTTAAGTTCATGCTATTTCATTGTGTTTTCTAGATGTACATTATTACACCATTATTATATGCTTATTTTGATCAAACTAGTATACTAGGGCATGTGAGGAGGAACGTATGCATTGGTCGGAATTGATGAGTAGTAGCAACTGGATAGTTATATAAAACCGGGGACCTTCTATGGTTTTGATCTTTCCACGCCTATCTCGTTCGGAAAAATGGATGCAATGTCATTTAATCTGCCTAGTGGTGGAAAAGGTGGCCCGTGTTAAGTGAAGGGAAACATATGCCATATTACCAAAAGTAACACTATGTTTACACCAAATTCTGAGCATGCAAACAACCCACTTTTTTATGGAGTATTAGAGAGTTGTGTGGCATCGACGTTATGTTAGGATGTGATGCCCATACAATATGCTATCATACATTTATATGATTCTTGCATCAGCATTTACTTTGTCTTTATGAGCTATACTTGTTCCACCATGATTGTGAGAGTGAGGTCAAGTGAGCATGAACACTGGTGGCTGGTCCATCTTTAACTACAAGAAACACCATAACACTCTGCCACATTTTTTATTTGGCAACTAAGTCATTCTTGTTGGGAAGAGGAGCCAATAGCTACATCACTCTGCACTTGCGTCTTAACATATTGGTGCACATATAATATTTTGTAGCCATCAAGGCCCGACCTGAAAAGATGTTTATAAAGAATCCATATCCATAATAATTTTCACTTCTGGTCCGCGCGAACGAATAATCATTAAGTCCGCCTTGTTCTGGACAAGACATAAAATGAGAGCCACATAATTTCTTTTAGTGGATCTTTGAAAGATAGGTTTGGAAGAGATTCATGTTACAATTTTGCCTAGTATTATTTTGTTGCTTTTGTTTTTTCTCTCGTGCCCTAATGAAGATGTAGCTTTGCCTCTTGTTAGTTCATCTATCGGCAGAAGAATGAGCATACATTTCATGTTGTTTTGGTAATTTTATCGATTTATAGTTGTTGACTATCCATTAATATTCTTTAGCGATGTAAAGCCACCTTTGACGCAGAGTAATTTGAAACAAACAACTTATCTTAGTTAAGAAGTAATAAAAAAATAAGCACACATGGGAATGTTAAAAATTTATAGAAATTAAGGGAAATAAGCAAACTTTTGTTGTTATCTTTTAATATGAATAAGCACATCACATTGTTGTTCATTACAAAGCCTTATTTGGAACAAAGTAGCTTATTCAATTTGTTCAACTGCTCTATTCTGAAAATAGAGACGTTAAATATACTTTTTAGTATTAATTTAATACCTTTACTTTTGGGTTTACTGACTCGTTCATATCTATTGAATTTTATAAATATAATTATATACTGAATCAGTTCGTGCTGTCATATTATATAGATTCAACATTTTTTAGACTATTAATAAATTATATATTATAGTTTATTTTTACACTTAAGTATATGACACTTAAATATTCAACTACAATTTTAGGTACATTATTGAAGTATACTTCAAGTACTTTGCAACAAAAACACGTAAATAGTTTTCTATTGGTACATCATTTATTAAAATCAATCTTTTATTAAATCTAGTACCTCTATAAGAAATATAACCTATTAATACGTATGCATCTATAGATTTTGTTTTGCACACATGAACAATAATGCCAGTGTGTATATCATGGTCCATTCGAATATCATTAAATATCTTCATGTGGAGCACTTATGGGAAGTGTTTAATAAATATATGAATGGCTGTCTTCGATATAGGCATAGTGAATAAGAAATCATAGACTGTATATTTGTCCATCTTAGATTTAATTAATTTGAATGTTCCGGAGTCTAGAAAGAATCTATAAGTACTGCGCACTTTTTATCTACTAGATTGTATATGATTTCTTTCCACAAAATTCTATGTAGATGAAACGACTTTGCTTCTCTCGTTCCTTATAATGAATGCAAACAGCTTCGCCAAAGAAGTTGCAAATTATTCTGGCAAAAGGTTATACGATATAACTCATTAATTCATATATTCTTTGATGATCAGAATATGTTACGAAACAATCGAGTAACTTTAATTATTGACACCAACATGCATAACCGAGCAAGAATGATTTGCGATCACTTGGGGATAAG
The DNA here is from genome assembly GCA_947311845.1 of Poa pratensis. NCBI lineage: Eukaryota > Viridiplantae > Streptophyta > Magnoliopsida > Poales > Poaceae > Poa > Poa pratensis. The sequence goes on along the minus strand of CAMZMU010000038.1, from coordinate 76,182,385 downwards.
TAGATCCATGAGGTCGCCGGCAACGAGGCAACGCTCTGTCATCTGGTGATCAATGCCAGCGACAGGGGAATTTTTGCCGATACCCTTGAATGCATTCTCACATGTATCACCGGCTTCCTTCGCGCTTGACAGGAGGTCCGACGTACCGGCGTAGTCCCCTCCGTCAAAGCCGGTGCGTCCGTCGATGTCAAGGTTGCTGGCAGCGTCGACATAGGCCCCGAGGCAGACACCCAGCGCGTCCCCACCGGCGTACCCTGGCTACTCTTGGCCAGGTCGTTGATGACCTCGCCGTTGTGCTCGGCGGTGTCGGTGGCGATTTGCAGCGCGATGCTTGCGAGGTCGTGCTCAGTGGAGGCGTTGGCGCTCTCTGGGTCGGCGCTCAGCACGGCCACACATTGAGCTGGGTTCTTGGTCTTTTTGCATGTCCGGGAGATGAAGCCAGGGTCGGCTTCGACGTCCGGCAGGCCATTGAACGCGGAGGTGAGCACGACGAGAGCCATAGCTACTACATACATCGTTGTTGGCCTTGGCATTGTGTTATGCGGCTTGCACCTTTAGCTACAGAAGACCAGTGTTGGTCTAGCGCTTATATGGCAACTCATATATGGACGCTACATGGGAGCAAATCCTTTGGATATATGATCCGCCTTAATTGCAGTATATTTTTCCTTTTGCTTCATTGAATTTAAGATAGTAAACTAAATGAATAAATGAGGGATCACTGAATAATTACTACTAGTAGCAAATAAGACTTACTCTTTTGATCTTATGATATGAGTAAGAATCACCAGTCTAGCTAGTGATTAAATGTACACATAATTAACAACTGTTTCTTTTTGCATTCAGAGATGAATATTGACCGGAGTGTACGAATTCAATTCATAATGAGATTGCCGGAATTCCGAGCATATGAACCGTATTCAAATAATATGGATTGAATAAGAGTGCATTGATTCAATTCATAATGTATGAACCGAAATCATAAATTGAGAGGGGAAGAAACTATGAATCGATTTAGGTACTGTTGCTCCTTGTTGGTTGTGTGTTACTTTCGGGCTTGTGAGATAGTCTTGTGGATCGACGTCATATTCAAGTAATATAAATTACACACCAGGTTCCTTTACCGTATTTCTTAACAACTTAGTCTTCAGTTTAAGTTTTGCCAGTGCTTATTCTAAAAAAAATATCATCTAAACTATTTTGAAATCATAACAATGATTACTTGACTCAAATGATAAATATTACAATATTCTAAAATTACGTTGATTGTCTCAAAGGACTCAAACAATAAGTGTTTTTCTTTTCTTTAAGCGCAGACACATATTTCACCAAAATCGTGTTCTTAGATGACTCAAATGATAAGTGATTAACTTTCTTTTAGTGGAGACAAATATCACCCAGATTTGCTATACTGGTAGCAACTAGTCCCTCAATTTCTGGATTAAGACGTATATATACTTTCAAAGTCAAAGGATGTAATGTTTGACTATGTTTATAGAAATAATGGTCAACATCTATAATACTACATTCACATGATATGAAACAATATTTATGATGTAACTAACGGCATTGAATTGGTATTGTAGATATGAACACTCCTTGTTTTTTCTAAATGTTTGGTCAAACTTTACACTGTTGTATTTTAAAAATAGACCTTTACTTTCAAAAATGGTGGGAGTATCGAGGATATCCAGAATACCAGTCTCTTATCACTGGAAGAAAAAAAAACTAGGACCTGCAAAGTTCATCCATCGGACCTAGTTTCTCTAGCCCAATAACCTAAATGCCCAAGCCCAAATAATCTCCATCGATGGATGAGCGGAGAGGTACCCACGACAGCTCGATACGGATATCGTATCGTGCTTCCCCCAAAACCCCGATCACCTCCTCCCAGGCAGGCAACCAGGGCAGCACTACGGCGGCGCAGGGCGAGGGTCAGCCAGAGGAGGCACATGGCAGCAACCAGCGGGGCAAGCCGGCGACGGCATCGTCGCTTGCGTATGCGCAAGGAGGCCAGAGCAGTGCAGCAGCGTGTTGCGTACATCTTCACTTTATGCTAAATAAGTAGGGCTAAACTAACCTAGGAAAAGTATCTCACCTTGATCTCTGTCATTCTCCCAACAGCTCGACGTGATATCTCGAAGGCTCATGGCCGCCGCCGAGCACAACGCCGCATCACGTTGGGCTTCCCTGCTCTGTGAAGACTTGGTTCGCCTGATAGGGTGGCGGGTGCTGGCCAACGATCTTCTCGACTATGTCCGCTTCCGCGCCGTCTGCACCCTCTGGCGCTCCAGCACCGTCAGCCTGCGAGGCCGCGGCCTGGTAGACGAACGCTTCTACCCGCGCTGGTGGATGTTGCTGCCGGAGGGCCATTACCTTCGCCCTGGCGACGTCAGCTTACTCGGCTACGTCCGCTTCTTCAACCTCTCCACCGGCTTCTTCGTTCGCGCTTGGCTTCCGATTTTCGAGGACCACAGCATACTCGACTATGTCGACGGCCTCGTGCTCTTGCTTCGGAAACATGACAACAGCCTCCGCCTTCTCCATCCATTCACCGGCGACATTGCAAACCTACCGCCGCTCCCAACTCTCAAGACTCCTCCCAGGAATCCATCTTTAAGAAGACCAGATTATTTGTGGAGTTTCAGAGAAATCAGTGCCACCTCAGTCGGCGTGAGCCTAGACGGACTAATCATGGTCATGATTGTGCTTCAGATGGAAGATCGTGTAGCCTTTGCTACCTCTAGCAGAGACCACCAATGGTCAGTCTCTACCTGGAGCTTGTCATCCATTTGGAGTTCGGTTTCATTTAAAGGCAGGCTATACATCTTAAGTTGCAAACATAACAGTGACCCGCAGATTTTCCAGATCGAATTTCCGCAGCTTAAGCAAATGGATTTAGGCTTGTCTGCGTTATCGCCACCAAAGTTGGTCGCCACATGTCCGCCCAAATTCAATCACCCTTACCACCTCGTAGAATGTTACTCGGATATCCTTGTTATCGGTTGGCCAGATTCTTTGGAAATGTTAGTTTACAGATTAGCTGACCTTATCCTAGAGAACTTTTCCCCATTAACAAGCATGGGAGGATGCGTTCTCTTTGTGGAAAAGAATACGAGTATGAGCGGTAGGGCGCTGTTTACCATTTTGGGTGATTCAATTGTAAATACATCCCCGGAGAGAAAGGCCTTCAGAAGTACTACCTCGAGAGTGCAGGGACATGGTTACCACCAATGGATGAAGGCAACGTAGAGCTTGCTATTGAACCGTTTCCTGGTAACCTCTTCCATCGTAATTCTTGGCACCATTGTGATTATAAAGGGTGACATACTTATTCTCTCTCGCTTATTAGTTGTTTCTACAAATGCTTCTGGTGCTACCTGCTGAAATAACGGTTTCCTCACTTTTGTCTACAGTGATAAATATTTTAGTTGTATTCAAGGGAATGCAAGGCCGAGGTTGGCGAGAAGAAACTGGAGAGATGAGGTAACTTTCACCCACAATTATATATACCATGGTTTCTCCTAGTTTATTGTTTTTTTTTAGAGCAAGCGACAGGAGTTGTGCTTTCATAGAGTGGATCTTTGCACTTCATGCTTCTATTGATTATCAGCCGCTCTGCCACCTGACAAATGACCTTTCATGTTCATTGCTATCGCAAGATATGGCTCTGGTTATTATCCACATATTACAAGCTCTCTATATCTAGATAACTGATTATGCAATCCCGCTCTTCCAGGGACATGGAAGAAAAATCTGCCAAACAGATTAACGAAAGATTAAAGGAACAGAGATCAACATGTAGCTAGTGCTAGTAGAGCGACACTGATCAGGAACGTGGCAGTGAATAATCCGACGGTGGGTGAGTAGTTCTGTGAGCAAGAGATGGGCATATCTCGGACTCGAATCATGAGAAACTAAAACTCACTCCATATTGGATATCACGGTGGTCTGAGTAGTGAGCACGATACAAGTGCCGAAATTCACACCATTGTGGATATTCTTTTGCTCATGTGTTATTTCTTTGTGTCTTTAATTTATTTATTGTATTTTTTAGTTGTAACAGGTGAACAATATATTGAACTTTGAAAAAAAATCGTACGATTGTTTTTTGAACTTGTGAACATTTTTTGTAGATACGAACATCTTCCATCTCTTTCGATTTGAACTCATGGACATTTTTTTGAACTGTATGAAAAAATTATTTCAGGAATATAATTTTGAACATGTCTTGAACTCGCGAACATTTTTTAACTTTGCATATAATTTCTAATGTATTACGAACACTATTTTGAACTCAAATACAAAAAATTGTACCGAACATCTTTTAAACCTCATGTACTTTAAACGGCATGAAAATTTGTCTCTTAGACAATTCTAGGGAACAATTTTCTTGAACCATACAAATATGTGTGAAACCTCGTCAACATTTGAGAAGAGAAGAGGGGAAAATAAAATTATAAAGAACAAAAATGAAATAAATAGCGATAAAAAGTTTTTTTTTTGAGATTTAACAGCGATAAAAAGATAAAGAATGTTGTTAGGTTACTGGGCTGCGCCAGATGTGGCCCATTAGTCAAACGCTTCATGCGTTTAGTCCATTTGGATACAGCTAGCTATTGTCATGCATGCTACACCCACTTTTTAACTAACTTGGCAAACGATTCATCCACCAGCTCAGCTCCGGTCAGGCGGTCAGCGGTCAAGCCGAGCAGGTAAAACTACTTGGACCGTTCAACGTACTTGTACCTCTTCAGTTAGGTCGATGATCATGATAGAACCCAGTCCGCATCCATACTGTATACTATTACCACATTAACACTACCATCTTGAGTTCTTGACCAGCCGTACTCTTTAACTCTTAAGCACGCATGATTCATGAGCATTAGTTCTATATATGTTCACTGGTTATTTACCTTGTACCTTGAAACCTCGGCAAATCTCTTGTATCCCGGCAGAAAAAATTAAGCCCTGGTATGCATTGCACCTTACTAAATGCAGCATGGCAGGAGTAGCAAGAAAGAAGAAGAGAACCTTCACTAGTAGAAAAAGGACTTTTGGTCCGGAGTACTGTTTTGCCATTAGCCCCGGTTCAGGCAAAAACCGGGACCAGTGCCTGGCACTGGTCCCGGTTCGAGCTGCCAGGGCCCCGTGGGGCAATGGTCCCGGTTCGGTTGGGGGCATTGGTCCCGGTTCATGCCAAGAACCGGGACCAAAGCTCCAGAGCCGGACCACGTGGCATGCCGCGGAGCTTTGGTCCCGGTTCGTGCCAAGAACCGGGACCAATACCCCTCCCCTGCCTATATATTGTTGCCCCCACCCCCCTCTCTCCTCTGTTTTTTTTTCCTGGATTGGTGGGAAGTGGGGGTGCTAGTTTTTTTTCTCTTTGCCACGCACAAGATGTGTTCGATGAAATGCCCGACCCGCACCGAGGTTAGCAACTTTATCCTTTTCGTCTGTAATTGATACAGAAATATTGCACGTGTCGATGTACGGTGGTCATTTCACTATTCAAGATGTTATTGTAATGGTATTTGATAAACTTAATTATATATATGATGCAGATGGATGCACGGATGCGATGGATGTACGGCGAACGACGCAGTTCCGAGTTTATTGCAGGCCTGCATAAATTTCTCGATGTGGCTGAGGCAAACAAAGTGAATAATTTTATGCCTTGTCCATGTGAGAAGTGTCGGAACGTCAGGGAGTACTCTGACCCGAGAACCATTCAAGACCACGTGATTCGGAAAGGTTTCATGCCCAGCTATAATTGTTGGACCAAGCACGGAGAAAGAGGGGTTACGATGGAAGACAATGAAGAAGAGGAGGATGATGACAACTATCCTATGTTCCCAGAGGAATGCGGTGATACTGTTATGGAAGACGTTGAAGAAGAAAGAGGTGAACATCGGGCATCAGATGAGCCCGCTGATGGTCTTGGTGGGGTCATTTCTGATGCAAAGCGAGAATGCGATACAGAAAAGGAGAAGCTAAAGTTGGAGGCCATGCTTGAGGATCACAAAAAGTTGCTGTACCCAAACTGCGAAGATGGCAGCACAAAGCTCGGTACCACACTGGAACTGCTGAAATGGAAGGCAGAGACTGGTTGTTCTGACAAGGGATTTGAGAAGTTACTGAAAATAATGAAGCCGAAGCTTCCAAAGGATAACGAATTGCCCGAGACTACATACGAAGCAAAGAAGGCTATCTGCCCTCTAGGATTAGATGTGCAGAAGATACATGCATGCATTAATGACTGCATCCTGTACCGCGGTGAGTACGAGAACATGGATAAATGCCCGGTATGCAATGCACTGCGGTACAAGATAAGACAAGATGACCCTGGTGATGTTGAGGGCGATGACGAGCCCCCCCGGAAGAGGGTTCCTGCTAAGGTGATGTGGTATGCTCCTATAATACCACGGTTGAAACGTCTGTTCAGAAACAAAGAGCATGCCAGGTTGTTGCGATGGCACAAAGAAGAGCGTAAGAAAGACGGGAAGTTGAGACACCCCGCCGATGGGTCCCAGTGGAGAAAAATCGACAGAGAGTTCCCGACATTTTCAGATGACGCAAGGAACTTAAGATTTGGTCTAAGTACAGATGGCTTTAATCCTTTTGGGGAGCAGAGCTCCAGTCATAGCACTTGGCCCGTGACTCTATGTATCTACAACCTTCCTCCTTGGTTGTGCATGAAGCGGAAGTTCATTATGATGCCAGTGCTCATCCAAGGCCCGAAGCAACCCGGCAACGACATTGATGTGTACCTACGGCCATTAGTTGATGAACTTTTGCAGTTGTGGTCCGAACCAGGTGTACGTGTGTGGGATGAGCACAAACAACAGGAATTTGACCTACGAGCGTTGCTGTTCGTAACCATCAATGATTGGCCTGCTCTTAGTAACATTTCAGGACAGTCAAACAAGGGATACAATGCATGCACGCACTGTTTAGATAAGACTGAAAGTATACATTTGGGAAACAAGAATGTGTACCTGGGGCATCGTCGATTTCTTCCGAACGGTCATGCCGTAAGAAAGCCCGGCAAGCATTTCAACGGTGAGGCAGATTGCCGGAAGAAGCCTAACCTCCCTGATGGTGATGTTATATATGACATGGTCAAGGATTTAGAAGTAATCTTTGGAAAGGGTCCTGGCAGTCTATCTGTTCCGAATGACGCTGACAACCACGTACCCATATGGAAGAAGTGCTCTATATTCTGGGAGCTACCCTATTGGAAAGTCCTAGAGGTCCGGTCTTCAATCGACGTGATGCACGTGACGAAGAATCTTTGCGTGAACCTGCTAGGCTTCCTGGGCGTGTATGGGAAGACAAAAGATACACCGGAAGCACGGGCAGACCAGCAACGTATGAAAGACCCATACAACAAGCAGACGGATAAAGGGCGTAAATACTTAAGCAGATACGCTCTTACCAAAGCAGAGAAGGAAATCTTTTTTGAATGCCTGAGCAGTATCAAGGTCCCGGCTGGCTTCTCGTCAAATATAAAGGGAATAATAAATATGGCAAAGAAAAAATTCCAGAACCTGAAGTCTCATGATTGCCACGTGATTATGACGCAGTTGCTTCCGGTTGCATTGAGGGGGCTTCTTCCGGAAAATGTTCGAGTACCCATTGTGAAGCTATGTGCATTCCTCAATGCAATATCTCAGAAGGTCATCGATCCAGTAACTCTACCAAGTTTACAGAAGGCTGTGGTCCAATGTCTTGTCAGCTTCGAGTTGGTGTTCCCCCCATCATTCTTCAATATTATGACGCATCTCCTGGTTCACCTACGCGACGAGATTGCCATTCTCGGTCCTGTATTTCTACACAATATGTTCCCCTTCGAGAGGTTCATGGGAGTCTTGAAGAAATATGTTCATAACCGTGCTAGGCCAGAAGGAAGCATCTCAAGGGGCTATGGAACAGAAGAGGTCATTGAGTTCTGTGTTGACTTTATTCCTGACCTTAAGCCGATTGGTGTTCCTGAATCGCGGCATGAGGGGAGACTGAGTGGAAAAGGCACGCTAGGAAAGAAAGCACTGATATGTAGGGACGGGCATTCTTTAACTCAAGCACACTACACAGTTCTACAAAGTTCCACCTTCGTGGCTCCGTATATCGAGGAACACAAGAATTATGTACGCTCCAAGAACCCGGGGAAGGATGACTCCTGGATTAAAGAAAAACACATGGAGACCTTCGGCAGTTGGTTGCGATTACAGCTCATGAATGACACCACTGTCGGAGAACAGCTCTACTTGTTGGCCGCGTCACCATCTTCGACTGTATTGAATTTCCAAGGGTACGAGATAAATGGGAATACATTTTACACGATCGCCCAAGATAAAAAGAGCACCAACCAGAACAGTGGTGTCCGCTTTGATGCAACAAACGACGATGGGCAAAAGGACACATACTATGGTCGCATAGAGGAGATATGGGAACTTGACTATGGACCTACTTTTAAGGTCCCTTTGTTTCGGTGCAGTTGGGTCAACATGAATGGAGAAGGGATAAAGGTAGACCAGCTGTACGGGATGACAACAGTGGATCTCAAGAATCTTGGTTGTTACAAGAACGAACCATTCGTCCTAGCCAATGATGTGGCTCAGGTTTTCTATGTGAAGGACATGTCCTCCAGACCGAAAAAAAGAAAAAACAAGCAAACGAATACATCAGACGATGAGCCAAAGCGTCACGTAGTTCTTTCAGGGAAAAGAAACATCGTGGGAGTCGAGGACAAGACAGACATGTCAGCAGATTATGATAAGTTTGATGAAATTCCGCCCTTCACAGTGAGAACTGACCCAAGCATCCCGTTAAATAATGAAGATGCTCCATGGTTACGGCTGAAGCGATCATAGGCTAGGGACATACGCGAAGAAGGGTTCATGGCTTTTATGTAAATCAATGTAATGTATTAAACCTTTATGTGATGTGTAGTAATGTATTAAACCTTTATGTGGTGAAACACGCGTGGTAGGTGGTTGTCGGCTCCCACACCTCCCGTGGGAACCTCTCAAACCTCAGCTTCGACCGTCCAAACACAGTTCCCCCTGCATACAGCCCGACGGTGGCTCGTGAGTTTGAGCGCCACTTCGATCCAAGCAGCGGTAAGACGTCTCTGATGATCTACAACCGTCCGGCAAGACGTCTCTGATGATCTGCAACCGTTTGGAACGGTCGCAGGTCATCAGAGACGTCTTGCCACTGGTTGCCCAAAGATGCCTCTCCGAGTGACGCTGGAATGTTTTGTGTTTGAGCACCACTTCGATCCAAGCAGCGGCAAGACGTCTCTGATGATCTACAACCGTCCGGCAACACATCTCTGATGATCTGCAACCGTTTGGAACGGTCGCAGGTCATCAGAGACGTCTTGCCGCTGGTTGCCCAAAGATGCCTCTCCGAGTGACGCTGGAATGTTTTGTGTGAGTGAGTAACTTGTCTGAGGAGGGCGGTTATATATAGGGTACGTGTGCTTCTTTAGTCCCGGTTGGTAACACCAACCGGGTCATGTGGCTCACGAAGTGGTCGTGATACTGCTGATCCAACAGCTCACAATCCCTCAAAAGAAACACACCCCTGATCCAACGTCTCACAAGCGCTTGAAAGAAACACACGATCCGTGTGCTTCTTTAGTCCCGGTTGGTAACACCAACCGGGTCATGTGGCTCACGAAGTGGTCGTGATACTGCTGATCCAACAGCTCACAATCCCTCAAAAGAAACACACCCGGCCCTGATCCAACGGCTCACAAGCGATTGAAAGAAACACACGATCTGTGTGCTTCTTTAGTCCCGGTTGGTAACACCAACCGGGACTAAAGACGGGCTTTGCGGTCACGACACGTGTCCTCCCCCAGCGCTTTCCTGGGCACCTGTCCTCCCCCAGCGCTGCCCTGGAGGTCTTTATATATTGTCGCCGACGGGGTAAACCCTAATCCACCATTCCTAGCCACGAACGCATCGTCTCCACGAGATGGATCCGCCACGCCCGCCGCAGCGCCTTCTGGACGAGGTCGAGCGTGCTCGGCAGAGCGCGCTTGGGCGCAACCGCGGGAGTCTATCCCGCCGTATGCCCACGAGCCCGGCGTGGAGAGGAATGCCCAGCTACCGGCCTCCTGCTCCACCAGGTGCCGCCGCACCTCCACCTGGCGCCGCTGCACCTCCACCAGGCGCCGCCGCTCCTCCCGCGGAGGAGGAGGAGGACGACGACTTCGACTGGAGCGACGACGGGGAAGAAGGTTGTGGGTTGCAGATACAGGAGGCCATGGAAGCCTCCTTCCAGTCTGTCCGCGACTACCCTGTCCAGCGAGCCAAGACTTCCTACCAGCTCAAGGCGAAGGAGGCTTCCGATCTGGATTGGGCGCTGAAAGACTCATCCTCCATGGATCTTGCCCTCCGCCGCAAACGTGCGCGCGAGAACCGGGCGGCCGCCCACGGGGCTGGCTCCTCCCGCCGTTCCCCCTAATCCTACGGCCTTCGAGCCAGCAAGTCCGTTTATGTAGAATAATGTTCGTGATGTTGGATCAGGGGTGTGTTTCTTTCAAGCGCTTGTGAGACGTTGTATCATGTGTAATAATGTATTAAACCTTTTATGTAATGCATTAAGATAAATGAATTAATAATTTTTATCTGCTTTCTTCTGCATTTTACAACACCAAACATTCATCTTACAAATATAGGTTTTCTGAAATTGTTCTGCATTTACTTCTGCTTGCCATGGGATTTTACAACACCAAAAATAGAATTAACTGAATTAATAATTATTATTACTTAATCATAAATCTTACTTAATCAATTTTTATCGATTTATACGTATTATTAGTCGAGTTTCGACTTACGGATTTAATCATGTTGAAAGTTTTGTCAATTCAAAATATGCAATAAAGTTAATGCATTTTTAATTGAAAATGGCAAAATGGTTAATAGTTTGTATAGTTAGAATAATTATTTTAGAAAACAGAAAATGGTTTTGGATTATTTATTCAAATTTAAAAACTTTTCATGTTGAAAGTCTTTTCAGATTCAAAACCATTTGAAATTCATATCCAAACACCTAAATAAGAAAAAAAAGGCGGGAACAAAATTTCAGAACTGAAAAGTTCGAAATAATTTTGAAAAAGGACTCTTTGGTCCCGGTTTCTACCAAGAACCGGGACCAATGAGTCCGTGGATCCCGCGCTTGATCTGGCATTAACTGCCCACTCATTGGTCCCGGTTGGTGGCAAGAACCGGGACCAAAGAGGCATTGGTCCCGGTTCTTGCCAGCAACCGGGACCAATGAGGTCTGCTATAACTGCCCGCGCCTCTTCTTCGTCCTCATTCTCACGCAGAGTTCATCGACGAGGAGCAAAGAAGCAGAGGAGCCGCGGAGCCGCCACCACGCCGTCAGGCTGCCCCGCCGCCGACCTCCACGACGCGCCGCCCCGCCGCCTCCCCGCACGCCGCCCCGACGCGGCCGGCCTCCTCCCCGTACACGTACGGCGCCACGACGCGGCCGGCCTCCTCCCCCGCACGCACGCCACCGCGCCGTCCCCCTCGCAGCGCCACCGCGCCGTCCCCCTCGCACGCCACCGCCGCCCCCCTCGCAGCGCCACCGCCGTCCCCGCGCCGAGCTCGCAGCGCCACCGCCGCCCGCGCGCACCACCGCTTCTCGATCGGTGAGTTAGAATTTTAGGATTTTTTTTGTATAGGAAATGTTAGTGTTAGGATTTTTTTGTTTTGTATAGGAAAATGTTAGTGTTAGGAAAATGTTAGTGTTAGGAAAAAATATTTGTTAGGAAAATGTTAGTGTTAGGATTTTTTTTGTATAGGAAATGTTAGTGTTAGGATTTTTTGTTAGTGTTAGGAAAATGTAGTGTTAGGAAAAAAATTTGTTAGTGTTAGGATTTTTTGTTAGTGTATAAGAAAATTTTGTTAGTGTTAGGATTTTTTTGTATAGGAAAATTTTGTTAGTGTTAGGATTTTTTGTTAGTGTATAGGAAAATTTTGTTAGTGTTAGGATTTTTTGTGTAGGAAAATTTTGTTAGTGTTAGGATTTTTTTGTATAGGAAAATTTTGTTAGTCCTAATTTGTGCTTGTCCTAATTCAATAACATTTCAAACATGATTTAGAGTTCCATGTCAATGCATTAAATTGATCATGCATACATATTGCGCATTGCATCAATGCCATGTATTGATTGTGTTCTTGTCCGGTATTTGTTCTTCCCGGTAGATCGTGGTTCGGAAGTTGACCCGGTAAATTGTGTTAGATATGCAAAGATGCAAATTTACGGGTTTACGGGTTTACGATACGAGTTTACGAGTTTACGGGTTTACGATACGAGTTTACGGGTTTACGATACGAGTTTACGGGTTTACGATACGAGTTTACGGGTTTACGGGTTTACGATACGAGTTTACGGGTTTACGATACGAGTTTACGGGTTTACGATACGAGTTTACGGGTTTACGATACGAGTTTACGGGTTTACGATACGAGTTTACGGGTTTACGATACGAGTTTACGGGTTTATGATATTGTAGATGTATCTTGACATATGGAACAAGTTACCCAACTAAAGTTTTGTGCATTGTTCTTAATTTGCAGAAACTATGGAACGAGACGAAGATCAGGAAAATATCCTCCAGGATATAATCCGCGGGCCGGAAGATATTGTCGATGTCACCACGGAGTTTTTGAACAACTCCGGTGAGGGAGATGAGTCTCTCAACCGAAGAGACGGCTCCGGTGAGGTAGAACCCGACGGCCGGGGTGAGGAGAAGTCAGCGAGGGAGAAGCCGACGAGGGAGAAGCCGAAGGCTCCGGTGGAACATTAAATGTTGCAAACTCCGGCGAGGTGCATATACATATATTAATGAAGCCGAAGATTGTATTAATTTAGCCTCTGATGTCTATATACATATATTAACGCTCTTTCTTCTTTTAGCCCTCCGGATCGAGCAAATCTTCTGTAAGGACAAAACGAGGCCCAGCCAAAAAGTTGGGCGACCAAGAAAGGTACACGATCGAAAGAGTCGCTGAAGACGGCACACCGACTGCTCCCCCTGGTGTTAAAAATAAAATGGTAAAGCAATGCGGAGTTCTTGTTAGGGACTTCATCCCGATCACCGTTCGAGAATGGCATCGGCCAAGGGAGAAAGGACAGCTATATGTCAGCGATGAGGGCAAAGAAAGACTTTGGAGAAAGCTCATGGTTAATTTCACCCTGCCGGCGCCAGAGGTGGATTCAGATGAGGAGGATCCAGATGAGGCAGAAAAGATTGCCCGGAAAATCATGGAGCAAAAAGTCAAGGACTGGGCACTTAGAAGATGGCCGAGCTATTCAAGAACTGGAAGAAAAGATTGAACAAACTGTTTGTCAAGAAAAATAAGACTCCAGACTTCGATAAAGGGTATGAGAAGATAAAGGACTACTGGGAAGAATTTGTGGCGTACAAGAAATCAGAGGAAGCTCTGGAAAAGTCTGCAAAAAATGCGGCAAATGCTGCTCTAAAGATGTACCACCATACTATGGGGCCTGGTGGCTACGCTGGTAGCATGCCTAAGTGGGAGAAACTTGAGGCGGACCTGCTGGCTAATGGGATCACTCCAGAGCCACTCAAGTGGATCGAACGGGCAAGAAATTGGTTTTACGGGCATGGGGGCACGTTGGACGCAGAAGGGAAGTGCATATATAACAGAAGACACAAAGATAATCCCCTACTACCCATCCAAGAAATTAGAAAAGCAGTAAAGGATGTTGAAGAGGGACGGTTCATTCCCGATAGAGAGGATGACGAGCTCACACGCGCCCTTGGGAATAAGGAACACGACGGACGGTTACGAGGCGTACCTGGCTCCAAGCCCAAGACAATTGCGATTCCCGAGCACAGGAAGAAATTTCCTGATAGAAGCCATCAGAGGAGAAAGGAAAAGGAGGCAATGGAAGCACGCGCTGCTGCAGACCGGCTGCGTAATATAGAAGAAGAATTAAAGCTGCAGAAGGAACAAATTGCCGTGCTTAGCCAGCAAGGTACTAGCGGCCAATCTCAACGGCACATGGTAGAAGCTGCATGCGATGGTACCGGTGTCCCATCGAATCGGAAAAGCAGCGTGGCTTCCACGGAGCTCCAGGATGGTAATGATGATGCAGTGGCTCCACTTCGTCGCTACCCAGTGGATGATATCATGGAGAGCACACCTTGTGAGATGCATGTGAAAGTTTTTAACTTAACCTTTAAGGTGGCGGTCGGCTATGTCGTACCAATTGGACCTAATCCAACTTACCATTTCTCTCCGGTTCCAAATGGCTACGCTGTTGTCGCGGTGGATGAAGTGATGAAAGATTATGAGGAGCTGAAGCTGCAACACCCTGCAGGTGAAGATGGGGAGGTGCTTGAACTTGGAGAAGCCAAGAAAGCGACCATTCTATGGCCAAAGGAATTCATCGTGCTTCCGAACTGGCAGCCAAGGCCATCGACTCCTCACCAGTCTCCAGCGCAACAGTCCTCTTCACCGCCTCACCAGTCTCCAGCGCAACAGTCCTCTTCACCGCCTCACCAGTCTCCAGCGCAGCCGTCTCCGCCGCCGCGTCAGCCGTCTCCGCCGCCGCGTCAGCCGTTTCCGCCCACCGCTCGTACTATGAGGGGTAAGCGATCACCGAAACGTAAAAGGTCGCCCCTCCCAACAGTACCTCATAAGAATCTTCCCATTAGACCTTATGACAGGACTGTAGCGGAAAACGCCGCGGAGGTGGCTGCCTACAATAAGGCTTTTTTTGCACCAAAAAAGCCCGAGCAGAAGCCGGTATATGATGCAAAAACCAAAAAGTGGAGAAAGTCCTTCCTTGAGCAGCCATCCCAGATATCGATGAATCTGCCATCTGACTATGGTCGTGAACTTACTAAGCTAGCACGTGCCCAGTCTGAGCAGAACAAGGGAAGAAGTGCAAAAAGCGGGAAACAAATTGCCCAGCTCGGACAGCAGAAAAATCAATCGGTCCCCCCGCTCATAGTGTGTTCCGATGCCGACAAGGACTTCAGAGACGCTATGGATAAGGACCTGGAATTATTGGACCCCAGAGCCATGGCTGCTGCTAAAGAACTTGGTGTCACTGTATCGCAGGCCAAGGAACAGGCTACCGCCTTGGGTATGAGCCTTGGTCAACTTTTAGGCTATGAATCTGCGCCAATGTTAGAGATGGCACGGAAATATGTCCAAGGGGAGCCTATGGTCAGTAATGAGGAGCTCGCGCGTCTATCAACACATATGCGAAATTTGCATAACTGGTACATGGTGCACACATCAAAGAAGGACGCGAAAGATTGGTTTCCGGTGGACGTTAGAGTGGAGCATTTCTTCAAACGTTACGTTATACAGGTTCAACTGACTGAACTGTTCCAGTTATTCCAAAAGCGCGCCCTCGACAAATCTATCCTCTCTTGCTATTGTCTGTAAGTGATTTATTTTCGTAATTAAGTCTCTAGCTCAGCTCGTTCATTGCCTGTATTATATTATCCTGACTATATATATATCCTTTTGTACGCTATTATGCAGAATGAAGATGATGGAATGCAAAAGAACTAAAGTTTTTGAGGTCGGGTTCGTTGACCCGTATATCGTGAATTCATATACCTTAGTCAATCACCCCAAAGACGTGGAGCATGACCTGACCACCTTTTTAACCATGCAACATTTCTGTACGGAAATACTATTTCCTTACAACTTCAAGTGAGTGTTTTTGTCTTGTACATATTTTTATTTGGCTTTCTCGATGTTAAGTGTAATTAATGAGCTATGCATGTCTGCTTTATGTAAACGTCCGCAGGTTCCACTGGATTCTGCTAAGCATTCAACCTGACAAGTCCACAGTTGAAGTCCACGACTCATTAAGTTGGGACCAAGACATGTGGTCCGACATGAAAGAAATGCTCAACAAGTAATTTCAATCATTATCGCATTATATCGCCCTCTTTCGTTCGTTCCCTTATGTCAAGTAATTAATAACTCCTTTGTTCATTTTCTTTGCCAAAGCAGGTGTTGGACACATTTCAAACAGAAGGTACAAGGTCCATTCAAAGATGAGCTAACTTATAAATCGGTGACATGTCCGCAGCAGCCACCGGGGAGTAATTTATGTGGATTCTACGTTTGCGAGTTCATTCGCGAGTTGACCACTGAGCGGAGAACAACTAATTTGAGCGACCTGCGGGAGACGCTCGAACCAAAACTGCGCGTAGGAGCAATTCAAGAGGAATTGGCGGGATTTCTGCTTAGGGAGGCCATCGATGAAAAGGGAGAACATTATGCTTCGGACGATGAACTAAATATGCCTTGATGGCTTGATCTATCTCCATGTAATTAAATAGTTGTATTCTCGCAAGAGATCGAATATTAATTATATATGCATCAACGTGTACTGTGTATATAGTAGAGCGTATAATATGCGTACGGAAACGATGGAGAGCTCGTCGGCGATGCGAAGAAGGGGGAGACGACGGAGGCACCGGCGAGAGGGAGAGGGGGCACCGGCGATAGCGAGAGGGGGCACCGGCGAGAAGGAGAGGGGGCACCGGCGAGAGGGGGCACCGGCGAGAGGGAGAGGGGGCACCGGCGATAGGGGCACCGGCGAGAGGGAGAGGGGGCACCGGCGAGATCGAATCCTAAACCCTAAATACCAAAAAAAAAAAAGCACTCATTGGTCCCGGTTCTTAATACGAACCGGGACCAATGAGTCTCCCCCCACGAGCAGCCAGACCAGGCCACGTGGACAACCATTGGTCCCGGTTCGTGGCCCAACCGGGACCAGCATTGGTCCCGATTGGCCAGTCCCGGTTGGGCAACCGGGACTGAAGGCCCAACCGAACCGGGACCATAGGCCCATTTTCTACTAGTGCTTCTGAAACTTGACACATATCATTGTTGCTTTGCAGCAACACTTTCTCCACCTTACTCAATACAAACAAGTGAACAACGACCTAAAAGCTGAGTAACCTAGCATGGATGTCGAATTTAAAGGTGACGGTGAGGGTGACGAGCCATCATGGCCGAGTTGGGGGCAGAGAGAGAGGTCCCCTATCGATGATTGCCGGACATGGTCCCCCATTCACATGCGTCCTTTTTGTCACCCTTTCGGTTTGTTCTTGTGCACGTACTCCTACATAGATCAGGCCACCAACCAACCCACGCACGGTGTCACCGGACCGGATAGATCCGGTGCAGTTGGTAAAAAAGACCTGCTTGAGTGCTTGTACCCTACCATCCGACTCTTTTGCTCCATGTATCTTCCTCGCTGCACCGCAGCAAAGACAATAGGCCCACTGCAGCACCACCACTCGGCTGGACAGCGAGTCGTGCAGGAACGTACGTACGGATCCGGATGTGTGGATCATGGCGCCATCAATATCCCAATCATGTCCTTCACAACCGATCGAAATTCATACTTGCACACGCCATTATCTACTGGTATTATATGTACGCATGTGTCAAAAAAGTATACATATATGCCAGTTTCAAGTTTCCAATATAATTGTTTCGAGTACTATTAATTTGGCAATTAAAAAACCAGATCGATTTTCGCAACACTGCCCGGCCGAACTGTTCACCAATCGCTCAGAATTCATGGCATCTCTATCGACACCACATGAAATCACTTCCCAAAATTGTATTCTCTTTGGTCGTATTCCATTTGGGTGATTCACGTGTCAGAATCCGCCACAGCCTTGAACACAACTCCCCTGCCAAGCAAATGCATAGTTCTTTCATCTCGATCCACTGCATGCAATCGATAATCCCAACCATTTCAGGAAATCCTCTCGCTTCACCTTGTACCATGAGCCGAGACGCATCTTCTGCATTTGGTTCTCTCAGTTACTTCACCCAAAACACTGCATTCACCGCCTTACAAAACTTGTAGGTTGTTTCAACGGTTGTCGATTCGGACATACGGAGGTAATCGTCCAAAGAATCTATCGAACATCCATAAGCAAGACACCTTATAGCAGCAGTTCTAAATGGATGACAACCCAAAAAGACCAGTGCAATCTTTATTCAGTTCGAAGTAGTCATCGTAGTCTCGAACACCATGCATAATATTCATGAACACCTACCGATTCATTCTAAAGCGCGGCGAAAGTCATATTCATTGTTTATCGGGTTGAAAACAAAGTAGTCATTGTAAAGCAACACATGTCCTGTTGTTAACTGTTCTTGTTGGCCTTTTTCCCTTTCGCCAACCCGCCGCGTTTGGGAGCGGCCTCCACCACAGCCTGCACCGCCTGGAGAAAGGAGAGCTCAAGCTGATTCTCTTCATCGTCATCATCATCAAAAAGAGTCTCCTCTTCCATCATTTAGAAAAACATTATATCACCGTCAGTATACATAGCCTGCTGATCAATAGTCACTGAATAATCGGGCTACGCAAGAAATGGATAACAAAGAAAATGACTTTGGCAAACAGCCGAACACCTTGCGAGTGGGCGAGAGTGATTGGCGCTGGCGGGTAGAGTTGTGGTGTCGCTGAGAGACGACTCACGACAGCGATGGCCGGCGTGGACTTTTGGAAGGGCGAGTGGTGGGGAGTGGTGGCGGCAAGAGACGAGGGTTGGGAAAAGTTGCTTCAACGGCTGTGTCGCGAATCGTCGGTCAGACAAACTGGAGGACAGGATGGGGGTGCAAATGACTTCCGGGCTATGCCGTTATGTGTCTATGGCATGCGGGTACCACATGTCGGAAGACTTGTCCAGCCACTATCTGACACCCTCAAGCAGGCCCCAAGATTGGAGACCCTTCCAAAAGTGTCGGACAAAATTTGGTATCTTTTTTTACTAAATGGCCCTTAATCAGACATTAAGTTAACTATGGCCCCTCGCAAAACTTTCAGCCAACTGTGGCCCTTTTTTAAAACGCCATAGCGTTTGGCGTTCTGAAAATATCAGAGCCTCTAGAAATCTCAGAAAACGCCATACACTTTGGCTTATCCTAAGGCGGAAAAACGTAAAAAAAGCTAAGTCATTTGGGTAAAGCCAAATGATATGGCTTTTCTCGGGTACAGAGGCTCTGACAATCTTAGAGAACGCCATAGTTAAAAAAAAATGATTTCAACGTGGAAGAACCACGTGATTTTTGATAAAGGAGGGTGCAACATCACCAAAATTGCAAGCATGAGGAGTTGAACTCGGGTGGGTGGGAAGGCATCAGCCCTCCCCACCACTAGATCATGCCTTAGTCTGCGAAAACGCCATAGTTGGCTTAGAAATTATTACGTTTTTCTGGGTCAGGATACGCCAAACTGTGTGGCGTTTCAGAGATTTTCAGGAACGCCTCAGCGTATGACGTTTTGGGCCGAGGACCATATCCGCGTGAAAGTTTTGCGAAGGAGCACACTTAGCTTAATGTTCGATTAAGGCCCATTTAGTAAAAATATATCAGAATTTGAGTCGGACCGGACACTTAGAATGCCGGTGCGGCACATTTTGGTGTCGGCCCGCAGTGGATCTTTGGGTGACGGTGGAGATGCTCTGAGTCCGGCAGGAGTTGAGACGGGATGTGGCATGTCTAGTTGGCTTCTTCTTCACAAGGTTTGGGTGCAGGCGTGCCGTTCCTCTGTGACACCGTACCTTCCCGGGCTGGAAGCGGCGAATAGTCCGGCGAGGAATCTCACTGTACCGGCTTTTCAGCCAAGTCTCGCATCGGCACACCGCGCCGACTGGGTACAGTACAACCTACAGCTCCAGCACCGAGCGTCGTCAAGGGAACAGCGGCGCAGCTACCGCCGTCCGGCCGGCCGCTTGCCGCTAGCCCTCGCACGCTCCTGCCGGCCGGCCGGCCGGGTATGCGTGCCGTGCTCCGCCTGGCTCTCCTTGCGTGCGCAGAATAGAATAGCTAGGTGGTGGTGCACAGTGCAGAGTAGACTTGGGGCGCGCCATGTTTGCCGTCGCCATCAGTCGCAGTCGGCCGGTGTCGCTGGCCGTCAGAGAGTAGGAGTAGGACCGAATACGTACTGTACCGGAGTAGGGTGACCAGAGGCTGCAGCCTCCGTAGGTACTGCGGCACATCTACACCTGTCTTTTCTTCCTCTTTACTTCCATCTGCCTTTTCGATCGCCCCTCCTCTCCTTGGGTATCTGAACAATGAACAGGGCCCTGCGTGAGCCACACTCGTGTATAGCCTCTGTGCTACTACAACACAGGTCAGCAGCCGCGGCTCATGAATTTCAAAGATTGGACCTTCTGAAGAATTCACATTGTTTTGTCAAATTCTTATCCATGTTCCTAAACCGTTGATCAATGCCATTCAAATCATCATCGCTCCCGGATATGACACGAAGACTATAAAATTGGAGTCCGCCGAAATGGTTACAATAATGTTTTTCTAAGTCCGCCAAAAACATGTCCTAAGAGGAAATATGCTCTAAAAAGCAAGAAATAGATTTGATTTGTTTTTATTACAGGACGCAAAAGTAAGTGTTCTCCACAGTTTATTGAAGGAAAATTCCAGCATTTCGAGAAAGAAAAAACCACCTCGAATAGACCTTTGAATTTCGGATAATGGTTTCTGCTTGCAATTAGGTTTTCTACGCTAGGGCAAAGAAGTTAGGGTTTCCACGAAATTTCGGATGCACTCAAATGACTCGGATATTTACACGTATAGTTTTTTAACCATTTTTTTGATATTTCAAATACAAACACCTACATGGACCTCTAAATTTCTGCTAGAAGTGGTGTTTACAATTTGTTAGATTGCAACTTTTTGGTGGTACAAATACTGAGTGAGTTCTCAAGAATTTTCGTCACATCTTTGATTCACGACAATATGATAACACCAATGTCATGCGCACGATAAATGATTTGTATCAAAGAGGTTCTAAGAAAGAGAACCAACACTTTGGTTAGAAATTTAAGGGGTTGATTTACCTCTAACACTATGAAATGTTTTTTTAGTGTGAGGCCAGGTTCTCGTGGTAGGCGAGTTGTATTTCTTGAGTTCGTCAGTCTTGAATTTCCGCCGATCCAATTTGTAGTAAAATGTTGCATCTTCGCTTGATCGCGTCTACGTTATATTTTTTGTAGAGAACAAATGCCTACGCAATAATTAGCACAAATTGATTAAGACGTTCCACCAATTTCCTAATACGGTATGGATCCTCACATTTCCTCTTTGGAATTCAAGATTTACTCTTTATGTCAAGACAAAAGGCAAGTTTCCCATATGAGCAGTACACAGCTCACATCAACCCATTGGGCATTTGGGACTTGGGAGAGCTTTCTCCCTTTGTACCGTTGTGCCATCTTTCCATCTGTTCTGGCAGCAACCTATCTTTCCCATCTCCCCTACAAAACCAAACCCCCAGCACAACCTTCGCACTGTCACCTCTCTCCTTGCGCCCTCCTCTCCTCGCCTCGATTCCCCGTCCCAGCAGTAGCACTGCGCTGCCCTTTGCGTCGGAATGTCTCGGGTTCCCGCAGCCATCTCCTCTGCGCATTTACTTGCCACCTAAAAGGGGCACACCTCGCGAGAGGACAGCGGGCCGCATTGAGAAACGCAGAGGTGCTACGACAGCAGCAGCAATGGCGCGGCATATATAGCGGCCAGGCCCAGGCGGCAGGAGTGAAGGATCCATCGAGGAGGCAGTCGCTGTCTGTTACTTGTTTGCTTGCGACGATGAGGCGGCTCCTGGTTCTTGCCGTGCTGTTCTTGGCGCTGCACCTGCTTCTCGGATGCGCCGCGGACGGGGAGGCCGACGATGGCTCGGCATCGGCGGCGGCGCCGGCGGAGGCGGAGGCGGAGGCGGATGAGGCGCCAATGGAGGAGAAGGAGAAGCGAGCTCTGTACGCCGCCATCGAGAGCTTCGTCGGCAAAGGGTGGAACGGCTCCGGGCTCTTCCCCGACCCCTGCGGCCAGACCCCTATCCAGGTTCAGCCCCCAGCTGTTCGACCTCCGTCGCCTCAAGAGCCTCACCTTCTACGCCTGCTTCCCGGTGACCAACCCAACGGCGATCCCGGCGAACAACTGGGAGAAGCTCGCCGGCAGCCTGGAGACGCTCGAGTTCCGCACGAACCCGGGCCTGAACGGCGCTATCCCGGCGTCCCTCGGCCGATTGTCCGGCCTGCAGTCCCTCGTCCTCGTCGACAACAACCTCACCGGCGCCGTGCCGGCGGAGCTCGGCGGACTGGCAAAGCTGCGACGGCTGGTGCTGTCCGGGAACGGGCTGTCAGGCCCGGTGCCGGCGACGCTCGGTAACGGCCTCCACGACGAGCTGCTGATCATGGACATGAGCAAGAACTATCTAACCGGGTCTCTGCCTCCGTCGCTAGGTGGACTCAAGGGCCTGCTCAAGATGGACCTGAGCAACAATCTTTTGGAAGAGAGCATCCCGCCGGAGCTCGCCGGCCTCGAGAGCCTCACGCTGCTCGACCTCCGGAACAACAGCCTCACTGGCGGGGTGCCTGAGTTCGTGCAGAGGATGGCCTCGCTGCAGGACCTGCTGCTGTCGACCAACCCGCTGGGAGGCACCCTGATGGGGTCTGGCTGGGAGAAGATGCCGAGCCTCGCCACGTTGGACCTGTCCAATGCTGGCCTCGTAGGGAGCATCCCGGAGTCCATGGCCACGATGACCAGGCTGCGGTTCCTGGCGCTTGACCACAACCGCCTCACTGGCGCCGTGCCGGCCAAGCTCGCGGCAATGCCGAGCATCGGCGCGATGTACCTGAACGGCAACAACCTGACGGGGCCGCTGCAGTTCTCGGCCGGGTTCTACGAGAGGATGGGCAGCCGATTCGCCTCCTGGGACAACCCCGGCCTGTGCTACAGCAATGCCGCTGCGGCGACTGTTGATGACGCGCCAACTGGCGTGGCCGTGTGCAAGGACGTGCAGGACGCACCCGTCGGCGTGAGGGACAAGGTGGATGGGAGTGGAAGGAAGCCTGAGGCGAGCTCGAGCCTTCAGGCTTCCTCGTCGTCGTTGGGCCACTCGGCTGCCATGGTCTCTGGCCTCTGGTGCTTGGTGCTGATGCAGTGGATGGTGGTGCTGTTGTAGACAGCAAGTTCAGATTTTCAGATAGAAGGATGGCCGAAAAAAGTATAGTTAGCTCGAATAGTTTTCATGGTTGCTCTCCCTTTGGCATTTTGGCCGGTGGTTCTCTTCTGTCTATGAAGAACAGAAGCACGAGGAATCTAGTGGTAAATCTTTGCTGTGCCCAAGTGTCTACTGACAGGTGGCTTGTTATTTTGGTGTAATTAGTTGACAGTTTCTGCTGTCATATGATAAAGCACGAGGATGTGGATATATGCGTTGGTTAACAGCTCTGATCTTTATGATCAAGTGTTTTTTTGGTACACTGTTCTCATGTTTTATGCTTCAATCACTCGTCAATGCTCACATTGCTTAATTCAACTTCACCGAACATGAACTCCCAAATTCCCTTGTCTATTACTCTTGTTTTTTTTTGAACCGAGGCAAAATCTATTACTCTTGTGTTGCTGGTGCAACTGAATGGACACAGTTTCTCCCTCGCAAAAAAAAAAAAAAAAAGAATGGACACAGTTCTGGAACAGAGTGTGCAGTCTGGATCAATGAGACAATCATCTAACAACACTTCAGTTGCTACTACTAGTACGGGAAGGCATGTTTCAGTAGATCAGGATCGCCGGAACCTTCAGCTGCTCCAGTGGATGGATGATGGCGCAGCGAGTCAACAGTGTTTTTCTTCTCAGATCTGCAAAAACCCAAGGATAAAAGAAGGCAGCCACTGAACAAATCCTTGCTCCTGCTATTTGCGCGGGTACCCTTGGGTCGAGATTTTAACACCATTCAAATCGACTTAGAGAAAATTGCACAAAACGTAGGACGTTTGTTGCGAACACCAACTATCTTTATTAACCTGATTGTTTACAACGGGTCCCGCGTGTGAGTGCCTAAGTGCCAATCTATCTATCTATCTATACTATATATAAAAGGGCACGGTTTCAGCAGCCCCCTCAAGGTGTCCACGTCGCCCGCACTGTTTTCTTCTACAGTGTTTTTTTTTTTTGCGATTTTTTATTTTATTTTTTTGAATTTTTTTTGTTCCCAAAAATTATATACATAAATATATGCGCGTCGACGAGTAGGTTCCATTCCCCTGAACGGTTTCGAGTTTTGTCGACTGTACCTCCTCAATTTTGGATCCAAATTCGCACAAACATTTGACGAATTTTGTCAAATTCATCGCACTCATTCATCCCTTTGAATTTTACTTTCACGAGTATATGGATATTACCCTTCCAAACAACTTTCATCTTTTAACATTTTTATTTTGACAGACCTATACATATTTCTCTCTAATCTTCAAATTCGTTGTATTTTATGCTGTACAAAAAGATAAAATTACTGACGGCACGCGTTTTTTTTATAGAAAAGTCCCCTCCTTTTCCAGAAATTGTGAATCGGTTCTCCGGCATAAAACACACGCGCGGACCCTCCGCTTTTTGCAGAAAAGTTCCCACGTTTTCCCCTATGTTTTTTTGCAGAAAAATCCCCGTGTTTTCCGAAAATTATGAATCAGTCATATATCAGAGCGGACCATCTCAGCGGCCTGTCGAGACGCCCACGTCGCCCCGCACTGTAGAAGTGCAATATCAAAGCTGAGCGTTTCAGCCTTCCCTGAAGGCACCCACTCACCTGGCGTTGTCCCTGAGTGAATTATTTTGAGGCTACAACTTTTATGTTAACATATTTTCTATCCATTCAAAGACATTTAGAGTGTTAGCACATTGTTATATGCAAGAGGTGCATGGTTTGTTTTGTGACATTGTCGAAACGGATACTACAAAGAAATCGAGATATCACCTTTATGCTAATGTAAGGAAATTATGCCTCATTTTTTTCCTGCCAAGCAAAGTCAAGTAATGTTATTTTGATGGCAAAGATTCATGTTATTTCTATGGCAAACATAGTTGATTCATGTTATTTTTTTCCTCAAAAAAAGATGTCGACGTCTGATGCATGTAAAATGCATACATGAACTTTGCACTTTATTTACTCATATTCCAATCATATTTGCATCATATAAGGGTTATATCAATGTTTTATAATGATTTTGGGAATACTTCATAGTTTTCCCATTTATTTGGAATTAACCCTGTTTTCCAGAAAACGTCTTTTTTAGTGTTTCAGACTTTTCGGGAGCTTCGGGACTCCAAAAAGGGCAAGGTCAAAGAGCACGGTTCAAAATTTTCGAGACGAACGCAATGGGCTTAAATTGAAGACCAGGAGCCCAACAGGCTGGAAATGGGAGGGTACCACGCAGCCTACTGTATCTGGCCACGTGGGCCCAGCTCTTTTCCCCCTCGGAGCTCCGTGGCCGTCGATCTTTCGTCCACCGACTCCGTCTTGACCTAAAAACGCCTATAAAAAAGGTCCCCGAGTGTTTCGCGAAAGGAGGCGACGTAGAAACACAAAACCACGAAACAGAGAGACAGAAGGCTGCCGCCGGAGAAGATCGGAGGGGGGAAACGCCGCCGGAATCGCCTCCGGAGGGCTCCACCCCCCTCCGGCGTGTTCATCATCAACATCTACAGCAAGAACTTCTCCACCATCATCACCATGATGAAGGGGGAGTAGTCCACCCCCTGGATTTGGGTTTGTGGTGGTAACTTATGTATCTCTCCTCTCTCTTGAGCTTCACTAATTAGTACCGTATGAGCTGCTAAACATGATTACGGTCATCTATGTAATACCTTTGTGGTGAATATTGTGGTATGAGATGATTTGTTATGCATTTACCGTTGTGTTGGCTTTTATGACTTGTCATACTTTGGTTGAATATTGTTCTTAAAGAAGTATGATGTATGTGGGTACGGGATGGCCGATGTGACACGGCATAGGTATTGAGTGACACAGTACCGCCCAACATCCTTTATCTGGGGGTAAAAAGAAAGAGTATGATGTGGGAGTGAGAGCAGCCACGCTAGCCTTACGAGGGTGACCTAGCAACACAAATGAGTACTTCTTTCAACTATGTGTTTTAGGACATATAGCCGTTATAAAAGCTACCATTAAAACATGACAATTGTGTGTACTTTATCTATAACATGATAATCACAGTAGATGAGGGAGAGAGGATTAAGTGAACCCATGAACCCATGTCCATTGTTCCTATAAGAAACTCACACTTGAGCTTGTCCTCTTGCTGCATAGAGGATTGGGCTTTCTCTCTCTTTGAGAGCTTTTGCTTGCTACCATTTGTCTTGTCCTCTTGCATTGAAGAGGATTGGGACACTTTTACATTCTTGCTTGGTTACATTAAACTTCCATCCATCAAACCAACCACCTTGTTCTCCAAACTTGTTTAGTGCATAATCAACTAAAACTTGTGACACTTTAGTTGTAGGGAATAGATAACTTTTCCTTCTTGCTCCTGCGGATCGATACCTTACTTCCACATTGAGAGGTGCTACAGTGATCCCTTGCTCTTGGGGGTTATCAAGTACTTTTCTGGCGCCGTTGCCGGGGAGCGTAGCGCTTAAGTTTCTATTCTTGTGTGCACTAGACTAAGCTTGGGGAGGTTTCTTTAACTTGTTTTATATCTTGCAATCATCTAAGCTTGGGGAGGTTCCTTTAAACTTGTCTGGTTGTAAGTTCTTCATTACTTTTGCTATGGGTTTTCTGTTTGATTATACACCTGAGGAACTTGCAACATTTACACTTGAGGAACTTGAAATATTACAAGAAGCTGATGATTTCTTTTCTCGAGCAGATGCTATTAAACGTAAAAAGTTAACTCTTGCTGCCATGGAAAGAACTAATATTTTGCAGGAAGAAGAGGACAAAAACCTAAGCTTGGGGATGCCCATGCAATCTCAAGAAGATGCTGAAAAAGAACAACTGGAGAATGAAGAGTTGGATCTCCCAACTTCACCATCAACATATGATAGTAACACTCAAACTCAAAAACCTTTTGCTAGTAAACTTATTGATAATAATGAGGAGTGTTGCTTAAATGTGCTATATGATAATGCTTTAGATGATGGTCCTATGCTTATTGATAATCCTACATGTTTGGAAGTTACTATATTATGTGAGGATAAAAATGATATACTTGCTGTCATGATAGTACTCTTACTCATGAGAGTCCTACTTTGTTCCTGAATTCTCCTAATAACACCATAGAGGAGAAATTTGCTTATGTTGAGAAATACTTATGTGGTTTGCAATTATCTTTAGTTCCAAATCTTTGTTGCAACCATGATATTAAACTTGATATTGATCTTAATAACTATTTTGAAAGAGGGAAGCATGCTAATGAATTCCAAAATAAATTTAATGATCCTCTTTATGTTAAATTATCTAAATTGGAAGATCTATTGGTTATATGGTTGAATACACTTCTATTACTTGCAACTATTATGAGAGAGGAGGTTATGAGAACCCTCTTTATGCTACTAATAATTATGGGCTGCAAGTAACTTTTGTTAATATGCATTGGAAAACTTCATTCATATACAAAATGCCAATGCATAGAAAGAAAGTTAGACTTCGTTGTTATTACTTTTGTGTTCTATTTTTCTCTCAACCAGGTTTCAACTTGACTATTATTTTGATCGGTTTGAGAGCAACATGGGACCCTGGTATATGCATGGAACACTTCCCAAGGAAGAGGGGAACAACATTCAAGCTCCTCATGAGCTTCATCTTCAACAACAAGTAAGAAGCCTAGCTATATGGCTATAAAGAAAGCGCTTTGCGGGAGGCAACCCGGTTATTTTTTGTGTGATTTTTCTTTGTGTCCTCTTGCTGTAACAAGAGACTTTGTGTTAGTTTAGTTTCTGGATTTTAATAAAGTGCCAAGTTTTACCCATTTTGGTTTGAAAAGTTGCTTATAGCGTTCGGAGATTTTATTCCTGCACAAGTCAGTGCACGGTATGATTTTTAATTCTTATTCTGTAACTCCGAATGAGCTCATATTTGAACTGTAGTTGCAACTTTTCATCCTCTGTATGCATGAATTTTTCGGAATTTTTCGAGAAAGTTTGGTAGGGTAGAAAAATACGTTTTGCTGCTGCTGTTTTTCTGGACAGATTCTGTCCCATTTTGTTTGATGCATGCTTTGAGCTTTTAAGTTGAATCTTTTTGATCCAATTGAGTTTATGAGTAGGCATACAACATTATACACTTTCTGGACATCTCATATGAATTTTTGTTCAAGGATTATATGCAGCAAGAAACCTATTTGTTTATCACTATTAATGCACCCCACAGAAAAGAAATGGGAGAAACGGTGTTTTGAAGTTTTTTCACAGGGATTGGAGGAGATGCACCAAGAGCTATCCAAGGATGGTGAAGACCATAAGCTTGGGGATGTGAAGACAACCCCGCTGGACCTACACACTCTCGGTTTGCACACGTCCAACTTCTGTTTTTCGATCGAAACACTTTATCGCATAAACTTGGAGCGTCTTTTTGTTTGTTTTGGTTTGATTCTTTGAGAGACCACCACACTATCATTTATATATGAGAGAGCTACTGGAAATATGGGTTGAAATATGTTGGATGCTTTTATAAGATTGGGAAAAGGGATGTTTGAGTTGATTTTTAATGATACATATAGTTGCATGATTCATGAGCTTGTTTATGAGTAATAGTTTGCAAATTCTTTTTGAGAGCTATCACTTATTCATGTTTTGGTGCTGATTGTTATTTTACTTGGTTTAACATGGATTAGTTAGTTCTATGGACACTCATGCATGCATCTAGATGGTCAACTTTCTCCCTTTTGCTAGCCCAAAAACTCCAACAAGCAAAAACTTGTTTCCAACACCTTCAACCAAAGTTATTCCAGTGAGTCCACCATATCTACCTATTGCTTTATGCTATTCCGAGTATGTTTAACATGTTGTTTGTGTTATCTTACCTCTGAATGAAAATGTTATGTTATTGATTGCATGGAAAAGTTGGTTATATAGCTCTCACGAACTTGATGCACAATGTTCTTTTATTTGCATAATAAAACTTGACCCATTGTGATTAAGATTATGATGTTTGTGGCTTGATGAATGTTTTGGGTTGGAAGTTAGCCCATATGTGCTGTCACATGGCAAGCTTTCAACATGCTCTTCATCTCATTTAGTTGATATCATGTGCTTTTGTCTATGGATGCTTATCATGTTGAAATAAATGTGGAAATAGAGTGAGTTTAAATGAGTTTGTATAAATGGTTAGAGAGACGCCTGGGCCGCTAATCTAAGCCATGCATCATTCATGGTGGAAATTTACTTACATACTATGGTGAACCTTCTGTGATACACCTTGCAATAAAAACTATTCCAAATGGTAAATAAAAAGGGTGTTGAGATTGTTCATTTTGTTTGTTTGTCTTGTCATTTTGATATGGGCTTGTTCCATATCTTGGGACAAGAGGTACCCCAGTTGACGCTCTTGATGATACTATTATGCTTACAATGATATTTAATTGAACTTGCTTTGTTTCCCAAGTTGAGTAACACATGGTGTAAGTACTTGTATTCAAGGGGCATGAGACATTCAACCCATTCTTTATCAAGCACACTACTCATATTTGCTTTCACTTTAACTTAATCATTCAAGATGCTATGATAGGGGCAATGAGAGCTTGACACCAATGAATACCTTATTGCAATCATTAACTTAAGTAGAAGAGTTTGGAAGTTGATGAAACTTATGCATGCTTTACCTCTACTCACATATACATCTTTCCAAAGTGTACACCTATCATATTCAGATTTTCATCATCACTCTATGACCAATGTAGGATGTCTACTTATCATTATGCATACATGTGTCCATATTACTTGCTACTATGTTACACTTTGTGAACTATCAATGAACATCCTTGTCTTGAATACTTGATATCACTTCATAAACTATTTGCATATTGCTACTCCTTTGAAGAATGAATCATTTGACTTATGTAGCAATTGTAATCATCTTTGATATCCATTGTTAGTATTAAATTGCAAAGTCCATGTTAGTTTTATCACCTTCATACTCGAGGACGAGCATGGTTAAGCTTGGGGATGTTGATGCATGTAAAATGCATACATGAACTTTGCACTTTATTTACTTATATTCCAATCATATTTGCATCATATAAGGGTTATATCAATGTTTTATAATGATTTTGGGAATACTTCATAGTTTTCCCATTTATTTGGAATTAACCCTGTTTTCCAGAAAACGTCTTTTTTAGTGTTTCAGACTTTCCGGGAGCTTCGGGACTCCAAAAAGGGCAAGGTCAAAGAGCACGGTTCAGAATTTTCGAGACGAACGCAATGGGCTTAAATTGAAGACCAGAAGCCCAACAGGCTGGAAATGGGAGGGTCCCACGCGGCCTACTGTACCTGGCCGCGTGGGCCCAGCTCTTTTCCCCCTCGGAGCTCCGTGGCCGTCGATCTTTCGTCCACCGACTCCGTCTTGACCTAAAAACGCCTATAAAAAAGGTCCCCTGGCGTTTCGCGAAAGGAGGCGGCGAGAAACACAAAACCACGAAACAGAGAGACAGAAGGCTGCCGCCGGAGAAGATCGGAGGGGGGAAACGCCGCCGGAATCGCCTCCGGAGGGCTCCACCCCCCTCCGGCGTGTTCATCATCAACATCTACAGCAAGAACTTCTCCACCATCATCACCATGATGAAGGGGGAGTAGTCCACCCCCTGGATTTGGGTTTGTGGTGGTAACTTATGTATCTCTCCTCTCTCTTGAGCTTCACTAATTAGTACCGTATGAGCTGCTAAACATGATTACGGTCATCTATGTAATACCTTTGTGGTGAATATTGTGGTATGAATGATTTGTTATGCATTTACCGTTGTGTTGGATCTTTTATGACTTGTCATACTTTGGTTGAATATTGTTCTTAAAGAAGTATGATGTATGTGGGTACGGGATGGCCGATGTGACACGGCATAGGTATTGAGTGACACAGTACCGCCCAACATCCTTTATCTGGGGGTAAAAAGAAAGAGTATGATGTGGGAGTGAGAGCAGCCACGCTAGCCTTACGAGGGTGACCTAGCAACATAAATGAGTACTTCTTTCAACTATGTGTTTTAGGACATATAGCCGTTATAAAAGCTACGATTAAAACATGACAATTGTGTGTACTTTATCTATAACATGATAATCACAGTAGATGAGGGAGAGAGGATTAAGTGAACCCATGAACCCATGTCCATTGTTCCTATAAGAAACTCACACTTGAGCTTGTCCTCTTGCTGCATAGAGGATTGGGCTTTCTCTCTCTTTGAGAGCTTTTGCTTCCTACCATTTGTCTTGTCCTCTTGCGTTGAAGAGGATTGGGACACTTTTACATTCTTACTTGGTTACATTAAACTTCCACCCATCAAATCAACCACCTTGTTCTCCAAACTTGTTTAGTGCATAATCAACTAAAACTTGTGACACTTTAGTTGTAGGGAATAGATAACTTTTCCTTCTTGCTCCTGCGGATCGATACCTTACTTCCACATTGAGAGGTGCTACAGTGATCCCTTGCTCTTGGGGGTTATCAACGTCCTATAAAAAAAGCCTTGGCATGCAGATTAATTCATTTCAGTTATCTATTTATTTTTGCTCCAAAAAGACTTCTCATAGAATCAGGATGATGAAATCTTTAATAGTCCTGTAGTGTTCACTTTGTTAGTTTTGGCATGCCGTCTATGTTGCTGTTGAGAATATTTACCGAAATATCATTCGATTTTCCCTAGATTGTAAGGTGCATTTGATTGCCCAAGATGGGGTCTCATAGAAGAACTGAATACCCATCCAGATTATTTTGGTACTACCATTTAGATTTACACAAAATGATAATGTTTCCATTAGTGTGATTTTCTAACACTGTAGTTGATGTTACACTTCTACAATAAGATGTAGAAAGTTTCAAGTACTCACAAGAACTGTACTGCATTGGCATTAAGATCTATGCAGCTCTGATATGCTTTACTAGGTCACTTTACGATACTGTAGGTGTTACTGTCTTCTTGAAGGTAAGGTGAAAAGAAACTAGCATTCAAGAGATGGGTTATTTATGTGTTTTCTTCACCATACGTTCATCTACAGAATGTTATTTCAGTTCATGATAAATAAACATCAAGTGATGACTACCAGAGTGCATGTAGTGCATTCTTCCTCTTCACCTTCGCCCGGGAGTTTATATGATACCACTTTTGTGTGTCTTTTTCTTTTCATAATCCCAACACGCTCCTCGCTTATCCAAATTTACTGCAAGATTGACTTCTTAATACCTTCACAACCAGGTGGATAGTTTATCGCTGGACTCCACACCCACAAACTGTTACATCTATTTGTTTTTTCGTAACTTACTGTAATTAGAAAATTGCTTCAATATTTACCATCTGCTACTTTTTGAATTAAACTTGCTATTTTTTGAATTAAACTTCTATATGGGGAACGAAACAATTACAGAACCTTCTTCACAATTGCAGCTATATAACCATAGTTTAGAAGGAACACTTTACGAACCGTCATAAAATACACTTCAAATTATGCAGCAAAATTAACACCACGGGCGCGGCGTGCCGCCGCGTCAATTTTCCTAGTATGGGATAAAAGCGGCCAAGTTGACCAAAGTTCAAAGGGCCGTGCTTCGGTGTACCCCCTCTCTCTAAATTTTAAAGGATAGTTTGGTCTTTTTGTCATTATATAATTCCTAAACTTGTTTTAATCACCTCGCGTGTTGGCTTTGGTCCTGATCTAGCAGCGTATTCCGTCTAAAGCTGGGAATGGTTTGAGAACCGCACCATACTCCAATTGTACCCGCACGATTATTTCCGTCACCCCAACCAAAACCAAACCCACTCAAAAAAATATCAACCCAACTGAAACCAAACTCACTCAGTCTTCCACTCAAACTAAACTAAACCTAGTGCTATATATGGGTTAAAACCATTTATTAAAACCGGTTGGCACCCGCTCACTCTAATGGGTTGGCGCCTGTATTCCCAAGCTGCACGTACAAGAGACAGCCAGCCCACCACCGAACATGACCGGGTCGTGTGCAGTAAGAGCGCATGCATGCAGCGGTTACAGACTTGCACGCATCAGATTACATCGTAGCCGGCCTTCGGGGTCACGTCTCGCATTAGCCGAAGTAAATGAGCAGGCGGAATAATAAACAAGCCTAAACTAATCTCATAAACTGGGTACAAACTACAGGTATAACCATTTGGAACCATAACTATTCAAGCCCATACCTGATCATACCTAACCATTTGCTACACACAACCGAACCAAAACTAAACTGTTGCCAGAATCAACCCGTTAGCACCCAAACTAAACAAGCCCGCATGGAGAACCGACCCAACACACCCGGTTTTGGAAGAACCGTTCTCAGGTTTATTCCGTCGTGTACTCTCGGGTGAGTCTACGACGCGTAGCAATAGCTAGCTCGGTTCAATCCGGCGAGACGCGCACGTCCAATCCACAAGCAAGCTGCTTGATGGATCCTTGATGGATCGATGGACACACGTGTAACTAACTTGGCTAGAGTACCTTTCGTAGCTAGTCGATACTTGGAGCATCTCTATTTCTCGTTCTTTTTCCTTGAGAAGCATGCGGCGCTCGATCGGGAAGACGAAGACCGCATTGTAGAGCGGGAAGAAGTCCCAGGAGACGGAGGAGAAGAAGACAAGGGCAGTCCGGTCTTGCAGGGGCGCCGCCGGCATGCGCCTCGACAAGAGCCCTGCCAAGCACGCCACGCTCAGCACCTGGAAAATCCGGAGCTTGTCGAATGACTCGTGACCAAGGTTTCGGATACCGGTTCAAAAAAAATTCCGGAGGGGGCCGATATTTCCGGTAACCGGGGTTACCGGAAAATACCGGCCAGTAACCGGCCCAATATTTCGGCAAGAATTTAGGATTTAAACTTAAAACATCGATTTTTTTTGAAATTTAAATTTTTCGAGCACAAATTTGTTTCAAATTTGACTAATCCGAGATTTTTCATCCGAGATATGCAAATTCCGGGGGTCCGAGAAATCCGGTTACCGGCCGGTTACCGCGGAATTCCGGCCGGTAACCGAAACCTTGCTCGTGACGGCGTTTCTTGAGCTCTCGCCGGAGGAGTGTTGGGGCTGCCCTCCGGCGACACACGCCGAGGCAGCCCTCCGGCGACGAACGCCGGACGGATGTAGAAGAAGATGAACAGTAGACAAGATAGATTTTCCGGCGACGAGCGCCCCGGCCGCCGAACGGCCTGTATGTTGGCTACTACGTATTAAACTCAACTACATGAACACATACATGGAGAGCGCCATACGGTGAGCGCACATACGCTCCTAGGGGCTACACAGCCTGGAGACTAACTTCGGCAACTACTCCTCCTAGCCATTGTTTCTTCTCAACGCAACACCACTACTTATAGTACACGCAGCAGCCAACTAACACGGCCACACTACCTGCACGACTTGCACGGCGTCAGGACTCGGCCACTCCACTCGCCACGGCCGCACAACTCTCTGATCAGTGCATGCACCCCATGCACTAACGGCCCACACCGCAAGCACCGGATCAGTCCAGCCATGTCCTGCGCCTTGAGTCAAGATTAAGGCTAACAAGGACCGAGAACTAGGCGCACCACCCGTCCGTCCATTCCACTCTTGCAGCGCCACGACGCCACGTTCGAATACATATCGAGCTTCACCGCCGACGCAATGTTGTGCTCGTACGCAACCACCATGCCAAAGCATTGTGATCTGGGTGGTCCAATTTAATTAAAACGAGTTTAGGAATTAATTAATGACAAAAGACCAAACTACCCTTTCAAATTTGTGGAGAGGGGGTGCACCGAAGCAGAACCCAAGTTCAAAATGGTGAAATAAGAGGGCAAATAAGAGGGCATATGTCGCGTGCTCGTGAGTTTTTCTTTCTTTTGAGACCTGGTAAATTCTACAGAACATGAAGCCGAACCATCTCCTCTATCTCGTCAAACTCGAGCGGAGAAGTCCTGACCTCGCTAGAAGAGAAGCCAGAGGGCCTGGCTCACAGGAGATGATGCAAGATACGCCTGCGCCGTTTCGTTTGGTAGACTGCATGGTGGTTGGTGAATTTGTAAGCATGCACTGCATGTTGTTTGCTTTGGCTGCGTGCTGCATGCAGTGTGAGAGCAGCGTGCAGGGGCTAGGAAATCTTTGCATGCTCGCTCAGCTGGCCGGCCTGCCCGGGCGACAACGCTCGATCTGAGCGTGCTTGTCCGGCCTGGCTCAGCGCTATTTTGCGAAGCGTGCTAGCCACAACGCAGGCCTCCTCCGTATGTAACCAAACAACGTGCTAGCTGCGAAAAGGTGAAAGATTCTCTAGTTTTCAGTGCCCATGTGACTTTGCCTTCACGGCTGCAGCCTACCAAACGCGCCCTTGTGCAAAGCATCACAAATATGTGGTGGTTTGTGCAATTTCCCCATCGAGTTAAAACCAGAGGAAGTACAAAAGATGAAAGACGGACATGGAGCGGACGAGTATCCGTATAGTGATACACGAAAACGGACTCATTTTGGTGTCGGGCCTTTGGAGTTGCGATCTAGACCTGCAGAAACCCGAGGAAAAAGAAGCCAACCCCTGCACTGTTGATCTTTCGATCTGTTGATTGAGCTTGTACCCTGGGTCAGGATATTAACAGCATTCAGTTCGAGTTAACGAGACGACGTCCAAAAGGTGCAGGGCTTGATGATCTGATCCGGCAACGCAGTACCGTCCTGGCCTGGCCGGCGGCTACTCCACCAGCGTTGTCTCTTGCGCGGCTCTCACGATCCATCCTGTAGCAAGTACAGTACAGTGCTGCTCCTCCTACTTGTAGCTTGTAGCTGTAGGAGTGTTGTGTAGCTTCATCGTTTTTTCCTTGTGTAGCGTAGCCGTAGACTGGTTTGTAGCCTGCACTCTGCAGAAGGAGGCAGCAGCAATGAATAAATACAGTATCTCTGACCACCGCTGCTTCTAGGCCGGCCGTAGTGCTGGCTCTCTACGTCGTAGCATAATAGGCTACAGTACATTCAAGATTTGAAAACAAAAACTTTCTAAACCGTGGAGTGCAGTAAGAACTTGTCACACCATCCGGCTCTAGGCTGCGGGAACCGGAGGTGGGTACACTCATGTGCCCCTTGTCGAGCTCCACCGCCGGGATATCCGTGCCACTCGAGGTCTCCGTTTTGGGCACGCCGGCCACGGCGTTGGTCGACGAGATGGAGGCGCCGTCAGTGCGGAGGAGTGCGCGGTTCGCCAAGCTGCACCCGAAAGGCGCCAACATCGAGCAGCTGGCCAAGGAGGCCGTGGCCCGCCGTTTCGGCTCGCTGCCTGAGGAGGCCTGCCCCTCGGAGCGTCGGCGGCAGGACTTCATGGCCCTGCTCGACGGACCTCTCTCGGACCAGGCAGTGTCTGCCATCGATGACCTCGTCCTCTCCATGAAGAAGCCCCCAAAAAAAGAAGAAGTCAGAGACCGAGATGGAGCGGCAGATGCCGCTCATGGTGGCCTAGATGTTGTTTCGGATGACCGGGCTCTTCTCCTTGCCAAATTGGCAAGGAGGTTCCGGTTGTGTCGGTGGGCTTCGGTTATGCCCTTCCGGACCAATGCACCAAGCAATTGCTAGGATGGGGTGTCAGCGCGTCGTCGATTGGGAAAGGCTACTATCTTGGCGACCACTTGCGGGCATTCCACCCAAATGTAGGAGGTCGGCTAACAAGGCCATCATCCGCTCGTTGTGGTGGTTCTGGAAGGAGAGAAAGAGAAGAACCTCCTGCAATGGGGCGAGCTCGCCTACGAACGTGGCGGCTTTGGTGTGGGAAGAGGTGGCGCTGCGGGCCCTCGCCACACGCACGATCTGGGAGACTCGTAGTTTTGCTTTAGCTGTAAAGGGATTTTTCCCTGGCCCATAATTCTGTAAATAACATTCTATTCTATCTAATCGGATGGCGGATACGACCGCTTTAAACCTAAAAAAACAAAGAACTTGTGACTGCAGATCGACAGGGCCATGCCCGTCTGCTCGTTGTCGCTTCGTTTGCAGGGACACGGCTTGCAGTTGCTTGCGGTGCTAGCGTTGCTGTACGAGTGACACCGGTCAGGTCGATCAGGGCAGGCCGGGGGAAAGGGCGCGTCTCGTCTGCCGTGCTGCTGCCTGTCCGTGGCGAAGAAAGAAGATGCTCGTCTCTCTCTCTCGCCGTCAGCGCGTGCTCAGGAAGAAAATGTTTTGTTCCTGGAGCAGAGGCCACCTCGACGCGACGCGCCTGACGGGACTGGACGTACGGTTGCTCCTCCGGGACATGTTTCCATCCAACTGCTGGATCGGATGGCTCGGAGCAGCAAAATCGTCGCTAGGATCGATATTCACGGGGAACTGGACAGTCTTGCCCTTGCAACAGGCCTGCAAAAACGTTTTTTTAGGGACAAACAGTGGGAAAAAATCCCACCGCAACTTTTATAAATTTTAAAAGTATGTGTAGAGATATTTAAAAGGCGAATCCAAACTTTAAAAAAAGGGAAAAATACGCTCCTAGGTTTGTATCTCTCTCTAAAAATTGAATTGATCAGAGTGCTTGGCCTTTATTCTGTACTTAAGCCAATTCAACTCTGTCAAAAGAATGGCCTTCCACCTCTCAATGGTAGGTCTTTCAGCTCTAATTTTTTATTGTTTCTGACTATCTAAACACTCCAACTCGCCAGAATCAAAATATTCATGAAGAAAGGCAGGTTTAGCTTTCGTTTCATATCATCAAAGGCTTCATGAAGGGACAAATTTATAATTTCTATTTCTGTGGGGTTAAACATAGTCCCAACATCTCACGGCCATTAAGCAGGTCCGGAACAAATGAACCAGAGTCTCTTCCTGGTTGCATTGCAGAGTTGCACAATCATAGCTTTCAAGCTGGAACTTTTCCTGAATGCCTGCAAAAAACGTCGCTAGCAAAAACAGTCTTGCTCTTCCAACAGGCCTGAAGCACACTCCAAAACGCACACGGTTTCAGGGTGTCGAGAACATGTCCAACACAATGACACGTGCTACCCCAGCGGTACCCTCAAATCTCCACCAAATCTATTCTGCTAATTTTTTTGGTCTATGTAATATTTCTACCTACAATCATATAAACTTATTGCATAGTTCAAATGATTCAAACATAGAAAAGAAAATATAAAGTTATTACACCAATTCAAATTCGGCATGTTCAATAAAACAACACGTGGAAATCGAACTACTCGTGTGATCTGAGTGCCCTCAAATACGCGATAAGATCATTTTAAAGTTGCCCGTTAGTTATTTCACCATGAATTTGTAGATGCATTGCAAGGAATTCAGCAAACTCGGCCAATACCCCTTGGTGTGACTCGGCAAGAGGACACTGGTACTCAAATGGCTCATTGAACACACTCGTCTCATATCTCGCTAACTCTCGATGATCATGTTGATCAAAAAAGTATTCATTGTCCCCATATCTGATCAACCAGCCAAGATAGAGAAGGCTACCGGACAACCGCAAACCGAGCTTAGAGGGCACCAAATGCCCGCTCCACATCTTTCGGACACTCTTTTGTTTCTTTGCAAAATGGCAGTTTGCCTCACCAATAGGGTTGCGAATTGTCTTCACAATTGTCGACCAAGAATGATATATGCCATTTGCTAGGTAGTACCCCTTGTTGTAGTCATGGCCATTTATAACATAGTTGCCCTCTAGAGTTTGGCCTTGAGCAAGTGTGACAAACATGGGAGAGCGTTGCATGCAGCACCTTGATATCATTGTGAGAACCGACCATGCCAAAAAATGCGTATAAATCCTACTCTGCCACAACCTAAAGTACAACGTTGCACGCTCCATGATGTCCTCCTTTATACATCCCGTGCCAAACGAACTAACATTTTTTTTCATCTCCAATGCATGCAATCGATCGCTTGGTCTTGTGCCATGAGCCGAGATATGTCTTCTTCATTTGATGCTCTCAGATAAACCTTTCCAAATACTGCCACCACCGCCTTACAAAACTTCAACGGTTGTGAACTCACACATACACAAGTAATCAAACAAGAGAGTTCATTTCAATATTTTTCTTCTACTTTAAGACATTCCTCCTGTGCCCCGTTTCATACATTCAAGAAGGGTCTGGCAGGAGACCTCTAGATAACCTATCACTTGTACCATGTAGGCCCAACTGATCGACTTTGTTGGTCCGGTACCTAGGTCGGATCACATTTATCTGCCAACATACTGTGCCGCCAGGACCACGCCAAATCTTCTCCCCCCTTTGAACCTATTAGGAGGACCATGGCTAGAAAAGGGGCCAAGCCAGAAATGGTACCGAGTCAGGATTTGGGCCGACGCGGAGGCGAGGAAGAAACTTATTGCAGGGTGGGGGAGGGGAGGGAGCGATGATGTTGACGTCGTGGGAAATTACTATGGATTTTGGGTCTACAAGGAGGATTCGGGCAGCGACCAACGACGACGGAGGAGGCTGGGTCTGACTAGATGGCAAAGTAGCATTGTAGCGATGCCGGCTACCGCGATGGAGGACGAAGGCTGGGCCGGTGATGGCGGCCCGATCACGGTCACAGTGGTTGATGGAGTCAAGAGGCGGCGCTTCTTTCCTTCCCTCCGATATAAAAGAGGACGAGGAAAGTGCTATCAGGATTCGACCGCGCAATCCTTCTTTGGCGGGTGACCCGTGAGTTAAGGTTTCAGTTAGTTGTAAGTTTTTTTTATAAAATTCAGAAGCTGAAAATGTTTCTGGCTCTCGCATTCCCCGCTTCGACGCCTCCACTTGGCCGCGCCCGCCGTCTTCCTCTCATGTCTCCTCGCCTCCCTCCTCTCTCTCCCTCCCTCACCAATCAATCCGCTCTCTGGAGTGGTCGATCTCGATCTCGTGTTCGAACAAGGCAGCGGTGGTGGCGGAGGTGATCGATCGGAAGCGAGGATGCCGGACCCGGACACGACGGACGACATCGCGGAGGGGATATCGTTCCAGGCGTTCGAGGACGACTGCCGTCTCCTCGGCAGCCTCCTCCACGACGTGCTCCTCCGCGAGCTCGGCCCGCAATTCATCCACCTCTTCGAGCGCATCCGCATCCTCGCCCAGGTACCCACCCGCGATCGCGTCCTCGCTGATCGACCAAATGCCGCAACCAACGCGCACGCTGCTATCGATGCCTTCTATTCTGGTTATCGGTCGTGTACGTGATCGAGACTGAAATGTTGGATCGCCGATCATCGCCAGAGCGCCGTCACCATGCGCGGCGCGGGGATGGAGGACACGGCGGCAGTCGTGGAGCGGCAGCTGGAGGCGGAGCTGGCCGCCATGTCGCTCGAGGACTCGATCTCCATCGCGCGCGCCTTCTCGCACTACCTCAACCTCACTGGAATCGCCGAGAGGTACCACAGGTACGTATACGTAGCTGCATCATCGACCTCTGTGCGTCTTGTTTTGCTGCAGATTTCAGAATTTGTTAGATAGAATTTGTCCTGAACAGAAACACATTTCGAATGTTTAAAGTGTACTGAAAATTCAGATAAGTGCGTACACGTGCTAAAACTCGATTACAAACCGGATTGGAAGAGCTGTGTTTGTTGCATGATGTTGCGGAGCATACTATTTTGTTGGGGAGAGCTGTATTGATTCCTCGATAGTGTGAACATTATACTTCTTCAATTGTCAAGACTCAGTGCATGACACGGTGTTTCGGGTCGTAGGTCTAGCTAGATGCACCCGTTATGTAAAATATTTTTAAATACATTTTAGAATGTCACAATTTTTTTGGATGTACATCCGCATATTCTATGTTCGTACAAAATGTTTCGTTAAAAAAATGACATTTTTATGGCCTGGGTAAAAAAATACAAATAAATGTTTCGTGACCGAAATTTTTCCTTTTTACACAGGCCACAGAAAATGTCATTTTTCACGAAACTTTTTTGTGCGAACATATAATATGCGGGCGTATATCCGAAATTTTTGTTTAGAATTTTTTGACATTTTGAAATGCCATTTTTGGATAGTGGGTGCATCTACACCTACGGGTCGAAGATGATTTCCCTGCAAATATAGGCCTTTTCTCTAAAAGAAGACTCAGTGCAAATGCTTGATCCTTAGTACCAATTTACCATCATGCTGGGTAGCGTAGAGGATGGGCACATCATGCATGCATGGCGCAAACTCATGTTATAATTTGTAATTCAGCAAAATCATACTCTTATTGCTTTTTAATCATTTGAAATAACACCTTTTACTAGTTTGGCACCCAAAAGTGTAGAGTGAAAGATCCAGTTTTGTTGTGTACTGTCGTTCTGGTTCATAGATATTTTTTTCTCATGCATATAGGGTTCGTAAATCACGCAGTGAAGTGCATCTGTCAAAATCATGTGATGATATATTCGACAAGTTGATTCAAGGTGGTGTTCCTCCAGAAGAACTATATGATACTGTCTGCAAACAGGTACTTCTTTGTTCAAATAATGAACCACACATTTTCCTGAGTGCACAGTCAAGCTTTAGTGATATCTAAATTTTTGTTTTCAACTCTGCAGGAGGTTGAAATTG
Source organism: Poa pratensis (assembly GCA_947311845.1). Lineage (NCBI taxonomy): Eukaryota > Viridiplantae > Streptophyta > Magnoliopsida > Poales > Poaceae > Poa > Poa pratensis. The sequence continues at coordinate 76,140,850 of CAMZMU010000038.1, read as the reverse complement.
TCCTGACAGCTCATCCAACTCAAATTAATCGGCGAACTTTGCAATACAAGCATCTTAGAATAGCCGTGAGTTAATATCTTTGATTTCTTCCTCTGGTCTTGTTGTTTCTTGTGTTTCAATGGCCGATGGAACTGTGCTGCAGCATCTTTTGGAGTTCAACGAACGCCCTGATCTTAGCCATGAGGATAGAGAAATGCTGATAGAAGATCTGGTACACTTAAGGAGTTCTGATTTATTTCTTCCATTCAATACTCCCTTCTCTTTATCTGCTCTGAAATCCTTCTGATTCGGATTATGCAGGTTAGGGAAATCACAGCATTATGGCAGACAGATGAGTTGAGGCGCCATAAACCTACACCAGTTGATGAAGCTAGGGCTGGTAAGAAATTAAGTATTCTGGCTTCTGGTTTGTCAATTAAGTATACATGACTCGAAAATACTTTCTCGACTCGTGCAGGCCTTCATATTGTGGAGCAATCCCTCTGGAAAGCGATACCACGATACCTTCGCCGTGTTAGCAATGCTCTTAAGAAGGTTGCAATAACAATTACTGCTATTTGATGAATTTTATCTTCCGTTCCACTCACTCAAGCAATTCTAAATCTTTCATTTTAATACTATGTGTATAGCATACTGGCAAGCCACTTCCACTAACCTGCACACCAATCAAATTTGGTTCATGGATGGGCGGTGACCGAGATGGGAATCCTAATGTTACAGCAAAGGTAAGATTACTGGTTTGATGATGCTTATTCAATAGTCTCGCTTGGGACTCCGATGGGTTGTATTTCAGTTAGTTTTTCCACAGTTAGAAGATTGAAGCATTTATCATTTCTATGTGCAGGTGACTCGGGATGTTTCCTTGATGTCCCGGTGGATGGCAATTGACCTGTACATCCGACAACTAGACAATCTCAGCTTTGAGCTATCCATCAAGAAATGCAGTGAGAAGCTTGCAAGCTTAGCTAATGAAATCTTGCTCAAAGGTTACTTCCATAGTTCATACACCTTATTTATCCAATCTTAATTATGAAGCAAGGCCTCGAACCAGATTTTATCCAAAGTGCACATATTTCAGATAGTATTTTCGATTTATGTTGATATTCAAGTGGACTCCTCAGATTCGGTATCCGAAGAGACGAAGGCCAGTCCATGGACCCAAACAGGGCCACAGAACATCGTAAAACTTCAGCCTAACTTGGCTCTGGCTGCTCAGCTTCCTTCTGGTGCCGATCTTCCGTCATGTACAGGTAGAAACTTTGTTGAGATCCTAACTTCATGTGCTGCTACATCATACAATTATTTCACTTAAGTTTGCAGTTTCTGGTCTTGGAATAAACTAGCATGCACCGTTGCACCAGCAACTAATTTGGATGATAAATTGGTGTTCCTTTTGTACAAAAATAAATATGTCGCCATTATTTTGACGTTGCACTGACATGTTTTACCAACGTTTTCTTAATAAAAGCCTTAATATTCTATCCTGAAAGCCTAATAGCCCAAGTGCCCAATGAATTTTCAATAGTCTGTAGTTTATCAAATTGTTTTACATCAAACAGTCAACTCCTTGACGTTTCTGATTCGCTATCATGATTAATGTTCTAAATAAGCGCACTCTTATAAACTGGGAATATACAAAGTTATAGACCTTTTTCCTACACACATCTTTGTGATGTAATTTAATTTTATAGGTCCAAAAGATGTCGGTAAAACATGGTAGTTAGCAAATCACGCTGCAACATCACCTGCTACCCCCTCAACCAGGATTTAGCTAAGCGCGTGCTTATCACATCTAATATTTAACATGATATTTTCTTATATACGTAACACATCATTTAGAAAATTGTTGAACTAAAAAGCGGAATTTCACATTGGCTCCCGAGCTCATTTGCTCCTGTTAGAATATTATATTTGAAAAAAATACTAAAATATTTCAAAAAATTCTGAAAAACTTTGGAGATGAACACATACAAATGTCTGACATACGTGCCAATTTTTGTGATGAAAAGATATGTGTGGTGCTCTGTGCAAAAAAACCAAAATCAGTGGCCAAAATGGGATTTAAAAATATCGTTTTCGAGCACTCATTTTGTTTTTTTCGCACAGAGCACCACACATATCTTTTCATCACGAAACTTGGCACGCATGTAGGAAATTTATATATATTCATCTCCAGTTTTTTTTCATAATTTTTTGAAATGTTGTACTATTTTTTGCAAAACATTTATTCTAACAGGATCATATGAGCTTAACATCTTGAATAATCTGCCGCTTCTGTAATGATGCCTTGTTGCAGAATCTATGTAAAATTCCGGTTTCATATATTAGGCCATGTCTATATCTTCACCTAACTTTCTAATCTAGGACTTGTACCTGATGCAGAATGCATTGATAGCGAAGCTCAATTCAGAATGGTAAAACCTCCATGGAACCCGAAACGTCAGGTTTGAACTATTAGGCTTTTGTGATGTCTCATATCATGTGTTCTGTACTTTTCATATGAAACTCTGTGTAGACTGGAGAACATTCAGGTTTGCACACAAAAAAATATCGACACATCTGGTGCAATATCTATCAACTTGTTTGTTGGGAACTGGTATTATGAATTATAAGCGCCCTGGATTATGACTGCCTGGCCTCACCTAGATTCAGCAATATCAAGTTATAAAACCTCGGCAGTACGGTAACAAATGCAGTTCCTCGTAGGTAGCTGATGCTTAGATAGATAGATGCCAACGTAATTCTTATTTTGTTCATGTCCATTAGTCGTTTGCTTGTCTTTACCAGGGGATTCAAATTCCAACAGAAAAAAGTGATGACACTCCAGTGCAATCTCCTGGAAAATCTCGTCCAGGATCATCACATATGGGTCGAACTCCAAGTGGTGGTCAACTAAGGAAAATGTTGTTCACAGAATCTAAGATAGGCCGGTCAAGCTTCCGAAAGCTTCTAGAGCCAGGTCTATCGGATAGACCAGGAATCACTCCATACAGGATTGTCCTTGGTAATGTGAAAGAAAAGGTTAGAAGCGAACTTGTTTATTAAGCAAGCAGACTGAGATATAGGTTTGTTTGTGTCAAATTTGGTCGTATACTGCTAGTTTGTCAGTATAAACGAGACTAATATACATAATTAAACCTTTTTCTTTGGTTGCCCTTATTTTATATTTCTGTTTTCAGATGATGAAGACACGGAGGCGACTTGAGCTTCTTCTCGAGGATCTACCGTGTGACTACGATCCTGCAGAATATTATGAAACACCGGATCAACTTTTAAAGCCTTTGATCCTGTGCTACGAATCACTGGTTAGTCTTCATTAATAACTATTGTAAGCAGAACTTTGGGTTAATCATTGTACATTTTTGCAGCATAATCTTTATTGGGCAATGTGAAATAAACTTCAATATTGTACTCAATCCAGTTCGTAGAACAAATGCGCAAATCTTCTTACTCTTTCAATTCAGACCGTTCAAATAATAGAATGAGCAAAAGTAACTAAGGGACCTATACTCCGTTATTTGTAATCACATAATTCTTTATCACTGAGTAGTACGTCTACTTCAATTATTTTTGTGAAGCAATCATGTGGATCTAGCATTCTTGCCGATGGCCGGCTAGCAGATCTTATACGACGAGTTGCGACCTTTGGCATGGTGTTAATGAAGCTCGACGTGCGCCAGGTATATTGAACGATTGCTATGTGATTTCTCAGATCTAACTTTACCTAATGTCTACTACCGAAAAGCATAGGTAAAATTCTGTCATGTTTCGAACCACATAATTATTATTGCAGGAATCAGGCCGGCACACAGAAGCACTTGATGCCATTACATCTTACTTGGATCTTGGTGTTTATAGTGAGTGGGATGAAGAAAAGAAGCTGAATTTCTTGACTAGAGAGCTGAAAGGGAAGCGTCCTCTGGTCCCCCCATACATAGAGGTAATTTATTGGGTATATAGAATTATAAATCAACTATTCCGATCCCAATTATAATTGGTTGATTATATAGTAGATAGAAATACTGAATCTTACTCTCTTTAAAACAAGGTTTCATTTTGGAGTTAGAATAAATGGTAGTTTGTTTCTTCAAGTTGCTCTGAGCTAGATATGGGCATGTGGCTAATATATATTATGAATCACCCACGCCTTCCATTTGAGTTCACATTGTTTTTGCATGTGCAGTTCTGTGTTAGAGCATTAATCTATACTATCAGTAGTCATTCTCGAGCAAATGAGATATAAATCAAATAGTTATGTATAATTCGATGCTATGAAACATCCGATCCAAACAATGAATTTCCTTCAAGTTTAAAGGGAGAGGAAAATCTTATGAGAACGGAGGTAAGATCTTCAGGTGTGAGGCTACCAACCAGGGCCCGGATCTTGGTTCTCACAAAAAAGGCCCCTCGCTGAGTATTGTTCACCATGCGTGTCAAGTCACCCATTGCACCGCCTTACTAGGTGGATCCGGCATTAGGGCCTTATTCTCGACATAAAAATATGCCTTCGGGATTCTTCTTGAGTGTTAATCAATCTTTGTCGGACAACCTGACAGATGACTGTTTCTAAGTCAGCTGCACTGGCGGGAAAACAAAATTAATTTTAAAATTCTTGGCTCCATCTACATAGATTTACATTTAACTACAGAATAGAAGCACTTTCTTTTGCACAAAAAATTATCGCAAGTGGGACAGCTAGTGGTTGAAATTTTTGATACACGATAATACCTATGGTTACATATTTTTGTAGATGAGGAACATGGAACAAAAGTTATGTTTTGCCTATTTGAGAAGATTTACATATTTGTCTTTGTATTCCTGTCTTGTAGGTTGCAGCTGATGTGCAAGAAGTTCTCGACACCTTCCGCGTTGCTGCAGAATTAGGGAGCGACTCGCTTGGAGCATATGTGATCTCAATGGCCTCTAATGTAAGAAGAGACGCCACTTCTGTGAATAATGAAGAATTTCTGAATGTCCAATTGGCCATTATCTGCATTTCAGAGTTTTGACTGAATCTCACCTGCACTTACCTAATGGAGTCTTATGTACTTGCTTATTACTCCCTCGATTTTTAAATATAAGATGTTTTAGCATTTGTTCACATTCACATATATACAAATGTATCGAGGTATGTTTTAGTGTGTATGTTCACTCATTTTAATATGTATCTAGACAATATGTGAAACACCTAAAACATCTTATATTTAAAAACTGAGGGAGTAACACTTACCCATATGCCAGATCACAAACTGTATTTGGCTGGCACAAAAAGTTCTGATATTGCAGGTCTTCCACATTGAACAGCTTGTACTTCCTTGCAGGCCAGTGATGTCCTCGCTGTCGAGTTGTTGCAGAAGGACGCAAGACTAGCAGTTGGTGGGGAGCTAGGACGGCCATGTCCTGGTGGAACGTAAGTACAATGTTCAGTATACAACTCTTATCATGCATAAGTATAAAATATCTCCATGACTTTTCTTGTCATGTTCAATCTACCGCTCTATGATCAAATCAACTTCTGAACCTTAAAGCATTTATGAATGATCGTTTGAACAATGAACCTCAAAGCTGGCTACGACACCAATTGGTTACATTAACGGAGAGGCTATTCAAAGGAAATAGTTGAATATCTGAACTGAACCAAATCTGAGGAGTAGAACACTGTGATCTTGTGATTGCTAAGTCCACATTACATGCTTCTGGCACCAATCTTATCTACGGCGATGACATTGGTGAAAATGAGTGTCTGGTCTTGCTGAACAGGTTAAGAGTCGTTCCCTTGTTCGAGACAGTGAAGGATCTACGAGAAGCCGGCTCGGCGATCAGAAAGTTGCTAGCCATTGACTTGTACAGGGAGCATGTCATTAAGAACCACAACGGGCACCAAGAGGTAGAATCTTTTATAGGCGTCAACCTTCCATTTCCACCGCCAGTTATCTGAAACTTAGTGAGTCTGTCGACCGTTGCAGGTCATGGTGGGTTACTCTGATTCAGGCAAGGACGCCGGTCGTTTCACGGCAGCATGGGAGCTGTACAAGGCTCAGGAAGACGTGGTCGCCGCGTGCAACGAGTTCGGGATCAAGGTCACGCTCTTCCACGGCCGCGGTGGGAGCATTGGCCGCGGCGGCGGGCCAACGTATCTGGCCATCCAGTCGCAGCCACCTGGTTCAGTGATGGTGAGAAAGCTTTTCTGAACGAACACCTTCTGTTGCCGATCACGGAAGAGCAAGCTTGTGACCAAATGAAAATGTAGGGGACTCTCCGGTCGACGGAGCAAGGCGAGATGGTGCAGGCCAAGTTCGGGCTGCCGCAGACGGCGGTGCGGCAGCTGGAGATCTATACGACGGCGGTGCTTCTCGCCACGCTGCGGCCGCCGCAGCCGCCACGGGATCTAAACTGGCGAAGCGTGATGGAGGAGATCTCCCGCGTGAGCTGCGCGCACTACCGCAGCACGGTGTACGAGGACCCGTCCTTCATCACCTACTTCCAGGAGGCGACGCCACAGGCGGAGCTCGGGTACCTCAACATCGGCAGCCGGCCGGCGAAGCGTAAGGCCACCCCCGGCATTGCCAACCTGCGCGCCATCCCGTGGGTGTTCGCCTGGACGCAGACGCGGCTGGTGCTCCCGGCGTGGCTCGGCGTCGGCAGGGGTCTCCAGGACGCGCTCGACAAGGGCCACACGGAGGAGCTCCGGGCCATGTACGACGAGTGGCCGTTCTTCCAGTCCACCGTGGACCTGATCGAGATGGTGGTGGCCAAAGCCGACGCGCCCATGGCGAAGCACTACGACGACGTGCTGGTGTCGTCGCCAGAACGGCGCGCGGTCGGGGAGGAGCTGAGGAGGGAGCTGGGGAGGACGGAGAGCTGCGTGCTGGCGGTGAGCGGGCACTGCAAGCTGTCGGCGAATAACCGGAGCCTGAGGAGGCTTATCGAGAGCAGGCTGCCGTACCTCAACCCCATGAACATGCTGCAGGTGGAGGTGCTGCGCCGGCTGCGACGGGACGACGATAACCGCAAGCTCCGCGACGCGCTGCTCATAACCATCAACGGCATCGCCGCCGGGATGCGCAACACCGGCTGAACCTTTTTTGTTCATTTTTTACCGCTGTCGCTAGAGTCTGTTCAACCCAAGATAGGGACGTTTGCATATTTTTAGTCGTGCCACTAAGAACATCCATTTTGTGTTACCTTGTTGGTAAAATTGTTCATGCCATAAAGTAAGAAAAATGAGGCTGAATTTGCCTAAATGACAGGCCTTTTTTTAGTATTATATGGAGTAAAAACAAACTGTGGAATTACATTTTTTTAGGGGGGGCTGTGGAATTACATGGTGCCTTTATGATTTCAAGAGCAACTATTTTGATTATATTGGCCTTTCAGGAAATTGTAGGAAAAAAAACTACAAACAAAGCCTTTTTGAAAGAATTCATCTTAATCATGATTTTTTTCTGGAAACTGGTTTAGTCAGTGTGAAATATGGTGTACCCTATGAGGAATAAGAGAAATATTATTTGGATAGACTTTGGGGTGTCAAGCATATCTTCAACCTCTTCTTGTTACACCTCCTTTTTTTATTTTTCTTCATTCTCGAAAAAATCATTAGAAAAATATATTAATAACCATTAACAAAAGTATAAAGAACTAACAAAAGTATTAAAAATTAAAAATAGGTCCTTAGACCACCTAGCGAGTAGCAACGATGACAAGCACTAGAGCAAGCAGAAAGCACGCAACCGTCCTCGCCCCTCAATCACTGAGAGCCGGGCAAACCTTGGCGTAGTAGACATATGGAAATTGTTGTGCCCGGCCGCATATGATCAACGAGCCGGAGCAGCAACTATCACCAATGACGAGAACCATAAATCGGAAGATCCATAGCTACAACTACACCAATGAACATGAAAACGACTAGATTGCATGCAACCTGCTGGACACATAGCTTCATGGGCCCGCATTGGGTCCCTTATATTGTTTTGATTAAGATAACACCTAAGATGGAGAATGAGTAATGTTATCTAGTAAGTTTATTCTAAGATTTTAGTCCATTAAATTGATGGTGAATAATGGTTGGAGAACCCCACGCACATTTCTTTAAGGAAGAAAAGTGCCCGTGTGCCTCTTCGTGTTTTTAATATTTTCTTGAGTCATAGGTATGTCGTACTCCTTTCAATTGCTGAACAAAAGGGGATGATCATTAAAAATCTTCCTCCATTTTTCTCGTACCATCCAAAAAAATAGTAGATAGATCCGCTCAAAATGAACATTTTAAACAGTTTTGACTGAATTCCGAGCGAACGGGAATCTTCTGCTGAATTCGAGCGGGTCGGAATCTTTCGAATGTCTGAATCCGGTTTTAGTTCAGCAGTTTATGTTGTCTAGCCGGAGTCGAGGCGGAAATGGTTTTGAATATTTCGAACGTTCAAAAAATTTCCGGAAGGCACAAAAATTGCTGCAAACGACTATTTTCAGTGGACCTATTTTAAGTCGCCATTTTAACCTGAAGGGCTACCAAACCTTAACAAAAAAACACTTTGACTTTCTCTCTCCACCATTGTTGAGTACCTCAAACCTTTGGATTTCCCAATTTCTTCACCCAAATTCAAAATTCTTTGAGGATTCAAGAGAGGAGACCCATATCCAAATTTTCACCAAGCTAAATCCTAATTCGCCTTGAGTTCTTTAAGTTATCTGTTACTATAGAATTTGTTTTCAAAAACCGAGGCGGTTAGGGTGCCCGAAAGCTTACGGGTTCTGGAATTTGTTGTGAGAAAAGTTTGCAAAGGTTTGGATGTCATCTTAAGGCATACCACTTCTAATTGAATTCCTACTTCATGTGGGCGTGGGTGGGGGATCAAGTAGAAGAACGTGGCTTACGGGTGTACTTTATGGTATCCCGCACCTATCCACCATGACGTAGCTTCCTCTCAAGGAAGCGAACACCGCGTTACATCTTCGTTCACGCGTGCCTCGGTTATTCCTGCATGAAATCTTTCATTTTTCATTTGTGTATCTAAATTTTCATAGCCTTCGTGGTTGAAGTATATTTTGCATCATATAGGGTGTGCGGCGATGGGGGAGGAGAGTGGAAGCTGCGCTGCTACAGCTGTGCAGCGATGGGAGGAGTACGGAGTCTACGTCTGCTGCAGGAGTTCCCCAGCAACGGCGTCGATTGACCTCCGCTATCTACGGCCAAGAGGTTGGCCCTGCAACGCTCGAACACGACGGTTGCTCGAGCCCTTTGGTCCTCTTTCAGAGGATTTTCACCGGGTTCACCGCGGCAACCAGTGATGCCGCTACCCGAAGCGGCTTCGTCCCCGGCGATGGCAATCGCGGCTGTGCCTGGAGGATGTTCTTCCCCGCCGAGACTTTTGGACTAGATCGTGTTTCCAAGTTCTTTGTTAGGGTGATTTTCATAAAATTTTAGGTCCAAGTTGTAATTTCCTATCTTTGTGAGGCCTTTCTGTAAATGTATGCCCAACTCTGGTCTAATGCAGTCTCCAAATCCTCGGGGACCTTTCCCGTTAGGAAAAAGAGACATATGGCAGCTACTTTGGAGGTGCCGTATACCCTATACCGTATACGCCCTCTTGCGTCGATTGATCCATTGTTGGAGAACAATTCGAAGACGTAATGTCCAGTGGAAATCTGTGTTCGTCGTTGAATGTTGAGAAAATTCCTTACATGACACTCACTTAAAATCATGTTACTTATCTGACACGGGTGAAATTTTTTGTTCCCTATTGAGCCTGTTCTTAAAATATATTTCCCTATATGACACTCTAGTGCAAGTTATTCACTAACAGTGTTAATGAGAGATATGAAAAGACCTTTTTTTTCTTCCTTTGGTGCATAATGTGACAAAAAATCTGTAGGCCTTGTTTGGTACACATGGATTTCCAGGGAATTGAAGGGAATATCCCCGAGGGGTCCAAAACCCCCGAAATTCCCGAGAGGTCTGTTTGGTAGACAGGGTTGGGGTCGGGCCACCCCGCCGAATCCCCACAAACCTGCGCAATCCAGGCGTGTTTTACGCCTCGAGGGAGGACTCGTGGAACGACCGGGGCGAAGCGATGCGAGCGAGGCGTCGCTAGGCGCCGCCTCCAGCTCCTCCCATCGCCAGGCGCCGCCTCCGTCTCCTCCTCCAATCGCCAAGCGCCTCGCCTCCCCCTCCTCCTCCCTTCGCTAGGTGCCACGGCTGGCCTTGATTTCTCTCCTGTACGCCTCCCCTCCCTCCTCCCTTTGATTTTATTCAATGCCGACACCCATCTCCGCAGCCGCCACCCGCCTGCTGTACGCTCTTCCCGCCGGCGACCGGGCGGGAGCGCCACCTCCGTTCCTGACTCTCTCTCTCTCTCTCTCTCCCATGTTCATGGAGATCACACTTACGAGTTATGATCGATCCGCACAAATACAGACATATCTGTGTGCATCTGTTCACGGAGACAAGAACGCTTTAATTTTACAGCAACATGGTAACTCTGCTGATCCTTTTCCCATTACTGTGTGCATCTGTGTGCATATGTTCATGGAGACAAGAACGCCTTAATCTTACAGCAACATGGTAACTTTGTTGTTCCTTTTCCCATTACTGTGTGCATCTGTTCGTGTCCTTTAATTTTCTTGTGCGACACTTGCAGCACTAATTCTCGTGAGCTTGTGAATGCTAGAGGATAGGAGGTGTAGGTGCAAAGTTTAAGCCAAGAGTTCGTGCAAACTTTGCACTCGATTGGATGTCCATGCATGTTCCAATCCTGTAACTTTGTGCAAATATGTCTCCTTGTTATAGCGTTCTTGTGTGTCAAACTCACACGAATAGACTGAGCTTTAAGCTGAGGTTCAGATTAAAAACATACATTCACTCTGGGACTAGTATACTTGCAAAGCTCTAGTCATTTACTAACCCGAAAGAACACTAGTTTAGCAGTAGCATCAGTCAGTTCTAACTACCTAAAGTTTCAGAAGTACGTAGCAGTGTTCTTCATCTCTGGATTTGTTGAAAGATAATTTTTTTTTACAAAAATAGAGCTCCAATACTCGGTGTAGTTGTTGTTCATCACTTAATCTGCCCTATTTTCCATATTGGAGATACATGTATAGATATCTCCACTAGTTAAATGAACTACTCTTTTCATGAAGCATCCTGATGTTGACATATGGTATTTGATAAGAAAAACACCATCTTTATTGCAATAATAACTAGTCAACTAGAATTCTGCATTGGTTTGTGATCTGTTGGTTACTCCATTAGCTTAGAATTCTACAGGTCAACACTAGTGCTTTGCAGATCAATGGGTAGGTCTAAATATCTACTTGTAGTGAGCAATGAAAGAGATAGCACCGTGTACACAGATTTCAGGTGCTAGCTTTTACACAATGTGCAGCTTTTACACCAGTAGTAAGAGGAGTCAAATAATATGTTTCTATGTTCATGTGCATCTTAAGTTCTCCTGACAATCAACCTCCGTTGTTGTTTTTAGAGGAGGCTGCTAAGGTCAAGCCTGCTTCCAAGGCATGGTACAAGACGATGATGTCAAACATCGACTACATTGAGTTTGTTGTCTTGTCAGAGTGGCTCGGTGTTTCGCAGTTGTTATCTAAATTATGTTTGCGCTTGATGTTGGACAGCGATTACATTGTTTCATTGAATTGGAGTACCAGCGTCTATTCCATCAGTAGGTCATGTGCTGTAGTGTTCCATCAGTAAATCATGTTATACTGTAATTAATTATGTGGAAAAATCTTTTTGATGCTGGGAATTGTTGCATGTTAATTTTGGAACGTGATGTTCATGTGCTGCTGCTGGAAAAATTGGATCTTTAATAATCTATTTTGATTTGCTTTACTTGTTGCTTGAAAATGCTAGTATTAATTCGTATACCAAACCCTGCCTACCAAATGGCATTTTTGCGCAAGGGGGTTGAAGGGGATTAGGCTAGAAGAGGTTTTGAGGGGATTGGGTGAGGGGAGAGGTTTCACCCAATCCCTTTGGGGATTATCCCCACTAATCCCCTCAAAACCTCTAGCACCAAACGAGGCCGTACACAACAATAGCTGCAGTAAAGTTACATATATTTGTTCTTCATTAAATGACGTATTGAGACCCCATAATGTGGTCATGGACCAGATTTGAATTCAATATTTAGTCGTCCTACAAGTTTTATTCAAAATGTTGAAAAATTGGACATAACCTTCCCTGTTTTTTGATGCCTTCTTCTGGTCTTGCAGCCTGTTTTTTTCATGCCCAATAAGATTTGAGTCTGAGTGTTGTTGTAGGATCGACCATGAGCCCGGCAGCACCGCACGGCACGGCAGATCGGGACTCGCCTTTTCCCCGGCAGCACTAGCAGCTGTACCGCCGCGCTGACACGACCGGCGGTGTCACTTCTGGAGCACTGGAAGCAAGCCGTGTCACCGTGAGCGTCGGCCAGCCAGCAGACATGGTCTGTCCGCTTCCGCTGTGCCTACGAGGCAGCGGCCAGAGTCCCAGAGATATTCATTGCTGCTAATCTACTGTGCCCGCTTCACTGGGTGGGTGCCCCTGCAAGCTACTACAAGTAGCACTGTACCGGTTGATCCCTGCGCACAAGAGACAAGGCTGCTGGCCGGAGTAGCCATCCACCGGCCAGAGGACAGTTCTATACCTAGAGCCTACAGCAGCACAGCGCGGCATGGATCAATCTCGAGCCTCTCCCTCCCTCGGCTTCTCGAGACTCTCGATCTGGATGCTTTTTGTAGAAATCTTCCGCTACTAGGGGGGCCCGCGTAATCTGGCGCAAAGATCAACAGTGCAGTCGCTCGAAAATTACTGTGGACTGACATCCACTGAAAGCGCCGAACCGAGGGTTTTACAGTGATCCATGAGCTCTGTTCAGCACAAACATGTCTTCGGTACTTGCCGTGGAAGTGTTGAGGCAGATTATTTCATCACTTCAGACTGCACCGGTAAAGTTGAAACAAACAATGTATGTAAAGCATGGATGAGCGACAAGCTGAACAAATGAGAGCAATGCGCACTGATTTTGATTTGCGTTCTTGCCAAAGGGCCGAATTTTCCCCCTAAAATTCAATCAAGTGTCTATTGAAAAAAGGAAATGTATTTCAAAAATCATTTGGATTCACGTGTACTCTGAGATGTGTAAAATATTTTGACAAATCTCGGAAATTCAGTGAAGTCCGATGAAATCTCATTGAAACTGATTTCCACAAACATGAGAGATTGAGAGCGATGTAGCCAAAAAAAAAAATTAGTAGAAGATAAAGAGCAGGGCTGTTAACCAAGCTCTTCTTTGTAGTGACAGCAAAAGAAAAAAAAAACAGGCTAATTACAGCAAAAGAACAAAGCTACCTGTCACTCACTAGTCACTACAATTGCACAGCCAAGACTACTGTAATTAACCACCCAAACTCCTGCTTAATTATGTTGTTCCACAGTCGAATTGACACCAGCCAAAATGGAGTCATGGAACTAGTCGAGCTAACTATACACTTCTTCTGTTTCCTTCTATCTGAAAGTCTGAAGTTGTTGCCTACAACAACGACATCATCACCTGAACAAACACCAAGCAGCAGAGAACAGTGACCATGGCAGCCGAGTGACCCAACCACGACGAGGACGCCGGGAGGCTCGAGCTCGCCTCGGGCTTCCTCCCACTCTCATCCACCCTGTCCCTCACGCCGACGCTGGGCGACTCCTGCACGTCTTTGCACACGGCCACGCCGGTCGGGGCGTCGTCACCCGTCGCCGTGAGGGCACCGCTGTAGCACAAGCCGGGATTGTCCCAGGAGGCGAACCGGCTGCCCATCCGCTGGTAGAACCCGGCCGAGAACTGCAGCGGCCCCGTCAGGTTGTTGCCGTTCAGGTACATCGCGCTGATGCTCGGCATTGCCGCGAGCTTCGCCGGCACGGCGCCGGAGAGGCGGTTGTGGTCGAGAGCCAGGAACCGCAGCCTCGGCATCACCGCCATGGACTCCGGGATGCTCCCTACGAGACCGAGGTTGGACAGGTCCAGCGTGGCGAGGCTCGCCATCTTCTCCCAGCCGGACCGCATCAGAATTCCTCCCAGCGGGTTGTTCGACAGCAGCAGGTCCTGCAGTGACGCCATGCCCAGCACGGACTCCGGCAGCCCGCCGTTGAGTCTGTTGTTCTGGAGGTCGAGCAACGTGAGGCTCTCGAGCCCGGCGAGCTCCGGCGGGATGCTCCCTTCCAAACGGTTGTTGCTCAGGTCCATCTTGAGGAGGCTCTTTAGTCCACCTAGCGACGGAGGCAGAGACCCGGTTAGATAGTTCTTGCTCATGTCCATGATCAGCAGCTCGTCGTGGAGGCCATTACCGAGCGTTCCTGGCACCGGGCCCGACAGCTCGTTCCCGGACAGCACCAGCCGCCGCAGCTTCGCCAGACCGCCGAGCTCCGCCGGCACGGCGCCGGTGAGGTTGTTGTCGACGAGGACCAGTGATTGCAGGCCTGTCAAACGACCGAGGGACGCCGGGATGGAGCCGGCCAGGCCCGGGTTCGTGCGGAGCTCGAGCGTCTCCAGGCTGCCGGCGAGCTTCTCCCAGTTGGCCACTGGGATCGCCGTGGGGTTGGACGTCGGGAAGCAGGCGTAGAAGGTGAGGCTCTTGAGGCGCCGGAGGTCGAACAGCTGGGGCTGAACTTGGCGTCCGGGGAGCACTGCAGCGAGTTGTCGAGCACTGGACCGATGCTGATCACTGTTGGGTACCACAGGCCATTGAAGAGGTCACATGACACCCCCTGCACAAAGATGGCATCCAATTATTTCGCAGAATTTGAATCACACCATCAGTGAGTATCAGTACGGCAGTTACAGTTACAGACATGAGAACTGAGAAGTAACAGTACGATAGTAAATCAGAATTTTGGGGGAAATACTAGAAACAAACATGGAAGGGTCACATGTTCATGTACAGTTTCCTTGTAATGTCATTCAGGTATTTCCCCCCTTCCATGTCTAAACACTTGTTATCAGTGAAATGAGTGTTAAATTGGTTATCAATGAAAGTTAAAAAAAAAAGCAAGGAGTAGTGGCGTAGTGCGAAAAATAGTGCAGCATGTTGCAAAGTAAAAGAGGAATAAGACAGAATGGGGAAAAGAAAGAATGACCATACGGGATGTGTTTAAGAAAACATGACATCTCAAATCAAAGATTTCTTTTCATCTGTTGGGAAAGTTGTTGCCCAAATTGGGCAATAATCGAGAGGCTGTAGGTGTTCTCAAGCAAAGGTCTCACTCCTCCTACAGTGAAGTAAAACTTGCGGTCTCCAAGGAGAAACAGTTGGGAAACAGAGCAAACAGGGAGCGGCAAAAAGGAAGGGTGAACAGAGCAAACAGGGAGCGGCAAAAAGGAAGGGTGAACAGAGGATGCGCAAGAACAGGGGGAGACTTGAAGCGATGACACAGTGTTCAGAATTCGAGATCTTGGCAGCAAAGAGAAAGTTCAAGGAAACACTTGTTCAGAGATCGCACTATGCATTCGCAGGTTAAGACAACTGGAATTTGGGCGTCTAAACGACATCCTTTTGAGCCATGGTTTTGGCTGAAACTTGCTTTTGTGTGTGTGAAATAAAAACAGTGCCTTTTCTGTTCTCCAGTGCTCAAACCAGCATCACCCATGGAAATCAAGAGCCGGTGACGATGCATTAAAAGAAACAAAGGAGCTCTGGCGGAGGCGAACGGACCTGGATGGGAGTCTGGCCGCAGGGGTCGGGGAAGAGCCCGGAGCCGTTCCAGCTCTTGCCGACGAAACTCTCGATGGCGGCGTACAGGGCCCGCTTCTCCTTCTCCTCCATCGGCACCTCCTCCGTGTCCGCCGCCGATGAGCCCCCGTCGGCCTCCCCTTCCGCCGCGCAGCCGTGCAGGCACAGCGAGAACAGCAGGGCGAGAACCAGGAGCCGCCTCATCGCCGCGAGCAAAGAAAGAACCAAACAAGCAGAGAGAGCAACAGCCTCCCCCCTCGATCGATCTTCCACTCTACCGCCTGGGCCTCCTCGCTATATATGCCGCACCATTGCTGCTGCTGCGGACCTCTGCATTTCTCAATGTGGCTCTCGCGGGGTGTGCCCCTTTTAGCTTTAGGTAGCAAATAAATGCGGCTTTCACTGCGCAGCGGAGACGCCTGCGGGAGCCCGACACATTCCTATGCAAAGCCGCAAAGGGAAGTGCTGCGCTGCGCCGGGGATCCCGAGGCGACGGAAGGGGGCACAGCCGCGGAGGCAATGGAGAGAGTTGACAGTGCGGCTGTGCGTGGCTTCTGGCAGTGGTTTGGTATTGCAGGGAGAGGGAAGAGATGGAAAAGATAGGTTGCTCCCCCAACAGATGGAAAGATGGTTTGCCAACAATCCGAAAAATGAGAAAGCTCTCCACGAGGACAGTTTTGTGCATATATGCGCGCGGGCTCCCCCAAATCGGCCCCAAACGCCCGGGCGGACAGCCCGGACGCGTTTTGGGCCGAAAACTGCCACCCAACGGAGCCCCCCATAGCCTCCCGAAACGACCGGGCGGTCCGGCACACCTCAAACCCAGCACATATCTGGGGCGGGTTTGGGGTGGCTCGGACGCGTCCGCCCCTTCCTCGCTGACAAAGTGGTCCCACGCTTTGACCGCCGGGCGGAGCGGATAAGCTACCTTGACCGGCGTCGGCATTCATGGCGTACCGTCCATCTCCGCCTATAAGTGGAGGGGCCGGAGCAAATCCTAAACTCCGCACCGCACTTTCGCCGCCGCCGCCGCTCTCTTCTCCTCCTCCACATCCACCGGTGTCGAGTTTCCTCCTCCACCTCATCCACCATGCCTCGCCGCCTCCCCACCACATGCGGCAAGCTGACGGCGGAGAAGTGGGCGCAGCTCCGCCGCGAAGCGGTGGCTGCGGAATCGCGTGTGTCCGCAGAAGTGTTGGCGGCGGAGGGGTCAGACGTCAGCTACGGCATCCTCCGCGAGGGCTCCGACATCGTCGAAATGACGGGTTCGGAGTATCTCCGGCAGATGCACGAATCGAATCGGGCGCAGTCGGACGCGATGGTGGAGAAGTGGAAAGAGCAGGCAGAGGCGGAGCTGGCAAGGACGTGGGCGGAGGACGAGGCCACGCGGGTTCGGGCGGAGGAGCGCGCAAGGGTGGAGGCGGAGCACCGTTTGGCCGAGGCCACGGACCGCATCTTCGTCGGGCAGATGAAGAACAAGCTCGGCTTCGTCGAGATGCAGAGGCAGGCGGAGGAGGCGTTCCGTGAAGGTTGCATCTACGTGCCAGAATCTTCCGGATCTGGCTCCTTCTGCACCGACTCCGACGAACAGGGGTCTTCTCCGAACCCTCCTCCAGCTGCGGCACAGGGTGGCTCCGACTCCGCGCCGGCGCGGCGACGGTCATCGTCCTATCCGACGATGAGTAGACTAGGCTAGGTGGCTATCCGGTCGCATGAACTGCACGTAGGATTAAGTAGCAACTCGTATGCACGTTGCATGCTTTTGTAGTAATTTGGTATCTAAAATTAAAGGTGTGTGGTTGTAGCAGCATGTTTTTGGGGGGTGCCCGGTCACTGTCCGCGGACGCGTCCGGACGCGTCCGCGGACAGTTTGGGGGGCGGATTTGGGGGCTCCGCTTGGAGATGCTCTAATACCCTTGCTCATACGGGTAGCTTGGCAATATCTGTTTTTGTTTACACAAAAGTTGGCTCTATCTGTTTTTTTACACAAAAATTAATTTTGAATACATGTGTGATGTTCTCCTCCAGAAAATCATTTGAACCAATTAAGAATACACTATGTAATATAAATTTTGAAAAATTACAATGCGAGTAGTTCGATATTATTTATGACATATATATGGTATCATCCTTGTATTAATATATTCTCTTTATCAAAAAAAATGTTGTGTTCCTAACGAAGGTGACTTATGTTGGGGAACTTTCAACATTTTCCAATAAAAAAGTTTGTATTTTCCTATTGTACAATCAATTAAACTTTGATGCACACGCTAATCCTGTAGTAATCAGGCAGATGCGGCACTACAATCCCGTGTTTGTTCTACTCCTACAAATCAAAAAGGTCTTCAAATTTTCCTCCCTCTTTTGCAAAACTTGTCTTCTAATCAATGAATTTAGCAGTCATCCTACTAACATTCATAAAAAGGTCTTCAAATTTTCTACGGATAGACAATCATCTAGTCAAACAGAACCTCATTTTATAGCATGACAAGTACGTAATAAATAGTACTCCCTCCGTCCCAAAACAAGTGTCTCAGATTTGCACAAAAGTGAATGTATCTATACATGTTTCATATCCAGATACATCCACTTTTTTGGTAAACTTAAGACAGTTATTTTAGAACGGAGGGAGTAAATTGAAAGCGCGACCAATTTGGGACGTGCATCATGAGCAATTGTTTTTCCCAATTGTCATTTTTCTGTAAGGGCATGCCCAACCGAGCCCCGCATCCGGACACCCAAAACGGATTGATTCTGTCCGTTTGGGGCGGTCCGCGGACCAAATTCGGGACTCTGTCCGTTTTGGGTGAAGGGTGCCCCCAATGGCCCAGCGCAAAACGCAGACGCAAAAAAAAAAAAAAAAGTCAAAATAATATTACATATATTATGGTTCAAGGCCCCACGGGCCAGTGAGACAAACTACAAAATAAAAAAAAAAGAGCCTAGCTATGGCTCGTCGGTGGGGGAATGGGGCGGCGCCGTCGTTGGGGAAAATGGGCGGCGCGGGCTGGCCCCTTGGCGGCACGGCGGCCTCCTACTCATCGTCTGAGAGGATGATGTACGAAGGCGGCGCGTAGAGCCACGCCGGTGGCGGAGGCATCGCCGGCGCCTCGGGGTCCTGCGGCCACGCCGCTGGCGCCACGTAGGCCTGGCCGGCTCCCTCTTCTAGCCATGGTGACCATGGCACCTGCCACCTCGCGCGCGCGCTTGGCGGCGGCGGCCTCCTCCGCCTGGCGGGCACGTTCCGCCGCCTCCTCCGCCGACGCACGGAGCGCGGGCGCAATGTCTGGCCATTGCGCAAGCTCCTCGAGATTGAAGAGGTCGATGGCCTCCTGGAGCTGGGCGTCCTCGTCGACGGGAGGCTCTGGCGCGACGTCCTCCTCCATCTTGACGGGGACCTGGTCCACGACGTCCTCCTCCTCCCAGTCGAGGTCCGAGCCGTCGTCCTCGTCTTCATTCGCCGGTGGCCCCTGGTAGCCAACCGGCGCCTCCGCCGTGAAGGCCTGCCGGCGTCGCGTGTCGTGCTCCAGCTCAAACCAGTGGTCCCAGAGCGTGGAGTTCAACGCGTAGGCGGGGTCGTGGATGAGGTCCGCCGGCAGAAGCGCCCGCCGGCGCAAGATCTCCTCCGTCCGCGCCTTACCGGAGCACGGCACGAGCGGCACCGGGACGCGGCGGCGGTTGAGGTGCCACCCGCCCGGGAGGTGGACGTCGTTCCACGCAGCGGCGCGGCCACCTCCAAGTAGATCTGGGCCACGTCCGTCGAGACGCGGCGCGCTGGGCCAGGCGGCGCTTTTCGTCGGCGCGACTCCTCGACACGCCTAGCCGGCGGCGGGAGCGCGGCTGGCCGAAGGGCGGGTTGACGAACCCCGCGAGCTTGAGGCCTCGTGGTTGTTCCGACCGCCCTTCCACCACGAGGGCTTCTTCATCGTCGTCGGCGAGCTCGGTGGCCTAGGGTTTGGACTAGGGTTTGGAGGTGGACGAGCTCGGTGGATTGGAGCGAGTGGATAGGGACGGCGCCGGCCACCGGTCCCCACTTAATAGGACCAGCCGAAGCGGCCGCTCTGGCTGGCAGGTGGGCCAGGGGCGTACAACGGCGGACACGCGAGGACACGCGCAGAGTTGCAATCAGAGGAACTTTCGTGCACAACAAATTTGAGATGTTGGTGCCGGACAAGCAAGTTCCGGCAGCCAAGGAAGGAAGAGGGGAGATGGAAAAGGCCGGCAGATGGGAGTAGTAAAGAGGAAGACAGCAGAAAAGCACAGGAGGTGAGGAAGAAGAGACAGAGGTAGAGTAGGTTGGTGCCCGCCCGCTGGCTGGGTTGTAGGCTGTGCCTGTACGCTGTGCCTGTACGCGTCACACATCACGTTGGCCCTACCCCTACTACTGAAGGTTGTACAGTACAGTACATACGGAGGCTGCAGCAGCGTCTGGTCTGGGCCTCCTCCTCCTCTACAGTCTACCCTACTCCTACTCTCTGACGGCCGGCCAGCGACACCGACTGCGAGCGATGGCGACAGCAAACATGGCGCGCCCCCAAAGTCCACTCCTAGCTAGCTACACTGCGCTCCGCGCACGCAAGGAGAAGGGAAGAAGAGCCAGTGGCCGGTGCATGCCCGGAGCGTTCGAGCTAGCTATAGAGGCACGCGGCCGGCCGGATGGACGGCGGTAGCTGTGGCGCTGTTCCCTTGACGACGCTTCCTGATGCTCGTGCTGTACCCGGTCGGCGCGGCCGGGACGGCGAACGAACGTGGAGTGCCGGCGCGGCGGTTATTCGGGGCTGGTGGTTGAAAAGCAGGCCGGTACAGTGAGCTTCCTCGCCGGACTATTCCCTTGACGTACTGTACTTTACCCGGTGGCCGCGGGGGCGGCGATCGAACGTGGATTGCCGAATGGATTGTGGGACTATTCGTCGCCGCTTCGATCCTGCCGGCACGCGAGTACGGCAGATTTGCTCTTTCAGCAAAACCTGCCGCTGCCGGCGTGCCATCGTTGGGCAAGTCTGAATTCCGGCCGGAATGCAGTTGCAGGCGACAGTGCTGTGCTGGCTGCTGTTCATACTATCTCGTTTCCTAAACCCATCTGTCGCCCTGAGCTCCGGTACGTGCGTATATGCAGCAACGACCAACGATGCAGTGCCCCATCCTGCAACCTTGGCCGCAACAGCTACTTGCTGCATTCCGAGTGATTGGTGCACAGTGTTTAATCATTATAATTGGCATATGTCAATGCGGCGGCAGCTGAGCAGGAGAGCGATTGCGAAAATTAAATTGATATACAATGAAGTTCGATGGAAGGTTGAGACAGGCATGAGGAAATGTATATACGGCCATACGGGTGTGTCAGTGTGTGCATTTGTTTTTTTTTAACTGGTGTGCATTTGATTTTCGCTGGGTACAGGTTCTTTTGTGGATATGATGGGGATCTTTATGATCACTTCACTACTATCCGTACGTCTGCACGATGAGCTGTATCTGTAGATCGACACCTTTGCGTTGCGGCGGTGCAGTGAGAGCAACACGAACACATGGGGCAAGCAAAATTACACGTACTACTACCTAGCACTCCCTCCGTTACACAATATAAGATGTTTTAGGCATTTTTCACATTCACATGTATATTTTTTTTTTTGAGAAACACAGTACAAATGCAGACGCTCACACACTCACCCCTATGAACGCACGCACGCACACCCTACCCCTATGAGCACCTCCGAAATACTGAGCCGGCAGATCGAGTCTTGAGATTGACGATGTCACCACGGGCGCCTCGCTGTCGACGGGAACGTCGCCTCCCACTGAAAGAATATTCCGCCTAAATGCAACACACATATGTCAAACCTGGGGTTTAAACTCTGGTGGACTGAGGGTACAACCACCCTGCTAACCATCCAACCACAGGTTGGTTTGCACATTCACATGTATATAGACATGTTTAATTTACATGTCCACTCATTTTAGTCCTAATCTAAATAAAATGTATTATACCTAAAACATCTTATATTGTGAAACGGAGGGAGTAGTGGTGAAGCATCGACAGAGGATGGAACGGTTCTGAATTTTGAAAATTAACTCTCATGCTGGGTGCAAATGGTTGCTGGATGCATCTATACTGAACGGTACGATCACTTGTTTTGTATAGTACCGAAAGGAACAACACGTACAGAGGGAAGATACTCCTGCGGTCCTACCTGTATCTACAAGTTCGAGATTCTGAAAATGCCTTTGCAATCGAAGGTTCTCAAAATGCAGGCTGTAGCACGAGACTTGATTTTCCGATGCATACGCTTCCTTGCATACGGGAATTTTGCAGGGATTTCGAACGAGAAGGTGCACCAAGGATCAAATTAAGACACCAACCCCACGGCGATGGCGCCGTCAGATAGATTCAAGCCATCAAGGATCATCTGGTGAGGACTCGTTCCAGTGCAAGATGATACATACACGTACGTGCACAACGCAGATCAAAATAGAGAGAAAAAAAGGACAACGGGTGTTATCACACAGTAGGAGCGGTAGATAGATGCCATGCAAACGCAACCCGATCGAGATGAAACGCAGAGCAAGCAACGGGTATGGCTGGCTGGAATGTGCGTCCATGCATCGGATAAATCAGATCAGATCGGCGCTTTTGTTTCTTCAGTAGTGGAGCTATAGCTAGCAACGGACCATGCATGCGGCGCAACGCAAAAGGATACAGAGATCCTCCATGCATGGGCATGTGATTGTGGAGCCATGTCTGGGTATCAATCATCGCTAGGGGACCTGATCGACCTCCCCCCTCAACTTGGCCGTCATGGCTCATCATCCATCTTTAATTCTACATATACATGTTAGGTTAGTCAGTTCGTTGCATGCACGGAGTAAGAATAGAAAAGTGTTGCAGCAGAGCAACTATAGATGCGTGCGAGTTTCAGAACCTTCTGTTCTTCATCTCCTCCTCTTGCTTGCCACTCCCATCTTTCCCACGCTGCTCTGCTATCCGCCCCTGATCCGGCAATCAGAATGGGTGAAAACACTGCATTTAAATTTTGACGGTGCCGGTACAAGGTAAAACCACCAGTGCTCAGAGAATGTTATTTATTTATTTGACGAAAATTGCCAAAAAAGAGTGACAAAATACTGTGAGTGTGGCATCGTACATATCCGATTCTCGGCATGCATGGCAAGGTAAGGTGGGGGTGGGGGAGGCATGGCCAGAGAATGGTACGTACGCTGGCCATGCACGCGTATGAATGATCGCCTTGCCGCCTTGTACGTGATGGCCTGTCCGTTACATTGTCAACAGATTTGAATCTATCCACGTGGACGGCGAGTAAGAAATGGTAAATATTTGGATCTATGAACAAGTACCAGTTGCGAAAGAGCACTTCCATCGGGTAAAAGGGTTTAGCGAACTTCTGGAGGAGGATACAAGCACATTAGCGTGGCTCCATGAATACTAGTGCACAAAAGCACCTTTCACGATAGGTACTAACATCTCGAGGATACGTACAAACACACTGGTGGTGACATCGAACAAAACAAGCTTTCGTCAGTCATTATCTATCTTCGACACTTGAAAAGAAGATGTTTTCAAGAGAGGTGTCTTCATATTTTTATCTTCAACACGAGCAAGCTCATCTTGCCGTGGTGCCTTTAACTTTCTTCAGAGATTCCATAGCTTCCCTGCACATCACAGACACATCACAAATCTAGCAAATAGAATAGCAATGTTGAAGTTCTTAGTAATTAGATTCCTGTCCTTTTTTTCTAGATGAAAATGCGTGTAATAACATGTTTCCACATATAACAAACCGTGAGATGTGCTGGAAGCCTGGAACATGCATGCAACATCACAAAATGGGTAGTGGATGGTACCGTAATTCATGCTCAATTTCACCATTTTGTGGGTCCAACTTGAGCCCATCGAGAAATGCTTCGCACGCGCCCCCGTAGTCCTGATGAACAAGGCCTTGTGAATTACTAAAAACAATTTGCATTGGTCAATAAAGCAGAAGACAAAATCTTCAATCCCACCTTCAGTAACATCAGTGCAGCGCCATGCCGGTAGCAGGCCTTCAGCCAGTCAGGCCGCAGTTTTCTGCATTCAAGAGCATCTAGCAATGCCTTCTCTCCATCACCAATGTGGAGCGAGCAAAAGCTTCTGTTTGAGAACAAGGTCGCATCGCTAGGGTCAAGATCAATTGCCTGCATCCAACAAGTTAGAGCAAGATTTGGTGAGTAATAAAAAAAAACAGATAAGAAATATGTAGTTGGTTGCTCATGGACTGGTAATACCGTAATAGTGCGAGATATTAAAACCCATATGAATACCTTAATTTTCTTGAAAAGAAAGTCAACCTAAGAATCTTATTCATATAACCCCCTTGAAAATATGGATGGGCGATAGCGAAACAAGCCCCCTTATGACATTTTGTTTTGGTCCAGATCAGACCAGTTGTCTTGTACTGAACTACTGATCGCTTGCTTACTAGCTTTTGAATGGACAGGGATGGGGGAATGGGAGATAAGTTACTTCTGGAGATTCTATTGAAGCAGGACAGCACAACAGAAGAGGTAAACAAATGACCAAAGGAACAAGAAGAAAAACACAACATAGCTGTTATTTGGATTTTATCCCGGGCAACATCCTTTGCAACTGCAAGATACAATAAGACAATCCGACGCCCATAAGTTGTTGATGGTGGCCTTTGACGTGCAGTTTACACTGATTTGTCCAACCGTCCAACCAGTAGTTCAAACAATTGGTGAATTTACAGGAAAATTTACTTCATGCTGAATTATTAAGTTTTAAGTCTTAAATAATTTACTGAACGAACAGCTGTCCCAAATAAAGTACTGGACCAGCGAATCCCAGCGGTATTACGGGACCGGCGGATCAGCAAAAGAGCCGAGAGCAGAGTAGCGGTGATTGTCCCTAGGAGAGAACTGGATTAAGTTTAATACAGAGACTGTGTACTTCACTTGTCTCTATGAAGAAACAACTACCAATACTAACCAAAGCTTATGGGGTAACTATTTCGTTTTGAAAGACAATCCGCTGTCTGATGATAGTGAGTTATTTAACTAGAAATTTGGGCTTTGGGTGTTAGAAACCCTTGGAGATGCAGCTTTGGTTTTGAGATGCCTTCCCACTTCTACCGTGCAGATGTTGGCGGAGCCAAATCGGGCGAGCAGCAAGGGCATGATGGGAATGGCGTAGAAGGAGCATAAGCTGGTGGAGGAGGATAGGTTACCTATCACGAGTTAAGAAAGTTGAGGAAATTTCGATAGGTTAAAAGAAGAAAGAACAAAAGATTATTATCATTTGAATAAGGTGGCGATAAGGTAGGAGTACTAGTTTAGTTTTCTATGTAAAGTCTTCATACCAATACAAGAGAAGACTACTGAAATAATTATAAGCAGAAAAGAAGAACACAGAACGTAACATACCTTAGCGTAGAACACTGATGCAGAAAAGTAATCTTTTCTCTCGACTGCTTTACTCCCAAATGACTTCAACTGTGTAACTTTCCTATTATTTGCATGTTTATCCTGAACCACAAGTAATATCAATTATCAAATAAGGAGGCATGAGTAATGAATGGAGAAATGCTATAATAGTAAATAAACTACATAGGGTTGTTTTGTAAATGTTTGGGAATCGGTGACTTCAATCAAATTTCTCGTGCAAGAGACAAGAACAAGAGGAATGTTAACCGTGGCCGCATCGCTCGTTTTCGCAACGCTCTTACTACCTGTGAGCTCAATGAGGTGCACCTCCAAAATAGGCGATTCACTTGGAGCAATGGGAGACAAGACCCCACCCTTTGCAAGCTCGATGCCATTTTTTGCAACCCGGAATGGGATCTTAGATTTGGCACTCATGTGCTTCATGCCCTATCCTCCTCCTTGTCGACCATTGTCCCTTGCTCCTCGCCGACGACTCCGGGCCATATAAGCCGCGAACCTTCCGGTTCGAAAACTTTTGGCTCAAGTTGCCGGGGTTCGATGAGATTGTGAAGAACTCTTGGGATGCGCCTATTGCTCACTTGGAGCCCTATCACGTTTTGTTCCATAAACTCAAGAGACTTGGTGCTTGTCTTGCGAAATGGAGTCGTCCTCTTTTCTCCAAGCCTAAAGTCCTCCTCCATGCGGCTCTTCTTGTCATTCTACAACTTGATATTGCACAAGAGACAAGAGCCCTCTCAATTGAAGAACGGGAGCTTCATGCTAGGCTTAAGCGAAAGTTCTTAGTTTGGCCATCCTTGAGAGAGCGAGGAAAAAACAATGCTCAAGAATTGCGAACTTAAAGGAAGGCGACGCCAACACAAGATTTTTCCACCTCAAAGTTAATTGGCGGAGGCGGAAAAATCACATTTACCGTCTCAAGCGCAACAACGGTTGGGTAACGGAGCACGAGCACAAGGAGGGAATTATCCATGACCACTTTACCGCCACAATTGGCAAGGGAGAACCGAGAGCACTCGACTTCAAATGGGATGAGTTAAACTTTGAAACTCCGGATCTTGAGGGTTTGGCCGCACCCTTCTCCGAACATGAAGTCAAGAATGCAATCAACCAAATGCCAAGTGACAAGGCCCCGGCCCCGATGGCTTCACCGGTGCTTTCTTCAAGCGATGTTGGGACATTGTTCGGGTTGATGTTATGAAGGTCATTCAAAACTTCGACAATCTCCACACCAACAACCTCCATTGGCTTAACTCCGCAAATGTTATCCTCTTGCCGAAAAAAGATGGGGCGGAAGAGATCTCCGATTATAGGCCTATTAGCCTCATCCATGCCATTGCCAAGATTATTGCCAAGATGCTTGCTCTCCGACTAGGACCGCACATGAATGACCTTGTCTCCCATGCTCAAAGTGCTTTCATTAAAAAACGGAGTATTCACGACAACTTCCTTTATGTCAAGAATCTAGCTCGGAGGCTACACAAGAACAAGACGCCGTCTCTCCTCTTCAAGTTGGACATTAGAAAGGCTTTTGACTCCGTCCGGTGGGACTACATCCTCGACCTCCTCCAACGGAGGGGCTTCCCAAGCAAATTTCGAGATTGGATCACCGCTTTATTCTCCACCTCGTCCTCGCGCATTCTTCTAAACGGTATCGCCGGCCTCCCCATCCGGCATGGTCGTGGCCTTCGTCAAGGAGACCCTCTCTCGCCTCTCCTATTTGTTCTTGCGATCGATCCGCTACAACAAATTCTTGATGTGGCAACTCGGCTTGGGCTCCTCAAAAAGATTAGAGGGAGGGGAACCATCTTGAGGACCTCCCTTTATGCGGATGATGCGGCCATTTTTGTGGCGCCTATAAAGGAGGATATCCAAAACCTTGCGGAAATTCTTAGTGACTTTGGGGTGGTGACGGGCCTTTGCACAAACTTCCAAAAGAGCTCCGTGGTGCCAATTCGTTGTGGACAAGTTGACCTCGATGCCGTCCTTGATGGCCTTCCGGTGGTGAGGGCCACATTCCCCTTGAGATACCTAGGCCTTCCGCTCTCGGTTTGGCGACTCCGGAAAGTTGATTTTCAACCCCTTGAAGACAAATGTGTTGGCAAGATCCCCGCTTGGCATGGGCGCTTCATGAATATTGCCGGAAGGGGTACCCTTGTTAAATCGGTCCTTACCTCACAAGCTATCTACTACTTGACGCCCCTCATTGTCCCTCCGGGCCTCATTAACTCTCTAAGGAAGATTGACCGCGCTTTCTTTTGGAAGGGAACCGACAAGGTTTCGGGAGGCCAATGCAAAGTAAATTGGAAGACCGTTTGCCGCCCTACTTCCCTTGGTGGGTTAGGGATTCTTAGCACCGACGAGTTCGCAAGGGCCTTGCGTTTGAGATGGCCTTGGCTCCAATGGAAAGATCCTACCAAGATTTGGGCCGGCTCTCCCAACCCTTGCACCAAGGAGGATATGGATCTTTTTTATGCCTCCACAACAATAGCGGTTGGAAATGGGAGAAAAACATCATTTTGGGAGGCCCCTTGGCTTGGGGGAGAAAAACCTAGGCTCATTGCTCCTCTCATCTACGGTATCTCCTCCAACAAAAAATGGACCATCTCTCAAGCCCTCCTCAACAATGCTTGGATTGGGAAGATCGCCATGACCGAAGAATTCACCATCCACCATGTGCGCCAATACGTCGATCTTTGGGTCAAACTTCAAGACGTGGCCCTTGAGGAGAACTTGGAGGACACCATTGTGTGGAAACTTTCCGCAAATGGTGCTTATTCGGCAAAGACGGCCTACAAGGCTCAATTCTATGGGTCTCACTCCTCCGATATGAAAACCTTGATTTGGAAAGCTTGGGCGCCCCCCAAACTAAAATTCTTCGCTTGGCTTGCTCTCCAAAACCGTCTATGGACGGCGGACCGGTTGGCGCGTCGGGGGCGGCCAAATTGCGGCCCTTGCCCGCTTTGTAAAAGGGTGCCCGAGTCGGCCTCTCACCTCCTTGTCCATTGTCGTTTCACCACTCGAGTTTGGAGCCTCTTGAAGGAATGGCTAGGTTTGCAACACCTTGATCTCTCGCTATGGTCGGATCTCTCCCTCAAGGATTGGTGGCGTCACATGTCCGGTGCTAGCATGCCAAACCGCAAGGCAATGACATCCCTTGTTCTTCTCATTTCTTGGGAAATTTGGAATGAGCGGAATGCCCGAGTGTTCCGAACCAAATACACGCCGTCCATTGGCATCCTAAGCAAGATCAAGAGCGAGGCGAAGTTGTGGGTCATTGCGGGGGCAAAGCGGCTTGGAGAATTAATGCCGGGAGAGTAATCCTTTTGTGTAATTTGCTTTCGATGTTGTGGTTGTCCGAACTTTGTGTGCGCACTCTCTCTTAATAAAGAAAATGGGGCAAATCTTTTGCCCCTTGTTTCTAATAAAAAAATAAAAAAATGTTTGGGAAAACATGGTATGTTTGGCAACAATGTTGACTATCAGCATTCCAGATTGCCTAAGCATAATGTTTAGACCTCCAAGTACTCATGTAGTCATGCTAATCATACATCATCCTGTAATAAATATTATTCGGTAATAGGCTCCCATACCAATCAAAATTTGAACAACCAGCAATAACTGTAATAAATATTAATTGGGAATAGAATCCTATACCAATGGAAACTTTAACAACCAGCACTATATTCTCCTCTAAATTTGACCTCACACACTCTTCTCGTGCAAGTGTGCAACCCAGTTCATCTCCTATTGTCTATATAATCTTAAGATTTAAGATGATGTCACAATCAGTAACTGACTCTTGTGTACATTGATAGTAGTTGAAAGTTTCTGTCAGGATCAAAACAGGTTCCCTTCGGAGTATGGAACGTTGGAATTTCATATGACTTGACTTTCACATAACTCACTGTAATTCCTGCAAATTTTCTACCACATTTATCAATTTCAAACAGGATCTAAATATTTCAAGTCAAATTGATCAGCATGAAAAAAGGGAAATAAACAAAGAAAAATATAACATAATTCGGAAGGCATAAGTGTGACTGTGTGAACACAAATGTCTACCTTATACCAGACCCTTATGTCCCATTGTTTATAAGTCGTGACCAATGTGACTATCATACATTTGTGTTAACTAGTGTCAAAGGGGTAAATCTTACATTATTACGGGCACCACGGTTGGCAGAAGCCTCCAGCAAGAAATTTAAGCACTCAGTTGAGCCATCATTTCCCATTGTAGAATCAAGTGAAGCAGTTGAGACACACTCTGAGCTGATAACAGCACCGGCCTATCACATAACAGGAATATAACATTTTTCTTTATGGCGAATAACTAGAGTTAAAGGTTTCCAAACTTAATTGTTAGAAAATATATAAATAAAGTAAGCAGCCCCATTGCAATGCTAGGACTTGACAAAGCTAAGAAAAAGGTACAATACCTCAACCAGGAGCTTCACACATTCCACTGATGAAACATTTACGGCCTGAAAGAGCGGTGTCATAGGCTGCAGTCTGTATTCTTCCATCAGGTACGCCTTGTTGGGCTAGTGACAGATGTGCAGCACGTTAGTTTTGATTATAATAACTGGATGGAGAAAATAATAAAAAAGAACTGTAAACATAGATAACCATATATATCTATGCCAAGCTTTCAGTTAAAAAGGAAGAAACAGCTCCCATGACGTTGCAATTTGCAGAAACAAATAAGTACAATGTTGCGATAGCCGCCTTATTGGTCAACTCTTACTAGTAGGTTTTTCTTATTTGATAGGTTGATTCCCTATAGCACTTACATAGGAATGGCAGACACATAACATTATGGCAAGCGCACCCAGAAGAAATTGTCCAATGCATGCAATTGGTACTTTGAAAACTATAAGACATGAAAGCATGTATAGAAGACTTCCAAAGAAACAAAAATAGTGGCGATTCCAATCGGACATAAACGTTACTCTTGTGTAGAAATGGATAATATAAGCTACAATCCAGACTATAGCATAAGAACATTGTTATGGATTTAAACAAAGTATGAAATATTCCTGACTCTTGTAGTTCCAAGGAGATCTTGCAGAATAACACACATCCAGAAATTAGACAACTAGAGGCAACAGCGAAGAAAGAAGTAAGAAAAAATTGAAGATTTAATTGAGATGCAAAGAGTCATCATCGCATCATAACTTGCACAACAGCAAAAAAAAGAACAACTTCAAGGGACCAAAGTACCAAACGGTAACTAGAATGGAGCATGAGAGAAGTACAGTAAAGAGAAATGGAGAAAAGGTGAACAATTCAAACTTTAGCTATGTTTACAATTAATCGGGCAACTTAAGGCAGAAGTAGCATGAAGTTAAGCTTACATCTGCATTATGGTCCAACAAAGTCTTCATTGCACCAACATGGCGTTCCCTAGTAGCAAGATGCAGTGGTGTCCCAATGTCATCAGCTATCAGGTTAATACGAGCTCCCTTTGCAAGCAACATTTCTATCATTTCACAGTCTCCTGCATAAAAGAATAAACATAAAGGTACCTATTAGATAAGGTAGTAGACTTTTTTCTGACAATATGTTTCTTTATTTGTATCTGGTTCCTTGAAGACCTCAGATTTCCCTGAAAATAGGCTAAAAAGATCATGCTAAAGGGGTCAACATTCCATAGAAACAAGAACTACACATACTCGCCTAGCAAAAAAATTGAATGGACATATAACTGTTGAAATCAAGCAAAGGGGCACATTTTGGATGCAGAGATATTTTTAACATAGTTACCTACAGACACAACATTGAATAACAGAAAAAGATAAACCAATACATTTGGGTAAAAAAAACTTTCAGCGAATACACTACCTGCCATACATATTGACACGCAAGCATGTTGTAAACGATAGGTCGAGAATTTCACTACAAAATTTAAAGATAATGTACTTCCATACTAACCTAAGGTACGAAAATATAAATTGCCCTGGAACGAGGTCAAATAAACCCTTGTAACAGCATAATATGGCCACACAATATATTACAAACAAAAAGACAGAAACATGTGGTGCACACGTGCAAAACAGAGATACACATGAAAAGAGATACCTATTCCAGCAGCAGAATGCAGAGGGGTTAGTTCATATCATCAGCTTTGTCTGGATCAGCTCCATTATCAAGAAGATACTTGACAACAGCAGCATTTTCACTGTGCACCGCAAAAACCAGAGGTGTTCTACCTGCCAACAAGCACACCGATCAGGAGACTTACTGGTGCAAAACTAATTAAGAATCAGCAAGGAAATGTACATCTGAAAACTTTTCACTGAAAAGAACCATGGTTACATGAAATTCAGGTATCGTATAAAGTAGAATGTGGGAGTGCCCAAGGCAAACAAAACAACTATTTCACTTTTCAAAGTTTAACAGCCCTCATAAGTATGCAGAATCGACTGTAAAATTTGGTTTCGGCCCCCGTGAGATGGAATCTAAGTATTAATAGCATCGATAAATCTTCTGGGGAATTTTTTCCTAAGCACAACTAAGGCAGACAGGACCAACAATTTTGAGTTGTCAAAGTTTAACAGGCCCCATAAGTATGCAGAATCAACTGTAGAATTTTGGTTTCGGCGCACCGTGAGATGAAACCTAAGAAACTAATAGCACCGATAAATCCTTGGGGAATTTTTCCTAAGCGCAACTAACCAAGCAATCCAAAAAAGAACAGAAAATTCCCATCGGTCAATTTCACATGTTTGTATCTCGTAGGCACTATTTCTGTGCTGAACATGGCCTGGCCTGTTTTGCTGAAGCACGATGTTGTGCAGACACAAGACAACCTGTATGGCTATATATCCTGTGAACTCATCAATCACATCTAAAACCTAGTATATATCAAGCAATCTACAATCAACATGGCGCCCACAAGTCGACTTCCCTAACACAAAACTGGAAAGGAAGACAGACCCTTGTCACAGGCGATGTTCACATCCACGCGCAGCCCCTGGACGAGGTACCTGCACACCTCCATCTGCTCGTTGCCCGCGGCGACGTGCAGCGCCCAGAGGCCTCCGTCCGCCCTCGCCGCCTGCACCACGTCCCTGGGGCGGCCGACGCCCTCGTCCAGCACCCGCACCAGCCCTGCAAGCAAGGCCCCCCAGAAAATAAGATCGATCAGAACCCCGAAGAAGGCCGAACCGAGAGGCGTGGGTGGGTGCGTACGTTTGAGGAGGGGGAGGTCGCCGTTGTGCGCGCGTTGAGGAGGTTGACCCGCATCGAGTCGGCGAAGCGTCCGACTGCACATAGAGAGAGAGTGAGCGAGCGGGTTTAGGGTTTGGAGTAGAGAAATAAAGGAGCGGGATGGATCCGTGGAGGGAGAGACTTACGAGCGGCTTCGGAGACGGGGAAGCGGCGAGGTGGCCGCGCCGCCGCCATGGCTGATCGTTCGTTGCGGGAGAAGAGGAGGTGGCGGCGAGTGGGAACTGGGAAGGGTCGGTGTTTGATTTTTGAAAACTGGGGAGGAAAATGAAGAAGGAGGCGACGTACGCGGGTAGGCTTCATTGAGCGACGGAAATCTCGGTGATAATAACAAAAAAAAATCTATCCAGACTCGGTGTTGATCCCAATCATTTTTTGAAAAAGATTTAAAATATGAATTTAAACGAATCGGTGATTTTCCATTAAAATTTAAACAAGCTTTTACAAAGTTAAATGAAATTTAAACTTAACTCTAAATCTAAATTTAACGTAAGCATCCGGCTCCGACCTTGAGAAATTCAGATGTGCTGCCAGTGAAGGTGACGACGATGTCACGGACGCTTCGATGTAGATCGTGCCGGCGGCAACGGTGCCAAGAAATCTTTGGTGACTGCCTGCATGTCGGGCTTGCATGTTGGGTCACTGCTCGGCCTCCGAAAACTCCACCTCCTCCTCCTCCTCCTCCTGGATCGGACCGCCCACATCATAGTAATACCACTTTGACAATGTTGAAGGAAGCCCATATTTCCAAAAGGATAGCGCATCTTATACCAATGTACCATCTTCCTCTTCAGCGGTTGGCGTCATGTCTACACTATGAGTGAGCATCGCTAGAAGTTTGGTCAATTGAGAAGTTTTTGTTATTATTGTACGTGAAATCACCAAGGCATTTCTTTTATTTGGCACGTACCAAGACATTTCTTTTATTTTGGCACGTACCGATTTATACTATGACATCATGTTTTTATTATCAATTCCCTTTTAATAATATTTATTTCATTTCTTGCTCAATTCTACGAAAAACTAGCAAATTAACACCATGATATATTTTAGTAGTGAACAGTATGAGCTGACTACAGCAATTACAAAATAAAGTCAAAAAGTACTGAGTGTTTTTGAAATTTTCAAACTCTTTCTTCTTACATGACACAATCTTATACTTTTCTGAAGGCAGCACTGAAACATGACAATGATACCAAACCATCGATTTATATAGTGCACACATTAAATTTAGGAGACTTACAACATCTCACAATTAGCACAACAAATAAGGCAAAACTATATAAACTCAAAAGAAGTTTTCCAACCAGTCTCTAAAAGTTTCTAACCACCACAGTTTCTCCCCGCCGAAACCCATAAGCCGGCATCGGCATAAGCACAAGCAAGTGGGCCCTAGATTGCTCAAGATGAACATCGTACTTCTACAACATTGAATAATCCGTCAATACAGTAAACGATTTACAATCTCTTGTATTATCAGGGCTACTGCCGAAAACTGACGCAGCAGGGGTTACAAATTAGAATCCAAGACAATTCACAACGGTCAGTCCTGCTCGAGATCTGCCAAGGGTATCCAATTGGCTTACAATTTGGATGACACAAGTATCCCTTTTTTCTGGTTAGTTTGAAGACTGAATCGTCATTTGAGCAATCCTGCTAAGGTCTAGATGTCTTTCTTGCAAGGTGCATCTAATTGGCTTACTTTTGGATGTCAAAAGTACCTTTTCCTGTTTAGTTTTAAGGCTGAATCATCATCTGAGGACTAAATCATCTTTCAGCAACCTTTTCGCATCCCACTCCAGATGCAGCCAACCAAGCCATTGCACTCCTCTAATGGGCCTAGAATTGAAGCAAACTTCAGTAGACTTGTCTGATGTTGATATTTATCCTTGAATTATGGACGTAGTCCAAGATAAAGTGGTCATCGTCACCAGAGAGTTGTGATACCAGTCCAGAGATTTCTTGCTGGTCACTTTCTGTGAAGATCCGTGGGACGCCTGCGAGAGAAGACAAAGATTATCGCACTGACACATGGTATTTCAATTAACAATCAAGACAGAGCTCCCAGTTTGCAGAGTAAATACCATGGAAGCGTTCGCGTGCTTCCCCAGCCATTAATACAATATCACCGCTTCGCAAGAACATTGCTCTTGGAACTTCATCTCTCGTCTTCCCTCCAAGAAGAAAAATGCACTTGCAGCCCAAACTATAACAGCAGCATGTGAGACGCTATGTTAAGATGATGGAGAGATGATGATGTAAGAAAGCAGTTGAAACATTGTACCTTATGCTCACAATAGGTTTTGTCCAATCTGCTTCCATGTCATCAACATGGCCACCAAGCATGTCACCTACAGAAGTCAAAACATAATATTGCATTATAGATAAAAAAGAAGCATAAAACTTTAAGACAGATTTTTAAGAGAATGGATTGAGCTAAAAGGTCATTTTTAGGCAAGCAACATACTTGGACCATAATAGTTTACTATGGCGGCTTCTGGACTGAATTCCACTCCGGAAGGCATTGCTGGGATGGCCATCCTTTTTGCTAAAGTAGCAAGGGTATCTGGAATGTTGTTATGTGGAAGTGATACATCATAGTTCCGCTGTTGCCAGTCACCACAAAAGGATTTTACAAGATATTAATATGTTGCTGCTGGGAAAAAAATTGTCATAGTAACTACTATGCTATCAAGCATAAAATGTTGCATAAGATTGCCAGTATGCATCCAGTTTCATGTCAGAGCTAAATACAACTTAAATCATGATAAAGAGTACAGTATATGATACAGGCTCGCTGATATTATTTCTTATTACATCAGACGGTGCTTAAAGATAGCTTGCAAGCAAAATCATAATAAAACAAAGCCTCTTAAGTAATAATTTTGTTATGTGCTCCAATGAAATTATAACTTCATAGTAGAAACTACATTATCTCTAGGTGTGCAGTATCGGAAAGTTGGAATAACTCCAGAAAGCACAAGCTAAATCGTTCAATGCAAAAGGAGAAATGAAACGAATGAAATGATTCTAATTTTTAGCACAGTTGTGAATCGGAAGGGTACATACTTTTGACCAATCAAACTGCAAGCCAAGGGTGCTCCATCGGAGCTTGCGAACAAGAGTAGTTGCTGCGGTTGACCTACGTGTTTCGCCCTTTTCAATCTCTGACTGTTCAACAAATTTGAAGTTAATGGAATGTGTTTGTTCTCCACTGTTATTCCATTCATTTCTTTCATGGCCTTCAGAACTATGCACCTCAAGCAAAATCTTTTGGTCTTTAGCAGCAGTGAGCAAATCGAAAATTGGACCATAGAGAGCAGTCAAGTTAGTTCTATTAGGAGGTTGTGGAAATGTTTTCAAGCTTTCCCTAATCCAATAGCACTGTTCCTCGAAGAAAGAGCACCCGGAATGAAATAGAATCCTACAAATTAAAAAGAGAAACAAATAAGTAAATGTAAGTGTAATAAAATCATGATTAATGAGTATGGCTATATGGGGTAATATGAACAACAAAAAGTGCATTGCGTGCTGTAATGCTTATGTAGTACTACAAAATTAGCTAAGATTTCAGTTCAATACTCATCATGCAAAAAATATGATCTATGCTTCACAGTCATCTTTTTGGACACACAGAACCTACTGACATAATAATTCAGGTGCGGCATATGTAGCATATATAGTACTAGATGGGAACCTGAGGGCTCCGTAGCTATAAAGAAATCATAGGAAATCTGGTGAAAATCAACTTGAATCAAGAAGAGTGAAGCTAATTAAGCAGCAGCTCCATGATCCAAAATAGAAACAGGATAAAAAGTCCTAGAATCATCCACAAAGGCACCATGTCAAGAGACCGAACATTCCAAGTTGAAGGGGATCCTATCTAGCTACTCTTCACAGAATCATCCGCTACAGTAAGGAAGAGCTCTCAAGCAAGTTACCCGGCCGATCCAAGAAGCGGAACACGGGCAGGTCGAATCCGGCGCAGTCGCACCTCTCGATCCCGGCGGGCAGCTCAACGCCGCCGGCAAGCAGCGCGTGGAAGTCCACC
The DNA here is from genome assembly GCA_947311845.1 of Poa pratensis. Taxonomy (NCBI): domain Eukaryota; kingdom Viridiplantae; phylum Streptophyta; class Magnoliopsida; order Poales; family Poaceae; genus Poa; species Poa pratensis. Next base: position 76,104,411 of record CAMZMU010000038.1, on the reverse strand, counting down.
ACCTCGGAGAGATCCCCGCCGCCGCCGCCGCCACCCCCGATTGGTTTCTTCCTGCGGCGCTTTCAGAGGTCAGGGTTCAGGGGTTTCGGCGTAGAGATGGGAGGTGGGAGAGAGAGAGAGAGAGAGAGAGAGAGAGAGACGGACCTGCCCCTGCCCTTGGTGCTGGGCGGCTTGTAGAGCTTGTACTTCTTCTCGGCCTGCCGAAACGCCGTGCGCTCCGTGGCGGCGGCGGCGGGCTCGGTTTCGCCGTACATCGCCGGTGAGCGTAGCGCCGCCGCCGCGGGTGCTGGGGTTGCCGCTTCCTCTCGTTTCAGCCTCTCTTGGGCCGTACTCCAAGGCCACTGTCCACCAAATATCCGGTCGAGTTTTTGAGTTCGCAAAGGCTCAAACTGCTAGTTCCGGCCCATGGAGCAAGGCAGGCCTTGTCAGCTGGTACCATGGGGTCCACTCAAAAAAAAACCTGGTACCATGGAGTAGAATGCTCGTACTTTTTTCAGATATATTTGATTGAGGACACTGCAACTTTTAGTTTTTTGAGGGTGGAAAGCTCATATATTACTCCAGCTCAGAGATTCCAACATCGCAAAGTGCAAGTTCAGCAATGTCTGACGGAACCGGTGCCAACCACACGTTACAGCTACCAGCTCGCATAGCAACTGAAATACTGATCCGAACAGAGGCTATATTTTTCCCTGCCGTCAACAGCTTAACACCCTCTTTCTCCGTGGTTTCAAATCTTGTTGCTAGCAGATCAGCATGAGAAGTTTCAAATATTGTTGCTAGCAGGTAAAATACATGCCGAGAGCCAGGAGCAAACCAACATTGCTGTTCACTTTCATACAAAGAATTTGCGCAAACAATTCAACAGAAACTATGATCCTGTAGCACCTTTCATACAACGATCTCAAATAGAATGTGCTGAACAGAGTCTCCTTACGAGGTTGACAAGTTACAAAATCTCAGACAAAATGAGTTTATTTTTTTGAACAAAACGGGCAATATTGCCTCATTTTATAAAAAAGTAGGAGGGAATTAACCGGTTCATTAACGGGGAACCGGCCGAAAACCGTTACAAGTGGCCGAAAACCGTTACAAAATGAGTTTAACATTGTTAGTGTTATTTCTCCTCATTTTAGTATTTCCTTTTCTCTTTACAAACAAAGAACGGTTCTTTGTTACTACTCTCTTACAAACAAAGAACACTTCGGTTTTATTGGTAGTATCTTTGAAAGAACCAGCTAAATCTTGCATCATCCTATTGCCAGTATCTTTGAAGTATGAACTGCCAATTCGTATGCATTGTTCAATGATCAATCAAAAGCACATGTCTTGAGGAACGAACTAATTTCTGTGAATTTGCGTAAACCATTCAGAGCCATACCTGGTGAAAGCACTAAAAAGGACACAAAGCTTCAAAAGTTCAGAACAAGTCCTGTAGCAAGAACTGAACCTTTCATACAACAATCTCAAACAAAATGTGTTGAACCAAGTCTCCTTCTACAAGTTACAAGTTACTACAATCTCAGACAAAAGGTGTTTCCTGTTCTCTTTAGTATTTGCCATTGAGGTATATGCACCCAAGGTCCCACAACTTGCACAAGATGTGCAGATTAGTCCTATAAGTTGCAGAATGGGAACCGCGGTACCACAACTTGTATTTGAGGTGCAAATAGGTCCATAATCAATTTGAGAGCGACACGTGGCGTTGTAATTTTTGCAAAAAGACCCTTCTATATTTTTTATTTGTCACATGTGACTGCAGTACTGTTTTACATGTGGACCCCAGCAGTCAGTGAAGAAATAAGAAATCAAAATGATATGTGTTCGATCCCTGATTCGAACACAGGATCTCTGCGTTCAACACAGGATCTCTGCGTTCGCTACACCAGTCCGGGCCACTGGGCCACGACGATCTTTGCGAGTGAAACTATGACACCAACTATATATACAGTATGAACAGAGCGCGGACGTATCATGTTTACGTAAATGATTACGCATATATCTTTGCATGTAAATGATCTACGCGAAAACACTATACGGACATCAGGTTGTTATCCGACTACTTCCTTCCTGCTATAAATTATCTACGCATGTATCTTTGTGTACAATTCGGAAACATTGCCTCGATGGAAGTGACAGCATGGGGTAACTCCACATTCCGAAATAATAAGTATAATTTAGAGTTTTACAATTAATTTAAGAATTGTCTAAGTCAATAATCTAAGGACAAGAACAATGATAGTTCATCCACGGATACAAACAAGAAAAATACAAAATATTGCAAATATAGATCTAGCTGATTATTAGTGCAAAAACCGTATGTATTATACACGTACAAATTAATTAACTGAATTATTAGTTTGACACATCTGCAGGGTCTATAAAATAAATTAGATGATCTTCCATCAAGTAAATATTTAGATACTAAATGCTACTTTCCAAAATATAAAAAAGGATATATGATGGCTAAATATATAATGTACTCCCTCAGTCATAAATAAGTGTCGTTGTTTTAGTTTAACATTTATTTTGGAATGGAGCAAATTTTATTTTTCGCCGACATGCTAATCCTTTTCTCCAATCTAGAATGCGTGGAATTTTATTCCATACAAAATTTTAAAAACATGTAATTGACAATTATGATGTTGCTATTCTAGTTAAAAACAGTGGCTATTAGTTTACGGCCTATGAAATCCCGTAGGCGTGCTTTTTTATGATCACTAAAATTACGGGGCGTCAACTTTAGTGCACAAATAGCATCGTGGCCCGTTGGCACGCGTGGGCGCTACAGCGCAGACCACCTGCAGATCCTGTGTTCGAATCACGGATCGAACACATATCATTTTTGATTTCTTATTCCTTCACTAACTGCTGGGGCCCACATGTAAAACAGTACTGCAGTCACATGTGACAAATAAAAAATATAGAAGGGACTTTTTGCAAAAATTACAACGCCACGTGTCGCTCTGAGATTGGCTATGGACCTATTTGCACCTCAAAGACAAGTTGTGGTACCGCGATTCCCCATTCTGCAACTTATAGGACTAATCTGCACATCTTGTGCAAGTTGTGGGACCTTGGGTGCATATAGCTCTTTGCCATTTCCCCTCCTAGTATCTTCCATCTTTCTCTTGACAAACACTGAACGGATCTTTGTTACTCTGTTACAAAAAAAAAGAACAGTTCAGTTTACTAGCGTGTACACTCTTCTATCATCGAAGGACCAGCTTCATCTTGCATCATCCTACTGCCAGTATCTATGAAGTATGAACACTGAACAACCAGTCACCCCGGCGCCGAACTCAGAGCTCCGGCAATGTCAGCGACTCTGCGGTGGTATGCATTGACCTCCTACGGAAAAGAACTCCGGCGACGCATTGACCTCCTATGAACAAAAACCCCGGCGATGCCCTGCAATCTTGGTCCGGTTCCTACAAGATCTGGACGGTACTTGTGGAGCAGAAGGCGTCCCGTGGCCCGCCGGCGCCGACGCGGAAGTGCCAGAGGCGGCCTTTGGCGGCGACGAGGTTGTCCTCGCAGAGATACTCCCTGGCGTACCAGCGCTCCACGGTGCGGTGCATGTCGTGCACCACCACGTCCACGTCGCCGCCCCTCGCGCGGGCGAGCGCCGCCGCCGTGTAGATGGCTCCCATCCGGCCGGGCTCCCCGGGCCCGGCCCCGCTCGGCCCGTCGACGACGACCACGTCCCACCTGGCGTCGAGTACCTCCCGGGCAGCGAGTGAGCGCCAGCGGGCAACCGGACTTGCGCACTGTCCCCGTCGGCCGCGTGCACGCCGGGCCTGCCGACCGCGCGCGCCGCAGCAGCGCCCACGCCTCCTCCGCCGCGTCAGGGTACCTGGTCCGGTGGACGGCGGCCGAAGAGCCGCCGACGCGCCCCGCGAGCACGCGGCGCGCGTCGACCCAGTCCTCGGCGCTGTCGGTGACGAAGGCGGTGGCGGCGCCGGGCCCGGCGTTGACCGTGGCGAGCGCGAGGAGCTGCGGCGAGAGGCCGAACACCAGCAGCCTGCAGGGCGCGCGCGCGGCGACGACGGAGCGTAGCAAAGCGAACTCCTTGGCGGCGGTGCCGTTGCCGGACCCGGACTCCCACTCCGAGCGGAGGTGCTGCTGCGCGGACGAGGAGGAAGGTGGGTGATGAGGAGGAACTTGATGAAGGAGAGCGTGGAGAAGACGACGAGGATGGTGGTCAGCAGCTGCTTCGGCGACATCATCCTGCTCCCGCCGCCGACGATGCTGCTCAACATCTCGATCGGATTTCTTGGCGACATCATCTTGCTTGCTTCTCGATGTATCCAATCCTCACGCCCTCCACCTCCTCTTGTGGTCTACTGATTTCTCGATCTGCTAGCCCCCTTCCCCATGGCTTACCAGATCTCAGCCTGCTGTTTGTCTGAAATCTGAATCTTCCAATTCCGTTGCTTCTCCCCTTGTCCTCTGCGGGTCTTCTACCGGTAGGTAGTATTGACTTCTTTTTTTCGTGCTCTGCGGTTTGCTGATGTTTCTATGTCTCTTTATGTGAGGCTGTTGAGGTTTTCTAGATAATAAAAATGTTTTTTTTGTTTTTTTGCTTGGAAATTTTTTTTGCGGGGAAGATACACTGATAATGCTACAAAGCTCTTACAGAGAGATCCAGCAAAGAAACAAAATTACAACGAGGCCCTGAGGATCCCGGTGTCGAAGACGAACAGCAACACGTATCGCCGGCGCGCCACCACCACTCCTTCCACGCAAACGTCTTGGATCAGAAGGAGCCCCTCCATGGCCGGGAAGTCGACGAAGCTCAGCTCCACCGGAGCCTCCATCCTGCGCCGCCATCGTCACCACCTTGCAGCAAAACAGAAGAACCTTCCAGATTAGCAACAACCGGAGTCGCTGCAACTCGAACTCCGGCGAGGGGTGGCCTCGCACACCAGCTCCGAGGAACTGCGAGCAAAGCCTAGACAGGAGATCCACGGCGGAGCCACCAGGAGCTCCGACGCCGAAGAGGAAGATCTCCGCCAGCAAAATCCACTCCGACCGCGCCGCCATCTTCCCGACGCCGCCGGCTGGAGACCCACGCCGCCCTACACTATGTACACGGCGGGATCCGGGTTCCCCCACCCTCCCGCCGCCGAAGCGGCCGCCGGAGGGATGGGAGAGCCGCCGAATCGCCGCCGGCGAGGTGGACGCACGGGTGTGCTCAGAAATCGCCTCTCAGTACTGTTACGGGAGAGGATAAGGTCCAAGGAGCCTTTTGCTTTGCGTTCTGTTATTATTGCTTGGAATTGAAGAGATGTTTTGTTAGGAGAGGCAAATGTGCTCTGCAAAATGGCATCGACTTCTCTCATAAGTGACAAAGGGTGTGCACCCGAAAATTGATAAGGATGTTTTCACAAGGCTTGTGCCAAAATGAACTAGCCCATCCAAAGCACATGGTCAAGATGGCCCTCATTAGTTCGAGCTATTTACAAAAACGGTGTCATTGGTAGATGTTACTGCACCACCGGTTCATTTTCCTCGCAGCGAACGCCATGACATCATTTTCCGCCCACCCGCCACGACGTCTTTACCCGCCGCCATCACATTTTTGTTGACCTTGCGACGAAAGAGAGGCCTTTACATGCCCTCCCTCCATCCCTGATCATGTCGTTTTAAACCATTGGATAATCCTAATTAATTTTCAAATAATTAATTTAAGAACGCTATCTTACATACTGTATCATATATCATATCTAGGGCCCGTTCGGCATCAGATATTATCTATTAGATTTTTTAAACAAGGTATAGGTTCCTTAAAACAGATTCCCAAACCGATTCGGCGGGGACATTGTCCTATTTGCTTACATCCGTGCATGTTGTCAACATGAAACATTTATGTTTTGTAAAAAACGAATTGTACAACACACAATTAGAGAAGTATGTTGATTGCGTTCTTTTTTTAATGTTATACAACAGATAAATGGTCCGACATATGTTATCGAAGTAAAAAACAACATGTATATACGATTCACAGTTCACTACCAAATCGAAGGATCGACAAATAGATAATTTGTCAACAAGTTGCACAACTTCATCCTGCAAGGCTGCAAAGTGAAGCAAGTCTGGGTTATCTTGAAGACAACACTAGCTCAATATATAATTGTCTACCCAACGGCGGAGGCAGGGGACCAGCAGGGGCCCGGGCCCCACCCCAACATGCAAGTAAATTTTTTTATACCCCTAAACAATGCTGACTTCTTTGCCTTCTCGTACTCTTCTTTGTTTAATCTTAATAAAAAAAGAAGAAGAAGTGGGATTTGGAAACCTTCCGATCGAAGGCAGCCTAGGCCAAGGGCCCAAGGAGCACACGGCACACGCATGTTCTGGTTCTGTGCGTCACTGGGGGGCCTGCTCGTCGCCACCACTGCTCCATGCGACACGCCTCACGCACCAGTTCCTCTTCCTCGCTTCCCCGTTCCCCAATTTCTGCTCCGTGCGGCCGTGGACCCGTGGTCGACAGCCGCTCGGTTGCTCTGCACCTCCGCCAGCTCGAGCCCTCGAACAAGAAAGGATGGCAAGCCGTGAGCAGCTCTGCCCAGCCTCTCCAATCGTGGCTGTTTAATCAAGCCATCAAGGACAGGTAACACTTGATACCGAGTTTCCCACGAGATCTGGCATTGAGTTGTGTAAATTATCGCATGATTGCCCCAATTCGGTTGTTCCCCTTTCATAGTTAATGTTTGATGGTGTTCAATCTTTGTAGGGTAATCATGGCCAAAAATAAAAGGAAGGCTGTAGCATTAGGAATACATAATATGCATTCTTATTTTGGGAAGAAAGGAACACGCGATGATCCAGTTGCTGACCCGGATTTAAATGAGCAAGAACAACCGGAGCATCAAGAACAACATGAGCAGCAAGAACAAGAATATGTAGAAGAAGAAATACCAGTAATAATACAAGCAGCTGCAACGGCAGCACCACCTCCACCTCCGGTTCAAAGAAGCCATGATGATGCTCCTGTTTTGGTGGTACAAAGGGATCCTGGTTTGCGGTGCCAAATTTGGGATTATCCTCCCAATGATCAAAAAAAGGCTCGTTTGGCATATATGAAGCATGGGCCATATCAATTTGAGAAAGATGAATACCCTCTGATGGTGCAGCAAATCACCCACGCAAGTTTCAGTACCATTGGTTTAAGACCTTCACTAGGTTATAATACTCCCCTATTAAAGATGCAGTCCATTGTTTTCCATGATTTCTATTTTATAAGAAGCCAATTGGAAAGAAAGGTTCGGATAAGTTCACAGTGGAAGGGTTTAGAAAGTGGAAGAAGGTTAACGATGGATGCCAATTGCAGTCTATTGTTTTCCATGCTGTCCATGCATTCTTAACTCACATGGGAAAGGATAGTAAATCTGCCCATAATTATGCTGTCAAGTGTTATGACAATCTCAAGAACAAGCCATGTCATATGGAACAATTAGTGGAGAAGCAAACAGAGGAGGACATCAAAAGAAATAGGTTGCGTCTCAAAGTAACAATTGATGTATTGCGGTGGTTGACATTTCAAGCTTGCGCCTTCCGAGGCCATGATGAAAGTCCTAGCTCAAGATATTGTGAATGCCATGGATGATGTGAAGACTACAAAATTATTGATTCAACAGCTCAGAGATAATGGTTGGAGCAAGCTTAAAGCTGATGTGCTTTCCTTCTGTGTAAAACAGGGAGTTAAAACACCAGACTTTGGTGAGTTATATGTGGATTTCATTAATTCTCGTGTAGAGGATGAGAGTACAGTTGAGCACCATTATCGGTGTGATATTTTCATGGTTGTTGTGGATCAGCAAGCACAAGAGTTAAACTGCTTTCTCATTATGTGCACTTCATTGGACCCCAAGAACTCATTCAGTTCATTTGACATTGATACTGTGTGTTCTCTAGCTTCAAAATTCTACCCCGCTGATTTTGAAGAGCAAGAAAGGGAGAATCTTAGATGTTAGTTGCGGCATTATGAGCATGATATACCTGCACACCCGAAGTTTCAGAATTTGACAACTATATCGGAGCTTTGTCAACAACTTACAGCTACCGGAAAAAATGATGATTATCACTTGATTGACATGTATATAATGTTCTGTGCTCCTATATACTAGTTGATTTAATCATTGCTACAAAACTAACTTGTTTGTTTTTAATGAACAGATTGATTCGCCTTGTTCTTACTTTGCCGGTCTCAACCGCAACCGTGAGCGTGCATTTTCTGCAATGAAACTTGTGAAAACAAGGCTTCGAAATAAAATGGAAGATGGGTTCCTAAGAGATTGCTTGGTAACATACATTGAAAAGGAGATTGCCGTTGGAATAACGACAGATGCAATTATAGATGAGTTTGATGAAGCACCACGTCGAGTGGACTTCAATTGAAAAAGTGTTAGTTGCTCTATCTCCTGTTGTCTAGATTTTGTTAGCTAGTAATATGTAATTGTATATCCTTTTGTCCTCAACAATTATTCAATGAATGGGGGTATAATTAATGAAAAAATATTTTGTCATCACATCGTCACACTTTTTGGTTTTTTTCTGGCATTTGTGAGTTGTCTTCTTTGTTCGTCACACAAAATTATTGATTCAACAGCTCAGAGATAATGGTTGGAGCAAGCTTAAAGCTGATGTGCTTTCCTTCTGTGTAAAACAGGGAGTTAAAACACCAGACTTTGGTGAGTTATATGTGGATTTCATTAATTCTCGTGTAGAGGATGAGAGTACAGTTGAGCACCATTATCGGTGTGATATTTTCATGGTTGTTGTGGATCAGCAAGCACAAGAGTTAAACTGCTTTCTCATTATGTGCACTTCATTGGACCCCAAGAACTCATTCAGTTCATTTGACATTGATACTGTGTGTTCTCTAGCTTCAAAATTCTACCCCGCTGATTTTGAAGAGCAAGAAAGGGAGAATCTTAGATGTCAGTTGCGGCATTATGAGCATGATATACCTGCACACCCGAAGTTTCAGAATTTGACAACTATATCGGAGCTTTGTCAACAACTTACAGCTACCGGAAAAAATGATGATTATCACTTGATTGACATGTATATAATGTTCTGTGCTCCTATATACTAGTTGATTTAATCATTGCTATAAAACTAACTTGTTTGTTTTTAATGAACAGATTGATTCGCCTTGTTCTTACTTTGCCGGTCTCAACCGCAACCGGTGAGCGTGCATTTTCTGCAATGAAACTTGTGAAAACAAGGCTTCGAAATAAAATGGAAGATGGGTTCCTAAGAGATTGCTTGGTAACATACATTGAAAAGGAGATTGCCGTTGGAATAACGACAGATGCAATTATAGATGAGTTTGATGAAGCACCACGTCGAGTGGACTTCAATTGAAAAAGTGTTAGTTGCTCTATCTCCTGTTGTCTAGATTTTGTTAGCTAGTAATATGTAATTGTATATCCTTTTGTCCTCAACAATTATTCAATGAATGGGGGTATAATTAATGAAAAAATTTTTGTCATCACATCGTCACACTTTTTGGTTTTTTTCTGGCATTTGTGAGTTGTCTTCTTTGTTCGCCCCCCCCCCCCCCCAAACAATTTTCCTGCCTCCGCCGTTGTGTCTACCTATCTGCGGTTCATTGGTAGCATTATCCAAGCACCACTTTATCTAAATGTCTCATGTGCTTATCGTTGCTACATAATGAAGGTAAATAAATCCATGAAAGAAAGCTTATATGCAAAAAAGATTCAACAACTCTGCCATTCAGATTTCACTACCATTTGATTTATACCATGATCATTTGGAGATACTACAACACGTAGACTCTCTAGTCCGTACACAGTTATGATCCAATGACATATACTAAATCTGGAATGAGTCCATCTTCTAACCACTCCAATATTTTATATATGAGCTATAAGAATCAATCAACTAAACAATGAGCTAACAAAGTGTCTAGACGGTCCTTTGAACAGATAGTGGCAATTAAACTTTGCAAATTAACAGAAATTGTCACAATAGCTTACTGAAGGCAGCATGTTCATTGAACATTGTATAAAATTCACAGGAGACCAAGACTGATTATCAATAAGCCCAACAATACCTAAAGCATTCGAAAAAAAACGTGCTTGTCTTACACGTTTACTACTTCGCTTGGAGAAAAATGCTTGCCTGACAAGGCTTTCTTTGAACCAATGTTCAGTAATGTCTGGATCACGTGCTTCCCACTTAAGATCCTCCAGTAACATCCCATTATCGTCATAGTGAAGTTGGTGCAAGCATGGGCTCGCATAGTAGATCAACATATCTCCTTTATCGGACATAAGCGTGTCTCTCCAATATTCTACCATCGGTATCTCAATTTGACACTTAACTGACCAAACCTCTCTCTCTCGTAGTCATGCAGTACCCATATTTTCAGAGTCCTCTCATTGTTATCTAAGCACCTGATGCCAAGCATACCTTCCACCTCAAGTAAAACTAGATCGCCTCTAGCGTTTCTCGGATAGCTGATATTCCTAAATGACTCTTCCAATGTGTCGAAAACAAGTATTCTACCCATTGAGCCACAACCACTGTATTGGTCCCAGTATCGGTCCCAGTGAAGGCAACCCTTAAACAGAACAGGTGCACACCCCGGGAGCATTCTAGCACGCATCACCTCCTTCATACAAGCGGAGGCAACGGGCGGCCCTAAGTATTTCGGCTTCTGGGAGGAGCCCACCATGAGGACATAGTAGCCAGCATTGCGAACCTCACGCTCACCCCTCCAGAACAAGATGCGGTACTCACCGGAACGGTGCGGGTGCGGGTACATCCCCGCAATGTTGCCATCAGCGCCGGCGAGGCGAGGGAGCGCGAGCCACTGGCGTGTGGCTGGGTTGACGATATTGAATCGGATGTCCTGAGAGAGCAGGAGAAGGCCGTCGCAGGAGGCCTGGATCCTAAAGGTTTGATTATGGTGGCAGTCGTTGAACCCGAGGACAGGACGACGCTCGGCGGGGCCTGACGGATGTCCAAGGCATCGACCGCACGGATCTTGTAGCTGGTTTCGTCACGGAAGACGACGAGGGGGAGCGATGGCTGGCGGCTGTGGTGGCCGAGCAGGAATTCCTTGGTGGTGGTGGCGCCACGCCATGACTTGCTGATGGCGCGGCAGCGGAGGACGTCCCGGGACGGCAACCTCGGGAATATCTCCCGGGCGATGATCGAGGCAGGGAGGTCGTCGAAGACGGTGACGCGTCTAGTGCCGGGCATATGGACCATGGTGATCCATCTGCGGGAAACAGAGACAAGATGCAAGTTGATTGATGCAGACGATGGAGACAATGCGATGGACGTAGCGATCGAAGCACTAAGCAATCTAGCTGGGAGATGAGGGAGCCGTTTCCCGCGCTGACCCTTAAACCACAGGAATAAGATCAGAGGTGGAAACTTGGGCGAATTAACGAGCAAAGGAAAAGCGTCTGCTTCGAGCTGGTCCACCGTTTTTTGGACGAATCTGGACTGGACGGCGAGTTCTGGAGAGAAAAGAGGACGATGGACTGTTGTTTTGTTTTGAGAACTCGAGAAGTTCAGAACTAAAGATATCATTAAAGATTAAGATTTTTATGTGGTTCTTATATAACAAAGTTATCTTAACGAAAGATAATTTTTTTTTGAGAAACACAGTACAACCCAGGCGCTCATATACACGCGCACACACTCACCCTATGAACGCACGCACGCACACCCTACCCCTATGAGCACCTCCGAGAGACTGATTCGGCGGGTCGAGTCTTGAGATTGATGAAGTCACCACGGGCGCCTCGCTGTCGACGGGAACGTCGTCTCCCACTGAAGAATATTCCGCCTTAAATGAGAAACACCAGCGTCAAATCTGGGGTTTGAACTCTGGTGGCTGGGAGTATACCACCCACCTAACCATCTTGCCACAGGCAAACCTTTTGACAGAAAACAGTAGGGAAAGCCCCTACTGTGATTTTTAGATTTTATATGGTGGGTAATTACATGCGAAATCAGTTTTTCCTGTCAAAAATTACATGGCATCTAGCCACTGCTGCATACCCTCTTTAAGAGAGGGTTTAGCTCTATGCATAGCAAGAGTGAAAACTTCTTTAAACATAGAAATACAGAGATCAATACTAAGTTGTCCTGCCTCAAAAATGATCTTATTCTGTGGTTCCAGAGACTCCAGCAACCGATGATCAGATATTCAGTAAAGCATATGTGTCCAGATCTTGATTTCCCATCTAGCAGCATCTCATATAAATCCAGATCATAATTCCATTCTTGATTCAGTCCCACCAGAAGGTCTGACTAAAGTCACAACCAAAGAAAAGATGCTGCATGAATTTCATAGGAGCATCTGGGCAAAGCACACATGATGTATCTTCCAGATAAAATGTCTTTCTATGAAGAATATCTCTGGTATTTAAGCGGTCTTGTAACAGTAGCCAGAAAAAGAATTTGTGCTTCAACTGTACACAAGACTTCCATATCTAGAGAAAAGGAGCAGGTGCCTGGTCACTGGAGTGAGAGCATTATATACCTTTTTAACAGAAAATTTAGCCTCATTTCTCAGGTTCCACGTATCAGAATCAGCTGTGATCTCCTGATTAGCAAGTTCAGCAGACACATCTCACTTTGTTGGTAGGCAATCATGGATAGGGGCAGATGGAAATGATCAAGAAAGTTTGATGTATTGATTTCCAAAATCTGCTTCATGTTAATATCCTGCTGTCGGGCAAAAGAAAACAAGTGAGGATAAGCTGCCGCAGGGGAAATGTCTCTCCACTAATCTTTCCCAAATCTGATGGTTTTACCATCTCTAGCATTGCATCTTGTTAGATCCATAAACTTCTCCCAAAGTGACAAACATCCTTCCACCAAAAAGATCCACAAGGCGCCTGGACTTGTGGTAGCTTATTATTTTGATAATATGCCTCCCAAATAAGCTTCACCCATGGTACATCATTCCTGTTCATGAATTTGTATAAGTGTTTCATGAGCAAAGATATGTTTTGTGTTCTCAGATTGGTCACCCCAAGGCCTCCTGATTTTTTTGTTTACATATTTGCTCCCATTTGACAAGACAGTGCCCTCTCTTGTGGATGTCTTTATTTCTCCACAGGAACCCTTAGCAGACCCTTCCACATGGTCAAGAAAACGCAGGGGCATTTTAATGGTGCACATTGCAAATAAGGGGATTGAAATGATAATGGATTTAATGATAGTTAATCTCCCATCATAGGACAACATATTAGAAATGCCACATAGCCTATGATCAATCCTTTCTAGTATGCTGACGAAGTGCTCCATTTTTGGTTTTGTGGTACCCATAGGCAGACCCAAATAGGTAAAAGCAGAGCTTCAGGTTTGCAGGAAATAATCTCAGCCAGCTCAGCACATTTCTCAGCAGTCACATTGATTGGAACCAGGGATGATTTGCTGTAATTTACCTTCAGACCAGTAATAGAGGTGAATTTTGCCAGGATATTTTTAATAGCAATTAACTGAGCAGGGCAGGCTGGCAGAATAACCAAGGTGTCATCTGCATACTGTATGATGGGGTAATCCAAACCAAATGAATTATCCAAAGGCAAATTAAGCTCCCCATCAAGCCATGCTTTATTCACCATGTACTGTAGTAATTTGAAGCTAGCACATATAGCTGAGGTGAGAGAGGGTCTCCTAGCCTAACCCCTCTTTTGCAGTGGATTTTTTTCCAGGTACCCCATTAAGCAACACTGATGCAGAGGCTGTACTAAGGATACACTTAATCCAGCTAATCCATTTTTCACCAAAACCAAGACATCTCATAGTTTCTATAATAGCACTGTATTCAACTTTATCAAAAGCCTTTTCAAAATCAATTTTGAAAATCACAATTTCCTTTTTAGACTTATGGCACAAATGAATATATTCATATGCCCATGCCAAGCAGCCCTGGATGGTTCTAGTCCTGATAAATCCATACTGATTCTTGTGGACCAGAGGAATAATCACATGTTGCAGTCTGTTGGCTAATAACTTGGTCAGAAATTTTAGAGGGAGGCTTACTAATGAGATAGGTCTGAAGTTATTCACATAAATGGGTGAATTCACCTTGGGTATCAAAGTGATATATGCTGTATTGATACTCTCAATATTAATCTTTCCCTCATGGAAATCATAGCATAGCTGGTAAAACTGCTCCTTAACTTAACTGTAGCCCAGAATTTCCTAAGGAAAGCACCATTAAAACCATCAGGGCCAGGAGATTTATCTGATGGCATGTTCTTCACAATATCGTCCATCCTTAATAGAAAAGGGAGCTTCCAGCTGGGAAAAATCAATATGGGATGCAGGCTGAATAAACTGACCAATGAGGTGTGTGGTGGTGGGGTTTTCAGATATGCCAATTCTGTTTTTGAAAGAACTCCATATGTGTGCAGCTTTTATCTCATGATCAAGTAAAATGATATCATCATCAGTGCTGATACTTGACATGTAGTTGCATCTGTAATTCTGGGAGGCCACAGCATGAAAGAACTTAGTATTTTCTCCCCCAAGTTTAGCCCATTTTATTTTAGCTCGATTCCTCCAGAATATTCTCTTAGCTTCCAGAAGCTTACTGACATGGGTTTTCAGGATTTCCTGAAATTTTTCTCATGTAGAGACAAATCTCTTTGCTCTTCAAGACCATCAATAAGTGCCAGCACATAATTACAGGAGGAAATAATTTTACTCAGCTGAGAGAGATTTCTGCTCCATTTTTAATCCCATTCCTGAGAGATTTTAATTTGGCAGTAATATCCTGAGCAGAATTAGCAATGAAACCAGTATGATGCCAGGCAGTACTAACCACTTCACCGAGGCCATCAAATTCCAGCCAATATTCCTCAAAACGAAATAATTGGGATTTAGGAACATCCGAGCCAATAGTAATCAGAATGGGCACATGATCCGAAGTGATATTGCTCAAGGGGGTGGCCATAGTATTGGGGAAAGTACTAGTCCAATTAGGAGATGTGAAAATCCAGTCTAATTTTTCTAGCAGAGGTGAGTCTTGCATATTGCTCCATGTGTATGCTCTACCTTTCAGAGGAATTTCATCTAGGTCTAGATGCTGGATGATACGATTAAAACGTAGCATATTATTTATATCCCCTCCTGTCTGTTTCTATTGTCAGGTGATCTCATAAGATTAAAATCACCCATAATAATCCAGTATTCCATCAGTGATGTATCCACATCATGCAGCCAGTTAAGGAAAACTTCTCTCTCCTCCACCTCGGTAGGTGCATACACATTTGTGATATAAAATACTCTGGCAGATAGCTTACAGATTAATTGTACAGTCAACTGATACTTAGTACTGTGAATTACAGTGCCAGCAAACATATGACCATTCCAGAGTGTGATAATACCACCAGAATTTCCAACAGATGGAGAGAAAGCAAACTGATTGATTCTTCTCGGGCAAAAATTCCTGATATATGCGTGGTCAAATTGCTCTCTTTTAGTTTCTTGTAAACACATAATGTGGCAATTGCTTTCGTCTGCTTTTGCTCTGATCTCATCCCATCTTACTTGAGAGTTAATTCCTCTCAGGTTCCAATCAACAATGTACCATGATCTATTCATTGAAACAATTGGGGTGGAGAGGTGCTGGGAAATCATAGATAACCCAGGTTGCAAAAGTGGTGTGGTGAATAATAATGAGTTAACCATGAGAATAATATAGCAAGCACTGCGACAGCCATAAACCCACCACAAATCACAGCAAATATACACCACATAAGGGACCACATACTCAGCATCAACATCCCAAACATAGTACATGTACCAAATAAAATCACACTGATAGATAACAGAGTTCACACACCAAGTACATAAGACTGACACATAATAAAGTTCAACGTCACAGAAACAGATAAAACAACAGTACATGGCCTCCATTAGCACTCTGTGAATAAGCAAAATAAGCTGATCATACTGCCAACACCACTGCATGAACCTCTGACCACACTGACTCCATAACTGAATAAAAAAGGCTGGGATAAATGTGAGACATTTCTGTGCTGTCTATGCTATCATTGGTACTATCATAGTTTAGTTCTTCTTCAGAGAGCATCGTAGATGCCATCTGACACTGTGGTCCTCCAATAGCCTGCAGCACAGAGGTAGGCAAGAAAGGTGGTGCAGGACCAGAGGTGTCCATCACATGAGCTTCAAATTCAGTAGTTAAGTTCTTCGAAGAGCTTTCTCCTTCCTCAGCCACCACCAAATCAGTTGCGGTTTGTCTTTGAAACCAGCAGCAAGACCAGCAAGTCTGTTACTGCGCCTCACACCATCAACATTGGGAGGTGCAGCTGCCTTCCCACGCCTTCTCCTAGCTGGCTGAGCTGCAGGGCCTCCTGCATAGCAATGTCCAGAGGAGCCACAGCAGCAGGCAGAGAAGCATCCTCAGCAGGCACAGGTGCAGGGACCAAATCCATGTGTGCATCTTCAGCCGTATTATCACCCATCACATTCTGGGCTGCATGTTCTTCCACCATGGGATCTGCAACCACCTCAGCAATGTTGCCTTCCATCATCTCCTCTTCTATGTTGGCCAGCACCTCCTGTGCAAGTGCAGGGCTCTGTGGTGGTGTCATCAGTACAGGATCAACATCATCATGTTCAGCATTAGCATTTGCTGCACCTTCTTCTTCTTCTTCTGCATGTTGCACTTCCCCCTCATGCTCAGCATGCCAAAACTGGAAATCATCCACAACAATAGGCACTGGGTGGAGGTTCTGTCCATCAGGAGGCAGAGGATCTTCATCACCTGGCCCTGCCCCCAACATAACAGAGGATAGTATAATTGTTGGGCAGGACCAAGAATCACCAGTGCCCAAATTGGAGGTGGATTGGGTGACCACAATACTCAGAGGGATTTTATCTATGTTAAAGACCCTCATCTTGACCAGGATTCTAGACATATTGGATTCATCCCTGTTCCAAATCAAAACTCTGCCATACTGTGCTAGGGAAATAACAATAGTATCTAGGTTCCAGCACTCCTGTGGGTAGTTCATGAGCATCAACCAGCAATCATATGTAAAAGTAACAGATCTATGATTTCTACCCCTGTTCTGCTCAATAACCCTCATTACTGTATCCCCAATGAAATATGGACTGCTCATGACAGCACTATCTCTTTCTACCACATCCATAAATCGAACCAGTGTTGCACCTAGCCCACTGCGTGAAACAGCTCTGACATTCAAACGCCTCTGCTGCTCAAAGAAGTTGGTGATCAGAGTAGCGGTACCTTCAAACTGATCCGGATGAGCCTCTGGCTCGAGGTGACGATCGCCCAAGTGTCGCAGGCAAGAGGCAGAGAGCCTGTGACACCCCTCCCTGGCACATCTTGCCAGAAAGGCAGTCGTCCCGTGCGCCATCCCAAGATAACTGGCCGCACGTCACAACAGTGTAACATAATGGAAATCATTACACAATCAGGCACATCAGTGCTACAAATGGTTTTACAAGGCCATCAAGGAATGGCAAAATATCAATCCCAGCATGGCACGATACAGAGTTTTTATCTGGCAGCGGAAGACATATGAGAGGCTACGGCTTGGAGCGGCTCCACTCCACAGGTTCTGGCTGGGCTACTGATCCTAGCACGCTCTTGCTTCAAATCCTTACTAAGGTGGAAGATGAATCCTCGACAAAACCTGGCCACAATCACAAGGCCCGTGAGTACATTGATATGCACTCAGCAAGAATCGCCACTCACCACAAACAATCCAACAATCATGCAACAAGATATACATTGGAAATAAAATCCTACAACATGGCAAGAGTCTACTCGAGATAGACCAATATGATAACATAAAGGTAGCATGGCATCACAAGCAAAACATGGCATAAGCAAACAACAAGAGTATCACCAGTGTAGAGTCCAAGCCAGGTGGGGTTGGATCGTATACCGGCAATCAAACAAAGAGGTTACCTGTGACGAGTAGACGAGTGTATCAGTGGGTACAAAATCTATATTTACTCCTGTCAACACAATCAGGCTTCCAAGCCTCTAGCCAACTCTGGCTATCAATCCAGCTAACTCTGGCTATCTCCCGGGGCATGTACGGTTGATGTTGGCTCTGGCCTAACTATAGGCTTCCAACACATCACACCGCCATCCCATTCACGGTTCACATCTCAAGTAACATTCCCTGCATCATTTTCTTGTTCACTTAGTGAAATCAGGTTGTTCATCTTTCTTTCAAACAAGCCTTAGGTTTAACCTCCTGACACGACAAAGACACACAGTGTGACCGACACTGAACTGTTGTTCCATAACCTTGGAACGAGGCTAGACATCCAGATTTGATACTCTCGAGAGGTTGCAGATACCACCCACCTAAGTGCACCACACTCAGCCGGTACTTTAGGATATCATCCTTAAGGCGAACTCAGCAAGATACACTCACCTGACCGTTCACGCTACCAAGACACTCCCTGTATAGCCACCGACATAACTCTATGCCTTATGCAGAAGTGAATCCGGCACGTCCCCAACCCATGAGCGACGCCTAGCTCCGGAACCTTCGCAAGACTAGCCCCGACCAACTATGGTACCGACTAGACTTGCCAAAATGGTAGCATCAATGGCGGCTCGATAGGTTACGTAGGTCAAGGCCCGCCCATGTGAGCGACAGTGGCAGTGCTTTCGATGTTCAGATTAGTGGCACCGTGGACTGACCCTATCGTTGTTTGGAGGGGTGTTTCATTTAATCAAGTTCCATCATTCACAAGTCCAAACCAAGAGGATTAGTCCAACACAACAATCACAGTATCATAATATATCATCACACGACAAAATATTAGCAACACAATAAATCAAGCAATAGTAGTATCCATGTCCAAGCTTAGCCAAATAAAAAGAACGTCAACCGGAAGACTACGGCGGCGATCTTCCGCTGGCAAGCGCCTTCTCGTTTGACAAGGAAAAAGAAACGTCAACCGGAAGACTGTGGCAGCGGTCTTCCGCTGGCAAGCGCCTTCACAGATCAACTACAAAAGATAACGCAGTGGGTCAATCGGACGACTGTGGCGGTTCCTCCAGCCAGCGTCCTCGCAGATTAATTACAAAGTTGGTGAGGCATGTAGCCTCCAAACAATGAACCGAAAAGCATTCATAAGAAAGAAAGCATCCATTCCACTCAAGGATTAACCTGACGTGGTGTCAGCAATCTTGGCAAAAAGAACCAATTGGAAAGTCAGCTCCCAAGCGTCGCAGTCTAGGTGGCTTACGCCAACCACGTTTGACAGAGGGACAAGAAGCAAATAACTCTTTTGGCAAATGCCCCCAACTCCGAGGATCATAAGACGACATTCGTCCGCTCCTCACCTCGGCGAAGAAGAAGAAGCAAACAATCATAGGGACACATGTTTTATAGTTGTTTATTTAGAGGGTTCGACAAAGCCGCGCAAGTGCGAGGCGCACAGTTAATTCACACGTCATTCTAATGCATACATGGATGATGAACATAACATGGCAGGAGCAATATTCGAAGTAACATATTGAACACAACTATAGCAGACCGACATCATATATACCGAACGCAGACAAATATAAACACTCGGCATGGTAATAAGAAAATAACAAACAACATTGCGGGACGGCTCATAGCAAGGGTTTAGCTTGCCTCCGAATATCGACACCGTTTGGCTTGGAGGGTCACGGACACGTCACGGGTCAGGGTCTCGGTTTGCCGGTACCGCGGAATACCCTATACACGCATACAAGGGTGCTGAGTATACAACTATTTCACAAAAATGTAAAACCTATACTACTGGACAGAGCTGCTCAAAACATGAATTTACAAATTTGATTCACTCCAAACGGAGCCACGGTTCAAAAGTTGTCGACGTGCGAAGAATAGCTATTCGCTGCTCACCCGAGAGAAAAAACACAGAGCGGGCTGGCTTCTGAACTGGGCTGGGCCGGAGGCGTACTGAACAAAAATCCGTCTTCAGCTCTGGAAAGCGGGAAGTGGGGAATGCGTCTCCACTTATGCTGACAGGTGGGGTCGGGTCCCACCTGTCGGTGGCTCTCTCATCTCCCTTTATTTTTTTCTTTTTTTTCTTTTTCTCTCTTCTCCTTTTCTCTTCTTCCTCCCGCTTCCTTCCTTCGGCCCGACAGGTACCCACGCAGAGACACAGTGGCGCGGCGGGAGTTGACGGTGCCGGCGATTGGGGCCACGGCGGCGGGTGCTGAAGACGGCGGCGTTGTCGCTGGGGCCTACCGCGCCCGGGGAGGAGGTGGGTGGCAGGGGGGAGGCTGGGGAGGAGGGCCACCACGGCGGGTGTCGTGCTCACGGAGCTCGAAGCAACGGGGCGGCATCCTTCGATTCCTCGGGCTGTGGCGAGGCTGGGGGGGGGGTGAGGAGGCTAGGAGGGGTGGAGTGAGCTAGAGGGGCTCGGGGGGGGGGGGGGGCTCCTTTTATAGCGTGGGGAGCAGAGGCACGGGCACGGGCTGTGGACGCCGTTGCTTCGCGTCACCGGAGCTCCTTAGCCGCAGAAGGGGAAGGGAGGGGATAAGCTCGATGAGCTGGAGCTACAGAGGTGCACGAGGGGTTACTGGAGTGGGCGGTGCGTCGGGTAGTTCCTGGAGGTGTACTGCTCCGTGCGGCGCGGACTCTAGTGTTTGGCGGCGCACGGCGGAGAGGGAGGGGTCGTGCCGGGGAAGGGGGGGCCTGGCCACGGCTGGCTCGCTGGAGCCACGGGGCAGCAAGGGGAGAGGGGGGGGGGGGCTCGGGCACGGCTTCACTCCGCAGGGCAGCGAGGCAGCGAGCGACGGGGAGAGGACATGGGCAAGCCGGTGGGTACGTCCTGGCGTTCCAGAGCGCGCCACGGTCGGTACTGCTGCGTTCCCGACGATTGGATGCTCCAAACACAAAGAAGTTGGTACTACGGTGCTCACCAGATCAAGGCAAACACAAACAAACAAGAAACCATCAATGTTGCAACACTTCGCAGAATACGGTTTTCAGAAAACTAAAAATGCAGCAGGTGTTCGATGAAATGACAGGGGCCTTGCCCACCTCAGAAAAATTCCCAAAAATTAGGCATGGGTTGTTGAGGTCAGGGGAGAGTGTCCAAAGAGTTTGAGGCCATTTGGATGATGGGAAATTGGTTTTCCATAAGATGGCCAAAAATGACCTAGAGGGGATGATCAAGGAAAAGTGGGGTTCCTTGCTTCTCCTTGGGTGATCTCCTGGCATGGTGTGTTTTTGGGCTATGTGATCAACATTACCAAGTATCAAGGTCATTGGAATTTTCTAGGTGTATGTTTGTTTGAAGAACCCAAAATGGCATCTATTTGGGCTTACAAAGGAAGTGGTCTAAATATTGCTCAAATGAGTTTGCCTCCAAAGGATGAAATGCAGGAAATGCCAAAATATTCATCCCCTGAATTTATCAGAATTATTGGAGGTGCCTAGCTTGCTTAAAACATTTCTGGATCAGAAGTGGCAGTTTTGAAATTATGGCCTAACTTGGAAATGTTACATTGGAGTATGCAATATTTTTGCATGGATGGTCTTTATATGGGCACGGGGTCCTCTGGTATTTTTAGTGGAATTTTTAGAGCTATGGAAAGGGGCTTTCCTTTTATAAGGGGAGAAAAAGGATTAAAAGGTTTGATAATTAGGGCTAGGGTTTTCGAGAGAAAACCTGAGCACAAAAATTATCACGGGTGTTGGAGTGGTTCGTGGATTACCGGGAAATTTTGAGAAAGCAATTCCCAAGTCACTTCATCCTCAAAATATTTGAAGAAACATTTAGGAAAAGAGAAAAAGTTTTTCAGGTGTCAGAAAACACCACTAAAATTAGGTTTGAATTTTCGGGGTGTTACAGAGCCGCCCACTGTGACATAGCCACGCTGCGGGCGCAGACCATTAGGCGGGATGAAGCCGACACCAGCAGGGAGGTGGGGGATGAAATCGCACGGGTAGTTCGCCATCGGCGATGGTGGTGGTGGAGGCAGCGATGAATCGCCGGAGTGCTCGATGAAACCCTCGCACTGTAGCAGATTGGGGGAAACAACCGCGTCCTCATGTCTTCCGGTTAATATAGTACCCGCCGATGGATTTTTTTTCCGATAAATCTGCGATTTCCTTCTCTTCTTGAAACAATTCCGTGCAATGTGGCCGTAACCAAAACAAACTCTGCAGCGGGGATTTTACTTGAGCAAGAAGATTCTACGTGCCCCTCAGCAAGACAATTACGGCAGTAAATCTCCTCATTAGCGCGGGTAATCGCTTGCCTAACCAAAGTAGGCGAGGCCGGTGGGCTTGTGACATAATACCCAACATGGGCTGGGCCAGAATTGGTTGCTACGGCCCCATTTGGTGCCGAATTTGAAATTCCGGAATTCCTGCCTCTATGTGATCCATGATCAACGCAGACAGTTCCGTCTCGATTAGATCTAGTCTGATGGGCATGGATCTGATTTGAATCAGGCAGTTCCTATTGGATCCATTTCGGTTCCTTTGCCTGATACGAAAGATAACCTTGCTAAATGTAATTGGAATGGGTGTCTGAAATGTGTGTTCTGTGTTTCGGAGGAGTCTATAGATCACCTCTTTTTTACATGCCCTTTTGCGCATTTTTATGGACAATTGTGCAATATTCTTTTAACATTAGTACCCGGCTAATAGTACGAATATGCTTGGGAATTGGCTAGATGGGGTAGAAAAGAAGCTTAAAGCGCAAATCCGTGTGGGAACTTGTGCTCTTTTATGGTCTATTTGGAGATGTCGGAATGATATCATTTTTAACAATGCGCGCCATGCTAATTTTGTACAGGTAATACATATGGCTACCCACTGGATCCACGAGTGGGCTCTACTGGTCCCAGAGGTGCAACGTGCGCATATCGACTCTGGATGCACCCGGTTGGAGGCGGTCGCTTTGTATATCTATTCCTGGGATACCTGGCGGCTGTCTAGAAAAATTCAAGACGTTTAATAAGTTTAGACACTCTGAGAGCCTCTTGTGGTTTTTAAGACTGTTATTTACCTTTTTATGTACTTCTGGTTGAGATGTAAACTCGGATTCACTCTTGATGATGCAATAAAAGCCGTGTGCATCAATCGATGCAGAGGCTAGGCTGTCCTTTTCTATAAAAAAAAAGTTCAGAACCCTAAGCATGTCCCGATGTCCGTGTCCCTTCAGTTTGAGCTAGCAACGGAGATGTCTGGGCGAACTGGGCTTAAATTAGCCAGTATGTTCCCTTGTTGGACACCACCTCTAGTTAGTTTAACAGTCAGATATGGTATCATCTGAAGAAGCCAGGCGGCCGGCAGGCGCTATCAGCTGGAGACGCACGGCTGCTTCTGACGGAACAAGGTCGGTTTATGATTCTGCTTGGTCGCCAGCGTCTTGCTGTGGGCTCGCGTGTCACCTTCGTTCCAGTTAATTGGGGATGACCTTGCCCGCCTCTTTTGCGACCTCTCCGCCGGCCTTCTCCCGATGCGCGCGACCGTCGTCAGCACCGTGTCGCTTGCGGTTCTTTGGTCGATCTGGAAAGCGCGCAACCGCAAGGTTTTCGAGGGCGAGCTCCTCTCCACCACGCTGATCCTCGACATGGTCACCGACCATCTTCAGCTTTGGACGTGACGCGCACACACGCCACCTGCCCCTCGATGATCTGCGTGTGTGGTGTGAGACCGTCTTGCGTTAGGTGTTTTCTGGGTGTGTCGCTACCCCTCTCTCCTCTCCCTGTAATGCTCCTGTGTTGAGTATGACAAACCCCCCGTGTGGGGCTCCTCCCTGTAGTGCTATTTTGATTTTAAATGGAAAAATGTATAGGTGCGCGATCGCCTCCCGTTGCGCTTTCAAAAAGAAAGTTGACCTTGCGAATTTTTGTACGTCGGCTCGCAATCAAAAAAAAAAAAAAGATATGCAGTACGTTTCCATCAACGAAACGTAAGCCCGATTCTCACAAACGTCAAAGTTGCCAGCTCCAAACGTAGGGCTCCCAATATAGGTCATTTGAATTCGTCCCTCCAAGACGTGACTCGGCATCCTTTCCTTGCTTGCCGATTTTAATCCACTGATCCCCTTCTCTTCAGCCGACGGCTACAGCAGCAACTTCGGCACCTAGCTAGGAGCATCGGTGAGTTCTTGGATCGCCATGTCCATCGCATTATCTCTCCATCTATTAAAAAAATCCATCTATCATCTACATTAATTTAAGCGCACCTTGTTTTTTTCTCCGGCGGATCACCATGCCGGACGTCAATGGCACCACCGTCTTCGATGACCTTCCGGAGTCGATCATCACCCAAGAGATATTCGTGAGGCTACCATCCAGGGATGTCCTCCAGTGTGGCATGGTCAGCAGGTCATGGCGCGGCACCATCTCCACCAGGGAATTCCTGCTCGACCACCACCGGCGCCAGCCATTACTCCCGCTCGTCAAGTTTTTTCGTAAAGGTAGCTCCAGGGGCTACACGGCCGATGCCTCCGAGCTCCGCGAAGCCCCTACCAAATGTGTTTGTTCGACGACAATTCAGCAAACCAAGAGCTTGTTGATGGGAAATCAGCACTCCTCCCTAATATGGCATTCTTATTGGTGTCATTAAAAAAATCACACATGATGATGGAGATCGTGATCGTTTTGTACATAATTCACATCGGTGACGACATAATCGACGTCGCCATGTCCAATATATGTGACATGTGACGATTTAAAACTCAAACATATACCGACACAACCAACACTGTGTCTTATCTGGGCCATAAGGGATATTGAAGCTCATATGGCCCAATAATTAAGCCCATGAGGTATATAAATAAGACATCCATTTAAACCCTAACCATTTCTTCCTCCTCCTACCTTCCTCTTTCCCCTTGGGTGGCGGCGCACCCACCTAACCGTCCTCTATACACCCTCCCCGCCGAACACCACCTAGGAACCCCTCATCTCTCGCGCACAATTCTTTGACGTTTCACACAATTGATAGGCGACGAGATAATGGATCTTTGTATGTGCTTGTGCTCCAGCTAGAATCCAGTGTTGAAAAAGGGACAGGATGGAGAACGCTCTATCGGTCGCAGCAAGAAAGAGCTCATAGATCTAGATCCTCGACGCCCATCCATCCTCGGTGCCCCTCGTCCCTGAAAAAGGTCCATCCCTAAACCCTAATCCAATTTTATTATGTATCCTATGTCCCCGCTTTCCTATCCCTTCGCCATAGAAAACATCGAAGGCGAGGAACTCAAGATGATCTATTGATACTTAGATTTAAAATGGGTTAAAGGTTGAGATGGACCATCCCATCTCACACTCTGACCCAACATCATCACTAATTTCCTCATTCACAGCACGAGGATATAATCTCCCACCTTTCACGTACTTTCTAATCACAAAATAGCATGTTAAGAAAGTATGGGTTCAATATTTGCAAATCTTACCAAAAATGACTTTCTCTCTATCCCAGAATATCGAGTTTCATTCATATCATCAATTTTGGCAAGCGCAAAATCATATACAATTGCCTTTTTTTTTGTGAATATGCAGAGTGTGGACTAGAGATTGACGTCTGACAAGATGGCCATGGACACACATACGTGTTACATCGACCTTCTCCACGATGACATTCTCTCCAATATACTCTCCCGTCTGCCAGAACCAACGAGCATCGCACATGCCGCCCTTGCATGCAAGCCATGGTGCCATATCATCAATATCCACGGCATCCTGCGCCGGCACCGGCCACCTGCCCTATGTGGTGTTTTCCGAGAGAACTTCGCATCATGCATGGGCAAACGCCGCTTGATCTTCAGTCCCACCGACCAGATGCCATCGCCAGATCTCGTCGAGATTACCAACAACTTCCCGGACGATCTTGCAGAGTCAATTCCCGGCGGACCATGGTCCATTGCCGATTCCTATGAGGGCCTTCTCCTCCTAGTCCGCTACCACCGCCGCCACGCCAACAGCCGGTCGTCTTGGAGAGTCCTTGCAATCTTCAACCCTGTTACCCGTGATCTGCAGGAGCTGCCCCCGACAGCCAAATCTCGGCCTTACTCCCCCTGTTTCTTTGTTGGCGCTGCCATTCTACGTGATGATGCTGGCAATGGGAGACGCTCGATTCTTAGAGGAGCCTCTGATCTGTCGAGATTCAAGGTGGTGTGCGTGGTGGCATTGGGCATGTCGATTCCTGGTGTGTTCGATGATGAGTGTATCATCCGTACGTCGGTGCACTCGGCTGGCCCTCGCGACAAATGGAGCGTCGTTCCCCATTTCGGCCGCACCCGATGGTCCATTGCTGCCCTGGAAGACCGCGTCGGCGACGTGCTGTTCAAGATCCTTCCAGCATCGAGGCTAGCTCGTGATGCGCCGTGGGGTCGCTCAGCTCAGCTCGAGAGACGGTGATGATGCTCAACATGCGCACAGGGAGGCCTTCCCTCTTGGCGCCGCAGCTTGTGAGCCGGATAATATCACGCGGCTACACCATTGTGGACTACAGCAAGGGTGAAGACGACAAGCTGTGGTTTGTGCGCATCCATGACGGCCTCCTGCTCCGGCTCTACAGCCACCCGAAGCCACCCGAGGAGGAGAGTAGCACTACACGCCTAGGCCTCCCGATTCTGGAAAGAGAGGTGCAGCTACGGCCACAGATGGACGAGCTGACAAACGCGGCCGTCGAGCTGCGTGCTCACCACGTGCAGTCCCGGAACGGGTACGTGTTCTTTGGCATGAACGAGTACGGGTATTTCGCAGTATGTCTACGGAGTATGCATATGCAGCGGCTAGTCGGTGTTCCTGGGAGATACAGGGGGCGTCTCTATCCCTTGTTGTTGCGTCAAGATTTGTAATTGCCTGGCATGCTTATGAGGTGTGAAGATGGTAATAAGGCAACACATGAATGCAGGAGTGATGTTTGTTTGTTTCATGCATGGCGTGAAAGAACCATGATTTATATTGGCTAATTTATAATTTCACATTAGTTGTTACATCGATTGGGTGCTAGCGGTGTAATAATTTTACATTTCTCGGTCATCTTCAAAGTTGTTATTTCTAATTTGACCAAGTTAAGAACCTAAAGTTGCAAAAATATTACGTGCAACTTTGCAGAGATGTATTATTACTCAGCCCTATATATATTTCGAAAACTAAGCGTAGTTTGTTTGAGTCGACTTAGAATTAACTGACTTTTAGCCAAATCTTAGTTGCAAACAATGTGCAATTTGCACGTCAGCATGAATCACGACGCAAGTTCAATAGTTATGGCATTTATGTTTCTCAGGTTCAATCCATATCCAAGTGGAAAAATCTTAGTTGCAACAAACATCTCAGCACAAATTCATAGTCCAAGAAGATTAATAATAAACCATTCTCTTATATTGAGTAGCACCTCAAAGGGACAGGGTATGCTTTTTTAGCTCTGCATGCTTAACCTGTTCAGACATGCATGTTTATGTGTATACTCATCTCTGCAACTTTGCAGAGATGTATTACTTGTGACATTGATTGTGTACTAGCAGTGTAATAATTTTACATTTCTCGACCATCTACTAAGTTGTTGTTTCATGGCGTGAAAGAACCAAGATTCATATTGTCTATTCGATCCAAGACTCTACTTGACCCGGCAGGGAGACAGGAGTTAAATCCTAACCTCACCGCACACATCCAAATTAAGCCTCCCCACGTTCAAACCCTAGCCACCAGGTAAACTGGCGGCCCTGCATCGCTCTTCGGCGAGGAAACGAGATCCATGGAGGTAGAGGCAGAGTTCTGTCCACCGGAGGACGCGTTGGCCGACATCCTTGGACGCCTGCCTCCCATCGACGGACTGGAGGTGGAGGTTCTATTCGATCCATACCTGGTGTTCGAGCCCACCGTGTCGCCGCACTATGAGGTGTGGATGCCTGGATGGTGCCATCTGAGCGTTGCTTGAGTGTGTGGACGACGATCTGGAGGATGAACCGGGAGAGGACATGCACTACTGGAAAATATCTCTTCGCCGTGTGGTCAAAATACACGGCGAAGACAGGAATCTACCTCGGCGAACCGTTCGCCGAGAGGGGCACTCGGCAGAGACCTCTCGACGACAATCGCCTCGGCGACGCCTCTTCACCGAGTGCTTTCTATCAGGTATACACGGCAAAGTCTTCGCCGAGACAATATAACCGACACCCGGCAAAGAAAAGGTAATCCGGTCCGTCGACTATCAGATGTGTGTCAGTACTTGCCGAGTCCGGGCGTGTCGGCGCTCGGCGACGAAGGAACGCACAGGCGGCGCCACGTGTCCTAGAAATTAGGTGCCGGCGAAGGCTTCGCCGACATGGGCCTTCGCCGAGTGCCTCGCGTCTTCGCCGAGCATATTCTTCGCCGAGGGCCCCGAGAATCTCTTCGCCGAGTGTTTTCATGTCGTCGAGAGCCTGGTGTTCAGCCGGTCTCGGCGAAGGAAACTCCCAGGAGAGACCATATGGCACCTCTTCGCCGAGAGCCCGTCTCGGCAAAATGCACAATCTCGGCGAAGGATGTTCCCAGGTGGCCAAATGGCACCTGTAGCGCCTCTTCGCCGAGTGCCCTACTCGGCAAAGGTAGGTTCGCCGAGTATAGCACACGGCGAAGATACTACATTGTGCCAGATTTTCCTGCTTTTTAAAAATCCCTGCATTTTAAACACAATATATGCATATATATATCAATTATATCACTGGATCACTCCAGAACATTGAAAGGAGACACATATAACAAAATATAGCACACATTGTCCGAAAGTTCACAAAATAGAGTCCACAAGTTCATAAGCACACAACACAAGGTCAAACAAGTCCAAAATACATCGCACTAGTTCACAGCTAGCAGGAATGCCACAAAATCAGAGGTAGCACAAGTCCAGTAGTCACCGAAGGCCTCATGGATGCAATCCTACAAGATTGAAAGCTATAAGCATTAGTTTCAAAACATGTGTGTGGAAATGTGGGTATTGACATGTATTTGGGACCTGAGCTTACCTAGAGTCACTCGGGGTTGTTGGAGGCCAATGGCGCTAATGATGGGCTTGCAGCCCCGCCTCCACCATTCCCTCCGTCTTCACCATCCGCGGGAATGTGGGATCCAGACGATCGATTGTCCTATGAAGATTCAAAAGTGGCATACAAATGGTTCATACAAAATATTACATCACAAATGGTTCATACAAACAGAAATTCTAAATCGACGAGTACAAAGCTTCAGAAGCCTGTGTCTACGTTTGGATCATAACTTGGACCAGGATCATCATCATCACTATCACGATTGTACCACCAATCTTCTACGTCTAGAGGTGGACCGCTCGGCTCCTCTACATCGGGTAGGTGCATCCGTTCAAGAAGCTCCATGTCTTTCTGGTTGACAACCAGCTCACCGTCCTCTTGCCCATGGTCGACTCTAATGTCATCGTCGTCTTCTTCCATTTGATCTACAGTAGGCAAGGTGATGTTCAAACGGCCTGACAGCCCATCTTCTTGATAAAACTCTCCCTCGTAGGTGTTCGGGTTTAGGCGGTGGTGGTAGTCGTCATCGTTAGGGGTAGGTACTTTATTACGCGGCGGTACCGAGCTCACTACATCCCACCCTAGTAGACGTTTCACAGTTTTGCATGGGTACGGGAGATAAAAAACTTGGATGGCTTGGTGTGCTAGGATATAGACATCATCTCCCGCGTAGACGGATTCTCGCTCAATTTCGATCAACCCAATTTCAGGTCTTCGTCTCACTCTTGTTGGATTGAACCAATGGCATTTGAAGACAACAGGGTTCTTCTTTTTGCCGAATTCACAATCCAGTTCAATTATTTCCTTGACTATTCCATAGTAATCAAGGTCACCTCGCACTTGGCATAAGACCCCGGAATTTCTTGTCTTCGGGTTTGGCCGAGTTTTTTTCGTAATGATCGGTATGGAAGCGGAACCCATTCACGTCATAAGAATTATAGGTCTTGACGGCATAGGTGCATGAGGTAAGTTTCTTCAACTCGGGCCTCATTTCCGGGTCGGATATTCCCTACAAGTGCAATAGGAACAAGTATGATATATTAGTGTTGATGAAACGTATTGCACAAACATGGAATGAAACAAGGGGATATTCCCTACTTTAGCTTTGAACCATGGAATGAAACCGCCGCCTCCTTGACCCCCCTTTTTAAAAAGGACCAACTTGTCATTGTCGGTACATGGTCTTCGATGTTTCCATGTTTCTGTCTCAAATAACCTATGAATGGCAACGATCAAGAAACGGAGTTAGTCCACAAACTAGGAAATGGAAGTGTGCCGAACAATACACTGAGCACTTACTCAATGTAGGGTTGTACTTCCGTCGTGTTCTTCAAGACAAAGGATGTAATGTTCGTCCACTCATCATATGATAATTTCTTCTTCTTGTGGCCACTTGATTTGCCACCGGAGCCGATGAAAATGCTAAGTTCAGGTAGATCTTCCGGGTTGGCCATATTGAGACGAGGCACTGGATTATGAACATTGGTAAGATTGTCACTATAGAACTTAGTGGTGAAGTTTGACACCTCCTCGTTCAGTGTTGCCTCAGCTATGGATGCTTCGATGCGGCATTTGTTCGTGCTTTTCTTTTGAAGGTCCTTCTGCTCTCTCTCAGTTGCAAACATCCAACGGGTCTGCACAGGCCCCCCAATCTTGCCTCGGTCGCGAGATGCACCAACAAATGTTGCATGAGATTGAACATGCCTGGTGGAAAGATAGCCTCTAGCTCGCAAATCAACTCGGGTGTCTGTTCCTCCAACTCTTCAATCACCTTGATATCTAATTCTTTAGCACAAAGCCGGCGGAAGAAATAGCTCAACTTTGCCAAGACTAGCCAAATGTCCTCATCGATATAGCCTCCAAACATGACCGGCATTATCCGCTCGATCCATACGTGATAGTCATGACTCTTGAGCCCACCTATCCGCAACCCAGCCAAATTCACTCCCCTCATTATGTTAGCTGCATAGCCATCAGGGAAGAATAGGTGATCCAGGACCCACTGGAGAATTTGTTTCCTTTGGGCCCTTGTTGGGGTGAAACGGGCCTTTGGTTTGGACCATCCTTTTTTGACTGTGCCGGGAGGGTCCATCTTCATGTTTGGCCTATCACATAGCTCCTGCTGATCGACTCTAGCCTTGACGTTATCCTTCGACTTCTCGAGGTCCATTAGTGTGGACCAAAGGGCCTCAGCGATATTTTTTTCAGTGTGCATTACATCAATGTTATGAGGAAGACATATATTACGATCCTCCATCTCCAAACTGATTAATGCAGACATATATTTAACAAAAAGATTCATGCATCATTAATTTAATTATTCACAAAACTATAGATTTTACGCGTTGAATGCACTCACCTATATCTACTAGGTAAAGCTAAGGCCATCCCACCCGAGTATGTGTAGCTTGTGTTCGTTTCCATGTCCTACTCCTATCCAAGACAGAATTTCGGCAGCACCTCCCCGCTGCTCTCCCAATACACGTCTCGACAAAGTTTCGAGAGATTGTGTATCCGGAGAACAACATGGGAGGCGCCACCGAAATTCTGTCTCGGATAGGAGTAGAACATGGAAACGAACACAAGCTACACATACTCGAGCTGTCCAAAACGTGGACAATTCAAAACGGCCACGGTTATAAAAGATATAGCTCTTTGTATATAAACATATACCCTGGACAAGGTGTATACATAAATATATACAAACAGCTCTTTATATATAAACATATACCCTTGACAAGGTGTATACATAAATATATATAAAGAGTTTCATCTTTATAACTATAACCCTTCCGAACGGGAGACTCCTAGGGTTACGCGACTTGTTTGGTGAGCTACAAAATAATTCAACCTAGCAAGAGAAGCGGAAGAGCGTCATTACCCTCGAAGCGTGACCGACGAAAAGACAGGGGAAGTAGCTACTGCCCGAGCCCTGTCCTACAACGACGCTCCCGTCGTCAACCTCGCTGCATACCCTGCACACATTATCACAAATACAATTAATAACTAACAAATAACAATGACTAACTAAGCAAAATATCACCTAACTAATTAACAAACAATCCTAAAACCAAACCAACTACTAACCTAACTAACTACTGACCAAAATCAACTAAACAAATAGTAGCAGTACCAAATAAACTAACCAACTAATAACTACTAACCCTAACAACAAACTAAAAATATGAGGAAAATCCTCACCTTGCCGTCGGATGAGCAGATCCTGCTGGAGGGAGCGGCAGCGGCTCGAGGTGGAGGAGGGCACTCGGGGTGGAGGGGAGCGGCAGCGGCGACGTGGAGGGCCGGGAGCAGCTCGGGGTGGAGCTCGGGGAGCAGCTCGGGGTGGAGCTAGCCCGAACCTCCCGCCATTGCTCCGGCCGAGGTGGCGCTAGGGTTCGGGCTCGTGGCGGCGGGGGGCGGGCAGGAGAGGGAGCTGGCGGACGGGGAGAAGGAGGGGGAGCGAAGTAGTAGGGTGGGGCGGGTGCGACGGCGAAGGGGGGGGCGGTGACCGGAGGCAGAGGGCGGCGGGCGGCGGCTGGCGGCGGCGTGGGCGGGTTTGGTGGAGAACGAACGCGCGGGGGGATTTGGGGATTTTCGGCTCGATTGGGCCGAATTTTTCCTAAGTCCCCGCCAGATCTTCGCCGAGTAGGGTCTTCGCCGCGTGCCTTACTCGGCGAATGGATAAAAATATATAAAATAAATTTGTTAATTCATATTTTCCATTAATTATTAACAATTAATTATTCCTACCTCCACCACACTCTCATGCATATTATATGACACCACCTATGTTTTGGTGTGGTTTCGACACCCCGAAGCCCCCGTCTCCGTCGAAACCCACCCACAGTTGACCAGAAGTGAACCGTGTCGTCTACCCCTTCGACGGGCGTCGAAAGGGGGTAGCTCAAAGGACTTTTATACTTGGTTGTGTTTGGGTGGGCCATGTGAACATAATTAACCTGATTTGGGCTCATGTTATCACATGATTCCATCCGTTGCACCCGAAATGGGGGTTTCCGCATAGAAGAGCATAACCTTCGAGGGGGATAAGTGCGGTTTGTGAAGAGTGTCACACCTCGAGTCCCGAGATGTCTCTAACAACCTCCCACCACACTCTCATGCATATTATATGACACCACCTATGTTTTGGTGTGGTTCCGACACCCCGAAACCCCCGCCTCCGTCGAAACCCACCCATAGTTGACCAGAAGTGAACCGTGTCGTCTACCCTTCGACGGGCGTCGAAAGGGGATAGCTACAAGGACTTTTATACTTGGTTGTGTTTGGGTGGGCCATGTGAACATAATTAACCTGATTTGGGCTCATGTTATCACATGATTCCATCCGTTGCACCCGAAATGGGGGTTTCCGCATAGAAGAGCATAACCTTCGAGGGGGATAAGTGCGGTTTGTGAAGAGTGTCACACCTCGGAGTCCCGAGATGTCTCTAACAACCTCCCACCACACTCTCATGCATATTATATGACACCACCTATGTTTTGGTGTGGTTCTGACACCCCGAAGCCCCCGTCTCCGTCGAAACCCACCCACAGTTGACCAGAAGTGAACCGTGTCGTCTACCCCTTCGACGGGCGTCGAAAGGGGTAGATACAAGGACTTTTATACTTGGTTGTGTTTCGGTGGGCCATGTGAACATAATTAACCTGATTTGGGCTCATGTTATCACATGATTCCATCCGTTGCACCCGAAATGGGGGTTTCCGCATAGAAGAGCATAACCTTCGAGGGGGATAAGTGCGGTTTGTGAAGAGTGTCACACCTCGGAGTCCCGAGATGTCTCTAACAACCTCCCACCACATCTCATGCATATTATATGACACCACTTATGTTTTGGTGTGGTTCCGACACCCCGAAGCCCCCGCCTCCGTCGAAACCCACCCACAGTTGACCAGAAGTGAACCGTGTCGTCTACCCCTTCGACGGGCGTCGAAAGTGGGTAGCTACAAGGACTTTTATACTTGGTTGTGTTTGGGTGGGCCATGTGAACGTAATTAACCTGATTTGGGCTCATGTTATCACATGATTCCATCCGTTGCACCCGAAATGGGGGTTTCCGCATAGAAGAGCATAACCTTCGAGGGGGATAAGTGCGGTTTGTGAAGAGTGTCACACCTCGGAGTCCCTATATGTCTCTAACAACCTCCCACCACACTCTCATGCATATTATATGACACCACCTATGTTTTGGTGTGGTTCCGACACCCCGAAGCCCCCGCCTCCGTCGAAACCCACCCACAGTTGACCAGAAGTGAACCGTGTCGTCTACCCCTTCGACGGGCGTCGAAAGGGGGTAGCTACAAGGACTTTCATACTTGGTTGTGTTTGGGTGGGCCATGTGAACATAATTAACCTGATTTGGGCTCATGTTATCACATAATTCCATCCGTTGCACCCGAAATGGGGGTTTCCGCATAGAAGAGCATAACCTTCGAGGGGGATAAGTGCGGTTTGTGAAGAGTGTCACACCTCGGAGTCCCGAGATGTCTCTAACAATCTCCCACCACACTCTCATGCATATTATATGACACCACCTATGTTATGGTGTGGTTCCGACACCCCGAAGCCCCCGCCTCCGTCGAAACCCACCCACAGTTGATCAGAAGTCAACCGTGTCGTCTACCCCTTCCACGGGCGTCGAAAGGGGTAGCTCCGAAGACTTTTCTCCTTGGTTGTGTTTGGTTAGGTCATATGAACATTTGAAACCCAGTTTGGCCCCATGTTTTCACATGATTCCACCCGTTGCACCCGAAATGGGAGTTTCCACCTAGAAGAGCAGAACCTTCGAGGGGGATAAGTGTGGTGTGTGAAGCCGGTCACACCTCGGAGACTCATGTTTGCTCTTGAAACCTCCCACCACACTCTAAACATATGATATGGCACCACCTAGTTTTTGGTGTGGTTCCGACGCTCCGGGGCCCCCGGTTCCGTCGAAACCCCCCACAGTTGACCGGAAGTCAACCGTGTCGTCTACCCCTTCCACGGGCATCGAAAGGGGGTAGCTCCGAAGACTTTTCTCCTTGGTTGTGTTTGGTTAGGTCATATGAACATTTGAAACCCAGTTTGGCCCCATGTTTTCACATGATTCCACCCGTTGCACCCGAAATGGGAGTTTCCACCTAGAAGAGCAGAACCTTCGAGGGGGATAAGTGTGGTGTGTGAAGCCGGTCACACCTCGGAGTCTCATGTTTGCTCTTGTAACCTCCCACCACACTCAACACATATGATATGGCACCACCTAGTTTTTGGTGTGGTTCCGACGCTCCGGGGCCCCCGGTTCCGTCGAAACCCCCCCACATGTGAAGCCGGTCACACCTCGGAGTCTTGTGATATCATATGTGAGTTTTCTTTTCTTTTCCCTTAATTAATTGCCTTACAGCAGGTGATTCACGCGTGGTAGGTGGCTGTCGGTGGAGTGGATAAGATCACATATTCCGGGTATGTGGTGACAAGAATACATTTAATTAAAAAAACACACACATTTAATATCGAAGACATATTTGATTTAACGTTAACACATAACGAGCACATTCCGGAACCGCCGATACATAATTGACTAACAAACAAATAAACATGTAGAACAAATTACAACAATCACGAACAACTAACAAATTAATTAAAACCTACGATCTTCTCATCAAATATCTTCTCCTCCGGCCGATCCCATGCCAGATGGACCTCCGAAGCAGTGGCCTCCCGTCCTGAAGAACGGACCCGGGTCGACGACCTGCTCCACATGGATTCGGATAGTATGAACCAGTGACGGTTTCGTCGTGGTTGAGTAGGGGGCGTCAAACTCAGACGGTGGAAGCTCAGGCTCTGGCACCTCCACATCGTAGACGGTAGGAATTTCTGATGGATTCTTCATCCACGCCATCACACTCAGGTACCAGCTGTCCTCCGGCTTGAGCATTTCCACAAGCTGCCCACCTAGCCTGTTGATGAACTGGTTCACGGCTTGGGGCTCCCACACCTCCCGTGGGAACCTCTCAAACCTCAGCTTCGTTAAGTACGACAGCTCCGATGGCCGCCCTCCGTGCCCACGATGCCAGCGGCTCATCGTGAGCGTCTCCCCGTTGACGGCGAGGCCGGGGGAGGCATGGAGGACGCGAGTGCAGTCCTCGCTGAAGCGGAAGCGCACGAAGAAGTCGAATGGCGGCGCGCAAACCTCCACCTTGACGTTGCGGCGGTTCACACCGCACTGCACCACCACCGCCCCCACGACCGTCTCCGGCGACACCGGTGGTCGGCTACCTCCCACCGTCGCCATCAGTGCGCGCCCGCTCCACTTCTCCTCCAGCTTGACCATGCCGGGAGTGCGAGACAACACACAGTGCCCGCGCTCGGAGTCTTCAAGCTCACTCACATCCTTCTCCTGAGACTATCTACGACGGCCGGGTAAATATTGCAATGGGCGAATTTGTGTGTAAAAGATCAGTGGCCGGGGGGGGGGGGGGGGGGGGGGGGTCTTTTATAGCCTTCCCACCAGCTATCCCGCCCAAAATTTCCCGCCCATAAATTCCCGCCAAAAAAAAAACCGTCAAAATTTCCCGCCAAAAATTTTACCACCAAAAAATTTGCAGTCGTGTAATAAACAAGATAAAATACTTTGCAACTAAACACATCGATGAACAAATCATACGGTTTTCCTGAGCTACAGTCCCACACTGGCTGCGATATCACATGCAGTGTGGGACTGAGCTCGGGAATCCGGATGATTTGTGTTGGACGACACGAATTAATCTGAAAAACAACTTGTGTTGAATACCTAAATATAGCTGAAACAAAACACATGGTTTCCCCCAGCTATAGCCCTACAGTGATTCACGGTCGAATGCCGTTGCATTCATTGTAGGACATAGCTAGGGAATCCGAATGTTTTGTGTTTGAGCACAAGCTAGAATGAGTGAGTAACCTGTCTGAGAGGTGGAGTATTTATAGGCGTCGTTAGGGCTGAGAAACTGGCGCCAAAACACCACACGCTGGAGAGGGAAAGAGCGGGAAAACCCTAATTTCGCCGAGCACGGCCCTCGGCGAAGATGGCTGCTCGGCGAAGAATTGGCGCGTACTGAAATTTTATCTCGCGCCCACCTATGTTGCCAAGAGCAGTTCTCGGCGACGCCCAACACCCGGCGAAGAAATGGCGCGGAACGAAATTTTCCTTCCCGCCCATTCCTTTGCCGAGTGTCGTCCACCGACAAACTCGGCAAAGAGGATTAAGTTTGCGCGGCAATCCAAAAAAAATTCGCGCCAGTTCTTCGCCGAGTGCCGTCCATTGACACACTCGGCGAACTGTTTACGGAAAAGGCGGCAAATATCTAAAGTTTCCCGCGCACACGTTACCGAGGGTGGCTCTCGGCGAAGAAAAGGAATACCATCTTTGCCGGGTGCGGCACTCGGCGAAATTCACGCATCGCCGCGGAAATGTGGGACCCAATGGCACGCGCCATGTGGTCATCCGTTTCGCCGAGATCTCAGTATTGCCGAGTGTTTTCTGTGTTCTTCGCCGAGAAAACGGTCTTCGCCGAGGTCTTTATCCATGCAGTGCCGGCGAACGTGGTATTTGCCGAGTGGTCTCGGCTTCGCCGAGTGTCCTCTGCGTGGTGACGGCTTAGACGCTCTTCGCCGAGTCAGCCCGACATTTTGCACTCGGCAAAGCCGAGACCACTCGGCAGAGAGTGATTTTCCAGTAGTGATGCGTCGTAAGCTGATGGAAGAATGGTCGCCCTCTCCTTGCGTGCTGCAAGTGCTCTCGTCCAGGACCGGGCAATGGGAGAAGAGGGCCTTTGTTCGGGAAGGTGCAGCAGCAGGGACGGTGGCTGACTTGAAGAAACATCGAGATTCCTCTTTGTACCAATTGCGTCAGTCCGCGTATTGGAAAGGAAAACTTTATGTGCACTGCCGTGGCTGCTATATTATGAGGTACTCTCTACATGCACATATATATCTTGTCATGGTAAATGCTATTCTTACTATATATCAACAACTAAATGTGTATCCCTATCATTTGAAGTTTTGAACCAAATTGCGTGAAATTGTTTCGTATCCGATCTCGGGAAATAAGTGTTTAATTATATCAAATGAAGAATCATTAGCATGCTCCATAGACATTACACTACAGGAACCGGGTGCTGTGCCAACGGCTTTCTCCCGTCGGCATAGACCAACTTGCCGTCGGCACACCCCTATGCCGACGGCCCCCGTCGGCACAGAGTGGTCGGCATAGGTGCCTGTAGGCACAGGCCACGTGGCCGTCGGCACAGAGAAACACCGTCGGCACAGGCTATGGCGACGGCCAAAAAAGCACCGTCGGCACTGGTTTCGTCGGCACAGTGTTGGTGGGTCCCATATCAGCCGGGGTGAGATGGGGGACCTGTGCCGACGGCTTTGCCGTCGGCTCAGCTTGCCACACAGCAGGAAAAAAAAACCCCGCCGTCCCTCGCTGGGACGGGCCGCGTACGGGCTGGGAGCGGGCGCTGGATGGGGACGAATACGTCGGAGACGGCGGCGGCGTGCTCCTGGTCGACGAAGACGGCGGCGCGGTCGAGACGGTGACGCGGTCGACACGACGGCGGCGTGCTGCTCCTAGCACACGGGCCTCGAGCTCGGCTTCGGTTCCGGGCGACGGCGCGGGGACGGAGCAGGGCCGTGGAGGGCTCGAGGGACGGCGGAACTCGAGCTCGGCATAGGTTGGACACGCGTTGTAAAAAAATATCCCCGCCGTCCCTCGCTGGGGACAGGCTGGGGCGGCCGCGACTGGGGTGGAGCGCGGCGAGGACGACGTCATGGGCTGGGGCGGCCGCGACGGCACGAAACCCTGCAGCACGGACGGAGCAGGTGCTGGGGGCGGTCGAGGGCGTCGTCGTCGCTGTTGATGTGCCAGCCCTGCCTCGCGAAGTCGCGCATCCGCTCCTTCTACGCCGGCGTGAACTGGGGCAGTCGCCGCCGTCGAAGAAGCCGTGTAGGAGGGCTTGCGACTTGGCCGCTGCTGCTGCTACTTGGAGTGCCAGGACGGAGAGCTTGGCGAAGATCCGTGGAGGCCGAGGCGAGCATGTAGGGACGGTGGCGGCCTCAGCCTGGAGCGCGGCGAGCGCGCGCGGAGGCGGCGGACGAGGCGCTGAGGTCGTCCCGCTTGCGACCTGCGTGAATGGCGGCGAAGAACGCGTCGAGCGCACCAGCCCAGCCACGCGCCTCCTGCGCCTGCCCTTCCTGCCGCCATCGCTCGCGGGAGGCACAGGCCGTCGCGCACGGTGACGTCCGAGGAGGGCCGGCGATGCCCGGCCCACCACCTCTATTCCACCGCGGCCTGAGGCTGTCGCGGCCGGCGATGTCTGAGGCGCATCCGTGTTTGCGTCCGTGGGGCTGGGATTGGATGGGGATAAGGTTTGGTTTTTGTTTTTATATTGAGATGGGATAAGGTTTGGATGGATCTGGTGGGTTCTCCCGTCCGTGCATGTTTGGTGTGTTTGTTTGGTCGTTGGAGAATCGTTGGATGTGGACGGACGGTTGTGATCGGGCTGCCATGTCAGCGATCCATGAGCTGTTATCCCATTGGTCCAGAAGATGTTATTGGTATTTTCTTTTCTTTTCTTCTTTTCTTCTTTCCTTTTGATTATGTAGCAGTGACTATTGCATATAATATTTATATTTGGGTATAATACATTGAATATGGCCTATTTTGTGTGAAAGTTGGATGGGTGCCATTTTGCACCATATTTGTTGTACTTGCTTCACAAATAATGTCATTTTTGACAATTAAAAAATAAAAATGATATTTATAAACATAATTTGAAAAAACTCTGTTCTGCAACATTGTTTGTCATTACAAGACACACCTATGTGTCAAATATGGGCACATTATCAAAACTATGGCACGGGATGATCATATCTAGGTCATTTGAATCGAAACTAATACATGTTTATAGATGATTGACCTTTTGGTGAATAAGTTCTTTGGAAACTTTGTCAAAATTCAAGTTTATCATTTTTCCTAGCAACTAGTACACATATTAGGA
The DNA here is from genome assembly GCA_947311845.1 of Poa pratensis. Taxonomy (NCBI): domain Eukaryota; kingdom Viridiplantae; phylum Streptophyta; class Magnoliopsida; order Poales; family Poaceae; genus Poa; species Poa pratensis. The sequence goes on along the minus strand of CAMZMU010000038.1, from coordinate 76,064,359 downwards.
CTCCATGCCAAAGGATTTCATTTTTGAGTATTTTTCACATTCTTTGATTTTTTTGAAAAAACTATCAAAATGACCGCCATGCATATTCATTGAAAGGGGTCACATTTTTCAAAATTATCGACGGTTCTGTGAAATAGTCACTACTTGTGTACCTTAAAATGATTTTTAAAAAAAAATTAGAGCAAACTATCACACACTTGTAGTTCAAAATTGAATTACTTTCGAAAATAGTCATAAAGTCATTTAAATAGGCGAAATTAGGTAGAAACCGAGAAAATTCCTAATATTTCCAGATTATCCATCAAATATGGCATATTTTGTGAGAAAATTAGATGGGTGTCATTTTGCACCATATTTGTTGTACTTGTTTCACAAATAATGTCATTTTTGACAATTAAAAATGAAAAATGATATTTATAAAACTAATTTGAAAAAATTCAGTTCTGCAACATTGTTTGTCAAACAATACACACATATGTGTCAAATATGGGCACATTATCACAAACTATGGCACGGGGATGACCATATCTAGGTCATTTGACTCGAAATTTATACATGTTTATAGATGATTGACCTTTTGGTGAAGAAGTTCTTTGAAAACTTTGTCAAAACTCAAGTTTATCATTTTTTCTAGCAACTAATACACATATTAGGACTCCATGCCAAAGGATTTCACTTTTTTGAGTATTTTTCACATTCTTTGATTTTTTTGAAAAAACTATCAAAATGACCGCCATGCATATTCATTGAAAGGGGTCACATTTTTCAAAATTATCGAAGGTTCTGTTAAATAGTCACTACTTGTGTACCTTAAAATAATTTTTTTAAAAAAATTAGAGCAAACTATCACAACTTGTAGTTCAAAATTGAATTACTTTCGGAAAATAGGCATAAAGTCATTTAAATAGGCGAAATTAGGTAGAAACCGAGAAAATTCCTAACATTTCCAGATTATCCATCAAATATGGTCTACTTTGTGTCGAAATTAGATGGGTGCCATTTTCCACCATATTTGTTGTACTTGTTTCACAAAAAATGTCATTTTTGACAATTAAAAAATGAAAAATGATATTTATAAAACTAATTTGAAAAAACTCGGTTCTGCAACATTGTTTGTCATAACAATACACACATATGTGTCAAATATGGGCACATTATCACAAACTATGACACGGGGATGACCATATCTAGGTCATTTGACTCGAAACTTATACATGTTTATAGATGATTGACCTTTTGGTGAAGAAGTTTTTGGAAACTTTGTCAAAACTCAAGTTTATCATTTTTCCTAACAACTAGTACACATATTAGGACTCCATGCCAAAGGATTTCACTTTTTGAGTATTTTTCACATTCTTTGATTTTTTTGAAAAAAACTGTCAAAATGACCGCCATGCATATTCATTGAAAGGGGTCACATTTTTCAAAATTATCGACGGTTATGTGAAATAGTCACTACTTGTGTACCTTAAAATGATTTTTTTAAAAAAATAGAGCAAACTATCACACACTTGTAGTTCAAAATTGAATTATTTTAGGAAAATAGGCATAAAGTCATTTAAATAGGCGAAATTAGGTAGAAACCGAGAAAATTCCTAATATTTCCAGATTATCCATCAAATATGGTCTACTTTGTGTGGAAATTAGATGGGTGCCATTTTCCACCATATTTGTTGTACTTGCTTCACACAAATGTCATTTTTGACAATAAAAAAAATGAAAAATGATATTTATGAAACTAATTTGAAAAAACTCAGTTCTGCAATATTGTTTGTAATACAAGACACACATATGTATCAAATATGAGCACATTATCACAAACTATGGCACGGGGATGACCATATCTAGGTCATTTGACTCGAAACTTATATATGTTTATAGATGATTGACCTTTTTGTGAAGAAGTTCTTTGGAACTTTGTCAAAACTCAAGTTTATTATTTTTCCTAACAACTAGTACACATAAAAGGACTCCATGCCAAACGATTTCACTTTTTGAGTTTTTTTCACTTTCATTTATTTTTTTTGAAAAAATGGTCAAAATGGACCCCGTGTCATAATTTGTGATAAAGTGTTCATATTTGACACATAGGTATGTCTTGGTATGAGAAACATTGTTGCCAAAAATATTTTAAAAAATATTATTATAAATATCATTTTCTATTTTTTTTAAGTGCCAAAAATGACTTTTTTATTAAGCAAGTACCACAAATATGTCGCAAAAAGTCATATACATGAAGAAAAAGATGATATGGATGTCATATTTGGATTCCTCTAATTTTTCTAATCGATTTAGACATTTTATTTGTTAAATTTCGATTTATAGATCAAAAGATATGAATTATTCCATATTAGATGAAAAATAGGGAAAAAGCTATGCCTACGGCCTACCTATGCCGACGGCTCCTATGCCGACGGCTTTGTGGACGGGCTGGCCTCGTCGAGACCTATGCCGACGGCCCCGATAAAAAGCCGTCGGCACAGGGTTTGGCCATCGGCATAGATCACCATTCCTGTAGTGTTATAGGTTAATTACTTTTTAAATAACGAGATATTTTTATACTTCCAAGAGTAATGTGGTCTTTTTCATCCTGCTATTTAAAGATGAATTATATAATTTCATCATTTTCTGCATCTCTGTTTACAAGTATCACCATTAAAATATGTTTACATAATATTGACTTTTTATGATTCATGATTTGTAGATTGTACTTGGCTGATAACAAGTACCAAACAATAAAAACACCAGCAAACATAGATGATTGTTGCCCACCACAATATCGTCTAGGGAATGCAAAAAATGGAGTGTACTTTGCAGCTATTTTTGAGTCGCATGAAGATCTTAAAGTTTGGATCCTAGAGGAATCCTTTGATCAAGCAAAGTGGGTGCTGAAGCATGATATTAACCTTGAGTCAACTGCCTTAAACGCATTGTCGAGCCATTATTCTTTTGAAAATGGTGAATGGTGTCGTTGTGAATTTGATGGGGCATGGAATTTAGATGATGGCATCGATGATTTTTCCAGCGACAAAGAAGACAAAAACTGAGTTAATTGGGGCAAATATTGAATGGAACTCGGAAGATGATGATGTTCTCTCTATTGTAGACGGAGACAAGACTTCCTCTGTTGGATACTATCTCATTCTTTATTTCATCCTTACAAGGAGGTTGTCTTTTTAGCACAATATTCGAAAAGGGGAGTTGCCTACCATTTCAATACCTCAAAGGCTCAATACTTGGGTACATTAAGTGATTGGCCTACGGAGAGTATTGTAAAGTCATTTGTGTATACGCCATGCATGATTGGACAACTTCCTGAAAGTAGTTCCAATATTCCACTCAACGATTAAGTGGTTTGCCAGAAGTTTAGCAATGGAAACACATTCAAATGTGCTTACATTCGAGGGTTTTTCCCCCTCCAGTTTTCAATGTAACATAGAGAAAGAATATCAACAGGTCAGGTGACTATGAGGCACATATATATACAAAGACACATATTGTTTCTGGTATCAAAATGACTAGTGCAAGTTATTTTGCGGTTGTCATTTAATTACGAATTATAGCTGGAGTCATATAGCTCAGAGTTTTTTTTAAAGCGTTTTGTATGGTTTTTTAATCTGGTTTTCCTAATTAACTGGATCAATTCTATTCTTTTATAATGCAATGCGGGAATACCCCGCCCTAGTTCGTCAAAAAGATGTCGAGAAGATTTGTTGGTGAAAGGAACTTCGAGTTGGGAACCCTAAGCATGTCTGTGTGCCCCTTCATTTTGAGCTAGAGACGTTGATGTCTGGCTGAACTGGGTTTAGCGGCCCCAGTATGCTCTCTTGTTAGATACTACCTCTACTTTAACAGTCAGATATGATACTATCTGAAGAAGCCAGGCGGCCCGCAGGCGAGGTGGCGACGGACGGCTGCTTCTGACGGAACAATGGCGGTTTGTGGTTCTGCTTGGTCCCCAGTGTCTTGCTTGTCGAGCATGCTCTGAAGGTACGAGATTCCTGGTGCCGCTTTGGTGCCCTGGGAATTCGTCTAGAGTTTTTTTTTTAAATTTTATCTAGTCTGAGTACTAATTGTACCGGACAATCACACAAAAAATAATGTTTTCAAAAAAAATCAGACAAAAAATAATTCTACAGCCTGCTCGGTTTTGGAGGACCTTTTGATCCAGTGCAGCAATCTCATTTTCTGTTATAGGATGTGGCGATTATATTCCATTTCAGATTTAGCTACTCCTTGCAGAACCCCATGGTTCATTATAAAATGTACAATATTCCTGTCGATCTCCCGTTTTATGATTTTTGCATAGCCATCAGAGTACCACATTGGGGATCGTATAAGAGGATGGATAGTCAACCTGGGCATCTGGTGGGACTTTACTCGGAGATCACCAAAGGTAGAGGTTTCGTAAAAGAAGGTGGTAAGAGTCGGCATATTTTGCTCCCTTCTATTCGGTACTTCGCCCATTTCATTAGTAAGTGTGTTTTAGCTAGGAAAAATGCTAATAAGCTTTTGTGTATGATTTGACATTTCTTTCTGCTGCTTTGAGAAACGATAAGACTTATAACCTGGGCCCTAGGTAGACGTGCAACCAAAAATTGGTGGCAATCTTCAACATCATGCATGATGGTCTCTGCAAGGAGCGCTAGCTGTGTTTGGTTTAACCGTACCCTTCCAGCTGCTTCCGGGAAGTAGCAATCCATATCTGAAACTCTAGATAGCTATTACTAGGAAAAATCAACATGAAACAAGATGACAAGCTAGCACAAATATATGAGTAGATCATGGCAATATATACCACAATACTTTTTATACATCTACCTCAGAATATATGAGGTGCAAACCATTTCAACCAGTAATTAATGGTTCTTGTTTCATCAACCGGACACAAATTAGGCTCAACTCAGGGCCGTACATTCATCAATCACACTCCGGCAAGGTTGGTGACACACACGCACGGCCACAAACAACCTTTTTATTACAAACTAGCAATAAAAAAACACGACTGGAAAAGCCAGCTCCATCGGTCGAGAACACCACACCACACCAAGCTGGAGAGACCAAGCAATCCAATCCAGTGCTGCTTGATCGCACACCAATCCAAGCATACATATACATATCCTGTACTAACGGAAATGCTATGGATGAATCGTGTAGTACTCAAATGTATGAGTAAATTTAGTGTGTCAAATGATGACCAAGACTTGGCAAAACGAATATATGGGATGTTACCAGCTAGCTAAATCAACGCAAACGTTTTAACTTTAAACCCGTGTGTAGGAGTAATACTGTAATGTCGAACAATAAATAGCTAGTCTAGTCCAGCAAGTAATTCGACCGGCTGAAACACAGGTATGTAATTCACAAAGCAAAAAAGATACTCCCTCCGTCCCAGTTTATAAGTCTCACTAGTAGAAAAACCACCTTTCGTGCAGAGCCGAACAAGCCATTAATCTCGGTTCAGTTAAAAACCGGGACCAATGCCTAGCAGTGGTCCCGGTTCGAGTTGCCAGGCATTGGTCCCGGTTCGGTTGGGGGCATTGGTCCCGGTTCGTGGCACGAACCGGGACCAAAGCTCCAGAGCCGGACACGTGGCGTGCCGCGGAGCTTTGGTCCCGGTTCGTGTCTCGAACCGGGACTAATACCCCTCCCCTGCCTATATATAACCCACCCCCTCTTCTCTCTCTTTTTTTTTTCTGGATTGGTGGGAAGTGGGTGCTAGTTTTTTTTTCTTTGCCACGCACAAGATGTGTTCGATGAAATGCCCGACCCACACCGAGGTTAGCAACTTTATCCTTTTCATCTGTAATTGATACAGAAATATTGCATGTGTCGATGTACGGTGGTCATTTCACTATTCAAGATGTTATTGTAATGGTATTTGATAAACTTAATTATATGATGCAGATGGATGCACGGATGCGATGGATGTACGGCGAACGACGCAGTTCCGAGTTTATTGCAGGCCTGCATAAATTTCTCGAAGTGGCTGAGGCAAACAAAGTGGATAATTTTATGACTTGTCCATGTGAGAAGTGTCGGAACGTCAGGGAGTACTCTAACCCGAAAACCATTCAAGACCACGTGCTTCGGAGAGGTTTCATGCCCAGCTATAATTGTTGGACCAAGCACGGAGAAAGAGGGGTTAGGATGGAAGACAATGAAGAAGAGGAGGATGATGACAACTATCCTATGTTCCCTGAGGAATGCGGTGATACTGTAATGGAAGACGTTGAAGAAGAAGGAGGTGAACATCGGGCATCAGATGAGCCCGCTGATGGTCTTGGTGGGGTCATTTCTGATGCAAAGCGAGAATGCGATACAGAAAAGGAGAAGCTAAAGTTGGAGGCCATGCTAGAGGATCACAAAAAGTTGCTGTACCCAAATTGCGAAGATGGCAGCACAAAGCTCGGTACCACACTGGAACTGCTGAAATGGAAGGCAGAGACTGGTTGTTCTGACAAGGGATTTGAGAAGTTACTGAAAATAATGAAGCCGAAGCTTCCAAAGGATAACGAATTGCCCGAGACTACATACGAAGCAAAGGATGTTATCTGCCCTCTAGTATTAGATGTGCAGAAGATACATGCATGCATTAATGACTGCATCTGTACCGTGGTGAGGAGTACGAGAATATGGATAAATGCCCGGTATGCAATGCACTGCGGTACAAGATCAGACAAGATGACCCTGGTGATGTTGAGGGCGATGACGAGCCCCCCCGGAAGAGGGTTCCTGCTAAGGTGATGTGGTATGCTCCTATAATACCACGGTTGAAACGTCTGTTCAGAAACAAAGAGCATGCCAGGTTGTTGCGATGGCACAAATAAGAGCGTAAGAAAGACGGGAAGTTGAGACACCCCGCCGATGGGTCCCAGTGGAGAAAAATCGACAGAGAGTTCCCGACATTTTCAGATGACGCAAGGAACTTAAGATTTGGTCTAAGTACAGATGGCTTTAATCCTTTTGGGGAGCAGAGCTCCAGTCATAGCACTTGGCCCGTGACTATATGTATCTACAACCTTCCTCTTGGTTGTGCATGAAGCGGAAGTTCATTATGATGCCAGTGCTCATCCAAGGCCCGAAGCAACCCGGCAACGACATTGATGTGTACCTAAGGCCATTAGTTGATGAACTTTTGCAGTTGTGGTCCGAACCAGGTGTACGTGTGTGGGATGAGCACAAACAACAGGAATTTGACCTACGAGCGTTGTTGTTCGTAACCATCAATGATTGGGCTGCTCTTAGTAACATTTCAGGACAGTCAAACAAGGGATACAATGCATGCACGCACTGTTTAGATAAGACTGAAAGTATACATTTGGGAAACAAGAACGTGTACCTGGGGCATCGTCGATTTCTTCCGAACAGTCATGCCGTAAGAAAGAAAGGCAAGCATTTCAACGGTGAGGCAGATCGCCGGAAGAAGCCTAACCTCCCTGATGGTGATGTTATATATGACATGGTCAAAGATTTAGAAGTAATCTTTGGAAAGGGTCCTGCAGTCTATCTGTTCCGAATGACGCTACAACCACGTACCCATATGGAAGAAGAAATCTATATTTTGGGAGCTACCCTATTGGAAAGTCCTAGAGGTCCGGTCTTCAATCGACGTGATGCACGTGACGAAGAATCTTTGCGTGAACCTGCTAGGCTTCCTGGGCCTGTATGGGAAGACAAAATATATACCAGAAGCACGGGAGGACCAGCAACGTATGAAAGACCATACAACAAGCTGACGGATAAAGGGCGTCAATACTTAAGCAGCTACGCTCTTACCAAAGCAGAGAAGGAAATCTTTTTTGAATGCCTGAGCAGTATCAAGGTCCCGGCTGGCTTCTCGTCAAATATAAAGGGAATAATAAATATGGCAGAGAAAAAATTCCAGAACCTGAAGTCTCATGATTGCGACGTGATTATGACGCAGTTGCTTCTGTTGCATTGAGGGGCCTTCTACCGGAAAATGTTCGAGTACCCATTGTGAAGCTATGTGCATTCCTCAATGCAATATCTCAGAAGGTCATCGATCCAGTAACTCTACCAAGTTTACAGAAGGTGTGGTCCAATGTCTTGTCAGCTTCGAGTTGGTGTTCCCCCATCATTCTTCAATATTATGACGCATCTCATGCTTCACGTAGTCGACGAGATTGCCATTCTCGGTCCTGTATTTCAACACAATATGTTCCCCTTCGAGAGGTTCATGGGAGTCTTGAAGAAATATGTTCATAACCGTGCTAGGCCAGAAGGAAGCATCTCAAAGGGCTATGGAACAGAGGAGGTCATTGAGTTCTGTGTTGACTTTATTCCTGAAAAAATGAGTGGGGAATTTGATCAAACACCTAGGTAAGGGAGGGAGAGGGCAGCACCTTGGTAAAAACACGCCCAAAACACACGGTTTCCCCGTCATACAGCCCACCGGTGGCTCGTGAGACGGCAAATCGGCCTTCGATCCAAACAGCGGCAAGACATCTCTGATGATTTGCAACCGTCCGAACAAGTGTTGGGGATGTTGCTAATCATCAGAGCGCCTTTCCGCTGCTTGGATCCGACCGAGGGGAGGGTTCACCTTCAGCCTCCGCTCTAGGAACTCCTGCCTCTCAGAAATCTTGCTCTCTGCTACCCGTGTACTGCCAAAATGAAGTACAATGAGTAGACACTGAGTGCTGAACATGTCAGGAGGGGGCTATATATAGGGTACGTGTGCTTCTTTAGTCCCGGTTGGTAACACCAACCGGGTCATGTGGCTCACGAAGTGGTCGTGATACTGCTGATCCAACAGCTCACAATCCCTCAAAAGAAACACACCCCTGATCCAACGTCTCACAAGCGCTTGAAAGAAACACACGATCCGTGTGCTTCTTCCTTATTGTGGGATTCCCTTTAGTCCCGGGTGGTGGCTCACAAAGTGATATCCAACAGCTCACAAGTCTTCAAAAGAAACACACCCCTGATCCAACGGCTCACAAGCGCTCGAAAGAAACACACGATCCGTGTGCTTCTTCCTTATTGGTGGGATTCTCACTATATATATGTAGTCATGCATGGACTCCATTGGCATAGCACATCTAAACTCATATCTGCAACCTCATCACTCTCGCATGGCTTCTACCGTACCCACTCTAACCTACTCGGAGGCGGAGGCGCTTTGCGCCTCGAACTACCCCTGCCCGCCCGGCTACGACGTCCCCGCCGGCTGGAGGCTGAGCACCGGAGGCGTGCCGGTCCCTCCTGTCCCTCAAGGTTTGGCGCGCCGGGCGGCCATCACGAACCACTACTAACTCGAGCTCACTCCGGAGCAGCGGATGGATCCCCGCTGGCATCCCGACTACCGCCCGACTTGGTACGCCTTCTTCATCAATCGGCGTGAGAGGGCGCTCGCCAGGTACGAGGAGGACGGCCCGCCTCCTTCGAACTTCAATGAGGCCGGCCGTCGGCTGTGGTGGAGCGGCCGGACTCTCCAGAGCGTCATGAACTACATCACAGCCGGCGATAACCCCCGCCTGGCTACCCTCGCTTCCAGTCCAGGCGAGCGCCGCCCGACGACGACGGCGGCGACTACGACGACTACGAGGATGAGTATTATAGGCCTAGGCAGGAGTATGACTAACCTATGGTTCGTCTATGTACCCAAGATTGTTGTCATTAACTACTTCTGGTCTAGCTAAGATGCCGATCGTGTAAAATGTATTCTTTATCTCTGCATTTCCAAGTCTATGAAGAAGTTTTTTGTAAACTATGTCAAAACTCAAGTTTATCATTTATCCTACCAACTAGTACACATGAAAGTACTCCATGCCAAAGGATTTCATTTTTTGAGTATTTTTTTCACTTTCTTTATCTTTTTTTAAAAACGGTCAAAATGGCCGCCGTTACTATTTATTGTAAGGGGTCGAATTATCCAAAACTATCGACGGTTCTGTGATATAACCACTACTTGTGCACCTTAAAATCATTTTTGAAAAAATTTCAGAGCAAACTATCACACACTTATAGTTCAAATTTGAATTACTTTCGAAAAATAGACATAAAGTCGTTTAAGTAGGCGAAATTAGCTAGAAACCGAGAAAATTACCAATATTTGTGGATTATCCATAAAATATGGTCTACTTTGTGTGATAATTTGATGGGTGCCATTTTGCACCATATTTGTTGTACTTGCTTCACAAAAAAATGTCATTTTTGACAAACGAAAAACAAAAAACGATATTTAGATAAGTAATTTGAAAACATAGAAAATGATTTTAGATTATTTATTCAAATTTAAACACTTTTCAAGTTGAAAGTCTTTTTAGATTCAAAACCATTTGAAATTCATATTCAAACACCTAAATAAGAAAAAAAAAAAGGCGGGAAACAACATTTCAGAACTGAAAAGTTCGAAATAATTTAGAAAAAGGACTCTTTGGTCCCGGTTTATACGAAGAACCGGGACCAATGAGTCCATGGACGCGCCACGCGAATCTGGCATTAACTGACCCACTCATTGGTCCCGGTTGCTTCCAAGAACCGGGACCAAAGTCCCGGTTCTTGGAAGCAACCGGGACCAATGAGTGCTGCTATAATTGTCTCTGCCTCTTCTTCTTCCCCATTCCACCCAAAATCGACTAAGGACTCAGCGCGCGACACCGGAACGAAAATCACGCCGTCAGGCTGCCCGACCTCGCCCTCGACGCTCCCTCGACGCCGGCGCCCTCGACGCCCACGCCGCCCGTGCCGCGCCGCCCGCACGCCGGCCGCCTGTGCCGCGCCCTCGACGCCCGTGCCGCCCGCACGCACGAGCTCGCCACGCTCACCGCGCTCTCCGTCGTCTACGCTCGCCGGGGAAGGTGAGCCGCGGCCGCACTCGTCCACGCTCTGGCCACGGCGGCGCCGCCCATCTATGGTCGCCGCCGGCGCGCCCTCGCCCTCACGCGCAGAAAAAAAAAGTTGGGCCGAGCCCATTGGGCTGGAACCCTCTCGGCCTGTTTCTTTTTTTTTCCTTTCTCGAATAAAGGAATTAACAGAAACCTTTTAAATCTGTGCCATGTTTAAAATTCAATATCTTGAGATTTATACGTCCAAATAAATCGAATAAAAATTCTATGGATTGCTTAGGGATTTTTTTATCCAACCCAATTGGTTTCATCCTGTTTAGATCAATAACACATGTGTAGAAATTAAAGTACCACAGAAGGTTTAAGTAACAAACTTGTTTGCTTCTGATGCTCTAGAACTCCAAATGACTTAAGGTCAATTTTGTTAGCTTAGTAATGAAAAATGTTAGTTATCCCTAGTTTTGTAGAATTATTAGAACAACAGAGGCAAAATAGAAAATCAAATAGTGACGTATCCTTTTCTGTAGTATAATAAATATAGTGGAATAAATAAGCATCCAAATGGACCTAGACCAATTTTGTTGGATCATAAACAATCAATGTTAGTTGTACCTAAATTAGCATAATTTTATGACAAACATAACTTGAGTTGTGCATTAAAACTTGTGTGACAAGTTTCTGCCATAATAATCATACATAAATAATGGTTAATTAAATTAAGTTGAATCCAATTGTTTTACCTTGTGTAGGATTTAGGATTATTGTTGTGATGCTTGGTTGGGTAGTGTGGTGATTGTTTGAATAACCTTGCCATTTTTATGGGAAAATATTTTCTTAATTTCAAATGGCTAGGTTTTGAATTGACAAATGTACACAAATGCTTAGGTTTTGCATTCACATATCCGATTCACATTTGTATGCAAAGTTACACAACTAAAGTTTTGTGCATTGTTCTTAATTTGCAGAAACTATGGAACGAGACGAAAATCAGGAAAACATCCTCGAGGATATAATCCGCGGGCCGGAAGATGTTGCCGATGTCACCTCGCAGTTTTTGAACAACTCCGGTGAGGGAGATGAGTCTCTCAACCGAAGAGACGGCTCCGGTGAGGTAGAACCCGACGGCTGGGGTGAGAGAGAAGTCGGCGAGGGAGAAGCCGACGAGGGAGAAGCCGAAGGCTCCGGTGGAACATTAAATGTTGCAAACTCCGGCGAGGTGCATATACATATATTAATGAAGCCGAAGATTGTATTAATTAAGCCTCTGCTGTCTATATACATATATTAACGCTCTTTCTTATTTTAGCCCTTCGGATCGAGCAAATCTTCTGTAAGGACAAAACGAGGCCCAGCCAAAAAGTTGGGCGACCAAGAAAGGTACAGGATCAAAAAAGTCGCTGAAGACGGCACACCGACTGCTCCCCCTGATGTTAAAAATAAAATGGTAAAGCAATGCGGAGTTCTTGTTAGGGACTACATCCTGATCACCGTTCGAGAATGGCATCAGCCAAAGGAGGGAGGAGTAAGATATGTCGGCGAGGTGGGCAAAGAAAGACTTTGGAGAAAGCTCATGTTTAATTTCACCCTACCGGCGCCAGAGGTGGATCCAGATGAGGAGGATCCAAATGAGGCAGAAAAGATTGCCCGGCGAAACATGGAGCAAAAAGTCAAGGACTGGGCTCTTAAGAAGATGGCCGAGCTATTCAAGAACTGGAAGAAAAGATTGAACAGCGAGTTTGTCGAGAAAAATAAGACTCCGGACTTCGATAAAGGGTATGAGAAGATAAGGGACGACTGGGAAGAATTTGTGGCGTACAAGAATTTGTGGCGCAACAGTCCTCTTCACCGCCTCAGCATTCTCCAGCGCAACAATCCTCTTCACCGCCTAACCAGTCTGAAGCGCAGTCGTCTCCACCGCCGCGTCAGCCGTCTCCGCCGCCGCCTCAGCCGTCTCCGCCCACCGCTGGTACTATGAGGGGTAAGCGATCACCGAAACGTAAAAGGTCACCCCTCCCACAAGTACCTCATAAGAATCTTCCCATGAGACCTTATGACCGTACGGTGGAGGAAAATGCCGCGGACGTAAATGCCCAACATCAAGAGTGGTTGGCTAGCCTGAAGAAGCCGAAAGCGGCAGAGTTCCCCTCCACCCTAGCAGAAAAAGCCGCCGTCTTCAAAATGCTGAAGACCCTTGAACAACCCCCGCCAAGACTGACACCAGACTATGACCGCCAGATTCGCAAGTCGGTTCAGGCAAATAAGGAGCGGTCGAAGAGTAGTAGTGCAAGCGGGAAATCAGTTCCCCAGCTCAGAGAACAGAAAAAGCAGTCGTGCCCCCCGCTCAAAGTGTTTTCCAATACCGCCGAGGGGTCGAGCACAGGTGATGTCGCTATTGATACTGAGTTTGTTGCAATATACGGAGAAGCGGCCGCTGCTCATGGCATGTCTATTCTGGACTTCTTAGCGCAATTACAAGAGTTCCAGGAAGTAGCATACCAATACCAGTACGGGAATAGTCTCGTCAAACCTGAGCTAGTCAACGATCTACCAACAAAAATGCGCAGATTGCATAAGTGGTACATGCGAGCCTGTGAGGAAGGGGCAAACTGGATCTACGTGGCCTATAGAAACGAGCATTACGGGCATGGAAATGGCGTGGTAATGATTAAATTTCCTGAATTATTTCAGTTATACCAACAAGACGCCATCGACAAAGCTATCCTCAGTGCCTATTGTCTGTAAGTATTATTTCTGTAATTAAGTCTCTACCTAGCTTAGCTCGTTCATTGCATGTATAATATTACTCATCACTATATTAATTATGCAGAATGAAGATTCTCCAATGCAAAAGAGGACAAATCTATGACATTGGGTTCATTGACCCATACTACATTCATCAAGTATCTCTCAAACGTCATTACAACGACAAAGAGGATAACTTGGTAAGGGCGTTAAGGTTTAACGAAACCAAAAGGGAAATACTATTTCCTTACAACTACGGGTGAGTGTTACTGTCTTGTACACATTCTATTTCGCTTACTCGATGTTAAGTATATAATTGATGACTTATGCGTGCGCAGCTTCTACTTTATTCTGCTAATCATTAAACCTGACAAAGGAGTAGTACTTGTCATGGACTCGAAACGTAAACCCCTTGAGGAGTGGGGCGGACATGCAGGAATGCCTCCAAGGGTAATTTCAATCATTATGGCACTATATCGGCAACTTTCCGTCCATTCCCTGGTAGCAAGCAATTAATATATAACTCCTTTATTCATTTTCTTTGCCGGACAGGGCTTGGAAACGGTTCACCGCCAAGGTTAGGGGTATTTGGTCGCCGAAGCTTACATTTGAACAAATAAGTGTAAGTTATCATGCTTGATTATTATTCCGCGCATCTTTTTGATTTTAGTTTCAATACCATTATCATGCTTGATTATTATTTTGATTGAACTCTGTTCTCGTAAAGTGCTTGAGGCAGGAACATGGGAATAATTTATGTGGATACTACGTTTGCGAGTTCATTCGCCAGACGACACAAGAGCGATCCAAGAGCCGGTTCTTAGAACAACTTGAAGTACGTCAACAATATTCACAATTTTAGTTTATTGCCATCAATTGTGTTTAGTTTCATTCATATATATTGACCCCTTCTTTAAATTAGATCGAACGGCTGCGGGACGGTCTTCTACCACAAGATCGCGTACGCGCAATTCAAGAGGAAATTGCGGGATTCTTAGATGCAGAGGTCCTAGATCCGAAGGGAGAATACTATGGGCCGGTTAAAATGGGAGTGTAAAAGAGATATATATATATGCATGAAACTCGTGTGTACATGTAATATGTTCGACCAAGCACGACGAATGAGATGTGTGTAATATATTCATGACGATGATGTGTAATAGTGGTTCCTTCATTTCTGTATGTAGTACCATCGAATTGAGTGCGAGATGGAGAGCCGGCGAGTGAGAGATGAGCCGGCGAGTAGTACCTGCACAGAAATATCGAAGCTTGGCCTCGATATGCCGGCTAGTGAGAGATTGAGAGCACGTCGGCGATGCGAAGAAGGGGGAGACGAGGGAGGCACCGGCGAGAGGGAGAGGGGGCACCGACGAGAGGGAGAGGTGGCCCAAATACACCCTAAACCCTAAATACAAAAAAAACTCATAATACGAACCGGGACCAATGAGTCTCCCCCACGCCCAGCCAGAACTGTCCACGTGGACACTCATTGGTCCCGGTTCGTGGCCCAACCGGGACTAGCATTAGTCCCGATTGGCCAGTCCCGGTTGGGCAACCGGGACTGAAAGCCCAGCCGAACCGGGACCACAGGTCCTTTTTCTACTAGTGTCTTATGCGTATCCCTAGATGGTAAATTTGATCAAGACAATATGAGAAACAAATTATGAAAAAAATATCATTAAAAATTCAGATGTTATATTTTCTAATGGTATAATTTTTTTGTTGTAAAATATATATTATATTGGTCAAATTCATAACCTATGGATACGTGTAGAACTTATAAACCGGGACGGAGGGAGTACATGTCATGGTAACAAATTCTTAGGCCTAGGCTGTAGAGCGTGCAACCTCCTAAGACTAGTCACAATGGGGAGTAACATAGAGTAGTAACATGGTGATGTTACTAGTCTATGTTACCACCTTCACAGTGGGGAGTAACATCATTGTGGTGTCATATAAGATCTTATTTATTGCACTATAGACTCATTTTATCTTGATAAGTGTGATGTTACGGTAACTAGCTAAGTTACTCCAAACATCTCTCTCCTCATTAACTATATGCCACATAAGCAAAATAGTCTTGAGATGTGTGATGTTATTAGCTAAGTTACTCCCATTGTGACTAGTCTAAGTTGTAGAGCCCATAACGAAGTCTCCGCAAAAGTAGGGCCAGTCTACGCAAACCCAATTGGTAGGCAATTACTCTGATTAATTGATTGGACGGCCGCCTAGGTATCGGGTACCATAATAACACAGAATTCAGCTGGGCTCATGGGACACGTCACTGATCCAAGGCACAACACATCCTGGCCATCGTGGCGGTTGTGGCATGGAGCTGCTCGTAGGTTAACGCCGGTTGGGTTCTGGTGCAGGGCGTGGCGGCTGAGGAAAGCGGCGACAAGGAAGGATTGGGCCAGCGACGGGCCGCCCCCACCCTCCTCCTAGACGCCGGTCGCGGGGCGAGGAAGCGGAGGACGGTTATGGCGACACAAAGGTAGACCAGGAGCACGATGAGGAGCGGTGCGGGCTGGAGCTCAACGGCCGTCACTGCAGCCACCGCCGGCGATGATGGATCGAGCCGGTGCAGCAGAGGCGGCACCGGTAGCCGCATACGGAGGTGGGATGGTGCTGGCGGCCCATTGCGAAGGCGACGGGGATGGGGGGATTTGGCTAAAAACATAAATGTAATAAAATATTTGGAAAATAAGGTAAAAAATAAATAAGAAATGAAAAAGCGAAGAGCTGACCAGCAGGTCCCTACAATTTTTTAAAAAAACTCGAAATCTATACATTTCTAACAATCGTCATCCCTGGTCGCACTGCGACCGCGTCAGAAAAACTCGAAACCAGTGCTATTCAATAAAGCAGCACAGTACCGGTGGATTTTTGAGGAATTACTCGGAATAGGTACATTTTTGAGAAATTACTCGGAATAGGTGGATTTGTGGTGATTCTTTGGAATGAACTCACATACATATTTGTTACGAGAAGAATGCGACCCTGGTAGTAAATTCCATGTACCAACCGATCGAGCTAGGTAGTTCTGCATGATGCTTGTGGCCCTCAATTCCGGACTCAGCTTCAGTGACGTTGAGAAGCAAAGTCACTGTGCCAAAGTCAACACTATCTGCCTTTCAGATTAGATCTAACGTGATCCAAATTCATGGCTAAAATTTTCAAAATGTTGAGTAAAAATTGAAAAAATTACAGTAAATCACAAATGTTTCGTTATGTATCCTGAGGAAGTTTCAATTTCCTTTATTTTGTCAATACACATACATATAGCTTACTTTTCCTTTCTTTTGTATTTTCTATTTCCAATTCTTTTTTATGATGTTATATGCAAGAAACATGGTTAATATGACTCGAACTCACGACCTAGAGTCGAGACAGTAGGACACTGTGTGTAAACCACTAGGCACACCAGTACTATTTTTTTTTTTTGATTTTTCCATATTTAAATTAAGAACTGAGTATAGGATTACAATCAAGCCTAGTTTGCTTAGTAACAATTTCAGGAGCTGAGGACAGTAGCAAACCACTAAAACCAGATTCTTTACATAAAGCAGCTAGCAAATGAGCTGCCCGGTTGGCCAGCCTCGGAGCATGTTGAGCACGGAATGCAGGAAGACGTTGGATAACTTGGTAAGCTTCAACATACACAGGACCTTCCTGTGCTCTTCCCCAGTTTCTGGAGTTGATCGCAGATATGACATTTAGACAATCGCTTTCGAGCACCGTCTTCTGTTGAGTTGTTCGGCTAGGCGGATTCCTTCCAGCACCGCAACAGCCTCAGCTTCCGTGACCGATTGACAGTGTTCGATTTGATTCCAAGCCGAAAGGATGATATCACCATCGTGGTTCCTGATGATGGCCCCCCAGTGACCAGAAGAATTTGTGGGGTTGAAGGCCGCGTCCGTGTTGATCTTGATCCAACCTGTTTCGGGTTTTTCCCATTGCACAGTAGGAGAAAGGTTAGTGACAGGAGAGATAGGGTCCGTACCTTCATGTATTTTGCATTTTCCCTTTCGGTCAAATTCATTCCAGCCATTTTGGATTTGCTTGGTAGTTTTCAGGTAGTTGGAAATGAAGATAGCCGAGCCCCTAACAGAAGCCTCTCCCTTCCCAAAAATCGCATCATTTCTCAAGTGCCAAGCTCGCCACCAGATGAACAGCAACTTCGGTCTCATTTCCTTGGGATGGGCACTGAGGATGTTGAACGCCCACTCTTCTCCCGTTTTCCTCAGGTCTTCTTCTTTTGGCAGGTCGCAAAAATCCCTCATAGCCAGCCGTAGAGCCCTGGCTTTCGTACATGTCATCACCGCGTGGTAAGCACATTCCGGTTCCCTACCACAGAGAGAGCAAGTCGGAGGGGAATTTTTGAATCTGTTGCTTCTATTTTGCTGCACTCCAAGGGAATTAGAGGCGAGTTTCCATGCAAACACTATGATTTTCGCGGGACATCAGCTTTCCAAGCAAGATCCCACAATTTCCTGTCTCCTTCAGGTTGGCTGCTTGATCCAATCCCCCAGGGTTTGATCTGAGGGAGAGGGCAAGATTATAAGCATTTTCACCGAAAAAATGCCTAGTTTATCAGGTTGCCAGGCCAGTAGGTCACTCCTTGAAATTTTGGAATTCTGATCTTCAAGATTTCATCAGCATCATGTGCGTGGAATGTGGCCTTGACAAGGTTTTGTCTCCAGTCATTTGTGGCTGGATCGATGAGGTCTTTCACCCATCTTAATCTAGACTTGTGTGGATTGCTGGAGATTTTATGGTTACCTCTCGGTAACCAGTTGTCCCGCCAGATTCTGATTCTAGAGCCACTAGTGATTCTCCACACCATTCCTTTCTTCAGCAGATCCAACCCGTGTATTATGCCCTGCCAGCTAGGAGAGGCATTCTGAATAAAAGCAGTATCCGAGAGTTCTGCATATGGATAGTATTTTGCTTTTAAAATCCTTGCGCAGAGGCTGTCGGGTCGATCAATCAGGCGCCAAGCCTGTTTGGCAAGCAGGGCTTGGTTGAAGAGGTTTAGGTCTCTGAATCCTATACCGCCTCGGTTTTTCTTTTGTATCAGTTTATCCCATCCCAGTCAGTGAGTGTGTTTATTCTCATCATCTTCATTCCACCAGAAACTCCTCGTCATCTTCATGAGTTCTTCGCAGAGGCCATTGGAAAATTTGAAAACGCTCATAGCGTAGGTAGACATGGCTTGAGCTACAGCTTTGATCAGTGTTTCTTTCGCGGCACCAGAGGTATGTTTTTCGTTCTAGTTAGATAAACACTTGCCATATCTGTCCTTGATGGATTGGAAGTTGCCGTTTTTAAGTCTACCCTCTGGGACAGGGCGTCCCAGATATTTTTCCTCGAAAACAACTGATTGTACTCCGAGGATTGTAGCGACTTCCTCTCCCTCTTTCTATGGGCATCTTTTACCCAGGAGAAGAGAGCATTTCGATGGGTTAAGCTGCTGTCCCGTACCCCTTTCATAGGTTGCAAGGATTTGTTTTATCACTGTAGCTTGGATAGGAGAGGCCTTAAAGAACAAAAGACTGTCATCTGCAAACAAAAGGTTAGAGATACCCGGAGCTCTTTTAACGATCTTCAGCTCTTCCAGCCTGTTTGTCACAACCGCATCATGGATGAGGCTAGCCATTCCTTCAGCCACAGATAGGAAAAGGAACGGAGAGAGGGGATCTCCTTGGCGTAGACCTCTGGTTGGGACGAAAAGATCCAATAATTTGCCATTTAGTCTCACCCTATATCTCACTGACTTGACACAAGTCATTATCCAGCTGATCCACTTTCGATGATAACCCAAATTGACAAGAGCCTCTTCTAGGAACTTCCAATCAACTCGATCATAGGCTTTCGATAGATCCAGCTTGTAGGCACAGAAGGATCCTTTAGAATCATTTGCATGCTGGATTGTGTGAATGCATTCGAAAGCAATTAGGGCGTTATCCGTAATAAGTCTGCCCGGAACAAAGGCACTTTGTGTGGGGCCAGTAATCTCATTCAGAATTGGTTTCAGTCTGTTGGATAGGCATTTTGCAATGATCTTGTAGGTCACATTGCAGAGGCTAATTGGGCGAAAATCCTTTAAATCACTAGGGTTCTTGGTCTTTGGAATGGGGACAATCGTAGAATCATTGACACCTTCAGGCATGCAGCCCGAACTGAAGAAATGCTGAACGCTGTTCACAATCTCAGAGTTGAAGGTGTCCCAATTGTTCTGAAAAAATCTCGCCGGGAAGCCGTCAGGGCCGGGTGCCTTGTGAGGGCCTATGTGGAAAAGGGCATCATAGATCTCCTCTTCGGTGAAGTCTGCACAGAGTCCATCATTCATTTGAGGGGTGACCACCCGCTTTAAGACATTAGTTACAAGATGCGGATGAACTCCGTTGTCTGAGGTGAGCAGCTTCTGAAAGAAAGTTGTGGCTATATCAGCCATTTCGTCTGGGTTTTGTGTCTCTGTACCATCCTCCTTCTTCAGAGATCTGATCGAGTTCTTCTTCGCTCTCCAAGTAGCTTTCATGTGAAAGTATTTTGTGTTCCTGTCTCCCTCTCTGAGCCAAGAGACTCTAGATCGTTGTCTCCAGAAGATTTCTTCTTTCTCCAGAAGTTCATCCAGTTCGGCTGAGATAGAGAGGCACTTGTTTCTGCTGTGCTTGTCTCTTTTCCATCTTAGTTTTTCCAGTTCCTTTCTCAGTTTTTCGATCTTCCTTGGGATATTCCCAATAGTGTTTTTGCTCCAAGTTTGCAGGTTGTCCATAACCGAGCTGAGCTTGAGTCTGACATCACCAAGATTAGATGCAGGATAGTGTCCTTCCCATGCGGTTTGAATTTCGTACTGAAGTGAAGGTTCTCTTTCCCAATAAGCCTCATATCTGTGGTTCATTGGAGATTTCATAACTGGAAAATTAGTGTCCAACTGGATCAGGATCGGGCTGTGATCGGACCTGGATGAGGTGAGGTGTTGGACAAGGTAATTTGGAAAAGTACTTGTCCAATCTGGGCAGGCAACCGCTCTGTCCAATCTCACTCTCACATTTTTCCTCCCTTTCTGTTTGTTGTCATACGTCCAGGGAAGACCTTGGAAGCCTAGGTCATGCAGGTTACAAAAGGATAGTGTATCTCTGAATTCAGTCATCTGCCTTTCATTCCTCTTAGTATTAGAGAAATGTTCGTGATGCCACATTGCCTCATTGAAGTCCCCCATCATCAGCCAGGGTCCTTTTTGCATAGGTTTCAAATCTTTCAGCAATTTCCAAAAATTATTTCTGAGGTGTGTGCGAGGTTCTCCATACACGAAGGTACATCTCCACTTTATTGCTCTTTCAGTGTCATGAACCATTACATCAATAACTCGCTGATTAATCTTAAACAGGTCCACAACTAAACTCTCATCTCGGAAGAGAGCAAGGTCACCACCCTTACCTTCCTCATGGAAGGAAACGACATTTTTAAGACCTAGCCTCCATCTAAGATTTTCAACCTTTGTTTTATTCTGGCGGGTTTCACAAAAGAAAAGCATTTTCGGGCGGTGAGCGCGCACCAGGCGCTCTAGGTCTTGAACTGTCCGGAGTTGCCCGACACTCCGGCAGTTCCATCCCAAGAGTTTCATTGCTTCTGACGGGCACGCTCCTTCGTGCCCGTCAGTTGACCAGCGGCCCCTGTGCTGGTTGCCTCCTTTTCAGTGTTTTCATCCTCTCCATCCTTCCTTTCCTTGCCCCGAACAGTGACTCTGCTATTCTTGATTGCTGTTCCCTCGACTGCTTCAGTCGTCTCAGTTCTGTTTTTGTCTGTGTAGTTGTCCTTGGCTTCCTCTTCTCTCAGCCTCTGCAGATTTTCCCTACCCAAGCACTCCTCTAGGGAAGGCACTTGGTAGGACACTTTCTTGTTTCTCGGCTCCAGATCGTTGTCTTCCTCTTCAAGCTGCGGCCTGTCGCGCGGAGCCCCCAGAGTGAAGTTCTGGGTTGTCAGCGTGGTGGCTTGTCCATCTTCTTTGTCCATGTTGCGAGGTGTCCTCCTCCAGGTGGGCTTGGCCTTGGAAACTGCAGCTTCGGTTGTGTCCTTCACCGCTTCTTTGTTGAGGATGATCTTGAAGTTGTCGTAGCTCTTGCTCGGTGAAGAATCATCTTGCTGGAGGTTGTTGTCGATGGAGTTTTTGGAGGAAGCTTGATCCTGGTCATGCACGGTGAGCTTGCCCACCTCCTTGGCGACGCGTGCGATGATGGCGTTGACCTGGGATGGCGCTGGCGCCGTTGTCGTGAGGTGGGGCATTCCAAGGCCTTGGTTGTTGATGACGAGCTTGTCCGATGTAGTCGGGGAGGTACCACCTTCTTGGGTCGTCAGGATGGATTGGTGCAACCCGGAGCTCCGCGTCGTACCTCAGCATCCTCTGGTGATCGGCGTGTCGCATCTGTCGATGGTGTGGCCTAGGAAGCCACAATGCTGACAGAAGGAAGGGAGGCGCTCGTAGTGGACGTGGACGATGACCTCCTGGTCCGTGATTTCGTCGTTGAGCGGGATCCATCGCTGCAGGGCGCGATCGAAAGGGAGGCGACCCTGGACCTAATCAGCTTATCACATATATCACCACGAGAATTGTTGTCAATGTGAATAAGTTCACCGATCCTGTTTCCCAAATCCGTAGCTAGTTCCTTGGACAAAAGATAAAAAGGGATTCTTCTGAACTGAACCCAAATTGGGACAGTCAGAAAAGGTACCGTTTCTGCGTCATCTCCTTCCTTCAGGGCGTCAACCAGAACCGGGTCCTCCCTGTATTTCCATGGTCCGCCTTTGGTGACATGATTAAAGTCACCCTCTTCTGAGAACTCGAGCACAAACCTCCGGTCGGCGAGTTGGTTGACGTCGATGGAGCCTCGGATCTTCCAAATCTTGCGCATGTAGTCGATGAGGTTGTTGGAGCTGATCATGATGATGGATAGGAAGACACCCACCGCGATGAATCTCCCCCGAGCCTCTCCTTTCGCCTTTGCCATGTTGATGATCATGGCTTTCTTTTCCTCTTCAGTGCCGAGCTTCTTCAGCAGTTCTTTATCCTGCTTGTCCTCCTTCTCCACACCGGTGATCACCAGCGTGGAGGAGCTGCCGGCCGCAGTGCCCGACTTGCCCTGCCCATTGTTGTTGTCGAGGGCGCTTGGGACCACGTTTTTGCCTTTGGTGTCGCTCTTGGTTTTCTCTGTCAGGGAAGCCATGGCTTCGGTGGTTCTCAGTAGAGAATTGGGGATTGTGGGGTGGTGCTTCTTCTGTTGCCTGTGTCTCAATCCGGTGTAGAGTGTCTGATTTATAGGATCTAGAAATCCTTCCTTAATTCTGTGATTACTGCCCACATAGTATCTCCGAATCGGGGGATGAATTGCAAGTTTGACCGAGACCATCAATTGCATCGCTAAGAATCCGTCAGTGGCAGAATTGGGGCGATCATCACGGGAATCTTTATTCTCTGATTCAATTCGGAAACTCCTATGTCCGTCCTCCAGGTTTCCACTCCAACGGTCACAGGCTTATGGGAGGTGTTGGTATAGAAAGTCATACCCGTGATTGTAGGGATTGCCGTTGTCGTGATCTCCTCCATTGATTCCTCATTCAGGAGCACACCCTTGGGCATCTCTTGATTCTCTTGTTCCTGAGCGGGTTCTTCCCCCAAGATTGGGGTTGGATTTCCGCCGGATTCCTCGCTCTTGTGGCAGCGATAATCCCACAGATTCTGGGGTTCCAGATCGGGGATGGGGCGAAGGCTCTGCATAATCTTGGAGCGGAAGATCTCCAGGCTTCTGCGAGGATCGCGGGATTTCAGGATCAGCTGTCGCATTTTCTCTCTGGTTTCCAAGGGGATGAACTCGTATGTGTGGTTACGGGTTCGATTGGGGGGGATTGTGTGGTGGATCGATAGGGGCTCTTCTCATCTCTCACTCACTCTCTTTCCTCGTGGTTCATCGGTGTCGATCAAGTCGCCGCCGTCGCCGCCGCGGGGGGCAGGGAGACGAGCGGACACACCAGTACTATATATAGTGTGATAATAGTATTTAACGTCTTATTAGTACGTTCCGAAGTAAATCATAGAGATTGAAATTCAAAATTTGTAATTTGAAGTTGTCCGGTAATCGCTCGAGATTTCTTGTTAACCACGGTAACCAGAAATCTCGAGCACCCTCGGTAAAATTTATCATCTCGGTAACCAAAACCTTGCGAGAGGATTCATTTACGATGAGCATGCATCCGATCGACCAATCTATCTATCAATCTATCTGTTATATAATTAAAACAACAAACATTGCATTGCATGGCCGAGGTAAGCAGCAACAAAGGAACGGTTCAGATTGGCACGCAAAAGTAACCAAACACATGGCGATTATCTCCGGCCATTGGGTGTACCAGTTTACCACGTCATGACCATCAATCATACGCAGGCCGTTGTGCCGCAGTTGGACCTGGACGGCACAAGGAGGAATAGCGAAACTGCAAGTATCAGGCTTCAACTCACCTATAATTTGGAACCCTTAGAAGGAGAAAAACAAGTACTCCGAAAACATGTGATTGTGGACCTGAACGGCATAAGGAGGAAGATGGCAACGGAGACATCATCATCGTGAATAGTGGCGTGGACTAAATCATCGTGTGTGGTTAGCAGCCCCGATAGGTACGTTTGACTCAAAGCGTCATACCATGCATGATCGTAAAGCTAGCAGCTAGCCTAGATATGTGTGTGTATGTAAGATATATTCTTGTGGTTTTAGTTATACATATAATTGTTTTACATAGCTAGGCTAACATGTTGAAGTATAGGATCCACTTGATTAACAATCAATGAAGAGATAGTGTTATGTACAACGAATGAAAAGCTATTGCATATGATCAGATTATAATGAGGGTTCACTAGATTGATGGCACATATGTGCTGAGGTACATCTATGTTAAAAAACCTCATCCTTTGAACTTCAGACTCGGATGTAGTTATATGTATAATGTCGACATTTCTTAATATAGTGTTGTTCAAAAGAGCGTGATTTTATTTGCCAGCTATTAATCTTTACTTATAAGCTGGATAGATAACGCGACTCATTTTAAGCATATTGTTTGGAAGAAACTCCATTTGAAATCCATAAACCGCTATAGCGCCGCTATAGCAGTTTCTGCACCGTGCTGCTAAGTGAATTAGCACGCTAAAGGTATCAGATCCCTTAAATAGCGGGCTATAGCGGCGATTTAGCAGCGCTATAGCTATTTTCGCAGGTTGCCGCTAAATGGCTTAGCCGGCTATTTAAAACTTTGGAAGAAATTCATACATAAATTAATAGTTGCATTTACACAACATACTCTATGTGAAAATGAAATAGAATAACTTAGGATTCATATTCGAAGCATCTACTATGTAGTGACGCAGCACCGGTGTCAAAATAACATTATGAACATGTGTATCTACACACATCTCACCGAGTCACTCTAGAAAGGTCCGTAGAAAATATCTAATACACGAAATGAAAATATTTATATATTAAAATACCATCATTTTTATCGACCATGCATTTTTCTCCCCGCTCCGGGTCGTGGTACGTTTTTTCCTTGTTTTCATCAAACACATGGACCTTCCAAGGCGGCTTCAGCCAACAACGTGCTCGTTCTGTAGACTTCCCAACCACTAAGGCTGCTGTGTATAGATCCTCATGCATGGAGTACTATATATATATATATAGCCTCCGATTGTGTCATGTCCTGCAGCACAGCAGATACAGCGCATTTGGGGAGCTCTGCCTGCCATGGAGATGGAGGGGTTGTTGAGCTTGTTTTACATAGCGCTAGCCACGTACGTGTCTCTTTGGTTTCTTTCCAAGCTCAAGCTCTTGGGTGGCAAGCGCAAGAAGCTGCCTCCCGGGCCATGGACTCTGCCTATCATCGGCAGCCTTCACCACGTCGCCAGCGTGCTCCCACACCGTCGGATGATGGAGCTGTCCCGCCGGCACGGGCCACTGATGCACCTCATGCTAGGCGAGGTCCCCACCGTGGTCGTCTCCAGCGCCGAGGCGGCTTCGCTGGTGATGAAGACCAACGACGTGGTGTTTGCGAGCCGGCCCTCTGGCCCAACACAAGACGTCGTCGGCTGCGGCGGCAGGGGCATCGTCCTCGCGCCCTACGGCGACCGGTGGCGCCAGATGCGCAAGATCTGCATCGTGGAGCTCCTCAGCGCCAAGCAGGTGAGGCGCATGGAGGGCATCAGGGCCACGGAGGTGGGCAGCCTCCTCCGCTCCATCGCGGCTGCGGCACCGGCGTCGACCATCAACGTTAGCGCGATGGTGGCATCGGTGACCGGCGATATCGTGGCGCGGGCGGTTTTGGGCGGCAAGTTCACGCACCAGGAGGAGTTCCACCACGAGTTAAATAAGGTGATTGATCTTATGGGCGGCTTTATCCTCGCCGACCTCTTCCCGTCATCGTGGCTGGTGCGGTGGCTCAGCAGTGGCGAGCGGAACATAAGGACGAGCTACGGCCTTCTCCAGCGCATCCTCACCGACATCATCGATGGACGTAGAGCGGCACGAGCCTATAGTAGTAGTAGCACAGACGATGAAGACCTGCTGGATGTGCTACTCAGACTGCAGGAAGAGGATTCGTTGTCCTTCCCTCTAACCTCAGAGATTATTGGCGCCGTCATATTCGTGAGTACCCGGCACTTTGTTATTTCAAATAGATCAAATTATTATTTTACCACTTTCCGAGATCGATCAATTGAACTAATTTGTTGATATAGAGTATTAGGCTATGCATTTGTCATGGTTTGTCTCGCATATACGTATGTTCCTTTTGTAGTGCTTCTCGTCTGACTTTTTTCTCAACTCTTTATTTGTTTAATTAATGAAATATATATCTTAAACATTGTCTACAGGACATTTTTTCAGCTGCCAGTGAGACCACTGGAAGCACAATTGGGTGGGCTATGTCCGAGCTCTGCAAGAACACTGAAGCTATGGCAAAGGCACAACAAGAGGTCCGAGAAATAATAGGCAAAGATCGAGCTGTCATCACGAGTGCCGATCTCAAGGACCTCCACTACATGCGGATGGTCATCAAGGAGGTCTTTAGGTTGCATGCTCCTGCTCCCTTTCTCATTCCAAGGCAGGCGAGAGAGGACTGTGAAATCATGGGCTATGATATTTCTAAAGGCACTAATATCTTTGTTAATATCTTCTCTATTTCACGAGATCCTAAATACTGGGAAAATCCAAACAAGTTTAAGCCAGAGAGGTTTCACGACAACAACATTGACTACCAAGGGGCAAATTTTGAATTCACTCCTTTCGGGGCTGGGCGAAGGCAATGTCCTGGAATATTGTTCGGCACTGCGACAGTGGAGATTGTGTTGGCAAATCTTCTCTACCACTTTGACTGGTTGCTTCCTGACGGATCGAGTCCAGACTCGTTGGACATGTCCGAAAAATTTGGGATCACTATAAGAAGAAAGTCCGACTTGAAGTTGATAGCTATTCCATATCCCGACTCTATGGCCATTTAGATATAGAAGCGGCGATGCATGTGGGCGCCAGCTCCTTAATTTATTGTACCAGCATTCCCGTGTTGCATTGCACCTCTATATACATTATTGTAATAAGAAGCCCTCATTATATATTGTAGCCAAGACCATGCCTTGCTGATGCCCTAAGCCTGCGAAAATAATGTTGAGTAGTAAAGATCTTTTTTGTGTGCTTCTTCTCCAATGAGGACGGGTTAATTAGCATCTAGCTTTTCCTTGATTCGCATGTTCTAATTATTTTCATTACAATCAGCATATTGTTTCCAAGCCCTAGCTGACCTCATCCACCCTTTATCCATATCTTCAAATTTGTAACTTGTGTAAATAGAACAAACACTAACTACATAGTGGCTATATTGCCATACATGCTATATATTGCTATATATACCGGAAATCCGTTGTGTCTCCCGAGCACCAGTGAACCCGTTTTCTGAAAAATTTGCAAATCATCCAATTTTGCTTCAAAAAAATCTGAAAATATTTACAAAAATACATATACCAATTACTTACGTAAGCCATAAGTTTCATAAAAATATTCATTATGTTTTTGGCTAGGCAAAAATCGACGACGGAAGGGGGCGGGAAGTTGCAGCAGTTAAACGAACAGAGAATTCAGTTCAGGTTCAGAACTTTGGCTGCTACGAATATGACAATTGCTTTGTCGGAGAGGCTCGCCGACGGCGACCGATGCTTTGACATGATCACAAGATCATGGGGGGTTCATCTTTTAAAGAAATGTATAGTTTTGCTGCACGTGAAGCACACCAGCACACCAGCAGATGAGAAGCAGCAGCAGCTGTCAAAGATGGGGAGCACCGCAAGCGCACTTGCGGGACGAGATACTTCCAGCGGTGGCAGAAAACGTGGGCAGTGGCCTACGTAAGGAAGGAGTAACGGCGTCCGCGCGTGGTGGCCGGCGGCAGCGCGCGGGATCTTGTGCTCCGGCGCGTCGCTGGCGGCGGCGCAGCGCGCGCTCACATCCATCCCACCGCCACCTCCGCCCAACTTCTGATCCCGGCTTGCCTTCTCCGCCGGCAAGCCTGGCTCATCGCCTCCATCCGCCGGCCTCGATGTCGATTAGATTTTGTGCGAACAGAGAGGATATGGACTGCGGGTTGATATCGAGATTTGTGAGGGGCTAAAACACAAAACGGCCGCGACATACCACATCACGGTCGTTTACCTATACGAGATCCCCTGGCGCGGCTTGCCGCGCGCCACCCGCCGTTGACACTTGTTTTCGATTTGCAAAATGTTATGACAAAAGTTCTTAATATGACACGGCAATCAACAATTAATATACATGTTAGGGCACAACTCACACGTATAAGTCGTTTCGTAAAGCTTTATGTATAGTGAATGTCAAGCTTAGGATAACCGATGTTCAACAAACAAATATACGAATAGTTTGTATCAATCTTAGACTAAGTAAGCAGCCAAATAAACATTACCTAAACAGTAAAGCAGGAAACAGAAGTACATTATACATGAGATAGGTCTGTACTAATATGACAGAGCAGTGACACTGTTAATCGGTTGTTAATCGGTTGGTAAAACACTATGTTAATCATTACTAATATGACAGGGCAGTGAACAATTATTAACTTAGTAGTGATCCTGTAATTTAAAGCAAAGCATAATTCTTTTTCATAATAAAGTTTCCACACATATGATTCTGATTCTTCAGAATAGGTAGGTCTTTCATACAACATCCACAGACTATCTGAGATGGGTAAACATTGATAGCAGAGGCAAGGAAATATAATATAGCATAAAGGGATAAGTACGCATTGACACATGTATACTATTGCCACCAACTCGCAGGTAAAATTAGGTAGATGGAGAGGCACCAAGATGACCACACGTAAAGGTAGTCCGTAGAGCACCGACCATCGGTGTCATAGATGCTCTCGTCATCGAGGCAGCACAGATCCTTTGACTCAAAGTTGAGCTTGCCAAGATGTGTTGTACTTTCTGAATTTCCGAGAACTTAAAGAGTTTGATGTCATTGTCCAACTGGGAGGTAGCAGGTCAGATGAATACTAAGGAGGGACACTGCGTAGACCAAACAGTGTCATGTTAGCATGGCCTGTAATAGCTTCAGTTTAACTGTTTATCTGGATTGGACTTCTTCCACGCTTTCGGCTATGTTTAGATCATTGAAAGGTCCAACTTTCCAAGCCCCCTGTACAAGCGACAAAAAGTTCTTGTTCAACTAACGAGGAGACACTACAGCCATGATCGGTCACCTATGATGGGCTAATGTATAGCGGACGGGTGAAAATCAGATCGCCAGTCCTAAATTCAGCACATAACCGCATTTCGGCTAGTTACCACTTACCACAAACGGGCAGCAATTTAACCGTCGTGATTCTTGAGAAAACTAGTAAGCTTGCACGTGCACGGTTGGTTAACCTTGTGAATTTTTGTACGTCGGTTCGTTAAAGATGCGTAGTGTCCACCAACGAAACATAAGCCCAATTCTCACAAACGTCAAAGTTGCCAGCTTATATGGATTTCTTGGATCTTCCAAGAGCATCTTGTCTCCTGGGAACCGAAAAGTATAAAACACGGAAGCATCGAAGGGAACCGAACGCCCAGCCCACCCCGAGCGTGATCCCGCCAAAGGAGATGAAGGCTTGTTCGAGAAAGCGGAAATCCGCCGGACACGACAGCGTTCACGAGGCTCCAGCGCAGGCGGCGGCGGTGATCGTAGCGCTGGACCCTGTTCCAGGAGCGGGAGAAGCAGACGGAGGAGCGGGTGCAGAGGGAGCGGGCGCCGACCGCCTCAGCAGCCTCCCCGACGCCGTCCTCGGTGAGATCGTCTCCCTCCTCACCATCAGAGGTGTCCGCACCAGAATCCTCGCCTCCCGGTGGCGAGATCTCTGGCTCTCCGCCCCACTTTATCTCGAGACTGCCGTGATCTCACTGCCATCAGCAGGAAGAGTGCCCGTCCGGCCGTCATCTCACGCATCCTTTCCTCTCACCATGGACCCAGCCGTTGTCTCTATCTCGACACTTGCTGCACCCTCAACGTCCCAGCCCATACCGTGGAGGCTTGGCTCCAGTCCGCCGCTCTGGACAACCTGGAGGAGCTTGATTTCACCGTCAGCCCGCTAGAGCTGCCGCGCTGGGCATCCATCTTCCGCTTCTCGCGCACCCTCCGTGTTGCCAACATTGGCAGATGCGACCTCTCCGATGTATCCTTCCAAGTTCCAAGGGCTTCACTTCCCCATGCTTAAGCAGCTTGGACTGGTAAGAGTCACCATCTCTGAGTGCTCTCTGCATACACTGATTGCCGGGTGCCCTGCTCTAGAGTGTTTGCTGATTGACAAGACCATCAACGGTGTCCGTTGCCTCCGAATAAACTCCCTCACTATTACAAACGTCAGCATACTTTCGAGACAACATGGGCATTATGTGCATCTGGTACTGCTCCAGCAAGTCGTCATTGAGAATGCCCCGATCTTTTGAGCCTACTCCTTCTTGACCCGCAGGATAAACTGGATTTATCCGTAGTCTCGGCGCCGAAACTGAAGACTTAGGCTTCATTGGTGAAACGAACTATCGGGTGAATTCTCCACAATACGTTTGGCTCCACTGTGATTAAGGTACGTCTGTCAGTTGCATTTTCCGTGTGCAGAAAAATTACCTGTCACCTGACCTCTCATTTGCTTAATGTTATCTTTCATACTTGATTAAGGGGTTACATGTCGATAAATTGATAGCGGTGGTACAATCAGTTAAGATTTTAGCTCTTGACATGCCCAATCTTTGTTTGGACACGTTATTGAGTTGATGAGATGCTTTCCGTGCTTGGAGAAGTTGTACATTCAGGTGATGATTCCTCATCGATAGTTTAACTACTTTTTATATCTACTTTTGGTCTGAGCTTGTTCATTTTCATTATTTGCCTATGTTCATTTCAGTCACATGAATCAGGACCTGACAATTTGTGGCGTCATAAACACCGGAGCCTGATCGGATGTTTTGGCATACGTCTGAAGAAAATAGTGTTGAAACCGTACTGGGGCTCGATGTCATATATTAACTTTGTTACATTCTTTGTATTGAATGCGAATCTCCTAGAGTCGGTGACACTTGGCATCGATGATCAGAACAACAATGAGAAGTTCCTTGCAGAGCAACACATAAAGCTTCAGATAGAGAACGGGGCTTCTAAAGACGTGCAGCTTCATTTTACAACTGATACATGTGTCGGCAGATTTTATATGGTGACGGATGTCCGTGATTACGATTTAACTGATCCATTCGCGGACATATAGCTAGTAGTTCTTGCCTGTTAGACTATTTCGTTTGTTTCCTGGCTTATCCTCCTATTTGTAGTACTTTTGAGTTTGTAATATCTGCTACCTTAGAATAATGCCAGAACACTATCTTGTACGCTGCTCTCGTCAGAGGTACCGGCGTATTCGTGTTAATTTCCGCCTTCTGTTTTATGTGAATTTTTTCTCTGAATCGTTCTTTGTTGTTGCCACTGAATTTTTGCCTGATTTCATCAGTTGTACCTATATGTAAACGTTTGCTCTTTATCTAAAAAATGTAAACGTTTGCTCAAAACTGCTGATTCTCGGTGATCGCTGAACTCTGTGCTGAATGTAAAGCATATTGTTTCTGTAAAGTTCCCTTTTTCGGAAATTGAGTTACACTCAACTCCGCTGATTACTGTAAGATTGTGAACACCATTATTTGAAGCATACTTTGTACAGATATCAGGTAAGAAATGTGAAGTGATTCGTCTTCAGTTCGTGATGGTGGATGAAAAGGTACAGATATTGTCAGCAACCTTCCTATGCATCAACATGGGCTGGCATCTGGGCCCCTGGCGCTGAGCGTGGCCCAAGTCACACTGGTTCGGCAACTACAAATATCAAGAGAGATGCAACGGAGAGGGGTTATCCAAGTTGGATCACGAACCCGAACCCGGCGGCGGCGGCATCACCAAGTACCTCAACCTCTCTCTTACCAGTTCCTTGTTCTTCGGCACAAATCCGTGCTTGTAACCCGAATTAGCTACTCCATACTCTGAATCCTTGTATCTGTGTAGAACCCCGATCGAGTAGCTAACACATGGTATCAGAGCCACAAAAATCAGAGCCAGAAATCCCCACCACCACCGCCGATTTGGCTCCATCGAGCTCCGCGATGAGGTCAAGAGGTCGATTGCCGAGGGATTCGCGACCTGGAAGCCGGCAGTGGACTTGCTCCAGCCGCATGACTACCGTGACGAGGGCAACGACGCGGAGGAGGCGTTCGCGGCGGATCCACTCGATCCGTTGGCGCTGAAGGCCAGCACATCGCCATCCACGACCACCGGTGACGTCATACCGGTGCTTGCTGCAGCGGCGGCAAGCTGCGGAACCTTCGAACGAAGAGGCTATCACGGCGACACCAGCCATCGTCGAAAGGGGCCCCGAGGTCGTCCTTCCTGCTTCCACCGGCTTCATCACCGCGGAGCCCACGACCTGCTCGATGGAAGGCCTGGTTCGTGAAACCACTGATTCGAGGTCAGCAAGCGCTTCAACGACGGTGCCTACGGTGCACAAGGCCACTAGCGACATCGAGACGGTGCTTGCTGAGTCATGGTACCTTCGAAGGCCAAGCCATCAGTGGCGTTGCATTGTCGCCTGCCACATGTTTGATGCTTTGCCTACCCCGACATCCAGTGGCAGCCCCAGTGTTGGTTGCGTCCTCGCCAATCACGCCGACCGACTACGTCCTCGACATCAACAGGATCCATGTAGCAGTGGTGCCCCTGGCCATGACGGTCGAGTTTCTGGCAGTTGCGGCGCCTACGGATTCCGCACCTAAGGTTCAGTTGCAGCAATTCGACAACGACAGTGAGTTCTTCATGCTCCCAACTGTTAGTCAGTGCATCACAACCAAAGTCGCTGTACATCGTCCTATGCCATGGCCTTCTTTCGTGGGTGTTCATACCGAGGGAGATGAGGCACGGCCCTTGCCATGGCCATCGTTCAGGGAGATCAATGGCTGTGAGTTTCCAAGTAAGTTAGTTGAGAAGGCATTCCGGCGGTGCAGTTCTGACAGTTTCTGGGCAGAAGGTTGTGTTGCTATCCAGTTCCAAATGTCAGACCTCTGTGGTAATCTCATCACCTCCACTGGTTACATCATTAGGCATGACTTGTGCGATTATTGTGAATGGAACTGCTTGGTTGATGTGCTCTTATTTGTTGAATATTGTGGGTCTGCTAGTGATTATGTGCAGCAAGCCCATACACACCATGACCTGAAGTTTTTGTCAATTGATCCTACAACTGAAGCTTTTGTCCACGGTGCAATTCATGATGCTTCTGATTGGCCTAGGAATTGTGTCACTGTAGTACAGATGCAAGTACCATGGGATCCGGGACAGGAATTAGTTCTCTCTAACTTTACCAAGGTTTCATGTTCCAAAGCTATTCATGATATTTGTTTCAAGAACCTGACGTTGCAGAGTAATTTTGACCATACTTTGGTTACACCTCACAAGCCACGACCAGCAGCTCAAGGCTCTCGGAACTGGCAATTTGTGTATTCTGCAATCACTCGTGCCCAACCAAATTTGCTGCTGACTCGTGCATATCAACTGACTTGCGATCCATCTGAAGGTTCTTGCTCCTGTGTTCAGATAAGTCTAAACCTGCAAAGCACGTTTTCCTTTGTTGGCAGTGGTAGTCTGAATTGGGGTGTTCATCAAGCAGTTTTCTGTAGGGTTGTATCAGTGCTGCTATTACACTTATGCTGGACATGCTATACTGCCATCCACCAATCTGGTTATGAGACGTTGTACAACAAGCAAGCATGGGAATTAGCAATGGACACTTACCTCAGGGGACATGTACGAGAAAAGAATTCAGGAGGGCCTGCACTGTTCTTGTTCCGGACATTTGTTAGACAAGTTGTCTTTCAAGGAAGGAGGTGTGCAATGATCTCCATTATCTGCTGCCTTGTCCACGACAGCGACATCGACAACCTCGACTATCTGCACTATAATGGCCTCAAGGTACTACTAGTTACAGGAGACCCTGGTGAGTGTAATGTTCCACTTTCTGTTGCTTCCCAAGAAGCTCAGCTCCACATTCCTTGGGACCCGGTGGCTACTACGGCTTGGGGTCAAGCCGTGTTTTAAGGAGGGAGGGGTATCAGCAACCTTCCTATGCATCAACATGGGCTGGCACTTGGGCCCCTGGCGCTGAGCGTGGCCCAAGTCACACTGGTTCGACAACTACAAATATCAAGAGAGATGCAACGGAGAGGGGTTATCCAAGTTGGATCACGAACCCGAACCCGGCGGCGGCGGCATCACCAAGTACCTCAACCTCTCTCTTACCAGTTCCTTGTTCTTCGGCACAAATCCGTGCTTGTAACCCGAATTAGCTACTCCATACTCTGAATCCTTGTATCTGTGTGTGCCAATCAATAGAACCCCGATCGAGTAGCTAACACATATTCCTTGCTTATTTTCTGCATGCGTTCGTGCTGCAGAAGTCAAGTGTTTCTGTAATCTCCCTTAGGTATGCTGTTTATCCTGCACATATTTATTGTGGTTAGATTGCTTATGACTTGCTTTTGGTTTTAGAATCAGGCAGTGCAGGTTTCCAATGTCCAGGTAGGAGATACATATTATCTGCAGTTTCTTGAGATCAGTCCCGAGGGATTCGCTGACCATCAGTGTGAGGCCTGGTTCAGAAGGTGGACCAAAGTTAAAGAGATCATTCCTTCTCTGATATCTATACCATTGTACGCTTACAAGCTTAGGTTTCTGCAGAATTTGTTTGATTATGTCCAAGGTAAATCATTGCTTGCTGGTCAGGAGCAACATACTATTTCCTTTGACTTCATTTCATTTGTAGTTGCATTAGAGTGCAAGCATGTAAGTTTCTCAGGTTCATATTGTTGGAGCTAAGTCGACTTTGAATTAACTTAATTCTTAATACGATGACTGTCAGACAAATCTTAGTTGCAATCGATGTGCAATTTGCAGGTCAGCATGAATCACGATGCAAGTTCAATGGTTGTGGCATTTAAGTTTCTCAGGTTCAATCCATATTGAACTGGATTTTTTTTTGTTTGCAACAAAAATTCCAGCACAAATTCATAGTCGACAAAGATTAATAATAAACCGTTCTCTTATATTCAAAGGGACAGGGTATGCTTTCTTTAGCTACGCGTGCATAACCGGTTCATAGTTCATACGGAGTACATGTTTATGTTATACTCATCGATCCTATATTCCTATTCGATCGTGACTCTACTTGACCCGGCAGAGAGAGGGGAGTTTGTAAATCATAACCTAACCGCACACACCCAGATTAAGCCTCCCGGCCACGTATAAACCCTAGCCACAAGGTAAACCGGCGGCCACATCGACCACCGCAACGGCCTCATCCTCGCCTACTCAGACAGAAGCGAAAGCTGGTACGTGGCCAATCCGGCGACGCGTCGCTGGGCATGCCTGCCGTCGACGGAGTGGATGTGGAGGTTTCTATTCGATCCGTACCTGGTGTTCGAGCCCACGGTGTCGCCGCACTACGAGGTGTGGTTGCTGCCATCTGAGCGCTGCTTGAGTGCGTGGAACAACGATCTGGAGGAACCGGCGGGAGAGGACATGCGTCGTAAACTGATGGAAGAATGGCCGCCCTCCCCTTGCGTGCTGCAAGTGTTCTCGTCCAAGACCGGGCGATGGGAGAAGAGGGCCTTCGTTCGGGAAGGCGAAGCTGCAGGGACTGTGGCTGACTTGAAGAAAGAACGAGATTGCTCCTTATATCAATCTCGTCGGTCCGCGTACTGGAAAGGGACACTTTATGTGCACTGCCGTGGCTGCTATATTATGAGGTACTCGATCTCTGTTTAGAAATATCACCATTAAAATATGTTTGCATGATATTTTGACTTTTTGTGGTTCACGATTTGTAGATTGTCCTTGGCTGATAACAAGTATCAAACAATCAAAACACCAGCAAACATAGATGATGACTGCTCGCCACAATATTGTCTAGGGAATTCAAAAAATGGAGTGTACTTCGCAGCTATTTTCGAGTTGCATGAAGATCTTAAAGTTTGGATCCTAGAGGAATCCTTTGGCCAAGCGAAGTGGGTGCTAAAGCATGATATTAACCTTGAGTCAACTGCCTTAAACGCATTGTCGAGCCGTTACTCTGATGAACATGGTGGAGTTTGGAGTGATGAATTTGTGGGGAATGGAATTTAGAAGATGGCAACGATGATGAAAATTGTTCCAGCGACAAAGAAGACACAAACTCAGAGTTAATTGGAGAAAATAACGAATGGAACTCCAACGATGATGATGTCCTCTCTATGGTAGACGGAGATGAGACTTGCTATGTTGGATATTTTCTCATCCTTGGATTTCATCCTTACAAGGAGGTTGTCTTCTTAGCACAGTATTCGAAAAGGGGAGTTGCCTACAATTTCAATACCTCGAAGGTTCAGTACTTGGGTACAACACGTACTAGGTTTTCTGACAGTATTGTAAAGTCATTTGTTTATACGCCATGCATGATTGAAGAACTTCCTGAAAGTAGTTCTAATGTTACACTCAATGATTAGGTGGTTTGCCAGAAGTTGAACAATTGAAATACATTCAAATCTGTTTATGTTCGAGCTTTTTCTTTTCTTTTCTTTGCAGGGTAGCATACAGAAAGAATATCAACAGGTCCGTGTGACTATGAGGCACATACATACACAGACACATATGGTTTCTGGTATCAGAAGGACTAATTTTACTAGTTACTTTGAGGTTGGTGTTTAACGATCATGAATAGTCGCTGGAGTTCATATAGAGCTCATGAACCACTGATCGTACTAATTAAAACTGCTATGGTGATTCAACATATGACTTGGTATCCATACTTTTTCGATGTCTGGCGTGTCTCGATTATGTCTGGCGAGATCTCGAACCGCTAGGGTAACACACTTAAGGGAAGATGACAAGTTTAATAGATTGGAATAAGAAGAGAAAATAGAAGAGAGCATCGGAAGCGTTCCGGGAGGTTTCCGATGGAGATTGGAGAGCGACGAAATAGTTTTTGGAGCGGGAATAAATTATATAATATATGTTTAATATTAATCAGTGTAATTAACAGTTAAATATATTTTTATTTAATTTATTTCGAATTTTTAAAGGTTGTTTTCCTATATGGGCCTTAGAGACCCATTAGGGGAAAAATCACCAAAAGAAAAAGGAGAAAAAATTGGGGGGGGGGGGGGGGGCCTAGGTGGGCCACATGGGGCCCACCTAGGGCCTGCGCATCAGCCATGGCCGGCGGGTGTGGGAGTTTAGTCCCACACCGCTAGCCTAGCAAGGGTGGCAGCCTCCCTCCGCCTTTATATAGGTGTGCCCCCATGCCTCAAAAGACACCAATTTCTCTCTCTCCCGTTTAATCGTGACTCCGCAATTGGAGTCGTGTACGGGTTGAGTGTTTTCTCCACCATGCGCACACCGCCGTGCTGCTGGTTTTTCGATCCAAGTCTTCCGCTGCTCGTCCCTGGATCGGAGCCTGGAGGTCGTATTCTTCGCCGTACGTGTGCGACTCCCTGCGAGGTGCCACGCCTGTGGCGCTCGGAGGTCTTCTTTCTCTACACGACCTTGAGGTCGACTTCATCGACAACACCAATGCGGGGTTGTAATCCCCGCTTTTCGGTCAACAAGGGTATGTACATCGATCTCCTCCGTATTACTATATCTGCATAGTATAGATCCTGGCTAGATTAAGGTTATCGTTGTTAGGAAATTTTTTGTTTTCTGCCTATGATCCCCTTCAGTGGTATCAGAGCCGATCTATGCGTAGATATAGCTGTACGTTTTTAGAACCCATGTTTATTACGGGGGCATCGTTCTTTTATTTGCTACCCTCTCACGTGCACTTGCTTTGCCGGCAGCATTGAGTTGATGAAGCGGCCGGACCGACCTTACGCGTACGCTTACGCGAGACTGGTTCCACAACTGACATACGGCTTGTACCGTATATGTGGCTAGCGGGTGTCTGTCTCTCTCTTAAGTTGGTCTTGCATTTTATTTTGAGTGGGAGTTCTGATAGTTTTATTTTATTAAAACTTGAACCCATATTTATTATGAACAAAGTCTTTATGTTTTGCAAAACCTTTGTAGATATTAACCAATATAATAGCCCTGTTTAAAAATTAGGCGCATTCCTGCGATTGAGATACTTAAAGGGTTGGGTCCAAACTTCATAGTTGTATACCTTAGCTTGAGGATACTCCTTGTTTAAACCGTTAGCTCTATGTGATACAATGCCCGTTTGGGTGGGCTCGGAAACACCGAATGGTTGCACTAATAAGAGTCTCTTCAATGCGACCATCAATATGATGGTGGGGATGCCCTAAAAGCTTATTTTTCGGGATCGTTCGGGCTCAGTGAGCTACCTCCTAAGATAATTGCGCCGAACCTGTTTGAGGCCTCTAGACGCAAGAACAGAAATGTACATGACGCCCTTACAGACTTCAAATGGATATCGGATCTCTCCATGGACAACTTCAAAGTCGATCATATCTCTCAGTTCGTCCATCTCAGGGGGCTCATTCACATGGTCACCCTGTCCCTTGGAATCGATGATGTAGGCTTGCTGATGCACCTAAAATGCATCTACTTTTCCAAGCACTTTGCATCATAATTTGCTCCGTAATCTTCCCATATTTGAATAAACCTGCTGAATCTGACGCTGTTTTTAGCAAAGTCTCGTTTCTGTTTATTTTTGCAGGAAATTAAATCGGGGAAAAATACCACGTCATTTTTTATGGAAAAGGAGGACAACGTGCAAAGGATGGACACGAGGAAGCGCCGGAGGCCCAAAAGAGGGGGCCCCACGCGGCCAGATCCTTGGGCCGCGTGGGCCCACCTAACTAGAGCCTCGGGCGCCGCCTCTCCTTCGGCTTTTCGCGTACCCCCTCATATATACGAAAAAGTGGGTGCCCTAAGAGGAGGAGAGTTTTCGCGAAACACACTGCCGCCGCCACCACGATCTTCGTTTTCGGAGACAGATTGCTCCAGGATTTCTCCTCCGGTGGAGGGATCCGGAGACCGTCTTCACCGCCATCTTCACCGCCTTCATCTCCATCGACCATGAGCTCCCTCTCCATCACCATGTGTGAGTAGTCCGTTGTAGGCATGTGAGGTGGATGGGGATTGGATGAGATTGATCATGTAATGATACCCGTTGTTCGAGATCTTAGGGGTTTATCTTGAGGATATTTTTGTATTGTGTTGATGCACTTATGCTATGTTTAATGCTTGCTACTAGGGCCCGAGTGGCATGATTTCAGTACTGAACTTATTTTGCCCCATCATATATTTGAGTTTGGTATTTATCTGCAAAGTGTATCACCTGCTATTATGTTGAACCTGCGAACCCTAAAAGTGACATATAGGGAAAACAAGGGGGAGATGTTTCAGTTTGAGGATTCTATGTGTTCATGAAGTGTTAATGCGTTGTTCCGGGCTATTCGAAAGGGTAGACCTTAATTACCTGTAGTTCCAAGTTGGCTCCGGTGAAATGGGCAGGTAGGACAATAGATGTCGTGCAAATTCTCTTGGTTAGTACGCACAACTATTTACGGAACACATACCTACATATATCGGAGTTAGAGATAAGTCCCATTGATATTTGTATCTTATTATATGATCAATCTTATTCATGCAACACCCCGCAATCACCTCATGCCTACGTTTTAAATCTCTGAGTTACACTTTCACTCTTCCGGTGAAAACTGGGAAACCCTTGTTCACTACTGCTGTTCTATTTGCTACTTGAATCATACGACTGCCATCAATATCACTGCTTCAAGTTTATTGATATACAGATGTGGTTGAGAGTGACGCCTCAATTGCCAAAGTCTTATTGGTATTCTTGTGTTCCCATCGTGTCGAACTATAAATTTGGGTAATACTTCCCAACGAAGATTTCAGCGATCCCCTATACTTGTGGGCATCACTTGCGTGTGTAGGGTTACACGTACGGTGATTTAAAATTTTCTGTCTAACATAACCACAATGATCTACTATGAAGATATAACGCACCCCCATAATGCGAGGATATTTGATACTTACAAACACTGTTGCGGAATATCTTGTTTCATGACGGTCTGAATAATATGGTATCAATTTGTATCTGTCTATATTTTATTTATATACTTGGTCCAACGTGATAAAGTTTGACTTTGGCCAAAAATACTATGCAGTGTATTTGATATGGAGGAAGTAAAATAGAAACATAGAAACATGGAGGAATTAAATGCCAATCATTATG
The DNA here is from genome assembly GCA_947311845.1 of Poa pratensis. Classification (NCBI taxonomy): domain Eukaryota; kingdom Viridiplantae; phylum Streptophyta; class Magnoliopsida; order Poales; family Poaceae; genus Poa; species Poa pratensis. Next base: position 76,023,938 of record CAMZMU010000038.1, on the reverse strand, counting down.
TATCTATAAACACAATATTATAATATTCTCATGCAGCGTTTTTGGCTACCCAGTAAAGAAGATAATATTATCATGCACTATATTTTGGCTACCCATTAAACAATATATTATGCACCATTTTTTGGCCACCCATTAAACAAGATAAAATTATCATGCACCATTTTTTGGCTACCCATTAAACAAGATAATATTACCATGCACCATGTTTTGGCTACTAATGAAACAAGATAATATTTTCATGCACCATATTTTGGCTACCCATTAAACGGGATAATACTATCATGCACCATATTTTGGCTACCCATTAAACGAGATAAATATTATCATGCACCATTATTTGGCTACGCATTAAACCGGAGATCCGTTTTCAAGAGAATTGGCAGTAAACTTGGACATGAATAAATTACGATAAGGCATCAGTTTTCAAAAGAAAGAGATAAGGCATGGGGCAAGCGAACTAGAATAGGAAGTTTAGACGAGCCTTAATTCCAACATTAATATTTTCCATAATTGCGTCCGCGTCAGCGTCAACAAGTTTTTCCTATAAAATACAAGGTGCATGCGTTTGATGGCCATATGCACTCATCAGTCCCAATCACAAGAACACCACAAATTGCCTCTGCTCGGGCAACCATGGCGAAGTACATGAAGAGCGGTGGACATCTGCTAGCACTTGCTTTCGTTCTTGTGGTGTGTTTTGCTGCCTGCCTTGGATGCGCATACGGTAATTAGCAAATCAAATTTCGCTTTATTGGGAAATAGATCGTTGGGCCGGGTTACATCTTTATTTCGTTTTTTACTGACTGTATTTGGTTCTTATTTGTACGAATAACATATGCTATATATACTCCATTTTGTTCATCTGTTGGGAGATTAAGTCTGGTCTTTCTTGTATGTTAGGTGAAAACATAAATGAGAAAGGAAGCAATAGGATGATCGGAGCAAGAAAAAACGACTTCCCACCCCCACCCCCACCCCCTTGTTTTAACGACCACCTGGGGTCGTCAAGGAGTTTCTGCTGTCAATTGGACAACCTATGCTGGCCAAGTCTTGATGAGTGCTTCAGAAACTGCCCGTGCAAGATTAATTGCATACCGTAGTTTTCTTTTATTTTGTTTCTCCTTTGTGCCGATAGATCTGAACCTGACTGGTCTCCGAATAATGATGTGTCTTTCAGCTAGAAAATTCGCTACTTTTCAGAAATATTGTGTCGTTTTAATATTTACCAAAATAGTGGGGTTGCATGCGTGGATTGGTAACATATCATTTACATATGCAATATTTGTTTTTGTCCATGTTCTTCATTTTGTCTCCTCGTAGGTCCAGTGATTGTGAAACTGTGATAGACACTCGAAAATATGGCACTTTAATCCCTCTCTCTCTCTCTCTCTCTCTCTCTCTCTCTCTCTCTCATTGTACAAAAGTGTCTTGAGCTATACTATTACGTTGCACATAACCAGATTATTTCCAGCGACAGCTATACTGGATCGGATGGAGTAAGTTAAGATCGTATGGATATCTTTTTGTTACCATGGATTGCATTTTTTCGGTGAAGAACTTTTTTGAAACACCCAGCATTAATTCAAAATATGGTCATCACAGACCAATCCACCTACTTTGATAGCAAGCCCTCGTTCGGGGACAGCCCATGTAAAAAAAGTCTAACTAACTGCGCAAACCAAAGGCCGATCAGAGCTCGATCGCGTTGTAAGATCGTTACGAATATTCGAGTCACACATTTTTTTTTGTGACTTCTTGAAAAAGTTTTTTTTATGGCAATGGTAGATTCGATGAGGATTTCTTCTTGGTAGGTATGAAGTATGGCGAGATTTTTGGTGGATTTCGCAACGACAAGTGCTATGCAGTTGATAGACCTGATTATTTTGAAGTGTGATGTGGAAACTTATCGCCGATGTGGATCAAAACATCTGTGATAATAAAGTTAACAACTACAAGATAGCTTTCCAAGATCGATATCAAGATCTAGCAAACTCACACTCCGATTCCAGGTACACCTTGATTCGGCCGTGTGCATCATTTTAGTGCAGAGGCTGGGCGATGCTTCCATTTCAAAAAAAAAAAGATACACCTTGATTACAAAGTCTCGTGTCCACGATAGAGGCAAATGATAATGACAACTAAGAACAACAAGAAACCTTCCATCATTTCTGCAAAAGTGATCCTCTCGATGGTTTTCCCATTTCACGAGCCAACTATTGAAGCTAATTAACAAAGCCGAGGGCGCGTAGGGTTCTCTGGGCCTGGTCGTCTCGACCCTTCTCGGGTTGTTGCGTGTCTTACCTATATATGTCGGGTCCCAATTAGGCATGGTTCACTCCGTTGAGTCCCGCGTAGAGGGAGTTGCTCATGTGTATCAAGTATCGACCGAGAGCTTGCGATGGTGGAGTCGCTCTTGCTACACTCGGGTCATTCCAGATAAACCCTAAAGTGGGCAATTTTCAACACAAAAAAGAACTTCCTTCCTTTTTGCTTTTCACGCGCATAATAATGTAGCGAATACTGGTGTGCAAAAGAAAAAGGAAAAAAAAGAGCTTGGGGGACAGACAGGGCCGGCCCTGAGGGGGGGCAGGAGGGGTGGTCGCCCCGGGCCCCCGGAAACCAGGGGCCCCGTATGGTAGATTGAGCGGCAGAGGAGCTCCTATCCTATGGCAGCGCCATTGCAGCAGTCGACAGTTTTTCTGTGCGTGGTATTGTGGTGATGAGGACGAAGCGTTAAGCTCTTACTTGGGCCTATTTTCTTTGGTTTGGGCTTGTTAGTTAGCTCGGACTTTTTTATTAACTATGAAAGGATTAAATGAGGTGGGTCTTAATCTCAACATAAAAATGGCCGTGTGGCCTTTCCGCTGGTGTGGTCATCATGATCAGTTTGATAATGGAAAAGTTTGAAAACATCTCTTAAAAAAACACATAGGCTTGCTTGAAGCTCCATGTATTTCTGATATAGGTCACCATGCTTGCCTGCTTGGCATGTTAATCGTTTGGATCCTTGTAAATTTGTTTTCAGAAATTCATTTTTATTTTCCAGTATTCTTTGATCATTTGCCAACGCGGAACTACAAGGCCATGAATAGGTATGAGTATAAATCACCATCTAAATCGTCGTGTGCAGCACCATTCTATCGTTCCATGGCAGAGGACATAGAGTCATACCCTCGCCGACCCTCATGCGGACACACCGAGAGGTGAGAAGCCAAGTCGTCGAGAGGAGATCGTATCGCACCCAAAGCTACCGCGGCGATGCTGTTCTAGGCAGAGTCGATGTTAAAATTGATAAGATTGAAACTGGCATACCATCATAAGTGAATTTGCATCTACGAATGTTAAAAGAAAATTTTAAAACTATATGTATACATTATTTCATATCGGTACGGTTCTCTATGCACTTTAAGACTTTAAGTATTTTACTAGTAAAATATATACATAAATAAAGTTTTTCATTTCTAGGGGCCCAAATTTTTATTTCGCCCCAGGCCTCCGAAATCTCAGGACCAGCCCTGGGGACAGATGGTTGGATCAGTGTGGACATTAGCTGTTACTTGGGTGCATGGAAAGCGAAAGATGCTGAAATTAGGCCACTCACATCGATCAGTCACATGAGACTTGTTTAGAGAGGCCAAGGTCAACCGAAAATACACATGCAGCTACGGTGTGAGGTGAGCTGAGCTGGCATTGTTTGTGCCGGTGGCTTACCTGAAATTAGTATACCATTCATAAGCAACTACAGTACCTACCAACTACAACCAATTATTGAACTCTGGAGAAAGTTCCGAATTCTAAATCACTGTTCTCGTGCACTGTAGAATTGCATGAAACAGTCAAAGTCTACATCACCACTGACATTTGCATGCCACGTCACTCAAGTCCTGAGATTTTTTGCATCCCATTAACTTATTAACTAGTAATTCTTAACCCAAAGATTTAAAAACAGTAACATATGAGGTAGAGTACATGTTTACTAGCCCATGTCAGTGAAGAGTGTAGTATCCCCTACCTACACATAATTTGTATATATAGCACTGTTAATCTAACCAACTAGAGTCAAAGTCCATCAGATCGAGGCTAGTCATGGCTACGGACTACTCCGTCAGAGCTGGTTGTTTATTCAGCCTACGACTCTGGGACGAGAGGAATGACTTCTGAGTCAACTTTAATAAACCACGACATAAATTTTAATCTATAAGTAATTTACAGAGATGTTTAACTTTGAACAATTCAACCTGGCCGACGAAGCATGATTTTTATAATGGTGTGGAACTACTATTTTCTAATGGGAACATCGTGCTATATTTCGCATGTGATCCCCAATTCCACGTCCTCCGATTGAGCACTAAGAGTATGTAAACAATGAAGACAATTTTTTTGCAGTAGATTTAATTTTTTACCATTTATTTGTGTGCTGAAGTGTCAGATCTTAACGAATTTGAATACGTATATTTTTCTTACTACTCGTCTTGAGAGTTCAGATTGGTGGTTAGATAGTTTTTTTTGAAAGGGAGTTCGTGTACAAGATCATACAACTGAAGAACACACACGCACGAACAGAGGCAGAAGCCACACCCCACACGACGAACACGGCACCACCAAGCAGCAGGCCACCTTCAACCACCAGCAGCGCACCGCCGGGAAAGAAGGAGACGAGCTCACCTCGCACCGAAGCAGCCAGCTCGACCAACCTTGTTGAGATGCCGCAGAATCCATCCGACGCAGGCGCCGGAATCTTGCCGCTGAACGAGCATCAGCTCCGAGCCGCTGCCAGACCACCGTCGCCGCCTCACGTCGGAGACGAAGACGAAGGCTCCACCCGTCTTCCACCAAGCCCACCGAGTCCGCCGACGAAGGAGAAGAACCCGCCTGCAAACTCCCAGCGATTTTAAGCAAAAGCACCACCCCGCACGTCGGCGAGGGAAGCAGGACCCCAAGAACAAGAGCCGCCGCCGCCACCACAGACGCCGGCTCGAGGGGAAGCACGCCGCGGCTCCGGAGAGCAGCGGACGCACCAGAGGCGGCAGATCTGCCCATGGCCTCCACCGGAGCACCGTGGACAGAGGAGAGGACCGCCGCCTCCAAAAGCTTCTCCGGCCGCGCCTCCGCCTCCATAGCGCCGCCGGCAAGCAACCCACGCACACCTAGACTATTTACACGCTGGGATCCGTCGATTCCCCGTCCTCCCGCCGCCGGAGCGGCTGCGGAGGGCGAGGGATCGAGCGGATCGCCGGCGGCGAGCTGGTCCGCGCGGTTGTCGCCCAAAAAACACCCTCAGTTCACTGTAGGTGGGGAACGGGGAAGAGGTCCAGAGTGTTCTGCTTCCTTTGGTGGTTAGATAGTTGTTTGCTTATAATCTACATCCGACAACGTGGGCAAGAGACATCATGTGTGATGCCCGGTTCTCGACTGAAGATCGTACAAAGATCATTACTGTTATGTGGGCTATTTGGCACTCACGTAACACGAAGATCCATGATGGTGAGGCGCTGGATCCGGTCTCATCTCTTTGGCGCATCAGGAAGATCTAGCTTTGCTGGTTATTCCTAGTGCATGTGCTACAGTTCTACCAGGTCATGGTTGGAGCCCGCCGGAGCAGGGAGTCGTTAAGATTAACACTGACGTTGCGGTGGATACAGATGGTGGCAAAGCAGGTGCGGGAGGAGTTGCCCGATCAACTAGTGCTCTGCTTGGTGCCTGGTGTAAACCCCATGAGGGGGTTACGGATACGTTGATTGCCGAATCTGAAGCTTTGCGTGTGCATGTGCTACAGTTCTACCAGGTCATGGTTGGAGCCCGCCGGAGCAGGGAGTCGTTAAGATTAACACTGACGCTGCGGTGGATACAGATGGTGGCAAAGCAGGTGCGGGAGGAGTTGCCCGATCAACTAGTGCTCTGCTTGGTGCCTGGTGTAAACCCCATGAGGGGGTTACGGATACGTTGATTGCCGAATCTGAAGCTTTGCGTGATGGTGTTGTCTTTGCAAAGCTTCGGGGTTTCACAAATGTGATCATGGAGACGGATTGCTTGGAGGTCGTCAACCTCTGGAACCTTCGCCACAATTCTCGTGCTATTGTGGCTCCTATTCTATTAGATATTGGTGAGCTAGCTTCGTCGTTTCAGTTTTTTAGTATTCAACATGTATCTAGATCTTCCAATCTTCCGGCCCATCTGTGCGCAAAGCGAGCTTGTTCGCTGATGGTGACCGAGAGTTGGCTAGAGTCTGTACCTCCTTTCCTGGTTACCAGCCTCCTGGCTGATTGTCCAGGGAGTACTTTCGTTGAACAATAACTACCGGTTCATATGCAAAAAAAAAGAAGATAGTTGTTTGCTTATGCGCATATGTTTTCCCCCACTCAAAAACTCATCTTAACACTCTATTCTACACGTTTTAACATTTAACTCATTTAACCATTTTCACTTGTAAGGCCATGTGACACCTGACTACGATGCCTTGTCAGTTGTCACAAAATATGAAATAAATTAAATGAGATATGGTAGATCCAATAAAATCTCCATTGTTGTATGTCAATCCGGTGATACTTTTTCTAACATTTGTAGAATTATAAAACAAAGTTCGATAAAAAGTTCGTATTTTCAATGAATCCAAACTTACTTTTTCGGGTAATGTAGAGATCCTAACAAATCTAACAGAGATCATAAGGATTTAGAAAATTGTTAGTGTTTCATATATTTTTTATTTCACGATGTGCACTTGAATAATGGGCTTACTGGGCGGGAAATAGTTCAATTGTACATTTTACTTGGAAAATAAGGAGTAATCTGGTTCAAATAAGAAATAACACAGAACTAAAAAGTTGAAAGATGAACAAATTAATTGAGGGAGTAATTTATTACACTTTTGCACAAATGGAGGTTCATTTGACTTATACTTTCTGTTGGCACACTACAAATTCTGTTGGACGTCATGATGCACCCATATTTAGTGATAATAACTCATGACTTACTGGTTTTTGGCCGGTTTCGAGCTAATAAACCGGCCAACTCTCTTCTGCTTAAGTTATAAAAATTACAAATATTTTACCTTGTTTTGAAAATAAAACAACTGATGACTTAGATATAAGAAAAATACAACTTACAAACTAAAAATACTAATAATAAGTATGGCATACTCTATAATACAAGTTCTACTGTCAAAATACTGATGGATGTGTCAATAAGATGTTGGACTATCAACTCATGACTTTGTCTATCGTATGTTACATGTTGGTAGCTGGGAGAATTTTCCTATTTATGAAATGGTGTTGCTCAATGTAGTAAAAGTTTGTAGTGCCATGATTTATATTTCCGAAGGAAAATTTATACTCTCACTATTGTGTTAATATTTCTATTACCTTAGCGAACACAATTTATTTTCTCTGTTAAACTCGTCTTTTCAACACTTTTTACACATGCATCCTTCTCAGGCTACGAATCCCGGTGCAACCGCACGGGCATATTTCCTAGTTATAACTAAAAATAATTTTGGTCAAATTTCAAAGCCAAATGGGCACCGGAGTGTCGAGACCCATGATGGCGCCATGTGCACGCATCTGTTCTACACAACTAAACTCCAAAGGCGGGCACTGTTCACTGGATAAATACGTTCACCCGATAAACAAAGTTAAGCTTTGGGGTACTGAATTGTACAGCATGGTAGCTAGGAGTAGTAGTGACAGGGACCATGTTACATAGAGAAATTAGTTTAGTAACATACTCATCTACTCTTTTTATTTTTAATAACTCCTAGAAATCTACAACTGCAAATCTAAAGAAGAATCTCTAGCTGTAAAGCTCAATGCACATAACATTACTCGTAGTTTAGGTAGAGTCATCAATATTACTTGTTTAGTGATGAACTGTCGCTGGGAGTATTAAGGTTCATACTAATCTTAGCGTTGAATAATTAGCATTGCCTTTACTAGCAACCTGAGGACCAAAAGTAAAAGTCAAGAAAAGAGTAAAACTTGAAAAAGAAGTGTTTAAATGAAAAAAAAAAACCAGTGGTGAGATGAAATCTCCGGCAAAGCGCGTCCTTTTCCAACGCAGCATGCCAACTGCCCAGCACTGCACGATACTCTCTCTCCCTCTCGTGCTGTGTCGCCTCAGTGGAGTGGACGAGTGGAATCCATTGGAGAGGTTTCTACAGAGTCATCACAGGCAGGATCACGGGTGAGGAAAGAGAAGCCGAATTTCGGTTTAGGAATTTAGCTGGACAGAAGAGGAAAGCGTGAGAGAAAGAAATCACGCGCAAGTGGGATAGCCAGCCTCCCTCCCCACTCTCTTCCCTTTGCTTTGGCTCGGCTCTCATGGTTGTAATTTCCGCAGTTACCTTCGCTGCATCGCCTTCAATGCCACCGCTTTACTGCTGGATCTGAGCGCGGCGCCACCGCGTCCGCCTCCAAAGATAAAGCAAAGCTCCCGTCCTGGTTCCAGCTGCTTCTTCAACAATTTCTTCCAGAATTTGCGCGAATCCGTGGCAGAAGGCCGGGATCTTGGCTCAGTTCTTCCAAGAAAGGTTCGGATTTTTTTGAGCGAGAAGCTTCTCTTTCAGTTATTCAGGTGAGATTTTCTTGGCATTTTCTCGCACCGCCGAGAGGAGAAGCGAAATTAAGGAGGAGGATTTTGCTCAGTTTCTGCGCGCATCTACGGAATCTGCGCCTGGATTTTCTCTCTCCGAGCTCGGTGCATGGAACAATTCCTTCCATTTCCAAGAAGAAGATAGCAGCTCTGGTACTGCTGTACTAGGCTCCAATGGCGTCCTCGCCTTCTCCCTCGCCGGGCGCCAACAAGGGCTCCCCTGTCGCCTCCGTCGCTCCCACCACCTCACCGACGCCCGCCTCCCCTCCCCGGTGACGCTGCCCAATGCCACCCCGGCCGACCCGCCGGCATCCCCTCCCGCCCCCTCCGCAGCCGTGCCACCCCCGCAGCCAGCATCCCCGCCTCCCCCCTCTCCGACGCCGCCTCCGGCCGCCGTATCGCCACCGCCGGTTGTTGTCGCCTCTCCACCACCCACCCCGCCAGCTGCATTGCCGCCGCCCTCGCCACCTACTGCAGTGCCGCCGCCACCTGCGCCTGCTGACCCTCCAAAGCAGTCGCCTTTGCGCCCCCCTGCGGCAGTGGCATCGCCGCCTCCATCTCGGAGCAGTTCGCCGCCGCCTAACCCGCCGGACAGCTCAACCGCGCCACCAGTGGCGCAGGCACCTCCACCGCGACATCGGAGGCCGCCGAGGGCGCCCACAACGGATCCACAGGCGCCGCCGCCTTCTGTCAATCCCATCAAACCTCCCACCAGTCCCTCCCCAGCCTCAGGAGATCCTACCATCACTACTCCCACTAGCTCCTCGCCGCCAGTCGCAACGCCGTCGGCAGCAGGCTCTGGCCCTCCATCTACCGCCAATGATCCGACAACCCTACCAACAACTGGTTGATAGCCCGGGTTCGAACAGGCCATCGGGCTCCTCTGTGCAAGGCAACAGCCCCTCACCGAGCGGCGGTGGAGTGTCTGATGGTGCAAAGGCGGGGATTGGCGTAGTCGTGGCCATTCTTGTGCTTAGCTTGCTAGGAGCTGCATTTTGGTACAAGAAGAAACGGAGGAAAATGACCGGTTACCGTGCCGGCTTTGTGATGCCTTCGCCTTCGCCTTCTGCTTCCCCACAAGTGTTACTAGGTAATTTCATAAACTTCATTTGCTGCATATCTTGAAACCACATTGTAAGTGTATTCCTGTGCCATGAACTGATCATTCGAACCCACTTTGTTCAGGACATTCAGAGAAAACTAAAACTAACTACAGTGTCGGGAGTCATGATTTCAAAGATACGATGTCGGAGTACAGCATGGGCAACTGCAGGTTCTTCACTTACGAGGAAATGCACAACATCACGAATGGTTTCTCAGCTCAAAACCTGCTAGGGGAAGGTGGCTTTGGGTCTGTCTACAAGGGTTGCTTGCCCGAAGGAAGAGAGGTCGCCATAAAGAAACTGAAAGATGGTAGTGGGCAAGGGGAGCGTGAGTTCCAGGCTGAGGTGGAGATCATCAGTCGTGTCCATCATCGCCATCTAGTTTCTCTTGTAGGGTATTGCATCTCGGGTGACCAGAGATTGCTTGTCTACGATTTTGTGCCTAATGACACACTGCACTATCATCTCCACGGTATAGTGTTATAACCTTTGATGTTGGCACAACAATTGAGTTGTTCTGAATGCTGACTGGAAAATTGTTGTATTGATTTTCCACCATAGGACGTGGAGTACCGGTTTTGGAATGGTCAGCTAGGGTTAAAATTTCTGCCGGATCGGCTCGAGGGATAGCATATCTTCATGAAGATTGTAATGATAATTCTTACTCATTTACTTGCATTGTTGCTTCTTTGTGCTTGCTTTATTCTCATCACGTACATTTACCCTTGGCAGGTCATCCACGAATAATCCACCGAGATATTAAATCCTCTAATATATTGGTGGATAATAACTTTGAGGCACAGGTAATAATGCTATCTAATAACTCAGGAACACACCATGACAAGATTTTTGTTATTGAATCAGATTATGTTCATGTGTTAGGTTGCTGATTTTGGACTTGCAAGACTAGCCATGGATTTTGCCACGCATGTAACTACACGCGTGATGGGAACTTTTGGGTAAGGAAAAAAAAACTGACTTGTACATGAGAATAGTTCACATTTGCCTAGTTTCTGATAATTGATCTTATTTAGGTACATGGCTCCAGAATATGCATCGAGTGGCAAGTTGACTGAGAAATCCGATGTGTTCTCCTTTGGTGTTGTCCTCTTAGAGCTCATTACTGGTAGAAAGCCCGTCGATGCATCAAATCCTTCGGGTGATGAGAGCCTCGTCGAGTGGGTAAGCTTTATTACTGCATGTGGGGCTTGATTATACTAACTGAGGATTTCACCCTTATCATATCGAGACAATGGAAAAGTACCATTCACTAGTCATCCAGTCTTAATATGAAAATATAGTACGACATTACTGACGTATTCATTTGCAATGTGATGATCAGATTTTCATTTCTGATTATTTCTCATGATTATTCATAAAGGTAATATGTGTAGTCAGCCAGTGGTGGAAAAAGTATTAAATATACCATGTGAACCAACCAGTTGAAAACAGCTTTTGACATAATCCTGGTGTAACTCTGGTGAAAAGATAGATCCTTTGTGTCACCAACATTTCTTGACACCACAGTTATCTGCAGGCTAGGCCATTGCTCACACAAGCACTTGAGACTGGCAATGTAGGGGGGCTGTTGGACCCCAGGCTGGATACAAACTTCAACGAAGTCGAAATGTTCCGTATGATTGAAGCCGCGGCAGCTTGCGTTCGACACTCGGCATCCAGGAGGCCCCGCATGAGCCAGGTACGAGGATGTGGATGAATTTACGTTTACATCATCTTCTCAGAACAGAAATTGAACAAAGAGTTGACATTTTAGCACCCGTCTCCTCCAGGTGGTGCGAGCTCTTGAAAGCTTACCCGATGTCGACCTAAACAACGGTATCCAGCCGGGCAAGAGCGAGATGTTCAATGCCCCCAACACTGCGGAGATCAGGCTGTTCCAGCGGATGGCATTCGGCAGCCAGGATTACACGACCGATTTCACACAATCTAGCAGCTGGAACAGCAGTCATCAGGGTAGAGACGTTGACGCCTCCGGGCCAAGGCACACACAGCGTAGTGTATATAGCTAGGGTATCGCCCGCTTCGGGTTCATTCCATGTAATTCTTTGAGTGGATCATTCGTTTTCGGTCATGTTTTTGTCGCCTCTGCTGACGAATGAATGAATGTATATTGTGTGCTGGACTCTACGAAGTCAATGAACTGAAACTTACTAACTGTTGGAGGGGAATTCCTTGAGGGAGTCGCTGGAGTATTGCTTCTATCTGAGCATCTGGTCTCCTTGGAATCCTGGGTGATATCTTCGTTTTCTATGTGGGCAGGATTCTAGAGCTGACAAGGACATGGAATTATGCATGGCAGTGTGGTCTGCATCCAGCGATGAGGTCATCTTGTGCGTTTCACATGAGAGAACATGGGAAACAGAATATATTTGTGATGTCCACTCACTTTGTTCCCCTTTTCCTACTGATAATACATTCAAGAATCCATCTAGCTTGTATCCTGAATATTACTAGCAGTAGCATTGTATCATCAGCAAGATGACCCACGCATTTTTTTTTACAGTATCTGGCTAGATTTACCACGTACATTTTTGTCTATGTAGACTCATTTTCAATCATCTAAAATAATATTAGAATATATGACTTCTTTAATATTGAACATACATTGTCCTTCTAGAAAAAGGGGTGAAAATTGGACAGAAGATCCGGGGACAAGCAGAAATGGAGGTCATATCTGGTGCCCTTTACAGATGGGTTGTGCAGGGGGCAGGAGCCAACTTTGACCTCCTCATGTGGGTTGGATGATGGTCCATGAGAGAGGGGTAGAGATAACTGGACGCCACCCACCAAGCTACCAATTATATCATGTGCACCATCTGAGGAGATGGTGTTGTCACTGCTGACAAAACCATTGTACGGCCTAAAATGGTCTTCAGTTGGTGTCTCACGTGGTAGATTAATAGTAACCCTTTGTTGTTATCAAGAACACGGGTGCCTTTTTCTTAGGGCTCGCTTGGATGCCCGTTCCGATTTCCCCTCCGACTAAAACGACGGAACGTAGCTTTAAATTACGGAGCTGTCACGGTCCGCCGGTCATTTCCGGCCCTAATACCGGGCATCCAAGCGGGGCCTTAGTAGTCCATCAAAGAAGGACGCCGGGAAGGCGTGAAATGTAGCTTCGCCAAACGGTAAACCCGCAAAATCCATCTGTTATAAACTAGGTTGGCCTATTTAGGGGAAAGCTCAAGCTCAAGCTCAGTGCTCAGGTAGTAAAGTGAGGGAAGAAACAATATGTTGTTGGTGCTAACAGCTAGAATTAGCAACTACTGTTTTTCTCAGGGAGACGGAGCAAAGGAGAGGTCAAGGTAGTCCCTGGAAAACAGGCTCAGAACCTGTCCTACTCAGAACGCTGCGACAGTAATGCCAACTTCCCTTCCAAACTGCAGGATCCGGTTTACCTGCAGCTGTTTGGTTGCACGTCTATGCAGCAGTCTAACCATTTGAGAACGAAGAGTCAGTTACCCTTATTTGGATGGACTAGGCAGTGTTCGTAAACCATCGTTATAGGACTGCGGTGCAATTCACTATCCGCCGCTATTTCTGAAGATCGGTTGTCAGGACTTGAGGAGTATAGGAATTGTTCCTCTGCCCATAGCCAGGTCACACAAGGTACGGGATCAGACATTCAGACTTACTTATCCAACATGGGTCCGTCCACCACCCGCGAGATCGACCACTCTGCTCCGCCCGGCGCGCGGCGAAACACTAGCAAGATTCTGGCGGGAATCGTGCCGGCCATGCGCACGGCGCCGCTGCCGGCGACAGCTCCGGCGCGTGTGCCTGAGGTACAGGACGAGTTTTTTTTTCCCTTCCTCGATAGGCCGCGTTTGTTGGGCCAGTAACGGGCCGATGCTGGCGGTAATATATATGGCGCTTCGGTTCGGCCCGTATCAGCGTACGACGTAGCGGTTTAGTACCACACCGCTAAACGAGGAGACGTTTAACCAGCTCATAAGCTGCGACGGCTGCAGAGCGATCACCAGCCGGCAAGGGTGGTCAGCAAATCTCAAATGGCTGGTTAAAAGTGATCCATGGGGTCTCGCCGACATTCAGGTTTCCTTCGAACCAAGGAAAATATACTTGATGTAAGTTTGACTTGGCACCGTGGGTCACGGCACTACCGACATGGTAGCGCGTGCACTTTTTTTAACGCACTTATACGTCGTATGGACTTTGTGGTTGTGTCTCAGCCAACCTGCCTAGGTTCGATCCCCTTCGCGCTAAAAAAAACATATGGATTTAGTTAAAAGTTAAAGTCTTTTAAGTTCGATCAATTTTATACATACAAATATGAACATCTATGATACAAAATCCACATTAACAGATCAACCATAAAATAATTTTTCAGCTTTTTTGAACAGGGAAAGGGTTCGAGAGAACATAGAAGCTTCATAGATATAGCAGTGGGCACACAATTACAAAGAAAATCCCATAAGAAACTAAGATTACAACATTGTCCTTGCTATTTGCAAATGGACCCCAGAAGAATAAACGTGAACCGGTCCTTCTCCACCGCTGCAGCATCTGGACCTTGAAACACGACCGGCGACCTCGCTGTTGGGACAACACCAACCTAGCGTGAACCGGTCCTTCTCCACCGATGCAGCATCTGGACCTTGAAACACGACCGGCGACCTCGCTGTTGGGACAACACCAACCTGGTACAACGTAAACGAAGAGTGCTGCGCTGAGATCGGAGATCCTCCAAATAGGCACACTTGAGAGGAGGAAGAGGAGGCTAAGGTGCGTAAGGCACCATTGTTTTTGTTATTTTATGAAGTTGATCCTTACTTATATTGCACCTATGGCATGCTCAACCTGACTCCATACTCGAGATGCGACACAATGCCTTGGTAGAAACCACGCCTCAAAGGCAGGGAGAACCAAGGCTAGGAAAGTTGAATTTTTATTCTCTGGTTGGTTGGACTAAAGGATGTGCAACCTTTATCTAGATGGAATTTCCCTTAACAGAAGTAAATCATCACCCGTCCTCCTTAATTTACTTGGTATCAATCTCTTAAGTCTTAACGTAAAGATGCCAAATTGTGGAAAGACAAACATAAGCCACAACTTCACACAATAAAAAAGAACTTACAAATACGAGGAGCATAAGCGGGAGTAAGCCTAAGTTAATCATCAACCTTCATAATCCATAAAGAAATACGAACTATCCTATTTTCATCCACACTAGACACATTCCATTATGCTGAGGAAGCCCATGAAATAAGGTTTAGGTAAAACCTTGGTGAAAGTGAAATAATTGACGAATGCAAATATTACTGAACTCTTGAAAAAATGCCGTTGTGCTTTATCCAACATAGCCATCTCCATACTGATCCGATAGGAGATGCAACCTGGAGCGTTGGTTGCAATCAAGAGTAACAGTCCTACAATCTGTACAGAAAGAATACCAATAATTTACCTAGATTCCATTATGTAAAAGAGACAGCAGAAGGGTAGACATGTGTGCTTACACCGTCTCCAATTTGTAATCGTAATTGTGAAGGAGATATGCCCTAGAGGCAATTAATAAAGATATTTTATTTGTCATATCTCGATTGTTCATAATAAGTTTTGTACCGTGCTATAACTGTATTAAGCGGAAACATTAATACACGTGTGGTATGTAAACAACCAGGTCCCTAGTAGGCTCTATTTAACTAGTCCGTTGTGCAATTGATGATCGAGGTTTCCCGATCATGTGACATTAATGTCAGTTGACAATGGAGTCATATTATTGGGAGAATGATGTGATGGACATACCCAATATTTGTAGGACACAGTCATTACGCCTTCGACCATGAGATCAACTTTAATCGCTATTTCTGAAAGATACTTTGATTGCATCAAACGTCATATCTTATATAGTGTGACAATAAAGGTGTCCCTCTCGGATATCGGAAGGGAGTATCTGAGGCGAGGGATCAAGAGCGGGATTTGCCAATCCGCATTGAAGGAGAGATACTCTGGGCCCACTCGGTGAGATTACATCAATGAGGTTGCAAGCATGTGACTAGGTCACGGGGATGTAATATCACAGACGAGTAAAGAATAGTATAGTCCGTAACGAGATCAAGTCTCGGACAAACTAAGTATCGCCTGGCAAAAAGTTTAAGACTCAACGTCTAAGGTTCGAACGACAAAGTTATTCGTAATGCATAGGGGCTAATATGGGTATCCACGACCCCGCTATTAGCCATTGATCGGAGAACGGGTCTCGATCATGTCTGGAGTATTCTCGAACCGCAGGGTAACAAGCTTAAGGGGAGTGACGTTTATTTAGATTGGACATAGAAGAGAAAATAGAAGAGAGCACCGGAAGCGTTCCGGGACACATCCGATGGAGACCGGAGGGCGACGAAATAGTTTTCGAAGCCGGAATAAATTAGATAAATTGTGTTAAATACATTTTTATTTATTTATTTTCGGATTTTGTGGCAGCCCCAACTCTAAATGGGCCAAACTCCCGGAAGAGAGGCCCATGAGGGGGGAATTCGCCCCAGAGGGGCCAAGGAGGAGCCGGCCGGCCTAGGTGGGCCTCAAGGGACCCACCTAGGGCCGGCGCACCCTTTTGGGGCGTTGGTGGTTGTGGGATTAGTCCCACACCGCCCGGCCACGGAGGGTGGCAGCCCTCCTCCACCGATATAAGGAGGTGTCCTATGCCTTGGAAATTCACACCAAATTCTCTCTCTCCTCCAAACGTGACTCCGCAATTGGGGTTGCGCCGAGGTTGAGGTTTTCTCCACCATACGTACACCACCGTACTGCTGGTCTTCGGTCCAAGTCTTCTACTTCCGCTGCTCGGCTGGATCGGAGCCCGGAGGTCGTTTTCTTCACCGTACGCTTGTGACCCCCTGCGAGGCACCACGCTTGGGGTGCTTGGAGGTGATCGTCTTCACGACCTCGAGGTAGGCTACGTCGGCTTCATCGACAACGCTTGTGCGGGAGCGTAATCCCCGCTTTTCGGTCTACAAGGGTATGTATATCGTCTTCCTCCGTATATCGTATATCTGCATAGTTATAGATTCTGGCTAGTTTAAGGTTATCGTTGTTAGAATTTTTTTTGTTTTCTGTCTACGATCCCCTTCAGTGGAATCAGAGCCGATCTATGCGTAGATATAGCTGTACGGTTTTAGAACTCATGTTTATGAGGGCATCGTTCTTTTAGTAGCTACCCTCTAGCGTGCACTTGTTTTGCCAGCGGCATTGTGTTGATGAAGCGGCCCGGACCGACTTTACGCGTACGCTTACGCGAGACTGGTTCCACAACTGACATACGGCTTGCACCGTATATGTGGCTGGCGGGTGTCTGTCTCTCTCGCAAAAGTTGGCATTGGATTTTCAATGGAGGGCCCGCAAGGGATATGAAATAATGACTATTTGATCATTGTTGTGGTTATAGGTTCGTAGGTAAGAAACGGTTCTATTTACGAAAGCCCCAAGCCACGTAAAATATGCAAAAGATAAAGTAGAAAACATCTAACTTTATTTTGCAGGGGCAATGTGATATGGTCAAGGTAAGTTTAGTAAATTGTTTATAAACTGTGGGCACGAAGGAGACCATCGGCGCAATACCATATCATGTCGCATTACATTTTGATGTTATGTTATTGAGTACATCTTATATTGTGTGTATATATATATAATTATATATTAGTTACACGGCGGTAGTAATATAAGATGATCCCTCCAAAATACCATTTGTGTTCTCCCTTTGGCGTGCACCACCAAGAAAGTTCTACGTTATGAGGCAGGCCGTGAAGATCGGGTGTCAAACATATCGTCGTTCGCATACAGTGGGTGTAAGACATGTTTGCACAAGCGTATACGCTGAAGGTTATTATGGCGAGCCTAGCATGTACAGACATGGCCTCAGAACACGGTGACCGAAAGGTTAAGCATGAGTCACAGAGTTGTTGTGATTGACATGTCGATGTCTACCTTTGAAGTTGTGCTATCGGCTTTGACGATGAGGGGTAGCATAATGGATGGGGGTCATGTAATCACTAAAACGATTTGAGGGATGCTCGTTTTGAGTGGGAGTTCTGATAGTTTTATTTTATTAAAATTTGAACCCATATTTTATTATGAACAAAGTTTTTATGTTTTGCAAAACCTTTGTAGATAATAACCTGTCCAATAGACCTTTTAAACTTAGGTGCTTTTCGGCGATTGAGAAACTTTAAAGATTGGGTCCAAACTTCATATTTTTATACCGTAGCTTTAGCATACTCCTTGTTTCAAACCTGGCTTATAGCTCTATTTGATACAAAACCCGATAGGAGATAGACCCGGAGATTTCGCTAACGAAAGGATAATTTGGATTATCAAGTTTTGTGCGGATAATTCCATCATAGTCCAGTGTATGCTATGATCTCTGCCATAGAGAATGAACTGTGGGTGCGTGTTGACAGATCGCGAACATTAGGAATGGTCGCTGAGACTGATGATCTGTATCCACCGTAAATCATGTTTTCTTCTCAACCAAGATGGAAGAGAACACTCGCATTAAAAGAGCACGTGGCAGTCATACTTGATGACATTGGTCATACTTGATGACATTGAGACACCTCACTCAGCTCGATCACTGGATGACAGAAAACGTTGCCAGAAGCAAATGTTTTTGTCATAGACTATGTCATGCAAGGGAAATCGTTCACCTTCATGAATTCTTGATTGCGTTGAAGAATCAAGAAGATGAAACAGATCGCCGGGAAGTCATCAATGATGATGTATATATGATATACAAGTTATGAATGTTTTACCTGAGCAAGTACTCGCAGCAGTGACTAAGTTTTGATACTAGTAATGTTTTATGAAAACAAGATTTTCTGCTTGAGTAGCTTGGAAGGATGAGAAGACAATGTGTGTTGATGATGGCAGGCAATATGTTGTGATGGCCATAGACACTCTCTCTCTCTGCATCTACCGTTTTGGATTACTTTGAATTTGAACATTAATGCCAAAGGATACAAACTTAATAATGACACCACATCCTTGTGGCACTAAACGTTTTAAGTCATGTCAATGTTATATGCACTAAGAAGCTCCATTCAGATGGATCTCCAAGTCCTTAGATTTTTTATCTTTTGACACTTGCAAAATAACTAAGACACCGTTTTCTGGAAACGGGCATTTAACTTATTGATAATCATACATAATGATGTGTGTGGATCAATGAAGTATTTTAACGTGTAGTGAAAATCATTATTTCGTAAACTTCACCAATGATTTGAGTAGATGCATGGATATCCACTTAAAGAAATGTTGGTCTGATAAGTTAGATAAGATCAAACAAGTTCGGAGTGAAGTAAGAAAAATAAACTTAACAAGAGAATCAAATTCCTGCGATAATAGATCGAGGAAACAAGGATTTGAGTTATATGTTTGGCATATCATTGAAAGACTTGTGAAAAGAGTTCCACAAAATACGCCACATGAAACACCACAATGTTATGGTGTGTTAGGACGTCGTAATCACACCCTATTGGATAGTGTGTGGTAAATAAAATCTCTTATCAAATTATTGTGATCATTGGAATCATATGGTAGAAACAAAACATTCACTTTAGATAATAGGGAACCATCTAAATCCGTGGAGGCAATACCATATGAGTGATGGCATGAGTTTTAGCCTAGATTGTCGTTTCAGTAATTTAGTGTTTCGATGTGATCAAACCTAAAATGGATAAATCTTTGTAGTGTACCTAAAGAATTAGTTGGGTACATGTCTCACGACAGAGGCAAAATCGTTGCCGGAATATACCTTGCTGAAGAAATAGTTTCGTGTCCAAGGGTATAAGTGGGAAAGAAAGTAGAGCAAGACGAAGTTGATGAACTTTCTCTCCAGACATCAGAGTGGCACAACGGAAAAGGTTCCGGTACCGTCCTCCACAACTAGAAGGAAGCTGATGATAATGATCATGATGCTCTGAGCTCATACTAGGACCGTATGCGTACGAGAATGTGTTCCGCATTGTATGGTACGATAATCTTGTTGTGAACGTCATGTTAATGGAACATAACACACCTACGAACTACGAAGAAGCGATGGTGGACCTAAGTCCGAGAAATGGCTATGAGCCATATATGATCCGAGATAAAATCCATGTACGATCACCAAGTAATGACTTGGGAAGATCTTCTTGATGGCATCCAGGCCGTTAAAAGAATATGGAATTTTATGAGAAAATAGACACTGATAAGGATCGATTTGTCGTAAAACAGTTTCGATAGATTCAAAAGTTGACCACAACGAGATTCTGTCTCAAGTGGCGAAGCCTAAGTCTATTTAGGGTCGTTTAGCAATTACTATAATTTCAAATTGAGAAATTGATAGATGGATAAGGAAATCATGTTTCTTAATGGTAACATTAAGAAAGAGTTGTAACTAGTACAATAAGATGGTTTGTTGATCCTAAGGATGCTAAACATGTATGCAAAATTCAGCTATCCATTCATGGGGTGAAGCAAGCATATCGGAGCTGGAATCTTTAATTTGATAATGTGATCAAATGATTTTGGAGTCATCCAAAATAGTTGAAGAAACCTGCATTTACAAAGAAGTGAGTGGGAGCTAAGTAGCTTTTCTTGATCTTATATGTGAATGGCATATTTGAGTGGGAGTTAAAAGAAATTCCCTAGTCTTATATGCAGAAGGCATATTTGAGTGGGAGCTAGGTGTCATTCCTGATTTTATATGTAACGACATATTGAGAATGATACAGATCCTCAAGTAAAGTATAAATGATTATTTAAGTGATTAAATTTTCTATGAATGAAGTTAGGAGTATTAGGCATCAGGTCTATAATTTGAATAGATCAAAGGGGCTTAATAACATTAAGTCAGAATATTTTCCTAGATTAAGATTCTGAAGTGTTTCAGAATAGACCAGGCGAAGAAAAAGGTTCTTACTTGTATGACTAGGTAAAATATCTCTGAAACGCCAAGATAAACTTAATATTTTACCTCCGTAACGAGATCGAGTCTCGGACAAACTAAGTATCGCCTGGCAAAAAGTTTAAGACTCAACGTCTAAGGTTCGAACGACAAAGTTATTCGTAATGTACAGGGACTAATATGGGTATCCATGGCCCCGCTATTAGCCATTGATCGGAGAACGGGTCTCGATCATGTCTGGAGTATTCTCGAACCGCAGGGTAACAAGCTTAAGGGGAGTGACATTTATTTAGATTGGACACAGAAGAGAAAATAGAAGAGAGCACCGAAAGCGTTCCGGAAGACATCCGATGGAAATCGGAGGGCGACGAAATAGTTTTCGGAGCCGGAATAAATTAGATAAATTGTGTTTAATATTAATTAAGATAATTAATAGTTAAATACATTTTTACTTATTTATTTTCGGATTTTTTGGCAACCCCAACTCTAAATGGGCCAAACTCCCAGAAGAGAGGCCCATGAGGGGGAATTCGCCCCAGAGGGGCCAAGGAGGAGCCGGCCGGCCTAGGTGGGCCACAAGGGGCCCACCTAGGGTCGGCGCACCCTTTTGGGTCATTGGTGGCTGTGGGATTAGTCCCACACCGCCCGGCCACGGAGGGTGGCAGCCCTCCTCCACCTATATAAGGAGGTGTCCTATGCCTTGGAAATTCACACCAAATTCTCTCTCTCTCCTCCAAACGTGACTCCGCAATTGGGGTTGTGCCGAGGTTGAGGTTTTCTCCACCATACGTACACCGCCGTACTGCTGGTCTTCGGTCCAAGTCTTCTACTTCCGCTGCTCGGCTGGATCGGAGCCCGGAGGTCGTTTTCTTCACCGTACGCTTGTGACACCCTGCGAGGCACCACGCTTGGGGTGCTTGGAGGTGATCGTCTTCACGACCTCGAGGTCGGCTACGTCGGCTTCATCGACAACGCTTGTGCGGGAGCGTAATCCCGCTTTTCGGTCTACAAGGGTATGTATATCGTCTTCCTCCGTATATCGTATATCTGCATAGTTATAGATTCTGGCTAGTTTGAGGTTATCGTTGTTAGGAATTTTTTTGTTTTCTGCCAACGATCCCCTTCAAATTGACCCTTAACCCCTACTACATACAAATCCATAAAGGTTAGTGGAAGACTCGGCGGACAATGCAAATATTTTAACTAGAGGCTCTTCATGTATAAACTAAAAAAATTAGCAATTTTTCTCACACCCATAGAGAAATTGTATTGATGTCCAAACTTTTAAGGGAGAGGGCGCATTTGCCCCCCCCCCCCCCCCCACCCCTATATTTAATATGTTTGCTCCATGCAATATCTCCATTATATTGAAATCATTTTATCCTCAAGTTCTAACAAAAAAATTACAAATACAAGGAGCATTATCAGGAGCAAGCCCAAGTTAATTATCAAATCATTAGTTCGTCATCCATTAACTTATACTAGATCATGTAGGCACGCGTTGCCATGCCCATCTATGAGGATGATAGATTTTTAGGATGTGGTGGAAACCTTTGCTACTTCTTCTTGCCATCATTCGTTTTGGATCTCGTGGTTGCTTACAACACCCACGAGCGTCACAATAATGTATTTGGTAACCAGTGTAAACTTATTAACAAAATTTGTTTGATGCATTAACTGAAAGGTATAATAATGAACTTATGGGTAATTGTATATTTTCATTACATCACAGAATACTTAAGGACTTCTTTAATAATGATATGTGGCGGAAGAGACCTCAAACTTCCTCTAAGAGTACACTCCAAATGTTTGTATGATGGTCGCATAAGAGGTCCTCAATATATGCTAAAACACGGGGATCTTTAGCACATGTCCTCATGATTTCCAAACTTTAGCATGACAAATTTGAATTTAAGGTCATAGTCCAACTTCGAGATGTGTAATGTTAAGAATGCGAAAGAATCTTGTTGCGGAGACTCCTCATGATCGATTTCAACCTTCCACCGATTTTAATCTACATGAGAATCCCTTCAATCTAAAATTGCTCATGTACACTAGAACTGATCTCTAAGCACACCACATATGCAGTTAACAAAAAAAAGCGAAGCCTATAGTGCATAATCCGCTTCATTCGTCATCTCCTGTCACTCCAAGGAACTGAACTAAATTCAGCCAGTTGCCCATGTTTGAAACAGACAGAATCCTTAGCAGCTGATATGTAAAGTGATAAAGAGAACACACAGAATCCATTAGTAATTGTTTATTCTTACATAGAGTAATTTTAAATACAATAAGTATGAAATAACAGTAGATCAACTTTAGCAAATATTGCATAAATTTACTGTCTACAGACATTTGTGCTAGGTACAGTAACAATCTGAAGTGACACGACCATTGAAAAGCTCAATATTTCTAGCTTACTTAAGCTGGACAGAGAAGCCTAGCAGGTAGCAGCACAAGAATACCAAATACACCCACCTTTCGTAGCGATCTAATATCAAACCAAAATAAAAGGTTGTGTATGTAGATGAACAAATCTATGCTATATCTCTGAAGCTGGAAAAATGAAATATAGACCCATTCTAGTGGGTCGAGCTCAAAAACTGAGTCTTATTTGTGAATGAGCATATATGTGCTTGAAAAGCACATGGACGAATACAAGTTTGATAAAACTCGTATTCATAAAGCCATCAAGTAGTGTTTGCAAGACATATACGTAGGTTTTAGACACATGATGATTTTTACGAGAGTATACAGTTCTAGGCTGAGTTAAGCCACAAATTCATGCAATAAAGCATAAATTACAAATATGATGCATTAGCAGGAGTAACCGAGTAAGCCTAAGTTAATCGTCCATCTAGGACTTTATAATACATAAATATACAAAATACCATATTTTTGTCCACACTAGACACTCCATTATGTTCATGAAGCCCATGAACCGAGGTTTAGGAAAAAATCTACGGCAAATGCAAATAAAAATTGATGAATGCAAATATTATTGAACTCTTGAAAATGCCATATTGCTTTATCGCACGTAGGCTCATCTCAGTCCTTATCCTGTAGGAGATGCCACCTGATGCGTTAGCTGCAATAAAGAGTATCAATCCTATACAATCTGTGAAAAACAATAACAATAATTTACATAGATTCTATAAGTAAAAAATACAGCAGAAGGGTGGACATATGTGCGTACACTATCCCCAGTTAGTCTGTAATTGACCCTTAACCGCTAGTGCATACAAATCTCGGAAGGCTAGTGGAAAACTCCATTGACAATGCAGATATTTTGACTAGAGGCCTTTCACGTATAAATTCAAAATATAAACTATTTGGTTTACATACGTACATAAATTGTATTAATACCTGCAATTTTGAGAGAGGTATGTGCGGGGGGGGGGGGGGGGGGGGGGGGGGGGGAGGGGGGATCTGCCCCCACCCATCTTTAAGTAGGTATGCCCCGTGAAACATCCTATAATATTTAAATTATTTAAACCACAACTTCTAACAAAATAAAAGTCAGAAATTACAAATATGAGGAGCATTAGCAGGATCAAGCTTAAGTTAATCATCAAACCGGTAGTTCAGCATCCATAAATATGCGTCAGATCCTAGTATTCATACGCACTAGACACTCCATTTTGCTAAGAAATCCCACAGAATGAGGTTTAGGAAGAATGATGGTGAAAGTGCAAAAGATAAACCGATGAATGCAAACACCGTTGAAGTCTTGAAGATGATTGATTGCGTGGATCACACGTTCGCTGGGAGATCCCAAGAGAAAGGTATGAAGCAGTGTAGCAGCAGTTTTTCTCAGTATAAAACCAAGGTTTAATCGAACCAGTAGGAGCAAGAAATCACTTCTGAAGGTTATTGGTGGCGCCGTTACTCGATCACCAACGTGGAATCTGCACACAACACAATCAAACTACTTTGCCCCAACGAAACAGTGAGATTGTCAATCTCACCGGCTTGCTGAAAAAAAGGATTAAACGTATGGTGTGGAAACAGTAGTAAATTGCAGAGAATGAAAGGAACAGTGTTTGCAGTTGGTTGTATTATTAGTGTAAAAGAATGGACCGGGGTCCACGGTTCACTAGTGGTGTCTCTCCATAACAGATAACTAACATGCTGGGTGAACAAATTACAGCTGGGCAATTGACAAAATATTGAGCGCATAACAATGCATATATATGACATGATGATTACTATGATATTCATGTGGGCATTACGACAAAATATATAGACCGTTATCCAACAAAGTCTATGACTAATAATCCACCGCCAGGTTGTCATACCGAGTTCCCCTGACATAGCTCACAAGATCTAAGCATGATAGCATAAAGTGGAGAGACAACCATCTAGCTACTGCCATGGACCCGTAGTCCAAGGATGAACTACTCACGCATCACTCCGGAGGCAGGCATGGTGATGTAGAGCCCTCCGATGATGATTCCCCTCTCCAGCAGGGTGCCGGGAAGAGCTTCTGAACCCTCCCGAGCTAGGGTTGACGGCGGCGGCGTCTTTGAAACTTTTCGTGGATAATGGCTCGGGTATCTAGGGTTTTCGCGTCGGGAGGAATAAATAGGCGAAAGGGCGGCAGCTGCGGAGCCACGAGGGCCCCACACCACCCCACGGCGCGGTTGGGGGTGGGCCCACGCGGCCCCATGGTGTGGGCGCCACGTGGCTCCCCTCCATGTCTCTTCTAGACTCCGTCTTCGTGTTGGAAAAATAGGAGGTTATGTCCAAGTTTCGTCCAATTCCAAGAATATTTCCAGACTAGCTTTTCTGGAATACAAAAACAGCAGAAAACAGGAACTGGCACTGTAGCATCTTGTTAATAGGTTAGTCCCAGAAAATGCATAAAAATGCTATGAAGTGTATATAAAACATGTAACAATTGGTATAATATCAACATGGAACATCAGAAATTATAGATACGTTTGAGACGTATCAATGCTACGATGCTTCAGCGCACACAGGTCCAGCTCACTGCTAATCTGGTAGAAGATTTTGCCTCACGCATTGGCTGGAATCAAGAGTATTACAACATGCATACAATCAATAAAAATAATTCATGTGGCTTATACTAAGTAAAAAATATAGTAGAGGGGTAAACTTATGCGCTTACCCCGTCTTCAGTAGTAATCGGTGCTTGACTGCTATTGCATACAAAGCCAAGAAGGCTAGTGAAAGACTCCGCAGACCGTGCAAACATCCTTACTAAAATCACTTCATGCATAAATCAAAATACTAATCATGCAACATCTTTAAGTACTTCTACCCCCATGCAACAACCCTGCCACACATCGCGCCCAATGCGACAAAGCAAGGATTGCCTAAGCCTCTCACAGCAAAGGGACATCCATTTCCTTCGCTTGCAGTTAATAAACACAAAGAGGAATGGGAATGACTAGGAGATGAAAGAGAATAGAGAGATAGATTGACATTGTAGTTGTTATCAAATTTTATTGCCAAAAGTACCACTTATTTTTCAGGTACTCAGGGCTCTCTCTAATTTGGTGGATTATTTTGTGCGGGTTCAGTATTGCATTATTGACATGGTCCAGCGGGACTACGTCATGCTAGTGGTGAGGGTTGTATGAGCAATGATGGCCCTCACGTTGTTCTTGAGCTTTCCCCTTTTCCCCCAATCCAGGAACTTGTCCACCTCTCTCTATCTTGCTTTATTTGACATTTTCTCCTCCCATTCTAATCTCAGTCTTATCCTCGTCTATTGAATCTTGTTGTTTCTTGGATTCATATTACGCTGGCTCCAAGCACCAATTCCTTTGTACATCATTAGTTAGTTGGATCTCCAATAAACAAAATTCGGTTGCCCTATCCAAGCCGAAGAGAAGTACATCGCCGACTACAGTTGTTGCGCTCATCGCCTCCACTCCTCTCTATTTTGTCTAGGAAATTCTCATGCTCAAGTCATGTTAAATTCGAGATTTAGTATCCAATCCGACAAAACATCGGATGTTGCGTGCTTCGAGAGAAATATCGGACCCGAACTTCTTCAGATCAGGCGATGATGGCGCTCTTCGCATCATTCTTCCTCACTGGAGGCGCCACGTTAGAGCATCTCTTGCATTGGACGACACTGCCCCTCGTCTTCCCGCTAGAACTTTGGCTCGTATCCTACCGGGATAGGGCAGTGGTCATGGTGGCACATGGAGAGCTTCCTGAATTTCTGGGGTGGACTCAGCATGCGTTGCTCTTCGACCACGAGGTTGGCGCCGTCTCGGCTATCAAACCCTTCGACTCCGGGTCGTTACACGGACTCGGCTATCCAACACACTTCGACCGTGCCAGAGATGTCCCTCAGTGTGCTCTTGTTTTGGTGTCCACGTATTCTACTACATACTCCATTGGGCTGCTTGCTCGGTGCGTATTCTTTTTTGTCTCATCTCCCTCCCTGTAATCTCTCCAATCTAATGCAAAAACATGGCCCGTCAGGCTATTTTTGAGTGGAATGCAACAAGCGGTGGGTATCCCCCACCGCGTTACTCTAAAAAACGTCTATCTGTATTTTGAGATTTTAGGCCAATAATGCCAACAAATCTGGCTAGTGAAGTACTATTCAAGACATGAGGTGCTACCAAAAATCAAGGAAAATCCAAAAAATAACACAAAATTCTAATGCCAAAGAAATGTGCTCTCTCTAAATGTCACCAAATTAATTCGGAAAAGGAAACAGAGAACACATAGAATGGAAGCATTCGAGACTCGTCCTCTTTTAGAATAAAAAAACAGCATATAGTACTACCTTTGTTCCTGCAAAGAAGTTAGTTTTTTTTTCATAAACTCAAACATGAAGTTTCGACAAAAAAATTAAAAAGGGCTATCCACACATCATAAGTTAGTATATAGCAGTATCATCGTTATTGATTTGTTCTAAAAGCTTTGTCATCAAACATGAAACTCATAGGCATTCTATTCACAAACATTTTTTGATTTACACGATAAAGTTTCTACTCCATCCGATCTAGAAAATGAACTGTCGCAATTTTAAATTAGTGTTAGCTTAAAACTGCGACAGTTATTGTGCATAGGAGATATTACTCACTCAGGTGAGGTTAATTAAGAAAATATAAACTATATGTCACAACAATTGGATTTATATTCAAAAGAAGTTTCTTTCAGTGATACAATTTTTGTGTGTATATTTTATATTTTCTCTCGAAACAGTCTTTCGCCCCGCTATATTAATATAGCAACCAACCGATACAACTGCAAAGGCACTGCTGGGCAAACATCACATATACGCCCAAAAATAAACAAAAAAGAACAAAGAAGAGAAAACAAATCCGATAACGACGGTTTGACGAAAATAGAGATGACTCGCAATCGCTGCGTCCTCCGGAGAATGTCCACCACGCTCCTAGCACTCCGAAGCGTCTTGTACCAAACAACACCTCCAAGAAGAGAGCGACGACGACGACGATGTTGTCCGAACAATACCTAGGGTTACCCCCGGTGTTGTCCTAGAGTTTCCTCCGGTACGCTGAGGGGAGGGAAAGAGGAACCTGACGCCCTTCAGGAAGGATGGCGACACCCGCAGACGTCACCACGTCAGTGCCGAGACGACAAGGATTTCTCCCGTCCTCCAAAAAACCACGCCCCAGACTCTCCGTATAGCTCCGCCTATCTTGCCGCCCACCAGCGCACGCCACCACGATCTTGCAGTCATCACCGTCATCTTGCCGTGGTCCATATCACGAGGCCGGAGGGACCGAGTGTAGGTAAATCGGCGAGGGTCGGCGACCCGGTGGCACACATGAGGGATCTGCCTCCACTGCCGGAAGGCAGTAGCCGACCGGATGCAGCAGTAGAGCAAACAAGGCCCTTACGGGCCCGTAAAGCCCCGCCGCCGCACTGCAGCAGGGCGCCACCATTACCGTCGTCCCAGACCAAGCCCCCACGCTCGACCACCAGGGGAGCCGCCACCACGCCGGAGGCAGCCCGTCCAGACCCAGATGGGGCCCGGCGGGCCCAGATCTGGGCCGGGAGGGCGGGCGCCGCCCCGGCTCCCAGCCGCCAAAGGGCAGCTCCGCCGCGCCACCGCCGGGTCGGGCCGCCATCTCCGAGGAAAACCACCCACCACCAAGCCGTCCCATGCAAGCCCGTGGAGAGAGGGGAGAGGCCGGAGGCCGGCGCCGCCTGGGGCGAGCCCAACGCTGCAGGGGGAGAGAGGGAGGTTTGGGAGAGGCTGGCCGGAGGCGCGGCCGGTCGCCCGCGCGGGGGCGGCCGGTCGCGAGTATATTTTATATTTTGTTGACCAAATTAATCGTCAAATTGTTTTCTTTAATTACGTGCGTGCCCTGTAACTACCGGAGGAAGTATTGTTTATCTACCCGGGTTATTGTGGATGTTCCTGAAATACACTGATCGCTAGGAGATGGTTTTGGACTTTGATCGGCATGATCGGCCTGACGGCCTCGCCACACCGTCCCCGTGCAGTGAAGGTTTAACGCATCGACTCGGCTCCTCCAGCGTTTATTGTCGCAGTGTGCCGAGGCCCGAGGGTGCCACCACCTCCTTCATCCAGTGGCGTTCCGTCAAGCGCCGTCTCTCTTTGATTCCCGGGGCAAGCATGCGAAAAATTAATGGCCGCTGCTTCATAATCCGTTCGTTCGACTTCCTTACTCCGCTCCGATTCTGCCCCCGGCATTCCTTTAATTTGTTTGTCGACGTCGGTCAGTCCTGGATTTGTTCATCCTCTGCGCTCATCCCCGCTCGCTCTGATCTGCCCTTCTGCTCCTTGCAGCTCCGGTACGTAACCTTCCATAATTCATGTTTGCGCATGCCTCGTGGTTTGATCTGATAATCATGGCCGGGAGAACCTAGCAACAACTTTTAACGTCTTTGTTTCTCTCGCTTACTGTACTTCTCATCGATCGGCTCATATGTTTCTCTACCTGTTCGTGCTTCTCATCTGCTTATATCATTTGTTTTCTATATATAAGTTTACAGATGATTCTCTTCTCTGTTGATCTTTCGACAGCATGGCCAAGTCCTGCGAAACATGCAGGCAGTGGGCTGAGCACCACTACCGGGACATCTTGGACAATCAAGGCAAATGTTTTTTCAAGGTTATAATGGATGATCTACATGAGATGGTAAGTTTATCTCCCAATCCTACACTGTACCGACCCTAGTTTATTAGTTTATTAGATTAGAATTTAGGTAGCAAAGATAAATTGATCTGCTTAGTTACACTGTATTCTTTGTAGAATATGTAGTTACTACTTACTAGTACTTGCTAACCTAAGAGAACAAGTGATAGCAGAGAGTTTTGTATAATCATTTCTCTGTATAATATTTAATCCCAAATAGGTCGACCAGACCTGTAAAGTTCAGTTATGCTTGTCTGGAAGCTAATATGAATCTAGTGCTTCAGTCTAATTGCAATGGCAGGTGTAGTTTTTTTCCTGAGCATATGACAGGTGTAGTTCCTTGTAAAACTAATGGTAACCGATACATTAACATAGAGGGCTGGACGGCCAACATGATTTAGTTGCAAACTTGTAATAATGAAAGCCACTCAAGTTTCACTAAGCTGCATAGATTTCTTCTGCAAGGTAGCATTCAGCTGTGCAATATTGTTGTTACAATCCTACAACTCCCTGCAGACAATACCAAAGAAGTTTGCAGAACGTTTCAAAGGAAAGATATCCAGAACGATCAGACTGGAATCGCGGAATGGTAGCACTTGCGACGTTGCAGTTAAAACTTGCGGTGATAAAATTATCCTTCAATCTGGATGGGAGGAATTTGTCAATGAGCATGACTTGAGAATGGGTGATTTTCTGGTGTTCAAATATAATGGAGAATCTCGGTTTAAAGTTGGAATATTTGATCCAAGCGGCTGCGAGAAAGCATCATCTTGCGTAAACATTAACAACCATCCTACTGTGACTGTAAGGAGTTCTAATGAGCATCATTCTAGGCCATCTCTTGACAACACCATGAAGATGAGTTCTTCATCCACTCACTCAGAGGAGCCAGGTGACATATCACAATATTGTTTGATTGTTATATTTTTATGGCTATGTTCAGTTGCCTATTGCTCTTCATTTTTTTAAACAGGAGATGCTTCTTCCACAAAAGATGATTTACTGCAAATAATTGTCCTCCTTACATGATTGGATCTAATACTTATCTAAATCGAGTGCAAGAGGATAAAGTGGAGAAGATTGTCCAATCCATCAATTCCGACATATCTATCCTTGTCACCATCATGGGTAAAAGCCATGTTAATAGAAAGCAATCCAAATTTGTGAGTACCATGTTCCATCTTAAGCAATATCACATCTTTGGTCAGATTGTTCAACTTCAAAAACATTTTTACTATAAGCACTTAATGTAATGAGAAAAAAACCTGAAGGCCTGCACTACTGTGTCATATGATCAATCACTTTCGATAATTTTCCCTTTTATTGCACGACTGTATTTCTACAAAAGAAAAGGCTATTACCCAATTGGGTTTGAACTTTCTGAAGAAGCTCTTTTTTGCTTTCCAACCTGTGACAGGAGTTCTCAAAAAAATATGCTGAGACGTACCTTCCACAAGAGAAGCAAAGAGTCGTCCTTCAGCGGCATGGCGGGAGGATGCATGGCAGGAGGTGGAATATGTGGCTTAATGCTACCAGCCGCAGGTGGAGGCTTATACATGGATGGAGCAAGTTTGTCCAGGACAATGACTTGCAGATTGGTGATATCTGCCTCTTTCATCTGCTCAACCACAAGAAGACATGCACAATGAACGTCCATATTATCCGCGCTGTGAAGGGTGGCAAACACTGATCGATGAAAAAAAGCGTATGCTGGCGGCGATGGGCTTTGTGTGGCTGAGACAATGCATTTATTTTGCGTCTGGGTTACCTTATATGGGTTCCCTTAATTGCTAGTCAGATTGCTAGTAAGTAAGTAGTTATTTGCTTGCTTTGTTTGCTGCTCGATGATGACAATGTTTACTGCATCATTTGTCCGATGCATTCATTATATCTAGGGATGTTAAGCGAGTCGCAGTGAACTTCAGTTGAGTCGATTAACTCTCTTGGATCGTGCTGCATATTTTTTACGTATTGCACTAATTTCCAGTAGTAACTCTGCGACAATGGTTACAGGAATTTACAGACGCCCATGAGTTAAGTTTGTTCAATGGTGTTTCTACGTATTGCACTAGTTTCCAGTAGTAACTCTAGTTGTTTGTTATTCTTCTTGTTCACCTTTTCTATTTCGAAACACCGCCGACTCTTATAAAAAATGTAAACCTGAATTTTCTATACTGGGTTGGCCTTAAGAGGGAGATAGCTCAGGCTCGGTGCTCACTCAGGAAGTAAAGAGGATTTTCCACAACTTCTCTAAAACAAAAATAATAATTAACAGTTAGTTTCTTCATGGAGATTGAGCAAATGATTCGTGGTAAGGTTGCCCCTGGAAATCGGGCCCTCAACACTGCTGAACTGTAGTGTAGTGCCGTCTTTCCTTTCCAGTAGCAATACCCAGTTTTCCTGCAGCGCTTCAGTTGCACGTCAATGCAATTTTGCAGTTTCAGTTCAATTATTCCTCTGCCCACATTTTATACTCCGTACAATACATGGTAGTACATGATCAGGCCACATGCAAGCAAGTAATTACAGGCCAAAGAAGATACAGCAGCAAATACAACATGGAGTGCCTATACAGCTTTTGCATAATCTGTTCAATCGTAACTTAACAGCAAGGGCGCAGATGAAGTCTGCCTGCATCGTCAAGTCATTATTTGCATAATTGATTAATTGGTTAGTTAACCAATTCAACTTCCATCACATATTCAACTCCAATTATACCTGAACCTTTCTTGCCAGATTTTACACTCTCGGTAAGCTCATCTTCCTCCTCAACGACTGCGGATTGCACAATAGAATCCAACATTCGGCGATGCATCCAACATTTCAGAAGCTCCCAACAGAGATTAATTTAAACCCCAAATTAGCACGGCCACCTGGATACACAAGTCCCCCATAACTAATTTACCAAATGCCTATTCGAGTTTATCATCGTCAACGGCACAAACCGAAGCAGATGACAAAAAGGCTTTTCCTTCTTCAGCTTAATTCAACCACTGGAGTGCTGGATCGACTGAATTCAGGGCCACTTCAGACAATGTGAGATGATCCAAAGCCGCATGAGAGAAAATTTATGTATGTATTTCCGCACGGCGATTGCAAGTACAGTTTGAGTGTAAAAAAAGCCAGAGACTTGAAGAGTAGAGGCAGCAACCGAGGCCGTAGGCCATCATCGTCACCATCAGTACAACCAAAGAAGAACAACAGCAACACTTGTATTTTCTTACTGATTGCTAATGAGTGTTTGTTTACTGCACATGCTTTACCAACTTGCTTGCAACAGAGTCAGTCAGATGGTCAGCTGCTGATACATATACGTATCTGTGTGCCTCTGAGTACAAAAAGGGCACACTGCTGCAGAGTAGCACTCACGGTTCATGCAGCACAAAGTTCATGTGGTCATTATTTTTCTTTCAAGTGGGCAGCGATCTCTGAACTCTATTTACCTTTTGCATCGTTGCAATCTTCAGTTCAGATAAGGTATCCTTTCAGCAGATGCTGGTGAGCACAGGTGTGAAATCTGAATAGAAATCCCTTAGCAGGAGAAGGAGAAGACTAATTGACGTACCAACTATCGCTGCGGTTTTACGGTATTTAAGGCAGCTTATGATAATATGAAATATGAGTGGGTCAGCATCAACGTCTATGAACGTAATGCAATAAAGTTATACTACCTTTCTTGATGCCTAAGGCTATACCTTTGTGTAACATTAGATTTTCCCAATGTGCTTTTGGCAAAAGTTCCCACACTGACAATTAAAAATGACAAAGGCACTGACTTCACAACTCTCAAGTCTGAACATTCCATATGCTAGATAAAATTCAGTAGCTAACTAAACAATGTAGTAGCTAACTAACCTTGTGACTTTACTGCCAGTTTGGATAATTTCACCTTAATTCTTCTTATCTGATTGAGGGCGTGGACAAATTCCCAATGCAAATTTACTATGCAAAATACTACTGTTTTTCAGATTGTTCGACTGATGTATGTATGCAGAATTTTACTAAGATTATACAATACTTCGAGTGCACAGAGCATTCATTAGGCAATCCTTCCTGTATTTATCCATTCATCTATGAATAGATAGATGATTTCATCTAAACTCAAGCATATAAAAAAGGAAGACATCCAAACAAAAAAATCACAAGCACCCTTCGTGTTCCTCAACTCACATCACTTGTACACTATGGAACAAACATATGGGCAGAAACTCTGACCTTATAAGTTGTAATTCTACTGCAGCTGCCCCTCCATACAGTCGTCATCAAAGTCGCAGTTGAGCAGCGCATTCACCTGGATTAATAACCCACACTCCTAACCGAGATTAATACCCAAATTAACACGTCCACCTGGATATAAACACCAATCAAGTCCTCCCATAATTAAATCAAACCGATTGAGTTCTTCATCATCAATGGCGCCAACTAAAGCAGATGACAAAAAAGTTTTTCATCTTCAGCTCAAGTTCAAGGAATAGGATAAACTAGTTCACCGCACGTGGAGTGCTCAACACACATGACAAATGAACTCTAAACTCTGTAATCAAATCAAATGTGGATGCAACCTGATTCAACCAATGGAGTGCTGGACTGAATTCAGAACCACTTTCAGACAATGTGCAATGATGAAAACATATGTATGTATTTCCGCACGGCGATCGCAAGTAAGGCGTGTGTGAAAAAAGTCAGAGTTGAAGCGAGACTGTAGGCCATCATCGCCCCCATCAGTGCAACCAAAGAAGAACAACACTTGCATTTCCTTACTGATTGCTAATGAGTGTTTACTGCACATGCTTTACCAACTTGCCTGCAACAGAGACAGTCAGATGGGCAGCTGAGACATACATACATATGTGTGTGTGCCTCTGAGAACAAAAAGGGCATCCTGCTGCAGAGTAGCACTCACGGTTCATGCAGCACAAAGTTCATGGGTCATGATTGGTCTTTATTTTTCTAAATTTCTTTTCCTTTTGTGCCGTTGCAATGCTCGGATTCAGTAAAGATAGGTACCCCTTTGAGCAGATGATACTGAGCACAAGTTGGAAAAAATAAAAATAAACCTCAGAGAAGGAAAAGGTAAGCTAATTGACCTACCAACTAAACGCGGTCGCTGCGCTTTACGGTATATAAGGCATGTTATGATAATATGAAATATGAGTGGGTTAGCATCAACGTTTACTAACCCTGTCTGATGTAGTATAATACTAGTTTGTCTAAAGTTGTAAAGATTAAATTAATGCCTAAAGTAATGACTTTGTGTAACATTATCCTAGATTGTCTCAAGAATACTAGTTTGTCTAAAGTTGTACCGCTTAAAATAATGCCCAAAGTTATGCCTTTGCGTAACATTATCCTACATTGTCTCAATGTGCTTTTGGAAAAAGTCACGCTGACGATAAAAGAATGAGAAAGGCACTGACTTCACAAGTCTCAAGTCTGAACATTCCATATGCTAGAATTCAGTAGGTAAACATGGTAGGAGCTGTTAACATAACTTTGTGATTTCATTACCAATTTGGATAATTTCATCTATTCACCCACAACCACCATGCAAATTTACTAGGCAAACTACAATAGGTACAGCAGGAATTAGATTGAGCGGCCTTCAGGTCAGTCTTTTCAAGTTGACAGAGAATTCACTGGGCAATCCTATATTCATTCATCTACGAGTAGATAGATGATCTCATCTGAACTCATGCACAAAAAAGTAAGAAATCAAACCAAAAAACACAAGCACCCTTTGTGTTCCTCTCCTCACATCACTTGTACACTATGGAAAACACATTTGAGCAGAAACCTGACATTGTAAGTTGCAGCAACTTTAGTGCAGTTGCCACTCCATACAGTCTTCGAAGTCGATGCTGCTCGAGCAGTCGAGCAGCGCGTTCTGCTGCTGCTCGTACCGGCAGATGTAGTTCAGCCCGACGAGCAGCTCGCAGATCACCGCCTCCGTCTTCTCCGGTCGGCGAAGTACAATGTCTGCAGCAGCAGCACATTCCCCTTCAGTACAATCTGCTGCTGCTCGAAGTTCCTCTCGTCTGCCACCGCATCGTGTCGTGCGCCATGGGTGCCAGCCACGCCAATGTCTTCTCCAGCGTCTCCCGCCAGTCGTGCGCGAGGAACGCGTCGTAGATCGCAATGTTCTTCACGTAGGTTCTGAGATTCTTTCTCAGAGACGCCCTCAGGCTCGACGGCAGCATCTGGTACAGATCGTCCCGGGCCTCCTCGCCGACGAGGTGCGGGTACTGGAGCAGCTTCTCGATGATAATGATGATGTTCGCATAGTGCAATGCGAGCGCTGAGCCACCGATCGTCGACGGCGGGGCCAGCGATGTCACCGTGCTCTTCGGGCCGAACCGAAACCTTCTGTTCTTGGTCGTCGTCGTCGACAGCGTGGACTCCTCGCCGCTGAACGGCACGAGCATCCCTGACCTGATGGTGCTGATGCAGCTGGCATCCTCCGAGAAGTCTTCATCCCTCCACGGCGCGAGCTGCTCATGCTCAAGCACTCCATGAACATGTTCCCCCCGCAATTTGACGGCCGGAGGCTCGTCGGCAGCGGTGTGTGGACGACCATGGAAATCGGCCCTGACTTCTCGGACAGAGGGGCGGTGACCGGGCCAGAGGAAAGTCGCCGGCTTTCGCCGCACTGTTGCCGGTGACGGCGTGAGGTCGGAGCGAGCAGGTCGAGGCCGAGCATGGGGTCGCCGAAGACGAGGCAGATGCGGCGGTAGACGGCGCAGACGGCGCGGGCGAGCAGGAGCACGGCCCTGTCGTAGGTCCAGTTCCAGAGCGAGGCGTCGCGGAGGCGCCGCACGTCGTGGCGGCGGCGCTGCTCGAGGGCGCGGCGGCGGGCCTCGTCTGTGGGCAGCTTCCGGGGACTGCTCGAGGTCAGCGAGCGCGTCGAGCTCGGCGTAGAGCCCCGCCGTGGCGGCGGCCAGGCGGTCGAGCTGGCGGACGAGCGCGGAGTCGGAGGAGGCGGGGGCGAAGGGGGCCGCTTCGGCGGAGTAGCGCCGGCGAGGAGGTCGGCGTAGACGTGGTCGAACCCCTGGAGCGCCGGGGCCGCGCAGCGGCGGCCGAGGCGCGCGGCGACGGCGGCGACGCGGTTGAGCGAGTCGAGCTTCTCGGCGAGCGCGAGCGCGAGGAGGCGCGCGTCGTCGCCCGGCACGAGGGCGCGCACGGCGCGGGAGCCGAGGCAGAGCGGGCCCAGCAGGCGGGCGGCCTCGGCATCGGAGAGGGAGCGGTGGAGGTCCGCGGCGCGCGACATGGCGTTGGCCGCCTCGAACGACAGGATGCCCACTGTCCTGCCGCTGTCCCCCGACGCCTTCTTCGCCTTCTTGGAGAAGGAGGACGAGGTCGCCATGGAGAGGACCCTGTGCACCAGCGGCTCGGCCACCATGGCCAAAATCTCGTGCACGAGCGAGCTCCGGACCAAAGACTCGCTCGCAAGAAATGCAGAAACAAAAACAATCTAGAGCTCTGCGCGCGCGTCAACCCCTTGCAGAAAAGAAAATCCCGTGCTTCTGCAGCAAATCCAGACGGTGGTTGACTGAGAAATCAAGAAGGGAACCCGCCAGGCGGGCGATTTGAATTCAAAAGACCTTCAGCCTCACTCAGAGAGGAGGGGAGACGACGAATGAACACGGCGGAACAGAGCAGAGTAGGGCAGGGCGACAGCACTGCTACCGACAGCACCAACGAAATAAGATAAGAGGAAGAAACAAAAAGGGAAATTCTCGGAGTCAGATGAGGAAAAATGGCGTGGTGGAGAAGATTGAGCTGCAGGTCGATGGGGAAGACGAAAGGGGAGTGAGCTCAGCTCAGATGCATTCGGCCATGGCCATTGATGCGAGCTAGTAGCTGGCGGCATTAAGTCGCCATAAATTGGAAACGAACGAAAGCAAACGGCTCCTCTGTAGCTGCTTCACTCACATCTGCTCAGCTCAGCTCACACTAGCTCTGCTCAGTGCAGTGGTTGGATCCGCCCGTGTGAACTTTTCCGTCCCCATCTCCCCTGACCCTGACTGGTGGGCCAAACTTTGAGCTGTGCTGTTGGGCCCGCGTGTCAGTGGACAAGCTGTACGTGCGCCGCAGGTGGGGTAGCAGTTGCAGCATTTCGAAAAGGCAGGTGGACTTTGGAGCAAGTTCACTTGCTGCAACACGTGACGTACGCACGATCATTTTTTTTAAGCGCTTTGGAATGCAAAGTCAAACATGAGGCTCTCGTTCAGAGAGAAATTTGCAATTGTGGAATTTTGCTTAGGGTTTCAGAAAACCATGAGGGTTCCGAAATTCACAAAAGACGACCGGTCGTACTTGAAGCTTCCTAAATACGTTCCTAAAAGAAATACTGATCATCTAGATTAGGTTGGCTAACCTTCTTTTCCGACATATGGACCCTAATGAAGTTCTATAATCTACCTCCCTCTCTATGATAATATAATATTTTCAGGTATTTCAATATGGAAAACACACGGAGCGAAAAATGAGTAGATCTACACACTAAAATACGTCTATATACATCTGTATATTATCTGTATTGGAATATTTAAAACATTTATATTATGGTACATAGGGAGTAGGTTTTTTTTTTAAAAAAGGTGACAACGGTCAAGGGACGCAGACGTTAGACTACGGATTCTATAATTGAGGTATAGTTTTTGTAATTCTCATAGGCCCTGGACAAACACAGGGTTCTAAAATTTGGGTTGGGTCATGTTCCGCCTATAGCCGTCGTTGGATTTGACCCGCTCAGTCGTTGTTGAGCCGTGGCACGTGGCCTGGTGGAGCAGTGGACGGCCGGAGGTTGCTAGTCGGGCCATGAACTCCAAGTAGGGGTTGACGAGGTCAGGGAAGCACGGCATCAACGTCACGCTCGAAGATGACGGGTGGGAGAGCACCCCTGTGAACTCGGTTCGGAGGGGATGGGGAGGTGCAACACCTAGTAGATTCAGATGCATCTCAAAACGGCGGGACGACGGAGGAGGAGACACGGGCGCTACGACGTAGGAGATCGACAGTGCGACGATTACCTATCGGATGAGCAAGATGAACACGTTGGTGGCGCGTTGTTTCCTTCATAGGAAGGATCTCTAAGATGGGGTGGAGCTAAAGGACACGGTGGTTGGTCCGGCGAGTACTACGGCGATGGGGAGGAACACAATGTTGATGGCAGCACACTTCGAATGTTGATCAGTGTTCTCACTACACATTGTTTGAAGAGAGCCAAGTAATGGGGGATGGAGGTCGTGGTCCCCGTGCGGTGGCATGTGCGTCACGTCAAAGAACTCCACGGCGCGTGTCTCAAAGCCTAGCGGGGGAGCTAGGAGTGGCCCAACCAGGAGTTTGGGGAAATTTGCGAGGAATGGAGCCTGGCCAATGGGCGGGGAGGAGCAAGAGAAGGATGGAGGATGACATGTAAAGAATTTTCTTCTTTTTTAGAGAGGATAGTTTTCTCGTCACTAAAAATCTATAAAAATCCCATAATTTAGAACATGTCTAACGTATGTCAGTTTTGACCGTTTCACACGTGTAAACTACACGGTTAATGCTCGATGTGCACGATTGGTGGTTTTTGTGTGTTCTTTCAGAATGCCGGTGTTTTGCTGAAGTTTTGATGCAATTGTGGTTTTTTTTTTTTTTGCAATTTTCTAGGAAGATTCGAGCCAATGCCATACGTTCGTCAAAAGCTGGAAGAAGCCACCATATGTTCTAAACCAGGTTAGCCTTCTGAAAATGGTTATTCTCTGAAGATTTGTGATTAGGTATCAGGAACTGAGGAGCAAAGAGGATTATTGGCTATCGCTGTGCCCATCTGTTATACACGGTACAGGGAGACCATGTGCGCGAGTAGCACACGGTCTCTTATTTTACATTGTTTACCATGTCATCTTTGACTTATAATTACTTATACTGTTATACACATGGATGATGGATCCATCTCCCCTATAGTTCACAGAAATATCGTAATACAACATTGAGTACTTTACAGCTCAGCTTTTGCTAATTTGCTCATGCTAACTTCACAACGAAGAACGCAGATGAGATGAAGTTTGCCTGCATCATCAAGTAAGACTCGCTAAGGAAGTATCTCAGACAACTATAAGCGCCTACTGTGATCCCATTCGATGAATGTAAGTGGTAGTAGTCACAAATTTAAAAATCGGATAATTTTTATACGATAAGACGGCATGTGTAACGAAAATTGTTAAGGAAAATAGGTAGGAAAAAGATTCCTCTTTGTAATTATTATTTTGTATTGCGCCCTTGACAGGTAATTCACCCAGATGGTCGGTGTGGCAATGACCTGAAGACTACTTTATGAAAGAAAACCTGGAGAACACAGTAGAAACTTACATGGACTCTACAACGATGGCTGAAGCACCACCCCCGCCGTTGCAAATTCCGGCAACCCCAAACTTCCCATGTTTCTGTCTAAGAATCTGTGGAGCAGAACAAAAAACTAGATTTTTAAAATGGAATAAGAGGTAACTATTCAAGTTAGAAGCTAGTGGAAGATGAGAATTCTAGAGCTGATCTGGAGCAAGGCCAGAAATGGTCAGTATAATACCCTTTAGACATTTTATACATATTTTTTATTTTTATGAAACATAAATGTGGGATAAGCCAGCACTATAAAAGTGAAACAGTGATGTAATAAATACTATGAATGCATGATGATCTTCCAGTTAGTAGGAAGGAAGCATACCCCGAGCAAAGTGACTATAATTCGTGCACCACTGCAGCCGATAGGATGGCCAAGAGAAACAGCGCCACCACTTAAATTTAGCTTTCCCTGAGAAAGTGAAATGTTCATCAATATTCATGAGAATATTTAAGACTGCCTATTTGCTGGAGTATACTGTTAACTAAAACTAGTTTAGTGGCTCACAGGAGGAATGCGAAGAAGCCTCTGATTTGCTACGGCAACAACCTGAACATCCAGAAGTATATAGTTTAGTCGTGACTCATTCTTCAGCCCTGACTACTACTAAAAGTAACAAGACCAAGAATATACCGAGAAAGCCTCATTTATCTCATAATAATCTATTTCTGAAGTTTGGAGACCCGAATTTGATATAGCCTTTGGAATAGCAAGAGCCGGAGTTGTCGTAAATAGCTCAGGTGCCTGTACTTATTTTTAGGAGTTAGTAAAACTCACTGTAATGGATAAAAGCAAAACAATATAATCAAGAAGATGCCTACAGCAATACGTCATCGAGTTTAAAAGATATGCCAGGTTCACAGCTTTGAGACACAGAAAATGATAATGCTGCTACCAGTCCTCACAAACAGGAACAATGGGTCGAGATTTCTCAAATGACATTTGTTTCACACACAATGATTA
This sequence comes from Poa pratensis, assembly GCA_947311845.1. Lineage (NCBI taxonomy): Eukaryota > Viridiplantae > Streptophyta > Magnoliopsida > Poales > Poaceae > Poa > Poa pratensis. The sequence continues at coordinate 75,982,865 of CAMZMU010000038.1, read as the reverse complement.
ATGAAAAAGCATGTATAAGTTACCTGAGCAGCATCAGCGTAGCCTCTGATCCTTGCAATAACTTGAAGGCCAAGGTTCTTAGCTTTCTCCCCACTGACTAGCACAACTGCAGCAGCACCATCGCTGTACATCGGAAGATAAGAATAGCACTACAGTTACACTTCAAGTAGACATCGCTTTGCATAGTTTATCTTAACCGTGTAGAAAACATACAACTCAACTTTCCAAATAATCATTCTTCAAGTACACTCTTAAGATGACACACAAAAGACCATTAATTTTTACTACTGAAGATATACAACATAGTTTGGATGCATATTGCATACAAAAGGTAGCTTGGTCATGTAAAAATAAAGCTCCAATGCTACACCAAGCAGTACTATAATTCAAAAGAAACAGTTAAGTTTAGAAGTATTGAACAGAGAAACTTTAATCATGGAGCTCAATATGTACTAGCTTAAATTCAAATGCTGTATTTGAGATTATGATATCATACTGGATTGTGGCTGCAAGTTAATTACTCTGCAAGGTTTCCATCTAAGAAACTATCGACGGTGGTAGTATACGACTAGTCAGAGTACGATAATAGCAAACCTTATACTAGAAGAATTTCCTGCGGTTACAGAGCCATTCTTCTTGAAAGCCGGTCCAAGTTTCCTCAGCTTTGCTGGATCATACTGTGCACATGGATCACCAGAGGAAAAAGTGTCAAAACCGGAAGAGGTGCGCTGATGGTTGCTATTGCCACAACTTAATTTTTTTTATCACCACAAAATTATATTGGATCTGCAACAGTAAAAATTAAAACCATGCCTCTAACAGCAAAGAAATTCCTTCCATACGACAGTCGATATCACTGGGTGGGAGTACCTTTGCAAGACTTTCATCCTTGTCAACGATAAGTGGCGGTCTCCCTCTACCAGAAGGAACTTCAACCTGGGTAACAAGAAATGTCTTCAATTGCTACCCAAGTGCGAGTATTTCGTACAGAAGAAGGGTGTTTAGCATATGAGAATAATGCATATACCGGAACAATTTCCCAATCAAATGCACCGCTGTCACGAGCTGCTATCCCGTGTTCATTGCTCTGGATGGAATAAGCATCCTAGACGCGCGAAAGGGAGAGCCATTTCCAAATATTCATTAGATTGTACTAGGTAACTAGATGTGAGTTCTGATTGTATAAGGAACTTTGTAATTCTTAAAAAAACTCAATAGCAACCTGCTCCTCCCTTGAAATCGAGTGCTGATCCGCACACAGCTCAGCGCACATTCCCATGTGGAAATCATTATACACATCCCACAATCCATCCTTGAGCATCCCGTCGATCACCACATCATGTCCAAACCGTGATCCTCGTCTGTATTTTATTTCCACAGGCTCGTTATAAGCAAGCTACTTTCAAGAGAGGATGAAGGCTTGACTGAAAGCTATTATAGCCGGCACATGATAAAGAGAAAAAAAACAAAGAACCTTGCTTCTGCCATGTATTTGGGGGCATTCGACATGCTCTCCATGCCACCGGCGACCACAACATCGTTGATCCCCAACTGAATCGACTGCGCCGCAAGCATGACAGCTGCCAGAAGCAGCACAAGACTTTGAGCAGCAGTGACAAGCAACTGGAGTATGGAAGAGTGTGTAAATAAAATAGTAGGTGACATGATGAGTTACCCTTCATCCCTGAGGAGCAAACTTTGTTGATGGTGGTGCAGGGGACGGTGTTAGGTAAGCCGGCGCCGAGAGCGGCCTGCCTAGCGGGGGCCTGGCCCAGGTTGGCGCTGAGGACGTTGCCCATGAACACCTCCTGCACCAGCGCCGGATCGACGTTTGCTCTCCTGAGAGCACCTAATTTGGGGGAGAGAGCACGGCATGACTGACTACTCGGATCCATAATTCCAACTGCGGCAATGTGATTGCTTAGTGGATGGAGGGTTCAGAGATGTTACCCTGGATGGCGACGGAGCCGAGCTTGGTGGCGGGGAGGGAGGAGAGGGAGCCGAGCAGGGCGCCGATGGGCGTGCGGGCGACGCCGACCACGCACACGTCCCTGGGATTCAGGCCGTCGGGGGCGCCGCCAGCGCCGGTGCTCGGGGGAGGCGCCATGGCGTGGTGGGTGTCCTCGCTGGTACTCCTCCTCCGTATGCTGGCCTAGAGCTCGCCGGCGGCGGGTGGCCGGAGACGGATTGGATACTTGGGTTGGAGAGGCGGAGACGGTACTGATCGATCGGGAATGACGAGGAGAGAGATGCCGTGCCGTTAGAGGACAACGGAATGCCGTTTTGGGTTTGGGTTCTACGAGATCAGATGGGCCTGCTTTCTTTTTGGATTGGCCGACGTCCATAGATGGGCTTTTGCAGTGCAAAGTGGCATGGGTACGTACTCTGTAGCAAAGAGGCTCACTTATATTTTTTGTTTACCTTTCTGCTTTTTTTCCTATTTTTTTTTCTGTTTCTTTTTTCCCCTTTTCAGCCAATACATGAATTAACCTAAAAAAGTCCAAAATACCTTTTTCAAAACCCGTGGATATTTCTCAAACCGACCAACATTTTTTGGGTAGCCTGAACATTTTATTAAACATGCGAACATTTTTTCGGCACACGGGCGATGGTGTTGAAAGATGATTCTAAATACATCACCTCGAAATGCACCACTCTCGTGCGATGATTGTCCATGCTCCTGAAGGTCATGTGAAGTTTGATTTGCCTAGGAGGGGCTAGATCATCTTTTCGGGCACATAATATGTGAGGGTATAAGGCGAGGGTACCAAATTAAGTGCCATGGTTGTAAACACCTTGCGGCTCCATGAAGCTCTTGAGCGTGCCAGGGTACATGATGTATGCCGAAATTTCGCAATCGTCGAGGATCTTTGGGAGCTTCCAGTTGATGACGGTGGCGGCGAGAAAGAGGGCATCAGAAGCAGACTCTCATGGCATCCTCTATGCATATTGTAGGTGAGAGGCACATTTGACCACTTTGGTGGAGGGGTGGGTGAAAGGATAGAGATGGTAATATAAAGCGCGACTAGAGGGGTGGTGAATAGGTTTCTGCAAATTTTACATTTCTTTTCACAAGTTTAGCATATGCAAATAAATAAAGTGAGCCTAAGAACTAGACGAAACAACATAGATGATGCAATAAGATACTTCAACCTCGATGGCTATTACAAAGATAAATACACTAATGAAAGAGGTCGCACATAAACAACTGAGGCTCATGGAGACAAAGATATAACCCGGGCGTTCGCTTCCTTTGGGGAAACTACGTCACGACTAGAAAGATGCGGGATAACACGAAGGACACCCGAAAACAAACGAGGCTCAGCTTATTCTCCTTGAGCTTCCCCCACGAAGTAGGGCATCAGTCACTAGTGGTAGGCCGTAAGTTCATATTTAATTGGAAGCTCGGATACTAACTCGGATAAGGATGATTTCAAATCAATGTTGTATGTTTCTACAAAACGCATACTTCCATGTTGGGCACTTTTCCATCTGAGGTCATCTTCATGGCGTTATGGTGCAAGTCTTTTTATGTTGTACTCCAAGTCACCCTGGAGTCATCATCTCAACCGGCTTGTAAATCTGATTATGGCACAACTCAGTATTAAGTTAGCATGATGACTCTCCGTATGGGAATTTATGAACAGTACCGTTGGATTCACCCCTAAAATATATGGATTGAGAATTTACGAACACTACCGTTGGAATCATTTTCCAAAATTATTTCATTTCATATGAACATATCAAATCACGGTCAAACTTGTACGTTGTTAACTAGTGAAATTTAAGCACACAGACGGATGGAGTGACAAGTCAAACGGTTTGGCCCATTTACGAGGAAAGCCAATCAAAACTCACACTACGCAGATGTGAGTTAATTAGCGGCCCTCTAATTAGATTTGTAGCGGTAATTTTCGACAACATAAAAATATTTTCGGAGAATGAAAACCGGAAAATGCTGTTTGACAGCCGACTGTAGCTACAATCGGGCGCGAACGACGCGCGTGCGTCCGATCTGCCCCGTCTATCTGCGGCTCCCGCTGCGCCACGTCTCTTCCTAAATGTCTGGCCGAAATTCTGCTACATTGCCCCTTTTTCTCTCCTGCGCATTCATTTCCCTGTGACGTTCGCGTGAGAGGAGGCGGAGCCGGGCTCGCGGATTGGAGCGGCGACGACGGCCGCGCGCCGCCTCGTCCGTACAGAGACGGCGAGTTTCTTCTCCGGCGACGCGGCTCCTCGCGGGGAGTCGTCTCTGGTTCCCTCTCTCTCTCGGTTCCTGGTGCGTAGTGGGCTGACGGGGGAGAGGCGCGGCGACGGCGGTCGATTTCAGCAGCGGCGACGGTGAATCCAGCGTTTCCGGCGACGAATCAGGTTGGTAGACCTCTAATCCACGCCCCTAATCTCTCGTTAGTGCGTCTCATATGCTCGATTTCTAGGGTTTTTGCTGTGTTAGGGGATTGGCGATTCAAGCTAGGGTTTCTGTCAGTTTTTGGTCATGGATTCAGGTTGGTAGATGTATGGATGTCCCTAATAATTCAGATCTAGAATTATTGTGGCTTTTCCATGGATTTTTGGGTGGAATAGGTAGGGTTTAGGCAGATTTCACCATGGATTAGTAGGAGATTGCTTGCTGTGCGTCTGTGGGCGCTGCTATGCATGATGTGTGTGTGGAGCTGCATCGTGTGATGCATTTTTTTCAAGTTTTATAAATCTTATACTAGTTTAATGCAAATGCTACATGCGGCTTGATTGCTTGTTTCCCTTCTGTTTTTTTTTTTTGTATCATATCATCTACTGTAGTGCTATGTGCTCATTTGCCTGATGCATTGTTTTTGCAAGCTTTATGGTACATCCCCCCCCCCCCCCCCCCCAAATTTTCAGAATAGTGTAATGCAAATGCTACATGTGGCTTGATTGTTTTGTTCCCCTTTCTGTAGTGCTCTGTGCTCATGTGTTACGTTTTGGCAGCTCACATCATGCTTGTGCCCTTCTTTTTTCTTTTGTAGGCAATGCTGGTTACCATGGGTTCTAGTAGTGTTGCGCCATTCAAGACACGTTTTATGGCGAAGCGTTTACGGACTTTTTTTGAAGATAAGCTTAGCCCAAAAAAACAGGAAATCATTCAGAAGCACTGCTTTGCTGACATGTCAAGGATTTCCAAGTTCAATGTCCCCGATGGGTTGCTAGAATGGGTTGTGATGAATATAGACCCGAAGCTGCGGGAGTACCGGCATAAGTTGTTCAAATCAATTGTCTTCACTAGATATATGATTCAGAAGGTCTTCAACCTGCCTTCGGGTGCAACACCTGTTGCTCATTTGAAAAAGAGTGAGCACGTGAATCTACGTAACATGTACAGAGATGGTGATCATCCAGCAGCAAGGGCTCCTATCCCTTTCGTAGAAAACCTGCTGGAGAAGTGTCCTGATGATGATGTTGTGATGATCAATCGGTCCTTCGACTTGCTTTGTTTTGGTACTGTTCTGTTCCCAGGAACTAGCAATATGGTCCCGTTGGATTATCTTGGCAGCTTGTTGGATATGGACAGGGTCCATGAATATGCTTGGGATGAGGAAGTTCTGAAGTTCTGCATGGAGCAAGTGGTTGAATTTCAAGCAAAGAGGAACTATCAGAAGGATCATCCTGAATTGCACCACAAGCCATTTACCATTGGTTCTTGTTTGCCTGCACTAGTGGTAAGTTTTTCAGCTTGTGGTGCAATTACGCTACTGCTCTTCAGTTGCAGTATGTAACATTCTTATTCATTACTTTGTTGCTGTCCCTGTAGGTAATATATGTTGACCATCTGGAGTTCCCTCCGTTGAGCCACAGAGATCCTGTTATGGACTATTCACTCACGAGGGCCTGTCATGTGTGTAATGCAGATTTTGATTTTGCTGTTGCTATAGACAAAAACAAAAAAAAACATTGTTCCCAAATGTGTTTGGGATACGCCCAGTAAGTTACTGTACCGTTTTGTGGTGTTTTTTTCTAGTTTAGCATGGTTTTTCTTTCTGGCTTCGACCTTTTGTGATGTGTATTTTCTTTCTCTGGCAGATCCGGCATTTACGTGACACTCCATATGCCATTGTTCATCCCCATGGAGCCCAAGAACCTGTGCAACAGCCCCAAGCTCCTTCTTTAAGTGAGCATGATGATGCCAATGAGAATGGCAGTGCTTCTTTTGCCGAGCCGTGTGCTACTCTTGCAGATTGGCTACAAAACTCGTTGCCTTCAAGCCAAGACCTTGGTGTAAGTTCTGTTTTTTTTCATCATGTTGCATGGGTCCAATTAAAGTGTTACACTAACTTGTGGTAGTTGCTACATTTGTCATTTATTTTTGTTACATATATTGCATGTACAATTTTTGTACTTGATCATTTTTTTGCTTTATGTTACTTTAGTGTTCTATATATGTAGCATGTGCTCTCTTTTTTTGTTTCATTGACAACTCATGATTTCACATTGCTACATTGCTGCTATTTTTATGTTTTCTCATACTAAGTGTTACATTTTTGTTGCTCATTGTGTTTTCTTATATATTATCAGGTCCCACCGCACTATCAGCTACTATATGATAAGCACAAAGGACTGTTTGAATCAGAGATGAAGGGGGTTTTATTTTCCTTTGGGCGTGCGGTGCAGTCAATGCAGTGTAACCGTATGGCCATTCTGTTGAAAGAATTGAGCTCCGCTGATACCAATGTTGATGACGCAGAAGCAGCAAATGAGATCAGCTTTGCTGGGCCCAAATGTGATCCAACAGCAGCTGGAAGTTCAGGTTCACAAGAGGTCCCTGTGGAATCTTCTGGTGTAGCAATGGATGTAGCAGACATTGTTGATGTAGCAGACAAGGTAGACAAGGTGGATGTAGCAGACAAGGTGGTTGCAGCAGAGAAGGTGGATGTAGCAGACAAGGTAGACAAGATGGATGTAGCATACAAGGTGGTTGCAGCAGAAAAGGTGGATGTAGCAGACAAGGTAGACAATATGGATGTAGCATACAAGGTGGTTGCAGCAGAAAAGGTGGATGTAGCAGACAAGGTAGACAAGATGGATGTAGCATACAAGGTGGTTGCAGCAGAAAAGGTGGATGTAGCAGACAAGGTAGACAAGGTGGATGTAGCAGACAAGGTGGTTGCAGCAGAAAAGGTGGTTGTAAGCAATGTAGCTGCTGCTAGTGATGTTGCCGACAAGGCGGGCAGCAGCAACCCTTCTTGGGTCCCTCCATGTCCACCGATATCACCAAGAAGAGGTGCTGCATGGGATGCTGCACCTGACGCACCTTTGATGGATTTGTTTCCGAAGGGGAGCGAAGAATACGAGTTTTTATATGGTATTACATCTAGCCCTGTCAACTCGGCTCATTCATTACCCACCCCGGGGTCGCAGCCTCATGCCGCAACACCTCCAACCCCTGCTAATTCTGCTGGTCCTACAGGTTTGCTTAAGTTATTGTTCCCACATTTCCACCCTTCTTGAACTGCAAATTTTCCTCACTAACATTCAAGTTTTTGTTGTGTTTCTCACTTACGTAGCACCGGACCTCCAGCAAGCATATGTCGATGTCAGCAGTGGTCCAAGTACACATCAAAGGAAGACGAGACATAAGAGAGTAGCCAGGGACTTTGAGAGTGTTCAAAAGATGACGAAGTTGAAGATTGATCCTGATCGTGATGCTATCTACACCAAGTATGTCCTGCACAAGCACAAGAGCAGGAAACCAAATGATGGTGAATGCTATTGAGTTCTTGTGATACATTCCTTGTATTTTGGTGCTACATTAGTTTTCAAACTTTGCTGTATTTCAATATAGTTGTTGCTACATTAATCAAGGTAGTTATCAAAGTTCCTGCTTCATGCTACATGCTACCTTTTTCTGACAAATGTGCAATGCACTCCTTATGCAGCCCACCTATAATCAAGATTGGTGGGTTTTACACATCATACCAGAACTGGCAATCATCTCTAAAGCCACGTGCTAACTTGGATAACGAGATTATGTCATTGTGGATTGTGCATGTAAACTTAAGCAACAAAAAACAAAGGAAGTGCAAGAAATTTGCCTTCTCTTGTGTGTTCACTGTAAGTATCTTGATACTGCCTTCTTTTTTGGTAGTTTGTTATCATCTGTAGTAGGATCTAAGGTCTATGTTGTTACTCATTGTTGTCTTATGTCTTTTTTCTGTAGGAAAAGCTTTCTGTGGACCCAAGCAAATTCAAGTCCAAGAGCTGCATGGCTGAGTTCAAGAATGCTTGTAAGGATGGCAAAGCTAGCAAAGCTGACCTGGTATGTGCGAGTTTCTTACAGCCATGTAGCATTTCTTATATGTATGCATAATTGCATATTATTCATTTATTACATGCATACTTTTGTCTCCCCTGTTTCTGTAGTTGTACTTCACAATCGTACAAGACAATCACTGGATCCTGTGCACTGTCAATTTGCTACACAAGCAGATCAACGTGTTTGACTCAATGAAAAGCTCAAGGAGTTCAGCTTCACTGCTACGCACAGTTGATAATATTCTTAGTGTTTTTTCTCTGCGTCCTTTTTTGTTGATGTACAGCTGTGTTTTATCTTTTTGTTGATGCTACACATTTTTTGTTTTGATGGCAGATTGCAAATTTCACAACGCTGGTGAATGATTCGACGTGTATGGATGCCGATATCGCGTCTTTCCCTCGTGCTGTCCCGAAGGAGTACCCACAACAGACTACACAGTAAGTTTGGCTTTGATCTGGTTATGTTGTTGTTTTGCGTCACTTTTGAACATTTTTTTGTCAATGATATGTAGCATCATGTACTATATAATATAGAACATTTTTTATTTTTGATTGCACAGTTATGATTGTGGATTCTTTGTCATGCTCTACATGGAAAACTGGGACGGCAAGATCATGAAGCTATTTCACCAGGTTTCTTCATCTGACTAGTAACTGATCTTTTTTTGTGTACTACTATCTCTGTGTTTCTTATTTTTTGTTTTGCTACAACTACTGCAGGAATGCGTCGCCACTTTCCGAAAGATTGTTGCAGCAACACTCTTTCTGCACGAGCACAATGAGATTGACGCACCCGGTGCAATTGCCGAGTAGGCCCCTTGAAGCTGTCGGTGGTGCCATCATAGCAAAGGATGTGGTGGGAGTGTTAGGTTGTAGCAATGCTTTTTGTAGCACTTCTGGTGGTGGGAGTGTTAGCCGCATGTGGCCTTCTGGTATTTGTAGCAATGCTTTTTGCAAAACTGTAGTTTCTGTGTCGTACTTCAGGATCTTGTGATACTTATGCTACATGTATGCAAATCCAGTGCACCACAATGAGTTTTCATTTGCTGGATGTAGTATATGGATATGCAGCACTGATCTTTTTGCCAATGACATCAATTGTGTAAGAAAGTTCCAAAAATTCCTCCCCAACATTTGCTTAAATGCTACTGCTACATAACTTGATAGTTTTTGTACCATCAGTGTTATTTTCTTGCATCACAAGGACAACAAATATGCAGCATTTATATTTTCTTGGTAGCATGTCCAAAATTTAAAATGCTACATAACTTGATAGATTTTGCACCATCAGTGTTATTTTGTTGCATCACAAGGACAACAAATATGCAGCATTTCTATTTTCTTGGTAGCATGTCCAAAAATTAAACTGCTACATAAGTTGATAGATTTTGCACCATCAGTGTTGTTTTGTTGCATCACAAGGACAACAAATATGCAGCATTTGTATTTTCTTGGTAGCATGTCCAAAAATTAAACTGCTACATAAGTTGATAGATTTTGCACCATCAGTGTTATTTTTTTGCATCACAAGGGATTTTTTTTTAAATAATACGCGAAATTTATTTAATTAGGAAAATAATACGCTTTTTTTCAAAAATATTATCCATTCGTCTTGGCCGAAGTCGATTAGTATTAATCGTGCTTGGGAAAGACGATTAGGGCCTTGTCGTCTTTGGAGAAGACGACTAGTGCCTTGTCGTCTTTGGGGAATGCTACATAACTTGATAGATTTTGCACCATCAGTGTTATTTTGTTGCATCACAAGGACAACAAATATGCAGCATTTCAATTTTCTTGGTAGCATGTCCAAAAATTCAAACTGCTACATAAGTTGATAGATTTTGCACCATCAGTGTTATTTCCTTGTATCACAAGGACAACAAATATGCAGCATTTCTATTTTCTTGGTAGCATGTCCAAAAATTCAAACTGGTACATAAGTTGATAGATTTTGCACCATCAGTGTTATTTTCTTGCATCACAAGGACAACAAATATGCAGCATTTCTATATAAACAATCAGTGTAATTTCTGCTAGTATCAAATTTGCTACAAGCAATGTCATAACAATCCATAACAATCATCAGTACTCATGAACAATGTAAAAACTATATATGATGTGATCTACAAAAAAATGAAGTTTATGTAGCATTGATTCCTATTCTAAGTTTTCCCATAATCTAAGCATTGCTTCCTTCACCAACGTCTGCACTGCTTCCAATCTGGATGTTCTGTGCTTTGTTTGCGGCGTCGAGAGCCAACGCAGCTTTAAACCATTTGCATGTAGTCACATTGTGTCCAGGTTCTCTACAGTAACCGCACTTGCTGCCTCCTTTCCCTGTGGGCTTCTCCTCTGTATTTGCATCATTGGTTGCATCCTTCTTGGCCTTTTTCTTCTTATGCTTTTCCTCACGTTGCTCTAGAAGTGGCTTCTTCCTCTGCGATGTCAATGTTGGCCGTCCTTTCTTTGCCTTGCGTTTTGGGTTCTGCAGCATTTCTTCAACAGGGCCTGCGACATCCGGGGCATCAGCTTCTTCATGTTCTTGGCCTTCAGGTTGGACTGGATGGTGCTCTTGTTGTGGAGCATTGTCTCTTCTTGCAGCAGCAATCACTGGTGCAACTGCATCAACAGCATCCCACAGCAGCTTGTATGTATAGTCACTGAAGCATGCATCAGATGCTATCCATGTCAACTTCCGGCACAGTGCGGTGTACCTCAGAGTGTTCGTCTTCGCAAGCCCAAAATCAAGCGGGATACCACTGCCGCCAAGGGTGGTTGTTGCTTTTTCGGACCACCTTTCGATCATGTACCGCTGGGGTATTACTTGAACATTAAGTTGCACCATTGATCGAATTATGTGTGAGCAGATTATACCATTCCTCTCGAAATACCGGCAGCTGCATGAATAGGTTTCCTCCTCAAGCTTAACATTCACCCTATACACCCTTGCATCTGGGTATAAGGATGAAACGAGCTCGAATGCCAAGCCTTGACCTTCACCACCATCAACTTGGTTGAATAAGTATCCTGTGGATGCAGTTACCATCTTCTGAAACTTGCTAAACACAGCACGTGTGTAGAATGCCACTGCCTGCCTCTCAATGCTGTATCTGCAGTATGATAATGTTGTTTTTTAAGTACCAGAAAATGCAGCATTTAGAGTAGAGATTTGTTACACTGAGAAGCTATGGTTTTTTTTCAGGAAAAGCTAATCTTACCGGCCCCAAAGCGGTGCAGTAGTGGTTATCCCTTGGAATGCAGCATTGTCTTCTCGATCAAGCATCGTCTCTTGGCACAATTCGTACTGGCGCACAAATGTCCACACGGAATCATGCGGGTTCACCAATTTCTTGAAGTAGGAGTTTAGACCTTCCGATCTGCCTGTAGTTGTTGTGAATGGGAAGAAGTTGTTCATGAAGTAAGCTGGAGCCCAAGTCTTCCTGGATTTCCACATGTTCTTCAGGTGTTTGTGTTCTGCTACATTGAATAGTAACAGCATTGCATTCCATTTCTCTTCGAATTCCTGGGGGCTTTGTGACTTGTTGATACATGCGTAGAACGCTTCCTTGAATTGTTCGTTAGCCAGCAACCTTGGCATCTTCTCACGAGCTTTTCGCTTCACATGCCAGAAGCAACAGCTATGCACCGACAGAGGGAACAGTTCTTTTATTGCGTTCGCCATTGCCTGATCTTGGTCTGTCATGATGTTATCCGGAGGAACATTGTCCATAGCTAGCAACCACTGCTGGAACACCCACTTGAATGTCTCAATTTGCTCGTTGGGTATTAGTGCACATCCAAGGACTACTGTCTGCAGGTGGTTGTTAACGCCAACAATCAGTGCAAACGGCATATTATACCGATTAGTACAGAAAGTGGTATCAAAGAAAACACAGTCCTTGTATTTTGGGTACTGATGCATGTAAAATGCATACATAAACTTTGCACTTTAATTGCTTATATTCCAATCATATTTGCATCATATAAGGGTTATATCAATGTTTTATAATGATTTTGGGAATACTTCATAGTTTTCCCATTTATTTGGAATTAACCCTGCACAGGCAGAAAACCCCGTTTTCTTATTTTAATGTTTCAGGGACCCAAACGTCAACGAAATCACCTGGAAATTTACGGGCGTCAATATTTGGAAGGAAGAAGACCTGTGGGCGAAGGAAGCGACAAACGGAGGCCGAGGCCAAACGGGGGTGCCCACGCGGCCAGGTACTGTGGCCGCGTGGGGCCCACCCGTTTGGCCCTCGTGGCTCCGTTGCCGTCGATCTTCGCTCCACCGACATCGTCTTGACCTAAAAACGCCTATAAAAAAGGTCCCCCGACGTTCTCTGGAAGGAGCGCCGCACAAACACAGAAACACCGAAACGGAGATCAGGAGCTGCAGATTGGAGGGGGAAAACTCCGGCGGGGCGCTGCCGGCGTGGTCTCCATCTTCTCCATCGACTTCTCCACCGTCTCCATGATGAAGAGGGAGTAGTCCACCTCTGGACTATGGGTTTGTGGAAGTAACTTATGTATCTCTCCTCTCTTGAGCTTCACTAATTAGCACCGTATGAGCTGCTGAACATGATTACGGTCACCGTTGTAATACCTTTGTGGTGGATCTTTATGAGTTAATATATGTTTGAGATTGCAATGTTTGTTTCAGTTATGAGTATAGATGCATATTATGTACCCCGTTCTTGTCTACTTGTTTTGATCAAGCATGTTTATGAGAGCGTGTGGGGGGAACGTGTGCATTAGTTGGAGTAACGGGGGGTGGCTAGTGCAGTGAACGTGAGAGAAAGTTCTGCGATCCACTTTGGTATCTTTACCTTACTTTGTTACCTCACTAGGGATAAACTAAAATACCATGCTACCGGGGATGTGGGCGTGACCATTGCCACTACTCCATGACTAGATCTAGCATGTTCTTATTTTCACTTCATGTCATGATACTTAATGCTATACTCTGAGTTATCTTAATTACTGAGGTGTTATGATTTAGTTCGCATCTTGGTGGAGTATAAGAGAGGTTAATAACCAAAAGATCTCTATGTTAGGACGTGATGCCCATATATCTAAGTAACTTGTTATCAAACCCTGTGTTGCAATCTCATATGTTAACTTTGTGTGTTCCATTGTCTACCACTTTATAAAGAGAGAGTGCATTTGTGAAACCATGAACCCCAGTCCATTTTTAATCATAAGAAACACCTTTCCAACACCATATACCACTTTTCTATTTTCAGCCATCATTAAATCCGAAAATACAAAAATACTTTTCATCTTGCATACATCATTCAAAAACCCAAAAATATCATTTATCATTGCATCCACCATCATTGCATATTTATTTCTTGTTTGCATTGCATAACTATCCTGATATCATTCTTACACCTTGTGCTTGACAACCACAGGTGAGGTTGAGGACCAAAACATCTAACCTTGTTTTGTAGGTAACCAAAAGAAGGATAAGAAGATAAATCTACCACTTCAGATTCCCCGAGAGTTCGATATTAAACCCTCGAGTCACCCCTCGTGGGGAAAACTGTCTTCCACTTACTATACACTCTGCACTTGGAGTCTCAACCTAATCCCGTTTATTTTGCAGGTATCAAGCCTTGCTCTTCGGGATCATCAAGACGTTTTCTGGCGCCGTTGCCGGGGAATCGTAGCTGAGAGATTTATCCAAGGGTGTGCATCATCGCATTCATCTCACAACAAAGTCAACGTCACCAACTTGTGCTAACACCTAAGCTTGGGGAGGTTGCACCTACGTGAGCACCATCTTATCCATCTTTACTTACAAAGCAATTTATTTGTTTTGTTAGTGTCATTGCATATCATATCATATTTATTTCAGTTTTGCATAAAAAATAAAAATACCAAAAAAAACTTGCTATCATGGTGCTTGGAAACAAACAAGGAGGGAGTTCTCTAGGGAATTCTGTTTCTAGTTTTAAACAATATCATGGAGAAACATTAAAAGATGCTTGGGTAAGAATTAATAGGATGCATTATGAAGATCCTACACCTTGTGAAGATGAAAAGCTAAATCTTTATTTCTATTATGGAATAGATCCTTGGTATCAAAATGCTTTAGATGGGGCTACAGGTGGAAGTTTTGTCTTGTCAACACCACCTTGTGCAGCCATGACACTTAGAAGGATTTTTGGTAGCTTTGTGGGTAGCAAGAAAAAGTTGGAAGACACCACAATAGCACTTGCTTCATCAAAGGATAAATTTGAAACTAAGTTAGAAAAGCTACCTAGTAAGGAAGATTTTGAACAACTAGTTTCTTATTCTGAAAACATTATTCCAAAGATAAACAATGAATTGGTTAATGTCATGCATAAGTTGAGAATTTGTGAGAAAGAATTTCTGGAAAAAGATGTTTACCTGAACAATATTGAGGAAAAATTGGTTCGAGTTAGTGATTCATTGAGAAAAGATTCATCTCTTAAACATGTGAAAGAGGTTCCTGCTAGGCAACAAGTATGGGTTAAAAAGGAAAAGAAAGTTGAGGAAGTTAAAATGCTTAATGAAGTCAAGGATCCTTTGCTTGACTTAGAAAATTGTAGCTTGCATGAATTAATATCTATCTTACAAAAATTTGCAAGTGATCCTTCCATCAACACTAACCAAGCAGGTTTTGGTTCTTATATTGCTAATCATGTCTTGAAAGAAAAGATTGCTAGGTACAACCAAGAGGCTATGATACCACCTAAGCTTGGGGATATGTGGATACCTAAGGTACTAGTAACTATTGGAAAAGAGACACACCATGCCATACTTGATCTAGGATCTAGTGTCTCTGTTTTATCTAAAGAACTATATGAAGTGCTTGAATTGAAAAATCTTGAAAAATGCTCTATTGAACTAGCACTTGCTGATGACTCTATTAAACATGCTTTGGGAAAAGTAAGTGATGTTATGGTAGAGTTACATATGACTTTTGTGCCTGTGGATTTTCTAATCATGGATATGGGGAATAAAACCTCTAGTCCTATTATTCTTGGAAGACCTTTTCTTCGTACCACAGGTGCTATCATTGATTCAAAGGAAGGGAATGTAAAGTTTCAGTTTCCACACAAGAAGTGCATGGAACACTTTCCAAGGAAGAGGGAACCACCAAAGTTCAAGCTCCCTCATGAGCTTCGTCCACAATAAAACAACAAGTAAGAAGCCTAGCTATATGGCTATAAAGAAAGCGCTTTGCGGGAGGCAACCCGGTTATTTTTATGTGTGATTTTTCTTTGTGTCCTCTTGCTGTAACAAGAGATTTTGTGTCTAGTTAGGTTCTGGAGTTTTTAATAAAGTGCCAAGTTTTACCCTTTTTGGTTTGAAAAAGTTGCTTATAGCGTTCGGAGATTTTATTCCTGCACGAGTCAGTGCACGGTATGATTTTTAATTCTTATTCTGTAACTCCGAATGAGCTCATATTTGAACTGTAGTTGCAACTTTTCATCCTCTGTATGCATGAATTTTTCGGAATTTTTCGAGAAAGTTTGGTAGGGTAGAAAAATACGTTTTGCTGCTGCTGTTTTTCTGGACAGATTCTGTCCCATTTTGTTTGATGCATGCTTTGAGCTTTTAAGTTGAATCTTTTTGATCCAATTGAGTTTATGAGTAGGCATACAACATTATACACTTTCTGGACATGTCATATGAATTTTTGTTCAAGGATTATATGCAGCAAGGAACCTATTTGTTTATCACTATTAATGCACCCCACAGAAAAGAGATGGGAGAAACGGTGTTTTGAAGTTTTTTCACAGGGATTGGAGGAGATGCACCAAGAGCTATCCAAGGATGGTGAAGACCATAAGCTTGGGGATGTGAAGACAACCCCGCTGGACCTACACACTCTCGGTTTGCACACGTCCAACTTCTGTTTTTCGATCGAAACACTTTATCGCATAAACTTGGAGCGTCGTTTTTGTTTTTGTTTGAGTCTTGAGAGACCACCACACTATCAATTATATATGAGAGAGCTACTGGAAATATGGGTTGAAATATGTTGGATGCTTTTATAAGATTGGGAAAAGGGATGTTTGACTTGATTTTTAATGATACATATAGTTGCATGATTCATGAGCTTGTTTATGAGTAATAGTTTGCAAATTCTTTTTGTAGAGCTATCACTTATTCATGTTTTGGTGCTGATTGTTATTTCTTGGTTTAACATGGATTAGTTAGTTCTATGGACACTCATGCATGCATCTAGATGGTCAACTTTCTCCCTTTTGCTAGCCCAAAAACTCCAACAAGCAAAAACTTGTTTCCAACACCTTCAACCAAAGTTATTCCAGTGAGTCCACCATATCTACCTATTGGCTTTATGCTATTCCGAGTATGTTTAACATGTTGTTTGTGTTATCTTACCTCTGAATGAAAATGTTTATGTTATTGATTGCAATGGAAAAAATTGGTTATATAGCTCTCACGAACTTGATGCACAATGTTCTTTTATTTGCATAATAAAACTTGACCCATTGTGATTAAGATTATGATGTTTGTGGCTTGATGAATGTTTTGGGTTGGAAGTTAGCCCATATGTGCTGTCACATGGCAAGCTTTCAACACGCTCTTCATCTCATTTAGTTGATATCATGTGCTTTTGTCTATGGATGCTTATCATGTTGAAATAAATGTGGAAATAGAGTGAGTTTAAATGAGTTTGTGTAAATGGTTAGAGAGACGCCTGGGCCGCTAATCTAAGCCATGCATCATTCATGGTGGAAATTTACTTACATACTATGGTGAACCTTCTGTGATACACCTTGCAATAAAAAACTATTCCAAATGGTAAATAAAAAGGGTGTTGAGATTGTTCATTTTGTTTGTTTGTCTTGTCATTTTGATATGGGCTTGTTCCATATCTTGGGACAAGAGGTACCCCAGTTGACGCTCTTGATGATACTATTATGCTTACAATGATATTTAATTGAACTTGCTTTGTTTCCCAAGTTGAGTAACACATGGTGTAAGTACTTGTATTCAAGGGGCATGAGACATTCAACCCATTCTTTATCAAGCACACTACTCATATTTGCTTTCACTTTAACCTTAATCATTCAAGATGCTATGATAGGGGCAATGAGAGCTTGACACCAATGAATACCTTATTGCAATCATTAACTTAAGTAGAAGAGTTTGGAAGTTGGATGAAACTTATGCATGCTTTACCTCTACTCACATATACATCTTTCCAAAGTGTACACCTATCATATTCAGATTTTCATCTACACTCTATGACCATTGTAGGATGTTCTACTTATCATTATGCATACATGTGTTCCATATTACTTGCTACATGTTACACTTTGTGAACTATCAATGAACATCCTTGTCTTGAATACTTGATATCACTTCATAAACTATTTGCATATTGCTACTCCTTTGAAGAATGAATCATTTGACTATATGTAGCAATAGTAATCATCTTTGATATCCATTGTTAAGTATTAAATTGCAAAGTCCATGTTAGTTTTATCATCTTCATACTCGAGGACGAGCATGGATTAAGCTTGGGGATGTTGATGCATGTAAAATGCATACATGAACTTTGCACTTTAATTGCTTATATTCCAATCATATTTGCATCATATAAGGGTTATATCAATGTTTTATAATGATTTTGGGAATATTCATATTTTCCTATTTTTTGGAATTAACCCTGCACAGGCAGAAAACCCCGTTTTCTTATTTTAATGTTTCAGGGACCCAAACGTCAACGAAATCACCTGGAAATTTACGGGCGTCAATATTTGGAAGGAAGAAGACCTGTGGGCGAAGGAAGCGAACAAACGGAGGCCGAGGGCCAAACGGGGTGGCCCACGCGGCCAGGTACTGTGGCCGCGTGGGACCCACCCGTTTGGGCCTCGTGGCTCCGTTGCCGTCGATCTTCGCTCCACCGACATCGTCTTGACCTAAAAACGCCTATAAAAAAGGTCCCCCGACGTTCTCTGGAAGGAGCGCCGCACAAACACAGAAACACCGAAACGGAGATCAGGAGCTGCAGATTGGAGGGGGAAAACTCCGGCGGGGCGCTGCCGGCGTGGTCTCCATCTTCTCCATCGACTTCTCCACCGTCTCCATGATGAAGAGGGAGTAGTCCACCTCTGGACTATGGGTTTGTGGAAGTAACTTATGTATCTCTCCTCTCTTGAGCTTCACTAATTAGCACCGTATGAGCTGCTGAACATGATTACGGTCACCGTTGTAATACCTTTGTGGTGGATCTTTATGAGTTAATATATGTTTGAGATTGCAATGTTTGTTTCAGTTATGAGTATAGATGCATATTATGTACCCCGTTCTTGTCTACTTGTTTTGATCAAGCATGTTTATGAGAGCGTGTGTG
Source organism: Poa pratensis (assembly GCA_947311845.1). Classification (NCBI taxonomy): domain Eukaryota; kingdom Viridiplantae; phylum Streptophyta; class Magnoliopsida; order Poales; family Poaceae; genus Poa; species Poa pratensis. The sequence continues at coordinate 75,964,216 of CAMZMU010000038.1, read as the reverse complement.
GGGGAACGTGTGCATTAGTTGGAGTAACGGGGGGTGGCTAGTGCAGTGAACGTGAGAGAAAGTTCTGCGATCCACTTTGGTATCTTTACCTTACTTTGTTACCTCACTAGGGATAAACTAAAATACCATGCTACCGGGGATGTGGGCGTGACCATTGCCACTACTCCATGACTAGATCTAGCATGTTCTTATTTTCACTTCATGTCATGATACTTAATGCTATACTCTGAGTTATCTTAATTACTGAGGTGTTATGATTTAGTTCGCATCTTGGTGGAGTATAAGAGAGGTTAATAACCAAAAGATCTCTATGTTAGGACGTGATGCCCATATATCTAAGTAACTTGTTATCAAACCCTGTGTTGCAATCTCATATGTTAACTTGTGTGTTCCATTGTCTACCACTTTATAAAGAGAGAGTGCATTTGTGAAACCATGAACCCCAGTCCATTTTTAATCATAAGAAACACCTTTCCAACACCATATACCACTTTTCTATTTTCAGCCATCATTAAATCCGAAAATACAAAAATACTTTTCATCTTGCATACATCATTCAAAAACCCAAAAATATCATTTATCATTGCATCCACCATCATTGCATATTTATTTCTTGTTTGCATTGCATAACTATCCTGATATCATTCTTACACCTTGTGCTTGACAACCACAGGTGAGGTTGAGGACCAAAACATCTAACCTTGTTTTGTAGGTAACCAAAAGAAGGATAAGAAGATAAATCTACCACTTCAGATTCCCCGAGAGTTCGATATTAAACCCTCGAGTCACCCCTCGTGGGGAAAACTGTCTTCCACTTACTATACACTCTGCACTTGGAGTCTCAACCTAATCCCGTTTACTTTTGCAGGTATCAAAGCCTTGCTCTTCGGGACCATCAGTACAAGGACCTTGTCCTTCCATCAACCCAGAACAGAGCTTCCACTTCATTTGTTGCTGCGTCCACTTGCCTTGCATAATAGAAAGTAGGGCTTTCAGCTTGTCTCCTCTGGAAATACTCCACAGTAAGGGCCATGTCTTTCACTATCATGCCCTCCCGAAGCTTCGACCTTATGTTTGTTACATCTCTCTTGACATATGGAAGGTTCCTTGGGTTACCACCATGCTCATCAACTAACAAACCCATGACATCAGATGTTGATATGTTGCGGTTATGGAGCGCCACAATCATCTGATAGTCCTCCTCTAGAACACTACGGTGTGAGCGGTAGTATCGAACCTGTTCTTGCTGCTGCATCATTGGATGTGTATGCTCCTCTACGAAACATGTAACAGTCCATTTGCCTTCCCTAATACCAACTATCATGTGAGCCTTGCATTGGTGCCGCACCAGCCTGCTACGTTTCCATGTACCAGCCACATCAATCTAAATGCCTGCTTGCTTGCTACCCGATGTGCTGCCTGTTGCAATGCTATCATCAGTGATTTCTGTCTTTGTGTTGTCAACTGTCTTCCTTGAATGGACACACTCAAAGACTCTCTTGATCAAAGTCACAGGACCCTTGCGTTGGCTGTTTTTTGATGCAGCAATTCTTGTTCCAAAACCCTTGTTAAATGCATACTCATTGTAGAACTTTTGTGCATCTTCAACTTGGTCAAAAGTTATCCCTACATACGGAACTGCAGGTTGTGAAGAGACATCTTCTTCGCCATCATCAAATGGCGCCTTAATATCTGCTTCTTCTTCTGCTGCTGCTTCTTCTACCTCATCTGCTGCTGCTTCTTCTACCTCATCTGCTGCAGCTTCAACATGAGCACCATCATCTTCAGACTCGACTCCATCATCTCGTCCAGGGCTATATCCCCCACCTGAAAAATGGCTACCATCTGTCCCTCCATCAGCAAAAGATTCATGCAGTTCAGTGGACACATTTTGTATTAGATTATGTAGCATGAAGCAGTAGCATGATGCAGCTAAATAAATGGAGCAGTAGCATCATTAAGATAAAAGCAATGGTGCAATGCCTCTGCAACATGTTGATGGATGAATTTTATTACATTTGTAACTTGGAGCAGTAGCATGATGAAGATAACAAATGCAGCACAGGTCAAAGATGCTACATCATAAATAATTAGAAGCACCACGTAGCAGTACCATGGTGCAGAAGTATCATAATGAAGCATCTATGCTACTGAAAAATATTTGTTTGCAACATGTAGATGCATCATGATCATAGGAAATAATTCATGCAGCAGTAGCATCAGCAAATGACACAGATCATGCTACACTTTCATGCTAAAAGATAAATAAATGCATAATGCTACATCATCATATTACAGTAGCATTTTCTGATCTAACAAATGCTCCATGATACACCATCATGCTAAAACTAGGCAAATGCTGCAGCAATACTTGATTTTGCAGCAGATGCAAGCTCAGTAGCAAAATAATTTACTATGCAACATAGCTTCATGCAAGTGTAAGATGTAGCAATACATAGATTGAACCAAAGCTTCATGCAAGTGTAGCAATAGCATGTAGCAAAGTTTCATGAAAGTGTAGCAATTTTCTAGGGTTTCGTTGCTACATACCAAATCGTCATGCTCCTCTCTGCTAGATTCGGGGAAGACGACGCCCGGGTTTTGGTACTGCCCTTGGTCTTGCCGCTGGTGCGGAGGTAGCTCGTCGAGGTTCGGTTGCCGGTGTCGCCGCAGATCACTGCACAATTGATGGCGGAGGTGCGAAGGGGTGGCTCCTGGTTCTCTGCAGCAATTGCTGCACTATGTGCGCCATCGGCGCGCGGCGGTGGGCGTCGGCCGGCGCGGGGACGAAGACGACGCGGCGGGTGTTGCCTCCGCGCGGCGAATCGCCCAGCTGTCGCCTCCGCGTCTCCAGATCTCTGTCGGGACGAGTTTGCTACACAAATCTACAATGATGCAACGTCAATGCTACATGACGACGGGTGGTTGGTGCGGTCACGCGAGCCTGCATCGGACGTCTCTGATCGTTTCGATCGGACGGCGCGGAAGGTGGCTGTACGAACGGGTCGGTACACCCGACTGACGCGTAGCACGCGCCATGAAAACCTCGTCGATCATTTCCTTTTCTGGAGTGCGCATTTCTGGCAAGTCATAACTTATGACTCAATCAGAGACTCGCCAAGGAATTCGTGTGGCCTGGCAGGGATAAACATCGTAATTAATCATCGTACTTAGGCTTAATTGGATACCCCATAAATTCCATTTATTGGTTACTACTACCATTGTTATCCATGTATTTATTGGAACTATGCGTATACTAGAGTAAGTAATAAAGAATATTTAATGGTATCACATAAATACAGTCCAAAGATTACCCGGAAGATATCCATGTGCATACATAGAAGGAACGATGCATGGTATTAGCGGCACGTTTGATTAGATTGCACGCTTTGATTCTTTGCCATGTACCTCACGTTGGGTATATATATAAGGACACCCAAGGAAGATGATTGATATCTCTCATCGTTTCTCAGGAAAACTACTCTGCTATAGACGAGTTCCAATCAAGCCCGCCCAGTAATTTCTCCATGGACAAGTATATGAACCGCCTATGCACACCAATCATCCTGTCGGCAGTTCTTCTCGCGTGCTTTGCTACCCATGCGCAGTGTAAGTTAATTGCATCCCGATCGACCTAGTTGGATGCTTCGGCCGCCTTATGTTTCCAACGCTAATCTTCCATGCATGCATGATCGAGCACATGATGTGCATAACTTGTAGTATTTCGACAGAAGTGCTTGAGGCTAATTCCGAAGTTATTTTGTACTCCCTCCGTATCAAAATATAAGTCACTCTACCTACTTACCGAACATATGTATCTAGACATGTTTTAGTTACTTGTTTGCCAGTGCTTTGAATTACTTTATTGTTGATAAAGAAAAGGCTAATGTGAGTATTAATTGTTTTTTCTCTGTTCCACAGGCAGAACATTGGAAAACAAGCAAAGCAGTCTGATTCCACCCGGCTTGTGTGTCCATAGACCCAAACAGTGCAAGGGTGCTTACTGCTGGTACTGCTGTCTACTAAAGGGGGCTGATGAGCCCTGCTATAGAACAATGGATGAGTGCGTCGTTGAATGCCCCAAGGCTTCTGCCCTAAGCCCACCGCCGGCCATCACACATGCACCACCATCGCCTCCTATGTAATCTGATCCTGTAGCTTCCCAAGCCTAACTAACGCGTGATGTGCCGATGAATAAAGATCGATGGTACATAATGTTTGCGCTTTATGATGAGTTGTCAATTACGTTCTATGATTATCCACATTCCTTATCGGTTAATTTGTATGTCTTCTTGCGATGTAAGGCAACTCTATGTTGGAATGATTTTTTCACCCTGACTCAACCCTAGGCTAACGGAAAAAAAAGGGGAGAGTAAACCATCTCAAATGTCCAAACAACTCGATCTATGTTTTTTTTTTGGTTTAACTCGATCTATGTGGTGTGCTCGGTACACCCACTTCACAATTACAAAAGTTATGTTTTTTACTATGCAAATCAAGGGCGAGGATTAAAATGCAGCCTTCATTTTAAATAGCAAGATAGCCTAGAAAGTTTATAATCGATGGGAATGTTAGTTATTGTGAAAAAAATAGTACGCACGTTATTTTGCTTGGCAAAATAGTCAGCTTTAACCTTGTGTCAAGGACTGAAGCTGCTACGTCAACTGTTGGATGCTGATCCGACACTCAAGACTGAAAGTTACCCTTTAGGGCAACTTTCCCTCTGTTTTACTTTATTAAGTTTATCTTAATTGTCATTCTGTACTAAATATGCTTAAAGCCATGTAATAAAGTAACCAGAACTATCGAGGCTCTCGGTCGGTATATAAGACCGAGGAGTGGGTGGTTGGGCGGCTCGATATGAGAAAACCCTAAACACTTTATCAGTTCTTCCTATTTTGCTTGTTTACCTACCTTTATCAGCACTTTATCTTCTTGTTCTCCTACTTTTAGCCAATTTCCATTCAATTCTTGTTAGGAATCCTTCTTTTATTTGCTTAGTCATAGTTGGAGCCCTGATACCTTGTATGCATCTCCCTGTTGGTTCAGAGTCTTATTCGCCGGCCACCGCTGGTCGCTCCTGCTTCAAAATGTCCTGCCGTCAATTCCTTACCGGAGGCGGGCATCCATTGTCCTGTTCACTTCAGTGGCACAACATGCAAATCTAGAAAGATGACTGATCGTCTAATCTGTGGAGTCAAGTTGCAAGACTTGGATTTAATTCATGTTAACGACCGGGCTAGAGAGTAGACAGAGCAACACCTCTCCCCTCTGCTTCCTTAACGAAGCTGACTTTTTTCGTCAGTCAGTTACCGAGCAACACCTCTCCCCTCTGTTCCTTAACGAAGCAAACTTTTTCCCACACCTATTACCTGTTGTGCTGCCCTAAGTTTGTGACTCCGCAGATTCATTTTGAATTTATCAGTCCAATATTGCTCGAATCATAAGTAAATCTTCAAAGAATCAATTGGTCCTCCAAGTTCCTATTTCATGCCCAGATTGAGATTCCGTCGCTGCTGCTTCCCACCTATAGCTTGCTCACAGACGCTCTAGAGGGAATCGATGAGATCCAGTTAGCACCTGACCAGAGATTGTATAATGAATGACGAATCATATCACATAAATACTAAGATCAGCCGGGGGATATCTATGCACAAATAGAAAATATAGCCGTGATTTCAGCAGTCCGTCTAATTACACTGCAGGTTTTCATTCTTTTTGCCATGCCCCTCACTTTTCTTTTGAGGGATGTATATATTTGGACACCCAAGGAAGATGATGCCTGTCATTGGTTTTCAGAAAAAACTATTGTGCTGCCAAGCAATTCGGCGTAGTAGTTTCTCCATAGACAAGTGTAGGAACCGCTTCCATACACCAATAATAATACTCTTGGTGCTTCTTCTCACAGGCTCTGTGCAATGTAAGTTGCAGGTAAACTCCCGATCTACCTATTTTGATGCTTCAACCGACTTGTCTTTCCAATACTAATCTTCCATGATCGGCCGCAGTTAACGCACATGCTATGCATGTTTTTCTACTTCTTCACAAGTGCTTATTATGGCTTTTCTAAGTGATTTAGACGAATGTGAATCTTAATTGTTTTTTGTTCCATAGGCAGAATAACGGAAGATATGGAAAGCGTTGAGATCTATATACCTGGATTGTGTTCCCGTTTTTGTCTCACACACCGTTGCTTCTACTGCTGTAAAGTAAAGGATCACTGCTATAACACACTCAAAGACTGCTTGGTTGATTGTCCCAAGACTTCTCAGCTAGACCCAGCAGTGATGATGACACCATCGCCTCCTATCTAATCTAATCATATAGCTTTCCAAGGAAAGAGCGCTGAAGAATAATTTAGATATTAATAAACGTCAAATGTTTGTCTTTCTTGAGTTGAGAATTAAGTTATATAAGTGTCTACGTTCATGAGTCGACATAATGTCTTGCGATGTAAGACAACTCTATTTCAAATATTTTTTGCCGTGTCCTCCATGATCAAAAACATATTAATAAATGTCGTAATGTATGTGTCTCATGAGTTGAGATTGCATAATTGTTTGCGTTCATGAGTCGATTTAATGTCTAGCGATGTAAGGCAACTCTATTTCGAATGTATTTTTGCCCAATCCTACATGTTCGAAAATATAAAAGCGGAGAGTAAACCATCTCACTATTCCAGACAACTAGATCCAACCGTTTATGCCGTAATTCCCAATACTTACCTCGAAAGAACGTCCCAACCCGCTTCCTCTGGCCGTCAATGCGCCCTGCCACCACCGCCACTGAGGTGCCAGGAGGTCGTGCCTATTCAGTGTCAATACTTGTTCGTGGACCGTGGCCAACGGCCTACACCAATAGGACTTTCTTCTCAGGCTTGTGCCGATCATCTGCCCTGGACATGTTTTATGTGCTTCTTGGTTTCAGGTGACCATATTTCCAGAGACGACGGTGCCGAGTGTTTACCCAACTATCATGTCAAGTGTCATGTCGGAGCACGAGCATACCAGCTTTGGCTACGGCTGGAAGAACATGTACACCACTGACGAACTATCGTTCAAATTCCAAGGAATAATGTGCCGATGAATAATTTAAATGAAACATAATTCTTGCTTTTTTTACATACGCCTCCCACGGTGGAGCCGGTTTTCATTACCAACGATAACAGAAGAGAGTTTGTTACAAACTAAAACCAAAGAGAAAAAAGACCCACGAACAAACTCCAAGAGTGTTCAACCCTACGCAATCCACCTGAGTTCAACCATGAAAACAGCCACCACCGGCTGCCCCACGCATTACAGACTTTTTATCCAAACCAGCTAAAACTAAACAAGTTTCTCACAGGTCTAAAAAACGCCTAGAGCTGGACCAACAAAAGCACCAGCGAGCTCAGATAAGAAATGAGAATTGAGTTATATGATTATGCATGTTCCTTATCGGTTAATTAGTTTGTGTTGCGTCTGAGATAAGTCGATGCGTCATCACGTTTGGATGACCAGATACTTCTCTTTTCACTGTTTTATTTGCTTTCCAGTCAACATTCAGTAGTCGTCTCAACTGTCATTTCCTACCGTACATAATCTACAACAGCAAAAATGCAGTTGTGTTTTTTGCCAAAACTACACACAGATTTACGAATGTTTCACACAACCGGCCGGCAGCCGGGGTTGGTAAAACTTTGTGTTGGTCGGGTCTGTCGATCAACGGATGACCGAGGTAGAGCGAAGATGGTCTATCCACGATGAACTTCTAGCAAGATCGTGGCACATGTCCTCCAATCGATGGCAATGTAAAACACACTCCATGTGGGCGTAACTGATGTGGTCCGAGAAGGTAACTTCCCACTCATCATTGCAAAAGTACCCATCTAGCTTGCTCATGGTTGGATCTTGTTGCTCGTTGTCCAAGTGAACTTGCGGTTTTGGAGATGAATGTTCTTTAGGTCACAAGTGTTAAGAGCATTGCGGAACCTCACAATCCGGCTTCTATTGGAGTTAGCTCGATTTTTATCGCTTGCTTTATATATTTTGTTGAAGTCGCCGGTGACCAACCATCTCGTGCCCGCCAAAGGCTTTGCCGCGACAAGCTCGGCAAAGAACTCATCTTTGAGATTTCCACGAGTCGGCCCATAGACCGTGGTGAGCTTGAACATGATGTCCGAACCAATGATGCAAACAGTGGCAGACAAGGAGTAGGTCGCCACAATCACATTTGTGACCTGCACCACACGGTCATCCCATAGCAGCAGAATGCCGCCCTTGGCGCCAATCGCTGGCCTTTGCGCGTACTGGGTCAGCCTGTGTCCACCCAGGTGGGCAGCAGTGAACGCATCAACATGTTGGAGCTTTGTCTCTTGTAAGCAAACAAGATGGCAGGAGGTAGAAGCAACTAGCTCACTAACCACATCCCGGCGGCGTGGATCATTCAGCCCTCTCGGGTTCCAGTTCAAGAAATTAATATCAATGTCTAACATTGCAAACCAGATTACATCTAAAAAACAACAGTGCCAGGTTCAGGTTCTGAAGGCAGCAAATAGATGCTGCAATGAGGTGCAGAAAGAATTGCCAGGTCGATAGCACTGCCCAACACGGACAGCAAACAGGCAAAATGCAGCTAGCGTAATACAACATGCAAAACAGGAGCACACAGATCTTCAGGTTTTGTAACATGATGAACTTGAAAACTTCGGACATCAGGCAATCAGTCATCAGGCCTGGCCTTGCTCTGCCGTGCCCGTCGCCGTGTCTCCGTCAGGTCCACAACGTCGGCACCACCATGCGCCACCAGCGCTTCCTCCACAGCCGTAGCAAAGTGCCTTCTTCAAGGCTTGTTGGGGCACTATAAAAGATGATATCATGCGGGTGGTCAACGATTTCTCCTCCTTGCGCACCAACAATCTTCATTGGCTTAATTCGGCAAACATAGCCCTTCTACCTAAAAAAGAGGGGGCCGAGGAGGTCTCCGACTTTAGACCAATAAGTCTCATTCATGCTATAGCGAAGCTAATTTCCAAGATGATGGCCTCTAGACTTGCCCCTCATATGAACAAGCTCGTCTCCAATGCCCAAAGCGCCTTCATAAAGAAGAGAAGCATTCATGATAACTTCCTTTATGTGAGGAACTTGGATAGGAAATTTCATAAGAACCGAACTCCCACGCTCCTCTTCAAGCTTGACATCAAAAAAGCTTTTGATTCGGTTAGATGGGATTATTTGATGGATGTTCTTCAACATTTGGGCTTCCCAAGCAACTTTAGAGATTGGGTGGCGGTGCTTCTATCCTCCTCCTCATCAAGGGTGCTCCTTAATGGCATCCCCGGTGATCCAATACGACATGGGAGAGGGTTGCGGCAAGGGGACCCCCTCTCCCCTCTCCTCTGTGTTGGCAATCGACCCTTTGCATCACATCCTTTGCAAGGCCACCGAGCAAGGTCACCTTCAAAAGCTCCAGGGGAGGGCCCCTACTCTCCGAACCTCGCTCTATGCCGATGATGCCGCGATCTTTGTTGTCCCCAAAAAAGAAGACATTGATTTCCTAGCCCAAGCTTTGACTAACTTTGGCAATGTCACCGGGCTAGTTACAAATTGTGCAAAAAGCCAAGTTGCCCCCATCCGATGTGAGACTCTTGACCTTGATGGAATCCTTCAAGCCTTCCCGGCTAGTCGAACAACTTTCCCGATGAAGTACCTCGGCCTTCCTTTATCGGTGACTCGCCTAAAAAGGATCCACTTTCAACCTCTTGAGGACAAGGTCGCCGGCAAGCTTCGCCCTTGGGAAGGGAAGAATACCACCATGGCCGGCCGCTCCATTCTTGTCAAGTCGGTGCTCACAAGAGTCATCATTTACTTCATCACCGTCCTCGACGTGCCTTTGGAGGCTCTCCTAAAGATTGATAGTATTCGGCGTGCATATCTTTGGGCCGCAAGTGAAAAAGTTTCCGGAGGAAAGTGCAAGGTGAATTGGGAGCGTGTGTGCAAGCCCAAGAAGTTTGGTGGCTTAGAAATCATAAATCTAAAGAAGTTTGCTTCGGCTTTGCGCTTGAGATGGCTTTGGTTTGAATGGAGTGAGGAACCCAAGCCTTGGAATGGACTTGGAACCCCTTGCACGGCTAGGGATCATGACATCTTTGCGGCGGCCACTAAAGTCATCATTGGAGATGGAGAAAAGGCTCTCTTTTGGGAGTCCCCATGGCTCAATGGAAGGAGGCCAAAGGATATTGCCCCATTGATTTTTGACATCGCGAAGAAAAGGAAGTGCACGGTTCGGAAAGCTCTTGAAAATGATTTTTGGACAACCCAAGTCGACACTCAAGGTGGCCTCTCCCTTGAGCACATATCCCAATTTGTCTCTCTTTGGGAGCTCATCGCCAATGTTCAACTCACCCCCGGTGTGGCGGATTCGATCACTTGGAAGTTCACGAAGGATGGAAGCTACTCTTCTAGTTCGGCCTATAAAATGCAATTCTTGGGGCATGTCGACTCCATGATGCCAACTTTGGTTTGGAAACCATGGGCGCCGTCAAAATGTAAAATCTTCACTTGGCTTGTTCTCCAAAACCATGTGTGGACGGCGGATAGGCTTGAACGGAGGGGGTTGCAAAATTGCGGGCTTTGCAAGCTTTGCAACCAAGCTCAAGAGACGGCCGCTCACCTCCTCTTTCAATGCCGGTTCACCAAAAGAATTTGGAACACTCTCAAGGTTTGGCTTGGACTTCACGATATCAACCCAAATGAGTGGCTCCTCATCCCTACGGTCAAAGATTGGTGGACCGACGTCGTCCACAAAAGAGGAGGCTCAAGAAAGGTGATGGCTTCGCTCGCCATGCTCGTGTCATGGGAAATTTGGTTAGAGAGGAATGCACGCGTCTTTCGCAATAAATCGTCCACCGCCATGATGCTCATAGATAAGACTAAAGATGAAGCGGTGTTGTGGGGGCGTGCGGGTGCAAAAGCAATTTGTAATATTATGCCGCGAGAGTAGACTTGCGTTTTGGCCTTGACCTCGGTCAAGGCGGGTTTGTAACATTCTAAACTTCTCCTTTTTTGAAATGAAATGGCAAATCTTTTGCCTCGTTTAAAAAAAAAACTGATGGTGATAAATGAGCTCCCACATGAGCCCATATATAGCTTGCTCACAGACGTTCCAGAGGGAATCGATGAGATTCGGTTAGCACCTGACTAGAGATTGTATAATGAATGCCGAATCATATCTTATAAATACTAAGATCAGCCGGGGGATATCTATGCACAAATAGAAAATAAATCCGTGATTTCAGCGATCCGTCTAATTAAACTACACGCTTTATTTCTTTGCCCTGTCCCTCACTTTCTTTTTAGGGATGTATATATTTGGACACCCAAGGAAGATGATACTTGTCACTCGTTTTCAGAAGAACCTACTGTGCTACCAAGCAATTCGATTATTCGAAGTAGTTTCTCCATGGACAAGTGTAGGAACCTCTTCCAAACACCAATAATAATACTCTTGGTGCTTCTTCTCACGGGATCTGTGTATTGTAAGTTGCAAATAAACTCCCGATCGATCCATTTTGATGCTTCAGCTTACTTGTCTTTCCCATACTAATCTTCCATGATCGACCGCAGTTAACGCACATGCTATGCATATTATTTTTACTTCTTCACAAGTGCTCATAGCTTTTCTAAGTGATTTAGACTAATGTGAATATTAATTGTTTTTTTGTTCCATAGGCAGAATAATGAAAGACATGGAAAGTGTTGAGAGGAGGGCGATTTGGTGCCCGGGCACACCTAGTCCCGAAATCTGGGCCGTGCATGTCTCGTTGAGATTGTGTACCTATTCTTTGTCATCATGTGCATGAACAGAGTAAAAACCATTGAGGTGCGGTAATTTATGTGGACCACCCTGTGCGGGAGCCTGTCATGACGCCAGAATACACGTTTGCATGCAGAAACCGACGGAGAGTAACGACGACTTTTCTTGTCACGGTTTCTGGACGGGGTCAAACCGCCGAAACCAGTCAGCGTCGGCTGATGGAGAAGACGAGCTGCTCCGGCGAGATCCGCGGGGCGGCGAGGGCACTGTCGGCGAAGACGCCGGTGGCGGGACGTGTTCTTCAGAGTTGATGCGAGCTATGAGACGGGAGTAAGTCCGTGCGGCAAGCGGCAGGGCGGCCAGCTGCGGGCGCTGGGGTGGGGCCGCGCCGCCGCGGGGTGATGAGGGCAAGATGTGAGGCGGGGCCGCGCCGCCGCTGCGGGCTGCTCGCTGGTCGACTCCCTGCTCTGCCGCCGCCGCTGTGTGCGTCAGTGCGTGTGTTCGCGACTTCGCGTGCGTCCTCCTGGAACACAGCCGCCGTGGCCGTGCCCGTGCGGATGGACCGCCCCAGCATACGGAGCTGCGCCGACCTCTGCGTGAGTACGCCGCACGTCATTGTCTCCGGCTGCGTCAGGCCGCGCCGGGACGTGCCCACCACGCCACCGTACCCGATGTGGAAGGTCGAGCGCCGCCGCTCCCCCACGCCGCCGCCGGTGCCGGCCGTGGACGCCTCGTTTTACATCCTGCTCCTCGCGTTCTCGTCCTAGTTGCCGAGAGGGCCCTCCCCATTCCTGACACGGTGTAGATCACGGCTATGATGGCAGCCGATCCCTGGAGCGACGCAGCACCGTTCCCCATGTCCGTCGTCGGCGTCGGCGTCGTCCCTGACGACGGCGACATCATCGGGGCAGAGGCACAGCTTGGACACGGCGGCGAGGATGGACATGGCGATGGGGAGAGCGACGGTGGCGGCAGAGGGAGGGAACCTCGGGCGGCTGATAGGAGTAGATGTTGGGGCGGTGGCGGTGTCCTCGTGTCTAATAATTAGTTCCCGGCTCCAGCCCATCTCGTCGGCGACAGCGAGGATCCCATGAAAGTAGGTGGTCCGGTCGATGTCTGCCAGACGTCGGCGGCGACGTCTTCATGGATCTTTTGTCCTTTCGATGTCTCCCTGCTTCGGTGGTTTTTGCTCAGGGCCACCAAGAGAGTAATGAGGTGGTTAGGGGACGTCTCGCGGGCAAGAAAGTGGAGGCGAAGGCGGCGCGACCGGTGCGCGACGCCGGCACCAACAACGACGAGTGCATGTTGTGCATGAAGGCAGGGCACAGGGCGAAAGACTGCGGCGAGGTGGGACACATGTCTCGCGGATGCTCCCTCCTGTGCCCGCGCTCGCCGTCCGAGCCCGGCAAGAAGCCTGCGATCGAGCGCTTGGCGAGCGGCTCGGACCGCCCTGCCTCCGGGTCCAGTGGGACGGCTGACCGGCGTCCGGTGACGCAGACGACAGAACGCGACGCGCGCGCTCAGGAGTCCACACGCGGAACCCATCCAGCTTCTCAGGCGCCCTGCACGCAACCAATGGGCAACGGCGTGCGACGTCGATGGATGCGGCGATTGCGGAACGCCGGGGGCTGAGGTCGTACACGAGCATGGGTGGCCGATTCGATGGACGTCAGGCGCCGTGCGTGGCACCATCGTTCCATGGCGGCTCGGTGCGGGCTCCTCGAGCGGTGGATTTGCCGAAGTTGAGGCCGGCGCGGGCTACGGGGGAGGAAGCGCAGGCGCAGGCCACGCGGTGTGGCGAGCACGCTGTGGTGGCTCCAGTGGACGGTTGTTGTTCCCTTGCCGTTGGCACAGCTCTCGTCGCGGCCAGCGGGGGTGGGTGAGCAGTGGCGGCTGGAGAGATGGGCGGAACAGCGTGGACGAAGAAACAAGTAGCGGTCCTTTCCATCTGCAGTGTTTGACCATCGTCATTTAATAGTGGGCCAACGCCTAAAATTACTGCGGCAAAATAATCTGACGGGTAGTGAGCAGCACGGATCTCAACGACTTTGCATGGACATGATATAGGGAGCAGCTGTGCTCGGGCGCCAAATTGATTTTCGCAAAGTGTTGAGATCTATATACCTGGATTGTGTTCTCGTGACTGCCTCCCACTACACCATTGCTTCTACTGTTGTACAGTAAAGGATAACTGCTATGTCTCACTCAAACAGTGCGTCGATGATTGTCCCAAGACTTCTCCCCTGGACCCAGCGGTGACGACGGAACCATCGCCTCCTATGTAATATGATCATTTAGCTTCCCAAGGATAGTGCGGTGAATAATAATTTACTCCCTCCGTCCCAAAATAAGTGTCTTAAAGTTGTCCAAAAGTGAATGTATCTATACTTGTTTCATGTCTAGATACATCCATTTTTTGACAAATCTAAGACAGTTATTTTGGGACGGAGGGAGTAGATATTAATAAACGCCGGCCTGATGTCTGTCTTTCATGAGTTGAGAATTTCATGTCGACATAATGTCTTGCAATGTAAGACAGCTCTATTTCGAATGTATTTTCTGCCCTGAGTCAACTCTAGGCTAACAGATATCTCCATCCAAATTCTCCATGTTCAAAATTATAAAACCGGAGAGTAAACCATCCCACTCTTCCAAACAACTAGATACAAAGGTGTACGTAGCTCTTTGGAAACAAACATGATCGATGCAAAATTATGCCGTAATGCACCACCACTGCGCACTATCTAATGTGACGGTATAGGATTCCAAGGATAACACATGATATGCCGATTAATCATTTAGATGAAGCATAATTTTTGCTATTTATGAGGAGAATTGAGCTACGTGATTATCTACGTTCCTTATCGGTTAATTTAGTCCGTCTTGTGTCTGAGCTAATATAGGTCGATGCGTCGTCGCGTTTCGATGACTGGATACTTGTCTTTTCACTGTTTTATTTCCGTTCCAGTCAACATTCAGTCGTCGTCTCAACTGTCATTTCCTTGGGTACATAATCTACAAGAGCAGAAATGCAGTTGCGTTTTGCTAAAACTACAGAGGTTTAGGAATGTTTCAGACAACCGGCCGGCGGCCGGGGTGTGTACTAGTAGCAACATCGTCGTACATGTCCTCCAATCGATGGCAATGTAACGCACTCCATGTGAGCGTAACTGATGGCGATAAATGAGAAGAGAGCAGTAGAGCACACTAGGCCACCTCTTGCTGCTGCTCTGGTCACTTCATTGCGTTGCTGGATCCGTCAACGGCAGAGAGCACTCGGCGTGTACAGTAGCACACCGACGCGCCTTCAATGAGCAGACACCTCTCGACGTTCTCCCCCACCAAATCGCGAGAGCTTCCTGCCGTGTTCTCCATGTCCTCTTCCCTGCATCCTTGCTCCTGATCGCCATCGTCCTGCTTGGCACCTTCCACACATCGGCGCACAGGAGGCTGCAACCTGCAACCGAGCCATCACCGGCAGCGACAGGTCCGACTACACCTACTCAAGTGACTCCAGAATTTAATTTCAGATTATATTAGTCTAACATTACTTCGAGCATAAATCTCCAAACAATCAATTGGTCCTCCATTTTTTTTGTCACGCCAAGATTGAGATCCCTTGCTGCTTTCCATAAATAATTTCAGTGAATGTGCTGTTGAAAATCTATTTGTGTAGCTTGCGTGTGTTTCCCCTATTTTTTGTGGTGGGAACCATCAAATTGTGTTACACCTGACCTGGGATTGTATAATCCTTTGCCATGTACAAGGAAGATGATACCTGTCATTGTTTCTCAGAAAAAGAACTACTCTGCTATAGACGAGGAACTGCATAGCAATTTCTCCATGGACAAGTACAGGAACCGCTTCTTCCATACACCAATCGTGCTCTCTGTGCTGCTTCTTCTCGCGTTCTTTGCTACCCATGCGCAATGTAAGTTGCAGATGAACTCCCGTTCGAACCTGCATGCTTCAGACTTTTCTATCTATCCAATACTAATCTGCCATAATCAAGCAGTTTGTTTCTTCATAAACAGAGACTAATAAGAATGTTAATTGTTTTTTCTGTTCCACAGGCAGAATGTTGGAAGGCGTGGAAAGCGCTAAGGTCAGTTTACCTAACGGAATGTGTGTCCGTGGTCACTTCTGCGAAGGCCTGCCGACTTGCTACTACTGCTGTTTACTAAAAGATGAATGCTATGAAACAGTCCATGAGTGCAAGGTTGAATGTCCCAAGGCTTCTCACCTAGACTCAGCGGCAACGATGGCTCGTGCACCATCTCCTTCTAGCTAATCTGATCATATAGCTTTCGAAGGAGAATCCGATCGACTGAATTCAACTCCTTGGAATGGCTCTGATCTAATGGTTGGTCATATTAAATGGTATAGAAATTTAGTATGGAAGCAGTAGCCTATATCGATCGGGGATTATGGATGGTGCCTAGATTTGTTGATCCACGCGATGTACATTTATCAGTCGGTGCATGGTATGCTTAGACCCAACTGTTTGCTAATATATTTCCTTTCATCGACCGTGACAAGTTATGAGAATGGAACTTCTTGCAATTGAGAAAGATTGGAATATCTATAACTACTAACTAATGGTTGTCAACGATCTCTGTTGGCTACCAGGTGCGAATTTTATACATCTGACTTTCCATGCTTCATTTCTTTTGTAAACAAAGTCCTTGATACTCTTCTTCAGTTGCAATTGTTTTTAGTTCCTCCCTGATGCATCTAGTTTTTTGTTTTGCAAATCAAGAGCTTTATTGATTTAACTGACAGAGCTACAATTACTCATATGAGTAGTCAGGAGAATTTATGCAGTTTGCTTTCCTCACCCTGCGGGACATCTGCAAAGGAATTTAGCAGAGAACCTTCAAACCGCTGAAATATCGTTGTGTGCCCAGTTGATGCTCTGATGGCGAGGTGAAGTTTATAGCCACCAGCATGACTTTTAGGCTTTTAAACAAAAAATAATTGCATACGCACCCCATGTCGGAGTGCGACACCTGTAAATGGAGGTGTGACACATGTCAAGCTTATGGCCATGGTAATCTCCCTCTCAAAGATAGGGGCCCTTTGGCTGCAGCTTGCATCTGCGTCACAGTGACCGGTTTTTAATTTATACCATTTGAAACGGCTGACCACCCTTGCCGGCTGGTGAACGCTTTGCCCCAAGACAGCATATAAACCGATTCGAAATCTTCTCCCTAAGCGATGTGGTACAAAACAATTACGGTTCCTCGTCATGTGTAGTGTACGTTGATGCGGGCCGAATAAATATTAGTGCCAGCCTAGGCCCGTACTGGCGCAACAAGCCTCGGCCCATACTGGCCCAACAAGCCCATCGAGGACGAGCTCGTCGTCATCGTGTACCTCAGACACACGCGCCGGAGCGAGCGAGCGCGTGTGGCACTGTGGCAGGCAGCGGCGCCGCACGGCCGGCCCGATTACCTTCAGGAGCTAGCTAGGGTTTCCCGACAACTCGTGGCAGGTCCTCTGCGGAGCAGCAAGCAACACGCGATTCCATCGTCGGAGGCGCTCGATCTTGCTGGCGGCGGGGATCATCGTGCAAGAGGCGTATTTCGGTGGTGGTGGTGGCGGTGGGCCGCCTCTTCCGCAGTTAGGTGTACGGACGCAAGTGCTGGAACAAAGAGGCCGGCCGACGACTTCAACTCCGGCGAAAGAGTCAGTACCGGCCTCTGCTCCCTCGATCCCTCTCCCCCCACTGTGAATTAGTGTTAGTGTAATGTAATTCTGTCTCTTAGAAAATCCTTTCAGTTGAACTGGCATTTTAGCATCTGTTTAATCATTTCTAGCGTAATTCTGAATGTTACCCTCAGCGACATGTAATGTCCTCCGGGATGGTAATGTATCTGGGCATAAACACACCAGAAAATTGGTCCCGATGGTTCAAGATATTATCCTCTGTAGCTAAGGCTAGATAAGCTGTTTATTTCTTTGTGTGCAGGTAAATAGGTGATTCAATTCCAAATAGGATGACGCAGGCACATTCTTTCTAGGTTGTACTCCCACCGTTTTAAATTACTTGACACACATTTATATAGATACGGATGCATCTACAATATCTAAGGAAGGAGACCAGTTGGTCGACGAGAACCTTGTCTAGTTAGGTGGTGCAGTCATCTACTGATCCCTCCAAGGCATATCTATAGACAATGTTCTTGGTGTCTTTCCTAGATTAATGAGTCGGAAAAAGCCTACCAGTGGCACACCAAATTTGCTTATCTGTGGCGCACGGTGGTGCGCCACTAAACTTGCGCCACTGGTAAGCCGTGCGCCACAGGTAACCCAACTTACCAGTGGCGTGCAGAGCAAATGGTACGGCACTGGTAAGGTCAATACATGTAGCTATACCAGTGGCGCACTCACTAAATATGTGCGCCACTAGTATCAATTTATGGAATAAAAAATAAAATCCAAATTGATATTAAACCGCAATTCTAAAATCGAAATGTATTCAAATATAGAATAAATCACAAATCTGGAACCAACAAATTTTATTTATTTGATATATACAATTAGTAGTACACACATATGTTTCATCCATACATCCAAATTTATACATACATTTCATGTATTTAGTATTACATTGCCGGCTCATTGGTTGCGGCTTGCATAAGCGTCACAGCGATCGGTTAATCAATTCATACATTTGATTTGAAACGGCTGACCACCATTGCCAGCTGGTGAACGCTTTGCCCCCAAGACAGTATATAAACCGCTTGGAAATCTTCTACCCAAGCGATGTGGTACAAAACAAATAACGCGAGCCAAAGCCTCCTCACGTGTACCTTCATACGGGCCGAGTTAAAGCCGTCACAGCAAGCCCATGTAGGAAATAACACGTCGTGTACCTCAGAGTCTCAGAAACGCGCGAGAGAGCGCGAGCTCGAGCCGGCAACGGCGCCGCACGGCCGGCCCGATTCCCATCAGGAGATAGCTAGGTTACGCACAAATTCGTGGCAGGTTTTCTCTGGAGCAGAAGGAAGCACCCATTCCGTCGTAGGAGGGGCTCGATCTCGCCGGCGGTGGGCAAGACGCACGAGCCGGCGGTGCTTGCGGTGGGCCGTCTCTTCCGAAACAAGGTGTTCATGGCGCACAAACGACGAGTCCGGCCGACGACTGCAGCGCTGCCACTGCGTGCTGCTCTGTTGAGGACCAGCCACTCCTCACGGCCGTGCGCGGATTCTGCCGGCGACGCAGCGCCTGAGGCCTTTCCTTTTTCTTTTTGAGATTAGCGCCTGAGGTAGACGACGAGCGTCGATGTGCTGGTTCTCGTTGGGCCAGCACGGGCCGAGAGTGGCGGTCTACGAGGCCTCAGTTTGGCTCGTATCAACGGAGTCGATTTGTCTCAAAAAAAAAAAAATCAACGGAGTCGATGCGTAACCTTTTAGTACCACATCGCTCACGGAGGAGACGTGGAACCTGTTTATAAGCTGTTACGGGGCACAGCGTGCACCAGCCGGCAAGGGTGGTGAGCCGATTCAAATGTCTAAATTACAACCGGTCACTGTGACGCAGATGCAAGCCGCACCCAATGGACCCCTATCTTAGAGAGGGAGACCTTGGTCATAAGCTTGACATGTGTCACAACCCCACAGGTGCACCCCGACATGGAGTGCATATGCAATTTTTTTCTTCCGTCGAGCACCTCGTTTTCCCGTTTGACACCCCTCCCTCTCTCTCTTTGGTGGTGTTGTCGGATGGCAATCCTTATTGGTTATGTTATGCCCTTCCTGCATGCTTTGTGTTGTTGGTCGGTGCGAGGTACTCTTACATTGTTTTGGTTATGTTCTGCATGTCCTTCTTGCATGCTCTGTGTTGTTGGTCAGTGCCAGGTGCTCTTACATTATTTTGTTGTTGTTGTGGGGTTGTTGTCGTAGTTGTTCTTGTAGCTCAATGTGTTGTGCTTCGGCACGCGCCGCTGTCCTAGCTTCACTAGGTTTTATATGGTTTTCAGGCCTGGTTTCCTTATAAACTCAGCCATCTTCCTTCACCGAGTATTTCTGGTAAAAAAAATTGCACGCTAGTACAGTTTTGCAACACTTCGTCTTCATCCCTTTGGATCCTCCAACTGCATTGTTGAGAGAGCCCAGGCCGAGGCAGACCTAGCCAGATCAACCACTGGTTAGATTTGGTCGCACGTGTACCCAGTGCATGTATTACATGCCATGTAACAATTCCATGAATGCTGACGCATATTAGGCTGTTAGCTGATAACATCATTGCTAATTGCTAACAGTATAGAAATAGAAACACACTATACCCCTCATGTGATACGCCAAAGGCCAGGCTGACAACGGGGGCACGGGAATGTCAACCCCGAGATAACACCAAAGTTCCGACGACGAGTGTTGACACTTGGCCAGGTCGGATGACAGGATTAGGCTGCATTAGAGTACTATAAGAGTCTGGTTTTTCCTAAATATATCACATCTCCCTATATACTCGTTTTGTATATTGTAGTGCAAGTCAGCGAACACAAAACAGCACAGACAGCTGCTCACACAAAATCAAAGAGGTGATTTGATAAGTCCAAGAACTTTATTGATGCATGGGTGAATAGGGAGTAGACGCACAGTAAAATGTACAACAATGAACTCAGGTACAAACTAACAATCGTAATGAAACTGGAACATAGCATATCCAATACTCCACGTGTGTTGTCCGCAGATACAACATCACAGTTACATTACGCCTTTACGAGGCCTAAGATAAGATAATCACGGCCGTCGAGAATTAAACAAGATAGCAGAGAGCAGATTAACACAACATGCTCAAAGATAAATGGAGTGGGAGGCAAGAAAACGAGGGTACACAGCGCTAAGGATGTTCAGATAGGTCTTAGACTTCCGTAACAGCCACTGAACACAAGTTCCTGCCTACAGTACTCGACTCCTCAGTCTTCGTCTCTCTCGGGAGGGAGGCCACAGGGAAGCAGCATTTTCTGCAAAACCAGAAACAGTGGTTCAATAATTAATATTGCAATACTCGTTGGTAGAACTGATTGGTACAAAAAAGTGGACAAGCATGCAAATGGAATACAGAGTGGTAAAACTACACTAAGGACTGCAAACTTGCTATATCACATGGCAACAAAAACAGATCAATTGCAACTCAAACATAGTATGGGGGCTCAGACAGAAAATCTTGAGGACAGGTTCACATTTTTTCTTCAATTCTGAGCACAATAAAATAGGGGAGATAAATCCTGATATCAGGTAGCTAGCTTGGATCACCTTCTCATAGTGCATACACAGAATATACCAATCCTACCAGACTTTTAAGACTGAAGCTTTTCTAACAGTAGATAGTAAAATCCGAATTAACAAAATGTTGCCTGCTAGGCATGGATCCAGATTTGCATCAGCTTCAGGGCCGGAATAAACTATTTAATCTACAGTGCAGTGTGTGTCTTGCTTCCAGTTCTCACAGGGGGCATATTTCACATCTATCTATGAACAGGGAGTATCTAAAACTGTCATTTGACTGAAATATTCTTTGGTAGTGTGGAAAGAAGTAAGTTTGAGCTCGATTCTGTCCATGATGAATTATGGCTTGTTAGTACAGAAACCCTGTCCAACTATAATTTGCAGCACCGAGATGGTATTTAATAAGCTTGCAATGTGTGCACTTACATGGTGCATGAACATAATAAAAGGACAATTATGAGGCAAAGAAAGGCTCCATCAAGAACAGTGGAACTACCTAAATAACAAAGGAAGACTAGCATCCCACCAATGAAAGCCTAATGCAAGCAAGTAACGTAACTCAATAAAGATGCTAAGCATAATTTAGGCCAATGTTTACATATAAGCAACTTCAGAAGACTAGTTAAGATAAATTCCAGTCACATACCTGCATAAATTCATAACGCTCCCTTCCAATTGATTCATTCTCAGCAATGGCAAAATATGACAACATTGGATAGTGTCCAACATAAGATGCATAGCTGTCTCTTTGGATATTCACAGCCCATTCACTGTAGTACAAGAAAATGTTAATGGTTATTACCATACCAGCCCTTGCCAACTACAGAAAATCTGAACAGCTAGTGCACCGTTACATTTTAACACAAATATGAGATACTTACAATCTGGTGAGGTCAGCATGCCCTGTTCCGACATATTTGGCTTGAAGATGCTCAAGTTGAGAATTGATGTTGAACCTGTCGCTAGCCTTCAACATAGTGAATCGTGTCAGAACTAAAATCATTCCAGTCAAAATGTAAAAAGACTTAAGCTGCTACAAGCAACGAGAAGACAAGAGAACACTCCGAAATCTGGTGATATGTACAGTAATTCATCAGAATAAGCAAATTGAATGAATGAACATCATCATAGTGCAGTCCAAAATAACAATAGGAGGACACAGCCGCTAAACGGCTAAAGTAACTTCTCGGGCCTAACCACCAAGACCAAAACAAAAAGGTAAATCCAACAACAAATGTTCATTAAGAACATCTAGTACAAGTTTTTAGTTCAAGTTAATCACTATATCAATTCAGTTAACAGACAAGAATAAATCAACCAAATGTAATAGACCAAGATATCGACTACGCGGAAAGTAAGCTGTCTTGCACGAGAAATATTTCCAGGGTAAGAAAATCCTATAGGCTCGTCCATTAATTAAATACTAAATAGCTAGATGCTTTGTGGTACATTTTTTCACATAAATCCTATTTCTCTGTGTAAAATGCAAATTGAATATTTTGGGCAGAATAAGCAACACAGAAAGATTTGACAGGGATTACTGACCTGCATGATGGCCGACGAGTATGACCCAGACCTTTGAAGAATGATGAGTCAATAGTCTCGCTTATGTCCACCCAGTTCTACAGAAGACACAGTATGTATGCAATCATCAAAAAACAGCTCAAGAGGGCATCCCAATTTTTCAGGTCAATTTTAATTGACAAAACTCTCAACAGTAGATTAGAAATTTCAAATGAAGTGAACCCTGTGCATAAAGGGTATTGTACTACAGTACCAGCAGACAAGACGTGAGGGGTCTATATGGCTTTTCATCAGCTGAGAATAATCTATTACTGTATAGCAACAATTTCCTAGAGCGCAGCGAAATTAACAACCTTCGGAATTTACAAACTAATTCGCCCGATGAAAATCGGCGGGCGGGTACACGAGATCTAAGCACGGATTCGGAGATCCACAGGGGCGGGCGGATCTGGGCGCTGCACCGGCGGTCCGTGTGTGCGCCCAGACATAGGCCGGTGGGATTTAAGGTACGATAATTTTTTTAGAAAAAAGGCTCAAAGAGCCCAGCTTTAAATTAATAAAGCCCACGGCCACGAGTACGATTACAGACATGCTGGGGATACCAGCTTACAAATGAAGCACAAGAGAGAAAAACAACTCCTAATCAACAAAGAGGATGACTACAGAAAAGTCCTAGACTTGAGTCTTCATCCTCTGCCAACTGAAGAGCAAAAGAGTTGCCGGATCAAGCCACCACCTTCACCGGGATCACCATGACGAGGTCTTCTCGAGCTCTAACCAACAGCACACGGAACCACCAGAAGTACAGAACAAGGATAACCGTCGGGGGTCGAGGGTCTAAAGCAACGCCTCCAAGGAGGTGACGCCACCAGAGTGTCGCCGTCGCCCGCCCCAGGAGGGGCAAGGTTTTCACCAAGAAACACAAGACCAAGAATGGGAGGTAGGCGAAGGCTCCTCAACGCCGCCTCCAGGAAGGGGAATGACACCCAAGGTGTCATCGGCATTGGCACCAGATCAACTGGGCAAGGCTTTCACCTGGGCCATCCGCCTCTCCCATCTCACACCATGCCACCACGCAGCCCCGAGCCACACACCAATGAAGGCGGAGGCACAAATGAAGCACGAAACGGGCTGGAGATGCACGACAAACATAAGATATACAAACGGTGGAAACCACCACCATGGCAAGAGCCGAGAGGACAGGCACATCAATGGATCATCTTCTCCCAGGATCTGACGGAAAAACTGAAAGAAGGAAGGAGGAGACGCAGATGAGCTCATTCCAGGCCGTCAAGCAAGGCTGCAAAGCGGACAGGGTTGAAGAAGGGGGAACCGCGAGACCTGCTCCGGAACAATCGGCATTGCGGGTCACCCTGACCACGCGTGCACAAATCCCCGACGACAACCGCCTCCCTCATCGGCACCACACGCCGGCGGCGGAACTGAACCCGGAGACGCGCCACCAGCCCAGCCACCGTGAAAAACACATCCGCCAGATCCAAGACCATCTCCACCAGCCACGCATGCTTATACCAAGACCGGATCTTGCGAGACAAGAGCCACACCCGCATGCAGCCTTCTTGAAGCACGGCCCTCGACTGTCTGCCGCCGAAGACTGCAGCCACCAGGCGGTGCCGACCACGCTGCTGCACCCTGCAGCAAAATGCAGACCACACACCCCACCACGACCAGACTGCCGCGAAACCATGCCGCCCTGGCACAGAGGCAGCAGCCGTCACAGATCTGCAAAAGGAGACTCGTGGTGACCTGAGGAGCGACGGAACCGGCCACCCATGGCCGGATCTGCGCGAAGAGGACCAGGACGACGAAGCAGCCGACGGAACTGACGCTGAGGGAGAAGTTGGCGCAGCGGTGGTCGAGGAGAAGGCACGCACGGCGGAGAAGCGGCCGAGGCGCCGTCGAGGAGCCGAAGCAGTCCGGCGTCGCCGACGAGGTCCCCCAGCAGAGCAGCCTTCCTCCATACTGCCTAGCAGGGAACCGAGATGCGCAGGACCCCGCCGCCCCTTTCACCGGCGCTGCACGGCCTTCTCCGGCAGCCGCCTCTGGGGGCGACGAGGGGAGGGAGGTGGGAGGAGGGGGTGGCGGCGGGGAGAGCTAGGGTTTCGCCCCCGGTCGCCCAGAGGAGGCGACGCGGGGGACGCACAGGGAGTCGCGTTCTGTCCGCGTTTGAGAAATATTGTCTTCTCAGGTACGATAATCGCTGGATGGAAACAAGGTCATACCTCAGAACGATTGCGAGGACGCGGATGAGGAAGGATCCGGAACGGGAACGGCGATGGCGGCGTC
This sequence comes from Poa pratensis, assembly GCA_947311845.1. Lineage (NCBI taxonomy): Eukaryota > Viridiplantae > Streptophyta > Magnoliopsida > Poales > Poaceae > Poa > Poa pratensis. The sequence continues at coordinate 75,939,356 of CAMZMU010000038.1, read as the reverse complement.
GCCCGTGAGAGGCGGAGGTGGAGCGATGGCGGCGCGGGTGCTCGGCCGGAACCGCCGGACAGAGAGAGGGGGGATAGGGTTTTGACGGGCCTGGGTAAACTAGAAAATATTTTTTAAATAATATTATTTAAAATATTTATTTGAAAAGTAGCACGATTTTTTCAAGAATTTCGAAAAATAGCGCGCCGTCGGCACGGGCCGTGCCGAAACCTGACTTTCGGTTCGGCCCATGCTGAAACCACTGGTTTCGGCACGGCTAGTGCCGAAAGCAACATAACAAAGGTATGTCCCTCTTTTACTGTGTAATTTTTTGATTAAAATGAAAGTTGTTCAACCGTATCATTTTTCCTGATAATATATACATGAAATATATGCGCGTCGACGAGTAGATTCCATTTCCGTGATCGGTTTCGAGTTTGGTCGACTCTAACTCCTTAATTTTGGATCCAAATTCGCAAAAACATTTGACGAATTTTGTCAATTTCGTCACACTCAGTCGTCCGTTTGAATTTTTCTTTTACGAGTGGATGGATATAACCCTTCTAAGCATGTATATGTCCGTCAAAACAAAAAGGTGAAAACATGAAAGTTGTTTAGAAGGGTTATATCCATCCACTCGTAAAAGGAAAATTCAAACAAACGACTGAGTGTGACAAATTTGACAAAATTCGTCAAATATTTTTGCAAATTTGGATCCAAAATTAAGGAGTTAGAGTCGACCAAACTCGAAACCGATCATGGGAATGGAATCTACTCGTTGACCCGCATATTTCATGTATATATTATCACGAAAAATAATACGGTTAAACAACTTTCATTTTAATTAAAAAATTACACAGTAAAAGGAGGAACCTACCTTTGTTATGTTGCTTTCGGCACTAGGTGTGCCGAAACCACAGGTTTCGACATGGGCCGAACCGAAAGCCTGGTTTCGGCACGGCCCACCACTGGTTTCGGCACGGCCCATGCCGAAACCTCTGGTTTCGGTACGGCCCATGCCGACGGCGCGCTATTTTCCGAAATTCTTGAAAAAGTGTGCTACTTTTCAAATAAATATTTTAAATAATATTATTTAAAAAAATATTTGGTAAACTTATTGTAAGAAATAAACCGAAATTCGATCAGTCCTTCCATGTGTGAGCGATTTCTTTTTTTAAAGGGACAAGGGAAGGATCCCAAATGGTTTAGATCTGCATTTATTAATCGGTGGATTAGGAATTATACATAGAAAGAAAAAGATATACAACCAAACCCTCAACTTTTACAAAAGAACCCTAGCTAAATTTCAGGAAAATCAATCGGGTCCCTTTGCACTGAATAAGATGGCCAGCTCGACGGTACGTCCGCCGTCGCCGCGGACATAACCACTTGGATACGGGTAGCAGAGAACGCCAGAGTTGCACAAATGCCTCACCGGGAGGTAGAAAAAGATGTGACAAACACAGCACGAAGTGGCCACTCCGACCATGGATAGCAGCGACGTAAGGTCGCCGTTGTTGACGAATTCCGCTTGAGGCTAGAACTTCCCGAGGAGCATCAGATCTTTGTGCCCTGTAACTTCTTTCTACCTCGGCGATGAGAACGAGAAATATGGCCAACAAAATAAAGAGGTCCTCCGCGCTTATTGAGGAAGATCAGCCAAAGATATTTGTAAGAGACAGTCTCCGTCGCGGAGACCCACCTAGAAGCAACGCCAGTAGCCTCCCGACGACACGCAAAGGCCTCATAATGCAATATCTTGGCATCATGACGCCATTCGCCACATAGGAAAAACACAAACCCTAAAACTACACTTACAACTACTATACCACTATCTACAAAGGGCTCCGGCATCCCCTCCCCCTGGATCTCCGGCTTACGAGGCCGCTGGAGAGAAGGGGGAGGAGCCGAGCGGGTGAAGGCGACTCTCAAAGGGTAGGGAGACGAGAGCTGGGGAAGAAGGGGAAAGTAAAGCGTGTGAGTGAGATGAGATAGTTGGTTTAATAAATGGACATGATCATTTGGATTTATGTTTGAATTCAAGTGCAAAGTGTTCCACAACCTTTGACCACAAGTCTGGTCCAAAAGCGTGAAGCGAGAACGTAGTCGAAATGGTTGTAGCTTATGACAAGCATCAATTTTAGAAAAAAACTCAACAAGTGATAATACTACTTTTAACTGTTTTTGAGCAAATTAATTCGACATGTGATAATACTTGCGACCGTCTTTCAGAAAAAAAAATTGTGCATGCCTGATTTTTTGGGAGCTTTTCTACCCGTGACATAAGAGAGACAAAAGGATAAAAAGATAGCCTTACACACCATTTCGGTGTGATATTTGCATGACAAGCTTCAGAGCGGACTGCCTGAATTTGACTTGCATGACTTACACAATTATCTATTGTTTGTTTGTTTGAGGTAGCTTATCACGTGGACCACGCGATGCACCAACGATGGAAAATCAGCTTATAAACCGCTCAGCTTTCTCCTCCGTAAGCGATGTGGTACTATTTCGGTACAGTTCCGAGCTCCCGTCGAGTATACCACGGCACGGGCCTTATAAATGAAGCCCGTCAAAAAAACAAAGGAAAGGACTCGACAGACTGTCACCCCTGGCCCATGTTAGACGCTGGGTGGATCGTCAGCCAGTTCTAACAAAAATCGTGACCCAGTCTTTGACGGCAGCCTGCTTTGCCGTGCCTCCTTTGGTCCAAAAAAAACATCGCGGCGTCCAACTAAAAGAGTACGGATCAAATCTGAGTGAAGATACATCTAAAACGCTGAGTGGAATTGAGAAATATTGGGTTTTTTTTTCGAATGAACCGCACCTCTATATTAATTTAACAAGATTACAAGAAAACCGTGACATAAAAGAAAAGTTATAGTCTAGTCACTTGGAAAAATCTCCATCTACACGCACATGTGTATGGCACACCCATGTTGGTGCAAAGTTCCGCGCCGTTGCTGGAGCCGATGAGACGAAGGCCAGTATTTCCTTAGGTCGTCGTGAAGTCATCGATCTCTGTCGGGAAGTGTTGATAATGTCGATGCCGAAGGTAGGACGACGATGCTGGGCCGATCACACGTAACACACCATCGTCCACATGCCTCCTAGCAATGTCAAGATGTACCGTCGGAATGAGAGCGGGGATGGCTATTTCATGTTGACGGTGACCACATCACCTCGCCACAACAAAAATCTCATTTTGTAGTCCAGCAACGGCAGATCGAACTTCATTGAAACCATGTCGTCGAAACACTAATTTGAGTAGGGCTTTGATGTACTTGTCATATACGATAGGCAATAAAAAGATGATTGAAAGCAAGATCAACGCATGAGGCGAGATTTTAACCTGGAAAAAACCCCTCTATTGAGACGGGTAAAAAACCACGGACGTTAGCCAGAATTTTTTTACTATTTCGGTAGATGTTACAAACGACGGGGATTTACAACTGTTCGACCTATTTCAACCGGCGGCTTCTTAAGAGTTATATAAAGAGGTGGTGACCTAGGTCGATTCGCTTCGGCCCAAGACTACCAACGACGGTGCTCGCTTAACTTTGTCAGATGTTAGCCACTTATCTGCATAGACTTCGTATGAATATGGATCGCAATAAAAAGAACAGTCTCTTCAACAATTTATACTTTCCCTCGACAACGACCGATGCGGTAAACTAAATCCGTTGCGGCTTGTCCATTTCGTGTTCTACAAAATAAATCAACAAGTGGTAATAGAACTTTTAACCGTCGTCGGTCGTTCGGAATATTAATTTCCGTGCATGCATAGTTGTCTGGGTCTCTGGGAGCCTCTGTACTACTCCTACGTCGTAAGCTGGATGCGTTGCGGCTTGTCCGTTGTCTCATGTTTTTCTCGGCTAATGGTATGCAAAATAATTCGACAAGTGATAATACTTTTTCGTGCAAGCTGGAAGAAAAGGATACAAAAGGAGAGGGAAAAAGATTGCCTCACACACCATGTCGGTGTGATATTTGCATGACAAGATTCAGAGCGACTGCCTGAAATGAACTTGAATGCGTTACACAATTATCTATTGTTTGTTGGTTTGAGGTAGCTTATCGTGTGTACCACGCGATGCATTAACCGTGGAAAATCAGCTTATAAACCGCTCAGGTTTCTTCTCGGTAAGCGATGTGGTACTAATTAATTCCGGTACAACGCCGAGCCTGCAGAACACTATAAAACTTCTTCGACCCCCAACAGGCCGACAGGAGAACTCCCAACGTCGGCCCTGCCCATACTGGACGAAGACCTGTGAAGGATTCTGGCCTAAAAGAAAAAAATGTGAATGATTCTACCGTGTTCCTGAGCGCGACAGTGCGTGTGTAGTGTAGGAGTCTCGAGGAATGGATCATTTGCTCGCTAGCAAATTCCCATGTTTGAAAACCATGTCTCCAATGGCAGCAGGGCGGCGATGAATGACCGACACTCTCCCATGGACCATGGTCGGCCAGATAAAATAATTAATAAGTATACAGTAAAAAAATCAATAAAAATGAAACGGTAGAAATGTCGTCGGTGTAGTGGAATCCGACAATTAATGGGTTGTCTTGCACAATGAACTAAATTCAGATTATAGTGGAGATTAACATCGAGGTGGTATTATAGATGGTCCCATTTATTAGTTTGTAACTCATTTTTTTCTTGTTAAACATTAATTGTAACATAAACTACAGGAAAATGGAGTTTGATGTGCCTCCCAATTTTCCGGAGCATTTTATCGGGTCCTACAACAAATGCATAATTACCGTAGCTCATCCAGAATACTCATGGCAAATCTAAAACTCACGGCGAATTAATGATCACGACAAAGCCAAAAAAACTCACGACAAACTGGGGGAGACGTGTCCCCGCCGTCCACCCATGACGGCGAGGAAACAACGCGTATGATTTTCCGTGAGTGATTCTCAAAGGCTGACGACAAAGAGAAAATTTTGCCAATCCGCCCTGAGGCCTTTCTAGCCAGCACGATCACAGAATCAGGCTCCTTTGATCTCCATATGAGCCCCAATATCCAATGCACGCTGTGAGGGGCACCCCCATCAAAACACAAAACAAACACGACCTCTTTCGTCTGGACGCGTAGGGCTTCTCCATCGGAGGCATGAACATGGCGGCTGCAGCGCGAGAGGCCATGGTGTGCGACATTGGTTGTGCCTGCGTATGCGTACGACCACCACACCCGTCGTTGTCTTGCCCTTCCTCTATACAATTTTGTTTCCCGTAGCAAAAATCAAATCGACGACAGTACAAAAAAAAGCAACCATTTTGTTTCCGGTAGCAAAAATTAAATCAACGGAAGTACGAAAAAGAAAGCAACCACTCCATGTCGGAGTGTTAGGCATGTGATGTGTGGAGACGACTGCCACATGCAAGCGTGTTTATTCAAATTCAAACCAAGACTGGATAACAGGTTTTAGTTGCTAACCACGTATACCACGTGGTGATAGAAACGAATGTGAACCTGTATATATAAGGAGCTAAAATCTCTTTTCCTTAAGCGATGTGGTACTATAAAAAGAAGTACAAACTGTACCGCATCCGAAACTTCAGCCTGCGGGGTACCACAATTTGGGGCCTTCTTCTAGCCCAACAGGCCGACAAAAGAAAGATGGAAATCTTGTTCGAAAAAAAAGAAGAAGATGAAAACACCCAGCGTCGGTCCTGCCCAAACTAGAGGCTGCGACCCAACAGGTCCACAAAGGATTCCGGCCGTTTCCTTGAGAGTGATAGCATTGTCTCCGCTAGTTAAGGTTCTAGAAAAATAATAAAATAAATAAAAAATAAACAGTAAATTTTACAAAAAAAAACAGCAGATATGTCGTTGAGTGGGGTTTTCTATTCTTCGAGATCAACTTTTTCGACAAGAAAAACGATTAAACGAGAGGAAGAAGATGATCTCCACCCCTGCAGCCACCATCGGCCGAAACCATCTTCCACCACCGCCTTGCCGCCCTCTCAAATTGCGGCCTACGGTCGGTCGCACCCCCAGGCAAACCCTCAACCCTCCCCCTCCCCACCCCCACACACGAATCTTCGTCCCCGGCTGCACCCCCATCAGCCACCAATAATTTGATTGCTCGTATCTGCTCACTCTAGTCTCTACGGTGGCGGCATCATCAACGTTGTCTCGGTGCTGGGTGGGGAAGATACTCGGGTGGGGGAGAGAGAGCCAATAACGTGAACCGGGAGAGGGAGGGAAGCACATGAGCCAACCGAGCGAGTGCTCACTTGCTCGAAAGAAAGCAGTTTCACGTTCGAGTAGTGGAACCTAACACAGTGGTGTGCCGTATGAGAAAAAATGACTTACGAGCTCGTACAAGCAATTAACATGCGACCGTTCGCTAGAGCAACTAATCATCCAGGGTCTTAACACATGTGCAACCTTAGCTAGCTTAGCTGGACGCCCACTTCATACGATTCTTGTAGCCCCAACAAAGGAAAAAACAATTGTTGGGTAGTCGCTGCGACATTCCATTCCATCCACTCGATATTGTGCACCAAGTTGCTTCTCTCTCTCAAAAGTACTCCACGCTTACACGATGTGCGAAAATATAAATAAAAAAGCATATGTATCCACAAGCTACTCCCTCGGTACATTAACACCAATATATGAGTATATTGATTGTAATAATCGGAAAGTGCAAATTGAGGTAGAGCTTCATGGAGCCCTTTATTTTCTAATATAAGAAAATTGCATTTTAAAGTGTCAAAATAATGTGAAAAACAATCATTGATGTAGATAATGATTTCTATGAATGTGCAAAATTACAACTCAAAATAACTCATATTCAGGGCTACACGAAAATAACAAAATCTGTCAGATTTTGGAGAGTTCAAATTTTGCATTGTTCGCTATTTTCAATTTCATATTTTATCTTTTTTTGCATATCCCAAAATATAACATATTTCTAGTTGATATTTTGCACGTTGATAAAACACAACATTATCTACATCTATAATTTGTTTCCTGATTTCTTTCGAAACTTCAAGATATGATTTTCAATTTATTCAAAATAAAGAGCTCCATGGAGCTCGGTCTCCAAAATGTTGCACCCTTGTAATAATATCTTATTTAATAGAGGGAAGGAGTAGAATAAAGAGAAATGTGACCAAGCTAGCCGAACTAAAGTTCAGGAGTACAATGAAAAGAAATTATCACACGCTGGTAAAGAAGAACATTTGAATTATGTGATTCAAGCCTTACCGACCTATTCTATGTGTTGCTTAAAACCCACAAAAGGTTTATGCAAGAAAGTAATGGTAGTAATATGAAAATACTGGTTGCTAAAACTTCAGAAAAGAAGGGAAAGCATTAGCAATTCAAAAGAGTAAAAAAGTAAATGACGACTTGGCTTTTTCGGGGCCTAGAGATTTTGTAATGATTCCATGCTTAAAAAAGGCATATTGGTTGCATGATAGACTTGATAGCTTTCGTGCTCGCATTTTGCTGACAAGATATAGCAAAGGAGGAGATTTAGTGTCTGCTTCGTGTCCAAGTGGTGCTTCACCTACGTGGAAATCGGCTGGTCATGAAGGATGCGGAGCACCAGCAGAGATTTTCCCGGGTCTTCCGCAAGGCGTTCCGCTGCAGTTTTCCCGGGTCTTCTGCAAGGCGTTCCGCTGCAAAAACAAAAAGTGCTAGCTCTCCATGTCGAAGTGTTAAGCATGTCATGTTTGCAGCACAGATGGCCGCAACATGCACGCATGTATGAGTACAAAGCCTGATTTTATATCATGTTTTTATTTGCTAATCATGTATGCCACATGATGACTCCACGGTCCATGCACCTCTATATAACTTGGTCCGATTTTTATTCCTCGAGCGATGTGGTACTAAAAAAGACTTGAAAGTTGCACGGCATCCGAACCTTCAGCCTGGTGAGCGCCATAAAACTTGGGCTGTTCTTCTAGCCCAACAGGCCGACAAAGGAAGTCTCAACGTTGGACCTGCCCGTACTGGACGTTACGAGAGACCGCTGTGATAGTGTTTGTCTTCATGTTAAGTTTCTAGGAAAAAAAATGTCGTTTGCTTGTTCAAGATAAGTTTTCATGTTTCAAAACCATGTCTCCAGTGGCTAGCTCAGCAGACCGCTGGGGAATGATCGAACTTTGGAGTAGTCGAACACGACACCAAGCTAACGAATAATTCTTCTTCGAGCCTTCCCATCCCATCTCATGTGACAACATCGATGTAGCTTGTTCACATGTGATTCCTATACTGGACTCTCTAGCCGTTGAAGTTTTGGTTTGCAAGGCTTGTTGACGTGCCCACTTCACACGTATTTTGGGTGGTCCTTGCAACATTCAATTCCATGGATTTCCACTGAATATAACATGTACTCGAATGATGACGGTCGTTCGAGCTATTTTCTGTTAGGCTGGGTGGCTGCATCCAAAAGATTAGATGTTTAGAGCCCATGTTTCTCAATGGTTGATTTTTGTGTTTCTGTTGAATGACCCGTAATTTGTAAACACTATAGCTTATTAAACTGTGCAATGATGCGAGGCTGCGTGTACTAATCGATCAAACCCAACCGTCATGGCCCTCCTCTTAATACTATTAACCCAGCCATGCACACGTTTATATGTAGCTGACAGTAATTTAAACTACTCGATTAGATCGATTGAGTTGAATCATGAATGCATCATGACATGGAACTTGCAAGTATTGCAATTAATCATACAAGAAGTAAGTGCAGATCAATCTTTTTTTTTTTGACACATACTCCCTCATGTGTTGCCAACACAGATATATCTAGCACGAATACGGATGTATATATACTAGTGGTAGCGGTAGTAGATACATCCATATTCGCGACACTCATTTCCGAACATAGAGAGTACATAGTACAGTACTATGTTTTTTGCTTGCGTTGTGTGCTGGTTTTACGTGCAGATCGCTAGATCGAGTGTATACATCTGCGTAAGGTGGCACGTCACCTTTACCGTCACCAAACCGTAAGAGCATCTCTACTGGCACATCCAAAATGTGTTCCGCACCTCCTAAATTATGTCGGGTTTGGAGCGTCAGACACATGTTCGGCACAATGAGGGTGGGGTCCCAAGCGGCGCCCAAAAGAAATTTGAGAGCAAAAGGTCCATTCCATTCCATTTTTTGGTACAATAGTTCTAATAACGACATTTAAAGCAAAATCCTTTGCCTCTTAAATATACGCGGTGCCTCGTTGGATTCAGGGTCGAAGGAATCTCGATGATGCCGACCTCTAGGGCATCCTCCACAACGTCACGCCGGGCCGCTTCTACCCGGGCGACATTGAGAATGCCACAGACGGTGTGGCTGGGCACTGACCAGAACCGCGTCCGCTCGGTGACGTTTTTCTTCGAGGGTGGACTCTCATCAGTAAGCGATTGATCGTCGCTGTGGCGCCCCGACCCGACTGTTATACCGTGATGCTGTGTGTCACCGGTTAAGCGATACAACCGGAGGTTACGGGTTTACCAATCCCCGGCCAAAACCTTTGGCAGGCGTTGCTCGGAATGGATCATCGGCAACGCAACACCCCGATTGATGCCTTAACACAGGCACAACTATCAAAGCATACTAGAGAGATCAAGACTTGTGGAACAACTAGCACATCACAGACTCTACGACACAAATCATTATAGTTCAACTCTTATAATAGAGAAAGATAGCAAATGACAACCAGAGGTCACAGACCCAACATTACAACATGCGGAAGCGAATTAGGTTGTTCTAAACAACAAGAACCAAAGTATGACCTAAGAGGCCTACAAATAAACATCCACGCGCCAGCTGATCCGGGATGTCTTAAGCTGCCACCTGGGAACCCCAGACTACTCGTCGACGTCCACAAAGAACCCACCTTCGAGGTCGGTGAAGTCCTCCTCTGAAACAAAACAAACGACGTTGAGTTCGACGAACTCGCAAGATTATATATAGAGATTTAGCTCGATGAGGCTTTCAAAGTTTTATGGCTGTTTTGCATAAAGCTGATTTTATTTAATAAAACACAACTCCATGGCATCGACTAATCAGAGTATTTTTAAAAGGGGTAAGAAGTAACTCTTTCCTTCTGATCACCTTTCTCATCATCAACTACTGTACCTGTTCTACAAAGGCACCTCTCCGAATCACCCTCGAGGAAGTCAACCTTGCATTCTTGAGTGGTGCCTTTAGTACCCAGTTTTTTAATCATTCCGTTCAAGTTATTCTATGGTCTTATCGTCCTTTCCCAAGTCGTCCATAACCGCGGACACGGCTTTTCGAAAAGATTTACCCTGCAGGGGTGTACAATGTTTGCCACACGTACCGTCCGGCCCATTACCTGCGCATTAGCTCTCTTCCTTGGAAAGCCGGCTGGGTGGGAGCGGTGTCGACTTCTCCCTCGTTAAAGACTTTCCAGGATCATCAGTGACGGCAGGACAGGTTCAGTGCCTCCAACACCCTGCCCCACGGCCACTTATTTTCCTAACACCACCATCCTCATCCCAGTTCATACCACCATCATCACGCACACGCAAATGGAAGCCCGAACTAGAGGACCCTGGCTAGTTCCGCCCGAGTTATTTAGTCTATGAGGGTTCCTGCAATTGCATAGGCCTCACGCATGGTTGCACGCTCAGTCTCGGTTCGGGAGGTAAAGAACTCGCACCTAGGCGGCGAGAACGAGACAAGGCACCACAACCACAGTGGCCTCTCATCCCCACCTTTAGCATCTTATTACCTGTCACCACAATTTCTCCACCATCATCCGAACATTTAAGCACCTGTTCCCACCATGATACATCCATCGGACGAAATAACATTTAACTAAGCATGGCTAAGCATCAACATAGCATAGTTAAGTATCTCCGGCCAACAATACAAACCTATGGATAATAGGAGGGGAACAGGTAGTGGCATCAGAATCTTAATGCAACTATAGGATACTCTAATCCAAGCAAATTGACATTTGGAACCGCATGCAATATTATAGTGGAGAAAATATTTGCGGAAAATAGGATAAGACATGCTCAGAGGGGGGATTACGTTTGCCTGGCTCAACGTGCTGGTAGTACGGATCGTCGGGGTATTGCGGTGTAACCCCGGCTGCTGGATCTATCGAAGCATAACAACGGCGAAACAATCAATCACCACACCAGCTTTGACGAAGGCAATGCGCAAACACATGATGACATGCCATTTTAAATCCCCGAGAGGAGGATGATTCATCTATTCAATTTAAACGGAGTTCTGACGCGCAAGGGGGCACATCTCGAATATACCGTGGATTTAAGTAAAGCATCATATTTACTTAACCCTAGGATTTAAATTGTAGATGAAATGACATGAGCAGGATATTTATTTTAAAGGGTAGCTCACATTTTTCTGGACATTTTGGTATAACACACACATTTTTCGGATGCACCGCTAAAAAGTTATTACACTTACAATTTCTCTCTGAAGTAATCACTGTTTAACCGTTAATCAATCACAGAGCAATTATTTAATCCAATTAGAAAGAAAGAATAAGTTAAACAGGAATAGTTTGATACTGGGTAATTTCGGAATTAATTCGGAATTCCGAAGCACTCGGAATAATCCGAACTGGCTCCGAGTTGAATCCGGGATACGCAATTTCGGTACTGGACATCGATCGGAATGAAGTAAGTAGATAACCGGAATTTCCGACCATTCCGGAATTCCGAGTTTACTCCGGATCGATTCCGAGCGAGGAGAGAAAAAAAGGATTTGTACTCGACGTTTCCAGGCGACGGCGACCTACGGCGCGTCGGCGACAGTGGCTACAGCGAGCAGCGCGAAGCAGCGCGGGAGGGGAGAGGGGAAAGGTGCTACGGCACGGGGTGCTCACCACGAGCACGTTGGGGAGGTCGGAGAGGCCGGAGGTGGCTCGACGGTGGCGGAATCGCGCGTGGCGGAGCTTGGTCGGCCGCGGGGAAGACGAAGATGGCGCGGCGAAACGGCGGCGTCACGGCACGATTCCTTCGGCGTGGGGGTGGAGCGGACCACGACGAAGCGTGTGGTAGTCGTCGATTTGCCCGGGGTGGCCTCAATCGTCGGCGAGGCAGCGGCGTAGTCCGGCGGCCATGGCGGCTCGTGGGGGAGAGAGAAGAGAGAGTGGGGGCAGGTGAGTGAGGGAGGGGAGCAGCGTGGCCTCGTGGGGCTTGTCTCCTTGCAGTGAAGGGCAGAGGAAGAGGGGGCCCGGCGCGGCGTCGAGCTGGTTCGGCGGGAGCCGAGCTCGCGGTCGCTACAGGGAGGAGGAAGAAGGGGTTTTTACAGAGAGCCCCCTGGCAGATTTTATTCCATCACAGATAGATCCCTGTCCAGTTTTCTTTTAAAAACCTTTTAAAACCAGCAGTAGCTTCAGGGATTTTATTAAGGTGCTAAACAATTTTAGAAAAATATGAAATAATTTGTGTAGCCTCTCCCTAACATGTAGAAGGTCCACAAAATTTGGCGATTAAAAATAAAATAGTTTGGACCACATTTGTTCATAGGGTTTAGGGATGGCATTTTGCAAAATTCAAAATGTTGCTCATTTGGAAAATTTATAGCAATTGAGAAATATTATTTCCAACTCTTGGAACTTCCTTGACAAATATAAAATGCCAAAGTATTTTGTTTTGCAAGTCTGAGTGCCTCCATTGTTTTGAAATTTGTTAGAGCAAGTTGGCATTTGGGGTTTTTCAATGTTGCAAAACCCATTTGTGTGATGTTTAACAAATGACTATGGATGCCATGATGCAATGCAACACAAAAGCGAAAAATTTTACTCGGGTTTTTAGGTTCTCCAACTTTGGGCTGTTACAATTCTACCCCCTTACAGGAATCTCGTCCCGAGATTCTAAGATTGCGGGAAGAAGTCGGGATACCCCTCACGAAGACTAGACTCTCAAATTCGAAAGTGTTGCTCCTTTAGTAATTTTGGAGCAAGTGCATAATATTGTAAGAGTTGAACTAGACTCTACGACTCCTCTTAGGCCATAATTTGGTTGTTGTTGTTTAGAACAACCTAATTCGCTTCCGCGTGTTGTAATGTTGGGTCTGTGACCTCTGGTTGTCATTTGCTATCTTCCTCTATTATAAGAGTTGAACTATAATGATTTGTGTCGTAGAGTCTGTGATGTGCCAGTTGTTCCACAAGTCTTGATCTCTCTAGTATGCTTTGATAGTTGTGCCTGTGTTAAGGCATCAATCGGGGTGTTGCGTTGCCGATGATCCATTCCGAGCAACGCCTGCCAAAGGTTTTGGCCGGGGATTGGTAAACCCGTAACCTCCGGTTGTATCGCTTAACCGGTAACACACAACATCACGGTATAACAGTCGGGTCGGGGCGCCACAGTCGCCTCTCGCTTCTCGCGGAACAACGTGGGCCAATGGGGGCTGTCAAGATCGTACATCGGGTCCAACCATAGCCGGAGCTTCTTCTTGTGTCAGTGCATCTCTCGCTTCGGTATTGAAACCTGTAGGGACTGGCGCCCCGGGCACCACACCCAAGATGATGCCAAAGTCTTTCTACAACGTTGCCTTCGGCGGAGCGAGAATGCCGTGTTCGGCGATCTCTTTGGCCTCGCGCCAGGAGAGTCACTTCCTATTCACATACATGGCGGCGCTAAGGTAAGCTTCTCCATCTAAGAGTTTTAGACTTAGGGTTTTTATGATTGGGGAATAATATGGATTTGACTCATGTTCTTCTTTTAGTTGCTTTAGCTAAGTATGTGATTAGGCTAGACAGTACTCATATAATGCTAACTATTCTAACTAACTAAAGCAATCATGGGAATCGAATTGATAGCCTTTAACCGAAACACTAATCTAACATGCATGATCATAGACATGAACTAATTAAGAAATTAATGCTTATAAAACATTAGTTGTACTAATCAACATAACCCGAAGTACTCCCTCTGTTTTTATTTAGTTCGCGTTCTGGGTTTAGTCAAAGTCAAACTTTGTTAAGTTTGACCAAATATTTTAGAAAAAATATTAACATGTACAATGCAATATCTATATTATTAGAATTATCATAAAATATACTTTCATACTATATGCATTTGGTATTATGAATGCTAATATTTTCCCTTATATCCTTGGTCAAATTTGATAAAATTTGACTTTGACTAAACCCAGAACGCGAACTAAATAAAAACGGAGGGAGTACTAACTTAAGCGTGAACACTAATCCAAACATAATCATGTCATGTGATTATGATCTAATTAGTTATAATAGAATACATGATCATCAAATAAACTAACAACCGAAGTCAATATAAACAACACTTATGGGTTCAAGATAGGTTAGGGACTGCTCGCAAGCACAATTTTTAGTTAGATTAGCCTAACGCCTACAGTGAAAATATATAGAGAGGGCTAACCATTGTGTTGGGATGTGGGATCGTCCTTCTAGCATATGGTACCGGAGAACTTCACCATGGCCCAAGCCGTGCTCGGTGAGGAAGTAGGCCTTTAGGGGCCTAGAATTGGTTGAGGGGATTTAGAAAATAAGGGCACCGAGTGAGACCATCATCAACTCACACGGGTGCAGTCGTCCTTTATATCTAGTGCTAAGGACTCGGGACCGACTCCACATAAACGTTGGAGACGCCTCCAACCGTGGCACATTAATTAGGTTACAAGATCTTTAGACTTCTATCTCGTCTTGTAGAGGCAGGTACGAGAGTAACTCAAACTCCCAGAGGCCACTCGGTCGGTGGCGCCGGATAGGGCCTTGGAGCCAAAAGGAGGGGACTTGCCCCGCTTCCGACCCACGAAATAAGTAAAATAACATTAAAAGTACTCCCTCCGTCCAGGACTATAAGTCCACAGATGAGCAGCGCGACCAAGGTGACAATCTATTGGACGAAATTCATCTCCTCAACTCCTACGATTCCACCTATCAGCTCGCACGAACAGAGAAAGAATCAGATGTGCAATTAATGATGGAGAAAGCTCAGCATGCATGTAGGTACGGCGTGCTCATGTGAGCCAACCAGAAAACGAATCGAGGTACTAGCCTGCATGCAGATCCGTTTCACACTTGCATGCGGCCTTGCGGGAGCGAGTTTCACAACGTGGAGAAGAAGAGAGAGAGGGACTAGGTGGGATTTTCGAGTAATCACGGCACGGTTTGTTATGGCAATAAATGATTACGGGCCTTATTTGAAGAGATTTTCCGGACAAATAGAAATCCACTAGGGGACTAACAATCCTGGACGGAGGGAGTAGTGGTTTCATAGGCGTGTACGAGCTCAGCATCAATGACGCCATCCACGCCAGGGAGAATCGGGTGGTCCTTCCTAGGCGTCAACAAGCTCGATATCAATGACGTTGTCCACACGAGAGAGAATCGGGTGCCCTTAAGGAGGCTGAGTGTTTCCGGGTCTTTCCGCCAGGCACACCACTACAGAAATAAAAATAGTAAGCACTCCATGTCGAAGTCGACCACACTGGTTTCATAGGATGAGTTTTCCCGGGTCCTTAGCGGGGTCTTTCCGCCAGGCACACCACTACATAAATAAAAATAGCAAGCACTCCATGTCGAAGTCGACCACACTGGTTTCATAGGATGAGTTTTCCCGGGTCCTTAGCGCACCGCTGCGAAAATAAAATAAAAATAGCTAGCACTCCATGTCGAAGTGTTAAGCATGTCATGTTTGCAGCAGCAGACGGCCGCAACATGCACGCGTGTTCAAAGCTTGATTATATATCAGGTTTTATTTGCTAATCATGTATACCACATGATGACTCCACCGTCCGCGAAGCTGTATATAAGTTGGTACGATTTTTGCTCCCTAAGCGATGTGGTACTAAAAAAAGACACGGCATCCAAATGTTCAGGCTGGGGCGCGCTATAAAAGTTGGGCTGTTGTTCTAGCCTAACAGGCCGACGAACGAGCTCACAACGTTGAGCCTGCCCGTACTGGACGTTGCGAGGGCCCGTGATAGTCTCTGCCTGCGAGTTAAGCTTCTAGATAATTAACCTCAACAAAAAATGTAATCACTCGAGGCTGTAGGACTATCGTTTTTGTTAGTGACTCTTCTACAGCTAGCAACAACCAGGACAACATGGGTCAGAACAAGGAAGATGTTGGGCCACGCCAGAGGCCGGTCCGGATGAAGCGAAGCCCAGCCCGTCTTGCGGATTAGGTGTGAGTCGAGTGTGTTGCGTGTGTGGCTATAACCAACGCTGGCTTGTAGCGTTGGAGGTTGGCTAGGAATTGGGAATAGAGATGAACTACTGGAACACGGCATGGTGGCTGAGGGAGGAGGGGCGGAACGGCCACCGCCGTGAATTATTCCTCTGATTTATGGTTTCCCAGTTTCAATTACTTCCTTAGTCCAGTAGAACTAGCTTGGTGCTAACAATTGGTATCAGATTCATTCGATCGTGCCGCTTCCCCATCACCGATTCGACACCAGATTTAAGCAACTGCGGCGCGCAGCGGTCATGGCGGATCTGTCGCCGGACGCGAAGGCCGCCTACGATCTCCTCCAAGGTGAGATCAACAGCCTCCTGGACCGGAAGCTCGATGCCTTCGCCGACAAGTTGAACAAGGCCATCACCGTCAAGCTCGACTCCACCATCAACGACCTTCGCGACGAGTTCAGCTTCGGTGCGGAGGGTGCTACTCCGAGCGTGGATGCGGAGGATCTGGAGCAACCGCAGCGTGAGACGGCTCCTGCGACTCCGTCCGCGACCCTGGCGGCGCCTGGTGGTGCTCCGGCTACTACCAAACGGCCTGTTGGGCCCTGCCTTGATAAGTTCGACCGGGGGAAGGGATACGATAAGTATATCCCTCCTCCGGCAAGAGGTACGCGTACGGATCCGCTTCATCTTCGATTCCTCGGTATCCTGGTGTTGGGAACGCGGATACTGCTGATGTTTACGGAATTGGTCCTCAGGTTGAGTTACCTCGATTCGATGGCACAAACCCGCATCTGTGGCAGGACAGATGTGAGGATTACTTCCAAGTTTGGGGCACTCCGGAGAAACAATGGATCCAGTTTGCTTCTGCTCGTTTCGATGGTGCGGCTGCCCGATGGCTGGAATCGGCACGGCGTCGTATTCCTGAGCAACTTGGTTTGAATTCTGTTAGCATCTGCATACCAGGTTTGGTCAAAATCAGCATCGCTCTCTAGTGCGCAAATTGATACAGATTCGTCAGATTACTACTGTTGCTGATTATGTTGAGAGGTTCTGTGAACTGTATGATCAGTTAGCAGCTTATGAAGTAGCGCCAGATTCTGTTCATTATACAACTCTTTTCATTGAAGGCCTGAACCCAGCTATTCGCATTGCGGTAGCTATCCAGCAACCGGTTGATTTGGATAAGGCAGTTGAGCTGGCGATGCTGTTTGAGGAACTGAAGAGGAACCACAGTTTGTTTCTGCACCATCCTCACCGTTGTACCCACAATCCTCTACTCAGCGACATCCGTTTCAGCACAATCGTCCCATTAATTCTGTTTCCAGAGCACCAGTTGACAAGCCTGTGCAACCTGTTACTCGTACATCTTCTATGGAAGATAAATGGACTCAGCTGAGAAATTATCGTAAGGCTAAGGGGCTGTGTTTTACTTGTGGAGAGAGGTGGTCTAAGGAACATCAGTGCAAAAGTTCGGTTCAACTACATGTTGTACAAGAGATGCTTGAATTTCTTCAAGTAGATGAACAACAGTATGATGATTGTGATGCAATTGAGGAACCAACTAAAGGTCAAGCAATGCAGATTTCTGCTGCAGCTCTTGGGCAGAAAGATTGTGAACAAACCTTGCAGTTGTCAGTTGTTCTGCAAGGGCATTCGATGACAGCGCTGGTGGACTCTGGTAGTACTCATTCTTTTCTGAATACTGCCTTTCAGGATAAACTTTCTGGTGTTACTGTTACCAAGCCTCTTCAAGTTAAGGTTGCCGATGGTGGTATGTTGAATTGCAACTCACAGATTGTAGACTGCCCTTGGACAGTGGATGCAAATTCCTTCTCCACCACTTTCAGGTTCCTTCCTTTGGGTTCTTATGATGCTATATTGGGTCTGGATTGGCTTGCTCAGCACAGTCCTATGGAGGTTGATTGGGCTCAGAAATGGATGAAAATTCCATACAAAGGAAGACATGTTACACTCAATGGTAAATGTGAAGGCGAAGTAGCTTATACATTGGTAGAACTGTCTGCGATTCTGGCGGCAGAGGATGAACCGATTCATCCAAATATACAAGCAGTTTTGGATGAATTTGCAAGTGTGTTTGTAGCTCCGGAAGGCCTGCCTCCGCGAAGACGTTGTGATCATCATATCCCATTGGTACAAGGTGCTAGGCCGGTTTCTATTTGACCATATCGTGTGGTGCCTGAACTGAAGTCTGAAATTGAGAAGCAGATAGCTGAATTATTGGAGCAAGGAGTTATACAACTCAGTAACATCCCTTTTCTTCTCCGGTTATCATGATTAAGAAGAAAGACCTCACGTGGCGAATGGTGATTGATTATAGACACTTGAATGCCCTCACAGTTAAAGGGAAATATCCATTGCCAATCATAGATGAGCTACTTGATGAATTGGCTGGTGCTTGTGTTTTCTCGAAGCTGGACTTAAAAGCAGGATATCACCAGATCAGGCTGGCTCCTGGGGAAGAGTTTAAAACAGCATTTCAGACACACAATGGTCATTTCGAGTTCAGAGTTATGGCTTTTGGCCTTACTGGTGCACCTGGCACTTTCCAAGGAGCAATGAATGAAACTCTCGCACCTGTTCTTCGGAAGTGTGCTTTGGTCTTTTTCGATGATATATTGATCTACAGCAAGAGTTGGGAGGATCATTTGGAGCACCTTCGTCAAGTGTTGTCATTGTTACAGAAGGATGTGTGGCAAGTTAAAATGTCCAAGTGTGCTTTTGGCCAAGAATCAATTGCTTATTTGGGTCATGTCATCAGCAAGCAAGGAGTTGCTACAGATAGCAGTAAAATCGCAGTGATTAAGAAGTGGCCAGTACCTCAAAATGTCAGAGATGTTAGAATTTTTTTGGGTATGACCGGCTATTACCGGAAATTTATCTCTCATTATGGCATCATCAGCAGGCCATTGACAGATTTACTTCGGAAGGGAAACTTGTTTGTATGGACACTTGTTGAGCAAGAGGATTTTGATACGCTTAAGGCAGCTCTCGTGTCAGCTCCTGTACTGGCCCTGCCGGATTTCACTAAGACATTTGTGATTGATGCAGATGCTAGCGATAAAGGGATCGGAGCCGTGTTAATGCAAGATGGACATCCGTTAGCTTATGTGAGCAAGGCTTTGGGTCCTAAAACCAGCACTTTGTCTGTGTATGAAAAAGATATCTGGCTATTTTACTTGCAGTAGAACAGTGGAGGCCATATTTGCAGATGAGAGAGTTCACTATTCGCACAGATCATAAGAGCTTAACCAACTTAAATGAGCAGCGTTTGCACACCAACTGGCAACACAAGGCGCTCACTAAACTCATGGGGTTGCAGTACAAGATCATCTACAGAAAGGGGAGTGAGAATGGAGTTGCCGATGCTTTGTCCAGAGTGCCTCATGCTCATGCACATTTATGTGCGATGTCTTCGGTACAGCCAGTATGGTTACAAGATGTACTGGATTCGTATGTTAATGATCCCAAGGCTCAGACACTTCTCACTCAGTTAGCCTTGTCTCCTGCTACTGGTTTTGGTAAGTACAGATTGACTCAAGGCTTAATTCGTGCAAATGGAGTTCTCTGGATTGGTGCAGTCCCTGAATTACATCTCAGGATTGTGAAAGCCTTCCATGACAGTCCAGTGGGTGGTCATTCAGGATTTCCAGTGACTTATAAACGAATTCGTTCCTTGTTCAAATGGGTGGGAATGAAAAAATGCATTCAACAATATGTGCAAACTTGTTTGGTGTGTCAGCAAGCGAAGCCGGAACGCATTCAGTACCCTGGGTTGTTACAACCATTGAAGGTACCAGCAGGGGCTTGGCAAGTTGTGACAATGGATCTTATTGAAGGTCTCCCATCTTCTGGCAGATACAATTCCATCATTGTGTTTGTGGATACTTTCACCAAGTATGCTCATTTCCTACCTCTCTGTCACCCTTTTACTGCTCAGCAAATTGTGGATGTTTTTGTCGATCATGTCTATAAATTGCATAGCATGCCAGTGACTCTAGTTTCAAATCGTGATAAAAAAATTACTAGTCAATTCTGGCAAGGGGTCTTTAAGAGAACAGGCACCTCTCTTCATATGTACGGCGTATCATCCTCAGTCGGATGGTCAGACAGAGAGGGTTAACCAGCAAATTGAATGTTATCTCCGTTGTTTCATCAGTGCTCATCCCAAACAGTGGGCTAAGTGGCTACCTCCGTGTGAATTTTGGTATAATACTAATTGGCACTCGACATTGGGTAAATCTCCATTTGAAGTATCATATGGTTATCCTCCTCGGTATTTCGGTCTTTCAGTGGAGGATACAGCTCCTGTGAATGATGTTCAGCAATGGTTTGATCCAAGAGCTGTGATTCAAGATTCAGTTCGCCAACACTTACTTCGAGTCAAGCAGAGAATGAAGATCCAGGCGGACAAGAATCGTACCGAACGCCATTTTGCCGTGGGAGAATTGGTATTCTTAAAGTTGCAGCCATATGCACAATCTTCAGTGGTTCGGCGTGCATCTCATAAGCTATCCTTCAAGTATTTCGGCCCCTACACCATTGTGCAGAAGATTGGTTCAGTTGCTTACAAATTGGCACTGCCAACTACAAGTCGCATTCATCCTGTGTTTCACGTTTCGCAGCTCAGGCCAAGTTTATCTCCAAAACATCAGGTACAGCCTCATCTTCCATCATCTGATGCTGATATGCAAGTTCCTGTTCAAGTGTTGCAGCAACGTTTGGTTCAGCGTGGTCGAGATGCCATTGTGCAAGTTTTGTTCCAATGGAGTGATTCGTCCCTGGAATTGGCTACATGGGAGGACCTGGAGGCATTGAAGCAAAAGTTCCCTGCAGCTCCAGCTTGGGGTCAAGCCGGTTTTAAAGAGGTGGGGATTGTTAGTGACTCTTCTACGGCCAGCAACAACCAGGACAACATGGGTCAGAACAAGGAAGATGTTGGGCCACGCCAGAGCCGGTCCGGATGAAGCGAAGCCCAGCCCGTCTTGCGGATTAGGTGTGAGTCGAGTGTGTTGCGTGTGTGGCTATAACCAACGCTGGCTTGTAGCGTTGGAGGTTGGCTAGGAATTGGGAATAGAGATGAACTACTGGAACACGGCATGGTGGCTGAGGGAGGAGGGGTGGAACGGCCACCGCCGTGAATTATTCCTCTGATTTATCGTTTCCCAGTTTCAATTACTTCCTTAGTCCAGTAGAACTAGCTTGGTGCTAACAGTTTTCTAGCTCAGACAGGTTTCAGAGTTTCAAACCATGTCTCCAGTAGTCAGCGCAGCATGGAATGCAAGTTATTCCAACTAAAAAAATCATACGAAAAAAATATGACAGATCTGTTAGTAGCAATTAACATGTGATCAGTCAAGTGATGATTGACATGGTCTACGGTGGAAACACAAGATAATTGATCAGGCAATGTCGATTCGCGTTGTGTTGTAAGTTGTTGAAGTGGTGTCTCAAAACTTGACTTTGAGGGTATACTAGTTGAATGCCCGTGTGTTGCCACGGGCTATTTTGTATCGTTACTTATATGAAACATGTAAATATAAAATACACATAAAAAAGATACACATATTTTTATATATATTAAAAATTAACTTGAATAATTAAAATAAATTATAAGTATGTGTATAACATAATGTCCGTGCGTTGCTACGGGTTGATGAAACAATTTAATGATTTAATTTTCACATAACAAGACCTGTGCGTTGCGTTGCTATGAAATCACTAATGTCTAAATCTCACGGCTATCGCGTGCGCTGCTTTTTCTCTTAATCACATTCTTTTATGAGGCTCCATCAATTATCGGTGTTGGTCGCCAAACATCTCCTTCTACGCATTCTACGTTACGCTCTACGTACGTGAATTTTGGTGTCGCGACAAAAAGAAAAAAGTGTGTGGCTAGTGTCCTATAGGTGTCAATGTTCATCTTGTAGAGCACATGCTCGTTGTCTTCTAGTGGCTAGGCCTCGACGCACGGTGGTTGTCCACATGTTCGTCGTCGTCGAGGATGTCGATCAGGACGTGGGCGTGGCCAAGGTGTAGCATGAGCTAAATTTCCCCCATAATCGATTGACCCGCACAACCTTAACTTTTGTTCGTCCTTTTGTCTTAATCTTTTTTTATTTGATATATTGCTTAATTTTTCTTTTTTCATGTAATCTACTATTTTAGACTCAGTTTTAATGATGTAGGTTCAGCAGAGTATTCAGTGGAGTCATCACCGTAAATGTCATAAAGAACTGGTATGAAGCACTTCCATGATTTGCTCTGTAACTGTGTGGTGAATGCAATCCCTAACTGTCTCCATCCCGTGATGTCAAAATAAAGCCAACATGGCTGCCGCCCTCAAGAAACATGGTGGCTCGAACCTCACAGCAACCGAAACGTCTATGTAACGAGCGTGCGAACGGTTGCGCGGTGCGCTAGCGCACGCATCACGTGGGTGGGTCCCACCACGTGGTCTTCTCCCTCACGTTTCTTTCTCCTTCCTCCCTTTCGTCCCCAAATTCTCGATCTCCAACAAGCCGGCATCGGCGACGCCGCGCCGACCGCCAGGGAGGCGCGAAGGAAGAAGGTGTCCGTCCTGAATCGACCTATGGACTGTGGTTAAACTCATAATATATCTTCTTGAATCCCTAGCCTAAAAATTGTGGAATCTTCGCTTGTTTCGGTCTTTTACCTAGCTATAGTTGTACCCGGTGAAGTTACTGACATACGACCCCGATCTTTTATCGATGTTGTGGATTTTGATATTGAGAGCACCGTGTGAGACCATCACTCAAACGGGGCCGATTGTTCCTGTATATGTAGTGCTATGGACATCGGACCGATTTCATACCAGAGCCCTCCATTAGTGGCGACAGACAAATCCTCGTTGGCGCGGCGGCGAGCATGACACAATCATCGAACACACTCGCACAAAGGTTTTGTACGCGTCAAAGAGATTGCCGTCCACGCCAGGGAGGATTGGGTGTTTCAGAGGCGTCGACGAGCTCGGCATCAATGAGCAGGTCAGCAGGTAGTCTCCGCTGCAAAAACAAAAATTGCAAGCACTCCATGTCGGAGTGTTAAGCATGTCATGTTTGCAGCACAGATGGCCGCAACATGCACGCATGCATGAGTGCAAAGCCTAATTTTATATCATGTTTTTATTTGCTAATCATGTATACCACATGATGACTCCACGGTCCGCGAACCTGTATATAAGTTGGTCCGATTTTTGTTCCGCAAGCGATGTGGTACTAAAAAAAGACACGGCATCCAAAACGTTCAGCCTGGGGAGCGCTATAAAAGTTGGGCTGTTCTTCTAGCCCAGCAGGCCGACGTTCGAACTCACAGCGTTGAGCCAGCCCGTACTGGACGTTGCGAGGGCCCGTAATATTCTGTGTCTGCGAGTTAAGCTTTAGTAGAAAAAATTCACTCGAGTCTCTAGGACTATCGTTTCCTGGCTCAGACAAGTTTCAGAGTTTAAAAAATGTCTCCAGAAGTTAGACCAGCATGGAATGCAAGGTGTTCCAACTCAAAAAAAGAGAAAAAAACATACGAAAAAATATGGCTGATTTGTTAGTTTTAGCGGTTAACATGTGATCAGTCAAGTGATGATTGATAGGGTTTACAGATAAATATTCGTACTCCGGTGGAAACACTAGATACTTCATCAGGCAATGTTGATTTACACTGCGTTGTAACTTGTTGAAGGTTCTGTGTCAAACCTTTCAGGATAAAAATCTTGAAAAAAAATGCCCCAGGACAAAAACAAAATATCTCGCCCACGCGTCATCTCCCAGGGACGGCTCGGGCAGACTCCGCAAACACCGGCGCCACCACCCATCCCCACGTCGCCGCCGTCGGCAGTCGTATGTGGGCAAAGCCCACATGCATCTAGTACGACCTGAAGACGGTGGGGCGAGCGGGAGGCCCGACGCGTTGGCTCTCGTCGGCATCTTCTGGGGCATGCACGGAGTGAGGCGACGGTAGATGCAGCCTGGAGGCGGTCGTTGTGACTTTGCAGCATGTCGGTGGCCCGACTTCGGGCACGGCAGCCAATGGCCTAGATCTGTAGTGTCCGGCTCACATCAGGAAGACGAAGGCTACTAGAGCGAGTGGGGCGGGGAGTGGAGGACGGATGCGGGTGTGGATCATGTGGTGGACGCGGTCGACGTGCTGGGCGTTGTGGTGTGTGCGGTGGGCGTGTAGAGAGGACGATGGTGTAGCTGGGCTGCTGTGCTAGTCCTAATAGTGGCATGTAGGGGCCAGAGGCAATGCTTTGTTGCGGCAGAGGAGGTCGAGGAGTTTGTGCCTGGTAGCTCGGTGAGACGGTCGGTGGTGGTGGGGTGGGCAGAAGGCTTGGCAACGTCGAGCGAGAGCTTTGGTTTGACTGCGGGGGAGTGTGGTGGCATATGATGACTGGAGACATGTGTTCTGTTCGGCGATCTTCGCGGCGCCAACCTGTCTGGTTCTTTCTTCGTAGCTCTGCCAGAGTCTGTGCTATCTTGTCATAGGGTGGTGAATATTATGGTGCGGATCATGTTCATGTGGCTCTGCATGGTCTCTACAGTGTGGGTTGGTTCGACGATTGTCTACAACAAAGTGGAGTCGCATGCTCAGGTTTTGGGTTGACAATGTTGCCTCCTAGGGGAGATGCGATGCCGATGACACCTCATGCTGTCTCAGCGAGGCCCTTTCTCAAGAGGTGTGTTAGTGTGTGTGGGATATTCTTGGGTGCCGCTCAGCGGTTTGTGATGGTTTACACCAGGTTTGGCCGGCGAGTGGTGCGTTGTGTTGTACTCCCTCCGTATCAAAATATAAGACTTTGTACCTACTTTCTGCATACATGTATCTAGACATATTTTAATGCAAGTTTCACATGAACCTTGCCCTAAAACATGTCTAAATACATGTGCGTGAAAAGTAGGTAGAAAGTATTATATTTTGATACGGAGGGAAGAGTATGTTTTTCAGCCAATTTTACTAAACTGTCCAACTCTTTTCACTTAATCAATAATAGTCGTTAAACCAGCTTGGTCGAGTTGAATGCACACTCAAATTAAACTTGCACGTACTCTAATTAGTTGTCACAAGAATTAAGCGATACTATGTTATCTTCGTGCGTGTGTGTTGGTTAATGTTTCCGTGCGGATCAAGCGAGATTATATGGAGGATCGAGAACATATCCCCTTTGGTGGCATGTCGCCTTACCTTCACCAAACCATAAGAACCTTACTAGAATGAGGTGGGAAAACGCTTACATATATAGTTTACATGCACAAGTTTATCCAACCGATCGATGCGTGTAAAAGCTAACAACACATTTCTCCCTCTCTGCTTTGATGATCAACTCTTATTTAAGCTATAGCCTCCGCAGCTATCTAATCGTAAACTGCAAGTAAGAATTCTCGGAAAGGAGATCGAACAGCTGGCTGCTGGCATCTTGTCACCATCCCCATCGCTCGATCAGGCCTAGCTTGCGACCGGCTAGCTTAGAGATCTTCCACAGCATAATAGCAACTATTCATCAATCGATCGATCACATCAGCTCATCACCAACGGCAGCTAGCAAAATTAGTTCTGCGACATAATTAAAATCTTGTTTGATCAACGGTCATTTGGAATATAGCTTTAGTAGAACCAAGCCGTTGTTGAGATGTTACTGCAAGACGGATTGTTTTTCCCCCCACATGGCACTTGTGGCGACTTCAGCCGTTCAGCGTGTGACTGTGAGTGCACCCACCTTGGGCCCTTTTGGTCTGAGTATTTTAAAAACACGCCTTTTTGCTCATTTAGAAAAAAAAATACACTGCAGCATGCATCTGCAACAGACAGTCTTTTATTTTACGTTCTTAAGGAGAATTTATATTGCTGGTGCAACGAACAGTCTTTTGCTATGGAAAAAACAGGCGAATGCTAAATTACAGGAGCGGGAAAAAAGGTATTTTTGATTTCTTGTTTGGTCATACAAGGAAGAAAAAGATTGAGATCGTGCGTGTGATCTGCACAGGGGTTCGTTGCGGCGTCACCTTTGCTGCCATGGCGTCTCATCCACCCACCCAGCTCGGCTCCCTTCACTTCCAAGCTTCCACGACGACCCAACCAACGTTCACCATGCACGCGCGCCATCGCCGCCCACCTCCATATGCATATATACGCTCGCCTGCTTCAGATCCGGCACACACAACAACGGCAGCGCACGGAGCTTCAGCTAGAGATCGCATAGCCAAGTACGACGTAGCAGCTGTGCAGCATGGCGCGGCAGCTCCGGCCATGGCGCCGCCTCCTTGTTTTCGCTGCCCTTCTCGCGGCGGTCTCGGCGCAGACTTCGCCCACCGCGGCGCCGGCCACGCCCGTTCCCGTACCAGTGCCGACAGCGCCGGCCAGGCCCCTCCCGTGCCGGCGACGCCCGCTCCCACGACCACACCCGTCGCGCCCGTTAAGCCGCCACCATCGGTCGCGCCGGTCAAGCCGCCTCCGGCCGTCGCGCCCGCTAAGCCGCCACCAGCGGTCGCCCCGGTCAAGCCGCCTCCGGCCGTCGCACCCGTGTCCTCGCCGCCTCCGGTGGTCACGCCGCCGCCTGTCACTCCCCGCCAGTGACGCCGCCTCCGGTCGTGCCCCCGCCTGTGAAGGCGCCTCCTCCCGTGACGCCTCCGCCGGCGACTGCCCCGGCCCAAGCGCCCGCGGTGCTGCCACCTGTGGCGGCGACTCCGCCCGCTGCCTTGGCGCCCGCCGTGTTGCCTCCGGCCGAGGCCCCGTCCAAGAGCAAGAACAAGCACAAGAGGAAGAAGCAGAGCGGCAAGAAGAAGACGCCCGCCCCCGCGCCGGAGCCGCTCAGCCCGCCGGCGCCCGTAGCCCCAGAGCCCACCACCGTGGAGGACGTGTCCGGCCCCGCACCATCAGCCAACGATCTGGTAACGCATCCAAATCAACTTTTTTTACGAAACGAATGAACCACTGATGATTTAACTGATGTCAACTGTTTTCTGAATATGTTCTTGATGCAGAGCGGAGGCAGCCGGCAGTACGTGCGATGGGGGCTCGTCCTGCAGACCGCCGCCATGGCTGCGCTGTTGCTCTCAGTAGCGTGGTGAAAGTGATCGATATCTAGAGCGATCCATCCATGTCCATCCATTTATTCATATGTCAGCTCCATGGTTCGATCATTCCTCTTGCTTGGTGTAGGGTATCATCATTTGTTTGCGGCTTGTAATAAACAGTGTTTTTGAAATGTTTACAGTGCGTTTTCTGAATTTGTTCATGACACTGTTTTGTTAATTTGGTACATCCACGAACGAAATGGAAGTGAGATGGCACTTGCGCTAGACGATAGTGATTGAGAGATTGTCACAGAAACGAAAATCTTGCTTGATGGTGGGACGATCTTTGATGTGCTTATTTCTTTTCCTCGATGATCTACCGTGTAACCTTCTATGTCGACTTACACCCGGTTCACGCCCGTCATTGACTATTGCACTGGCACGGCTCGTTTTTTGGCTAAGAGCAACTCCAACCGTTTTCTATAGACATGGTGTGTCCTACGTATTCCCTCCGTTCCAAATTAATTGACTTCCATTTGTCCAAATGTGGATGTATATACAAGTATACATACATCCACATTTAGACAAATGGAAGTCAATTAATTTGGAACGGAGTAAGTACGTTGAAACAACAACATCAAGATGGGAGGCCTTGGCTGTGTCTTGAAGATTTCAAGGAGATTATGTCGAACCCAGAGAAAGCAGGTGGGGTGGCTTGACCCCAAATATTCATGGATAATTTTCGAATGCGCTGCAACTTTGTGAACTGCAATACACCCTGGTTTTGAGGGAGATATGCACGTGGAGGAACCACAACAATCATGCAAGTTCGTATATTTGCAAGCGACAACGAATGTTCTGAATTATTTCCTTAGTTTCATGTGGTTAATGGTAGGCTCGACACTCTGATCGTCGACCAATTATTCTACACCTAGAGGGGGTGGATGGAAGAAATATTCAGAGCAGGTGTGTCTCTAGGTTGGAGGCCATGTGGTTGCCTGAACAAGGGTGTGATGACATTGTACATCTCCGTCCTACCGCCGCCGCGCTTGGCCGACGAGCCCCGTCCGCCCCAGCCCGTGCGGTGCATGTGGTTAACGCCGTTTTCGACATCCTCTCCAGGACGCCGGTTAGGTTGATCTGTCAGTTCCGACGCACCTGCAAGGTGTGGCATGACCTCATCTCCAGTTCCGCCTTCGCCGGTGTGCACAGGTTCCGCCACGGCCCTCTCCTCGTTGACGCCGGTTCCTTCCCGGACGAAGAACCGGATGAAGGCCGTGATATAGGGCTCGTGGACATGGAAGGCAACGTCTTGAGAGTCATCAAGGGTGTCGGGGGCTACGGGACGATTTGCAACACGAGCCTTGATGACCTTATCTTCGTCAATGGCGCCTCTTGTGGCGGCGTCAATGTGGTCGATCCATCCACGGGGAGCTCCTCGCGACCTGCCCACAAGTGGATGTCATAGAACACGACATGTTTCCCTATGTCGCCACACGCTACTACACTATCTTTTGTTTTGGCCGCGCCGCTACCTCTGGTCAATACAAGTTGGTGCGTATCTTCAGTGACCAGTGACCGCACTACTGAGATCCTTACATTAGGAGATGCACAAGGGTGGCGGAAAACACCGCCACCGAGAGCCCGCCTCCACGTTAATCGAGGCTCTCCTGTCACTGTCGACGACATTATGTACTTCCTTATATACGAGAAAGTTTATAACGACGATACTTTGGTCTGCTTAGACTTGCAAGCATTGTTATTTTTCAGTAAGTAGGACATCGTGAAGCAGAAATTTACTTTAACTCCTATGTGCATATGCTCTCTATAGCAAATTTTTTTTTGGAATGTCGAAACATCCTGAAAAAAAATCGGAGCATGCATCCCCATGTTCCATGTGTGCACATAAAGTTTCGGCAGAAACGGATATTTTGTGTGGAAAATATGTCTTGTATAAAAAGGTTTATGTTTAGCAACAAAATTTATATTTTTTACATAGGCCATAAAAGGTCGATTTTTCCGTGAAACAACTTTGTGAAGACGTTGAGGCGAAGATGTATGCACGGACATTAAAAAATAAAATCATACTATGTTTGAAATGTGATTTTAAATAAAGGGTGCATATTCACTCGGATGCAAAACGCTGCTCGCATCGTGAAGTTACACCATCCGGTGTGTATGGCCGATTTTTAGCTTTTGAACTTGCAAAGGGACGTCATCCCCGATGGCTGATAGTCAGGAATTCAACTAGCTAGAGCGGAGTATTGCCATCCGGTATTATATGCATGCAATTTACTGAATATATTTCGCATTCTCTGTTTTCTGAATGTTCGGTTCAAAAACTTGCAATCAGCTACCGGATGCCTTTTTTAGTTCAGTTTTCTCATGGAAAAGGTACAAATGGTTGTTCTTCAGATTTCCCATCATCTACATCGCATGTCTGAATTTTTCAGAAATGCTTTTCGAAGATTACATTGCCTGCACTGACCCCTGAATGGGAGCCTCATTGGCATGTTCAGGAACATTCATCTTCAAACACAACACAGGGCCAGGGGATGCATGCTGCAAAGTAGTTCATCCCGAACAACACAAGGCAAGACACGGTAACTGATCTTTGCCGCTTCTCCTAAACCACCGCGACGGCTTCCAGCTCCTTCACCATCCTCTCCAAGTCCAGCCAGGAGCTGCCGCCTTCCTCCACCGCCTCCGCGGCAGCCGCGGCGAGCGCTTCGGCCTTGGCCCTCACTCCACCGAGCTCTGCCGCGTCCACGAACACCCGCGCTAGCGCACCCGGGTCAGGCACGGCATCCTCGCCCTCCGCCGCACGCACCGCCGCCCCGTGCACGTCGACCATAAGCCGCGCGTCGATGAACTGGTCGGCCTTCATAGGCCAGGCGACCAGCGTCACCCCCGCCGCGACGCCCTCCAGCGTCGAGTTCCAGCCGCAGTGCGTCACGAACGCCCCCACGGCGGCGTGCCGCAGGATCTCCAGCTGCGGCGCCCAGCCGCGCACGACGCGTCCTCTGCCTCGAGCCCGCTCCTCCAGCCCCTCCGGCAGCACGGCCACGTCCGCGCCCACCGCCCAGACGAACCGCACGCCGCTCGCCTCCAGCGCAGCGCCCAGCGCCGCCGCTTGAGCCGGCGGGGGCTTGTACATGCTCCCGAAACAGACGTACATCACAGAACGCGCGGGGCAGCCGGCCAGCCAGGAGAAGAGCTCCTCTGCTTCCGCCGTCGGCCTCTCCTCTGCGCGGCAGCCGGAGTCAGCGACCGGGCCGACCGCCCACACGCGTCCGTGGCCGGAGCGCCGTTTCAGGTGCTCCAAGAACTCGCCCTCCAGCGCGTCAAACGTATTCACCACTCTGGAATTGAGCAGGAACCCTTCCCGGACGAGCTCCCAGCCCGGGTCGCCGGGGACGTAGCTCCGCACCACCGACGGCACGTGCCCGTAAGGGAAACACGGGGAACCGGGCAGCGCACTCAGAACAACGGGATTGTTCTGGTCCAGCGGCAGCGTGCTGTTCCACAGATGGTCGAGCGCCGCGGTGGCGAACGCGCCGATGCCGTAGAACGCGACCCGCGGGACACGGAGGTCGTCGGCGACGAGCTGCGCCGATCCGAGAAAGCAATCGGAGAGGACGGCCGTGGGCGGGTCCTGGTGCGACCGGCCCACGAGACGAGCTGGCCACGGAGGGTGGAGAAGGGAGCGGCGAGGATGGCGTGGTGAGCGCCCGGGGCGAGCTGGCCGGCGTGATCCGGAGCTGAAGGGTCGGAGAGCTGGAGCGGGAGTGCGGCGGCGAGAGGGGTGGACGTGAGGAAGGCCGAGAGGAGGGGGAGTGTGGACGGAGTGACTGCGACAGTGATGCGGACATGGTGGCGGGTCGAGAGGAGGTGGGCGAAGTCGAGGAGCGGCAGGAGGTGGCCCATCGTCGGGAACGGGACGACGAGGACGTGCGGCCGCCGGGAAGACGAGGCAGTGGACATGGCGTAGGAATCGTGCTCCTCTGTGGAGAGTGAAAATCTGGAGAGAGAATCTTGGATGTACGGCAATGGAGAGTGAGTCGTGTGGCTGGTGACGAGGGAGACAGGTGCACTCTTGGGGCACTACACAGAAATCCTGGGAATGCGATGTTGAGTTGCTGACAGCCACTCAGCCAGTTAGCTAACGAGTCGTATACGAGTTGGCCTCTCATGCCATTCCGCTATGCCGATCTTCTTCCTCTGATTCTTCACAGATACTCCATCCAATTTTTCATATAAGATGGTTTAAGTGTTACACATATTGTTTACATGTATAGTAAAATGAGTAAACATATATACACACTAACATATACGCAACAAATTAGAGCACAACCAAGAATACAATCATATCTCTGATTATATTCAGCAGCCAAACTTGCTCAGAAGTTAATAGAAGGGAATGTTAACAGTTTGCATTGAACATTAATCACCTAATCTAACCTTTCATTGAAAGAAGTTGTTGATTCTAACTTCTTGATGATATAATTATCGACGGTGGTAAACTGAAGAATGAAACCGAAAAACATAATCCCTCCTATTACCCGGAGATAGTATCGTAATAACATTGGCAGCCTTGCTTGCTCTTAAGCTACCACTTGCTCTTATTCTAGCAGGAGCATATGAGTTCGGGAACCAAAACCCCTCCCCCGATCAGCTCGTGAACACGTGAATGAGAGGCAGGCACAAGCAGGTCATGAAGCAGACCGGCCGCTATTGGTGCACTACATACATACAACCTAAAAATGTAGAGTTTCCTCTTTATTTGTAGCAGTTCTCTACTTAGGCGGGTGAAATCTATCTATTCCATACATATTCTTTTTTTTTTTAGTTTCAGCTTTCCGATCCGAAGAAGAAAAAAAGAAGAAGATGTATTCTGGGGCGTATGACGATGATCGAGCTGGTACTTTCTATGGATGTTTTATTTAAGCCACACAGATGTTGATTTACATGTTGAAGAAGCACGGAAAGTACAAGGATCAACCAAACTAACGTATAGTACTTAGTCTATAACCCGAAATTAAAGTAGAAGAGGCCCTGCCATCACCGGCTCATATGGTCGTCGACTCGTCAGGGTGGTCGTCCAAGCTCAAGTCTATGAGACCACACGAGCACCGAATTCATCGGCCGTAATTAGGATCTTGTACTGCTCCGGCAAGAAGGTGTTGAAGCTCGCAACGAGGCCAGGGCAGTCCCGGAAGAGCGCCTTCACTCTCGCCGCCACCTCGGCGACGCTGATCCTGCAGCCAGCCAGCCATCCAGTTACAACATACTTGTTCCGTCCGATGTCTCAACTTTGTCTAAATTTGAATGTCTAGATAAATGCAAATTTAGACAAAGTTGAGACATCTTTTATGGACGGAGAGGGTAGTACATAGCTTGATCGATTCATTTTTTCATCAGTCCATGGAGAGCACATATATATACGTACTTGTGGCTCCTGAAATCGGCCATGATGTTGAAGAACTCATTGGACTTGGCCGGGTTGTCCTTCTCGAAAGTCTTCCTCACCACCGCGACATATCCTGCCGCCAGCTCCAACATGGTTTCTGACCTAGATTGTTTCAAACACAAACAATAATCATGAGAACATACCCCAAATAGGCATCGTGTGTCTTACAACTTATCGAGATCAGAACATGGGGATCTAGACGCATAAATTAATGAATCGATCTTGTCAAATGCTTGTTTTGAGTGTTGGATCGATCTGTCAGTTTTAACGGATAAAAGACAGAGTCAAATAACGAAAAAGGAGAGGCCCACGAACCAACGTTCGAGACCTCTTCGTACGTAACAGAAACGCCCTGATCGGGGGTACCCTAACCAACTCATGTTCTGGCT
This sequence comes from Poa pratensis, assembly GCA_947311845.1. Taxonomy (NCBI): domain Eukaryota; kingdom Viridiplantae; phylum Streptophyta; class Magnoliopsida; order Poales; family Poaceae; genus Poa; species Poa pratensis. The sequence continues at coordinate 75,906,324 of CAMZMU010000038.1, read as the reverse complement.
CCCCTGTTGCGTGCGCACATTATATAAGGGGGGAGTCCGGCGGCTGGTCATCTACGCCTCGTTAGTTTCCAGTCTCGCTACTCCCCTAAATCTCTAGCCACTCCGATCGTGGTCTGCGCACAGTAGCAGGAAGAGCTGGAATCGCGGCAAGCCGTTCCGGGGCAGTGCCGGTGGAGACCGGAAGGGATCCGCACCTTCCCGCGATCGTCATCGACCTCTGCAACATCTGCTTCCTCTACACCGACCCTCAACCTCGCCTGCACCGAGCAGGCGACGATGGCTTCAAGTGCTGGAGGATGTAATAATCTCTATCCCCTCTAATATGATCCCGTTTTAGGTGTTCTAGATGGCTGTCACATCTATCTAGTTGTTCTAGATATGTTTTTAGTTCTAACATTGGTATCAGTCGCCTCTGTGATAGCACTAGAACCCTAACTAGGATCTGTTGATCAAGTTTTGGTTATTAAAGTTCATGTTTAGGCAAGTAAGTTCATGTTTTAGTCTCGGATTAGTCTAATTGTTCATTAACATGCACTGTTGATCAAGTTTAATTAACTAATTATGTTTCAGTTTGAGCAAATCATGTTTCGGTTAATTAATTTGATCTGCTGTTAGTCGTGTTAAAGCAATTAGAAGGAGGGGAGCACGAAAATTGCAATAAAATGACAAATCCCCTCCTGCCCGAAAGGAACCCTAACCCTTGAAAAATTCCCCATTCGAAAGAACTCAAATTGGCAAGAAATTGCACAAATTAAGATCGGGAAACTCACTGAGTAAGACGCCGGACCGTCGCCTCCACCTTCGGGTCCATGCAGCACCACCGCTGCACGAGGGCGACGGCCCCGCGACGCCGTTCCTCTCCACATCAGAGAGGGCGTGCGGAAGGACGCGCTCCGGCGCGGAATGGACGTGCGCGTCGTCGGTGGCTCAGCCACCCGTCGCCGCCGTCACCAAACAGCCGCTGTTTCGCCAGCGCACCACCTCCTCGCCTGCACCGAGTACACGACGCCGGCAGCCATGGTCAATGGGAGAGCGCGCGGGCTCACGCCAGCGCACGCTCCTCCGTTGAGCACGGCCACCGCGTCGGAATGGAGGGGAGAGCGCGATGCGGCCGTCGCCGTCGTCTCTCTCTCTCATGGGCGAGCTCCGGCCGCCAGCAATCGCTGCAGAGCAGCGCGGTCGCCTCCGGCGCCGCCTCTCTTGACGGGAGTGAAGAATGCGGGGGAGGGAACGAACAGAGTGAGGTTAGGGTTAGGGGTTTGACCGCGGCGCCGGTTTTGATCTACCGCGGAGCACGGCCAGCCGTTGGATTGCATCCAACGCTCCTGCTCGTTGCGGGCATGTTAACGGGCCTCGGTCGCTTATTGGGCCAAATCTGAGAGGGCTTCGGCCCAGTTTTTTAATTCAGCTGGCCTGCAGTGCGTTTTCCCCTCTGTTTTAAGTTTCTGTTTATAAATTAAGTGCATTTTTTCAGTAATTTATTTAAGTTTTATGCACTGTTTTATATACAGAAAATATTGCCTAAAATATGAGTTGAAATATGTTATTGTTCTGAACGAAAATGAACCAACGAGAATTTTTGTTTAGAATATTTAGCATGTTTAAATGTTGAAATATCAAGTTTGACATCAATTAATAAAGTTCCTTTTTTAAGTTAAATTCTTGATGTCAAATTTGAGAATGATGTGACAGTAAAATTAATTCTGACCAACGTTGTTTTAATTTCACATGTCACCCCTAAAGTGTTTCTAATTTTATGTCATTACTGCCCAACGGTGTTTTGGCGTAGAGTTAGAATTTTAAGATTTTGGCATGTTTATTTATTTTTACCAACGTAATGTTTATATTCATGCCATACTTATGAGCGTCCATTTAAAATTTCAGCTTCCGCTCCGTTTAGACCAGACACTGTCGAGCATTTGACAGGTAGCAACTTCCCTCGTTGGAAGAATTCTATGGAACTCTGCTTGGCTTTCAGTGAGTTTGATTATGCCTTGCGGGAGGACAAACCTGTGGCACCCACTGTTGGTGCCACAGGGTATGATGAGGCAAAGAAATCCTATGATTCCAAGATGGAAAAATGGGAGAAGGCTAATCATGTAGCAATGCTGCTGATGAAGTCCTCAATATCTCCAGATATTATTGGGGCTCTCCCCAAGAAAGACAATGCAAAGGAGTTCATGGTAGCCTTGGAGGAGCAGTTTAAGGGCTCCGACAAGGTCTATGCCCAAGAGCTGTTTCAGAAGCTCCTTGCAAAGTATAATAATGATGGAGATGTAAGATCTCATGTTCTGAGGATGGTTAATGCTTCCAATAAGTTGAAAGTTTTAGATTGTGAGCTTAGCGATAACCTCCTTGTGATTATGATCTTAGAGTCCCTCCCTTCAGAGTTCGAACAATTTAAGATAAACTATAATTCTCTCAAAGAAAAATGGTCACTCAACGAACTATCCCCAAGGCTCGTTGAGGAAGAGAGAGGATTAAGAGGCAAGGAAAGGACCAGGTTTTTCATGTTGGATCCGCCAAGAGAAAACATGATGGGCCAAGTTCTTCCAACCCTCAAAAGAAGCCTTTTAAGAACCATGTGCCAAAGTCGTTTAAGGGAAAGGAGAAGGCTGATCAGTCTTCAAACAACAAGTGTCTATTCTGTGAGAAAGAAGGGCACTATAAAAAGGACTGTCCAGAGTTCCTGAAATGGCTGTTAAAGAAAGGTACAGATGAAATTACTTTTGTTGATGAAAGTTTTTATGTTAATTTCTCTAGTACCACATGGTGGATTGATTCAGGTGCAACTGCTCATGTTGCTAATTCCATGCAGGGATTAAGTATGATCCAAAGAGAGGGGGCAAGAAGACTTAAAGTCGCCAATGGAGTTGAAGTCGATGTCGAAGCTGTAGGGTCACTCACCTTGGAGCTCCACACCGGCTTTCGTCTTCATTTGAATAATGTTCTTTATGTACCTACTTTAAGTAGGAATTTGATTTCAGTCTCTTGCCTAGATGATAACATGTTTGAGTGTAAGTTTGGCAACAAACAATTTGAGTTGAATTATTGTAATAAGAATGTTGGCCTCGGTGTCAGACGAGGCAAATTATATATGTTATCAATGAATGATTCAGTTCTGCATGTGAGTGATGTTTCTAATGTTGAGAAGAAATGGAAGGGTGCTAGTACTTCTTCGAAATTGTGGCACTGTCGTTTGGGCCACATTTCGAGGGGGAGAATAGAAAGACTTATTAAAAATGACGTACTCCTTCCATTAGACTTTTCCGATGCAGACAAATGTGTCGACTGCATAAAAGGAAAATACGCAAAAACGATTAAGAAAGGAGCAGTAAGATCTGCGGGTGTCCTAGAACTTATTCATACTGACATATGTGGACCCCTTAATGTTAAGTCTATAGACGGTTTTGAATATTCATCACCTTTACAGACGACTTTTCCCGATACGGGTATATTTACCCTATACGTGATCGTTCGGAAGCTTTGGAGAAATTCAAAATATTCAAAGCTGAAGTTGAGAACCAACTGAATGTTAAAATAAAAGTCGTACGATCTGATCGCGGGGAGAGTATTATGGTAGACATGCTCCTTATGGGCAAATTCCAGGACCTTTTGCCAAGTTCCTAGCTGAGAATGGAATTGTTGCCCAATATTCAATGCCTGGTGAACCTCAGCAAAATGGCGTGGCTGAGCGTCGAAATCGCACACTTCTGGACATGGTGCGAAGTATGCTTAGTCATGCAAGTTTGCCAGTAAGCCTATGGATGGAGGCATTAAAGACAGCCGCACATATTTTAAATCTTGCTCCCACTAAGTCAGCACCGAACACACCTTATGAGATGTGGACGGGAAGAAAGCCGAGCTTGAATTATTTGCGTGTGTGGGGTTGTCGCGCTGAAGCTAGAATATTCAATCCACAACTTAAGAAATTAGATCCAAAAACAGTTAGCTGTTTCTTTATTGGATACCCTCATAGGGGAAAGGGATATCGCTTTTATTGTCCAAATCATACCACAAAGTTTGTGGAGACTCGGCAAGCGGTATTTTTTGAGGATAATGAAGTCACTGAATTAAGAAAGATCGACCTTGAGGAGAAGCGGGTGTGTGTTGCATTCCCGCTTATCCAAGAGCTTGTTCTGCCAATACGAAGAAAAGTGACTCGTAATGTTGGTTCTGAACCTTACGTTTCAGGTCCTGAACCCAATGGTGATCCCGAAAATAATAATGAAAATCCAGAAGGTGAAGAGGATCACCATACAGATAATGAAGAAGATCATCAAAATGATGATGTTCCTCCACCACCACCTCCTGTGAGAAGATCACAACGAGATAGAAAGAAAGCCATTTCAGAAGATTATGTCACTTACATGAGTGAGGATGTAAATGATATAGGAAAGGTGGAGGATCCAACCTCATATAAGCAAGCCATTAAAAGTATGAATTCGTCCAAATGGCAAGTTGCCATGGAAGACGAGTTAAAATCTATGAGCTCAAATGATGTTTGGGACTTAGTAGAAATTCCCAATGGTGCTAAAAGAGTAGGCTGCAAATGGGTCTACAAAACCAAGTTTGACTCCAAAGGGAATGTCGAAAGGTTCAAAGCAAGACTTGTGGCGAAAGGCTTTACACAGAGAGAAGGAATCGATTACAATGAGACCTTTTCTCCTGTGTCATCTAAAGATTCTTTTAGGATCGTCATGGCTCTAGTAGCTCATTTCGACCTAGAATTACACCAAATGGACGTTAAGACGGCATTTCTAAATGGTGACCTTAATGAAGATGTTTACATGACTCAGCCGGAAGGTTTTGTCGTGGAAGGAAAGGAACATTTAGCATGTCGTTTAAAGAAATCCATCTATGGCTTGAAGCAAGCTTCAAGACAGTGGTACCTCAAGTTCGACAAGATTATTCGAGCTTTTGGTTTTACAGAGAATGTAAGGACAACTGCATTTATGTTAAATTTAAAGGCAGTAGGTTCACGATTTTAGTCCTATATGTGGATGACATATTGTTGGCCTGCAGCGATAAGGATATGCTGCACGAGACCAAGAATTTTCTGTCATCCAATTTTGATATGAAGGATCTCGGTGAAGCCTCGTATGTCCTTGGCATTGAGATTTATCGAGATAGGTCAAAGGGGATGTTAGGACTATCCCAAAAGCATACTTTGAGCGAGTACTGAAGAAATACAATTTGCATAAGTGCTCTCCCTCACCTGCTCCTATAGTCAAGGGCGATAAGTTTGGGACATTTCAATGTCCGAGGAACCAAATAGAAATTGATCAAATGAAGTCGGTTCCTTATGCTTCAGCTGTCGGAAGCATCATGTATGCACAAGTCTGTACGCCCTGACTTGGCTTTTGTAACGGGAATGCTTGGCAGATTCCAATCAAATCCAGGACCGGACCACTGGAAGGCCGCAAAGAAAGTCTTGCGTTATATGCAAGGTACGAAAGATTACATGCTTACGTATAAAAGGTCGGATAATCTGCAAGTTGTAGGTTATTCAGACGCTGATTATGCCGGTTGTGTGGATACTAGGAAATCCACGTCAGGTTATATATTCACACTTGCCGGAGGAGCCATATCGTGGAAAAGCTCCAAACAAACGATAACTGCTTCGTCTACGATGCAGGCAGAATTTATAGCATGTTTTGAGGCCACTGGGCAGGCTGTATGGCTAAAGAATTTCATTCCCGGGCTCAAAGTGGTTGACAGCATTTCAAGACCACTTGTGCTATACTGCGACAATGAACCCGCAGTTTTCTATACGAGTAACAACAAGTCAAGTGCTGCTGCCAAGCACATTGACATTAAGTTTAATGTTGTGAAAGATAGAATCCAGGATCAAACAATTGAGGTTAAGCATATAAGTACGACTCGTATGCTTGCGGATCCGCTAACGAAAGGCTTACCACCCAGTACTTTTAAAGCATGTTGCCGGCATGGGATTACTGGAAGCCTTATGATTCTGGAATAAAAGGACCACAATAAAGAACCACTCCCCATTAAGAAGAATGTTTTCCATTTCAAATAGGCTATACATAAGTGTTGAGGTTCAACGACATTTCATTAGCTGTTGTAACACCTCACTTTGGTATGTTATTCCTATGGAGAATGGGCGTAAGAAGTTAAACCTAACGATCTAGGGGGAGAATGTTGGATCGATCTGTCAGTTTTAACGGATAAAAGACAGAGTCAAATAACGAAAAAGGAGAGGCCCACGAACCAACGTTCGAGACCTCTTCGTACGTAACAGAAACGCCCTGATCGGGGGTACCCTAACCAACTCATGGTTCTGGCTCCCCTGTTGCGTGCGCACATTATATAAGGGGGAGTCCGGCGGCTGGTCATCTACGCCTCGTTAGTTTCCAGTCTGCTACTCCCCTAAATCTCTAGCCACTCCGATCGTGGTCTGCGCACAGTAGCAGGAAGAGCTGGAATCGCGGCAAGCCGTTCCGGGGCAGTGCCGGTGGAGACCGGAAGGGATCCGCACCTTCCCGCGATCGTCATCGACCTCTGCAACACTACTTCCTCTACACCGACCCTCAACCTCGCCTGCACCGAGCAGGCGACGATGGCTTCAAGTGCTGGAGGATGTAATAATCTCTATCCCCTCTAATATGATCCCGTTTTAGGTGTTCTAGATGGCTGTCACATCTATCTAGTTGTTCTAGATATGTTTTTAGTTCTAACATTGAGATGATATGCTTATAACAGGTTAGAGTGTATATGCATGAGGTAATACTCGCGTACCTGTGGTTCATGATTAGCGGGGGGAAAGGTAATCCCATGATTGAAAGTCTTTGCCAAAGACTCGTATCTCTAGAACACAATCTCAATACAAGGTCACGACCTGCCTGTGTATATATGCACATACGCGATCAGCAGGTTGCAGGACTCCAACTACAACTCCTAACCGGATTTAAAGCTCCAAACATGAACACTTACCAACCGAAGCGTTCTGTTGGCAAGGGCGACGGCGGCTTCTATTTCCGCATCCCAGGTTGACCCTCTGCCGAGATCCCCAAGCCTGAGTCCGCTCACCCCGAGCTCCCGAGCAGGGGCGGTGGTCTGTCAGGTTCCCTCTGAACCAACCAGCTACTGAAGGTAGTGCTTCTGAAGACTACATCGACTCGCTGCGATAGTCTAGTAACTTACCTGCTACTTTCTACCATTGTCGTTTTACTACGGTAACTCTTCTGAGCTGTAGCGTGATATAAGCCCAGCTGCGCCTGGCTGTCGATCTTATCGATCTATCTGAATGCTTGTAAGGGAAAATCCCCAAATACTCATACTCTCTATACTCTAGCACCAGGCACCTTACGGAGCAATTTCCCGCTGAATCACTCGTGTTCTTGCTTGTTTGTGTGAACTGAGTGTTTAGCTAGCTTATTCTCATGTCGATCCCCAGTGGGACCTGACAAAATTGGTTTCAGAGCACTCGATCCTCGGAGACGAGAGAGCTGCGGCTGAAAATTTTCCCCTCCCTCACCCCCCTGGTTTTTGGCGAAGGCGGCACCAGGGTCTGTGCAGGCGGCGCGGCGGCGGTAGATCGGCGATTCTGGAAGGCGACTTGGCCCAGGTTTCTGTGGAGGCGACGGCGGCGGTAGACCAGCGATTCTGCGGAGGAGGCTTGGCGGCGGCGGCTCCTGCTCGGGTTGTTGGACTAGTTCCAGCGTAAAATTCCTTGCTTCCATCGGTGATGGGGCGTTCTAAACAAGGCGCGGAGGATGATGGTCTCACAGCTTTGCGCAACGAGTTCATCGAGCATCGACAAGAGACTGAGCAGATGCGAGGCGATATTGCACAAATCCAGACGGATATTGGCATCATCAATGACCGGCAAGATAAGGTAATCACGGCAGTGGATGGAATGCAATCTGCGATGGATGAGATTGGCAACCAACTCAAGGCTATGAATTTAGCACTTGATGATCTGAGACCCAGGCCAACAGATGAACCTGAAGGCTCACATCGACAGGGTAAAGCTCCGGCCGCGCAGAATGAGGAGACCACTGAAGCACTTCGTCAGCAATTGGCTTATGAGAAAGAGAAAACCAAAGCACTGGAGTTTCTGACTCAACCTAACCTGCCAGAGATTGATATTGGACGCATGTCAGCTCCGCCTGGGTTTCCACCACGTACTCGCAATGGTGAGCGCACCATTCCAATAACACCAGTCAATCCTGCAGCAAAGCCACCAAATGCTACGGTTTTCCAGAATTTTCAACCAGAAGTGCGCCGGCAGTGGGAAGGTTACTACAGAAACTACCAAGCAGAAATGAGAACAAACTTTCTCAAGAATATCACAAAGGGACCAAGGATGGATTTTCCTCGCTTTGATGGTGATAACCCTGTTGGCTGGATCAGGCAATGTGAGAAATTTTTTCAAATGGCTGCAGCTCCTGATGAGTTCAAGGTGAGCTTAGCACAATTGTATTTCACAGGGCGAGCTGATGTGTGGTTACGCCGTTCTGGACTGTTGAAACAGCAGTTATCCTGGACACAATTCACTGAAGAAGTGGTCCATCGTTTCTCTGGTCACAGTTCTTATGAGTTAACTGAAAAGTTCAACAAGCTGCAGCAGAATTACTTATCAATTACTGCATACACTGATCTATTTGAAGAACTTATGGCTGATGTTCAAGAGGAAAATCCAGAGCTGTCAGAAGGTTGGTTTGTCAAGTGCTATGTTAATGGATTGAGGGATACCATTAAAGCACAGCTTCGGCCTTTACATCCACTGACACTCACAGATGCGTATTGGCAGGCAAGAGATATGGAAAGTTGTCAACCGGTTAAAAAGCCATATGTGCCAACATTTAACCGCTTTAATGCTACCCCATCTTACAAGCCAACTCAACTGCCTGTGGTTAGTAAACCTCCTGACTCAAAACAAGCGGTGAACAACCAGAAGAAACCTACTGATTGTTGGAGATGTGGTGGTCTTTGGTTCCCTGGTCACAAATGCAAAACTGCACCAGTTTTAAATTATATCACAAGCCCTGAAGAGGAAAATGCTCACCAATTGGAAGAAAATATACAGCCCCAACAGCAACAGCAACAGGAAGAAATGGAAGAAACGGGTGAAGTCCACAGAGAACAACCACCTGCACTTGTGGCACACATTTCAATCCAAGCTCTTGGTGGACCTAGGACAGAAAATTCTCCTTATGTCCGAATCACAATTGCAGGAAAGCAAACCGTGGCGCTTATTGATTCAGGAAGTAATGCTTCCTTCGTGGACTTCAAATTTGCAACACAGCTTCAGTGTTCTTTAGAAACATTGGGAACAGAACAAGTAAAGGTCGCAGGAGGAGGACACTTAACATCCACTTCTATAATCAGAAATGCTTATTTCTCTATTGCCAAGCACAAGTTTGTGGAGGATTTCCGAATCTTAAACTTGCCTGACAATACTGTGATCCTTGGTTGTGATTGGTTGAGCAAGCATAGTCCGGTGTCTTTTGATTTCCACAAGATGAAATTCTCGCTGACCAAGTTTGGAAAATTTCCAATTTCATTTCCCACGTGCAAATCCAATGAGGAAGTAGTGACAGTGTCAGCTGACAAAATGGAAAAGATTCTAGCAAAAGGTGCTACTGGATATGTAATTCAGTTGCAGACCTTATCGGTTTCAGCTAATGCAAATGTGGAGACACCTCCTGAAATACAACAGCTTATCAAGGAATTCTCAGATGTATTTGAAGAACCACAAAACCTCCCCCCACATCGATCTTGCGACCATGCCATTCCTATTAAAGATGGGGCCGTTCCTCCAGTCTCTCGGCCTTATAGAGTGCCGTATCGGCAGAAGGAGGAAATGGAAAAACAAATTCAGGCTCTTATTGAGAAAAACATGATCAGACCTAGCCAGAGTGCTTATGCTTCACCAGCCATTTTAGTGGACAAGAAGGAAACAGCTAAACGCTTGTGTATTGATTTCCGCAAGGTAAATGCACAAACCATAAAGGATAAGTTCCCTATTCCCATAATAGAGGATCTCCTAGATGAGTTACATGGTGCTTGGGTTTTTTCTAAACTCGATCTGCGCTCTGGTTACCATCAAATACGCATGAAGCCTGCAGACATACACAAAACTGCCTTTAGAACATTCTGTGGCCACTTTGAGTACCTAGTCATGCCCTTCGGGTTAGCCAATGTACCAGCTACCTTTCAGGCTTTGATGAATCAGATCTTTAAACATTATCTGCGCAAATTTGTCCTAGTGTTTTTCGATGATATATTGGTTTATAGTCCTGATATGCAGACCCACATCTCCCACCTTAAAACTGTGCTGCAATTGCTGAGAGCTAATAAACTATTTGCTAAGGAATCCAAATGTGTTTTTGCTGTTCCTCAAGTGGAATACCTTGGTCATGTGATCTCGGGAGAAGGTGTGTCTACAGACCCAAAAAAGATTGAAGCAATTGCCACATGGCAAACTCCTAACACAGTGGCATTATTGCAAAGTTTCTTAGGGTTTGCTGGCTATTACCGTCGCTTTATTGAAGGCTATGGCATTATATGTAGACCCTTACATAATCTGTTAAAAAAGGGAAATTTTCATTGGTTGCCTGAACATGATGTGGCATTTGAGAAGCTGAGAAAAGCACTGATGACTGCACCAGTACTTGCTTTGCCTAATTTCAAGGAAGAATTTCAGCTCGAGACCGATGCATCTGCTACAGGGTTGGGGCAGTGTTAATGCAAAAGGGTCGCCCTCTGGCTTACTACAGCACTTCTTTGGGACCACGAAATGCAGCCATGTCCGTTTATGAGAAGGAGGCTTTAGCCATCATCGAGTCATTGCGCAGATGGCGCCATTACTTTCTTGGTGGCAAGGTGGTTATCAAAACAGACCACCAGAGTTTAAAGTTCATGTCTGATCAAAAAGTTACTGATGGGATCCAACATAAACTGATGAGGAAGCTATTGGAATTTGACTATGTGTTGGAGTACAAAAAAGGCAAGGAAAATCGTGCAGCAGATGCCTTATCACGCAAGCAACATACCTTGTTAGCAATTTCAGTAGTTCAACCGAAATGGCTGCAAGAAATAGCAGATAGTTACATCAATGACACTGCTACTGCAGCATTGGTACAGAAGTTTTCAGCTACAGCTCCTGGGACAGATGATGCTTATACCTTCCATCAAGGAGTTCTTCGATTTAAGGGCAGGATCATGATTGGCAACAGTCCAAACTTGCAGGACAAAATCTTCAATGCCTTGCATTCTTCTGCTATTGGTGGGCACTCGGGAATGAGAGCAACTTATCAGCGCATTAAGAAGCTATTCCATTGGCAAGGCCTGAAACAATGGGTCGAGACGAAAGTGGCAACTTGTCCAGTCTGTCAGCGCTCTAAGCATGAAAACTGCAGCTATCCTGGATTGCTCGATCCACTGCCTACTCCAGATATGGCATGGGCGCACATATCAATGGATTTTATTGAAGGCTTACCAAAATCTCAAGGTAAAGAGGTAATAATGGTTGTGGTAGATCGATTTACCAAGTCAGCACATTTTATACCTCTAGCACATCCATATTCGGTTGAAACGGTTGCTCAAGCATTCATTGATAATGTCTTGAAACTGCATGGTCCTCCACTATGCATCATATCGGATAGAGACCGCATTTTCACCAGTAACATGTGGAAAAGTATATTCAGTGCACTGCAGGTGCAATTGAGATACAGTTCAGCTTACCATCCTCAGTCTGACGGACAAACAGAACGGGTTAACCAGTGTCTAGAGACCTATCTGCGTTGTATGGCTTTTGACGAACCTAAGAAATGGTGTGCGTGGCTCTCCTTGGCTGAATTTTGGTACAACACTACCTATCATACCGCTCTGGGCATGACACCATTTCAAGCGCTTTATGGTTTTCCACCACCATTGATAAGTGAACTCTCAACTGCTGGTCCGACTGATCTTGATGCCCAATCCTTTCTTGAGACTAAGCAACAGATGTTAACTCAACTAAAAAAGAACTTGGAACTAGCTCAGACAAGGATGAAGAAGTACGCTGACACAAAACGTACTGAGCGTTCATTTGAGCTCGGGGATATGGCCTATCTCAAAATGCAGCCGTATCGCATGGCTGCCTTTGGGTTGCGGGGAGCTATTAAGTTACACAGCAAATACTACGGTCCATTCCGAGTGATTCAGAAAGTTGGCAACAGAGCATACAAATTATTGTTGCCTGATGGAGTTCAAATTCATCCGGTGTTCCACGTCAGTCAACTGAAAAAGCACACTGGTTCGTATGCTCTGCCGTCTATGCAATTACCTCTGATTGCTGATGATGGTCGCATCAGGACAGCACCATTGGCAGTACTTGAGACAAGGCAAATTCCGCGCAACAATGTTGCTGTAGTGCAGTGGCTCATTCACTGGGAGGGTTTATCAACTGAGGAAGCTAGCTGGGAGGATGCCGATTTCATAAAAAAGGTATTTCCAGACTTCTTCCGCACTACTGTCACAGCTTGGTTTGCTCCTGTCACAGTTCCTTGAGGGCAAGAAACTTCTCATGGAGGGGGCAATGTCAGGTTCCCTCTGAACCAACCAGCTACTGAAGGTAGTGCTTCTGAAGACTACATCGACTCGCTGCGATAGTCTAGTAACTTACCTGCTACTTTCTACCATTGTCGTTTTACTACGGTAACTCTTCTGAGCTGTAGCGTGATATAAGCCCAGCTGCGCCTGGCTGTCGATCTTATCGATCTATCTGAATGCTTGTAAGGGAAAATCCCCAAATACTCATACTCTCTATACTCTAGCACCAGGCACCTTACGGAGCAATTTCCCGCTGAATCACTCGTGTTCTTGCTTGTTTGTGTGAACTGAGTGTTTAGCTAGCTTATTCTCATGTCGATCCCCAGTGGGACCTGACACGGTCTCCTTCCTGTCACCGCCCACCAGCAGCCACCACCACATCAGAAGCCAATGTCGTCCCTGACATCCCCCCCTGGGTTCGGCGCCACTCTCCAAACAAGGGAGCGCCCGTGCTGCAACTTTGGTCCTTCAGGTTCTGATTTCGCTCATTCCTTTGCTATTTTTCTCTCCGATTGTAAACCAGAAACTTCGATTAGCTACTTACACATCTGAACTGCTATCTATATATACGTCCATCTGAAGTACTATTCATGTATATATGTTGAGTTATCTATACATAACACCCTGAATTTCCTTTGCGTTGTACTGTGAATTACGCCACGAGCCCGATCTGTATGTCAAAATGACATCAAGGATTGTAACTATGTTTTTATTCTTTCTTGGTTTTCGCTTTCTTGCGTATATTACAAAATTTCCTTAGCGAGCTCTTGATTTTGATTTGCAGGGATTGGTGAAGCATGAATGAAGAAGAGAGTTTTTAACGATTGTGGCACTGCCCAGAAGGCCAGAACAATTATTTTGGTACAGTAGTTTCAGCGTTAGTAGCTTCTGTGTATAGGCTTAAGAGATGTTAACCTATGGCAATTTTCTTCCAAATGTATATATTTTTGGAATTAATTTGATGACGCTGCCGAGCTATGGTGTGGTTCTTTTCTTGCAGCTTGTGCAGCTGCACATTGGTCCAGTAGCACAACATTAACAGAAAGCACATGCAAGTATGAAGAAAATGATTCCTTGCCAGTGAATGAAGGAATCGATTCCTGGTAAATTTCTTACTCACCGGATTCTGTGGTTCACCCCCGTTTAACTGAAAGTAACTTCAAGTTAAATGTCAGTTTTGTATTGTATAACTTCAGAACCATATTTTTTTTATATAATGAAATCCAGAACAAGCAGCAAACTTGAATATATTTATGGATATACGCATGTGTCAGATTACCTAATCGTTAATCTGCTTTTTAAATTCGTAATTATTTGAACTTCTTGCACCTGTATTAGAGTGTATTTAGGGCCGTGGCGGTACTGATGCTGCTCGATGTGGTTCATTTAACATGCTTTTATGTTCTTATTGGGTTCTTGTTAACCATGGCATGTACCACAAAGGTGAGTTTGTCAACCATGACAATATGAGCTTGTGTAAGATGACTGATTTAACTAAAACCGTTGGTTTAAGATGATTTATTAAACTGATTGTGTGTTTTGAACTTTGATGTAATATGATTCATGCCAAATTTGTAGCTGAATATCGAAGTTATTGCCTTGGATGGTTTCTTGGACTGCCATTTGCGGGCATGAGCTTGTCAAATATATTGAAACCTGGTATCATCAGTAGAATCATAATGTCTTGTTATTTTTTATGTTCTTAAAAATGTGTGGTTTATTTATACTAATTTGGGACACGCATTGAGTGCGCAAACAAGTATGAGAAGAAGAGTCATATCTCAGGGCAGGTTACTTTCACAATGACCTAAAAGCAATTTTCTTAGCATTACCACTGCGATCTGCATCATCGCAAGTTGATACAGCTCCTACTCGAATAAATTCCAATAATATGCTTTTACAAATTCCAGTCACATGTACACTTACGGAATTTAATTTGTTGATCGGCCTTGCCTGAAAAACAATCTTGTAAAGTTGTACTAATATTATACATATGCAACATCTCTCCGTGTATGTTTATCGGCCTTGCACGAATCATGTGATTACTTCCTCGCGAGAAATCAAATAGTGTAATTATGTACACATTTCCTTTTGAACATACAATATACGGTTAAATGGTTTACCGCTTACTGTATTTGCAGTTGGTAGACGCCATTCATCTTTTTTCTTATGCTACCTCCGCTGGAAATTGAGGTGCTTGAGGGAGATGAAGAAGAGAAAGGCAAACAGGACGATAATGGCCACATGCAGGTAGGTGATGAGGTTGAAGTAGCGGTCCTCGAGGCCAAGGTAGTCCTCAAGGAACTCCCGCACTGTCTGGTCCGGCTGCCCAGGCACAAGGATCAGCTCAGTCCGGTTGCCCAGCTGTGAGAATATCAGCCCGTACACCGTCCATGCTGCTGGGTTTGCCCAGTACACCCACCTCCACCACAGTGGGATCAACTGCATCCACATTACCACATTGTAATATTATTCATCAGGCTAGTTAAGAAATGCAATTATTTTTGGGTTCTCTCAAGTCTGCAGTGTACTTATATAAGAAGGCCATACCTCTCTTACGACGAGGAAGCCGGAGAAGACATTCCAGAAGATGAAGATAAGGAAGGACAACCCGGAAGCTATCTCAATGTTTGGTGTTAGTGCCACTGTCATCATCGCGAGGAGTGTGTAGTACATGAAGCTTAGCACCATGTAAAGTAGAAACCAAAAGAACTTGGCGGCGATCATCTGGAACCCAATCATCGGGTACACGATTGCCGCGAAGATGAACACTTGGACAAGCATGTAAGGCAGTTCAACCGCGACCTGCAAACAGAAGTCCAGTGTTTGAGTTGAGAAAAAAGTGCCAAGCCTTTTAGGTTTAAATAACTTATTTTGGGTTGGAGCAGATTGGTAAAGTATTATTATTACCTGAGCTATGGCGTAGGCCAAGGTAGAGTATGTGCCTGCCGCCTTTCTCGGTAGAGAACAATCCTCTCCATTGCCACAACTGGCTGTAATATGGTGCAGTTATTGAAGCCCAAAAATAGTGCCGATCCATATATGAGTCCTAGTATGTTGAATATGTCTTGTTGTTATTATTTTCCTCTCCATTGTGAATAGACATAGACATTTAAAATAAGCCAGATCTTACCTCAAAATACTTTATCATGTTGCTAGAAAGTGGACCCAGTGAACCACTATATATGATCTGACCACCAATTTCATAAGTAGAAGCTGCAATTAGTCAAACTGAATTAGAAAATTGGATTGGAATTTAACGGAAGTTGATAAAGATATTAAATTACCTTTTTGGAATTAAAGTTGATAGAGGTAATTTATTACAATCACAGAGAAAGCTCAAACAATAAATTAATAGAACGCTAGCTGACTATCCTTTGCAATTATTTGTAAGCTACTATCTGTTAGAATCGTACTCTAGTCTAGCTGTACGTATTTGTACCGGTGTCGTGTTGTACATGTACTGTAACCTGATGTGTTTATATAGTGATGATCGGTGAGGGCTTAGACCCCACGAAACCCAAAACATCTACGTTCGAAACTTGGTATCAGAGGCAGAGGTCTAGAGTTCAAGTCCTGGCCAACGCAGTATTAAAATAAATATCTGCGGACACCCTAAATCCACGTCTTAGGCTCGTGAAGAAAAAGTCCACAGCCTAGACGTGAGGGGGAGTGTCATAAATATAATATATTGCACAACCCTTTCCATCAGTTCAGACTTTTGGGATAATTGACTAGTGCATCAATTTAATTAACACATATATAGACAAGGAAATGTGATCCTGTACAAAGCATGATAGTTTCCATTGTTAGAATATATGTGTATCTAGCCCATTAGTCTAGTCTGGCCCAAGTTGGCCCATGTAAACTTTGTATATGACATTGTTTTCAATAGAGAAAAGTTAGTTGGCATATTTGTGTTATTGACATGGTATCAGAGCTCCGGCTCCCGACCTAGCTCCCCGCCGCCGCCAGCTCCGGCTCGCCGCCGTCACGCCGCCGCCGCCGCCGCTGCTCCGGCAAGTTGCCGGACGGTCGCCGCCGGCTCTTCTCCCGCCGTCTTCGGTCTTCGTCGCCAACTCCTTGCTTCGGCCGAGCTCTCCTCGTTCGTCTCGTCACCAAGCTCCTCGGCCGCTTCTACTTCTACTCCCGCCGCCGCCCCGGGCTCCGTCGTCTCCCACTGGGCTCCGACGTCTCCCCAAGCTCCTGCCGCGCCACCACGCGATCTCGATCCAGATCGATTTGGTGAGTGCTGACTTATCCGGTATCAGTCCCGGAATTTTCCGAATTTTCTTCCGGACCGAGAAATCTGCTACTGGACTCACCCAGTTTTCACCCGGATTTCACCCGGTGTTGACCCGGAAATCTTTCCGGATTTTTTCCGGTGTCAGTCCCGGAATTTTCCGGACCTGAATCCGGATTTCTTGCTGCCATGGCCAAGGATGGCTCTATTTTCTCTAGTGACATCAAGCTTGATGGCTCAAATTATAGAGAGTGGGCATTCTCGGTTAGAACTATGGTGAGAGCTGCTGGATTTGATGATCATTTAACTGATGATGCTCCGGCTGAAAGAGTTGATGAAGCCACGAGGAAGAAATGGAAAAATACAGATGCTAAAGTCATGGGTGCTTTAATTCTTAATGTTGCTCCTTCACTGCGGATGAGTCTTGAGCATCATTCCACTACAAAAGAAATATGGAAGTATTTGGAGAACCGATATCTTCAGCCCAGTGGGGCACTTCGATACTCTTTGTTGCAGAACTTGCAAAGTCTTCAACAACATGATTTGTCCATAGAGGAGTATTATGCAGCCTTCACCCGCATCAGTAGTCAGCTTATGTCGATGACTCCAAAAAGCCGTTCTGGGTGTGAGTGTTGTGTGGCCAAGGAAAATTATGAAGCTCAGTCTTTCATGTATCAGTTTGTGATGAGGCTTAGGCAGGATTTTGAGAATAACCGCACCCAACTTCTCGGTCGTCCTGCACCTCCCTCTCTGGATGAAGCTCTTGCTAGTTTAATTGCTGAGGAGACACGTCTTTCCTCCCTTGCCTCAGCTCCAATGACTCACACCAGTGTTCTTGCTGCTCCTCGGGGTCCTTTCAGAGGATCTTCTTCAGGAAAATTTTGTTCTCACTGCAAAAGGATAGGGCACACAATTGACAGTTGCTTTGCTGTACACCCAGAGTTGTGGGCCGAGTATCAAAGAAAGTTCCCTGCTCAGCAATAGCAGCGTCACCCATCTAGCAGAAAGTCTTCAGCTGTTGCAATCAGTGAACCACAACAGTCACATCAGCAGCCAGCAAGGAGTGCCTCTGTGTCTGCTGCTTCTCAGTCTGCTTCTCGTGCCACTCAGCTGTGGGTGCTTGATTCGGGAGCCTCGTTTCATGTCACCTCAGATCGCTCCCAGCTCGTGCAATGTCAGCCACTCAAGGATGGCGCCTCTGTTCACACCGCTGATGGTACACCTTGTTCTGTTACTCATCAGGGTTCGCTTTGCACATCCAAGTTTTCTGTTCCAAATATTTCTTTTGTCCCGGATTTGTCAATGAATCTCATGTCAGTTGGTCAAATTACTGATATGGACTATTTTGTTGGTTTTGACAAAACATCTTGTTATGTGCAGGACCTTCAGAGCAAGAGGATCATTGGAACTGGCCATCGCCGTAGAGGATCCACCTCCCTCTACGAACTTGACACCCTTCATCTCTCTTCCGCTTCCGCATCGTCTGCTTCATCCACCTCAAGATCAAATTCGTCTTTTTCTTTTGCCAAGTGGCATCATCGCTTAGGTCATCTATGTGGTTCTCATTTATCTGAACTTGTTGGACAAGGAGTTTTGGGTCGTGTTCCTGTGGATGCTGGTTTTCATTGTAAGGGTTGTAAGCTAGGTAAACAGATACAACTTCCGTATCCATCCAGCACCACTTGTTCTAGTCGTCCTTTTGATTTAGTGCACTCTGATGTATGGGGTCCCTCCCCTTTTGTCTCAAAGGGTGGTCACAAACATTATGTCATATCTATTGATGATTACTCTCGATATACTTGGGTTTATTTTATGAAACATCGTTCCTAGTTAAATTCTATCTATCAAGCTTTTGCTCGCATGGTTCATACTCAGTTTTCAAGTGATATTCGTGTTTTTCGCTCTGACTTAGGGGGGGAGTACCTCTCTACATCTTTTCGTGAGTTTCTTTCTTCCGAGGGTACTCTTCCTCATCTCTCATGTCCTGGTGCTCACGCTCAGAATGGTGTTGCCGAGCGTAAGCATCGTCATTTAATTGAGACAGCTCGAACTCTTCTGATTTCCTCTTTTGTCCCCACTCATTTCTGGGGTGAAGCTATTTCCACGGCAGTGTATCTCATAAATATTCAGCCCTCCTCCCGTCTCCAAGGCAAGTCTCCTGGTGAGGTTTTATTTGGTTCTCCTCCCACTTATGGTCATCTTCGTGTTTTTGGTTGTACTTGTTATGTACTATTAGCACCTCGCGAGCAGACCAAGTTGACTGCCCAGTCTGTTGAGTGTGTTTTTCTTGGGTATAGTCTTGAGCACAAGGGGTATCGCTGCTATGATCCTTCCGCTCGTCGCATTCGCTTCTCTCGGGACGTTACTTTCAATGAGAATCAACCATTTTTCTACTCCTCTTCCATTCAACCATCATCCTCCACTTCCCAATAGTCCACCTCATTTCTCTCACTTCCACCGATATTTTCCTCGGATGAGTCAGTCTCTGATCAAGACACACCTTCTTCACCAGCCCCACCGTGTTTGGATCCTTTTCCTTTTCATTATAGTCGTCGTCCTATAGTTTCAGCTGAGACTCCGTCATCTATTCCTCTGTCTTCTTCTCCTCCGGCCAGTACCACTGAACCTTGCACTGATGAGTCCTCTCAGACAAACAGGTATGCCCTTCGTGATCGCTCCACTCTTGAGCTTCCAGACAGATATAGAAATGGCTTCTGTGCAGGGGCAGCTTGTGAGCCTAGTACTTATGAAGAGGCTGTCGTGCTACCCGAGTGGCAAATGGCTATGTCTGAGGAGCTTGCGGCCCTAGAGGGTACACATACATGGGACATGGTACCATTGCCTCCCAGATCAGTTCCTATCACTTGTAAGTGGGTATATAAAATCAAAACCAGGTCAGATGGTTCAGTGGAGCGTCATAAGGCTCGACTCGTTGCAAGAGGTTTTCAGCAGACTCATGGGAGAGATTATGATGAGACATTTGCTCCAGTTGCTCACATGACCTCTGTTCGTACTCTTATTACTGTGGCTGCAACTCGATCATGGAAAATCTCACAAATGGATGTGAAGAATGCTTTCCTTCATGGTGATCTACATGAGGAAGTTTTTATGCAGCCACCTCCGGGTGTTGAGGCCCCAGCTGGTCATGTTTGTCGCCTTCGCAAGGCACTTTATGGGCTTAAACAAGCCCCGCGTGCATGGTTTGAGAGATTCAGTTCTGTAGTTCGAGCTACTGGTTTCTCTTCGAGTGATCATGACCCTGCACTTTTCGTTCATACTTCTGGCAGTGGTCGTACATTGCTTCTGCTCTATGTGGATGATATGCTAATAACTGGAGATGATCAGAAGTACATTGCTTTTGTTAAAAGAAAGCTAAGAGAACAATTCAAGATGTCAGATCTAGGGTCTCTCAGTTACTTTCTGGGAATTGAAGTTGATTGCACGGATGACGGTTACTATATTTCTCAGTCTCGCTATACTCAGGATTTGGTAGCGCGCTTGGGTCTTACTGATACTCATATTGCTACTACTCCAATGGAACTCCAGTTACAGTTGCGTTCTACTGATGGCATTCCTCTTGAGGATCCATCCCGCTATCGACACCTTGTTGGCAGCCTTGCATACCTCACCGTGACAAGACCTGACATTGCCCATGCAGTTCACATCCTAAGTCAGTTTGTTAGTGCTCCTACCTCAGTTCATTACAGCCACTTGCTTCGTGTTCTTCGATATTTGAGGGGAACATCATATCGCCGGTTATTCTATGCCCGCACAAATCAGCTCCAGCTTCATGCTTACTCTGATTCTACTTGGGCGAGTGATCATGCTGATCGTTGCTCTGTCACTGGCTATTGTCTTTTTCTCGGCACCTCTCTTATTGCATGGAAGTCTAAGAAACAGACTGCAATGTCACGCTCTAGTGCTGAAGCCGAACTAAGAGCACTAGCTACTACTACTTCAGAAATTGTCTGGCTTCGTTGGTTATTGGCTGATCTTGGTGTCTCATGTGATGCACCCACAACCATTCTTTGTGACAGCACTGCTGCTATCCAGATTGCAAATGATCCAGTCAAGCATGAGTTAACCAAGCATTTTGGTGTGGATGCTTTCTTCACACGCTCTCATTGTCAACAATCAACCATTTATCTCGAATATGTTCCTTCGGAGCTTCAACTTGCAGATTTCTTCACAAAGGATCAAACAAGAGAACAACATAAACTTCATATTCTCAAACTCAATGTCGCTGATCCACCTTGAGTTTGAAGGGGGGTGTTAGAATATATGTGTATCTACCCCATTAGTCTAGTCTGGCCCAAGTTGGCCCATGTAAACTTTGTATATGACTTTGTTTTCAATAGAGAAAAGTTAGTTGGCATATTTGTGTTATTGACATCCATTATAAGTAATTCATAGGGTAAGCAGTATACTCTATCCAGTCTTTGATCTGGAGTTCTTGGGCTTCTTATTTTTAATGGAATGAAATAAATATTAACGCTTTCTGACACGGTACATCACTTACATTTTTTTCTTACTTGTTCAACTAGTTTTTTTACTGAGCTTAAGTCTACGCTTACTCGTACCTCATCAAAAGATTCAAATATCTCAATGTTTGGCTGATGAATTGTGCAGACAACAGTTCGTCCAGTATCCACCGCCTTTCTTACTGTTCTCATGACAATGGCTGCAGCACGGGCATCCAAGCCAGTGGTTGGCTCATCCATAAATAAAATGGATGGACTAGCTACAAGCTCCACAGCTATTGTTAGCCTTTTTCGTTGCTCCGCTGATAGGCCAGTTGCTCCCACCAGACCCACCATGGAATTCTTCAATCTAGTTAACTCAACTAGGTCCATGACTTCGCATATAAACATCTGAAACATGTTTGAAGAGAAATTTGTCAGATATCTATTAGATATTTATTTTTCCAACAATGGTTAAGATCACAAGAGGTCAGCGCACATACATCTCTTTCGCGTGTTTCGACGTTGGAAGGCAGGCGAAGCCATGCAGAGAACTGAAGTGACTCATACACGGTGAGGTGAGGGGAGTGAATGTCACTCTGTTCACAATAACATGAGATCCTTGAGAATGTCCCCTGCTTCTTTGGGTATCCTGCTATCCTAATAGTACCTTCAGTATATCCTCCAGTTTTTCTTCCAGCCAAAACATCTAGCAATGTTGTCTTTCCGGCACCAGTGATCCCCATCAGACCTGTTAGTACCCCAGGCCTAAAAGCACCACTGACATCTTGTAATAGCTGAAGCTTCTTCTGTGTTATATCATATTTCAGCATCTCCTAATAGAAGGTATACATACTATTGGTGAACAAGTGACTAGAATAAATGCAACTATTTATTAACATACCGTGTTCTCATGAGCTTACCTTAGGCATGTCGACAAAATAGTTGATATGCTCAAATACAAGGGAAAGAGGCCGAAATGGGAAAACAAACTGAGTTGTTGATGCATGGTCAGTTACAACTTTATTTTCTGTGCACTTTGTCACCTTCTTTGTGTCATCGGTGTTAAGTTGATGTTTGTGTGGCACTGCAAATGAGGAACAAGCATGATAAATATCGATTGTTTTTATGTTAAAACAATGAGTTTTTGATAGCTCGGTATACGTACAGTTCATGTACTCCAATGCAAATATACTGAGGACGTTGAAGGCCAACGTGAATCCTAATAAAACACTGATGCAAATACAATACCAGTGCCACTCTGTGAGCATCCCCCTGATCTGAAGGATAGCTTCACCAACAATAGTAGCATCCTTGTAATGAAATTCCTATCAACATCCGAGAACGTCATCATTAGGTTTTACATTTGACCTGGAATATTAATTAGTTGAAATGTTTCCTTACCTTAGCCCATCTTTCATCAAGGAACTCATTTAGGGCGACTGCATTTTGTGCATAAGTGAATGGAGATGTCCAGTATCCCCAGCGCAACCATGGTTGGAGATCATCTATTTTCAGTGTACAGAGTTGGTGATTGTCTTAGCTTCATACAAGTCTTGGTTGTTCTAGTTTTGTCATACATGTATATATATACTAAGCTAAATCATCTAACCTTTTGATATGACGACGCCACCAAATACGTAGATTGCTACGAGGCTTGCGGTCCCTAGGATGTTGGCCATTATTTGCGTCCTTCCTACTGTTGCTAATAAACGACACATGCCCATTGACATTTGATGCATGGAAAAAAGTACCAAGAAGTGCTTCATGAATCTGTGAGAAGTAAGGTAACTCTTTTATATTACTTCAATTTACTCAACTACTATGATCATTAGATATGGTATTCACCAAGAAGATTACCTAATAAACGAAGGTGCGTAGCCAATCACGTAGTAGGTTAAGCTGGTCCAAAGACCTGTATAAGTGACATTGGGATGCTGATAAGGAAAACCAAAGAAAGGAGTGCCCATCCTGGCAATGTTAGCAACTCTCTCTGCTTGTAGAAAGTGGGAAGTCGCTTTACTGTCATTGAAATTTCAATCATGCCGTTGAAGTTAACTATCATAACAGCCATAAAGAGCGCCCCCATGTACTTGTTGGCATCAAGTATAGATTCGTGGTTCATATTTGTTCGAAGGAAAATGGTTGATATCACCAAAGCAAGGACAGTCGTCTGTAAGGCCGTGAATATATGCAGTGGGGAGTTCCTTTTCATAAGTAGTACTTCCTTGAAAAGCATGCCTTGAAAACATTCCATCTGGAGAGAGTTGAACAAGTTTTTATCTCCTCCCTTTTACCTGCATATTTTGGCAGAAATACATCGTCTTGTATGAGTTGAGGGAGATATGAGGAACGGAAGGATTCTGCAAATTTTTCAATTGGATGGTAGTGATACATATGTTATATGCACAGGTACATATTATAGAACAATGAATTGTGTGGATAGAGTTGTGACTCCTCTAGTACATGTAATACTTCCTGATTTGAATGTACAGGTTCTGAACAGTAGTTTCGTAGAAAGTAATGTAGTACCTCTTGAAGGAAATCAGCTACGTTCTTTCTGGCTGGGCATTTGTATCCCATAGTTTCAAAGAAATCTGTAGCATTTTCTCGAGGCCCATGATATACAATTTGACCCTCACATAAAAGGATTATGTCGTCAAATAATTCCAATGTTTCAGGAGGAGGTTGCAACAAGGAAATAACCACTGTGATATCCATCAAATGAGCCATTTGCTGGATAAACTTTACGATCTCATATGTCGTAGAGCTATCAAGACCAGTTGAAATATCGTCCATAAAAAAACATCTTGATAGACCAACTAGCATCTCTCCTGCATTAAAGAGTTCATCGTGAAATAAGGTGATAATGACACATTGAAAAATTATATTGATAGCTTTTGTATTGTTTTTTTAACTTGGGCGCGGGCACCATAGATTTTTCTCTGTTCTACCAGAACAATTAACTAGAGTTTTAATATACAAAATGTTAGCTGATGTAATTTATATATAGTTCATTCAATAGAAAATTTATTATTATGAATGCATCACACATTTCAGTAGGACCTTCCAATAGTCCATACGGTTCTTACTTACATCTAAGATATTATAACTGTTAATTTAGGACCTTCGACTTTTGTATGAGGTCCAAGGTAGACCTCCAACTATAATAGGAGTACCATATATGTGGAACCCTCAAACTACAAAACTGCACTATTTGGAATCCTACGATGCTTCTAGGTGGTTTTATTGTGTGGAATGGTTTTATGCAGCAGATGATGTTGTTTACAACATACATAGATGGTTTGATGAAAATGCAAAATGCAGAAAATTTGGTTATTTCAGAAGAGTCACAAAATCAATCCAAAGTTTGGATACTAGTCGAAGTTCTTTAAAAATGGTATAAGTCCATGCCAAGGACTAAAACACCCAAAACAACTAGGGAACATATAAACAGATATTTAATAAAACAATCATTATTTTCTAAAACAATGGTTCAGCCAGAGTTTTCTTAAATTAGGGATTTAAATATATTTTAAAATATATTCAATATAATTTTTTCACCATTTTTTCTTTATGTCTAAGCTTTTTGAGTATTTCTATTTTTTTTGGAATAGCAGACCATCCTTAGTGTCACCCACCTCGCATGCAACATAGGCAAAAATTTCAACATCATATTGCATATCAGAAAATCAGAGCACTATCTTAGGCTCCAAAATGAATGGTTAGGAAAGTTGATAGTCTCATATTTCTTGTTCTACAGTTCGTGGTTTAGCTTTTTACTCATGTCGTAGTTTTGGGTATGATGCAAACTCATTTCTCTAACAAAACACATTTCTTCTTATTTTTTCAGTATCAGACCATTCCTGTTATCTCCCATCACGCATGAAACGTAGGAAAAATTGTCCGCGTCGCATTGCAAGCAATAGAAAGCATCGCCAAATCAACTTTAGAATTGGTTATGAAAGTTGAGAGTCTAAAATATTTTGCTTTATAGTTCATTGTTTAGCTTGGACCTCATGCCACATTTTAGGGTTTAATGACTTATTTATCTATCAAACTCAAGGTTGCTCAGTTTACTAGAATCAATAACTTTTTGGAGCCTATGTTAGAGTTAGAAGAAACGTGCATTTTATTGTCGTTACCTAACTAGTAATACTGGTTATCCAATAGATGCAGTGCAAGTAGTAAACAGAAAACAGATGCGATGCATTTTTGTGTGTGCAACAATCAGCTAAATGATACGTCTCCAACGTATCCATAATTTCTGTGTTCCATGCTTATATTATACCATTTGCTACATGTTTTATATACACTTCGTATCACTTTTATGCATTTTCTGGGACTAACCTATTAACAAGATGCCACAGTGCCAGTTCCCTGTTTTCTGCTGTTTTTGGTTTCAGAAAGTTACTTCTGGAAATATTCTCGGAATTGCACGAAACAAAAGGCCAGTCCCTATTTTTCCAGCACGTACACGGAGTCCGAAGGAGAGACGAAGGAGAGCCACGAGGTGGCCAAACCACCAGGTGGCGCAGTGGGCCCAGCCGCGCCTGCCTGGGTTTGGGCCCCTCGGGGGTCCGCCGACATCGCCCCTTCGCCTATTTATTCCCCGAGACGCGAAAACCCTAAAACACCGAGCCTTTCATCCAGAACATATTCGCTGCCGCCGCCGTCGTCAACCCTAACTCGGGGGGTTTGAAGCTCTTCCCGGCACCCTGCCGGAGAGGGGAATCATCACCGGAGGGCTCTACATCGCCATGCCCGCCTCCGGAGTGATGCGTGAGTAGTTCATCCTTGGACTATGGGTCCATAGCAGTAGCTAGATGGTTGTCTTCTCCACTTGTGCCATCATGTTTAGATCTTGTGAGCTGCCTATCATGATCAAGATCATCTTATTGTAATGCTACATGTTGTGTTTGCTGGGATCTGACTTATATTGATACCTATGTGGAGCTGAATATTATATTATCATGTCTATGTCATTTGTGATCTTGCATGCTCTCCGTTACTTGTTGAAGCCTTGGCCACGTGAATACTTGTAACTCCAAGAGGGGGTATTTATGCATGATAGTTGGGTTCAACCTCTATTTAACCTGGGATAGTGACAGCAAGTTCTAAGGTTGTAGATGTGTTGTTGCCACTAGGGGTAAAACAGCAATGCTTTATTCAAGGATGAATGTATTGTTTACATTACGCACATTACTTAATGCAATTGTCTGTTGCTTGCAACTTAATACTGGAAGGGGTACGGATGTTAACCGGAAAGTGGACTATTTAGGCATAGATGCATGCTGGATAGCGGTCTATGTACTTTGTCGTAATGCCCAAATGAATCTCATAGTAGACACCACAACTCACACATGCATGTTATATGCACTTATCAATTGTCAATTGCCCAGCTGTAATTTGTTTACCCAGCATGTTAGTTATCTTATTGGAGAGACACCACTAGTGAACTGTGGACCCCGGTCCATTCTTTTACATCTGAAATACAATCTACTGCAATCATTGTTCTCTACTGTTTTATGCAAACAAACATCATTTCCATTCGATACGTTTAACCCTTTGTTTTCAGCAAGCCGGTGAGATTGACAACCTCACTGTTAAGTTGGGGCAAAGTAATTTGATTGTGTTGTGCAGGTTCCACGTTGGCACCGGAATCCCTGGTGTTGCGCCGCACTACACTCCTTCACCAACACCTTCGAAGCAAACCTCGTTTTCCTACTGGTTCGATTAAACCTTGGTTTCATACTGAGGGAAAACTTACTGCTGCACTCATCATACCTTCCTCTTGGGGTTCCCAACTGACGTGTGACGTACAAGCATTGTTTCTGGCACTATTGCCGGGGAGATATTCCCTCGTCAACTAGAGCCACCAACACGTTTTCTGGCGCCGTTGCCGGGGAAAACCGAATTGCTTCTGCAAGGGGAGTCTCTCACACCCAATCTCTTTACTTTGTTATTTGTCTTGCTTAGTTTATTTTTATTTATTTTGTTTGCTCTCTTATCAAAAACACAAAAAAATTAGTTACTTGTTTATTTCGGTTTTGTTTTGTCTCTTGTCACCATCATGTCTTGTTCCATGCCTGTTGCTATGTCACCTGAGGAATTGATCTTCACTTTTAAACAAGGGAGTGAGGAGAATTTTAAAGAAGCTTGGTCTAGAATTAATGATTCCTTTGGTAAAACTGATCCTAAAATGACTTTAAGTTTGCTTCTCACTAGCTTCTACTTTGGTCTAGCCCTTTGTTATAGATATGCTTTAGATGCTATTGTGGGAGGAGATTTCCTTCACTGTGATGGGGACCAAGCTTTTAATGCCATAAAAAAGTTGATTGCAACTTCTAGCTCAACTAATAAATTTGATTCGGCCCTTGTTAGCATCCATGCTAGATTAAACACTCTTGAGACACATATATCTTGTTTAAAGGATGGCTATAATCAAATTCGGGAATATTTTGACTATGTTCCAACAAATTTTGAACCTTCGATGTGGGTCCCTACGGTAAAGGTTGCTATTTGTGGTGAAACCTTTTATGCTCGTTGTGATATTATGTCTGAGTTTTGCCTTATGCCTAAAAGCATTTATGAAACTTTGAATCTTTGGGGACTTGCTGAAGGAGGAGAAGGAATAACTCTTACTGATAACTCTGTTATATTTCCCGAGGGATAGCTGAGGGTGTGTTTACAACCTTTCTTGGGAGAACGGTGTCCACTGATTATCTTGTTATTGAATGTGCAGGGACAGGACAAATTACACTTGGAAGATCTCTGCTCAAATTAATGGGAGCAACCATAGATGTGGGAAAAGGCACTCTGAATCTTACCTCCACACCAAGGTGCGGCCATGTATTCCCCAAACCAAAGAGTAAGTCTAAGGGTAAGAGAGGTAGGCGTATGGCCCTTGGTATTGATGTCAATGCTCCTCTCTTGAACACTTGATTTTCACTTTCTGCGCCTAGCTGAAAGGCGTTAAAGAAAAGCGCTTATGGGAGACAACCCATCGTTTTTATTTGCTGTTATTTTTGTTTTCTTTGAGTCAAGGAGTTTTGTTACTTCTGTAGCAACTCCTTTGTATCTTTATTTTATCGCAATGTTGTGCCAAGTAAAGTTCTATATTGAAAGTTGATGCAAGATTTGGATTTCTGCGCAGTGACAGATTTTTAGCTGTCACGGATTTGAGCTTATCTCCTGTAGAAAATTCAAAAAATTCTGAGAAAATCACGCATATTCCTGAGATATGTACGCAACTTTCATTATTTTAGGCCAGATCCATCTGAGCAACTTAAGTGCCTCGAAAAAATTCGTCATTCCAGACTGTTCTGTTTTTGACAGATTCTGCCTTTTGTTTTGCATTCGCTCTTTTACTGTGTTTGTGTGGATTTCTTTGCTCCACAAAGCATTGGTGGCTGTAGCTAATGTCCAGAAGCTTTGGGATTGATTGTATCATTACAGAATATGAGAATTTTTGATTATGCACTAACCCTCTAATGAGAACTGTCTTGAGTTTGGTGTGAAGGAAGTTTTCAAGGATCAAGCGAGAAGGGTGATATTATGTGATCAAGAAGAGTGAAAAGCCTAAGCTTGGGGATGCCCCCGTGGTTCATCCCAACCATATTCAGAGAGACTCAAGCGTCTAAGCTTGGGGATGCCCAAGGCATCCCCTTCTTCATCAAAACTTATCAGGTTCTCTTATCTCTAGTGAAACTATATTTTAATTCTTTCACATCTTATGCGCTTTACTTGGAGCGTCTGTGTGTTTTATTTTTTGTTTTTGTTTGAATAAATTCGGATCCTAGCAATCCTTGTGTGGGAGAGAGACACGCTCCGCTTTTTCATGTGAATACTCATGTTCTTCACTTATATTTGTTGAGTATTCTTAACTAGC